>OX439465.1:3842000-5122666 GCA_949320045.1 Scotopteryx bipunctaria
GTATTCCTGTTTTTTTTTTAAGACTAATTTTATTTTGAGTAGTTTCTATAAATTATTACCAGAATACGGTTAAAAATTTGTTTAAAAGATTGTGATTTTCTATGCTATTTTTTAGTAGATATTATATAGTTTATTTATAAAAGACTGATTATTAATACTTTGTTTCATAAAAACATCGTTGTCTTATTTTTTCCTATTCCGTCTGATAGGAACCCGCAATTAAAATGGACGCTTTTATTATAAATTCAAAGTGTTAGGGTTTCTGAAATGTATAGCGAATTATGTATGTTGTTTTACCATTATAATTATATAAAAATCGAAGAACTATTATTTTAATGTAGGAAAGTTTTTCAATTGTATTTATAAGATGTCATTTCCGGTGATTAACACCACGAGGACAAGGTTGTTTTATATTAGGTATGTATATAATAAGTATTTGATTGGCATAATTGATATTTTAAATTATGGGTAGCTTATATCAGTAGGATTAATTCATTTTTATTGTATTTTTTTAATTTACACTTCTATTGTTAAGCCCCACGATTGGTCTGAAGTTTTGCAGCAATGACGCTAGCCAATCACAGAGCCGCTCGGGCTGTGATTGGATAAGCGTTTTGCCACCAAATCGGGGAGCTATTTTTTGAAACTTGTAACGAGATATGAGTTTGGAAGGACATTCTGAGGAAGAAGCATGATACCTACTTAAGTTTTGAGTGTAACAGTTTTATATATTTTATATTTTATAAAACTGTTACACTAATAATAGTTACTAAATAATAGTTCTTCGATTTTTATATAATTATAATGGTAAAACAACATACATAATTCGCTATACATTTTAGAAACCCTAACAAAAGGTTAATTGAGTAATAGGTAGGACCTACCTGGTAGGTGTTACTAGTTTAGAAAAGAATAAATGGAGTAAAAGGAGTAAACTTGACTATATACTTGCCCTAAGCCTCGAGCTCAACTATATACCTACTTATCTTACCCCCGAATACTCAAACGCAACTCAGAGTTGAGCACGTTTCAACTCACGGTTTTTTGACAGTTTCTGATGATAATCTGTCAAAAAATCGTCATTTGAGACGTGCTCAATTTTGAGATGCGTTTCGAGTATTCGGAGGTTAGGCCTTTTACGAAATCTACTAGGTAATTGTGATGTTTTTACAGGCTTCAAGCACATGGACCAGGAAGAAGAATCTTGGAAGGAGAATTGTCCTTGTGGCGAGGAGCTCATCGTCAGGATGAACGAGATCCACGAGAGCCTCATGGTGCATGTGTCTCTCAACGCTCTGCAAGAGCCACTGTCTGAGGTAACTATTACTAATCATAACGTAAATAACATTTGGAATTTCTTGGAAAACATTTATCTATGGAACGAAAGGTGTGAAAGGTTAATTATAGTTGAAAGAGAACTAGAATAACTGAAAGTATAATTAAAAAAAAATGTCAAGTGCGAGTTGGATCCGCACACGAAAGGTTCAGTACTAGTGCAAAAAAAAACTAGAATCTACAGTAATTTTTATTATAAAAGTGTCTTATAATAATTTGACGGCCTCGGTGGCGTGGCGGGCGATTACTCGGCAGAGGCGCAGGAGGCGCGGGTTCGATTTCCGCTGCGGAAGAAATTGCATGTTCTGTAAATATTTCTTCCGGGTCTGAGTGTTGTGGTAGCATGGTACTCGTAGTTTCTGATACCCGCGACACAGGGAATCCTAATGTGGGGTCAGGACTATGTATGTGACTGTTGGGTGCTATTTATTTATTTATTGTACCTACAGGCCATAGAAGAACCGGCAAATAAGACTCCAGAAGAGAAGTTCCGTAAAGTCCTGATCGGCACTATTGTCAGTTGGGCCGAGGAGTCGCAGATCGAGACGCCCAAACTCGTCAGAGAAATGTTCAGGTAATTTTACTCACATCTCTGTTCCAGGTACCAAACAAAAAAAATGTATCTTCGTTGCCATTTATGTTTTACACTATTTATATGTTAATTCATGTAACATGATGAAACTGGCAGATATATTACAGACTCCTAATGATAATAATAATATATTTCTTCCTTTCAGTCTCCTAGTCCGTCAGTACGACGCTGTTGGCGAACTGATCCGGGCTCTCTAGAAGACTTATGTGATAAACGCGAAGACGAAGCTGGATGTAGCGGAGATGTGGGTGGGGCTGAGCCAGATCCGCGCGCTGCTGCCTGTGCAGATGAGCCAGGAGGAGGAGGAGCTCATGAGGAAGAGACTCTGGTGAGCCATCATTCCTATTTAGATCAAGAATATACGTAAGACTAAGTTGGAGGTGCGAAGTTGTAGGTGGGATTGTGTCAGATCCGCGCGCTGCTGCCTGTGCAGATGAGCCAGGAGGAGGAGGAGCTCATGAGGAAGAGACTCTGGTGAGCCATCATTCCTATTTAGATCAAGAATATACGTAAGACTAAGTTGGAGGTGCGAAGTTGTAGGTGGGATTGTGTCAGATCCGCGCGCTGCTGCCTGTGCAGATGAGCCAGGAGGAGGAGGAGCTCATGAGGAAGAGACTAGTGATCCATCATACTAATTAAGATTTAAAAAAGACTGACTTGTCCTTAGAATAGAAGCAAACAAACAATTCCAAACCTATGATTAATAAGACAACAAGATATATAGTTATATATAGTTTGTTTACTTTATTATATTTGAAACTCATCAGATATTATATCTTATTTCAGGAAACTCGTGAACAACCACACCTTCTTCCAGCTGATTTAATCAGGTATGACTTGTTTACTATAAAACACAACTACTTACCTACATGCTCAGACCAAATAAAAAGAGTAGACGCCGCGCCGTGAACAACAAAAGTGAAGCCACACAAAACCGTGCTCCTGCAAGTAAACATACACGCTCACGCACACACCTACACTAAAACCATGCTCATCGCTCTTAGTACGTCACGAGTCTTAAAAATAGAATTATGCCTTCCTGTGTAGTGAAAACTTGTAAAAACAGCAGCAAATCACATAAAAAGTCTCACGGAATCACTTTTCACTTGTAAGTGCTTCAAATAGCATCGTTTCTTAATTATTATACTGTGAATTTAGGTTACTTGGAACACACAACCTTAAAACCTTCGACACACACATAGATAAAATGGCGGCTTCACTTTTGTTGTTCGCGGCGCGGGGTCTTTTCTTTTTATTTGGTCTGAGCCTACATGGTTCAATTTGGGAAAATTGTGTCATAAAAAATGTTGATTTTTTTAAATATAGAACTCTCTAAATTCACATACAAACATGACCCACAATACAGGGGGACACTAGGATTATGTGTCTTGGGTATCAGAAACTGCGAGTACAGTACAGTCAACGGATCTTGACACTGGTGAAGTTAGCAGTTTGACATGCGCAGTGAAGTTTTTTCATACTGTCTACTGCTCGAAACGGCTAACTTCACGAGTGCCTAGATCCGTTGACCGTACTGTACCACAAATTGCCTGCTTTTTCTTGATAGGCACTTGATATGAATAAGTAAGTAAATAGATACCTATTATGTATGGTATGTATGTTCGTATGAGCTAGTGGCCAACTCTAGTGACGGAGTTTTTAGGCCGCCTAAAGGCCTCCGTCATGGCTTAACGACTTAAAAGCCAGGACCCATAATTTAACGTGCCCTCCGAAGCACGGAGGCACTCAGCTCGCAATGCCACTTGCGGTCAATAAACTTAATTTATTGAACAATAATAAAATGGTACCTAGGTTAGGTATTAGGTTAGACTGAAACCTACTATATTTACTGTATTTTTCCAGATACTTACAACCCTCAATTTCCTGATCACCAGTAGCTATCAAAAGCCAGTGGGAAACTTTTGGTTAGCACCTGTAAGCCTCTGCATAGAGTAAGCGGTGAATGCCTTGAATGATGCCAACCTACATCAAATTTCCTACCTCCGAACAAGAGAGGAATTAAATCAAACAAGGGTAATATTTTAATCAACTATTTATTTTAGTAGGTATTACATAATAGTATTTGTGAGATCATCAGCGAACTAAAATAAATTAATTTTATTGGATTCTTTGAAAAAACTTTCACTTTCATTATATTAGTAGAATATAATCTTTATTTCCAAAAACATGAAAGTATGTACCTACCTATAAAAACAATAACAATGATTTCTGCCTCGTTTCAGATTTGCAACAGTGGCTTAAAGGCATACCTACTCATGTGCTACATTAGGAGGGGCAGCTCATGACAGTTATATTATGTTAAATAAATGCATTAAAACCATAAAACACAAAAATGCTCACTTTTCTTTAACTTATTAAGTACTACCTGCCGCCTGCGGCTTCGCTCGCCTATTGCCAGGATAAAAAGTAGCCTAATGTTATTCCAGCACACATACTATGCATATCCCAAGTTTCACTCAATCCGTGCAGCCATTTAGAATTAAATTATGAGTCACAAGCATCGTCACATCTTCACAAACTTGCATTCACAATAAAAGAGCTATTAGTTAGGTTAGGTTAGTACCTACTACAACTACTACTAGCCCCTAGTTCTTTCGAACCCTGCGTGGTGAAAAGATTCAAAATGCGCCTCAAAAGCTCCTTTTGTGCACTAGGGCTCCGGGAGTAATAATTATTCTGTACACTAGGGTTAGGTTATTTCACTTATTTACCACATCATTTATTAGGGATATTATTCAACGGTACCTAGATTATATTATTTATTGTACAAATAATCTATTCTGCTATTAAATAGTTTAAAGAAGACTAATTTATTTACATAATTAGTAAAAACACAACCTAGTTTTAGCAAAACACGCAATATTGAAGCATGTAATTTTGACAATTCAAAACGAGCCTCGTCTCGCGCCTACTGTCGTTTATGAAATCTGACATTGTCATGCAGAATACGATAACACGGTAATTCCACACGTTTTCCCGCGTCTCGTTTTGTTTGGTCATCGTGAATAGGGCCCCTGAGGTGCTAGGCAAGCCTATACCATCAAAATTCGTTCCGGGCACTAGCGTCCCGTTAGTGTAGGTAACAGTTGCCGCCTGACGCTCCATAAATCATCTAGATGGTAAAAAAACCTTAGGTTTTATAATATTTTATGGTTTGGCTGACACCAGTTATAGTGATTAGTGACAAGTGTTCAAGAGAAAAAGAATAAATAAAACACTGTAGGTATAATATTTGGTAAAATTTATTTCCACTCTAGATCACATTCATAAGTTTAGGTACCGTAAAATACTTCCTTAGACAGGAACATGATAGGCATTCCCAATAAGTTATACTAGTTGAAGCTTCAAATGAAACTTTTACATTAATAACATGAAATAATTTCATTTATATTAAAACTAAAGGATGGGACAAGTAAAAGTTTATTGCTTTATGCTTTATAAGACAGATTAAACATTTACATATTTATTTATAGAATTCGATTTCATTTTTGTGTCTGCCTCCTAAAACTGGCCGTTTTAATATAAACTTTCAATTGGTCCACCCTGTATTAAGGCACGTACATCGTGTACATTCATTTATTATCACATTGTGCTTATAAAATATTTTAAACTTTGCTTTAAATAATATATTAATTTGACTATTCACATTCCTTAAGTTAATTAGTATTAACGAAATCAGTTAATTTCTACGTCATTTTAATACAAACAAAGCGACTTTCAAAATGGGTTCATATAATAATATGTCAACTACGATATTTTGGTCAACTAAAACAAAAATAAGTAAGTTCATTTATAAAGTGATCCAACTTAATGTCAAGTTGTCATAAGCACCAAAAATAACACAACATTAGTAAGTTAAGTATACATGGAATCAATATAGAAATAAAGATAACTTAGCGTGAAAATACTGAGATACAAGAAATTCTAGAAATGTCAAACATTCATAAGATTTTATTTGAACTTTTAAACATAAATACTTAAAATAGATGTGTATAGTTACGTATATTCCACTAACACAAAGATATGTCATAAGTATCATATTACAGTAAAATTGTGTATAAAACTATTTTAAAATGCATTAAGGTGATATATTTTAGTAATTTTAGTTACTTAAAAATTAAGAGACCACAGTCGGTACTTGATTTTGTGCTTACAAATACTTGTGCATTCAAGATACTCGTACCTACACGTTATACCAGCTAAATATACTTCTTACTAAAAACGTTTTTAATACCCAAAGTATTAAAATTAAGCCATTCTCATCTACCTTTAGAGCTAGATTCAGAAATGCTTATTTCCCTCTCAAAGGCGACTGAACTGTCACAATCTAGGTAGTCCATATCCGACAATTCCCTTTTTATCATCAAATGTGGCGTTTTCGAGACTTGCTTCTCTTTCAGACATGATGGGACACACTGTTTTCTCTCCATAACGTACTCTATCACCACCCTTTCGAAGAACAGAGCCACAACAAAGTTTATAGACGCTACGGCTATCACGATATAGCTTAGCAGGCTGTCCTTTGGCATCTTAAGTTGGAGGAAGCTAGCGAGCCAGTCCGCAGGCGAGATAGCTATGTACACACAAATCCCAGTCATAATCAACACGCTCACCATCAACTGCTTGTTAGTTACCACAGATTTCCGGTAGGGACTGCCGTGACTGAACACTATCGCGAGGATAATGTACTGGAACATCGAAACTGCGAAAATCGCGTAATTCTCCCAACATTCATTCGCTTCCTCGCCCTCGTACGTGTGCCTCACGTACCACGGGAAGAGCGTCAACGCGTAGTAGCTCAAATACTGCCCGACCATTATCAAAAACAACTGCCCGAGCAGAGACAGCAACGGGATCAACCCCAACAGCGACGTCAAGGGAGGTACCTTACACAGCTTCCCGGAATACGCTTCGGTCATGCCAAAGAAGAACGCGAAGTTCACTATCAACGCGATATCGATGTACAGAAACTGGAAGTCGGTCAGATTCGAATCGAAGTAGTAGAGGAAAGCGACGGATAGGAATTCAGTGAGGGAGTAGGATACCATGAATTTGAAGACTCCGAAGCTTGTGGACAAGGCGGCTCGGCCTTCGCGCAGGACTCTGGTGACGCAAATGATGTCTGGATGCTGGGAGGTGAAGGGGGCCGCGACGCTGGCCTCCAGCTCCGAGAGGGAGATGCCGGTGTGCGCGGCGCGCAGGGCTCCGCAGTCGTTGGCGCCGTCGCCGCACATCGCTGGAGCATACAAATAATAATAATAACAACAGTCACATACATAGTCGGCGGAGGCGGAGGGAAGAAAGATAAAGATAAAGACCTTTTTATTTGCTTGAACACAATGTAGGCTACACAGATGTTATAACTATATTGGTCTGAATCATGTTCTACTAAGATTAGTATGCAAATGTTACAGTAACCTATAATATAACCTATTATTGTAGTTTTATACAATGACAAAAAAGTAATAATAGTAATAGGCGCAATAGTAAAATAAGGTGATGTCAAAGTTTATTTGTCACAAAATCATTAATATTATAATAGCATTTGTTCATTAATAATTATTTCAAACACTTCATAGTCATGTTAGAAGGCGAGTGATGAATATGAATGTGGATGGATACACTGCTAGAGGAAGGCTGAAGAAAAGATTGATGGATTGTGTGAAGGAAGTGAATACTGAGATGACGAGTGATAGGAGAAGAAGACCCCACCTAGTGGGACAAGGGCAGGAAAATGATAAAGTAAGTTCGTATGAGCTAGTGGCTAACTCTTGTGACGGAGTTTTTAGGCCGCCTAAAGGCCTCCGTCGTGGCTTATCGACTTAAAAGCCGACGACAATTTAACGTGCCCTCCGAAGCACTGAAGCGCTCAGCTCGTATTGCCACATGCGGTCACCCATCCCAATTGCGACCGCGCACAAAGTTGCTTAACTTCAACGATCAATCGAGAACATGCCACGAGCGCTTCGTAAGACAGACATATCGGAAACATAAAAAAAATTGAAAGTATTGGTGATTTTGATCGTTTGACTCACCGACATAGTACCCCAGCGCCTGGTACTCCACTATGAGCTGTTGCTTCTGGTCGGACGACATCCGCGCAAACACCGCGCCCCTCTCCACCAGCCGCGGCAACATGTGAGGATACTGCTCCCGTAACACCTGCAACACACACACATCATTCTAAATACTACTCTAGAACTTGACATTCTTAAAAATGATTATTGCTGGACTGGGAGTAAAGAAACAACATGGAATGCGTCCAGCTGCTTCTCTCCCCGAGTATGTTGTAAAAGACTAAGGGATAGTATCCTCCAACATGATGAAATACAATAAGCAAGTATTCCCAAGGAGGGTTGACGTCAGGCAGGCGGCCGGTCATAAAACACCTTAGCCAAAACTCTTATCTTATCTTATATTATAATCCTTGGATCATGCTGTGCCGACCCCACATAGAGTGGGATAAGGGCAGGAAGATGATGATTATAACATTACATTTAATTAGGACCTAACATCTATATATATAAAAGAAAGTCGTGTTAGTTACACCACTTATATATAACTCAAGAACGGCAGAACAGATTTGGGTGAAAATTGGTAGGGAGGTAGCTTAGAGCCAGGAGACGGACTTAAGATACTTTTTATCCCAAAAAAAAAATCAGTAAAAAAGAATCAGACTTGGAATAACAAAACGCAAATGATAGCTATGTAATTGACGTATAATGACAGCTATGTAATGACGTATAGATGACACAGATGATAACATTCTGTATTATATTTAGTATCAGCATTGCACCCGTGCGAAGCCGGGGCGCGTCGCTAGTATATAATATAGTTTATTAACATTTACAATTAACATATTTGCATGCCAAAGATTTTGGTAGGACATAGATGATTGGACTGATGTATTTTTTACGACCAATAATATTTTATCACATATGTTCGTGCAAATAAATGTCATTTCTCATCAGGTTTATGTTACTCACCCGCCACGTGTCTCCTGTCATTACGATCTTGTACCGGGGCTCCCGAGACGCCTCAGGGTCGTTAGGGCTTCGCCCCACGTGCCCACTGTCCACCGCCGACCATTCGAGAGGCAACGACGTTCGACGTCCTACGCTCACCTGAAACATAATATATGTAGTTACTAGCTGCCGCCCGCGGCTTCGCTCGCGTGGTACCTGGATAAAAAATAGCCTATATGTTAATCCAGCATATGTACTGTGTATATTCCAAGTTTCATTCAAATCCGTTCAACCGTTTAGGCGTGATTGAGGCACAAACATCCAAACTCACAAACTTTCACGTTTATAATAACTATAGTAGGATTTTATAGTTATAAAGAACATTACTAAATATGGATATGATATTTGCAAATAGACGCGTTGTACGGCGATTTTTGAGATGTCAGGGACGTGTAGCCGTGAAAATGGTTAACTATAATAAAATAATAAATAAATGAGTCCTTTTATAAAATGTCCATATTATGAAATAACTTGTAAGCTGTCACAATTAAACAGATTAGACGTAACTTACCCAACTTCTCTGCTGGACTGGGAGTAAAGAAAAAACATAGAATGCGTCCAGCTGCTTCTCTCCCCGAGCATGTCGTAAAAGTCGACTAAGGGATAGTATCCCCAACATGATGAGATACAATAAGCAAGTATTCCCAAGGAGGGTTGACGTCAGGCAGGCGGCCGGTCATAAAACACCTTAGCCAAAACTCTTACAGCATGATCCAAGGATCATGTGCCGACCCCACATAGTGGGATAAGGAAGATGATGAGACGTAAGTTACCCCGTGCAAAGTGCTCTCGCAGTAGAGTCGCGGCGAGTCCGCGGCGTGCTCAACCTGTAAATGGACCACTCGTTCGCCGTCCGCTAGGATCCCGCATTCCTTGGCCACGCTCACAGCTGTGTGGATGTTGTCACCTGCAAAATTTTGTACAATTTTAATATTTACGACGATCTCGGTGGCGTGCCGGGCGAGTGACGACCTCGGTGGCGTGGCGTGGTTCGATTTCCGCTACAGGAGAAATGTTTGCATGCTCTGCAAATATTTCTTCCGGGTGTTGTAGTATCAAAGACAAACTATAATAACATTCAAAACTTTATGGTAATCGGTATAATAATAAGAAATAAAAATGAGCTCAGTTTTCTATCTAAGTTCGCCTACAGATAGAAAACAGAGCTCAGATCACCAACAAAAAAAGTATATAAGTATTCTATCAGTCATCTGATGCGCATAGTACAAGAAAGAAAGAAAGAAAGAAAGAAAAAAATTATTTATTCAGCTCACAAACACTTATAAAAAATTACACAGCTAGCACAAAAAAAAAATTCTAAGCTTTGCTTAGTTTAGGGCTAGATGGCGCTGTGTCAAATGTCCAAAATATATTTTATACATTATATATGCATACATATTATCACGCCCATATCCCTAATGGGCCACAAGTAATAATAAGAAAACTTGCAGCCAATCCTGATTCAAAGTCCCAAAATGGATGGGTGAACTTTGGTGACAGGTGATCAGCCCATCGCCCATATAGATGGTCCATCATGTTGGAGAGGATACTATCCCTTAGTCGGCTTTTACGACATGCCCGGGAAGCAGCTAGACCGCATTCTATCTTTTATTAAGTATTATAAATAATGAGATACCTGTAATCATAACGACGTGGATGTTGGCCTCCTTGAGTTCTCGGATGATGCCGGTCGTGGCGCCCTTCAGACGGTTCTCCATGATCACAAGGCCGAGGAACTCCAGTTCACATTCTATCTGTTCAATGTTAACATTAATATTTTATATTTACAGATACCAATAAATATGATTCAATATAGAAGAGGGAAAATGTTATGACGATATGACAGCTTCATAAAGACGATCATAGAAGAAAAGGTAGACCAAGAATTAGTTATATCAGCCAGATAAATGAGAAAGTCGCTGTCATGTCGTATAAAGAAGTAAAAGAAGCCACATAGGAGAGGGGAAAATGGAGGAAACTTCATCATTACGGCGACAAAAGCTAGCTCTTAAATCATACTAATATAATAAAGAGGAAAGATTTTTTTTGTTTGTTTGTAACGAATAGGCTCCGAAACTACTGGACCGATTTCAAAAATTCTTTCACCAATAGAAAGCTACATAATCAAGGAAAAGTATAGGCTATAATATATTTTCAAAAAATTAGGGATCCATAAGAAAATTGCAATATTGTAACCCAAGGTAGAAAACCCAAAATTGATTATAGAACAAAATAATGTACTACACGCGTACGAAGTCGCGGCCAACAGCTAGTATAAAGATAAAGTAAATGTTTTGCGGCAAGTCGAAGACGATGACGCCCCATAGTGCATCGCACCCGTGCGAAGCCGGGCTGTGAAGCTAGTCCTCATTATAAAAGCTATGGTCACCTCATCGCGGGTCATGGTCTGCGTCTGCTTGAGGCTGATCTCCATCATGCGGGATGCGAGGGCGATCACTCGGAATCCTTTCTCCGCGTACGAGCCCAGCACTTCTTCCAAATTATCCGGCACTGCAAATAATATTGTATTTTTATACACATACATACATATTATCACGCCCATATCCCTAATGGGGTGGGCAGAGCCACAAGTAAACATAAGATAACTTGCAGCCACTTCTGATTTAAAATCCTAAGATGGAAATGGTGAACCATGGTGACAGGTGATCAGCCCATCGCCCATATAGGTGGTCCATCAATTTGGAGAGGATACTATCCCTTAGTCGACTTTTACATGCTCGGGGAGAGAAGCAGCTGGACGCATTCTATGCTTTTTCTTTACTCACAGTCCAGCAGAGAAGTTTATGTTAGTTTACATGCGAAAATAAGTGAGTTTGAAGCTTTTATCACGCAAGCGAAGGCGCAGGCGGAAGTACGTATTCATTATTGACAAAGAAAGAGGAGCCATAGATCGTCCGGATCAATGACATCCGCAAATCATGCAAGAGCTAGATTGGATAGTGATAAATAGATAGCCATATTTTAGAACGTGACCTGGGGCCTTATTCGCTATGACCAAACAAAACGTAACGCGGACAAACGCGGCCACGTTTTTGGAATCACCGTGTATTGCAAAAACGCTATGAGGCGCGTTACAAACTAGTTACGAGCTGTCAAGTCTCATTTGGTCATATAGAATGAGGGGCATTGGTTACATTAAGCTCCATTTTATTAGTATAGGGATTGCTGGTTTTTTTAAATTAAAATCTGATTTCGTCTCTACAGAGTCCCAACATTTTGGCCCAATCTTTGAAATACTGTTGAAGGACTCAATTGAAGGCGCTGTACCGGTATGAGGCAGACAGAGCTTGGAGATCATCTCGGGCGCGCCCTTGCAGTAGACGCGCGCGACCGTCTCGCCCAACAGCCGCACCACCACTGAAGCACGTTGCAACGACGACACAAACTGATGCTGCTGCACTATGCCCACTTCTAGCGGCACCTGGAACATCATGTCACAAATATTTAGCTTTGCATCATCATCTTCCTGCCCTTATCTCACTCTATGTGGGGTCGGCACAGCATGATCCTTGGATCTTTGGAGTTTTGGCTAAGGTGTTTTATGACCGGCCGCCTGCCTGACGTCAACCCTCCTTGGGAATACTTGCTTATTGTATCTCATCATGTTAGACGGGACCGACAATTTAACGTGCCCTCCGAAGCACGGAAGCGCTCAGCTCGTAATGTCACTTGCGATCACCCATCCCAATTGTGACCGCGCACAAAGTTGCCGCACTTCGACGATCAATCAAGAACGTCTAAGCAAGCTACGCCACGAGTGCTTCAATGACGATAAAAATGACTTACATTGACATCGTCCACGTTGATGTTGGCGGATGACTTCGGTTTGACGACAGTGGGCATGAGGATCTCGTACTTTGTTGGTTCCGGTACATCCGGCTCTTCTAATATCCAACCCGTTGATTCAAACATCTAAAACAAAGGTTTTTACAAAATCATACTTTTTACTTATGTCCTTGAAGTGGAAATTTCAAGTCGAGCAGACAAAAATAGTTTCGAACCAAAATCCTATCCAACTACATTTATATTGCGAAAGATTGTGAGGATGTTTGTATGTTTGTGCCTCAATCTCGCCTAAACGGCTGGACGGATATAGATGAAACTTGGAATATACATAGTATGCGTGCTGGAATAACATATAGGCTACTTTCATCCTCGTACCATGCGAGCGAAGCCTCGGGCGGCAGCTAGTAAAATATATTTGATATTGATCCAGTTTAGTACTGCGAGTTCTTTGTCTTCCGAAATCGAACCCGCATCTTGGCCTTGAATCGACAACGACGATATAATTGGTAATTTTACATTACGTAATCACTACTTTATAGTTCAAATAACGTTGATTTTGAAAATCTTAATTCTCGAGCAAAGCGAGCCGCAAAAGAAGTAAGGAGCGAAGCGAATTATAAAGTTGAGAACACGAAGCTTACCTTCAAGTCTAACGGGTCACCACACAACACTCCATCCAGTAAGGTCAGGCTGTGGCAGGTGGCCATGCCCAGCTTCAGCTCGTGAAGGTCGTTCAACGCCCGCGGGTCGCGGAGCGGGGCGCCGAGGCGCGGGGGGAGGGTGGCGCGCCCTGCGGCCACCACGCCCCACATGTCCAGTCCGTCTTCTGTTAGCGTGCCCGTCTGTAGACATGTTGGAATTAATACATTTTTATAGTTTTATCGGATAGACTGGATTCGTTCGCGAAGTAAACGCAGAATCTCTATGACCCTGCTATACAGGCTCTTTAGTCCTAGTGTGGGGAACAGAGGTTAACCTAGGTACAAACGCAATATGCAAATTATGTTAGTACTTAGTTATTTTAGTTATTCTATAGTTATATGTACCGCTACACCTGTTTTTGTTGCAATAAATTCATTCTTATGGTTAAAAATTAAAAAGTATTTTATTTTTAGAGATCAATGGATCATTTGAAGGCTTGTCTTTGATCTATGTCGAATTTACGCCTCTTCGTAACGCGTGACCAAAGCCTGTCTCACTCTCCGACCTTAATAGGTACTATCTGTCTGTTTACAAGCTTAATTTAAATAGAATTCTAACTTCTATGATCTTAAAATATTCCTCTTACTTTAGTTTGTTAATTTTGAAATCGTAGAACCAGAAACGTTATTCAATGTTTAAAAACAAACTTGTTGACGGCCTCGGTGGCGCGGCGGGCGATTGCTCGGCAGAGACGCAAGAGGCGCGGGTTCGATTCCCGCTGCGGAAGAAATGTTTGCATGTTCTGCAAATATTTCTTCCGGGTCTGGGTGTTGTGGTACCATGGTACTCGTAGTTTCTGATACCCACGACACAGGGAATCCTAGTGTGGGGTCAGGACTATGTATGTGACTGTTGGGTGTTATTTATTATTTATTTATTAAACCCAAACCTTATCAAAAGCGACACAGTCGATGGAGCCGCTAACGTTGACCGCCCTGGTGTTCAAACACGCCACTCTCGCCTTCTGCAGTCGCGACACGGCGTAAAGCTTGCCGACTGTCATGGCGGCGGGCAGGGCCGGCGGGATCACTATTGTAATTATATCCAGCGCTTTGATCGCTATGTCGCCGGGGGTAAGGGAACGATAGGCCTGAAAAAAAAACGATTTAAACATCATTTTGATTTATTTATATGGCTCTTATTTTATTGCACTGGTGGTCTAGTAGGTAGTGACCCCGCCTTCCTAAGGTGGCGGGTTCAAATCCAGTCGTGTACCAATTGATTTTTCTGTGCGAAAAATTTATGTATGCTGTACCAGTACTCTCAAACGGTGAAGGAAAACATCGTGAGAAAACCCGCGGCTTAGTCAGCTCCACACGTATTGACCATGTCTTTCCTTTGGACAAGGGAGACTAAGCTGAGAGGATGGAACATGTGCTGGGCAAGTCTCCTCCATCTTAATTCGTCGGGGCACTACAGCGTCCCGTTAGTGAAGGTAAAAGTTGCCTCCTGTCGCTGTATAAATCATCTACTAGTTGGTAAAAAAAAGTATATTCTATCAGTCATCTGGTGCCCATACAAGCTTTGCTTAGTTTGGGGCTAGATGGCGCTGTGTGAAAGGACAACAAAAAATAATTATATACTCGTATATAGAAGTCTTACCTTCAAGGCCACAGTGTACGCCAGTCCGATCATAGCTATAACAGCCAGTATTATGATGAACTTGTATGAATCGCGGTCGAACTTGAAGTCAGCTGGAACCGGGTACAGGATACTGCGTACCAGTTGACCCTTGCTCGTGTTGTATCCAGTGCGAAGGACCAGCGCTCTGGAAGAAAATCGTAGAAATAAGCAATAGTAAATGTACCAAGTCTCCGTTCAAGCCTCAACATCATTGAGGATACTGGAACACTGCTGCCAATATCCCAAAGTCCTTCTCCGATACTTAAAGAAGTTAGGCAGGCTGGGGGAGGGTTAGAATTAGAATTAGTACTAAGTCTCTAGATTAAATTGTGACAAAAACGTTCAGATTAAGGAGGTACGAGATATTTTGAATCATTAAATTGGAAGCAGTATCTTTACTAAAGTTTTTGTTGAAATGGATTATATTAAATCCATAAGTAAAGAGGGTACTCACTTGACAGGTTCATTGTTGTAGTACCGCGTCTGTATAACCCTGGTGCCGCAGAACAGTATGCTGGAAGCGTGCTCCTTCATATCGAACGGCTTGTCCACACGAAGTAGAGCAGTCTTCGTCACAGGCACCGATTCACCTGGAAGATGGGAAAATATTAAGATAGAGTTAGACAGCTAACTCTGAAGAGGACTTTTGCCAGAATTATCATTATATGACGGCCTCGGAGGCGTGTCGGTCAAGTGTCCGGCTGACACGGGAGAAGTGAGGGTTTGGTTCCCAATGTGAAAGAAATATTCGCATATTTTCTATCAAAGATCAGTACCTAGTCAAGTGATGAAAAAATACTAACAGCTTGCGTTTTTGTACTTTCCTTCTACAGTGGTTCAGGTAAAGCAGTTTTTTGTGGCAACAGTACTATGACGTCATGTGTCAGTGCTGACTGAGACTCACCTGTCAGCATGCTCTCGTTGAGCACCGCGGCGCCGGTGAGCAGTGCCGCGTCGCAATGCAGCGTGCAGCCCCTAGCTGGCAGTACTATGACGTCACGTGTCAGTGCTGACTGAGACTCACCTGTCAGCATGCTCTCGTTGAGCACCGCGGCGCCGGTGAGCAGTGCCGCGACGCAATGCAGCGTGCAGCCCCTAGCTGGCAGTACTATGACGTCACGTGTCAGTGCTGACTGAGACTCACCTGTCAGCATGTTCTCGTTGAGCACCGCGGCGCCGGTGAGCAGTGCCGTGTCGCAATGCAGCGTGCAGCCCCTAGCTGGCAGTACTATGACGTCACGTGTCAGTGCTGACTGAGACTCACCTGTCAGCATGCTCTCGTTGAGCACCGCGGCGCCGGTGAGCAGTGCCGCGTCGCAATGCAGCGTGCAGCCCCTAGCTGGCAGTACTATGACGTCACGTGTCAGTGCTGACTGAGACTCACCTGTCAGCATGCTCTCGTTGAGCACCGCGGCGCCGGTGAGCAGTGCCGCGTCGCAATGCAGCGTGCAGCCCCTAGCAGGCAGTACTATGACGTCACCGGGCGCGATCGTGCGACTGTCCACTGTGCGTCCGTCCCACATCTCCACTGTGTCGTGGGCCTCCACTGTCGCGCGAAGATTGTTTTGATTCTATAATTTAATATTTATAACAGTCTTTATCGCTACGATCATTATACTAGCTTCTATTGTTCTAGAATTCCAGGCAATTTTTAAGTCTAATAAGTCCAGTTACTCACAAATAGGGTTGCCAGATGTCCGGTTTTCGACCGGACAGTCCGTTTTTCTTTATGCTTGTCCAGTCAAGAAAATCTTGGTAAACGGACAAAAGATTGTCCGGTTTTAGTAAAAACGAGTAGTTCATTCACCTGGCGCTTAAACCACTCTCGAACGTTTCGTTCGACGCGCCGCCCGCCACCCCCGACCCGCTCCCACGCACTTGTTTCAGTTCAGTCGCTTAATAGTTACAAGTGAGAGTAGTCGCGCCCTAAAGTATTTTTAGCGACGCTTGCAGCGTGTTCTTATTATTATTATATTTTGTTTCCTGTGCTGTGTTTCATCGTTATCTTGTTTGTGTGTGGCTTTGTCAATCAAAATGGAAGACGAGGAAGCATCAACAAGTAAAGGAACTCCACCTAAAAAAGTAAGAAGAGTTTGCCACTATAATGTTGACTGGGAATCTCGATTTTCGTGGTTAAATAAATGTGACGAAGACAACACAAAAGGCTACTGCAAATTGTGTAAAAATAAGTTCACGGTGGCTTATGATGGCTTGAAAGCATTAACGCATCACGCTGCGTCAAAGAAGCACAAAGATTCAGAAAGTGCTGCAGCCATGTCTCAGCGAATGAGTTATTTCTTTACACCAAAAGGCAGCGCACAAAGTGAAAAAGTTAGTATTGCCGAATTGACTGAAGTTTATCATGGTATCAAGCACCATATTTCGTATCTTGCTCAAGATTGCTCATTTAAAGTATTAAAAAAAATAATTATAGATTCAGATATCGTAAAGCAAATGACAGGAGGACGCACTAAATGTACTGATATCGCAAACCAAGTTTTATATCCATATTCGATGGAACTTGTGCAGGAGGATTTAAAGAATGAAGTTCCGTTTTCCATTGCTACCGATGCTTCTAATAAAGGAAACAGAAAGTTCTTTCCAGTTGCGATTCAATATTTCTCACCAAGAAACGGTATTTGTCATAAAATTTTGGACTTTTATGAAGACTCATTCGAAGATTCAAGATCTATTAAGGAACAATTATGTCAAGTCATGAATAATTCACAACTGTCGTGGAGTAGAGTAACAGCATATGGAGCAGATAATGCCTCTGTAAATTTTGGAGTTAATAATTCCGTTTTTCAAAAGCTAAAATCTGAAGAAAATAATGAAATTATAGCTGCTCACTGTAATGACCACATCTTTCACAACTGCGCAAAAAACGCTTTGAAAGTAATGCCTGTTGATGTTGAAAATATAGTGATGAAAGTATTTGCAGAGTTTTCTTGTTCCGCGAAGAAACGAGAAGAGTTGAAGGAGTGCTTTGATTTCTTTGAGAGCGAATACAGAGAAGTTATACGACATGTTCCTACAAGATGGCTCAGTTTGTTTAAAGCTCTTGATAGGATGCTTTTGTCGTGGGGACCATTGAAAAGGTACTTCTTAGAACAAGGTTCTGATAATTGTCCTAGGGCTCTTTGGGATATCTTGTCTGATCAAGTAGACGAAATTGCAAGTGAAACCACTCCTACTTACAATGAATTATATTTATATTTCACTCATAATTTTATGGCTTCTTTTCAAGAAATTTTACTTTTGTTAGAAAAACGTACCACAGCAGCATTTCATTTGCATAATATAATGGTGAAATTCCGGAACAGTATTGCAAATAAAATAAGTGACAAACATTTCGGAATGAAAGTTCATATGGCATTAAGACAAGGCTATCTTTCAGAAAATCAATCAAGAGAATTTACTAAAAACGCTCTAATAGTTTACCAAAGAGCACTAGCTTATATAGAACAGTGGTATTCTTTTGAAAATAACAATTATAAGGCATTTAGTTGTTTAAATCTCGAATGCGGAAGATTTCCTACGCTGGATCAATTGATTGAGTTATGGTCATTGTCTCCATGGAAGCAGCAAAATCCCCCTGAAAACATTTATGAAGAACTGGCTGCACTTCAAAGTGTTTTCTCTTCACTTGAAGGAAACTCTATTAATATGTGGTGCAAGTTTTTTACCAACGAAGCAGCGCCTAATTTATTGAAAATAGTGCAGTATGTGTGTAGTATTCCCATATCTAATGCTTTTGTGGAACGAATCTTTAGCGTCATGGGAAATGTATGGACAGACGAAAGAAATCGTCTCGCCGTTAATACTGTGAAGAGTGAATTGTGCGTTTTCTTTAATATATCTGCTAGTTGCACTGAATTTAAAGATGCCATCTCAGACAATAAATCTTTATTGAAAGCAGTGGCATCTAATACGAAATATATTAAAAAAGTATAAGTACATTTACTGTTATTGGAAATAATGATTTTCTCTTCTCTTTTGCTCGTTTTTTTTCTTACTCAATGTAAATTTAGTTAAGATAGAAAGTTACCTTTTTAGGTAAGTTAATTTTGTGTTAATAATATTAAAATTAAAAACTGGTCCGGTTTTTTTTTTCAACACATCTGGCAACCCTACTCACAAACTTTACCCTGACCTTGACCCTGACCTAGACCTCATCATATTAGTCTGTTTGATACACATAATTACAACGGAAGTAGACAACAGCGAATCACAGTTACATAATAGATAAATATTGGCTTAACCTTTAACCTTGACCTCACCTTTTTAGTCTGTATAACGGACGTGGTCACACCAAAAGTAGACATTAAGACCACAGCCACGCAGTAGTAGTAGTAAGGCTCGGCCAGCCACACGGCGATGGTGAACAGTTGGAACACGTAGAATGGATTGAAGACTTCCAGGATAATGAGGGTCATGATTGACTGGACCGGGACTTTGATTTCATTTAGACCATAGATGTTCAACCTGTGAATTTTAATAGCCCGATTCAATTAATGGACTTTGGATATCCATAACCATAGTTACGTGGTATCTGCCAAAAACGCCAAACATTTTTCGACAAATAAACATAGTTGCTATGTCATCTTCCGTCCGTCGCGTCGCCCATTAGTTCAATATAGCAACCGGATATAAATCTGTCATCCATCTCTTGCGTGCAAAGCCGTGATAAAAATAAAAGAGATTAAAAGTGAGGGTACATTGTAAAACGTACATTCTCACTCTCCGCTCGCTAGATGGCGGAGCGGCGCCCGCCGCCTGCAGTTGTGCGCAGGTGGCGCCACTCTCTATGCCAGCCAATCTTATCCATTGCGCCTTGTTCACATCCCATATCAAATTCTGCTTTTTATGACGAAAATATCGGTATTTTTGAACGTCTGAAAGATAACATACATAAAAAAATAAACACAGGTAAAACAAGTATTTCAAATTCGAAAGTTTGTGGAGGACGTTTGTATATCTGTGGTTTTAATCACGACGTAACCGCTGAACGAATATAAATGAAGATTGAAATACCCACATAGTTCGTGATATGGACGTATGGGCTACTTATATTCAGATTCAACGCGATTGAATTTATATTTTCGGGAACACATTTCAAATATTTATGAGAAGGCCATTCTAAGAATGTTACAAAGTTATGGCATAACTTACTTAGAGTAGACCCATCGTCTAAATGTAAAGGAGTGTGTAAAATATCAGCCGATTCAATCGGCTCTTTGTCTGTTATAATGTCATCGTGGAATGCTTGATTAAATAACCCACTGAAACAAAAATGGTCATTGAATAAGTGATAATTCCAAGAATGTGATATAAGCGAATGAAGTATTTGCTAATGATAATTCACTGCCTACACAAGCATGATTATCTCGATTTGACGGCCTCGGTGGCGTGCAGGCGATTACTCGGCAGAGACACAAGACGTGCGGGTTCGATTCCCGCTGCGGAAGAAATGTTTGCATGTTCTGCAAATATTTCTTCCGGGTCTGGGTGTTGTGGTACCATGGTACTCGTAGTTTCTGATACCCACGACACAGGGAATCCTAGTGTGGGGTCAGGACTATGTATGTGACTGTTGGGCATTATTTATTTATTTATCTAAGTATTTTATCAAAGAAAGCATGACATTGTGAATCTAAAATTGTCATTTTTACCTCGGATCCGCAATATTCTTTTCCAATACCCTGTGTATATAATAACTGTTGCATTTCTTTTGATATGTTTCCTGTAAAAGATGGATGATTTCAATTAGATACATGAGAAAATATATATTACCTACCTAATATATAAATAATTTTATCTCCAGCTGTGGTAGGCTCATGGTGATTGGAATATTTTGCTTTGCAACATTATCCTACTGTATTTATTGTGTTGTTTAGATTTTCTTATGTGGTTCAACCATGCTAAAATCAAATCACTAAACAGGTTTAAATACTACTACTGATCGTGTCACTAGTTCTGTCGAACCAGTGTGGTGAAAGGATTTAAGGTGCGCCTCAAAGGCTTCTCAAGCACTTGACACATGCTTTCGATATTATTAGGTACTACGAAATGTCGGTTTCCTCACGATGTTATAGCGCACATAAATTTTTCGAACAGAAAAATCCATTAGTGCACGACCGGATTTGAACCCACGACCTTAGGATCGGAAGGCGGGGCCGCTACCAATAGACCACCAGTGCTCTCGAAAACTTGTAATTCAAACTTTATGTTCCAAGTGCACTCACTTAGGTTACTTTACGGTCGGGTTGTAGACCTTTTTAAGGTGTACAAATAATGTATTAATTTTGATCTATCTCGTAAGGTTCAGCCTGTGTTTGATTACATTAAGCGTAAAAAAATGTGTTTATTTACGACATCACATTAGAAACCTCTAAAATTATCAGTGTTTCTCTACTATATTATGCATGTATTATACATATAAACCTTCCTCTTGAATTACTCTATCTATTAAAAAAAACCGCATCAAAATCCGTTGCGTACTTTTAAAGATCTAAGCATACATAGGGACAGGCAGCGGGAAGCGACTTTGTTTTATACTATGTAGTAACATAAATAAAAATTGGTATGTAAGTATACTCACTAATACTAAAACTTGGTCCGCATCTTGGAAGCAACATCTCCTGCATGTGGCGTAGAGGAACCAGCGAGGGATCCAGTGGAACACCAGCAGGGGAATCCCCGCAGTCAGCGCGGAAAGACAGTACACAAGTATCGTCCGCCATCGGCTCTTTCTGTAGGCGTGTACCACCTGAAATATACAAGCATTCAATTCCGCTTTTTTATAATAAAGCTCATAGCATTATAATTGTAACGACAATAAAACAACGAGGCTAGCAGTTG
The DNA here is from genome assembly GCA_949320045.1 of Scotopteryx bipunctaria. Classification (NCBI taxonomy): domain Eukaryota; kingdom Metazoa; phylum Arthropoda; class Insecta; order Lepidoptera; family Geometridae; genus Scotopteryx; species Scotopteryx bipunctaria. The sequence goes on from OX439465.1 coordinate 3,863,967, forward strand.
ACTGATTTATTATAGAAAGCGCATCCTACCCGCTACAAAGAATAAGCTATTGATAGACTACTCGACAATAATAATACTAGTATTCCCATGTTGTGACCACAACAGATTCATCCGGAACTCATGTACCTACACTTAACACTTAGCTAGAGATATGATAGCAACTGATGGACCAAAACAGTTACCGCAGTGGCCAAAGGCTTAGCCCGGTGATCAAATATAGTGAGGGTTGGAGGGAACAGTGGATTCGGCTGGCTAGCTATACAGCTGTACCCACTGCTCAGTAAAGGCCTTGCAAACATTTCTAAGGCAACTCCTGCAGAATTCAATTAAATACCTCTTGTGACAGCCGGGCACTCGTCTGCCACTCTACCGAGGTTGTTCTACTTCAACATGTGTCAGACTAATCCTTTAGACAATCAAGGGTATCCGGATACCACAAAAACCCCCATGACAATTTTTAAACCCACACTTTAAGTGAATGAATGCTGCTGTAATGTGGCCATGTTTATTACAAGTATAGCATTATCCTGTGTGCAAGAAACATTCATCATATTATCAGCAATATAATATGAGCAAACATGACAGGTTAATTCAATAATATGCTGTAAATAATACATAACAATTATTCAGTCTTATCAATAGCATTACATTAATGTAATGAACGATGAAATAATTATTACACACTATCAGTGTAGGTCAACACTATTACAAATCCACAAATGATTAGTATTTTTTCCTATACAATATTAATTAACAGTATAGTGATGGTTTTATGGGCCTACACAAATGAAATGTTTGGGAGTGCCTTTGACTCTGGTGCGAATCCAGCCCCCAAAAACTTCTAATAGGTAAGGTGGCCGTGCACCTGAAATTCAGCCAAGTGCAAGTTGCAATACAGACTCACTTATGATTGAAACATTGCTTTGCATATTGCATTGAATTTAATATCTCAGCCTATCAACATCAATTAGGATTTGCATGCCCAACATGCCCACATGGTGGATCTGTACTGCTTTGACTACCCCCTTTCTTAAAAACTGTAAGTAAGGTGAAGCGCGTAGTGGCGTAGCTTGCTTAGGCGTTCTTGATTGATCTTTGAAGTTAAGTAACTATATGCGCGGTCACAAATGGGGATGGGTGACTGCAAGTGGCATTACGAGCTGAGCGCTTCCATCCTTCGGAGGGCACGTTAAACAGTCGGTCCCGGCTTTTAAGTCATCAAGCCATGACGGAGGCCTTTAGGTGGCTTAAAAACTCCGTTACTAGAGTTGGCCACTAGCTCATACGAACATACATACATACATGTAAGGTCTACAATGACTAACCTTAGAATTTAATTAATTTACAGTGAATGGGCCACATTTATTTAATTTTCTTTTAATACATAAATAATGATAAAAATATTCTCAGAAAAACAAACAGACAGGCCATTAAGATCTATTTTAAAGTAACAAAGAAGACAGTCAGAATGTAAAAATTAACATTAGGTATTGGATCACAAAGACCTTTTGTCACAAAACTGAATAAAGCTTTTGTGAAAAATACTTTACAGGAAAAATGTTTAATATATGCCCTGTCACTTGATTGAAGATTTCACGGGATCATGAACACATCTTAAATTCATCTAATTTCAATCAATGACAAAGACAATTCAAAATGATTACCTGTTCAAACTCGGGATCAGTATTAATTACTTGCACAGTCAACTCCAAATATAAATCTCTACTTGTCTCCTCATAGCTTATCAGAGGTTGAATATCATCCTCTGAGTCCATGTCTCTAATATTTCATTCGCACTAATTACAAATCCCGCCTTTTTCTACTTTTTAATTTTTATCTCATCCACACATGTTATCAGTTAAAAGGGGAAGTACAGTGCGGTTCTGGGTTTCATTATGTGTCACAATACAGTGATAATGACTAATCCTCTATTATAGTCTATTAGGTATTATTAGTAATCACAGCAGGAACTTTGAAACCTTTGGAACATGGCAGGGTATCTTCAATACATATGTACCCTCTTTGGTATTTCACTTCAATAATGGGATTTATCGTTCTACATGATAGTAGAATCAGGTTTCAAAACAAGGCGACTTGTTTTCACAACAAAAGATGTAAAGGCTCAATTCCTTGCTTCATACCTTTTGTATAGTAACTGGATTACAGTTTTGACGAAAATGTTAATCGATATTTTCTCGCATTTATAATAACTATAATTTATAATCTGCTGATGCAGCTTGGGTTTTCAGTTGCTTGAATAACTTAATTGTGAATTTAAATAAGATTAAATAAATGGGTAAATAAACCACATCCTTCCTTCCACAATCACAAACCACATTATGCCAAATGAATGAACGGTTATGAAATGAATGAATGAATTGAGCGAATGAAATTAGGGATGTGACATTCATGGTATGGTACCGTCCGACCATCTGTTTGTTAATAGAAAATAATTTTATAAATATCCACATTTTTGAATCACTCAATATGTAAAACTATTATACTATACTATGCAACTGTGTTATTTTATTATGATGGTTGAAAACAATTTAGTAATAAATAAGTAATTATTGTTAGTAGAACAAGGTAGTAGGTAAGTATTTAATTAAGTAAAGTAACAAAATTATGAATGCACAACTGTTAAATTAAAACTTTTACTAGCCCCGATTTATTTTATAAACATACCATTTGACTGTCATCTATATTTATATGTTGTTCGAAACTCAACGTCATCTCTATTTACAAGGCCACCAGCATCTGAAAAGAAACAAAATGAGCTGAGAGGTGCAGGAATTGTAACGTTGATCACGTCTTATTTAACGAATATTAACGGTACATCGGGCTGTGATACTTTTCTCGTGCACATCACTACTTTTCAGGAGTATTTTCTATTTCAATCTACGGTATTTTCTTATTGGCCAGGCGTTCTGAGGCAGTTCAATCGTTCATTCATTAATCATTTTTCGTTAGGGTTAGGTACAAAAAAAGAACCATTGGTTGGACAAAATAGTAATAATGATGATATAGGTGGTACCATGCATACCATGGTAGTTTATATTTGTAATCGGGTACAAAAAACTTAAATTTACTGCCAGAGATCTTAGTTTTATAAATATATTGTGAATGTTAAAATAGCAACATAAAGTGCTCTTCGGCAACTTCTAGCATTAGGTATCCATTCTTTGTGTTATAAATATTATAAAGTCAACCGTGTCCATATTTAAGTTGAACGAACAGGATAATTGCTACGGAACTCTCACTTGCTTAGATACAATCTTGCTTTGCTTACAGAAATACATCCGTTCACTCCCACTCTCACTCACCATTCGCTACTATAAGGGCGTAGTACACAATGGTCCATGCCCGACCATTACAGGCCATTCACCATTGTGTACTAGAGGGCCATTGGATCGTGGCGAGGAATGGCGAATTGTCGGTTTTTTCCAGACACTTCAAAGGAATCGTGGCGTTACATGGCCGGGTTGTTCACACAATGGCTCATTGCACAGTTATCTTTAGACTGCTGACGGGGTTGTTCACTTTTTATTGTAAAGTAGGTGCGGAAAGTTTAAAATGGCTGTATCGTGGATACTGAAATTCATTCATTGAATCTGAGCCCACAATCTGGGACTCTAAAAATACTAAATGGCAATGTTTGCATTACTTATGTAAATACTTGGTACTATTTTCATAATAGCTTCCACCCGTGGATTTGCCCACGTCGTATGTCGATGAAATGTAGGTACAATACTGTCGGCGGATCTAGGCATTCGTGAAGTTAGCATATAAACAAGTTGGTAAAGTTTACTATGAATACAAGGTTCATGCTAAGTTGTATGCAGTCTCATGAATAGTCGATGAAGTAGAAGAAGCAATTACTTCTGTGAAATGTCTTAAACCTGAAACCTGAATGGCATGGATGTGTGGCTTCTAGGCAAGCATGCCATAGCATTCCTCATCCACCGAATGATGGTGGTGATGAGACATTATGTTGAGGTTTAAGTAGTTTATAATACTGTTTGTTTTCCGAATAAAATAAAATAAAATAAAATAAAAATGATTTTCTGTAAGTTTTAGTGTCACTGTAGAAATCAAATGTGTATCTAAAAGTATTGTAACTATGTACATTGTAACTTGGTAAATAAAATGTAGAAACGGTTATTATACTATTATTTATTTATGCTTAATTAACATGCACATTATTTATATTAATTATTATACCTGCTTCTAAGTGAGATCTAGATAAAAGATAGCAAGATTCACACTGTTTTTCAGTGTGGAACGTAAACAAATAACTTGCTAGGAGTTTACTTTGATGTATTATTGCGCTGAAGGACCGCACATAATTTAAACATTTAGAGTTCATTTTTAAAACTTAATAATATATTAAATGAACACTATTGTTTACTATTGAAAACCGTTGATAGTAATCTTGATGTGACCTCACGAGCAGACGCCATGGAAAGAGTTTTAGCGCGAATTCATGAATGTCAAATAAAAATGAATAGGTATATTTTTGATCAAAATCTTTATTTTCTGCAAAAATAAGATATATTTTTAGACAGTAGATAAGTAGGTACTTCCGAACATTACAGAACAGTTTTGTGTGAACACTCATCAAAGTACAGGCAATTGTGGCTTATCGTAAAGCATAGCGCATGTACACCATTGTATACTAGGGCCTTTACCATTCTACTCACTCACAACCACTATACGGTCACCTTATCCATCTATCGTTCATTCGATTCACTACCTTACCCAATAAATACCTCACTAACTACTATCATTCACTCACTTACTTCAACTTGTTTGTTGTTGTGCTGGATAAAATCAATTACTTGTGAGTTTTATGGTGTTTTCTAGTTGAAAATTGTAAAATCTACTATTACTGAGTAAGGTAAAGTATCACAGTAAAAAATTGGCTGTCCATAATAAGACACATTAAACAAAACATAACATAACCTCTAACTATATTGTTGATAGTCTATCTACTATTGGTTTTCTAATAATCTTTGAATATTCCATCAAATCCTCCACGTATTTACCATAAAATAAAACAAAATTATAAGTCTACAAAGAGTATCTAAAAGTTCAAAAACATGTGTGTCAAACGTACGAGAGGAGCATCTTAGTCGCACTAAAATCGTTTCACCACACTGGTACGAAAGAACTACTGACACGAGTTGGAGTAGTAGTAATCTGTGAAACTTCTACCAATGGTCTGTTTTGTTTACTATAAAATAAATAATGCTCGATGAAATAAATAAATATATGTGGACATTTCACACAGCGCCATCTAGAATCATCAACATCTTGAATTAGCGAAGCTATCTTGTTGCAGAGAGCCCGACAACAATGATTATACCTGTAAGATGCTTCACTTGCGGGAAAGTCATAGGCAACAAGTGGGAGGCCTACCTGGGACTGCTTCAAGCCGAGTATACTGAAGGGTTGGTATTCTAATTCTAATCAATGTTAGGGGAACAAAGATCTGCACTGATGTCCCACGATGGGATGTATTGTGCATTACCCCCCTGCTATGCGGAAACAATGTATGTTTCAGTTATTGAGACACAAACATACACTAATCCTCACAAACTTAAATAATATTAGTAGGACACACCCTCACAATGTTTTCCATCACCGTTTAAGAGATCCTGTACCCATAAATATTTAACAGTAAAATCATTTTCATTTAGATAAATTATTGTTTATGGTAATAAGTATCTATGTATAACAACAGGAAAATCCATAGAAGTATTTTTACACAAACTACGATGACTCCGGTGACATTGAAAACGAAGTTAACATTGAAAACCAATGCAATGGCCGTCAGTCTCGGAAACTCTTAATGATAACATGTTTTACCTTTTAAACTCAAAACAGACAATACTGTCATAGAATTACAATGTTTTTATTTGTTATCTGTGCTTACATTGTACTCATTTTCATGGGTTTAATGAGCAATATACCTACCTACGTAGAGTTGGGTAAGATTATGTTCACTTATCCATCATTATTGTGTTGATCTCTAAACTGAAATTAAATCTGGCTTGAATATCTGTATTTTGTCTATGCAGTTTGTATTAAAATAGTGTCAATTCAAAGTGAGTGAATTCAAAATTTATGTGTGCTGACCCAGCTGGGTTAAAAAGGCCACTTTAGCAGAACTGCTGCTGAATTGAATTGCGTACCATTTATCAAAATTCCGACCATTTTACGGCCAAATATGAATATGCTGCTGAATCGAATTGCGTACAATTCACCTACGATGCGGACCATTTTAAGAAAATTTCAGGAATCGTTTAGGATTTGCTATAAAATCGAAAAATGAATTGCTCAAAGTGGTTTTTTTATAGCTCCACAGTAGTCTCAAACGGTGAAGTAAAACATCGTGAGGAAACCGTCATGTCGTAGAACCTAAAAAGTTCGAAAACATGTGTCAAGGTGCGTTAAAGGAGTCTTTGAGTTTGAGGTGTACTTTAAAATCCTTTCACCACACTGGTTCGATAGAACTAATGACACGAGTATTATCATAACCATACAGATCGTGACATAAAAGTTCAATACCTACATATTTGTGTGCTTTTGTTTTTGAGTCACGCTGAAACGGCAGAACCAATTTCGATGAAACTTAAAATGGATCCCAATATAACACGTGACCTGGGATGGCATATAGACTACTTTTTATCTGGGTAGGTACTACCACGCACGAAAAGTCGCATGGGAATATTATATTCTGAAAACATATTTTTGGAAAACACGTGTATCTGTCGTGAATACACATAATAATGTCAAGCATCATTATACTGATGTGGTTTTGATTGTCACCGTAATTGCCGTAAAATACTGTGAAGAAGATAATACGTAGGTATTTGCTATTGTGTTTTTATAACACTGAAGACCGCTTCTATATCTGAACTTAGCAATATTATAAACTACTAATCGTGTCACTAGTTGTAACCAGTGTGGTAAAAGGATTTAAGGTACCTTTCACACTCATAGTCAGGTGTGTGCTCGTTAATCTTTGATTCATCCTCTACATGACCGAACATTCTTAACATTTCTTTCTCAATCCTCATCACTACATCTTCTTTCACTCCACATCGCTCTCTTATCGTGCTATTTCTCACTATATCCCTCGGAATAGTAAAGGTGATGTTGTGATTATATTATTCAATTTAAGAGCTAGGTTTTGTTGGTCCAATGATACAGTTTTCTCCATTTTTCCTTTACCTAGGTGATTTAACGTATTTTAATGTAATTTTTTAATGATTTAAGGTATTTTAACCCGCTACGAAAAGAGGGGTGTTATAAGTTTGTAGTGTGTATATATTGTATCTGTCTATGGCATCGTAGCTACCAAACGAATGGACGAATTTTGATGCGGTTTTTTTCTGTTTGAAAGCTAATGTGATCGAGATGGTTCTTAGGTATAGTTTATGAAAATCTGTTGAGGCGTTTGAAGATCATCAACTCATTTCCTACTTGACAAAAAGATGTTTCCAACTTTACTGGTCCGATGGATTTCTGTTCGGGAGTCGGGGGGTAATTTAATTTATCTTTGTTATTCTTCTTTGTACAACAGTAGCTGTTGCCCGCGACTTCGTACGCGCGTAGTACATTATTTTGTTCTATAATCAATAGTTTTCGCAGCACACGCCAAAAACTATTTTGGGTTTTCTACCTTGGGTTACAGTATGGCAATTTTCTTACGGATCCCTAATATTTTTGAAAATATATTATAGCCTATACTGGTTCCTGATAATGTAGCTTTCTATTGGTGAAAGAATTTTTGAAATCGGTCCAGTAGTTTCGGAGCCTATTCGTTACAAACAAACAGAAAAACAAAAAATCTTTCCTCTTTATAATATTAGTATGAGGACAGCGACTTTCTCTTTTATCTGGCTCATATCATCAGTAGAAATATCAGTAATTTTATATTGTTCCAGTGACGCCCTCGACGCCCTGGGTCTGAAGAGATACTGCTGTAGAAGAATGCTGTTGGGACACGTGGACCTCATTGAGAAACTACTCAATTACGCGCCACTCGAGAAATAAATACACTTATATTAACTGTTATTGATTATTGATACCGGTAGTGTTTGTTTGTTGATTATACGTTGAGGTTATACTTTTGAAGAATGCGTTAGTGACTCCGCGACAGAGACACCACGAAAATGTATGGACTGGCATTTGTTACGGCGATTGAAGTTCATACATTTTCGTAGTGTCGCTGTAGGCTTGCTTCGAAAGTCTACCTCAAATCTACACATATTCAATGATAAAACTTCGCAAATATGGGAACGCAACTCATAAAACTTGGCAATAGATCCATTGTGAATACCACGTTTCGTATCCGGACCGTCATCGACCCGGTATAAAAAAGCAAAGCAAATCACTGTTTTTACCCGATGCGATGAAGGAGGGTAATGTATTTGGAGTGTATGAAATGTATGTGGGTATATGAGTATGTGTATTCTAAGTAGTCAAAACTGCTAGGCGGATTTTGACAAATGAGGTGTCGTTGAATTTGTCTGGACGACGAGGGACGACGAGAATGTCATAGGCTAGAAGTGTCAAAAAATATAACATGGCGGCTGTAAGAAGCCATTTCCAAACATAACTAAAAACGTAAAATGGTACAAATTCATCACCATTATCATCATCATATGTCATAAAATCAAATAATTATGTCAGACCCATTCTACCTAAATTCTACGCAGTCGGATTTTTGGTTCTCTTAAATAAATACTTGTTAGTGTTAATGTTCTGTACTATTACTACTTAGTTCGAACCAGTTTGGTGAATGGATTAAAGTGCGTCATAAACGGTCAAGTTTTTGAGTGATTTACCCACATTTGCATATATTTATCGCTACATCTGTTTAGCGCTTAAGATATTAGGTATGTGATAAGTATATTAAGAATAAGATTAAATAAGTTAAACCTACCGTGGGGTTTTATTACAGTTTACACTTTTTACCCACCGACGACGCCGAAAGATTTAAAATAAAATAAAAAATCGTTAGTTCAGACTACATGCGTAGTTTGTTAATAGGTACCTACCTCATTAGATAGATGAGATTTAAATCTACACAGTCCACAGTCATACATTTATTATCATTTTTTGATAAAAAAAATTGTCAGTGAATCTATGCTCGAGTGATGGCTTGAGTCCTGATGTCCACGCACTCACGCTTGAACAATTCCTACTATTACATGGGTTCAGTGGTTTAGTAAAGTTACGTGACACCCCCCCCAATCACATACATTATTTTAATACCACACTAGGATCATCTGTGTAGTAAGACATAGTACCACTACACCAGGACCCGGAAGAAATATTTGCAGAACACGCAAACATTTCTCTTGCAACGGGAATCGAACTTGCTAAAATAAATATTTGTGGACATTTCACACAGCGCCATCTATTTATTTATTTAAGTACACACACATCATATACATTATAACATTTTAAAAAAAACACAATCATAGTAGGTACATTTCCGATGTATAGGACAATTACGGTGTACATAACTTGCACCAATTATTATGTTCGTAATCTAGCCCCAAACTAAGCAAAGCTTGTATTATGGGCACTAGATGGCTAATAAAAAACTTATAGGTAAGTACACATTTTTTTGTAAATACATACTTATAATATTACAACACCCAGACCCGAAAGAAATATTTGCAGAACATACAAACATTTCTCCCATGGCGGAAATCGAACCCGCACCACTTGCGTCTCAGCCGAGTACTCGCCCGCTATGTGACCGAGGTCATCAATGTACTATTTTTAAATACGTACTTAGGTATTGAAAACATACAACACCCAGACCAGGAAGAAATATTTGCAGAACATACAAACATTTCTCCCGTAGCTGGAATTGAACACGCGCCTCCTGCGTTTCAGCCGAGAAGTCGTCAAGGTCGTCGGTTAAAATAAATATTGTAAACTATGCTAACCCACTAGATTGACTGTCTAGGTAAATACTTACACCTACCTTTAGTTCAGTCAATCTTATCTAAAGTCGTAACTCGCCGAATTAGGTACCGATTTTATGTCGAATAATTCAGCTATTCGACGTAAAATTGTTTATTAGTTTTCTTCTGCGGTTTTACCGGTAACCTGAGTACCTACCATGCAATTCCAGTTTACAAACTATTTACTTCTCTGCTGGACTGGGAGTAAAGAAAAAACATAGAATGCGTCCAGCTGCTTCTCTCCCCGAGCATGTCGTAAAAGTCGACTATGGGATAGTATCCTCCAACATGATGGACCATCTAGGTATATGGGCGATGGGCTGATCAACTGTCACCATGGTTTATCTTGGGATTTCAATCGAGAGTGGCTGAAAGTTTTCTTATGATTACTTGTGGCTTTGCCTACCCCATTAGGGATACGGGTGTGATAATTATGTATGTAAACTATTTCATACCAAGTTTCATTCAAATCAGTCCAGCCTTTACGGCGAGATTGAACCAGAACAGAGCATACTCTGATTTGAAATCTTAGTGAGATAGGCGCCAAGTAGAATGTGTGTCAAAAGGAATAATGTCCAGAAGTGGAATGTTGCCTGATGATAATGATGATGTCTCAAAATTCAAATAACAAATTAAATTGGTCACACACTTAACATTATCTAGGTAAGTAGGTTTTAAATATAGTAACTTTCATACATTAACCTGTATTGATAGTGTTATCTAAAGTGCAGTTAGAAGAAATGCAGGTTAAGTAACCCACCTACCAATATTTAACAATAACGCACGCGACTTTTTTTACGCCGAGTTTTTTTCATACAAACTCCATCTTCCCGCTCAATGATTCATAATATGTCATTGCCACTACTCACTCTCACACGGTGAAGAAAAACATCGTGAGGAAATCGTTAGAAACTTAAGTTTGAAAGCATGACGTGTCAAATGCAACGAGCCTTTGAGGAATGTTATTAAGATAAGTTTAACATTGAAACATAAAGTTTCATGCTTATAGTTCTTTGATTTAGGCTGTGCGTTGATTAGTCAGTCAGTCGGAAACGTAAGAGTTTTATAGATAAGAGGTCATTAAGTTAGCAACATGCCTCAACTGTTTCTTTGTCTTGTAACAGTCGCTTGTGTCAATAATTTTACAAGCGTTTATTAAATCGTGGACGCACTTTGTGATAAGCTATTCAAATCTGTTTGTATCTAGGTACCTAGACTAAGTATGAACATCAAAGAATCATAAAAAGTGTAGGTATGCTTAATTACTGTCTTATCTATTACTAGCAGACGCCCGCGGTTTTTCTCGCGTAGTATAGGTAGAATTAGCGCTATACTTTGACGTTTTATTGAGATTAGTTAAATCTTAAATCTCATTATACCTACCTACGTCATAATATAGGGCTACCTGATTTTAGATTTAAGAAAATCGAGATTTAGGTGATTTTCCTGCAAGTGAACCATAACGGTAGCTATGTATTGGTTTAATAATAATAGTAAATAATACATACCTACCTAATAACTATTTTATTACAAAATGCGATTTCCCCACATAACAATAAGAAAAGTAGATTTGTAAAACTTCAGACTGTTCATGAACTTCTGTCGCTGACTGTACAATGTACTTATTACATACCCTAAATTTACTTTTTATTTTGTATTTTGGTTCGAAACTATTCTTGTCTGCTCGACTGGAAATTTCCATTCGATTACTTCAAGGGGAAATAGGCAAAACTATCCGCGAGGAAGTAGGAAGTTACCTAGCTGTTGACGTGTAACGTTGCAATAAATTTCAGTCAGGTCAGTGTCAGCCGAAACCCGAGTTGACTATCATCTGTGGCTCCAAGGGGGAGCCAAGGTCACGGGGCGTCCCCCATTGTCTGCGACAGATCATTTAGAAACCAAGTACCTATGTGTCATTCATTGTAATGTAGTAAGAACTAGTAAGAAGTGTTTCCTTGAATTTGTAGTGTTTTTATTACCTAACTGCTTATTATTAATTGAATATGTTTTTTTTTGTCATAGAACACCGTCACTCCAAAAATACTACAACCATAACTACTAATACTGCTATAACGATTATATTAATTAACTACTACTTATTAATTAACCACTCTTGGGGTTATTGCACTTTACTTTGACTTTACTTTGACTGTTGAGTCACAAATACAATAATTTGTAGTTTTCGCTGTCGATTCTGTTGCTCATTTCTCATTTTGCTAAATTAAATTTAGTTGGATGCTCTAAAATTACTTATAAGTAGCTGATTTTGTTCGATCGGAAGGGAATATAACATTTTTAGAATTGTAAAATTCGACATCATCAAATCCTACTTCCTATCTTACTTATATTATAAATGCGAAAGTTTGTGAGTTTGGATGTTCGGATGTTTGTGCCTCAATCAGACCTAAACGGCTGAACGGATTTGAATGAAACTTGGAATATACATAGTACATGTACTGGATTAATATAATAAGCTATTTTTTATCCGGATACCACGCGAGCGAAGCCGCGGGCGACAGCTAGTTATATTATAAATGTGAAAGTTGTGAGGATTTTTGTATGTTTGTGTCTTAATCACGCCTAAACGGCTGAACGGATTTGAATAAAACTTGGAATATACATAGTACATGTGCCGTATTAACATATAGGCTGTTTTTCATTCGGGTACAACGCGAGCGAAGTCGCGGGCGGCAGCTAGTATCAAATAAAGTGATGGACGTTCGATAGCGCGTCGGGTCGACGACATTAAAAAAGTCGCGGGCAAAACCTGGAACGCAGAGAAGGCTGGCAAAATCGAAAGGAGGCTTATGATACCAGATTAAATGATGGTGATTAGGAAAATGCTCAACATAGCATACTGTTTAAATCCTATTGAAGGTTTCTGTAACGGATTTAAATAAAGCAGTGGGCAAGTTAACCATTGATTCCGTCACGGTAACGACTTCCAATGACACATTGTCCATCAGCCTTCAGTCCATTGGTGCTTGACGAATGCTCATTTTGTTCAGGCTCTGAAATACTCGGTACCTGCCTCCATGTTGGGGCCTACTAACCTATTAGGTTACACTTATTTGAATTGAAATGAAATACCTACCTGCAATATAAATGGATGTAGGTGTAATAATAGCCTATGCCATTGCGTTTGCTTGTGTTTTACGAAGAAGAAGCCTATATACCATTGCAGATTACACCATCATCATCATAATAGTATACAATATTTATAGAATTAGGGTAAGTAAAAAAAAAAGTAAAAAAGTAAAAAGTATTTATTCAAAATTACAAGTGTAAAATACATGGTTTGGGAACTCTCCTTTTAAGTCGTGTGACCTGTATTAGGAGAGTCCCCTCTTTTCCGTAGTACAACTTAGAGCACTTGTGTTACATAAATGTGAAGTATAATAAGAAATAACAAAAATAATTATTTATAATGTGTGTATGTGAATGTATTTATATGTAGTAAATGAAAGTAGATATTATTAAGTAAGTAAAAGGAGTTTGTTTAGTACATAATGGAATCCCCATAACTCGACCCCTAGGCAAGAGGTTACAAAATGACTAGATGGGATATGCGTTCGACTAAAACGGGTTCTACAATGCGAATCAATTCATGCCGAGACTCTTGCTGTGCTGAATAATAATAAATAAATAAATAAATATTTGTGGACATTTCACACAGCGCCATCTAGCCCCAAACTAATTAAAGCTTGTACTATGGGCACCAGATTGCTCATAGAATACTTTTATACTTTTTTTTTTGTAAATACATACTTATAATACGACAACACCCAGAGACCCGGAAGAAATATTTGCAGAACATACAAACATTTCTCCCGTAGCGGGTATCGAACCCGCGCCTCTTGCGTCTCAGCCGAGCAGTCGCCCGCCACGCCACCGAGGTCGTCATACTTATACATAACAAAAAGAATTACCTTCCACGCTCACACAGTTTCGTTCAGATCCTGTGTTCAGAACTTCAACAGTTGTCCAGAACTCTTTGTCGCGAGACTACACTGATGGCGAAACGAGCGTCGAGCTTCGAGCACGAGCTCGAAGCAGCGAATGTATCTCGCATTATTCGCGGTCTTTCGCCTACCAGCTACAAGCTTAGAAATATAATGTTACTAGCTGCTGCCCGCGGCTTCGCTCGCGTGGTATCCCGATAAAAAATAGCCTATATGTTAATCCAGTACATGTACTATGTATATTCCAAGTTTCATTCGAATCCGTTCAGCCGTTTAGGCGTGATTGAGGCACAAACATACAAACACCCAAACTCACAAACTTTCGCATTTATAATATAAGTAAGATAGAGACTGGTGTCTCGTCTAGTATACTTTAAAGACAGTTGAGAGAAAATTGTTCGCACCTATTGAGAAACAGTTTTCGTACGTTGACCTATGTCAGGTTCCAATAATTAACTAACGGACGACGGGTCGTTTTTTGATAGAAATAGTAAGTTTCTATAGTAATGAACGATCCGTCATCCGTTAGTAGAATATTGAAACCAGACACTAATGGGCACATTAAGTGTATCCTGCCTTTTGACTGCACGTTGGCTTTTTAGCTAATATAACTGGTTTTAAGCATTTAAACCTGCTAGACTGTTGCAAATAACGTTCAATTTGTATCACCGACGGACGTAATATTTGATTCGGAAAATAACCAATAATAGGTATCTCAGAATAGCAAATCAACTTCATCAGTTTTCACATTTCATTCAGATCAAGTAATACAAACTAGTTTAAAAATAACTTACCTACAACTAATACAAAAGAAACAGTCGGGCTATCTAAAGGCCGTTGCAAACGGTCTATAGATAGCTCACCTGATCCAGCTCATCAGACGGTGGAAGCGTGCCCAAGACGCTGGCCGCATTGCCACACTGAATGGCAATACTGATCCGTTGAGCCAAATAAGAACCAGCTCTTGGATCGCGCATCGTTTCGACCAGACGCCCTGAAAGAATTTTGAAAACGCGGTGGGCACCCGTGCCCCACGGACCTAGGGTCTCGCTCGACCCCAAAAGGCTCAAATATTATAAGCCCTGTCGAGGCTTGCATATTTGCGCCTTTTGAGATCCTCGGCCGAATTAAAAACTTAAAATAACTTAAATAAACTAATTATGAATTAAGTATGTGTTTTCGCATATAAAATTCTAGGGAATTTGCTATTTACTTTATTTATTTGCAAATATGATGATAACGACTGCTCAGACATGATGTTACAAAGGATCTACTAAAGTGTTACAAGGTTTCGTGACCAGGTAATTTGAAAATTTTATTATTTTATCCGGTTTTAACCGATAAAGATCCTTGACCTTGTTCAGCTTTTGGTAGAAGCTCATAAAACATCTTGTCCTCATCAGAAATCGAATTCGCGACCTCTATAGCCAGACTAAGGTGATCTTGGCCAATATGAGTACCTACATAATTTGGTGGTTCTAAAAATGATGTCTATTTCTTTAAGCTACATTTTTAGAGCTATCAAATTAAATTTAGTTTAGAAAAAAATAAAAATAGCATAAAATAAATATATAAAGACAGAAAAAAAAATTAAAATGATGGTTTTCGTCATCATCGACTATATATTTTTTAGTTTTATAAATCAGAGCACTATGTTGGAAGCTAAGTAAACAATAGTTTAGAAAAATGTTCAAAAGAATTATATATTGAACAAAAATTTATCAAATATCATATGGAATGTGGACGAGCCGCTAACTAACCTCCATATTTTAAAGTTTTAGACATTTAAAGTTTATTATGACAATTACATTTATAAACAAAAATAAACTTTACAACTAATACGAATATAATTTAAAAAATACAAAAGAAACAATTGTAATATATAGCTCACCTGATCCAGTTCATCAGACTGAAAACGATAGTTAAATAACGGTATTTAGTCAGCTCAAAATAACGATATCGTAATCACAACGCTTTCATTGGATATCGTTATTCAATTAAAGTCACTCGAAACTATTTATTTTTTATTTTTGAAAATACAGTTTTGAGCTTTAGCGTTTTCCCCTGTCCAGCGACGATAATGTTTGATTACAATCTAAATGCAAATTAAATCAAGTTAATAAAGATAATAAATTGATGGATGATAAATTAAAATGCTTATTTAATTAATTCGCTGCGAAGCGAAGCGATTCTTTATGGTTATGTGAAAGATATCCTCTTCAACGTAACTATATTAGCAACCCGGCTTTGCATAATAATTCTGCACGCATTTTTACCTTTCAATGGTAATTAAAACCTTACCAAAATGCGTAGTTTAGAAGAACTAAGCGCACAAATAGTCAGACGTGTAATAAGTATAGGAAATCTGAGTATTCGGTGGATGCGTATAATGAAAGCATCGTCTTTAATGGTCTGAGGTGCAATGAGATGTGTTTAATATCGTCTTTTTTATATTTAGAGAATATTATCAACATCTTCCTGCCCTTATCCCACTCTATGTGAGGTCGGCACAACATGAACCTTGATCATGGTGTAAGAGTTTTGGCTAAGGTGTTTTATGACCGGCCGCCTGCCTGACGTCAAGGGCTGAAGTTCGGGAATACTTGCATAATTTATCTCATCACGTGCTCATCTCGGGGAGAGAACCAGCTGGACGCATTCTATGCTTTTTCTTTACTTCCAGTCCAGCAGAGAAGTAAGTTAAGTGTGTTAAGTGCTAGTAGTAGTAATAAATAAGTTGCCACTGAACTTGACATGATTTTGTCCCCCGCGCGGGTAATATTGGCTAGAATTATCCTATCCGGACAGCTGACTGCTAGTTTGCAGCCTGACATTGGCGCAAAAATTCAAGATTCTAGGTGCAACTTTAGCTCCAGACGCCAAACAAAATATATAATTATATCAGCATTCCTTTGCCTGTTTTTCTTTTCTTGCTAATCATTTTAGAGCTTTGTCGTATTGTTATTTTCTATTGTTCTCGTTGTTATTGTTTATCGTTGTGTAAAAATTACATTTCTTATTAGTTGATTTTTTAAACAAAATCTAGATCGTTCGATCATAATTCGTTTAGAATGGGTTTTTTGGTCCTTCGGGCCGGATTCGGTTTGAACGAACAGTATCGCATCTCAAAACCAGTTTGCACTAAACAAATTAAAAGTGAAAGTTAGTAACTTCAAATTAAGGCATTATGTCACAAACATTGGTATAGGTACCTATGCTTATCTAAAACTGGCAGTTTGTCTATAGAATATCAAATTCGATCAATGTTGCAAATTGGGCAATATCTAACCAAAGCCGGAAAATACACAATTTAAAAAAACGTACTTAATTTAGATTTTTTCCTACATGCATTTTTGATTAATATTAAACTAACATAAAAGAAAACTAGTAAATAGAAAGATAAATTAGTTTTATTATACTTACGCATAAGTAATCGTAGGTACATTAGACTACACTGCCATTGAACTATGACACCATAGGTACTACCTATACCTACGTACGTGAAACTTGAAACACGTCTTACTATGAAATACGGCCCTATAAAGGTCAACGTAATTTAACTATCATTCATTGAATCATCTTTAAAGACACAAACGATCGATAAAGAAACAGGTGATATGACAGGTTTTTAAATAATAATATTTTACAGTAAATAGTAATTGACAACAAAGCGTGTTTATCGCATATTGAAGCTATCTGAATGGTGTCATTAGAGGATTGTAGCAATTTCCTAGATCTGTCATGTTGAACGTTGGTACGGTCAGTGACAAAAGTTTTTGAATAATCACTTTTTGAACTCAATCTATAATATAAAAATGAATCGCAAAATGTGTTGGTAAGCGCATAACTCAACAACAACGCCTGGACCAATTTGGCCAAATCTTTTTTTAAAATGTTCGTTGAAGTTCAAGGATGGTTTTTACGGCGAGAAAAATTAGAATTATTGCTGGAAAAACCTATATGTTTATCCCCGAGCGAAGCCGGGGCGAGTCGCTAGTAGGTATATACAACGTGTAACATAATGTCCCTATAAGCCCGAAACGGGGGTGTTCTATACGTCATTGCGAACAACGTTTGTTCAACGACTTTTAAAATTTCAAAGGTTTTCATTCATGAAATGTCTCTTAAACTTTGCTCCAATACGTAACTTGACACAACATGAGGCATCCCTATTTACAGCTGTTTTTTGACCTTTAAGTGTGAACTCTAGATGAAACAGGTAACAGAACAGACACCATTAGTAAAATGCCTACCTACTTACCTAATAACGAGGTGACCTTGGTATTTATTGGTAATTAAAATGTAAGGTCACATCACGACTAAAATCCCTAGGCACCGTAAACATCCTTTCAGATCTCTTTGTTAAGTACCTAGTATAGGAGATAGGTACCTTACCTACTCAATTTTGTACCTACCTACTCGGGCCTTAAAAGTATCCTCAGTGGGTGCCAAGGAGTATGAGAGGATGTCTACCGTGCCTGAGGATAAAGCCGTGATACCTACTCAATTTTGTACCTACCTACTCGGGCCTTAAAAGCATCTTGAGTAGGTAGGTAACAAGAAGTATGAGAAGAGGTCTACCGTGCCTGAGGATAAAGCCGTGACCCTATTCCACTTTAGTTTTTCCAACGATGTATTATTCCAATATTCATTGGAGCATTTTTCAATGCAATTTTGTACCTACCTACTTGGGCACTAAAGTCAAAGGTTGTGACTTATCTGTCTTACTAATCTTCATTTTCATCGTGAACAGCCTATTTGTCATTGGTTGCATTGAAACAACAACAACAATAAGTGGGATGGCACCTTGCCCTAATTGGCTGTCGGTGCCTTTGCTAAATTCAAAATCCGCAACCGTCAACCGACACCGCACCGCAAGCGTTTGTTTAATAAAATCAAATTGGTTCCGTAGGTTTATTTGTTTTTTACTTTTCTTGATTGAACTACGTAATTGTTGGTAGGTTATTATGTAAGTAGGTAGGTACCTAGTAGCAAATGGGGATGGAGCACATGGTAGCATATTGGTATGAACCCCGCCTTCCCATCCTTAAGTCGTGAGTTCGAATCTATGGATTTTTCGATTCGAAATTTATGTGTGCAATATCAATGCTCTCAAGAGGTGAAGGAAAACCTCGTGAGGAATCCAGGCATGTCATAGACGTGTGTCAAAGTGTACGAAAGGAACCTTCAAGGTGCACTCTAATCCTTCCACCACACTGGTTCAAAAGAGCTAGCGACACGGACACGACGACAGTAGTAGTAGTAGTAGTAGATGTATGGTGAAGTTTTTTTTCCTTTTTTTTCCCAATCGGTATTTAGTGGGTTACCCCAGACAAGGAACCCTAAAAATTCGGCTTTCGGCAATAGGTACCTACTTTTGGTCGCAAAACAGATCGGTTTTTATCAGTCGCAATTAGCATTCGTTCCTTGCAACAACTGCAACAAGCAATCTCTCGGTTTGCGTAACTAATTAACGATACGATGTCGGCTTTGTACTCAAACGGTGAGTATTATGATATGGTGTTGTGTGTGTGTGTGTTAGTAGCTACTTAGTAGCGGCGCGTCAGCTCTACAGAGAGCGTTATCCAGGGCGGCCATTGCCATCTTACGGGCTATTTTCTGGGATTGGTGAACCGTCTTCTCTCGACGGGATCTTTCCACCGGCGCACCAGTGAGGGAAGACCGGAAATTCGGTGGTGTGTTGTACCTACTTCCCTTTGATGGATACCGAGTGCCTACTGTGTGTGTCAACAGTGATAAAATTCAGTGATAGGTAGGTATGATGATAGGTACCTAACCTATCACCCTACCTAGTAGGTACCCCATTAGTACCTAGCTTACTAATAAAAAATGACAAAAATAATTTTGTGATTGTGAATGTGAATGTGTACCAGTAATACCAACCTAGGTACCTACATACCTACCATGTCAATTAGCCGTGTTCCGAGCCAACCAAGAAGAAGGGAGAAAAGGTATAACTTAACTTTTCCTGTACCTAGGTCCTTAGGTAACTACCTAGGTAGATGTAGGTAGGTAGTTGTTTTTTTATGTGTGAAAGATATCGTGATTTTAATCTTCGACTTTAATTTCTACGTAGAATTAAAAAAATTGCAAATTCTTACGAAAACTTTGGTGATTACACCTAGGTACTTTTTGAAACTTGCCGCGCGTTCAATTGTCTGCGTATGTGTGGGTCCGACGCGATAGGAGGGTGGGCGTGTGTTTGTTACCTACGCAAATGGTAAACAAACACATAGGGTTGTCACAAATTTCTCATGAAATAATTTGTTTTTAATTGTATTGGAATTTCAAATATGATGTATTGAACTTTTGCACACGTCAATGTATTCAAGTGCTCGGTCTGAATACACCCCTTTCGGGCTTATAGGGACATTATGTTACACGTTGTATAAATAAAATAAAAATTTGTGAACATTTCACACAACGCCATCTAGCCCCAAACTATGTAAAGCTTGTACTATGGACACGAGATGGCTGAGAGATAGAATACTTATAATAATACAACACCCAGACCCGGAAGAAATGTTCGCAGAATATACAAACATTTCTCCCGTAGCGGGAACTGAACCAGCGCCTCTAACGTCTCAGCTGAACACTCGCCCGCCACGCCACCGAGGTCATCTATCTTAGTTGTGCCGATCCTACATAAGCGGGATATGAGCAAGGAGATGGTGATGATGCTGACCTACTCAAATAATTATTCATTTAAATCACTAGGATGTTTGTATGTTTGTGCCTCAATCACGCCTAAACGGCTGAACGGATTTGAATGAAACTTGGAATATACATAGTACATGTGCTGGTTTAACATAAGTAGGTACCAGCTAGTACGAGCAACTTAGTGTCAGGCCTTAGTGTTGGTGTTGGACCTCAAAACCCGGAAAACTCCGAGGGCTTTGCCCAGCAGTGGAATGATACAGACTGACAACAACAAAAAAAAAGTAAAAAAACTGTCAAAAATACCAATTTAGAATATTTTTATGTAGTTCCATTGTCGACCTTGTCGTGTTGTTGAAATTGTAAAAAGAATTTGTCAACGAATGACTGTAATAAAGCTGTGTGTGTTTACATAACATAGCTGAAATACCTTTACGATGTGTGTTACGTTTCATGGCTTGAAACGAGGGGAATTAAAAAAGATAAAGAAATTTAAAAAAATATTTTTTACGTCAATGTCGCTTCCAGGAATTAAGTAGTAGTTTTTTCATCATCAACCTCATCAGTATTATTGCGCTGTTAAAGATTCCTACCGAGACGACGCGACGGCGACTTTTAGATTATTTTTATTATGAAACGCTGTTTTTATCGTTGGTTTTCTTATACTTGCTTGTACATTGTAACGTCTACATAAGTATATTTACTAGCAAAATATTATATTTTAACCTTTGAATTACTTAGTTAAAATGTGAAGTTGAATGAAAAAAAAATACAACCTCCAGACAAGGTCAGCGTTTTGATTATTTAACTACAAAGAATCTAAACCTCTTTAGAAACTTTATATGGTAGCGAACTAAAATGAAATTAAAGTTAACTTACTCCCTAACAATTCTTTAATTTGCAGTTTTGGTGCTATTTTTTTCCGAAAACGACCAATAATCAAGCTAAGGGCAATATCAAATCATTTAAGTACCTACCTAAGTATTTATTAATGATAATGATGATGAATTGATGTTACAAATCCCAGAAAATATAACTAAACAAAAATCGACATCTATGACAAAACCCAATTTCTATGGTGAAGATTTTGTTGTTTCGAACACGCTTTGTGCACTTTTATTACACTACGTCTGGGTCAATTTTGGATTGTATTTAACTCTTAGGTAAGGGGGTCAACTATAATTTGGTCAGCATAGTTAAAACGCGGTAGGTACCTACCTAACCTACCTCTACTACCTAAGTAAATAACGCACTCACGTTTACAAAATTCTTGCAAAATGAGTTTGTAAGCAACATTACATTGTATCACCCTTAAAAAGTCCTGTTTCTGAGGAGACTAGTTTTCCTCAAGAATGTAAAGTAGGTACTTATCTCAAGACTCACCAAAAAGTTTCAATATCACACACTTTCCAAAACCAGCTCTCAGTGCACTTATCAAAAAACTTGGTAGAACACTTATCAGTTCTTTGGCAGATATATTTTATAGAAAGTTTATTTGGCGCCAAAACATGAGCGCGGGAAACACAGCGACAGTATGGCGGACGACACAGCACTGTCGCAACTGTGCACGTTGGAAGGTCGAAGATATAGCTCATGCAGATAAACGGTATTTTGCATCATAACAAATTGGCGGGGAGACAGTCAAGACAATAGGATTGAAGCTATTCGAAACATTTGTACCTACGTCACTGCTGTATTTGACTGATTTATACAAAACTAGTCGACTGGGTGTTTTCTACGATTGTGAAAGACGCAAGCAAGTCTGACAATATCTGACATCTTAGATATTTTTTTTCAATAATTCTAGAAATGAGAAAATGCACAAATGCCTGAGGCAAGAAGTGCAGATTCGATGTGTTGTAAGTTAACTTAACTGAGCCAGGAAATTGTTCAGAATCTGTTGCTAAGTACCAAGATAATATCGTGTTGTCACGAGTAGAGATCTCACCCAAGGACTTTTCTTAGTTTATCCGTGAGTTTTATCTCATTTATCTATTAGTTCGGCACTTGATAATGATCTCTATGTACGAAATGGGTAGGTACGTAGATCTACTTTAAAATTTTATCTTGATAGGTAGGTAGCCTACAATTTCTTTAGAGATAAAGTAGAATACTAAATGCATTTAGTGTACCTACTAACACTATTTTTAACATTATTAGTAATCAGATTTTCGCTACGTTTTAGAGATTCAATTGGCTCAGCTACAAGTAGGTACGTTATTTCAGCTGAGCTACACACATTATCTCTTAAACGAGAGACTGAAAAACTCTGAAACTTGGCGACAAACTCCCGAGATCATAGCGGAATACTCAAACAGTCTGTTTTCCACAGTTTTTTTGTGGCCCAACTGGGTTCAGCCACACTATTTTTTTTTGTTTCTATTTTTACTTCGAAGATTTTTCAACGAAATTGTAGGTTTGTCGCCAAGTTAGTTACGCCAGAATTATCATGTAAAATTGAATTCTTGCCTAATGCACTGAAAAGGGATTCATTATGATGGGTTTCGTGCTTCGGAGGGCACGTTAAATTATTGGTCCTGGCTTTTAAGTCGTTAAGCCATGACGGAGGCCTTTAGGCGGCCTAAAAACTCCGTCACAAGAGTTGGCCACTAGCTCATACGAACCTACTTTTTTATGGGTATATATTATGTAAGTATTGCAATTAAAAGTCAAACGCTTGATTTATTTATATAATTCATTTATTAATTGTATAGTATTCACATTGTCGCTACGAGTTTCAGACGAGAAACATCAGCATTAAATTAAAAAACACAATTTTCAAAATAACTAGTTTTAAGAGAAATGCAGCGTTCCAACGAAAGCCATAGTTACTACACTTTGCTAAACGCAAACTTATAATTTAAAAGACGGAGTCGTGAGCTAGATGGGACTTTGTCTAACCCTCTTAGCATGAGCGCCCTAGACAGATTGTCTTCGGAGTAGACAATACTCTTTCAAATAAACAGACAATTTGGCATTAGCGACGTGTCCAGAGATAAATCTGTTTTGAGCAAAACATGTCAATGCTAACAAAAAGTGAGCATGATCTAGTAGGTTGCTAAAAGAAACCATAGCTCCGAATTTTATTGTAAAAAAAAATATTTTCAATATTGTTAGCCCAACATGTTTGCTAAACGCCCAGTAACTTTAGGGATAGTGAACGCTAAACAAAGTCTCATCTACCTCTACATTTGCCATTAACAATTGAGTCTTATTCCGTTGATGTAAAGCTCGAATCGAACAGTTCTAGTATCAAAATTACTGTCATTCGAACCTGAGCTCAAATTTCATGCGAATAAAGCTCATTATGGCATGTTCTGACTCCGTCGCTAAATGTACTTGGCAGTTTTGTTGAAGGGATGTAGTGAAATGATTAATACTGATCGTTGCCAAGAGAATAGCTTACGTAGGGCCTCATACCACCGAGATAACAGTTTTGTTATCTGCAGTGGTATATGGCCCTCTTGTGACTGGTCTAACTCAAGAGGTAAAACTCTCATATTTACTAGAATATTTAGGGATTGCAGACCTCTAGGTAATATCACAAATCACTTCGTTTTATCCCATATATTTCTTACAAAAGCAAAGGTCGTTCTATAAAATAAGTTTCTTCCAACTATAGCGTGATATTGATATAGAACAGCCACAACAGTGTCGAACTGAATAGTTTTCAAAACATAAGCTATCACGAATAACAGGCTCGACCCGCCTTAGCCACACGACAGTTAAAATTAAAAAGAAAGCTATACAATAATTGACTAAATACCTTAAATCGATATCAGCATGGACTTGGGGATACTTGAATTGCCGAAGCTTCATTTTGGCGTTAACTTAACTCTACATTGAACTAAATACAACCTATATTACAACCCTACGAATTTAAACGTCAATTCGTTGATGCAACTTCGAAAATACACAATTTACAAACTATTTATTACAATTTTACACTATGACGGTATCTGTAGCGTGTTGTTCGTTTTGAAATGTTTGTATCATCTCTTTATATTTTTAATACAAAACGCTCGAGACAAAGCCGCCAAAATTGCCTTCGGTAGTTCTCACACCCCCAAGTGCACACACAAAACAAAACACTAAATGTCATCGCATTTCAAGAGACCCACAATACAATCTATTATTGAGCATAATAATGTAAGGCAGTCAAACAAACAAAAATGCCGTTGAGTATAGCGAGAATTGGTCGAATAGTAAAAAAAATGTGTGCGTGGACATGTTAAATACTTCTTACTTAAAAATCCTATGTTATTGTCATGACTCGAATCCCAGAATGACTATTCGTTCAGGGTAAGTTAAGTACATTTTAACATTGACTAAAGATGGTAACATTGTTATAAACTGAGTAGACTACATCCGAGATTCCAATTTACAATCCAAATTAAAAATATCCAAGAAATAACATGCCTACTCACACAACCAAAACTCGAGAGGAAGCAACAATCGAAAACATACATTTCATTTGAAAATAATAATTTTGTATTCTATGTAATCACATACATAATAAAAAATAATATCTATGAACTAAAAGTAAAATGCTCATTAATACATAAATAGGCCTTTGTAAAAGTATTACAAATATTGGTAAAGGAAGACGCGAATAATAAATTGTCGTAATATTGCACTGAACTTCATTATTTTTATTAATATATTTTTCACGTAAAGGTTCGCGCTCATACGGGTGGGCAACGTCACTCTCATATATTTGTGAAAGTAAGGTAAAAATGACGCTATGCGGCCTGCCCGTATGATTTAATTATATTTATTGACTTGTATTGTCGCAATGAGTTTTATCAATAGACAATTGGACAATTGTATAAAAGTATTTGTCACAGTTTTATTGCGACAAGGCTCTAGAAGTTTTCACGAATTCACACATGCATAGTAAAGTAACTTTTGCGCAGTAACTGAACAATGTCAAGAAATATAAAATGTTTGCTATATAAATCAACGAGAGGAACAAAAAACATAATATTAGTCAGTAGTAAAATGCTGAAAAATGTACTTGATACTCTTATGTATAATAATTATAAATGTAACTTTCCATATAGTACGTATGGCCAAGAGTACTACTGGTACAAATACCTTACAAATGATACAGATAACTGAATAGATCACATCTACGCTAACCACATGATGAAAAAAACCGCGTAGCGTCAGCTTAAACTATTCTTAGAAGGCCTTGTATCTAACTACCCTTATATGCATTAAAAATTCCGTTTAAGGTCACCTTACATTTTGTTATAATTACAACATCACTATATCACTTGAGAGAAATAATAACTAGTTACACAAATTGTGAACTTAACTAAACTATAATTAATAATAAAAATTACGTTTTGTAGAAAATTGTTTAGTTTACACACGAGTTGGCTTACACTAGTAGCTTCGAGAGGGAATTTTTCGATTTCATTAACAAAAACAGACGCCCGGATGCTCAGGCTCACTCAACATCACTCCTATCGGAACACAATCCAATAAGCGTATTTGGGTAAAACGTATCAAAAAATTCAGTTAAAATCTTGCTTTGGATAGCAAGACTACTAATTCGGGACGCCTACAAAGCGTGCGAGCGACTCCCCACGAGCCCACGTCGATTCGATACAAGTTATCCTTACAGTGGTCGAGGTCCTATAACTAAACCAGACTTATTAGGCACTAACACCGACACATCGGGACCACCCTTACTCATACCTATATAATACATAGAAAACAGTAAAACACGTTAGATTACGCACAATTCCACTAGATGTCCGTTTACTTACATAGTCTTTATTTTATTGAGATCAATTTTGCCTCTATGCACTATTTGGATTCGCCGCCAAACGAAACTTACACCACTGGACGCCGCCCCGCCATTGCCTTCGCATCTCACAGAGTATCAAAATAAACAATCTCCACACGAAAATAATAAGCAATACAAACACTTACTATACTCAGACCAAATGAAAAGAAAGACGCCGCGCCGCGAACAACAAAAGTGAAGCCACCTTTTTATCTATGTGTGCGTCGAAGGTTTTGAGGTTGTATGTTCCAAGTAACCTAAAATTCATAGTATAATAATTAATAAACGATGTTATTTGAAGTACTTACAAGTGAAAAGACTTTTTATGTGATTTGCTGCTGTTTTTACAAGTTTTCACTGCACAGCTACTAGCACGGTTTTGTTTGGCTTCACTTTTGTTCGCGGCGCGGCATTTTTTCTTTTTATTTGGTCCGAGTTACTATCCCCCGAATATTCAAACGCGACTCAGAGTTGAGCACGTCTCAACTCACGGTTTTTTGTCAGTTTCTAATGAAAATCTGTCAAAAAAATCGTCATTTGAGACGTGTTCAACTTTGAGATGCGTTTGAGTATTCGGGGGTATATCACCTACTGACTCTATCCGTATGAAGCCTGTTCATTCTGACTCCGTACACAAAGGAACTAGGAACATGTTCGATTCTGTCAAAACGACACAGAGAGTATAATGGTCGGGAGTATATATAGTATCATTTCGAGAGAATCAATTTCAAAACTGGTTTTTTTAGCACTAAATTTTGAGAGAAAACGCAATGGCGAAATAACCAATCCACATAGTCAACTCTGCCTAAAAACGGTAACATTAAAACATTCATAGAATATTGTTATGTAAAAAAGATTCGAATGTCCGTTGACGTTTGAAGGCAGAGCTTGACGTTTGTGGGGGTCATTGACCGAGACAGACACTGCGACCGAACAGCTGATACTCCACAGTAAAACATCTTCAGTTGTTTTGTGCGTAGTTTGTCCGTACAATGTGACGTAGCGATGTTTCACTCGCACTGTGACACGGCGTTCATGTCGCAGACCACGTGACCACTCGTCGCACGGCAAGACAGTGCCTGCTCTTACTGAACAGTGACTCTTCAGTAAGACGACTTCCAGCCCTGTATCAGGTGCCAAGTGTATGATGCGCCACCCACGCTTTGTTCGGTAAACAATCGCTGTTAAGCGCGGGTCGCATTCGCCTTGCACAATCGGGCATTATCTTGTGGTCGCAGGCGCTGTTAAGCCGGGCTGGCTGTCAACACAAACGGGCGGTCTCGCGCTCTGTGCAGCACGCAGACACTGTCTCTGCCGCATGTTCTGTCAATCCGGGCCGACTACATTCTGCGGTCGCAGTTCGCGACGCCTCGCCGTCCGGAAGCACTCGCTGCACAAACAACCACTGCCACCGCTGTCAAGTCGCGGGCCCGCACTCGGCAGTCGCAGGCGCTGTCAAGTTACAGGCCCGCACTCGGCGGTCGCAGGCGCTGTCAAGTCGCGGGCCCGCACTTGGCGGTCGCAGGCGCTGTCCTGGTTAGACTCGGTGGTCGCGCTCGTCGAGCGAGGCGTCAGAGCCGGGCATGGCGCGCAGCTCCTGCTCCAGGTCCAGCGAGCGCCGCTCCAGCTCCAGCCGCGCGCCGCCGCGCCGCGGCGCCTCTAGCGACGACACCTGCAACCGCACAGAACCTGTTTTAAATATAAACGTCTGCGGGGACAGCCGCCGTGACCAATACCCTACAATCTGCTACCCAACTCTGCCTTCCTAGTGAAGAACGCAGTAAATAGCATTTTTGACAAAAATTACTTACGATGCATACAAAATAAAATACAACATTCTGTTCTCACTCACGTATCAAAATATGTTTGACATAGTTACTGCGTTCTTCACTAGGAGGGCAGTACTGCATTGTCGGGCTTCGGCGAACATATTGCTTAAAGCATTAAAAGTGACTGTTACAGCCACGCTAAACGCGAAGCTTCGTCCGAGGTTATTGGGTGACGTTTGAGCCACTTCGCGTACTAAGGGTGACACATCATCCATCATCCTTTCAACCTGGATATAAGCCTCTTTCCATTTAATAAGGATAATACACGATGTACTTATTGCCAGTAGGTTGTATTGCATTGTGAGATGTGTTACCTTAGCGAGGCGGCGGGGCGCGGGCTAGGAGGGCGCGGGGAGGTGCGGCAGCTTGGCGGCCGTGGGAGGCCAGTAGCGACTGGAGCCGCTCTCCTCTGACATGGCCGCTTGGAGTTGTTTCGCTTCTGGAAATCACAATCAATTCCACTTGAGAAAAGTTGTAAAACTCTGAATAAAGGCAACTAGACCACCTTTTACAACAAGGCAATAAATAGTAGTCGATGCCCTCATCGACTATCGAGCACAAGACAATAGAGATCAGAATGGCGTACTATCATCATCTTCCTGCCCTTATCCTACTCTATGTGGGGTCGGCACAGCATGTTCCTTGGATCATGCTGTAAGAGTTTTGGCTAAGGGGTTTTATGACCGGCCGCCTGCTTGACGTCAACCCTCTTTGGGTATTCCCAAAGAGGGTTGACGTCAAGCAGGTACTTGCTTATTGTATCTCATCATGTTGGAGAAGATACTATCCCTTAGTTGACTTTTACGACATGCTCGGGGAGAGAAGCAGCTGAATCAGAATAGCATACTATAAGGGCACATATGTAAAAGGACTCAACTCGCGGCTGACAGAAGGGAATGGAAGAAGAGAACACGTGGAGATTCTCATCCGATGATGATGGAAGATGCCCTTCTCCCACATTACATGAGGTCGGCACAACATGTTCTGTTCCATTCCGGTCGTCAGCCGTCTCAAATGGTAGCATACATATTTATACATACATATTATCACGCCCGTATCCCTAATGGGGTTGGCAGAGCCACAAGCAAATATAAGAAAACTTGCAGCCACTTCTGATTTAGTCCCAAAACGGATATGGTGAACCATGTTGACAGGTGATCAGCCCATCGCCCATATATGTGGTCCATCATGTTGGAAAGGACACTATCCCTTATTCGATTTTTACGACATGCTTGCAGAAGCAGCTGAATGCATTCTATGCTTTTTCTTTACTTCCAGTCCAGCACAGAAGTAGCAAATGGACGCAAATATTAGATAAATAGTATGATACTCACTGGCGACTTGCGATGCGTTGAATGTGACGGGAGTGCGCGCGAGGGGCGTACGGAGGGAGCCGCCCCGCCCCCCGCTCCCCGCGCCGCTCCCACTACACACGCTTGTTTGCTGGAGACAAGCAAACGTACACTTACAAAATATTCGCTAAACATATCACACGGAGAGTCAGGCTAGCAATGAAGGATAGAAGACAGATTTGCTGGTAACAAGCAGACGTACCACTTAAAAAATATTTGCTAAACATCATAATGGAAAAAAGTCAGATTAGAAATGAGGAATAGAAGAGAGATATAAACATAGTCTATGAAGTTCGGCTATAATAGAGAACAGAACTTATTTACACAAAAATAAAACACAGTTATAGCAATAGTGCACGAATAGAGCCTTTAAGGCGCACTATAGGCCATAAAAAAGCAAAGCAAATGATCCGTCAAAGAATGGTCGCCGGTTATGGAACGGGCGGGGGCCCTGATCCTTAGATAGCATAATAATATAGCCTAATATGTTGTCTATATTTTGTCTAGGTATAACGCGAGTGACGTCAGAAGCTAATAGCAATATAAAAAATCTTGAACCGCCAACCAGACTTAAGAGTAGACATGATATTGGTGGCAATTCTGTTGTGTTTTCCTAAACTTAACTTAATTTGATAGCTCTAAAATTATAGTGGTCCCTGTTATCTCAATGTATAAGAAAGGGACGCCAATATTTTGAGGACTGTCAAATTAAATTAAGTCTATAGAAAATGCCCAACAGATCGATACCATTATTTATATAGTAAAGACTTCGTTGTGTCTATTCTACAAGTTTCATAGACATTAGCTACAAATTGTTCTTCGGTGTACACGCTAATACCGACGAGTTCAACAATTCCCTTGGACCCATGCCGCCACAGATCCAAGGCCCCGGGTCTTTGCAGACCCCATTCGAAGAACTGGGGTCTTTGTGGACCCCAATCGAAGGGCTGGGGGCTTTACAGACCCCACGACACCGCGTTTCGCCACTCACCATCAGCTCAAAGCTCCCCTGCGGATGATTTTACAAACTTTGTAATAACAAAGTGTCTAATACAACTGTCTTAACAGAACATAGAACAACCGGTTATGTTTACGAAACTAAAAATAAATTAGTAATAATAAATAGTCTAATGCTCAAAAGCGTTCCAAACGATTATTTACAGGTTATATCAACATATCGAAGCAATGTACAACATGAAATGATGAAGCACAGAATGAAGCGAGCAATATGTGTGCAACTGATGTTGATTCTATTGCGTATTTTTCTATTGTTGCCGTCCTTCAAAATAACAAAGTCTGCTTTATATTTAGACCAGTCAAATTAAGTTTAGTTAAGGAAATTTAACAACATATAGCATAACCTAATAATAACACTTTTATCAGATTATACAAATAAAAATGCAGGAACCAACAATCCCTTGGAAAATCAACAATTATTAATGAAATTTTAACATGTATGATCAGGTTTGGCAACATTTGAGTAATAAAATACAAGCAGTAGGTAAAGCATTCAGTCACTGCTTGCTTGCTTGCACAGATAATGGAAAGTATCGAATGTTACTTTGTTAATATGATGGCAATAAATGCGTATCCGCAAAGTCGATTTACCTCTGTTAGTACATTAGTCCGTCACCTCAAAAAAAAGCTCAAACAAAAAAGGGGTCAAATAAAAACGAACCTATTTATCAGTGCACTTGGGTTGGCTGCGCTTGGCGAGCGCAATACTAACGTGATTGGTCGGCGCAGTTGGCTCGTCGTCGTGCGGGGGGCGAGGCAGGCGCCTGCGCAGCCAGGCGTGTCTGAGGGCCTGCGCTGGAGTGAGCCGCTTCTCTGGGTCCCATTCTAGACACCTGGAAAGGGGAGTGGATTATTTTTCAATGACGATTTCGATGGCGTGGCGGACGAGTGCTCGGCTGAGACGCAAGAGGCGCGGGTTCGATTCCAGCTACTGGACAAATGTTTGTATGTTCTGTAAATATTTCTTCCGGGTCTGGGTGTTGTTGTATTATATTTTTTTATTATTGTCTGTATTAAAAAAAAAGTATATAAGTATTCTATCAGCCATCTAGTTCCCATAGTACAAGCTTTGCTTAGTTTGGGGCTAGATGGCGCTGTGTGAAATGTCGACAAATATTTGTTTATTATTTATTTATCTGTGGGTTGTAGATTATAATAATAAATAAAAAGCCTTTTATTTCTTGAAAACAAAAAGTGGAAAATAAATGAGATAAATAATCAATTATTAGTATTAGTCAATCGTATTGGTCAATTTAGTAGAATTAGCATAAATGTCCAATCAGATCGAATTAACAAAAATACAAAAATCTAAACATACCTACAAACTTCCGGAATCGTAAAATTGGTATGGATTGAAGAGAGTTCTCAAACGACCCCGATTTTATATCAAACAACAACAACAATCCGAAAAATAATTTTATAATAAAATAATACATTGAAAAATAACAGGTGTTTTCCATAATGGCCGCGATTAAATAATTGATTCAGAGAACACATTTTGTGGATTCTTTTTCGATTGAGCTATGAATTCCTGTTTTTACGTTTAAGACTTGAGAGATATACGTTAGGAATATTTTTCAAACTGTTTGTATATTTTATTATGACATCAACAAACCATTTGTATCTTTGACGAAAATTCATTCAAGGCGAATATTGTTTTACGATATCCAGTGACAGTCCGGTGAACGGGGCGGAGATCCTAAATTGGATATTTCTTCGCTATACATTCGGAGAAGCTTGTCGTAAAAGTCGACTAAGGGATAGTATCCTCCAACATGATGAGATAAAATAAGCAAGTATTCCCAAGGAGGGTTGACGTCAGGCAGGCGGCCGGTCATAAAACACCTTAGCTAAATCTCTTACACCATGATTCAAGGATAATGCTGTGCCGACCCCACATAGAGTGGGATAAGGGCAGGAAGATGATGATGATGATGACATTCGGAGAAGCTTTTCTGAATATATGTAATTCAAAATCTAGCATAATAATAGTTTACAATTTCCAGTCCAACGTTACCTATGTACTTCCTTTAGCTATTCTCTCTATTTTCTATCTAGTACAACGGCTTACCTTCTAATAAAATCGATGAAGAATTTGTCCTGGCATCCTTTGAGGGCAGTCACGAAGCTTTTCGAACCGGGCGGGCCCCTTGGCTTTCCTCTTCTTGACATACCTGGAATTAAACATCATAAATTTAACTCTCCTATCAGTTTGGGAGGATATTTGTGCCTCAAATCAGCCCATAACGGCTGAACCGGTTTGGATGAACCTTAGAAATGGTATGTAACTTACAATTACAGAGCGGCTATTATTTATACATACACACACGTAAGTAAGCCATGGGAGTATTTGGTCGAAAAAACCATAGAGTTGACCATGTTAACAGTTAGACCATGTGACCATTAGATCATGTGAAATTACTTCCTTTACCCTATCATTTGTTTGACGACCTCTGTGGCGAGGCGGGCGAGTGCTAGGCTGAGACGCAAGAGGCGCGGGTTCGATTCCCGCTGCGGGAGAAATGTTTGCATGCTCTGCAAATATTTATTCTGGGATTGAGTGTTGTGTAGTATTATGTATTTACAAAATATATTTATAAGTATTCTTTCAGCCATCTGGTTCCCATAGTACAAGCTTCGCTTAGTTTGGGGCTAGATGGTGCTGTGTGATATGTCCTCAAATATTAATTTATTTATTTATTTTATCATTTTTATAATCTGAATCTGATGTATACTTAGAGTCAAGCAGCTTCAGTTTCAACAAAGCATTTTTATCAGTTGATATAAATAGAGCAAAAGTGGTGTAGTAGCTACCTACGTAGCGCGGTTTGTGTACAAAACCTTGTAAACAGAATATACTTTCAACGGCAGCGATGATAGAGTACCCACACATTGATCCAAGACCAGAAGCGTAGTAAACATGACCGAACTCGTGTAATCCTAGCCTATAATGAATACTCGTAAAAATTTAAAAGCTATCAAATTTAAGAGTATGTACAACAACAAATCAACACATGCGACCACAGGAAGTAATGAAAATTACACTGAGAGACAAACAAGATGGGTAGATTCGGCATATTACACGCCGCATTTGGCACAATCCCAAAAAAAGTTTAACAAGCCTCGTAGGTTTATGAACACCGCAAGACTAAAATTTGGCTTGGAAAAGTAAGATTAGTTTGAAATAGACTTCAACTTTTTCGAAAAAAAGCTAAATTAAGCTGAATTATCCAGCGTAAAAGCCTTAGTAGGTATAGTAGATTATAATTTAAATCAAATCATTTTGTCAGCTAATAGCTCTGTCTGTCTGTCTGTTACCTTTTCGCGCCTAAACCGCTGAACGGCTTTCAATAAAAATTGGAACGGATTTAAATAAAATAGGTCGCATCCTGGGTAAGAACATAGGCTACCTTTTATCTATTCTCTATTAATAATCCTGAAGGGGCTGAAATATCCATCTATCTATCTAGTCGTGTCATTAGTTCTTTCGAAACAGTGTGGTGAAAGGATTTAAAGTGCGCCTCACAGGCTCCTTACGTGCACTTGACACATGCTTTCAAACTTTCTACGGTTCTTCGACATGCCGGGGCTGCAATTAGGAATGAAAGTTTGTACTGGAAACCCGAATGTTGAGCAGCGTCGGGCGCGGTCAGTACTTGGATGGGTGACCGCCTGGGAACACCGCGTGATGTTGACTTTTTGAACTCAGATTTTTTAAAATTAAGAATTTCAAAGACGAAGTCGCGTGCAACAGCTAGTATCTAATAATTTGAGTTCACTTGAGCCATGTTTATTACTGTAGTATGTAGTCTATTCACAATATAAAGAGAACTCTTTGTAGGGTAAAGCTCGCCTTTGTACATGTCCTTACTTTATGTCTGTCTTTTATGTGATTTATAAATGTACAATAAAGAATATAAAAATTTCATTTTGTCTGTAACATCCTACCGTTGTTCTTATATAGGTTGCGTTCGATAAAATTTCTGAGTCATACATTCTAATACAAGCAATGATATCCGAAAGATTAGGACAGTAGGTGTAAGTACGTGAATCAGTGAATTTCAACGTGATGACGTGGAGGTGAAATGTCGCGACGTAAAGTAAATACTGTGACGTTATTGTATTTTTAGCTGATGATCATTGCGCGAATCATAGGAATTTTCAACTTTCTCATAAAACATTTATAGCTTTCTGATGGCCTATGTAAAATAACATACATTATTATCTTACTTATACATGTACTGGATTTACATATAGGCTATTTTTTATCCGGATATCACGCGAGCGAAGCCGCGGGCGGCAGCTAGTACATACATATTATCACGCCGTATCCCTAATGGGGTGGGCAAATCCACAAGTAAACATAAGAAAACTTGCAGCCACTTCTGATCCAAACTCCCAAGATGGATTATGGCGAACCGCCACATGATCACCCATATAGGTGGTCCATCATTTTGGAGAAGATACTATCCCTTTACGACATGCTCGGGGAGAGAAGCAGCTGGACGCATTCTATGCTTTTTCTTTACTTCCAGTCCAGCAGAGAAATAATGTAAAATTAATATGTGGAATAGTGTATCCAAAACATTCAGACATTGTCATCTCAAATTATAGCAACAACACGTGTCAAATGTAAGAAAGGAGACTTTGATGCGCACTTTAAATCCTTTCACCTTACTGGTTCGAAAGAACTAGTAACACGAGAAGTAGTAGTAGTAGTATAACAGAAACTTAATCCGTAGTTCTATCCCCGATACACCACGTAACGAGTGACACAATCTGACATCTCAAATAAATCATCAGCTCGTCGCCAGTGCTGCTCAGACCAAGACAGTTGACTCAATGCTACCCTGACACCAGGAAGGCCATGTTAACCGTTACATCATCAAGGTTCGTTGAAATCTGGCAGGAATAGATATGAATGGATGATGGTATCACTTCTGAAAAAACACTCTGTTTGAATCACCTATTCGTCAAGTTACTGTTGATTTATTTTTAATATTGTAAATTCGTGGAATATTAATTAATGCTTCGTATATAATTTCATCGTAACCTGTCACCACTTTTTTGTCGTCATTGTTAGCCCGTTTGTAGAACTGTATTATCCTTCTATTGGGAGTGTAACAAAGACTTGAACTCATTATATCGTCACTGGAAAGGCAAAATTACGTAAGCGCCAAAATGGCGCCAAATAGGCATATTGAGTTATTATCCTAAAATAGCAGCCCAAATACTATAATATGAATTGCTGGACATAGAAAATGAAAAAAGAATGAAATTTTACGTTGACGTCATCAAAATTCGATAATTAGGTAGAAAGTTATGATTAAAAAAACGAAAAAAATGAACTTCAAACGGCTTTTTCTCGATTGGCGCTTACGTAAATTTGCCTTTCCAGTGACGATATGCTTTTTTGGCCAATTGAATTGATCAACTAAAGACATTTTGACCAAAAACCCAATCATCTTTCGAATTAACTAAAGTTTTCACCCCCCTGACTTTCGGGAATTCCTTAGTGCCTTTAAATAAGACGAACATGCCCTCAGTTTCATGCTTGTAGGATGTATGACTGTGCGTTTATTTTCAGTCAATCAAGGGTCAGTAATAAAGTTAACTTAACGAGTTTTACATATCTATTTAGATTTAATTGAAATTCTATAGATTGCGGAATTGGCTTCTCCGTGAATTCTGAAACACTTGTTCTTTCACTCACCTCCATTTAGCATGGTCGATCCGTCGGGCAGCGTCGTGGCCGTGCAATACCGCGGCAGACCTTTGCTGCTGATGAAGTTCTTCGCCCTCTTGCCCTGCTCTATCAGCTTCTGCGGGGGCATCCCGAGGAGTTCTATGATGCACGCCATCTGGTCCGCCTCATCCTCTCCCGGGAGTAATGGAAAGCCTGGAATGGTGATAGACAGAATTTAGTCTTACGTACATTGTTTACGAAACAATCCTCTGTTTATTTATAGCTGTTACAGATCTTATAAGCTTCACGTGACGTTGTGATCGCGGACCGATTACAACTCGAATTAAATTTTTTTACATCCTTGCTTATAGACTATACAGTACTTTTTTAGTGAATTCTCGGTATATGAAAGGGAATCCCACATCTCCTGGGGAAAAGTATTGACGAATTAGCGTAGGTGGGATAACAAAACAGATAATAGTTGAAACAACTGGTATTTATTATCTGCCAAGTCTTTTCATTGGAAACTAAACAAAGTAATCGTAAAAACTCTTCATTTCATAGACTTCATGATCATAGATTACTCACTGATGACGAATGTACAGATGGTAGGTGGTAGGCACATCAGACCGAATGTCTAGACAGTTACAATAGATATCAAAACATCAGGTGGGACATCAGCCAAATTGACTCTCGACTCATTATAAAGAGAATATATTTTTCCTGCTTTGCTGTCTCATTTTGTATAACCAAAGAACATTTATATCCTGCAAAGACATTTATTGCACAACTGGAAATTACTGCAGATTATACGACAAGTAAAGGTCCCTAAGAATAGCCAAAATCACGAATATGAATAAGGGCAAATTTATGCTCTGAAACTACAATGCACACTTTATGCATGTTTAAATGGCACTTTCAAAGATAGGTACTATGGCTATTGGAGCCAAATCGACGATATTTGCGACACTTTATACAAAGTTACTACAATTTACGGAACAGCAATTTCGCCTGCAAAATAATGGCCTTTTAAATGGCGCACGGTTTCCAAAAAGTTGGTAACCCTGCCAGCTTAGATAGAACAACTGGTTCACAATATCAAATTCATACAGCCATTTTCTGTTTAAGGCATGTAGATTAAGTTACACAAAACTAATGTATGCCATTATTAAATACCAATCAACCTTGTGGTAACCACATATGTGGCTGCTACTATTGTCTCCACAAGATTTAGTACTTTAATCAGGTATAATTCAACGGCAAAAATGTATAGTTATGTCAGGGCCGGATTACCCATAAGGCGGATTAGGCAACTGCCTAGGGGCCCCGCATCGACTAGGGGCCCCGTGCACGCACCAAGAAACAAAAACCTCGCATCAAACGAATTTTTTGTATACTTCCTCAATATTATTCCTTTTTTTCGAATTCCTTTTTCCCCGTGAATTGCATTGCATAGGGGCCCTGCCTGGTAGGGTTAATCCGGCCCTGAGTTATGTTATAACTGGAGCATACTAGATGTAAAATGCGACGAGAGTGAATGAAGCGAGAGTAGTATGTTAGGACCGTGGCAAATGGAGATCCGTGATCCTGCCTACCCCTTTGGAATACAGGCATAATACTATGTATGTACTAGATGTGCATCTTCGCCTATGGCCCGGGTTATGTTGAGTCAGGGCGTTTAAGTTGTCTGCGGTACGTCAGCCGGACCTTTACTTTTTTTCGTGTCTGGAAACTTAAAGCCATGTTTCGCTGAAGGAAAACTCGTAAACTTCACAGATTTCTTCGTCGGTGAATTCATATGTCACAAAAAAGACCAAAACATACTGGCACGCTACTAAAGTGAATATTTTACGAGTTTTGAAGTTGTATAGAGTTTATGATTTAAAAAACTTTTATCTGATTGACGAAGAGCTTTTACAGTGTATGTCGCTGTTCGTAGAGAAATAACGTTTACTGTACACAATAAATATTTTACCTACCTGCGAACAGAGTTTAAATGCTATTAAAAAACACGAAGTACGCGCTCGCCTCTTAGTTTAGAAATTCCTGAACACAACAATATTATTGTCCCCTTGAAGCAACTTGCAGAACTTAGCGCGAGCGTCTTAATATGTCCCAGAGCACCATAAAAAGAAATTGTGCTAGTCTCTACCCTAACACAAGGAAATACGGCGTTTATTCCCTTAATGAACGCTCTGCCAGTTCCCCCATAAAAGCACCAAACTGAAATCTTGGAATATACTGACAGCTAATCTCTACCTTAACACTAGGATATGCAGTATATTCCCTTACCAGTGAGCAGCTCTGCTAATATGCATCCCAACGACCACATGTCTATGGGCATCCCGTAGCGTGCACCCATCATCACCTCGGGCGCGCGGTAGAACCTCGACTGAATGTACGTGTACACCCGCTGGTGCTCGTAACACGAGCTGCCAAAGTCTATAACCTGAAAAGAGAAAAACTCTTTAATAAACAACCCTTAGTTTTGAGGTTAATGTTTAAGGCAAAAATGTTAAGAGCGTATACACGCTAGAAAATTATTTTGAAGACAACCAATCATTGAACACGAATTGACTCGCTGGAATTGAATGATTGACATATTAAGGAAAATATCGACCTACATAAGTTTGCACGAAAAGTAGATAAATCATAAATTCAAAGAAACGTTGTAAATATCGACGTCTTTCAAAGAATTTATAAAGCAAACAAAGAAAACTAAACATGCCGTTAACCATTAACAATCTTCAAACATTATTGATTTGAGAATTATTTTATTAAAAGTAATCCAGAATGTGTTTATCAATAAAATATACGAAAAAACAGGTCATATTTGGTTTAGATCGGAGCATTTGTTTACTTTGGCACTTATTGGGAGTGACGATAAATGCGGGCCTGTTGACCTGGAGATCGATTTACCCGTTTTGTTTTAGAAGTGGGTGAACGTGTGTAAGCATGTTGAATATCGGATCGATACCACACACTCTGGGAATGATTAATACGTTTTGTTGTGAAACTCTATTCTGGTGATCCTTTTTGTTCGACATATGTCGATGGATGAAGGCAGAACAAAATTGTTCGTCCTGAGAGTATATTTGAGAGGCGTCTGTCCAGCAGTGGACTTACAGTGATGATGATGAAATATCCACTGCCTTTCACTATGATAATTTCAAGTTCCGAGCTTTATGGGTTATGGACCCAGGTGGTTCGGCCTTGGTAGACCGGAACTGAGTCATGATTAACAACTGGGTACCTATCTAAATAGTTAACAATTCATAGTCTACACCCTCACGCACTTTAAGCCTATAGTCTGGCCTGCGCCCGCGCACGCGATCGAGCGATTGACGCACGCGAGCCGATCCATAGCTTGAATGGCCTATTGTCTACGTACTTGAATGCTTCTTCTTGTCTAGATAATACATCAGCGAAACAACTCGAAAAGGTCTCTAGACAGACTGGTATTCAGTTTCTCAGTTTCTCAGTTTCTAGAAATAATTGTGAATTGAACTTTAAAGTTTTCATGACAGGACGAATGCCGTTTCACCGATGTATATTTTAGCTGTTTTGAGGAATTCCATATTGTGTAGCTTTTATAGCTGCTAGGGCATAAATCTGGTTATTGCTACGCTATTGCATGGCATCCATCACTCTTGTCATAACATAGCTGACTTTTCTATGTAAAATTTTTAATTTGGATCGTTGTTCACGGAAAAATGTACGTTTACTGTTATTATAACCTAAAATTCAGCGTAACATGGCTGAGTGGAATCACAACATCGTCTGATTGTTTGAAATTTCATTAGACATGACATCTTGAAAATAATCTCAAGAGGCTGGGTATTTGAGAGGATATCTACCGTGTTTTGGGGATACAGTACAGAAGTTGTTATTTATGTTAATTATTATCATTACATAATTTTAGACAACTTTGAAGTATGTTTTGTGTGGCAGTTGAAGGAAGAACAAGAACAAGGAAGGTTGGGTATGATGGTTTACCCTAATGCCCTATACTCTAAGTCAACGGTGTCAATGACCCTAATGTAGTTCCGCAAAGTGTAATTCAGTTGACATTTTCCGAAGAAAACCGATGACAGTTGGCGCGGCTTCGCCGAAGCGCCAGCCATTGGCATGCACCCAATGACCTGATCATCGTGTACAATGAGTGGACCACCTGGTAATATGAGAACTCATTGTATTGACCAGACAATATACTGAGAGGAAAGATACTGCTAAATGTGAACTGCTTATATGGATGACAATACCCATTGAATTAAATAGAAAGATAGGTTTCGTAAGATCTTGGTAGGTAACGAAATCATTTATCATCTAAAAGCCTTTTCAAATACACCAGGAAATCCTGATTGAGACGTAAATAACATGAAGCTTCTTACGCCGCAGGTAATGTAAGTGTTACATCTCTATACATATTGTACAACAAAGAATTCCACTGGCTTCAAGTTGTTGAATCCACTTGAGAAAATGTTTTAGAGCACATGAAGCTAAAGTAGAATGTGGAGTTAGTTCGTGTAGAGTTATTTCTTTAAAAATTTAACGTAAGTCGCATTTGTGGTTGAATATCAATTTAGTCAGCGCACTCCCGGACCACGACGGGAAATACCATCTTAATTTTTGGAACTTTCAATGATTGTCAGTAAGTGAATCAGTAACGATAACATAATCATCAATAATGAAGATGATATTAATGTGGACAGCTAAATTAAATCAAGTGATTGATGTTTATAAACTACACAAACCCTGTAGCGTTTAGTTAGATCACGAAATAATGTTTACACTCGTTTTCTTGCCAAATGTGTTTTTTCTAGTTTTTGGCAGATAAACCGGAAAACATAATTAGCCATTAAATGAGATTGAAAGAGATCGCTTCTGAGAACTTTACCTTGGTCCCAGAACTACCTTTACCTACCTACAAGACAAGGAATAAACGTAAAATGAATTTAGTTATTTTTGCCACTAGAAAACTACGGAGACCGACGGTTTTTCCGAGCTTTCGAACGTTTTTCCGAAATTTATTCATTGAAATATGACACTCCTATCTACGAATCCAATAAACGTAGATATGAGTCCACGAATGCATTTTCCTGGCGCGTCAAGATGTGAAAACAAATCTTTTATTGTTAAAAAGCTCCATGGAAGTTAATAATATATACGATTATACGTTCATTTTATTGTCTTGAAAGTGTTTAGCAGCTGGCTTGTGAATCACACACCCATTACAAATTTCACAAATTCAAAGCTTTCTTCCATTAAAACTGATGAGTTAATTTCTATTCGCTAATGTTAGTAAATTCGAAACCGCCTATTTCTGAAGCGTTGATCAGAACCGAACGACGCCTCATCAAACCCACATAGAGTTTGAGTTTTCGATTAATTTTCTGATTCAACTGCTTCAACTCCTACTACCTCTTATACCATTGATAATAAAGGCGAGGGTTCTGTAACAATACCTTGAATAACGCCGATACATATTGGGTCAACCAATTGGGTGAATGTCACAACATGACCGGCCGAGTTACTGCACACTGACGTCACAGGTTCTCGTGTTTTCCGGGAAACGTGAATGAGAACGTGGATGGTGTTGATAAACACCAGATTAAAATCAGATGCGTCTATAAACAAACTCAAAACGAAACGATCTGCTGAAACGCAGTAATTTTTGAATTGTTTTACATATAGAACAAATCATGATTTTTGATGATACCTATGAATTTAAATGTTCTTTCTTGCTATGAACAGAAAGAAGCTATTAATCATTTAGTACGTTGTGAGATTACTACTGTTATCTAGTTACTAGTACTACTACTACCCGTGGCACCAGTTCTTTCGAACCAGTGTGGTGAAAGAATTTAATGTGCGCCTTTGTGAGATAATTCGAGGTAGAATAGAGGTGCCACAATAGAAGTTCCTTGCTACAATAGAAGTGAGATTTCGTAGTAAAATGATTTGCGTCAGTAAATATTTAGACAATTTGTGGAAGGGATTACGAGAACAACGCAAGTACTTTCCTCATGGTTACTTGTAACACGAAATTAACTGTTCAAACCATTTTGAAGTAGGTAGATGAGAATGAAAAATATATACGTGGCAAAAGTAGCATTTATTTTATGAAAGCATCAATCACACAAACTAGAGAAACGTCAGATGTTATGCTAGAAAACAAAAGGTTTCCTGTGAACACTCCAGTTATTGCGGAAATTTTAGAACAACATACTTGCAACGAACAAAACCAGTATAATATATTTGCTTTTCTAAAGAATGAGTTATTGTTATGGAGTTTAAGAAAACCAAGATCGAATTAAGTTCTCGAATCAAGATGTTAGTTTTCACAAACAATAATAGTAAAAGTCCTGACCTAAATCATGTTAAGAAATACTAAAAGTAATAGGTTTGCAGAATATATCAATACTTATGGAGAAACCACAAGCGCCATTCAAAGAGTTCTAATCTTGCACAAATTCATAATACATACAGCATGCTGTCATTTTCTCACCTATTATAACGACTATTGATTACTAAAAGAATAAACAATGACGATAACAGATCAATCAAGCTCATACATATTCACAATCATCATTTGTAATCAAACCGTCAAGGTTTGATATCAAATCACATCACGCAACGCATGTTCAACATCTAATTACACAAATCACCAAGTCATTAGATGACATTATCTGGCGTGTATAACCTTGTCTGCGTGTAATGGAACAACGCCATGAACCAAGCAATGAGCTCGTAACGGAACGTTTTCATCAAGCTGAGAAAGGGCTGATTCTATTCTATTCTTCCGTGTTAGCAAAACTTGTTTACAACAGCGTGTACAGCTTTGTTTACTTTATCATCATCATTATCTCCTTGTTCTACAGAAAACTAAGGCTCACTTCTATCATACTAGATGATTTATACGGCTGTAGTGCTCGGAACGATTTTAGATAGAGTAGGCTTGCTCAACAGCTATGCTGTCCTCTTAACTAAGTAGGTCGCTTCCACAATAGGGTTGACATATGTTTTTTAGGGTTCCGTACCCGAAGGGTGCCAACGAGAACCTAAGCCTCCGCTGTCTGTCCGTCCGTTCGTCAGCGGGCTGTATCTCATGAACCGTAATACAGAGTGTGTATTTCTATTGCCGCTATCAACAAATAATAAAATAATAGAGGGCCCCATACAAGAAACATTTATGTACTGTAAATTTATGTAACGGTACGGAACCCTTTATGTGCGACTTTAAGTCGCACTTGACCGTTTTTGTTATAAATATTTTTGCGAATTTTCTCGTTTCACATAATTTAAAAAGAATGATATACCTAGATAAATTTGAAT
Organism: Scotopteryx bipunctaria; assembly: GCA_949320045.1. NCBI lineage: Eukaryota > Metazoa > Arthropoda > Insecta > Lepidoptera > Geometridae > Scotopteryx > Scotopteryx bipunctaria. Next base: position 3,907,612 of record OX439465.1, read on the forward strand.
GGAAACATAAGTCGAAACAATTTAGCACTCGATCTATTCGCGTTGTTTTCGACGAATTACGAAATACGCTGTAATTAATCTATTACAAAACATTATTTTAACAAAGAAACCGGGTCAAGAAAATCAGAGACCGCAGAAAAACAATCTACATAACCTTCGAGAATGTTTTAAGTGGATACAGTTGTAAGTGTGACTTTCTGAAACATTGTAAGAAGGTTGAAAATCTAATCGAATTCACAAATAAAAATCGCGGGAGAACTATTCGCGATGCATACTACGAGTAATTAGCGGACAGATTTCGGCTACGTCCCCAATGTGGACGGCCACTTCGTAATTGACATGCCTCCCCAAAACCCACTCACCACATATGAAAAAAAAGAAAAATTTCGCGCGAAAAGTTTATTTCAAATTGGATGTTGTGATTCCGCGTATTCCTGCGGTGGGTTCGTCATGTTTGACGAACCGGCGCGGCCGGCGGCGGGGCAACTAGACAGGGAAAGTGAACTTGGACCCGTGCCCAGAGGTGGGAAGGGTGATTTGTTGCGGTTGTTCACGTCAGCGCGATTCCAATGAACTGAGATTTGGGGTCAGTTTGTGTGACTTTTTTCATTTAAATTAGAAGTTTCCTTCCCTTCAAGATTTTTAGAAAAAACTTAAATATAGGAATATTTTTGCATTATGTATATGCTTGCATATTTGTACAGCTAGAATTGCTGCAGCTCCAAATAAGTTATTTGCAATTAAGATTTGCAATATACAGTCAAGGGTAGATACATATTTTTTAATTATGTGATACAATAATTATCAACGAACGAATAAAAACGTTATCAATAAAAGATTACCCGTAATGAGCGTACACTGCGAACTTGTTTGTTTGTATTGTAATGATAAGAGACACGTGCGCGCGCGCAATTTGTCACTGAAGGCGACCAGACGACGCCGTGATTCATTCATTACATTTGTTTTATAAGTAAACTCATAACCAGTGAACCTGGTAGAATTAGAAGTTGTTTTAAGCTGGACGATGACATGGTAGATGGACAACACTAGCATAAAACCGTGATGGATGGCACAAAGGGAGGCCTTGTGGGACAGGATGATGATGAGATTAAGTAGAATCAGAAGTTGTTTGAAGCTAGTGACCAACTTTAGTAACCCAGATTCTTTCTTCACCCGACAATGCGAAGCATTGTAGAATGTAATTGTGCTCATCAGTTCCTTCGTATTTCTGGAAGAGTAAGTTAATACTGCGGCATTTACGTAGTCGGGTTTCAGTTTTTATGGACTCGTCTTAATCTCGCAATTAGGTAGATTTGTTAACATAAGTTTATTCTATATGCAAAATTACGCATCTCAAAAACCATCTCGAGGTTGAGATATCGAAAATACAATTCAATTGTGTTTCCAATCGCAAAATTAATTGCTCAGACAATATAATTGGCATAGCCATGAAATTCCAGAGGCTGCGAGGTTAAAAAAATCACAACAAAACTCAAAATTAGCGAAACGTCGAACGGAAGTGATCGATGCGAAAACTCGGCCGTGAACCAAGGACTGGTAAATAAACCGGCTCGTTTTCACTCGCTAAGCAAATATTATCCTCGCGATACGACCGGGGCTGATGTCTACTAAAGCATAGGCGGGGGTCACCAAAATTGTTTGATACAACTTTGTAAGTACCTAACAAGTGTCAATCGGACGTACTTAAGGCAGTAGCCCGTCTGTTGCAATTTATAACTGACCTTTAATGTGACGGTACGATTACATTTGAATAATACATCCAACGGTCACATACATAGTTCTGACCTCAAACTAGGATTCCCTGTATCTTGGGTATCAGAAACTACAAGCACATGATCCTTGATATCATAACACCCAGACTAGCAAGTAAAAATAAATAAATATGGACATTTCACACAGCGCCATCTAGCCCCAAACTAAGTAATATTAACCTTGCAATAATTTCTTGAAGAACAAGATGGCTGACAGAAAGCTTAAATTCATTTTTTTGTAAATACATGCTTATACTTATAATACACTAGCTGCCACCCGCGGCATCGCTCGCGTGGTACCCGGACAAAAAATGTACTATACAACGTGTAACATAATGTCCCTATAAGCCCGAAAGGGGTGTATTCAGACCGAGCACTTGAATACATTGACGTGTGCAAAAGTTCAATACATCATATTTGAAATTCCAATACAATTAAAAACAAATTATTTCATGAGAAATTTGTGACAACCCTATGTGTTTGTTTACCATTTGCGTAGGTAACAAACACACGCGCACCCTCCTATCGCGTCGGACCCACACATACGCAGACAATTGAACGCGCGGCAAGTTTCAAAAAGTACCTAGGTGTAATCACCAAAGTTATCGTAAGAATTTGCAATTTTTTTTATTCTACGTAGAAATTAAAGTCGAAGATTAAAATCACGATATCTTTCACACATAAAAAAACAACTACCTACCTACATCTACCTAGGTAGTTACCTAAGGACCTAGGTACAGGAAAAGTTAAGTTATACCTTTTCTCCCTTCTTCTTGGTTGGCTCGGAACACGGCTAATTGACATGGTAGGTATTAGGTAGGTATGTAGGTACCTAGGTTGGTATTACTGGTACACATTCACATTCACAATCACAAAATTATTAGGTACTAATGGGGTACCTACTAGGTAGGGTGATAGGTTAGGTACCTATCATCATACCTACCTATCACTGAATTTTATCACTGTTGACACACACAGTAGGTACTCGGTATCCATCAAAGGGAAGTAGGTACAACACACCACCGAATTCCCGGTCTTCCCTCACTGGTGCGCCGGTGGAAAGATCCCGTCGAGAGAAGACGGTTCACCAATCCCAGAAAATAGCCCGTAAGATGGCAATGGCCGCCCTGGATAACGCTCTCTGTAGAGCTGACGCGCCGCTACTAAGCTATTAATTATTTGGTGCTGCTCCAACACACACACACAACACCATATCATAATACTCACCGTTTGAGTACAAAGCCGACATCGTATCGTACGTTAATTAGTTACGCGAACCGAGAGATTGCTTGTTGCAGTTGTTGCAAGGAACGAATGCTAATTGCGACTGATAAAAACCGATCTGTTTTGCGACCAATAGTAGGTACCTATTGCCGAAAGCCGAATTTTTAGGGTTCCTTGTCTGGGGTAACCCACTAAATACCGATTGGGAAAAAAAAGGAAAAAAACTTCACCATACATCTACTACTACTGTCGTCGTGTCCGTGTCGCTAGCTCTTTTGAACCAGTGTGGTGGAAGGATTAGAGTGCGCCTTGAAGGTTCCTTTCGTACACTTTGACACACGTCTATGACATGCCTGGTTTCCTCACGAGGTTTTCCTTCACCGTTTGAGAGCATTGATATTGCACACATAAATTTTGAATCGAAAAATCCATAGATTCGAACTCACGACTTAAGGATGGGAAGGCGGGGTTCATACCAATATGCTACCATGTGCTCCATCCCCATTTGCTACTAGGTACCTACCTACTTACATAATAACCTACCAACAATTACGTAGTTCAATCAAGAAAAGTAAAAAACAAATAAACCTACGGAACCAATTTGATTTTATTAAACAAACGCTTGCGGTGCGGTGTCGGTTGACGGTTGCGGATTTTGAATTTAGCAAAGGCACCGACAGCCAATTAGGGCGAGGTGTCATCCCACTAGTTGTTGTTGTTGTTTCAATGCAACCAATGACAAATAGGCTGTTCTCGATGAAAATGAAGATTAGTAAGACAGATAAGTCACAACCTTTGACTTTAGTGCCCAAGTAGGTAGGTACAAAATTGCATTGAAAAATGCTCCAATGAATATTGGAATAATACATCGTTGGAAAAACTAAAGTGGAATAGGGTCACGGCTTTATCCTCAGGCACGGTAGACCTCTTCTCATACTTCTTGTTACCTACTCAAGATGCTTTTAAGGCCCGAGTAGGTAGGTACAAAATTGAGTAGGTATCACGGCTTTATCCTCAGGCACGGTAGACATCCTCTCATACTCCTTGGCACCCACTGAGGATACCTTTAAGGCCCGAGTAGGTAGATACAAAATTGAGTAGGTAAGGTACCTATCTCCTATACTAGGTACTTAACAAAGAGATCTGAAAGGATGTTTACGGTGCCTAGGGATTTTAGTCGTGATGTGACCTGACATTTTAATTACCAATAAATACCAAGGTACCACTAGGCCTTCAAAAAAAATAGAAATTACTTATTAAGCCACCTCGTTATTAGGTAAGTAGGTAGGCATTTTACTAATGGTGTCTGTTCTGGTACCTGTTTCATCTAGAGTTCACACTTAAAGGTCAAAAAACAGCTGTAAATAGGGATGCCTCATGTTGTGTCAAGTTACGTATTGGAGCAAAGTTTAAGAGACATTTCATGAATGAAAACCTTTGAAATTTTAAAAGTCGTTGAACAAACGTTGTTCGCAATGACGTATAGAACACCCCCGTTTCGGGCTTATAGGGACATTATGTTACACGTTGTATATATTCCAAGTTTCATTTAAATCCGTTCAGCCGTTTAGGCGTGAAGGAGTAACAAACATCCATACATTACACCCATACTTACAAACTTTCGCTTTTATAATACCTACCTATTAGTAGGATAATACTACAACACCCAGATCCGGAAGAAATATTTGTAGAACATACAAACATTTCTCCCGTAGCGGGAATCGAACCCGCGCCTCTTGCGACTCAGCCGAGCACTCGCCCGCCACGACCGAGGTCGTCAAAAGACAGAGGTTCAACAGACAATGGGCTTAAGTATGTTTCCATCTCAATGAGTACTTACAATTTCTATCCGTATTGTAGGATTTACAGCGAAATAAAAAGATCGACACTGGATTCTAAATCGGAGTTGATTGATTGCTCTAGGACACACCCATTTCGTGTCAGGGTGCTAAGTATGCAAATAACTAGATCAGTTTAGAAACGTCCAAAGAAAATAACTAAACAAAAAAGTCCTTGTAATAATAAATCCGAACGTTTGTGTTTGGATTTTTGTGGCTGAACGGATTTGAAAGAAACTGTGATTGTATACAACGTGTAACATAATGTCCCTATAAGCCCGAAAGGGGTGTATTCAGACCGAGCACTTGAATACATTGACGTGTGCAAAAGTTCAATACATCATATTTGAAATTCCAATACAATTAAAAACAAATTATTTCATGAGAAATTTGTGACAACCCTATGTGTTTGTTTACCATTTGCGTAGGTAACAAACACACGCGCACCCTCCTATCGCGTCGGACCCACACATACGCAGACAATTGAACGCGCGGCAAGTTTCAAAAAGTACCTAGGTGTAATCACCAAAGTTTTCGTAAGAATTTGCAATTTTTTTAATTCTACGTAGAAATTAAAGTCGAAAATTAAAATCACGATATCTTTCACACATAAAAAAACAACTACCTACCTACATCTACCTAGGTAGTTACCTAAGGACCTAGGTACAGGAAAAGTTAAGTTATACCTTTTCTCCCTTCTTCTTGGTTGGCTCGGAACACGGCTAATTGACATGGTAGGTATTAGGTAGGTATGTAGGTACCTAGGTTGGTATTACTGGTACACATTCACATTCACAATCACAAAATTATTTTTGTCATTTTTTATTAGTAAGCTAGGTACTAATGGGGTACCTACTAGGTAGGGTGATAGGTTAGGTACCTATCATCATACCTACCTATCACTGAATTTTATCACTGTTGACACACACAGTAGGTACTCGGTATCCATCAAAGGGAAGTAGGTACAACACACCACCGAATTCCCGGTCTTCCCTCACTGGTGCGCCGGTGGAAAGATCCCGTCGAGAGAAGACGGTTCACCAATCCCAGAAAATAGCCCGTAAGATGGCAATGGCCGCCCTGGATAACGCTCTCTGTAGAGCTGACGCGCCGCTACTAAGCTATTAATTATTTGGTGCTGCTCCAACACACACACACAACACCATATCATAATACTCACCGTTTGAGTACAAAGCCGACATCGTATCGTTAATTAGTTACGCGAACCGAGAGATTGCTTGTTGCAGTTGTTGCAAGGAACGAATGCTAATTGCGACTGATAAAAACCGATCTGTTTTGCGACCAAAAGTAGGTACCTATTGCCGAAAGCCGAATTTTTAGGGTTCCTTGTCTAGGTAACCCACTAAATACCGATTGGGAAAAAAAGGAAAAAAACTTCACCATACATCTACTACTACTACTACTACTACTACTGTCGTCGTGTCCGTGTCGCTAGCTCTTTTGAACCAGTGTGGTGGAAGGATTAGAGTGCACCTTGAAGGTTCCTTTCGTACACTTTGACACACGTCTATGACATGCCTGGTTTCCTCACGAGGTTTTCCTTCACCGTTTGAGAGCATTGATATTGCACACATAAATTTCGAATCGAAAAATCCATAGATTCGAACTCACGACTTAAGGATGGGAAGGCGGGGTTCATACCAATATGCTACCATGTGCTCCATCCCCATTTGCTACTAGGTACCTACCTACTTACATAATAACCTACCAACAATTACGTAGTTCAATCAAGAAAAGTAAAAAACAAATAAACCTACGGAACCAATTTGATTTTATTAAACAAACGCTTGCGGTGCGGTGTCGGTTGACGGTTGCGGATTTTGAATTTAGCAAAGGCACCGACAGCCAATTAGGGCGAGGTGTCATCCCACTAGTTGTTGTTGTTGTTTCAATGCAACCAATGACAAATAGGCTGTTCACGATGAAAATGAAGATTAGTAAGACAGATAAGTCACAACCTTTGACTTTAGTGCCCAAGTAGGTAGGTACAAAATTGCATTGAAAAATGCTCCAATGAATATTGGAATAATAAATCGTTGGAAAAACTAAAGTGGAATAGGGTCACGGCTTTATCCTCAGGCACGGTAGACCTCTTCTCATACTTCTTGTTACCTACTCAAGATGCTTTTAAGGCCCGAGTAGGTAGGTACAAAATTGAGTAGGTATCACGGCTTTATCCTCAGGCACGGTAGACATCCTCTCATACTCCTTGGCACCCACTGAGGATACTTTTAAGGCCCGAGTAGGTAGATACAAAATTGAGTAGGTAAGGTACCTATCTCCTATACTAGGTACTTAACAAAGAGATCTGAAAGGATGTTTACGGTGCCTAGGGATTTTAGTCGTGATGTGACCTTACATTTTAATTACCAATAAATACAAAGGTACCACTAGGCCTTCAAAAAAAATAGAAATTACTTATTAAGCCACCTCGTTATTAGGTAAGTAGGTAGGCATTTTACTAATGGTGTCTGTTCTGTTACCTGTTTCATCTAGAGTTCACACTTAAAGGTCAAAAAACAGCTGTAAATAGGGATGCCTCATGTTGTGTCAAGTTACGTATTGGAGCAAAGTTTAAGAGACATTTCATGAATGAAAACCTTTGAAATTTTAAAAGTCGTTGAACAAACGTTGTTCGCAATGACGTATAGAACACCCCCGTTTCGGGCTTATAGGGACATTATGTTACACGTTGTATAGTACGTATGCTGGAATAACATATAGGCTACATTTAATACGAGTAACACGTAAGCGAAGCCTCGGCCTGCAGTTAGTCTTTCTTATTATTCTTATCTTTTTGGTTTTGACAAGAATTTATGATTTTTTATAAAAATAGAGAATGCTAAGTGGGTCTTGTAATTTCGTATCAGTCAGGATTTCAAAACATCTTAATTGAAACAAGGTTGAAACAGCATTCAGCTATAATCGAGGACGTGCAAAATCGATAATTGGTAATTTTACTACTGGAATCATGGTTTTACGAGCGATAATAACTAAGCCGTCAAACCGTTTATTTATATAATAAATAAATAAACCAATTAAATGTCTTTTGAGTTTCAAAATTCGCTGAATAAATTTTACGTTACCATAAGCTTTCGCTCGCGGCTTCACTCGCGTGGTATATAAATAACCAACGCAACGCACTGCTGTGTATACTGGTATCCAAACCATTTCGACATTCCACACCCCATTACATAACATGAAAAAAAAACATGTCTACACATCAATTTTTCATTATTTAACTTTACTTTACCAGAACCAAGTTTCTATTATATTCGTTATAGACGTTCTTGATTGATCGTTGAAGTTAAGCTATGTTGTGCGCGGTCACAATTCGGATGGGTGACCGCAAGTGGCATTACGAGCTGAGCGCTTCCGTACTTCCGAGGGCACGTTAAATTGCCAGTACCGGCTTTTAAGTCGATAAGCCACGACGGAGTCATTTAGGCGGCCTAAAAACTCCGTCACAAGAGTTGGCCACTAGCTCATACGAACTTATTTCCTTTTTTATCGAGTAATCAATTATTAGTGTAGGAAAAGAATAGCTATAGCTTGACTTCAAGATTCTTTGAACACCGATCGGTTATAATGCTTCAGATCTATTTCAAAAGCGGCCTGATCCAGTGACCAAGAACTGACAGTAACAAGTGATCCAGCAACACGTATTAAAATTTCGAAACTGGGCGGATCAAGGGCGGATGTGGTAAATTTAAGAACATATTAGATATCCCAGCCACACAACTATTACATTTCCTTCCTAGAATAAAATCTAGATTTACAGCTCTTCTTAGATGCGATTTTTCATAATATTTAGGTTTATCGGTTAAACTACTAATAATATAAACGGTAATTTGAAATTAATTGAGAATGTGTTAAGTAAAACATGTCTTTTTCCGAGAAGCACCGCTGCTACTTCTTTTGAAATAAAACTCTGGGAATATTGAAGACAAAAGCCCGAGATCTTTCCCGCATTTTGAAAATATTTTTCAGTCACAATGCATCAGGCAGAATAAACAAAGAGCACTTAGCCACATAAGGGAGTCAAGTTTCGTAAAACCACATGACAGATAAAAGGGCTCGAATATTAATTTTAATATTTTGAAAAATCTGATTCGGAGAATAATTCCGGGGTTGACGAACTTCTTTTTCCGGTTACTGGTAAAGATGTTAGGGTTCAATAGAACACAATGACCTTATCAGATCATCAGCCATAGAGAAATAAAAAAGAGGATATAATAGTTTTGACCATCTCGGTGGTGTGGCAGGAGAGTGTCCGGCTGAGATGCGAGAGATACGGGTTTGATGCTGACAGCGAGCGAAATATCTGCAAATATTTCTTTCCGGTCTGGTGTTGTGGGACTACGTGGGACTCGTAGTTTCTAACAGGGGAATTAAAGTGTTTAGTCAGACCTATGTATGTATGAGGCTGTTGGATAAACATTTTGGAATATTTCAATGCCACCAGTATTATCAATCAGGTTCAGATCCCGAATGAATACGATTTTCCTCATCGGATTTCAGCAGACATTGCATTTGCGACCAATAAACGACAAGTGGAAAGAAATTGACGAAGTATGTGTTGTTTTAAAAGACTTAATGGTGATCGAATGAGGGCGAACACGCTCCGGTGGTCCTCAGAAACTCAAGTGAATCACCTCTTAAGACCGGGTTGCTTTGGCAGCGACGATCGCCATATGAAGTACAGTTATACTTTTTCATTGCATCGAAGATCAGTAGCATTTGCATTTGCCACATTTTGCAGAGGTTTTCGGCGGGTAATTCAACTCCGCTCAGAAACTTTATGAAGTACTCTCTAAGTTTCATGCTTCTAGGATTGATTGCCAGCCAGTCAGTCAGTCAGTAACGTAAGAGTTTTATATATTTAGATAGTAAAGGTCAACCTATGTTCCAGCAAGCCGCTAAATAATGAACGTTTTATTGGTCGTCGGTTTTCAGAGACCGAATGTTTCAGGGCTGCCAACATAATAAATGGAGCGGTGTTAATGTTATGTGCATTTTATGAAACCGAGGCATGTTGGAGGAAAAAAGCGCTTTGCTTTTCACGTTATTTTCCTTTATATTTAAGAACGTGAGGAAACGCACATGTCGTAGAACCCAAAAGTAAAAAAAAAAATGTGATGGGCACGAAAAGAGCATCATTGAGGCGCGTTTGTACCCACGACGGACGGAACGAAGAAGGTATATGCGTTTGGTCTAAGAGGTTGTATGTTTATTTATTTACCCGATTAACCGATTACGATGCGGTTTTTCTTGTATACCACCTACAGGTGGCAGCATATGCCCTATTAAAATCAAGAAAAAAAAATGCAAAAAGAAAGACGTCTCTTCTATGAGGAACCCCAAATTTTTTATATTATACTAATTAATCTAAATATTTGGGTGTATAATCATGTAGTTTACGCTTCGCTCTGACTAGCTTAAGCTTTTTAATGATAATCGAACTTCATAACCAAACGAGCGCATACCTACAACTACTTTAAAATCATGTGACAGGCTGCGAAGGCAGGGAGGCTGCTAATTAGAGAATTCCCTCCACCGTGAAGCCTATTTCTATACTCTACCCACTTATGTACTCCTGGTAGGGAGGGCTAGACTTTGCAGTACAGTCAGCATTAGAAAATGCTGCAAATCCCAGATATCTTTTATATTTCTATTTTTGGATGAAAGTTGTCTATATTATCATGATAAAGAAGAAAAATTTAATAGGACGTAAGTTCATTGTTCTCGAAGGATCGAGATAGTTGTCAGAGATTGGGAGGAGACCTTTGCCCAGTAGTAGGACGATAAAGGTTATAAAAATATAAAATACTAACTTCCGCCCGCGCCTTCGCTTGCGTGGTACCCGGATCAAAAGTAGCCTATATGTTATTCCAGCACACATACTATATGTACGAGTATGTTCCAGGTTTCAAAAATCCGTTCAGCCGTTACGGCGTGATTGAGGCATAAATATCGTCACATCTTCATAAACTTTTGTATTTATAATGTTAGTATGATTAATTAAGTATTAGTATAATGCAGTCGGTAAGAGTCCGACCCCACATAAAGTGGGATAAGGGCAGTGAAATGATGATGAATGGTAAAAGACAAGCCTATGCCGAGTCTGATTCAGGATTTGAGGGCAATGATGCCAATTGAGGGCATTGATGATAATGAACCCAGAAGGTCGAAACAACGCATAGGATGAAACATAATTCATTTCGAAACATCCAGTCAGTGGATTTGAGGATCGATCACTGTTTGATCGCGCTAGTTCAGATTCCAAATACCACGTAGATGTGGAAACTGGCACATTATTGAGAGGATCTAAAAGGTTGCTAAAAGCTATTGCTTGTTATGAAACAATTCGTAGCAATTCAACTTTGCTCCCTTTAACCATTTAAAAATACATACAGAAGCTAAAAAAGATATTCATATAATCTCTTTATTTCATTCTGATGTAAATTATATCAATTAGATTATAAAATATAGTCAATCTTATTAGTATGAAGAAACGGAGAATGGAGTCCTAGTGGGATTTAACAAATCCTTTAGATCAAATAGATTTTGGATGATTAATATTCCACAGACAAACTTGAACAAAAATAATAAAACTAAAGCCTTACAGAGCTTCGGCGAACCTTGATAAATCATTAATATCCTTTTATCATCCAAATCCGATTCTACTAATATTATTCATGCGAAAGTGTGTTTGTTGGTTTGTCGTTTCATGCAGTAACGGAATGATTTTTTGCATACCTAGAGATAGTTTGGGGGTCGGGGAGCGACATAAGTTTCTCTTTAGCCGCGCGATTGTAGCCTCAGGCGAAGTTAACAAAACTTACGGACGTATTCAGATTCACGAGTGTATCCTCAAACGCGGTAGAAATCCTGTCAAGTCTTGTATATTTAGGGGTCAGATGATCTAAATATTCGTGATCATCATCATCCACAGCTCAACATTACCCACTGCTATGCCTGCTAGACATCCCATGCCATCTATCACGATTCTGTGCTAGTCTTAAAGTCATTACATTTGGCAAATACCCACATTTTGCGTAAAGTAAAGAAAGAAGAATTGATTTATTTACACGGAAGAAAAAAGAACAGAAAAATTCAAAAGACGGCATAGGACAAAAATGAACAAATTATTACTATAGGTACACAGGCAGATATACGGGGGTAGTAACTAAGTCATGCCTTGGTTGCTCTGTCTAAGCTTTATGATGTCAAAAAGTCCAAACTTAGCTTCGAGTTAACTTCACGTGGGTACTAGGTATAATCCAATTTCAATTTTATGATTTTGCAAGTAGAATTCTATACGTGACAGGTTGCAGGCCCATTGCCACTATTAGAACACTAAATTGTTTGATATTTAATACCAGAACAAATATCAGAGCCCACAGATTATTTCTGACAGGCCTTGACCCGACAAGTTAGAGCGACCGCCCGATAGAAGATATTCTAGGCGACGAATTGAGCTTTTAAAAACATCGACTCTATTTTAGATTTACAATTACAAAAGCAGACGGATTGGAATACGAGGCTGATCTTACTTATATTATAAATGTGAAAGTTTGTGAGGATGTTTGGATGTTTGCATGTTTGGATGTTTGTGCCTCAATCACGACTAAACGGCTGAACGGATTTGAATGAAACTTGGAATATACATAGTACATGTACTGGATTAACATATAGGCTATTTTTTATCCGGGTCGAACAAAAAATAACCTATGTGTTATTCCATCACACGTACTATGTATATTCTAAGTTTCATTAGAATCCGTTCAGCCATTACGGCGTGATTGAGGTACAAACATAAATACATACATCCATACTTACAAACTTTCGCGTTTATAATATAAGTAGGATTTAAATTACTACGATTGCTTTGGAACCTCTTATCTAACCCTATTAATGTTATAAGTTCGTAAAAGTTTAATTATTTATTGGTATGGGTTGTGGTTCAATTCCGCTAGAACACCTTTGGATGAAGCTTTGTATATCCCGTGGTTTCCGTGGTGGTATTCCTTATCCATCTTGGGACTTTGAAGAGGCTGCAAGTTTTCTTATAATTACTTGTGGAGCTGCCCACCACATTAGGGATACGGGCGTGATAATGTCTGTATGTTAGAATATACACAGTATATGGAATAGCATATAGACTTTGTTCTTGTTATATGCAAGCGAAACTGCGAGCAGAAGCTAGCGATAAATATGAACGTAATTGAATTAACTAGTCAAAGCCACTACTTACTCTATACCAGGGATGCACAGACTTATTAAGACTAAGGGGCCACTTGGGCAAATCATGAACTGATGGCGGGCCGCCAGAAGTATAGGTAATTAAAGACAATAAAGAATTGATAATAATGCATTTAAATTGAATAGCGCGCGCGCGAGATTCAAATTACTTTTCGAACATATTTTTTTTGGTTTTATTCTGGAATAGAATTCAACATTTTTCGAATGTACGAGAGTATTATTTTTGCTGTCGGCGGGCCACCAGTATTCGACCGGAGGCCGCATGCGGCCCGCGGGCCGCGGTCTGTACATCCATGCTCTATACGAACTTACTATTAATTTAGAAGTTATGAGAGAACAGACGAACACACGTACATACATACCGGTCAAAATCATAACCCACCTTCGCCGTAGCGGGTAAAAATGAAGGAAAGACCTGGCCCCCTCCCCCCTCCAGTTAGTATCATGATCAGAATACTAACAGCACTTAATAGCGTAAAAGCCTACTGCCACCGCTAATATTATTAAGCCACAGCTTCCGAGCATAAAGCGGTTATGGACTTACGGGAGCAATTTGAATTGCAAGATCATTTTTAGTGGAACAATTTATACCTTCTTTGACTAGGTCGGTTGACCCGACGACATAGGCAACGTAGCTGGGCAGCAATGATGGAGGATGGCGTCAGACCGGAAGGAATGGCGTATTAGGGAGGTCTATACACAGCAGTGGTTGATTAGATAGATAAAATAGATTACCAGGCTTGTTCGTTCTACATCAGTGTGTACTGCCTTATTATCACGAATTGACGATTCGACTGCTGAAGTACTGAAGTGTTTGATGATCTTCATTGTTCTCTTCTTTAGATATTATGGGTTGATTTGGTGTGTTCTGGATTTTGTCTTTGTTAAAATCAATTTATATTAGTAGGTTGTCAAATATTACGGTTTTGATACGACAGACGGTTTCGAATTAAAACATATTGATTGCAGAAGTTACATGAACACCCCCCAGAATAAACCTCGTACAAAAAAGATTGCAAAACAAACTGGTACAACAGTACATTTTTAATGAAAAAGGCTGATATTTAATAAACCATGAACTGCAAAGTATTTTTAGCCGTAGAAAAAACCTCATTAGATACAAATCCCACATTTATTACTTCATTATTTAGAGTTAAGTAACTCGGTTTAATCAGTAAAGGATTGTTAATATCAGACTTTACTGTAAAAATTTATGTATTTATTCTATACCAGTTCTCTCAAACGGTGAAGGAAAACATCTTTGTTTGTGAAGGAATAAGTTGCCTCCTGACGCTGTATAAATCATCTACCTACTATAGATAGTAAAAGGCCTTAGTTACTGTTATACAGTTTTTTTTATAGAGGTAGCTTGTTATTTTTATACTTGTGGAGTTAGTATGCATGTGAAGTCTTCAAATAGGCGCACAGTCCTATTTGAAGGGACAGTCCATATCAGGTGTACCCTACCTGTATAAAGAGTGCCTATAATGCCATGTTAAATTAATTTACTCGTTATTTTTAAATCAAAGGCGATTCAAGTATTTTACCTTTAAAAAAATCTTTTGACTTTTTCGTATAATACGCAGTATTATAACTGATAAGTAAAGTCAATAAGAGCTTGTTTGAGTTTCACAATTAACCAACCAATTTACGATGACACCGAAACTGATACTAATAATTAAATTCTATGACGAAATTTTTGAATATGAAATGCTTTTAGTAAAACATGACAAACAGACCACCCATGTAGAGTTTATTATTATGTACAAAGGGAGACATTAATTAAATTAATTAGCCTTAGGACATCTGACTTGTAAAACTGCGTAGTATGACGTGTTCAATTTCCGCATTGAGACAAAAGTGTTTGCAAGTGTTCATTACGAGTATATGCATTCCTTTTATTATAAGATTTACCATAACACAGATGACAGTGGTGTTATTAACGATGGTATGACCCTTATAGTTAAAAAAAAATAAAAAATAACACCCAACAGTCACATACATAGTCCTGACCCCACACTAGGATTCCGTGTCGTGGGTATCAGAAACTACGAGTACCATGGTACCACAACACCCAGACCCGGAAGAAATATTTACAGAACATGCAAACATTTTCTTCCGCAGCGGGAATCGAACCCGCGCCTCTTGCGTCTTAGTTATTTCTATTAAACTTAATAAACAAACTAATGACTAAAACTTGACGACCTCTGTGGTGTGGCGGGCCAGTGCTCGACTGAGTCGCAAAAGGCGCGGGTTCGATCCTCGCTACGGGTGAAATGTTTGTATGTTCTGCAAATATATCTTCCGGGTCTGGGTGTTGTAGTATTATGTATGTACTTACAAAAAAATATTATAAGTATTCTATCAGCCATCTGGTTCCCATAGTACAGCTTCGCTTAGTTTGGGACTAGATGGCGCTGTGTGAAATGTCCACAAATATTTATTTGTTTATTTAAAAAACTACTACTTATAATCCCAAAATTATATTCGGACAGCACTTAATCCCACAATCCCGGCTTAAGGTGGTCGTCATTTCGTGGGCTTCCAATTAAACCATGAATCTTTATACTAGTTTCTGGTATAGTATAAAGTGTTCAGCGCAACGGCTTGAAGCTGATGGTTTAGAAAGGGGTCAAATTAAAAACGAAATATAAGGGCCAAATGGTCAACAGTTAATACATTTTAATATGAAATGTCCTTGGCATTCAGTTGAATTTCAACCGTAGATTGAAACGCGAACAAAAGCTATACAATACAAACTTGATAATTCAGTGACAAGCTAAATTTGAAAGCATTTGAAAGCGAAAAAGGGCTTAACAAAGTGACCACCTAAATGAACAAAAGTTTCATTACACGCTCGGAATGAGATGACTGAACTCCAAAACCTAGCTTCATTAATTCAGCATTTAACTTTTACCGTCCAAAGT
The DNA here is from genome assembly GCA_949320045.1 of Scotopteryx bipunctaria. Lineage (NCBI taxonomy): Eukaryota > Metazoa > Arthropoda > Insecta > Lepidoptera > Geometridae > Scotopteryx > Scotopteryx bipunctaria. Next base: position 3,923,659 of record OX439465.1, read on the forward strand.
TCCTTGACACGAGGTATTTAATCCAATTACTTCTTGGCAAATGGTCTGAGTATCCATTGAATAATTATTTAAGGGTCCGGAAGGTCAGTGGGACGTAGACTGTTTTAAATGTTAACTGGCTTACACGTGCGGCTTCAGTCGTAAATTTTGAAAATTTTGACACCCCATTTTGAGAAGTGTCCATTTATTTTACATTTATAGTATCCAGACCAAGTTTCACGCAAATCGCACTACGCGTTAAAAAGTTCCATAGAAAAGTTTTCACCCCTTTTCACCCCATTAGGAGTTGAATTTCGAAGAATCCCGCCTTCCAAAACTATCTTCCAAATTTCATCTTTCTACCTTTAGTAGATTGGCCTGTGCGTTGATTGCAAAAAATGCTTATTTTTTATATTTATATAGATTAGTTCAGCGCTTCAAATGGACTCTAAAAATATTTCTCTAGAGAATAGGTGTTGTGTAGGTATGCCCTTTTTAAGTGTCTACGTAATTTGATCGTATAATATGATAAAGGAAATAATTGCTGTCTTTATTACCAATGTGATTAGGACCGAAGTCAACATTGGTTGACCGAATGGCCATTGTCGATCTCTGACATGATAGCCAAGGTACTCTTGGATATATTTTGGCTTATAAGCTTTTTTTAATATTGAATGCCAAGTATTAACGATTAAAAGCGACAAAGCAAGTTCTCACAAAAAATGCTGTCAGAAAAATATTTCTACAAAGTGGATCCGCTCATCCAAACAAATCGAGATGATTCTAAACTTTGAATAGCAAAGTGAACGTTTGGTATAATTGCGGGGGTTGAGGGCAATTTTCCACTTTACCACAGATAATAAGGGAAATAGCTAGAACACTTGACGTGAACATTATCGTCTTTTTGCTTCACATGTATCTTTAAAATTGCACTAAGAAGAGAATAAACATACATGTGGTATATTCTTGCCCGGCAAACGCTAAAAATGCATAAGATTGAAGTATCTGGCAGAAGAAACCTTTTTCCCAACAATGGGACAGTATGGGCTGATAGTAATAGTGTTTTCAGCTATTCTGTGGACTGAGCAACAAAAAGTGAAAGGGGACGGTAAAGGTGTTATAAAACTTTCTCGTGTCCTTGATATATTTACCTGGTAACGTCGCCAGCCTTTTGGGCACCTAGCAGTCAGTGATCCGAAGTCAGCCTACAGTGTGAAAATATTCTATCTGTAAGCGAACTTAGGTATAAAACTGAGTTAATTTTCATTTTGTTTACAATTTTAGTTTATTATGTGTTAGTCTGTATTTATCGTCAGTTGTTACTATGCCAGGTCTAAGGAATACACTAGCTTCCTTGCGCTCACTGTGACTTTGATTTTCGAGAAGGCAACCAACGTGTCTGATCTGATCCACCAATATCTATATCTATAAATAACTGAATCAATTCATGAGTGTTCTCAGAACTCTACGTCGCAGAAAAAAAGCTTAGTATGTATGATATATTCGTTTCGGTAGTTCTCATTCTAATGCGCATTTATCAATATAAAACTGAAATATTTGAAAGGAATTTTCCGAAATGTGAAGGAAAATCACATCAACGATTTGTAAATCCTTTTCCTCATAAAAACAGCTGCAATATTTAACGAAGTAAAATATGTAGGCAAGTAACTAAAATAACACCACCTTTCAAAGGGTATCAAAAAGTAATATTTCGAAATTCAACAGCCCGTTACATTGTCCGTTACAACTGGTCGTAAATTATCATAAAGAATTAAAATATGAAAAACAAATTGGCTGACGAGAATAATTTTTCGTTAAACTAACAGCGGCGTAAAATAAAGCTTCAAAAACGGAATTTATAAAACGGTTTTGCAACGAATAGGAAGGTATATTAGTATTCTCGCTTTTGATCCAAAGATCGTGTTGGTATCCCGGCCGAATAACAACAGATATTTCCTTTCGAAAAAGTGAGTGCAGAACTCAAAACGACGATTTAAAACCATTGTAAGGTTAAGTGGAGATTTCTCAAATCTATCTAATCGTGTCACTAGTTCTTTCGAATCAGTGTGGTGAAAGGAATTAACCTTCCGTGCTTGAGACATGTTTTCGACTTTTCTACGGTTCTACGACATGTCGGTTTCCTCCCGATGTTTTCCTTCACGGTTTGAGAGTACTGGTGTAGCGCACATACATTTTTCGAACAGAAAAACCCATTGGTACACGACTGGATTTGAACCCACCACTACCTTAGGATCGGAAGGCGAGGCCGGTACCGCTAGACCATCAGTGCTCTCTCGTGATTGAGAGACAAACACATTAAATCCTCACAAACTTTCGCATTTATAATAATAATAGGATTACATTAAGATATGAGTAGATAAGCTAACAGATATCATCATAATATCACGTCACTCCCATTTACCTAGAAAACGAAGAAAGTTCAGTAGCTCAGATTACAAGAGTTAAATTGAATCCGGGCGCTCTGTAACGGGAGAAAAATAGCTTAAGGCTTCAAAAATCAAATTAGAGAGTGAAGTTACTCCACCGGATATCAAGAGTTAACTTAAGTTTCAACTTTAGAAGCTTCACTGGAACTTAATACTTCAGGTTTTAAGTTTAAAGTGCTAAGATGCTTTGTTGCATAATATCAAACGAATTCCTTTATGCTACAATTTACTCCGTTTAACGACAGAAAAAAAAATCTATTGATGCACTACTAGATTCGAATCCAACTGTAGGATATCAATCTATCCATTTAACTGATATGATAATGTCAGTCAAAGTCAAAACTTTTTATTCCTTAAAATCACTGGGATCACTTGGACAGGTCTTAAATCTACGTTGCATTACGTGGAAGATACAGGTAAGAAACCACGCTTGGTTATTTTTTTGGAAAATGATTTCTTCACAATCATGTTTATAAAAAGAGTTATTATTCAGTCCCAGCATTTTTGGTCTTCTATATGATGATGACTGATGGTGCTACAAGAGGTTCTGAATGCAGACCGCTAAATGGAAAGTGCGAACAAATTGTTCGGATCAAAACGGCAACTTGTGTTTTCATCATTATATTGTTGACTATTAACCAAGTTAATTGGCGAGCGGCGAGAAGAGAGCGTGACCGACTCGATTCGACATCACTCGATCGAAAGTCGAATGTGTACACGCTTCCGGAATACTGTTAAAGGTAGGTTCAATTAACAATAACCTCATACTAGAAGAGTAGTCAGGGAAGGAGTGATACTAGTGAGTGTCGTGTTCTTTCGAACCAGGGTGGTGAAAGGATTTAAAGTACGCCTTCCACGGATGTGAGTATGGCAGAGTTGTTCCACAAAAAAGCCGTCAAGAGCGAGTCGAATTCGCAGACGAAGGGTTCCGTACCATCATACATGTACATTTTTTTTTTGTACGCCACCTATTATAGGTAGTAGCACGTTCCCTATTAAAATCAATCAAAAATGCAAAATGAAACACGTCTCTTCTATGAGGATCCCCTTCATTTTGTGTAAAAAGTTACTCGACCCATCCAATTACTGACCGCGCCTAGTGTTGCTTAGCTATTTTTATTATTTGTTGTTATAGCGGCAATAGAAATACATACTCTGTGCAAATTTCAACTCGCTACCTATACGGTTCATGAAGTATAGCTCACTGACAGACGGACGGACGGACAGCGGAGGGTTAGTACTAGGGTCCCGTTGCCACCCTTCGGGTACGGAACCCTAAAAAGGACCACGTAATACCAAAGTTGTGTGATAAGTAAAACGACAGCCATGAAAAAGCCTTAAAAATATGTTTTCTTCTTCCATTCCCCTCTATCAGCCGTCATTTCAGTGAATACTGCAATACGCAATTTATCCATCTCTACTTTGGTCTATCTCTACCCCTGTATCCATCCACTTTCATATCTAACATTCTTCTCGTCACATGACATTCACCCCTCCACATGACATGCCCATACCATGCTAATCTATTGCTTCAGGCGCTACTTTCAAACTTCCTCTAATATATTCATTCCGTATTTTATCCATTCTCGTCACTCATTCTCATCTCCGTTGCATGCAGTCTTCTTTCATCCGTTCCTTTTGTTGCCTAACAACTATGGTGACCAAGAACCCAGTTACGCAAAAAAAACCCTAAATCTATTTCGAAAGAGCTTCCAAGTAGCCAGCCATAGAGTTCACAGACCGCGCGAAGGCCTTTACAATGCCTTGATGATTATTATAGTCGGGACGTTGAATTCGTTATATTGGTGAATGAAAGTAGGACAGAGAGAAAATTAAAATATATCACCGATTACATCAGTAAGATAATTTCAATCAAATAAAAGCTCATGTTACAATTAAGAAACAATAAAGTTCAAGGAAATACGTTGCGTAAAGTTCGGCGCCATCGTGTGTATTAATTTCAGCAAGTTATTAACGATATTGAGTAATATCGATTAATAAATAAGCGGCTTTGGGCTCGGCAACTGTCACGAATATAATGAGAGAAAACACAATTTTACATAATTAGCATATCGTAGAAGATATTTCAATAGATCGTTGAGGAGTAGATCCTATAGAAGTCTAGAGAGGAAGAAGACAATTTTTAAAGTTCCAAATAGGGACGGGACCCTATTACTAAGCCTCCCCAGTCCGTCCGTCCGTCAGTGAGCTGTATCTCATGAACCGTAATAAGTAGAGTTGTAATTTTCACAGTGTATATTTATATTGCCGCTATAACAACAATATAATAAAAATAAAATAATAAATAGAAGGGGCGACCCCTTAAAACAAGAAACATTTATGTACATGTAAGATGATACGGAACCCTTCGTGTGCAAATTCGACTCACACTTGGCCGTTTTTTTTTTCAATGTGATTAGAAAATCCAATATTTGTCGACTTTTTTTAATATAGATAAGACTACATTACAATTAGACAGATATATTTCAGCGAATCCGTTTTACACATGAAAAAGAAATAGAACGAAACGATTCTTAGAACTGATTAATATTAATGAACACGTCGACTTAGTTTAGAGCAAATGGGTCATCCTCATACACACATAATTACATACAATATACTATAGAAGCTATGTGGGTCTAACAAAGCTCTATCGTAAAGGAATTGACATCAACTGAAGGTAGAGGCTTGAACAACTGAGGTGTAAGCAAATAGTTACTAATTCCTATTATTGACATCTCATGATCTTAAACACTAGTTCAGAACGTTTCTCTTAAAGTAACCATACACGCAAGGGTGACTGGAGGTAGAGGCATGAACAACTGAGGGATTTATTAGACAGAAGGCGTTCGCGCTTTCAAGCGGTCAATTTTGCGCTCGTGTTAATGACCGCAAAATTAATAATTCGTCTTCTGATGAAGAATAATCGTCAAGAAACATGGACACAGTAGTGGTAACTCGTAGACCGTCCAACAGCGGGGTTCGTGGGCTACTGCACGCTCACTCAGAACGTGAATACGGAACGCATGAACGCGTGACCGCCTTCTGTCTGATAGATCCCTGAGGTGTAAGCAAGCACTTACTAATCCCTATTATTGACATCTCAAACACTAGTTCGGAACGATTCTCTTAAGGTAACCATACATGCAAGGGTGTACAAAATTTTGCCTACGTAGTTAATTTATTACACCTGTCATGTAAGCTTAACCTGCAAAATAGCCTATATGTTAATCCAGCACATGTGCTATGTATATTCCAAGTTTCATTCTTAACCGTTCGGTCGTTTAGGCGTGATTGAGGCACAAACATCCAAACATCCAAACTCACCAACTTTTGCATTTATAATATAAGTAAGAAGTAAGATACTCGCGCCTACGTCAGGCGTGTATTGTACACCCTTTAGTAACGTTAGATTAAACTCATGTGCTATCAAATGTGATGTGTGTCAAATATTTATAATAGCAATGAGTAATATCAGTATATTAGCAAAATGAGATCAAAACTGCATTCAGTTAATTTAAATCGCTTTTGAGTGTACGACGAACTAGAGCGTAACTTTCGAAAAAATCTTTTCACAAAAACGTCAGAAATCATAATAACCGTTTACACTCTTATTTACTTACTGAGAAAATATTAACTTCGTAATGGGGTATTATTCTGAGAAGAAACGGTATTTTATAAAAGTTATGCACAAAAAATGTAGACACTGTGCTTTTTTGTATGACATTGGAAGTGATCGTGGCGTAGACCCGTTCTAAACTGATCAACCTTCTTGAAACAAAATATAAGGATGATCTGTAAGAGGCTCATCTATTTCTGTCTGTTATCCCGGAACAAACAGCCCTCTTTAATTATAAACGTTACTTTACTCAAACACTGTTTAAAATTCGCCCTTTGACTATCTAACAAAATTGGATGCACTACTCTAAATATTGTTTAACTTTTGGAAAATGTATAAACGGCGATTACTTATAAATCGGCTCTTATACATTTTCCTATCACTTATGATAGTCCGTTTGGGGGGTAACATACATACTTACATATATATTATCACGCCCGTATTCCTAACGGAGTGGGCAGAACCACAAGTAATATATAAGCAAGTATCGGGGTGTAACAATATTCGTCAATAAAGTTGACCACTCGTACAGTTCATACAAACTTTTTTGTATGCTCTAACATTTAAACAAACAGGCACGATGAACCTACAGACTTGACACATAGACCTACACACTTTCCCAATCGTTTCTATTCGAGTGCAGAAACCTGACAGATCTAAGACGTGTCTGTCAGCCTCGCCTTCCCGAGGGACGTCTGACGGCATGGCGGTCAAGTCGGGATTTAGGTCAATACATTATTTATAGTTCGCACGTCAGCAGTGCAACGTGTAAACAAAGCGTAACTTGCTGTCACATACGTGCTTTACGTTACGCTGGATACCAGTTGTTCTACTAATATTATCAATACAAACGTTTGTGTGGATGTTACTAATAATCACGGCAGACTCTCGGCGCAATGGCTCAACGAATTTGAATGAAGCTTGGGATATACATAGTTCGTTTCCTGGAATATACTCTACCTACCTACTTTTCCGGGTACAGCGCGAGCGAAGCCCTGCGATTGGAAAGAGTGGAATCACAAGAACTAGATCCATTAATACGAATAGAGACGTTCTGAATGAAAAGAAAAATAGTGTACACGAGCATTGAGTTGTACTTGAGCGAGCTACATTAACCGAGACACGAGAAAAAGCTAGACACCAAAAAAGCGAACCAACCGAGTAAAATATCCATTGAAGATTCTAGCCAATGCATTTCGAGAATTACGAAAGAAAAAAACCATTAAAGATTACACAACAGTCGCACTGTATTGGAACTACTCCAACAAACACAAAGACCTAGTTAACGACTCGCTCAATAAATCATCATCTTGAGAGGAGTTAATTGTTTGAACGTGTAAACTCATTTGGTGCCATATTTGCGCTTGTCAAACAAACCCTTAAAATTATTAAATCCTTTGAAGCGTAGTAAAGTTCAGAAGAGCTGGTTTATATAGCCAGGATGTTTCTCTTTACAAGAAAGAACTTAGAAGCAAATCCCATCGGCATCAATCAGTATTGGCATCAAGCACAACAAAGCCTTGAGCACTTTGTAAAAAAAACCTACAAGTGATAAAAAATATTTATACTAAAGAGACGGTTAACAGGTAATCAGCCTTCAGGTAGTTGAGTCAGCTGTTCCCTAGGTTATGAAGTCACAAATCATGGCTGACCTAGAACACAGTATTGCTTTTATTACCACCCCACCTTCCTAAATCATAGTAAGTCCTCATAAAGAGATTATTTTAACACAATAATGACATAATGGCTCTTTCCACCTTATGTTATACTAGCGACCCGCCCCGGCTTCGCACGGGTGCAATAAGAGATAGACATATACCATCGGGGACTTTTTTGTAGACCTTTATAAGGTGTACAATACTGTATACATTATTTTGATCTATCTCGTAGGGTTCAGCCAGCGTTTGCAATATAAGCGCAAAAAATGTGTTTATTTACGACATCACATTAGAAACCTTTAAAATTATCAGTGTTTCTCTACTATATTATGCATGTATTATACATATAAACCTTCTTCTTGAATTACTCTATCTACTAAAAAAAACCGCATCAAAATTCGTTGCGTAGTTTTAAAGATTTAAACATACATAGGGACAGACAGACAGCGGGAAGCGACTTTGTTTTATACTATGTAGTGATTTACGAACGGAATCTTCAAGGGCTCTTTGTGATATCTGCCACCTTGTTTTAGATTCCAGACTTGTGTATTTATTGTGACGTATGAGAACTGTTGCAGTTCAAAGTCTATCGTAATTTGTAACCCTGTACTATATACAAATCTTATATTTACAACCAGTATTTTCTGCGATAGTATTAAATCGACGCCTTGAACAACTGGGCTGGGGACGAAATGTGTGGATGTCATGTAAGAGGTGCAATCTCAGGTCGACACCTGTCACATTAAGACTCTTAGAATACCTTTGAAATCTACTGGAGATATCAACGGATCACGTTTCCTCCTAGATTAAAGATAAAAAAGATTGGCAGAAAATATAGGCTACAGTTAGAAGGTACACTCTGTATCAAATAGTTTCTCAGAACTCATAAAAATAAGAAAATAGGACAAGGTTACAATGCTCCCATTGCCATGCGAATAATAAACGCCTAGGTCTATGGTTCTATGACAGCCTACCAACATTGCAGACTGATCTGGGGCATAAAAAGTAAGAAATACAGTTCTAGCTAAGCTTAGAGATCATAAATGTATTTCTCATACCTATTACAATATTGTTACAAGGTATCGTGAATCTGTAGGATCTTTGTAATAGATAGATTTGGCGCTCTGCATTGTGGATTATCCATAAAATTCACATAAAATGCAGCTACACCAGAGAACGGTATCCTGTTGACGTGAAGCCATAAACTTAAGAGAAAGCAACAAACTTGAATAAAAGGAATTGGAATGGTAATAAAATCAATCGAAACCGTGCGGTCAAAACCCTCGAAGTTAACTGAACTCTATTGCAGTTCAGTCTGTATTTCGCTAACAAAATTTGATTTTACCAAGAAATGTTTGAATTGTTTACTGCCTCAGGTGAAGGGGCCTCTAACTGTTAGTTGCGCGAAAAGCTGTCATGCAAAACACATACTTTATAACTTTTCCTTCCATAAGATTGGTCGTCCGTTAGATAAGTTCACTAGACCACCAGGACCTCTGGTCGTTTAAGGTCAGACCACACATTTTATCTTTGTTATTGTAGGTTGTTACCGTTTCTGTTGTGGCAAAAGCTTTCTTTGTATTTGTTATCTTCAATCTGGATGTGTATCTCAAGTGAAGTGGAAGCAAACAAGCTCTGTCGTATCAGACAAATGACAGTAAAGTGGGGGTTTGAAAGCCCTCTGGTTTCTGATGCACGGCTCTATGCCTTGCGGACGGACAACGGATAAAGTAGATTATCTTTTTACATTTGTACTGAAGAACTCGTAGAAAACCTGAGCTTTTATTCGATTACTATTACATATTACTAAATGTTTTAGCATGTAGTGACAGTATATACTTAATACTTCTACGTAAAATTAATTATTTAGTATGTAAAATAATATTTTTGTTCAAACTAGAAAAAAATATTCTTAAATATTTCATTGATCTATCGCTTATCCCAAATACATTTGACGAAGAATTAACATAAGGTAGAAAGTACACTATGCCAGCTGCTAAACTGAAGCGGATGTAACGAGTAAGGCTGCAAGTGTGGCAAGCGTGGCGGCCGTTAACGTGGATGCTTAGTCAAGTGTCGATGTGAATGACGGCTTCAGTGGCGTGGCGGGCAAGGCTCGTATGATACAAAAGAGGCGCGGTTTCGATTCCCGCTGTGAGAAAATTGAAAGAATAAGGAAATTACGACCTCGGTAGCGAGGCGTTGTATGTTGGATTTTATTTATGTCTCAAGTGAGCGGCCTCCGCTTGATATGCATCGAGCCTCCAGCCTGTTAGCTATGACGTCAATACCCCCGAGTGCATCTGTCTAAAAGCGACTCTTAACGGCTGACCGATACAGTAAAACAGGTTGTAAAACCAAAACTGTGGACGCAAGTGGAGGAGGTCGGAGCGTTTCGAATAGGCTATTCTGGTTCAAAATAACTTCAAGAGCTAAAATTATTTCAGCGATCGATGTAGTAACTAAACAAGTACAATACCCCCAAGTTAAATTTACAATCAGTGCTTGAAATAAAGATTTACATTTACATTTAAAAGCACAAATACAAATGCAATTAATGTATAAAAATAGCATGGTGAACATAGTGGTATATTTGTTCAAAACTTATTAAAGTTAGTTAAACTGAGTCAAGAAAAATCAGGGTCCTTTCTGAATAAAAGTTTTGGAATTATAATTTTTCTCGTGGTTAAGTCGGACGAAGTTAGAATTGTGTTGTTTTGTGTAAAGAGGAAATATTCCTAGAAAACTGAATGAGGAAGAGAAAGCATTTCCATTATGGAAAAACGAAAAAAGACATCGAAAACAAAAGGAATATCTCGATACATAAACAAACATTCCAAAAACTGGCTTCATCTTTGATTCCAGTCATGTCAAAAGAAGGAATTGAATTCAAGAAAGCTTGGAAGTAAAAACTTGTCTCTTAATCAAAGACACCGTTCCACGAATGTGGTCTGTTCTTGTTTCGGGAACTTTGGAAAACGACATCAAAGTCCGAATTTGGAGCACTCCTGCGGTTTTGCAGGTCGCGCTAAGTTATATTTTAAGATCCAAATAAAAGGATTGGGGACGTATTCAAGGAAACTTAGGAGGAAGCCAGCTCTAAAATATAGAGCTTTCTGAGAAAGTTGGCCTCATCCCTGATTCTCAGACTTAGGAAAATGGAAAAACGGTCAAAATGCACCGCCCCTCCGCATATAGACGGGCTTCCCCGAACTATATTACTACATGTAGCTTAAAATATTGAGGTGGTGACTACGTCTTCCTGATACCCGCCCTGAAACGCATCTCACTATAAATACGACGCTGAAGTTCTGACCGCTTCAGTCGTTCAGGAGAGCCCGAGGGAGCACTGTGCCAAATCTCGCCATTCCCGAGTGACAGCGTGATCGGAACCGCGTCCGAAAGTTTCATTGCCAATTTTTAGTGTTTGGATTATTTTGTGTTTGTTTATCAACATCAATATGTTGGAGAAGAGCATCATCGGAGGCAGTTGGGAGAGTGTGGTAAGTTCAACTAAGTTTAGTAAGAGTGTGTTACGGAATAGCGGACAACAACTATTACGCAAAGTGCACGGCCAGTTTTAATGCGCTTAAAAGGCAACTGACTTGTCTATGGTCGCTGTCATTGAACTGCAGCGTGCGTGCTCGGCGTTTGAATATGGAATTACGTTCTTTCTGTGGTTAAAGGCAAAGCTCTTGACATTGCCGCTTCTGGCTCGTTTCACGGACACCTCAAGCGTTAAATAAATAAATCAATGACGAGAATCGATCTCTTTTAACAGATTACGTTTCAGATTAATCAAAGATTACATCCGTCATGTTTTGTACGGTTCGGTGATAGAGAACTTGTTTGGGATAATTCAACTTAAAACCACTTCCAGATTTAAAATCGAGTGCTTCCCAGTTACTTTTTAAAGCCAGTCTCAGTAGTATTTCTATAGCTTATCTACTAGATTTATCTGCTAAAAAAAAGTAGTTTACTTAAAACGATCTCTGCTTCCACTAATGACCAGTTCCTGCGATAATCAAACGGAAACGAGAAGCGCTCAGGAAAAAAACAATTAAAGCTCTGTCTATGAAAGCCCTCACGGCACTATTGTTTCCAAAATAGAACTGTCATTTCGAATATAACCTTGTTTCGCGATCGTAATCATTTCACGGTGAAAAAAAATTGATAATATACTGTCTCGATGATATTAGAAAGTGTTTATCGAACAATAAGCTGTCATAACTGGTATCAATATCTGTCATATATCAATAGCAGTCTGTTCGTCAATAGTTTCAATCGCTGACCGGTTTTGCGAATTATTTCGACACTTTCACCGCAGCTTAGCCAAAAATATTTGTACAGTGCTGAGCTAATCCTCGCTTAAACGAAGGCTTATCTAAAGCATAAGCGTTGCCATGACTGTACGCACACATTTCGATAACATCGAAGAGTAGATATTCCGGTTGGTGATTTCGAAAGTTTAAACTGGTAACGAGATTTGATAAATGACATTTAAAAAGAAACGATAGACAGAGATGCTATGTTTGATCCTTGTTGGTTTTAAATTAAATTGAACTCAATCTAGATTAGACAAAATCAATTCATAGTCGATGTTATAACTTTTACACAAAACTCTTTGTAAATATCTAAAAAATATTAACATAGTTTGCATATTTTTTTAATCAAATATACAACCGTGTCAATAAACTTGAGGTCATTATCATCAAAATATGAAAGTCATAATTATGGTGCAATATTAAAAAATACAATATTACTCATTGTAAAACTGAGATGTTTAAAATGCGCGTGGGCAACTTAACAGTTACTCACATAGTTTCGTCACATTCTATATTCGATTGCATTTATTAGCTCTATTATTTTAGTAATAAATATTATTTTTTAAGATATCCAATATAATTTAAATGTTTTCAATCTTAAATATCATAGCTCTAATATTCTACTCGTTTTAATAGTAATAAACATAAAATATTTTATTTACTATTTGATATCCCTAATGTCAATAAAATGTTGTTTCATCTTAATATCATATTGCGCTGAGTTCAAAACTAACTTCTGTCAGGCAACTGCTGACACTAATCGGTTGTTAACCTCTTTCAAATAATTGTAATAGCACTTGCAGACTAAGAATAGTTCTAAATATTACGCGAATCAACCAGAATACATCTTTAAGTATGCTCGTATTTATCAATATACTATTTTGACCGAATTCCAAATCACTCGCTTAAATATAGGGCGAGTTGTTAAACTGTTTATTTTAAGCAGTAAAAAGAACAGTTAAAAGAAAACAGGTAACAACACAATAAACCTAATTCGTTACACAATTGAATTGCAAGCCTGGTTAGTAAAAATATTCAGTAGTACATTGACAGTAAAGTTTGCCAAAAGACTAAATACGCAAGACATACTGGAATGCACAATAATAGACGTTGCATTGAAGATACGAATTGTTTAAAATAGCTTGTGACAAATTTAAACGCACCTTTTAGTATTATCACCTTCGTCTGGTAATAACGCACAGAAATAACTTTGCACGTAACAACAAATTCAGAAATACACATTTTAACACGTTACAAGATACGGGGCACTATGAGGATGCGACTCACCAAAGTCTCCTAGACATGAGCGTGACGGACAGTAAATAATTACCTGAAAACAAAATACAAGGTTACAAAACAGAAAAAATATATATTCACCCTACATTCGTCAATCTACAGTTTTAATTAGACCGTGCTAACTAAGGTCACTAACAGAAAAAAAACTATTTAAATGTGACCTATTTACTGTTGCGTCCCGAATTCGCAATACTGCACTGTTTTTTTTAACACTAACCCATTAAAATAATGTTACACAACACGAGCTGTCAAGAGGCAGAACTGAACAGATTTCTCGTGTCACTAGCACCAGACATTGAAATTTATTTTGTTTTAAGCTATATCACCTATCAAGAAATGGGGACAAAAAAATAGTATTTCATAGATGACTTCAGATAAATGCAATTATGTAGTCTCGGTGACAAATCGTTCGAACTACAGAAAAATTAATTTAACAGCTGTCCAAAGTAACAGATGACTTTCATTTGTTACATGATAAAAGAAAAACATTAATATTGCGGTTCGTTTGTTAAAATTGAGGCATATCCACATAATTTTGACGTCAGATGTACACCATGTTCTAATGAACTCCAATAATAGTCCGTCTATTTCTGCGTGACCCATTATCTGACCGGTGGCCGGCCGCCTCCGTCATACCTCAGGATTTCATGAAAATCCCATAAAACATTGCACAATATCAAACGACGAATTTAAACACACGTAACAAATGGACGAAAAAATCATCCACTTGAACGTTATGCAACAGTTATCCAACAGAATCGTTAACTCGAAAGCTTTTAGTGCTTCAAAAGATACATAAACAAATATTTTGCCAAAGGACCGGTTAATAAATTTGAATTTAAACGAGACCCTTCCCAACCTTTGTTTATTTATAACGATGTTACAAATCTGCTTTTCTAGAAGTGGCCGTGATTAGTTGAATGGTGACCGGAGATTATTCTTCGGTTTGGGATTAACTTCCTGGACAGTTCATGGTTAAATTTTATAGAAAAATCGACTTATGACAGACCATGAAACACATGGCGAGGCAGACAGGTGGTGTCAGACATGTGGGCACCGCGCGAAGGGCTCGAATGACGAAAGCGAGACAGAATATAAATCTATCTGTGATAGAGGACACGCGAGCCTGCGCTCACGTCCGTGCAGTCACGTACCGATTTATGTTATTAATACTTAAGATAATACGCCCGATGGGTAGACCGAGGTTGTTTACGAGACAGGGTGGGAGAATGACTAGCCGACTCAGTCCATAAACAACTCATGTTGGTTTTGTCTTGTTTCAGGTGTCACGAGACGACTACGAGGATTACAGCTCGAGTGTTGTCTCTACACTCTACAGCCCGAGTCCGAGAGGATCACCTCTGAAAGACACATCCAACATTCAGGACCATGACCAGGCTTACTACATAAGCCGCCACAACCCTAACAAGACCTTCCGCAGAGAGTCTGTGATTGCGTCCTGGAAGAGTTTGAAGAAGGAGCGCGAACAGGCTTTGGGGAAGAGGGTCATCTACGTTGACGCTGATTCTTACCAAGACTACTATGGTAGGAATACAGTCAAGCGCTGCAAGAGTGAGAGAACTGCTAACGTTGCTAGAATCCCGAAGAAAGTCAAGCGTACTTACTCAGTTCTGTACAGATATGACCCGAAGGAAGAGAAGGTGGTGAAAGAATACAAGTACCAGCTTCCAAGAGAGAATGAGAACTCTTTTCACGCACCTCTCCAGAAGTCGTACTCTGAGCCTTTCCTGAGGCCCGAAGCTATGCCCAAGAAGAAGGTTAAAAGGTCGTTTACCACGCTATTGAACATCAAGACTAAATTCCTCAACATTTTTGGTTCAAAAAGCTAAATTACCTTTCCAGTTTTAAGGGTTAAGCTGCTCAATTTGATGCATTTTTGTATTGGCTATTTTGATGTAATCAGAATATTAATTGTGATTGCCGAAACTAGACAAAATTTCTGAATTACGTACTTCAGTGGTAATTGCCGAATTGTTGAGTTCAGAAGGGTATTTTTAGGAAACTTGTATACTTATTTAATTAATTCGTAGGTTAATATTGTGATATTGCGTGTGTTGTGATAGTTAATTTGACCATAGATATGATCAGTTTCAATATTGTATGATACTCCATACAAGCACCGAGGCATCAAATATTCAATAACGGTCCATTTAATTTTCTCGTATTCTTTACATTTGTCAAATCAAATGTGATGTAACCCACATTTTATTGTAGGTATCTTTCTTGTGATTTGATTAGTATTATTTTGTTTTGTGAGAGATCAATGTTAGGTATCACACATTTTACTTATAAATTCATTGTATTCATGTGGTGAATAACAATTGAATGTATTTGAAACTGTAGCTGAAATGTGCGAATTAATTAATTTATATTGTAAAAAATATAATTAATATTGCAAACAATGACATCAGCATGTGCTAAACCTTACCTGTAAACATTCGACACACTACTTTCATGAATATTGTGAAATATTTTTGGTAAAAGTAATAAATTGTGCTTATTTTATGATTTCATTCCTATTTGATACAATAAGTTAGTACCTATAAGAAACCTATAGTTACTATTAAAGCACTTAGAATAAGGAAAAAACATATCAAACTAGAATAAGTTTATTTTATAAGAATTTATTGATTTGTCTTACAATAATCACTATGTAATTTATTTTATTGCATTAAAATAACTTTGGTTGTAATAAACTATGTAGGTAACTAAAGATGTAGTTGATAAAAATAAAACTGTAAATATAATAATATCAATAATTATTACGTGTTTTACTTACCTACATTTAACTGATTTAGATTGTCAATATTATTTGACTTGTAAGTTGAGAATTTGTTTTCTCACCATAAGATAATTTTTGGATTGGACTCCGCATTATAAACGATAAATAAAAATTAATTACATAATATGCGGGTAATTTTATCAGGGCTGATGATTCAATAACGAGATGATAACTATTAAATGTGAATCTCAATAAAATAAGACATAAATTCTCATGAAAATAAAACTTAGCAAGGCAATGAACTTTATATGACTTTGCAATCAGATAAATAAAAGTGGTTATTAGTAATTTGGAAGTTGTTTGAAGTGAAGTCTTAATTCAATCACTGTCGTAGAAAACGCAAAAATGACAGAATCATGAGCTTAAGATAAACCTAGAATTGGTGCTTAGTCACGTAATAAAGATGTACGAAAAATATTATTGAATGGTACTAATCCAAAATTCACCCGGGGAGCGACATCTATCGTCAATGCGATGAACCACTAGCAAAGATCTTTAAAGCGAATTCCGATTTCGCGCTAATAGAGGGCGTTGAAAACAATTCATGCAGTAACAAATCACTCACTGTTGAAAGATTATTAAATATTTTATTTAAATAATAGCTTAAGCGAAAACAGGAAAACTGGCAATATCCCCTAACAAGCCATAACTAACCTATAAATACACAACAATGGAAAACGATCAACAAACAAGAACGCAGGTAACCAATATAGGGTAATGACATGCAGAGTTAGTCCGTAAACATAGATAATACAAATCAATGAGTATTTGTTTGACAGGTTTATAAAGAGAAATAAAGCTGGTTTATTTGAATGAGAGTTTCAATTTAGAGGGTAATTTAGTATTTTGAAGTCATTGTCAGAAAATTATTTATGCACAAGCCAAAATCAAAAAGTCAATTAAATATAAAAACAAAATCACGTAAATTTAGTTAAATATATTAAATATGAAATGATATAAACGAGAGAGAATGAAAATGTGAAGGTATAAAGGTGTTTAGGCGAAAGATTAACAAAAATCATTTAAAGTCATCCTTATATGATTTTTGTTATCCAAAACAAACAAACAAGTGCGTTAAGATGTTCAATGAAAAATTAAAAGAAATAAAACTCTTATACACGCACAGCCAAAACCATCGAAACTCGGGAGTGTTTATTCCTCTTATGGTGCTTATGGATGCATTAAAAAGGAATTCCCGAAATTCAGCTTCTAGAGGACGCAGCCTGAAGATTATTCAACTCAGACAAAACGGTAGAGGGTTCCACTAGTAAAACATAAACAAGCGAATACACAACCCTACTACCCATTGAAGCAGAACGATTATTTTCGCCAGAATATTTCCAAAATGATTGTTTTGTGTACTTCAAGTCCATAACATTAGAATGCAGCTGTCGTTGTGCCAGGCACGAGCCCGTGGGAACTGGAAGCCCTACTCGACCCGAACGGCGAATTTAAATATGGCACGAAGCCTACGGGAGCTTGTATTATTCATTAACCTAGAAACAAGGGTTGTATCGCTAGTGGAAAAATAGAAAAGGTTAGGTGATATGCCAACATGATTTGTGGTTGTGGAGATATGCTTACGATAGTATGTAATAAACTACGAAAATACCGAAATAATAATTTCCAAAGTCTGTCTAGGTGCCTGAATATGTTTTTCTATTCCCATTTCGTAAATTTTTCTTTTCCCAAATCATTCCTTAGTTTAAACGTTTTTTATGGTCGTTTTACTTAGGTCATGAGAACTTGCTTTTCAATCTAGGTTCCACTAGGTCGATAAACGGCTAATGATAGATTGACATGCAAGCATTAGTACTATGAAGTAGACTTGACTCTACGCCTACTAGAGACAGACCCTTACTTTCATAAAAACGAATAGTAGATAATGATGTCTTCGTTAAACATATGCATACCTACTAATATTATAAATGCGAAGTTATTTTATGTTTCCTTTTCATGCCTAAACCTCTGCATAGATTTTGATAAAATTTCAAAAGATAGAGCATCCTGGGGAGGGGCATCTTTTGTCTCGAAACAATCAATGCGAACGAAGTCGCGTGCAACGTCTTGTGGTTCATAATCAAGACATCATGTTTACTCTTAAGTTTTTATGAGACAGAGGGTTAGAATATGCAATTGGCTTTAGACTTTGCATTCATCTTTCAGCCTTGTGGTCTCGCAAAAGTGGACCTGGACTAATGTAAGATGCCAAAGATTTGAGATTATTTGGCATTGGCAAGTAACAAGATAAACGGATAGTAAGTTCTGCTCAACACAGCGATGTTACTGTCTCCGACTGTGCCAGTCTGCGAAAGCTAATTAATTATGGCCATGTACGATTTATCATAGTTACCAGTTACAGCAGTGGTTAAGTTATAAATCAGTTACTGTTAGGGTTCAAGGCTCCGTTAGGTCACACTGCACACTGATTATGGTTATGTTATTTTGTTATGATGTTTATTACTTACTGGAATGCAGCGTTTATATTTAGACAAAAAGATAATAAAGATCTTGGTACTTTGAATTAGGAGTGTCTGCAAGTTTTCTTATGATTACTTGTTGCTCTGTTTATCTTATAGGGATACGGGCGTGATAATGTGTGTAAAATAAAAATACAGCCTTACATTAAGCTACCGTTGAACCCGTTAACCAGTTGTTGAACTAGCCTTAGTCATGTATTTGCTCGTTTCCTAATTCTACTTAAGTAATTAATTAATGGTTCGGAAATGGCGCTTAGCGTGATCTCAGATTAGCCGATTACGATTACCGTTGAGGTGATTAATTGTTTCACCTTTATTGGAACGATAAAACCAGGTGTCAATCAACTCCAGGGGCATTCGCTTTTGAAGCAAAGCACTTAGCTACTTCATAGTATTACTGCTTGTTTCTATAATATATAACATTCCGCCCATGAGTTCCCTCGCGTTTTTCCGAGATAAAAATACTATGCTAATAATAATAAGCTTTGTATAAATCCAAGTTTAATCCAAATCCGACAAGCCCATTGGGCGTATTTCAAACACAAACATACAAACATACATTTTTTCGCATAAGGTAAATCAGACTACCTCTCCCATTTTTTTCTTCCAGTCCGAACTTTGAAAAACGCCATCTATCGACAAAAAGGGGCCAACTTTATCGAACCTTTGCAACTTTAGTAGCTTTTTCTCGTAATAGTGCATTACGAACTGCAGTTCAGCTTAGGTCAACATAATGTCGCTATCGGCGCAGTTACGCAAGGTAGCGGGGTTAATTACAACGAATTAACGGCAAAGGCCAAGTGTGAGTCTGGTGAGTCTGGTAATGGCATTGTGATCGGCTGATAATTTAATTTCTATATATTGGGGGCAAAGAGAGTGTATTGATTTTGCAATAGTAATAGTGTTGTCTCTCGTGGTTTGAGGACCTTGTCTTAAACATTGGTTTAGTAGGTTCGTTGAGATAAAATATGGTCTACTGATAGAAAGTATTGTAGGTAGTTGTTATTTCCTTCCATTATTTATAAAAGTCCTGATTTCTATGTTTTTCAAAAATGTAAAGAAACAAACGTAATCTTACCCCGCCCCTTTTCGCTCGCGCGAGGATATGTTGCCATGAGATCTACATAACATCTACAAAAAATGTCTTAGAATGCTATTTAAGAGATAACTAAAATAAGGATTTTGTTTTTCATTGGCTGATCGTTTTTATTACACTAAACTTTATGGTTGCAGATTAAATTCGCCGTGAGTTTAATTACCGATATACGGATTTATTTCCATGATGTCTATAAAATACCAATGTCAGCGTACAAAAGGTATAATTTAAATCTTCTAATTGGTGAATCCAAGGTTCTGCATGCAACCTGCAGACATCAGAATCACGAATACATGATTTGTATCTTTCAATACTTGCAATTCAATTGAGTTGAATTTACCCGTTGCTATCACCCCTTACGCTTCTTCGGATGCTCCTAGATTGTTGCTAAGACATTACAAGGAGCTTACTGTTCCTCGTTTACATTTAGCTTTTATTTCCGTTGTTACATCACGTCATCTACAAAAGATTTTATTGGATGATATATTAGTTTTAGAGAGTTGTTTCGGAAGTGTTATTGACAAACACATTCCTGGAAGTCTTTCTAAATCTATCACGGAGACCTTGCTAGTGACATTGGCTCCAATTAAAATTATAAAAGACGTAAGACCTTGCCCGCTGCTGCACGATATAAAGATTAGGGTTTGAACTTGACTTCAAGATACGGATGCGTGATGGTTTGATGGATAGAGATCGTGTGCGGAAGACGACACTAGTTAAAGGTTATTGCAAAGGTTAGATAGTCAAATTTAAGAGCGGCTAGCCTCCACCCGCTTGCTGGTAAACGGAAAAATTTAGCCGTATGTTATTGCAGGACACGGTCTGTTCCAAGTTCCATTCAAACCCGTTCAGCGATTACATCGTGACTAAAGTTCAAACATTCAAAGTTTCAGATTTATAATTTTTGTACAATGTTAAGCAAAGTTATTGAATTTGTTCCACAAGACTAGCCATGATCTTATAAGGGAATTTACAAGTTAATTTTCATTTTTATACACACTTTATACGGTTACATGATCTGAGCAAGTCTAAATTTTATTCATGATAATTGTTCTGAATTCATTATCATTTTTGGAAAGTCCAATGGTAAAATTTCCAATACAAATTAATTCAATATGGTAAATGTCAAATATTAATTGCACTCAATACGCAAAATTACTGCACCGTTAAGCTGTCACTTCAATAAGTTAAATTTATGACGGTATTAAGTGAAATTTTAAAATTCCACAGATTTACAGTTTGTAAGACACTGTATCATTGGATTTCCAAAAGTTTATAGCTAAACGCTTAGCATACGCCCCCGGCTCCGCTTACGGGGTACTTTAAAGTATCTATGTGTTATTCCAGGTCTTGAACTGTGTGTATTCCAAGATTCAGCCAAACCTGTTCAGCCGTTATGGAGATGAATGCAGTCAATCAAACTAACACTGAGTGTGTTTGTGTTTGGCTACGTTCACACAAACTATCGCATTTATAATATTAGTGTGATTTCAAATGTTATGATCCAACAAATAAGAGTGTTGACATCAGAATATAAATTTACAAACAAGGGAAGACTGGAATGGTCGAAAACCCATAACAATCCTAAAACAGCTTTCATTTTGTAGTTGTAAAATTAAATGGCCTGTATTTATTTAACTCTTTGCGGCCAAATAGGGAAGTGGGAGTTTTGTTTAATATTTCTTCGCCTTTTTAGCACAAGTTGATTGTGAATTTGGAATACCTACAATTTATCGAATACGCCTATACTAACTGCGATAACATTTTTTACACATGATTGTGTTTATTACTTACAATGAAGAAGAGTTTAGATCTTTCTTGATTTTTATATTCGTCTTCATAAAAAAATACCTGAAATAAGAAATAGAATATATTAAACATGATGATTAGAAAAATGTTGAATGCTAATCGAGTAATTACGGACCACGAGTAGCACAGGACATTTTGGATGGTACAAGCGAAGGGAAGCCTATGCCCAGCACTGGCTAAAAACGGGCTGTGGATGATGATGAACCGAACAATGGCATGGCAGCTAGCAATGGTATAAATTTGAGAAGTTTCGAACGTAAAATATAATAGTTTAAAAATGACTCGAGCTTTTAAAGCTCAACATAAAAAAATACACTTAAACATTTGTATCTACAGGTGGTCTTGTTGATTTTTATCCGTTTCCTTATACGACTTTAGTTTTAGATTTACTTTAACTCCGAAGATAAGATTTTACTATTATATTAAAACTAAAATATTAGCCATTAATTTAATAATTATTAAAATATTATATAAATCATCTTTGTTTAGTAAAAGACTTCATGCAATGCAAATACAAAAGGTGCTTTAAAAATATTTCTTGAATCAATGGTTTGAGTTAGGTTTGAAATATTGCTCATTTTAGAAGCCTCATAAATCATTTTGGGTAAGAATAACTGGTGATTAGCGATTTTTTGCTTCGAGTTTTATGGTCCCATATGGCATATAAACAGTACTACGAGATTGTTAAACTTTTTGCGGCATGATAACATTATATGGTAATTTTATCTGAGGGGTTATTTATTAGACAATTATGTTTAGTTAACCTGACACTGATACATATCAAATAACATTAGTTACCCATTCCGTAAAGAGTAGCTATTAATATATCAAGATAAGAAAACTGTCTATCTACATTTAATAGAGAAAATTTTGATCAGAATATGCAACATTGATCATGACAATGTTAGGCACAATACTATGAGTCAATATATCTTTTTATAATATATATAGCTGCAAACCCACTCACTCACTCACTCACTGACTGACATCATTGTTCTCCCAGAAGGAGTAGAGATGGGTCAAAATGATGTATGGGGGAAGTGTTCAGGGAGTCAATTCCAATTTGGGAAAAATCCGAAATCTTCGAAAACTGCTCCTCATCAGGGACCTCACCTACTGCCAGACGAAACGACAAGACCAAGATCTCTCCTGCTTGCGGAATGTGGACATGCACCCTGGTCGAATTCGATGTGCGGTGAAAAAAATTCAAAATGGCGGAAAACAAGATGGCCGCCATACAAACTTTGACCGACGATATCTCGAAAACTAAAAGCGATAAGTAATGAGTGCTCGAACAAATGTCATAGAGGATGGCGCGATGCAAATGCCGAAGGTGTTAGTTTTTTTTTTTTTTTTTTTTTTTCAACAACAGCGATTACGTCCCTCGCGAGCTGCGTGCAGCTCGCGCCCGCAAGCGGAAATACTAGTCTTTTTATAATTTTTACGTTCGAGAATATTTGTGTCAAGTGCACGAAAAAAGCCTTTCGAGGCGCACTAAAATCCTTTCACTACATTGGATCGAAATAACTAGTGACACGACTAGTAGTAGTAGTAGTAGGACCTTCAGTAGTACTTATAAACTCCGAAGACAGAAAAAAAGAGAAAACAATAACGAAAGGAGAAAAACAGATTACGCTCCGTGGTCATGGAGGTGGGCGTTGATAGTTGCGACACAGTTCTTAACTACTGCAACTATCATCGTGTACTATTATGTTATTTTATACCAATGTATATTCTGTTCCTAAATAAACTAAACTATTTGTAGATTATAATTAAATAACAAAAGAATGGTATTGTTACATTAATTTTTAATTAATATATACCAGCTGCACAACATTTTATAGTTCATCTCGGAGAGTCTGTTTTATTGTTATCTCGAATGTAATAAACTCAACAATATTGCTTTATGGGTTTCATCTCGTCGCAATAAAATTATTACAGAAACAAATCATGATTTTAATAAGCTAAGGATTTATAGATGTTAAAATAGAAATATATTTACTTTTCAACAGACTGTACACAATATCAAAAATAAAACTTATATGCTTTTGACCTTAGATCAAATTCATTATAGCCTTTTACAGTTCAAGTTGTTTTTTTATTATTGTATACAGTAGTTAAATATATTTACAGTAGTAACTCAGGCTAAGGATTGCCAAGAGATTGAGAAGATTTCTGATAGAAAGCTTTGCAGACATGATTTGTTGGGACCACTTTCAAAATTATAGTCTGTGAACGTATACATCGTTAAAAACCGGCATGTCCTCCAGCAGAAGACCTGACATTATCTAAACAGGAAACTCACTGTTGAAAGTTCTGTTCATGGTGACCATGAACGATCAGGGTCTCCGCAGAAACTCTGGTCCATAACCAAACCGCCACCAAAGAAATATCATCATCATCGTCACCAGTTCAGCTAGTCTCACCAAAGAAATTTATACGTAAATTTTTGACAGGATTTTACTTTGCTTTTGTGTGCCGTGACGATGTAGAAGACGATCTGACGAACAAGATATTGGCGGAGACTCTTACCAGTACTCTAAACTTTTATTCATTTATGTACCACTCTGATATAATTCCTAAATTTTGTACACATCTTATTGCAGGCTTCCTTAGCTTCCTTTTATATAATTTTTCCTTATATATAAAATGTTAGGTCTTTCTGATCGTACTGCGGAGGCAGACTCAGACACACTGGCGACACGCCGTCAAGGCCGTCATGTCACGCAATGCCTCTTGTTGTTAGGCGGTTCTATTGCAGACACGTGAATGCAGACTTGATAAATTGGCTCTCAGAGTATGATTTTACCTATGGTTTATCCAATATTTTACTCTACTCTACCGAGGAACAAGGGCTTGAGCCGAAATAAATATTTTCTTCATTAGACTTTACTAGGTTTCACCTGCGGCTTCGCCTGCGTCGTAACAAGATAAAAAGTTGCCTTTGTGCTTTTACTAGTTGCCGCCCGATACCCAGATAAAAAAAATGTGTTAATCCAGTAGGTACATGTACTATGTATATTTAAAGTTTCATTCAAATCCGTCCAGTAGTTTTTGCGTGAAAGAGTAACAAACATCCATACATACAAACTTTCACGTTTATAATATTAGTAAGGATGGTCACGAATTCAAGTTTTATTCAAATCCGTTCAACCGTTACACTATGATATGATAAACTCGTAATAATGTGAAAGGCACAAATATTTTAACATCCGTACACACACACTTTATAATTAGTAGGAACAGGATAGCCAGAAAGAGATGAAAGGTAATTAAAAAAAGTCCATTGACACGACAAGAGCTTCTGTGATCTTAAAATTCAGCATTAACATTTTTTCCGAAGCTTGCATGTTTACAACAAAGTCTACAAAAACCGCATCAAAATTCACTTAAATCACATCAAAAAGCAATAAAGCGCTTACAGCGCTGTCGCGGACGCTTTGTCATGCTAATTTGTAACCTGATCATTCTCTCGGCTAACTTGCACGTACCTGTTGATCACGTGGCACAAAGGATAAAAATGAACAGCCTATTTTTGCCTGGCTATAGAAAAATGAGTATAATGGTAGAATAAAATCACAAAACAGTAAGGGAAAAAACTCAGAGAACAAAATAATGCTACTGACCACCAAGAACTACCCAAATAATTTATATTCATCAAAATATCCTACTAATATTATAAACGTGAAAGTTTGTAAGTATGGATGTATGGATGTTTGTTACTTTTTCACGCCTAAACGGCTGAACGGATTTGAATGAAACTTGGAATATACATAGTACATGTGCTGGATTAACTTATGGGCTATTTTTTATCCAGGTACTACGCGAGCGAAGCCGCGGGCGGCAGCTAATATGACCATATTCAAAACGATGGGTTATTACAGTCTCCGATGCATTCTCTGGCTAGGAATAGGGATAGGAATTCTCAAGGAATTAGTCATTTACTTTGTAATCAAAACAAACAGTGCATTTGTAAAGCGATCATTCCCAGTAACGGACAGACAGTCCGACATACATAAATCATGCGGTTAAGGGCTAAGCTGCCTCAGGCTCGTAGCCAGGACCACAAAACATGATTTTGATTAACATCATTGTCTTTGATCCACATCAAGTCGCCCCAAGAATAGAATTTTGTCTAGTTCATGATGATTGTGAACTCTTTGAACAAACGAATACGAGGTGTTTAAAAATACAATGCCACTAACCTTTCATCTCTTTATGCTCAAAGAAAATCGAGTTGTAAAGTAAATCTTCCTCACTTAGCATGACGTGGCCACTAAGATACACCGAATGATTCCATTCAACTACCTCGCTGCCTATGATGTGAGGATGTTAAATAAATTATTGCTGTTTCCAATTATCTTCTCCGTGGTCTAGAATTGCAGGGTCATTAAGATCTGACTGCGTCCCTGCTGTAGGCAATTGAGTAATAATGGCGTCGCCTTCACTTGGCACTGGTCCAGGACAGCCTTTGTCTGCCCATCCACCTTTGTTTGGTCTGGGTTTCTGCATGCGTGTACAGTACGTGGCGGTTACGGTAGCTATTGTTCTGAAGTCTGCAAAGTGCTGGTTAGACATAACATAACCTATATTTCAATCTGGTATGATATTTGACTTGATTTCGAATTCATAAATCCTTTAGAATTTTGATACAATATCATTTCTTTTTCGCTATTCCTTCATGTCGTTTCTTGCATAGACATAACCAGAACACTTTTGTTCTATAGCTTATCATTTCATCTAGTTCCTATAATATTTGACACGACATTTATAGCAAATACTACATGTTCAACCACAGCTTTTTCTCCTTTAGGGTTATAATAAGCTTTTGAATTAAGTTTTATAACTTTCCGATCAATGTCATCTTGCTGAGAGAGAACTTTCTGGACTTTTGTCAAGCTTTTTACGATTATGACAACCTTTATACTTGTATAAGGTCTACAGTTTCCCACAACGTTATTTTATGACAACTTAAAGTAAAATGTCTTACATTAAAATAGGTTAGCCTTTTGAGAAAACATTATTAAACCGGAAGTTGTAAACTAAGAAGTGAAGGCGTATTGTTGAGTTATGATATAACCATAAAAGAAGGAAATTAACCAACGTTATTAAAGTTGTTGAACATAAATTGTCAGAATGTATGGATTGGAAAGCAATCGTTCCTGCAAGCAAGCTGAGTAAGGATTAAAAGTAAAATAAGCGAAGGCAAGTAGTAATCAGCAATGGGCACAGATATTTGCTCGCCGACGATACAATTAAAGACATAAATAAAAATAAATAAACAAATCCAAGCAATTCCCTAAGGATAGAGAAACGCTCGTCATTAATTTCAAGTACTTTTTTATAATAGAAAACTAATTAAATTAAGCGTAACATTTATCAAAACACCCCACACTCCTGACTCATCAATCTATGTATCCCTATATCCCCATACCCACATAGGGTGAGCCTCCTTTACCCGTGGGAATAGAGGAATATAGACCACTTACTGATGCTTGTTTTAAACTTCAGTAAGTTTCCCCCGATTTTACGAGGTTTAGATGTATTGCTCAATGCTCATCATGTTTAGTGCTTTATATTAATGTATGTTATGGTGTGAACGCAATCCCACTTTATGTTGACTGACTGTTGATTGCTTCAACGTCGCCAATCTCAACATTGGAATAAGGAAATGTTAAAAGCAGCCTATTGTATTACTGGAGTCGATAATGTCTAGAAACAGCTTCACCTTTGATGTTGTTTCGAGTTTTCAAAATGTAAAAATCTTACTGTGTATTGATCTTTCCGGATAGTTTTTATCCTTACTTTCACCAGTGTTTGTTAATAAAAGAAGAACGACCTAAATTATTTTATTATCATTAGACATAGTTTTTACTATAATGTAAGTGCCTGCATACCCATTTCTTAGCAATGGTCAATGGCCTATAAAGGAACGCGTGCCTTTCCGTAACCATAACTCTATTGTTACAAGAACTTTATCATTTTAAATTCAACCTTTGTTCTTAACCAGTAGCGAGTGGTAGCTTATCAAACAATACCTATCGGTGATATCATGCGCGTGTAGACCGATGTCTCAACTTGCAACTGAGTCACGTGACCACGCTCGTTGTTTTAGGGACATTGTCCACACCGTTCGTCAATGTCGCTCGTCCCATCTGATCCTTGCTGTTGGATTTTTAAATCAAGCAATAGCCCGGGGGGAGGTTCGTACGTTGCTCTATTTGCCCCAATATAATTTGATTTCTTGTGAAAGTGGATGGATATGAAAGTAGAGTGAAACAGAGATGGATGGATACGTGAAAGAGGACGTGAATAAGAAATAAGTAAATATTGAGATAACGGGTAAAACAGGGTAGTGGAAGAGAAACACGTTGTACTGAACCCACAAAGTGGTATAGTGGCAGAGAGATGGTTATGTTAAAATAACTAGCTTAGTGAGTAGCCACTGTAGAAGCTGAGGCTAATTTCCAAGATTCTAAACCACACACATTTTCAAGAAGCGATTGCAGCACTGCTTTCTTGGACAGGAGCCTTAATACGTTACAACATACAAAGGTAAATGAAGCTTGCGGTTAGAACACGTGCCTCCACAAATAGGCAGCGTATTTACGGTCAATGGTTATTAAATGAGAAAAGAAAAAAGAACAAACTATAAGGTCACACGTGTATCTAAGGGATGTTTGAGGCCTCCTTCCACTGCTTCGTTTCATAAACGGATCCACAGAGTAAACAATGATCTTTGCAGAATCGCAATTGGACCGGTATGTCGCAGTTGCTTGTACGTTCTGGGGTCTTTCTGTCGCTGTCTGTCAGCATGAGCTCAATAACCAAGATCAAGGTATAATTTCATTTCTCACACAAGGGTTTCTTGGTGTCAATTGTCTGTGCCTTTGACGGTCTCAGTGGCGTGGCGGGCGAATGCTCGGCTGAGACGCAAGACGCGCTGTTTCGATTCCCGCTACGGGGTCTGGATACTGTGGTACCATAATACTCGACCATGTCAAGTATGGAATCAGAACTTTATGCGTGATATTTGGATGTTTTTTTATTTATTTCTTACAATTACCCTGGCAATACAAACACCTGTCTCTCTCAGGGTTAGCGAAGGAACCAGTGAGGTCCATGCACTGCAGTTACACGTGAACTATTCACGAGACGTGGTTATAAAACAAACTGTTATTGTTACGAGAACATTACCTAGCTTATACATTCGTGTCGAAATGTTATTAGAATGAGTCGCTTTACTGTTATCTGGGCGTTGTTTATGAGCTAGCTAGCGTCCGTGGCTTCGTCGTTTTACAAAAAATCACGTAGATGCAGTACTTTTCTTAGTAAATTCTTAAATCAGTAAAGGGAGACCGCTTTCACTAACCTGTGACCTAAGGCCGATTTCACCGTTCAAACAGCGGCGTTAAGCTTTAAACTGAGTTTAAGAGCTGTCAAATTGTATGAAAACTGAGCATTAACTGCTCTTGAACTCGGCTAAGAAGCTAAACTATGTTGTTTTACTGGTTATATCAGCTTTTAGACTTTGCCAAACGATTCTTGATGACTCCAAAAATTATTGGGAATTGATGTACTTGGGAATTTAGAGAACAATGGTTTTGGTGTCACTGGGAACAAACCTCGACAAACTGATCTTTATACCGTAAACAAATTGATTTCCAAACGCATTAAGCTTTGTACACAATCAATAAGCTTAGAGCTCTACAGGGATCCAAGACAAAGAATCACATTGGCTTAAGGTTCGTGACAACAAAATTACTAAAACATTGATTTATCGGCCTTAATAGCAGGATTCCGAGAATAATAAACTGATGCGCGTGAGTATACATCCTTTGTTTTACTTATTTAGGTTCATTTCGTGTGTTTTAGACAGGGAAAGGATTACCTTGTCCAAATTTGTATTGGACGGATTTAAGTTTGTTTTGGTTTAAATAATTGTTGGGCCTAATACTTTAAAATCATTGTTATTCAAATATGCATCCGAATGCAACAAAAATATCATCCTAAACTCGGATGGACCGGAGAGAACGGCGTAATAAAGAAAAGGCCTATATCCAGCAATGGGTGCAATTGGGCTGCGATAATGGATGACAACAAAGTTGACTTAAGATATAAAAAGTGTAGAAAAATATAATGAAAATAATAATAATATAAAGTAAGAAAGAAATAACATTTATTTAGCACACACAAAGTAAAAAATCAAAAGCAGAAAAAGGACAAAAGATGAGGTACAAAAAAGAGAAGGAGAAGACAAGCAAATAGCGTCTAAAACCTACAACTAGTAATAATTAATTAAGAAGACTTACTCCGACATACAAAGACATGCACTAAAATGGTGCCAGGTGACACTATCAGCCACAGTCCTAGCCAGCATAAAACACCACTATCACCAATAAAACACCAGAACAGGATACAATCCTTACTATTATAACACAAAACAATACTATCAATTTCCTGGTGAAGTAAATGCGATTAGAGTAAAATAGACAGAAGCTCTTTATCATAGGGGGAAGTGCAAATAAATTTTCCACACCCTACGCAGTACACATCGATTTTAATATAGCCGCATTCATTATGATGCCATTTCGTATATTTATGAATGCATTGTTATAATGGGGTGTCCGATTGCCTTTTAGAAGTTATTGCTACTGTTGCTACTTCGATATCCAACCTGCCTGACTAGCGTGGATGCAACGATTGATTTATGATTATATAAAGTTTAGAGTTAATTTATCAAAATAACAATCTTATCGATGGGAAGGTGATTCCAGGCTATCTAGACAGCAAAAGATACGAAGAAACAAATATATTTTACATATCAGTAAAAATAGGTGTTTCAAATAGGTGTGTTGAGAGGACTTCTTACAGAGGAAAATGCGAGGAAAAATATATGTTATGTCGATCCCTCATAAGTTGATTTACCTGACAGCTACTTATGTATGTGACGTTTTGTCAAACTTTTAGGCCCACCGTACATTTTAATCACTAAGGTAGAGATTTTCCGAAAGACAATACTCTAATACATACACATCAGTGCTAAGTAATTATAATAATTTCGAAATGGTTTCGCAAACAGACATTAACGTAACCACAACCCACTTCATTTAGATTTGCTTGAACATTTCATTCACGACAACTCAGCAGCAGAGCTACAGCAGAACAGCTGGTACACTGAGAAAAACAATAAAATCACCGCCCAGCACAAAAAAGTCGAGAAAATTTTTAACAGAACTTTGCTTGCTTTCGTTTAGGGACATTATGTAGTGTCGTTCCCACTTATGGGCACTTAGCAGGCTATGACAAAGTCTCCTATGAACCCCATACCAAACCGCCTCGCTCTCACTTCCTGTTACTTGTAGTAATCCCGTTATGCCACACAAACAACCGAAATTATCTCGTCACACAGGTTGACTTTAGCACTAAAAACGCGGCAGGTGCTAACACATCGCCACTTTTAACAATATCAGTATACTTCCAGGCACCTGCTTCATATTAGAACATATTCATAAAAGGTAACGTGGAAACTTCAGATCTGCTTTTTACTAGGAGACCAAAACGAGGGCCACTTTGATCCTTTGACCAGACTTCTTATTTACCTTAGTATTCTTGAAAGGTCAAGTAAACATCGTGAGGAAGCCGGCAGGCATATTAAAGAACCAAAAAAGTTTGAAGATATTTGATGACTGAGAGAACCAGTGGCAAGACAGCACTAACAATTTACAGTAGTAGGCGAGATTATAAGATTGCCATATTATAAGTGATCCCTAAGGGATAGTATCCTCTCCAACATGGTGAGATACACTATGCAAGTATTCCCAAGGAGGGTTGACGTCAGGCAGGCGGCCGGTCACAAAACACCTTAGCCAAAACTCTTACAGCATGATCTAAGAAGCATGCTGTGCTGACCTCAGATAGAGTGGGATAAAGGCAGGAAGATGATGATGATGAAGGCTCAGTAGCGCTGTGGGTAGCATATTATGCAGTGATTTAGCTCCAGCTGTCTCTGAAGTGACTCCCACGCAGAATTCCGTCTAATTTGTCTGTCGCCACAAATTAAGCTGTAACCTGCAAGTTGCAAAGCTTTGTCCACAGTAATAAGGACGTCCTGTTAACTTAGTTATGGTTTTTGTCCTGTTGTTTGACTGAATGATAGCTGTGAAGGATTCATTGGTGTAGATGAGGTGTAGATGATGAGTCGTAGATGATGAAGGTTTAGTGTCTCTCTTTATTTCGAGTTCTGTGTAGGTAACGTTATTTAGTGGGTCTACGAATCTACAATGACTATACTCAGACAACTCACATTGTCAAAACTTTTATTAAAAATATGCAGAAAAAAGTTAATGGTTTTAAATTCAAATTGGACAGAAAACACAACCCCTCCCACGGATCCGTCTTGCTTCACCCTGCCCATGGTTTAGTAGGATGTTCGTAGGACATAATTTTTAACTAGTTGCTAGCAAATAGACTGAGAGACCTCATTGTATATATACCCTGCATTGTACTGAACTGTTCGTTGCCTGATATTTTCAACTACAACGACAATACAAATTCCATTTATAAAAAAGCATAGTGAAATAGCTACGGTCAAAGGCCTACATTTCTGTAGTATTGTTAGAAAACATAGGTACATTTTGAGATAATATGACCACGAACGGTTATTTCTTGACTCAATAATTCCTATAGATCGTATCTGCGTGCAACACTCATCCATTCCGCGGCTGGTTTGGGAGCAAGTGCCAACCCGCCCACATAGGATAGGTCTTGCGCAGCCAACGGCCGCCGGGGTCAATAGACGACTACTTCATTTGTGAGAAGTATCGTCCTTTGTTGTCTCAACCCTGATTTAACGGGAATGTTTTCAAACAGGAGTTTTCTGATCGTACTAGTTCACTGTTTAACCCAAAACATTCAGAAGGTTCTGAATTCTGTGTTTTATCCACACCTATAAACGTTTACATTGTAAAGTATGTTTGATGTTTTATTTTTGGTACTTATTTAGGTTTAATTTACCTTAACTACGAATAAAATAGAAGCAGAAGTTCAAGAGCCGACCTTGGAAGAAATATGCTAGTAGTAGGTATGCTAGTAGTAGAAATTCAAACAGAAGTTAACACCCACGAGAAAGATATACTTAGAAGAGATTGTACCAACCTGCGAATTATGTTATGTGAATATTGGAAATAGTTTTACTTATTTGCAGTGGTCGAAATTTGCAAATATTGCTTTACTCGGCGCTCTCCATTTTCGAGAACAGTCTTCCAACCGACAGACGTATTCTTATCAAGAAACAGATGAGAAAAACGCAATTGTGTAGCTACCCTCATCCATGTCCTCCATTTTCAGACGCCATTTACACAGTACATACTTGAATTTTGCTCTTGTATATTGTTTCCTGTCTCCACCTAACATAATTAACTTACATTAGTAAGCTGCGGTGCTGGAATGATGCAGGCTTTACTCCATGTAAAGATTACTCTTGGTACTGCGTAAGTAATATGATGGGTAAAAAGTTTCCTTCAGACGTGATATAAAATATAACCTCAATCCATCCTAATATTATAAATGCGAGAGTAACTCTGTCTGTCTGTTACCATTTCACGCCTAAACTGCTGAACAGATTTTGAAATTTGGCAAGGACATAGGCTATTTTTTATCCTGTAAAACGACCCCAAAATAGGAAAAGGATGTAAAAGGATAACCAGGATAAAGCATGAATACTTCTTAGACATTAATTTATGACGAGACAGTTCATTTGACATTTATAAAATTTTGATAATCGACAATGTCATTCATATAAATCGGGTCGTCAGTTGTTTTCCTTGCAGGGCTGTGGGTAAGGGCCTCTAGCTGGACCGATTTCATGATTTTTGATATGTTGGTTGTCTCCTCTCCGAATAGCAGAATAACTACCTAATAAAACATTTGAAAATTTGCATTATTAATTCTAAGGCGATATGAAGTTCGCGGGATCAGTAAGTAAATAATATAAAACACAATAGCTATCCACGTCCGTCTGTTTCTGCACTTCGTTTTTCTAAACTAAGAACAACGTATTTTAATTCAATTTTCACTAACATATAGATAGTTTCTTCTTTAAAAACATGCAGATTAAATTAAATGATTCAAACAGTTATGCCTCTTTAGTAGGTATATTGTGCTTGTGCGAAGCCGTTGCGGGTTTCTAGTTCAATATAAAGGAGTAAGTTATTGTAAGTTCGTACACTTGAATGCTTAGCCAAAGACCAAACGGCTCTTTGAATGCGGAGGATTACAGAGGAGCATTTTGCCCCATCGATAATTTCCAAAGATTTTCGAAACAAAGCTTATTCAGAAACAGTTTGTATAGCTAAGTCAAAGTTCAACGTTCAACCTTTGATCAAGTTGTCGCCTTTCACATCAGCTGATACGAACAAATTGGGTGCTTTGGAGTTAAGATAGTGGCTAAGCTTTTTAGCCTACGCAAAGATATTATTAAAAGTAAGTCCGTACGAGCTAGTGGCCAACTCTTATAACGGAGTTTTTAGGCCGCCTAAAGGCCTCTGCATGGCTTAACGACTTAAAAGCCGGGACCAACAATTTAACGTGCCCTCCGAAGCACGGAAGCGCTCAGCTCGTAATGCCACTTGCGGTCACCCATCCCAATTGTGACCGCGCACAAAGTTGCCTAACTTCAACGTTCAATAAGAACGTCTAAGCAAGCTATGCCACGAGCGCTTGAAACATATTAATGAATATGTTTCAAACATATTATTGTACTTTATAAAACTTAGATAATTCTAACGTGTGTGTGAACATAAAAAAATTATGTTTGGTTTTAATGTTATTATAATCTTTACTTTGAATCTTTACCAATAGATGTAGAAAAATAATCTAGTACAGGCCTTAATAAAGGCCTGGTTGTAAAGGTCTTAGTTTACTTTCTACTAGCTGCTGCCTGCGGCTTTGCTCGCATGGTACTTGGATAAAAAATAGCCTGTATGTTAATCCAGTACATGTACTATGTATATTCCAAGTTTCATTCAAATCCGTTCAACCGTCCAGGCGTGATTGAGGCACAAACATCCAAACATCCTCACAAACTTTCGCATTTATTAATATAAGTAAGAAGTAAGATAGCTTTCTCTCAGGACACACCTTTGTTTATCCGACAACACCAGGACATACAGGAACATGAGATACACAAAGCACACACAGCCAGCCCGCAGACCGCAGGACATTGGCTCGTCACTTGGTAATTGGGCTATATTGCAAGCTAACAATACCAGACACGTGTGGGGGGGCTGGAGGGGTGAGGGAGGGGTAAAGGGAGTGCAGGTTTGAGCTTCACCGGAATTAATAAATGTGGTTCATATCCATCTTGGTACTTTGAATCTGTGACTGGAAGTTTTCTTATGATTTATTTGTGGCTTTGCCCACTCCATTAGGGATACAGCCGTGATAATATGTATGTATGTATGCTAATAAAAACTGTGTTCATAAGATGGTAGTTTGTGACTACAGAGGTCTTACCATTTTTTTTTTCTTCTTTTTAAGATAAAAAATAATGTATCTACAACTTTTCATTTGAATGAATGAAAATTCTTTATTGTGCACCTTACAAGTAATGAATTTAATAACTAGTAAAACTGAAATACAACGGGCGGTCTAATCGCTAATAAGCGATCTCTTCCAGACAACCTTTGGATGGAGAGGAATTGAAAGAAATTGAAGATTGACCAAGGTGCACTTTTAATAAAATAACGTGATTTAAATTTTCTTTTGGTAAAGTTCAATGATCTGTGATGGTGATAGTGACAGTATTACTCCATATCACAAAGTTGCATCAAAACGCATTTGTACCAGGAAAATACATGTTAACTGAAACTGAAACAAAAAATAACCCAACACTATCAAAATCATGTCCTGAGTTCACCACTGGTGTAACGAATACATACAGACAGACCGTAATGAAGGCTCGTAGATAACGCCGAAATGTGTACAAACGCAGCGGACGGTGTCCGGGCAGTGCGATATGGCAATTTCCTGGTCTGCATGGAGAACACCAGTTTCATATGTTTGCCTCGCTAATGTTTGACTCGGTACCAAAAGGTCTCCCTTAGGTTTTCTGTCCACACCTCGTTCCATGATCGAACCCCACAGCCCCGGCATAAACAAGCAAAGCAAGCAAGTAGTACATCTGCCATTATTAGATTGTTTGTCACGTTATTATGATGATTTTGTACCATTTTATTTTATTACACTCTCTTTATCTAGAAGAATCCAACGACACGTCATTTGTCAAAATCCGTTAAGCCGCTTCGGCTAGAGGCAGCCAAAGAAATAAATTGAAAATGGCTTCTGACAGCCACCATTTTGGATTTTTTGACACTTCATCTAGACAAACCACGATACCACTTGTCAAAATCTGGACGGAACTCCGGTCAAAGGAATGCACATACATACATACACCCCAAACACAAAACCCTCCTTCGCAATCGGGTAAAAAGACAAGCAAAATGTTGAACTTTTGTGAATATTTCTTAGGTGAAAGTCGACAATTATTTAACAGGATTGATTTTTCCAACTAATATTATAATCCGAAAGTTTGTGAGGATGTTTGTATGCTTGTGCCTCAATCACGCCGTAGTTAAACGAATTTGAATGAAACTTGGAATACATGTATGTTCAGAAGTGTGAAGGAATAACATATAATATAGGCTACTTTTTATCCGGGTACAACACGAGCGAAGCCGCAGGCTGCAGCCAGTTTTAACATAAATGAAATCAATGATCCCTTATAATTTCAATTGATAATAAAAGGACGTCATTATTATATCAGATTCGAATGACCTGATTGTCTGTATTCTGTATCATCAATTGTCCATCGATCAGATTCCATCGAATGTCACAGTAAAGCGATGTCAACGACCGGGCCATTGACCTCATCAGCTGTTTATGACACCAAACTTTTACAACTCCATGAGCAGGTTTAATTAGAGAATACTTGTTTAATGAAACACAAATTAGCTATCATAAATTGAGACACCCACTATGGTAATTGGTAGAAATTGTCTGTTTTGGCTGTTATAATGATCAGAAAACCAAACTGGTATTCCATAAATCTATCCCATATAAAGAATACCTACAATATTTATGTTTTTTCATAATTGCAGGTTTATCTTCTGAATTTTGATTGATTGTGGTTTATTCTTACTAATTTTGCTGTTTTAAGATAAATTAATGTGTTTATGCACCAACTCAATCCGATAAATTAATATTCCACGAATTGATTATACCCAAATTGAGATATAATAAGTTTTAATCTTTATAGTAGCAGATGATACCCATAACGGTTGAATGAAATAAATTAATTTATGTTATGGGGACTTGATCTGCCATGCCAACAAAGATTATTGATTGCAATTATAGAGTTAGTTTACGCATATTTGCTGACCATAAGTGGTATTATGGTTGTTCGTCTTCCTATTCTTAGGTAATAAGTTTCATCAACATCTTCATCCTCTGGCCACGGCCAGCCTTTTGCCATCCGACACATAAAAATACATACATTATACATATTTGTGGACATTTCACACAGCGCCATCTAGCCCCGAACTAAGCAAAGCTTGTACCATTGTCACCAGATGGCTGATAGAATATAAATTTACTTTTTTTTGTAAATACATAATACTACAACACCCAGACCCGGAAGAAATATTTTCAGAACACAAACATTTCGCCCGTAGCTGGGATCGAACCCGCGCTTCTTGCGTTTCAGCCGATCACTCGTAACAATTCGAATCGAATTATAATAGACAAAAGCTTGTTGTTAACCGGCTTCATACCGTGATGACTCCT
The DNA here is from genome assembly GCA_949320045.1 of Scotopteryx bipunctaria. Classification (NCBI taxonomy): domain Eukaryota; kingdom Metazoa; phylum Arthropoda; class Insecta; order Lepidoptera; family Geometridae; genus Scotopteryx; species Scotopteryx bipunctaria. The sequence goes on from OX439465.1 coordinate 3,961,014, forward strand.
CATTACCATCCTGTCGCGTGTCACGTGACCATCATTTGACAACACTATAATTAAAGTAAATTGCAATTTTACCATGCGGAAATACTCCAACTAGTTTACACAATTACAGGCAATTCTAGTGTCTAAAGTGTAGTAATAAGGGGCAGAATTCCTTGGTTTATTGTGCGAATTAAATTGAATGAAGAGAGCCTTAAGTGAGCACTTAAGGATCTCGTGTAGCGTCCTCTAAGTGATGGTAACAAGGCAACTCGCTGTAGATAGGTGGTAGGCCACAATTTCACCTCGTGCTTTCTTAGAACTAACATCCAATAAGCTTTTACGGCTTGGTTCTCAGTTTGTTCTTAAATAAAAATCAATATAATGACTTTTGTATGTATGCTGGTATTGAAAATGTTTTCTTGTGGTCTCTTAGGTTAAAAAGGATCTGGTATAATAAATAATGTACCTACCTATTTTCAACCTTTTGTATTTTTATTACCTTTTACCGGTTTATTTGTAGCTTACCATATTAAAAATTAGAGTAGACAGCGACACATACCTGAAACAAATAAAATAATCACTTAATAAGATTCCAAATTACTCCCCTACACAATCGGGTAAGATTACAAGTTTCCTTACATTTCGAGCGGCAAACCTCTAAAATCTACAAAATTCTTACGTTATTGATGGATTAACAATCAACGCACTGCCTAAACCATAAGTCGATGTAAAGGTGCATGAAAGAATTCAGCTCCTATGGGACGCAGTGGGAAAATGAAGTTTCTATGAAAATATCTTCAACACGGGCAAAGTCTATTTAACACAATTTTGAACAACATTCCCTTATTACGTAATAGGAAGGTTCAGCCAGCAGCGGAAGCGACTTGCGCCATGGTACACTGCCGCCTCTATCATTTCACAGACCACAGTCCACATTGCACATTAAACGTTTCCTGAAGGTACGTCTACCTCTAGTATTACAGCGTTCCGGTACACTTGTCTACATAGTATAAAGGTATCCGCCCGCTAACCCATTCTATGACCAGACTGTCAAAGAATCGAAGCAAAGTTCTGTCAAAGGATTTTGTAATCTCTCAGGCGAATCACAAGATTTAATAATCATCGAACGTCACATACAGGTAAGTTCGTTTGATTCCATATATTTGTTGAGTTACTTCGACCAAAAGGGACTGCTGTTTCTGGTTTTTAGTTTGGCTTTTTGTATTGTGACCTGAAAAGTGTCTGAGTAACTTCGAGCAAAAGGTACCCCGTACGGCTTCGCCCATAGGACTTGGCGCTGCCGCATCTCCAGATACGGATAAAAACGTTATATTTCCCAGGAGAATTGTTTGTCTGTTCTGCATATATTTCTTCCGGGTCTGGGTGTTGTTAAGCTTGTGTTAAAAAAGTACTTATACAAGTATTCTATCAGTTTACTCCCATTCCAGCAGTGAAGCATAGAATAGGATTATGCATGCAGAAATAATATATTAAAATAAACCATTATTAACTACTGTTATAATGACGAGCCTTTCACTTCTTTAAAGCCTATTATGAATTAATTTCAATTAACACGAAAGCAGCAGATTTGAGAGTGTTACACAAAAAGAGAAATCATTTGAACTAGTCCATCAACGCGACTGTGTTCGCGTGTATCTCAAAGTGATCTAGATTTTGAAATCTAGAATATCTAAATATTAAATTCTAACGTTACTTCTCTGCTGGACTGGGAGTAATGAAAAAAACAGAATGCGTCCAGCTGCTTCTCTCCCCGAGCATGTCGTAAAAGTCGACTGCGGGATAGCATCCTCCAACATGATGGACCATCTATATGGGCGATGGGCTGATCACCTGTCATCATAGTTCATCACACGAGTGATTTTCTTATGACTTGTGGCTCTGCCCACCCCATGATTATGATTATGGTAATCAAGTTCTGGAAGCATGCAACTTGCAGGGTACCTATATTCCTCGTGAGGAAATTACTCTCATGGTGTGGTGTAGGGTTGCACAAAGAAAAGAATTCCTGAAATTTAGCTCTTAGAGGAAAAAAATCTCAATACTGACAAAATCGCAGTGCGCTTCATACTTAGCCAGGTTTTCAATAAATGTTACATTGATAAAAAAAGTCCTTCATAATGTGCACTACGTTTTCCCCTATGCAGTTGCACCCCATTCAATCCAGACCACCCTTATGTAAAAACATTTTAATTTAAACTTGAGAATCTACACAGTCTTACTTATACAACGTGTAACATAATGTCCCTATAAGCCCGAAACGGGGGTATTCTATACGTCATTGCGAACAACGTTTGTTCAACGACTTTTAAAATTTCAAAGGTTTTCATTCATGAAATGTCTCTTAAACTTTGCTCCAATACGTAACTTGACACAACATGAGGCATCCCTATTTACAGCTGTTTTTTGACCTTTAAGTGTGAACTCTAGATGAAACAGGTAACAGAACAGACACCATTAGTAAAATGCCTACCTACTTACCTAATAACGAGGTGGCTTAATAAGTAATTTCTATTTTTTTTTGAAGGCCTAGTTGGTACCTTGGTATTTATTGGTAATTAAAATGTAAGGTCACACACATCACGACTAAAATCCCTAGGCACCGTAAACATCCTTTCAGATCTCTTTGTTAAGTACCTAGTATAGGAGATAGGTACCTTACCTACTCAATTTTGTACCTACCTACTCGGGCCTTAAAGGTATCCTCAGTGGGTGCCAAGGAGTATGAGAGGATGTCTACCGTGCCTGAGGATAAAGCCGTGATACCTACTCAATTTTGTACCTACCTACTCGGGCCTTAAAAGCATCTTGAGTAGGTAACAAGAAGTATGAGAAGAGGTCTACCGTGCCTGAGGATAAGCCGTGACCCTATTCCACTTTAGTTTTTCCAACGATGTATTATTCCAATATTCGTTGGAGCATTTTTCAATGCAATTTTGTACCTACCTACTTGGGCACTAAAGTCAAAGGTTGTGACTTATCTGTCTTACTAATCTTCATTTTCATCGTGAACAGCCTATTTGTCATTGGTTGCATTGGAACAACAACAACAATAAGTGGGATGGCACCTCGCCCTAATTGGCTGTCGGTGCCTTTGCTAAATTCAAAATCCGCAACCGTCAACCGACACCGCACCGCAAGCGTTTGTTTAATAAAATCAAATTGGTTCCGTAGGCTTATTTGTTTTTTACTTTTCTTGATTGAACTACGTAATTGTTGGTAGGTTATTATGTAAGTAGGTAGGTACCTAGTAGCAAATGGGGATAGAGCACATGGTAGCATATTGCTATGAACCCCGCCTTCCCATCCTTAAGTCGTGAGTTCGAATCTATGGATTTTTCGATTCGAAATTTATGTGTGCAATATCAATGCTCTCAAACGGTGAAGGAAAACATCGTGAGGAAACCAGGCATGTCATAGACGTGTGTCAAAGTGTACGAAAGGAGCCTTCAAGGTGCACTCTAATCCTTCCACCACACTGGTTCAAAAGTGCTAGCGACACGGACACGACGACAGTAGTAGTAGTAGTAGTAGTAGTAGATGTATGATGAAGTTTTTTGCCTTTTTTTCCCAATCGGTATTTAGTGGGTTACCCCAGACAAGGAACCCTAAAAATTCGGCTTTCGGCAATAGGTACCTACTTTTGGTCGCAAAACAGATCGGTTTTTATCAGTCGCAATTAGCATTCGTTCCTTGCAACAACTGCAACAAGCAATCTCTCGGTTCGCGTAACTAATTAACGTACGATACGATGTCGGCTTTGTACTCAAACGGTGAGTATTATGATTTATGGTGTTGTGTGTGTGTGTTGGAGCAGCACCAAATAATTAATAGCTTAGTAGCGGCGCGTCAGCTCTACAGAGAGCGTTATCCAGGGCGGCCATTGCCATCTTACGGGCTCTTTTCTGGGATTGGTGAACCGTCTTCTCTCGACGGGATCTTTCCACCGGGGCGCACCAGTGAGGGAAGACCGGGAATTCGGTGGTGTGTTGTACCTACTTCCCTTTGATGGATACCGAGTACCTACTGTGTGTGTCAACAGTGATAAAATTCAGTGATAGGTAGGTATGATGATAGGTACCTAACCTATCACCCTACCTAGTAGGTACCCCATTAGTACCTAGCTTACTAATAAAAAATGACAAAAATAATTTTGTGATTGTGAATGTGAATGTGTACCAGTAATACCAACCTAGGTACCTACATACCTACCTAATACCTACCATGTCAATTAGCCGTGTTCCGAGCCAACCAAGAAGAAGGGAGAAAAGGTATAACTTAACTTTTCCTGTACCTAGGTCCTTAGGTAACTACCTAGGTAGATGTAGGTAGGTAGTTGTTTTTTTATGTGTGAAAGATATCGTGATTTTAATCTTCGACTTTAATTTCTACGTAGAATTAAAAAAATTGCAAATTCTTACGAAAACTTTGGTGATTACACCTAGGTACTTTTTGAAACTTGCCGCGCGTTCAATTGTCTGCGTATGTGTGGGTCCGACGCGATAGGAGGGTGCGCGTGTGTTTGTTACCTACGCAAATGGTAAACAAACACATAGGGTTGTCACAAATTTCTCATGAAATAATTTGTTTTTAATTGTATAGGAATTTCAAATATGATGTATTGAACTTTTGCACACGTCAATGTATTCAAGTGCTCGGTCTGAATACACCCCTTTCGGGCTTATAGGGACATTATGTTACACGTTGTATTATAAATGCGAACGTTTGTGAGGATGTTTTTGGATGTTTGTGCCTCAATCACGCCTAGATGGCTGAACGGATTTGAATGAAACTTGGAATATACATAGTACATGTGCTGGATTAACGTATAGGCTATTTTTTTATCTAGGTATCACGCGAGCGAAGCCGCGGGCAACAGCTAGTATATCTATTATAGATTCATTTGCATCCATCTCCAAACAAAGCAGTTCCACGGTTGCTTTGAGTTTTGATCTCTATGTTTACGACTGGCTGAACCCCCGCGGTTTTAGGTAGGAATAAAAATAGACTATAGCACTCAGGGATAGTGTAGTTTTATACCAGTGAATATTTCTTATATTCTGTTCAGTAGTTTCTAAGACAACCCTCTATACCGAACACACAAATTTTTGTAGAGCAGAAGTATTGACTGAACTTACCAAAGTACTTACAAGAAGCGCTCGTGGTGTAGCTTGCTTAGATGTTCTTGATTGATCGTTGAAGTTAAGCAACGTTGTGCGCGCTGACAATTTGGACCGCAAGTGGCATTACGAGACCGCTTCCGTGCTTCGGAGGGCACGTTAAATTGTCGGTCCTGGCTTTTAAGCCGTTAAGCCATGATGGAGGCCTCTAGGCGGCCTAAAAACTCCGTCACAAGAGTTGGCCACTAGCTCATACGAACTTACTTACCAAAGTACTTTGATATACATTAAAATCAATGTACATCTATATATAGCTTTCAAAACAATGTTTCTTTTAGTCAAGAACAGCTGCTCGTAATACCAAATCCCACCATATGTGGTTCGTAAAAGTGAGCACATGAGAGCATGTTGATAAACATCCTAACTGTCTTGTGGTTTTATGTAACTAGTTAATTTTGAGAGCGAATGAAGCAAAATAAGTATGTCATGACTAGCAACTGAAGGACCGTGATCTTTGATTGCCCCTATGGGAAAGAGGCGTGATTTTATGAATGTCATTTAGTTGCTTGAGTTTTTTGCTCATTTGAGATTTTTCCGTGAAACTTTTGCACACATTATAAAACCAAATCATATTATCAAATCAGTTACGATTTAGTGAATTTCAATTCAGATGCTGGTAAACAAGACCAGTTTTTAATGCATATGATGTAAGAACATCTGCATAAGTCTAAAGCGCTTTTAAAATCGGCTTTGCGTCGAGGCCGCAAAAAAGGCAAAATTAAAACTGGCAAGTGGCAGGGACAGGTTTGAAAAGAAACGAGATGGCCGTATCATTCCCGCGGGTTAAAGCGAGACGAATCGATTACTGTCAAGATACGAGATTGGATAGAAAGAGATGGTGATACGGAGCTCCTTCGGGAAGAAAGCGACCGCTACTCGGGAGAGGTCGTTGCCGTGTAAAAAGAAAAAGGAGAGATCTTTTGTAAGAGATTACCTTTCGGAAATGAGGAGTATCTTATGCACCAGAAGTAAATCCCTGGTATAAATCTGACCGGTTACTTAACTTCTTTTCATTTTGATGAACAAATTAAACCAAGCATGCTTCATCAACACTTACAACAAACTCGGAATCACAAATTATACTAAACTAGCGATCCGCCCCGTCTTCGCAGGGGCAAAATAATACAAGTTTTAAATCATTTTATTCTACAAATATATTACATGTATTTAATGCATACATATTATCACGCCCGCATCCATATTGGGGTGGGCAGAGCCACAAATAAACATAAGATAACTTGCAGCCACATCTGATTTGAAGCCCTAAGATGGATATGGTGAACCATGGTGACAGGTGATCAGCCCATCGCCCATACCGGTGGTTCATCATTTTGGAGAGGATAGTCGACTTTTACGACATGCTCAAGAAGAGAAGCAGCTGGAAGCATTCTATGTTTTTCTTTACTCCCAGTCCAGCAAATAAGTATGTAAGTAGATGGTTTATAATGTATTAAATACATGTAACATATTCCGCACTTAATTCTGTGTGTAAAACCATAACTAAACACACTTCAGAATAAGTAAACGCGCAAATTGACAGATATGCTTTGTTATACTAATTATTAGAGATTTCCAGCGAATGAATCTAAAGCTTAATTCATCAATAGACCAAGTAAGCTGCAGTCCAAATTGCTAGGGTAAAAGAATGGACCGGTCGAACCCTTCATTAACGGATTGAAACCCCTAATGGGGTTAGCCATACCCCTAATGGGGTTAGGCCACCCTAAGGTAGGGGATCGGAAGGGGTGATCGACAGACATTTCAAGTATCTAGGTGTCACAACATGGATTTAGCGTGCATTTTGTTTCTGCACTTGCACATGTAATAGAGTTCTACCCGTAATGATTTATGGTTTTGGTCTATCTAGATAGATAGAGATGAGATGCTTTTGGTATGTTGTACTCAACAGTGATGATTGTGGCTGTTTGTAGAAAGAAACAGTACCTATAGTGATAGAATTAGTGTATTTGCAAAGGAATTTAACCTTCACCGTTTGAGAGTACTCGACAAATCCATTAGTGCGCGACCGGATTTGAACCCATGTCCTTAGGATCGAAAGGCGGGGTCGCTACCACTAGACCACCCGTGCTCTAGCAGCAGTAGTAGTGTACTGTTGGGCTTGGGCCTCCCCAATACATTTCTAAAACGAGCAATTTTTGTGATGATGTGACGATGACACTCACCACCCGCGACCTTGACGATGTCATCGGTCCCTTAGGTGGAGGTCCACTTTAGTCCATCCTATGCTATTATACGACACAAATGACGCTGAGGACAGAGGCATTGAACCTCTTATTTACTCTGTCATCAGGACTTAGATCAACGAACTTAGATTGGTCGCAATGTTCGTTGAGGAAATTATGTCTTGATGATCTAATTCTTCAACTATTCGAAACAGTAGGTATTATCATTTATTAGCAACTTCATAATTAGTCCAATCGAAGCAAATGTAACAGTGATGCCTTCATAATTTTATTCGTTTGACAAACCACTGCAAGTCACAAATACAAACCTTTGGCAAGAGTCGTTCAAATAGGTCTATAGGTCTTCTATATCTGTGTATTTTTGTTGAGGTTTACGACAAACCAACAAAGATGTGGTTTTATAAACATATATAAACTATATAGTCTTAAGTTTTTACTTCTCTGCTGGACTGAGAGTAAAGAAAAAGCATAGAATGCGTCCAGCTGCTTCTCTCCCCGAGCATGTCGTAAAGGTCTACTCAGGGATAGTATCCTCTCCAACATGATGAGATACAATAAGCAAGTATTCGCAAAGAAGGTTGACGTCTGGCGGGCGGCCGGTCATAAAACACCTTAGCCAAAACTCTTACGTGATCCAAGGAACATGCCGACCCCACATAGAGTAGGATAAGGGCAGGAAGACTATAGTCTTAAGTTTTATCCAATGCCAGGCTATCAAAAAGAACCAGAGAGTCTTGATGTGTACGTGCTGCTTACTCCAAATATCGTGAGGAACTACAAGCGGAACATGTGATTTTACGCGCTCTATTTATAATACTTGCGCGGGCGCAACGCGATGTGCGAAAATAGATCTCCGTTTAGTAATGGGAACATGTTTTTACTATCGATTAAATATCGATGCGAGTTCATCGATATTACAATATCGAGCAACTGTCACCATGGTTCACCATAATCCATTTTGGGACTTTAAATCAGAAGTAGCTGCAAGTTTTCTTAAGATTGCTTGTGGCTCTGCCCACCTCATTAGGGATACGGGGGCGTGATTAAAAAAAACTATGGGCACCAGATGGCTGTTAGAATACATATATACCGATAGCGAGGCCGGAGATTGAATGGTTGAGATGTAACAGGCGCTGGTACTATTCCCATAGCGGAATTAAAATTTGGATATTTTCAAAATATTTATTTCCAGTCCGGGTGTTGTGGTACTCGTGTGGTACCATGGTACTCGTAGTTTCTGATACCCACGACTACGACGTAGGAAATCCTATATTAGGGCGTCCTACAGGACTACGTATATATGTGACATTTGGGAATTATTTATACACATTAATGAACGTCACGGAAAGCACAACAGTAAACAACCCTTATTTTTCTGCAGTCGTGTTGAAAGTGAAATAAGGTCAAGTGAGATACTTAATCTTTAGGTTTTAGTATCAAGTAATGAAAGAAAAAATAGGTCATGCATTAGAGCAAGACCGTAATAAACCATAGGAAAGATGGCGTTGCGCTGTTTTTGTTGAAAGGGTGACCTAATGGTAGAAATAAAATGGTTTATTTGCAAGTTAGCCATAATAAAGTAAGCTTTACGATGTAATTCAGGTCACTTCGACTGTAATAGTCAACTTGAAAATTATTTTCAGGCAACAAAAGAGGTTTTATGTAGAAAAGTGATGGACATATTTATGATATTATAATTAATTTTATAATTACACGGTTTTCTTACTACAGCGGGAATTGCTTACCTAGAAACTTAAATGACATTAACGTTAATTATGTCGTGTGTGACCCAGTTAAATAACAAAATGCCAATCGATTCTCAGATATCGATTAAAATAATCGATTACACCAAATTGTGACGGCTATCGTACATCACTACAAGTTTAAATTTATCATCAGTCGTTGCCGTGCGCTCATCAGGACCGGCCGTCTGCTCTGACCAATCTAATACAAATGAAATCAGTTCCCAGTGAGATTTGATACTTGATGAATGCGAATAGGTTTTGGCAACTGTATTTGGGCCAGTATAAATGTTTGGATAACTGTTCAGTGTTTGCTGTGAAACTGTAGTTCAGCCGCAGATGACTGAAGAGTTTGTCAATATTAGAATACTCAAGCTGTTGATTTTGGTATTCAATATTGAATTATTGTATTGGTTCATCGGAATGGATTATTTGTTGCGTTATACTGAAAGAGTAAGTCAGTTCAATCAGAAACTGGCGGGGTAAATTGAATTGGATCGGATATGGAATGAACAAATGTTAGATCCATTTACTCAGCGCAATCAATCACTACGTACTCGTAAAACAAATTTGTTATACAACTGAAGCATAATTTTATTCTTGAGATTTATATTGTTAGGCTCAGTCATATGCCATATTGATTGACGTTGTTTCAATTATGGCCATAATTATTGACATATCACGGTAGTGTGGCCGTGGCATTAGAGACAAATATCAAATATATACTTGCTATTGCCCGCGACTTCGTTCGCATTGAACATGATTTTCAGAATTTATACTTGATGATAAATATGAATATTGAAATCTATGGAGTGCAAAAAGTGCGGTCACCCATCCAAGTACTGACAGCGCCCGGTGATGCTTAATTCATTTCAACATTTGTTAACTCGGTTCCCCATATAAACTTTCATCCCTTATTTCACCCACTCTATGAGTATATTTGAAAAAAAAAAAAGTAGCCTATGTCCTTTCCGGGATGCAATATATCTGCTTTTCAAATTTCATTAAAATCTGTTTAGCAGTTTGGGCGTGAAAAGGTAACAGACAGACAGAGTTACTTTCGCATTTATTATATTAGTATTGATAGCGAATCTTAAGCAGAGTTTAAACTGTGTTCAAGTTTTGCAACGTTTATAAGTATAGAGATACTTTCTCGTAGATTTCACACATTTCGATACAACTAATCAAACGCACAAAAAACAAGAGAAAGCTGATCTTGACCGCTGCGCAAGACCAGTGCATGCCTTCATATGGTCCTGTATCTAGACCGACAAGATTTATCGAATCGATGACCTAGTACGTGCTGAGTCTGTCTCAAATTAAAAACCTGATATCGGAGAAATACATTTTGCAATTATATGCATCTTTCTATATCAGAGGTGCTCAAACGACCGATCGCCAGCAATACACCTATTATATTTAGTACCCATTCCTAATATAAGTAAGTAAGTAAGTTCGTATGAGCTAGTGGCCAACTCTTGTGACGGAGTTTTTAGGCCGCCTAAAGGCCTCCGTCATGGCTTAACGACTTAAAAGCCGGGACCGACAATTTAGCGTGCCCTCCCAAACACGGAAGCGCTCAGCTCGTAATGCCACTCGCGGTCACCTATCCCAATTGTGATCGCGCACAACGTAGCTTAACTTCAACGATCAATCAAGAACGTCTAAGCAAGGTACGCCACGAGCGCTTCTAATATAATTCCTAACATAATTGGTGACATTGAATGATACACGGTGACGGAATATTAGTTCAAGAGCCTATGGATTTAAAATGAATCTGTGTAAACTAATTAAGTCAATAAAATATATTTTATTTTACTAGTTAGTATGTTGATTGATTCAAATCATAAAAACAAAGCAAATGTTGTCACGTTTGGAGGGTACAGTCAAGCCTATCATCATCTTCCTGCCCTTATCCCACTCTATGTGGGGTCGGCACAGCATGATCCTTGGATCATGCTGTAAGAGTTTTGGCTAAGGTGTTTTATGACCGGCCGCCTGCCTGACGTCAACCCTCCTTGGGAATACTTGCTTATTGTATCTCATCATGTTGGAGAGGATACTATCCCTAAGTCGACTTTTACGACATGCTCGGGGAGAGAAGCAGCTGGACGCATTCTGTTTTTTCTTCACTCCCAGTCCTGCGAAGAAGTACAGTTAAGCCTGTATTTTCTTAAATACGGTTGAGATTTACTGCCACTTCGCAACCTGACAGTTACCATCAACCGGCATTACAGGTATTGTTGCTTTATGCGCCTGGATTAATTTACTATAAATAAACATCTTTTAAACAAGGCCGATAAACGCAGAGTCAACGTTGAGTTAATAACGTGTGCAACGTCGAACAGATAACAGTGAAATTAACCTTTCCATAATATATTTCAACGAATATTTATAATGACCGCAGTGAAACCGATTACCTAATTGTTGTTTTCAGATTTGATATAAACTGGTTTCCACCCGTAACTTCTCTCATACCCAAACAACAATTGGCATATTCCTGCATTCCTTACATATTTTATCATCTTTGGTAACGTTTGGTAACCAAGCTAAGTGAGTTAGTCAAGATCGTGCGCCGTAAATGGATTAGACTAGCACAGGACCACGTTGAATGGCACAAGCAAAGGGAGACAAAGTAGTTGGATAACAGCAGCAAAGACAGGCTGTAGATGATGATAAATAAATTCTATCTAATATTAAAAATGTGAAAGTTTCGGAGGATGTCACGATGTTTGTGCCTCTATCACGCCGTAACGTCTGAACGGATTTGGCTGAAACTTGAAATATACATAGTACTTGTGATGGAGTACAACGCGTGCGAAGCCGCGGGGGAAGGCTAGAAAAATTACACCTTAAAACTACACTCAAGAGTCACATACTTCGTTCTGACTCCACACTAGGATTCCCTTTGTTGTGGGTATCAGAAACTAAGAGTAGCATGGTACCACAAGACCCGAACCCAGAATATTTGCACAACTTTCAAACATTTCTTTCGCAAAAGGAATCGAACATGCTGCCTCTTGCGTCTCAGAAGAGCACTCGCCCGCCACGCCACCAAGTTTTAAGTGGCAGCCCTGACCACACTTTCATTACGATTGCAGTGTGCACGATAACCGTCCATTAATTATAATTACACGTTGTGTTTTGACAATGGCGACTGGTCGAATTCAGCCACCGTGTCAACTTTCCGTTTCGGAGCTAGGTTGTTGAGAAACTTTTGTTTGTTAAGATGGGATCTATCTAATACATACGAACCTACCGCGATCATTTCGAATCGTTTTATAGGAACACCCGAGAGCTATTTTATCTTACTTATATTAAAATGCGAAAGTTTGTAAGGATGTTTGAATGTTTGGATGTTTGTACCTCAATCAAGCCTAAACGGCTGAACGGATTTGAATGAAACTTGGAATATACATAGTACATGTACTGGATTAACATACAGGCTATTTTTTATCCGGGTACCACGCGAGCGAAGCCGCGGACGGTAGCTAGTAAACTATATTTGTATTAGTTGTAAGTTTATTTCTGTTAATAAATCTTTGTCAGAATATTATTTCATTAATCGATATCAAATGACATCCGGATGCGATATTTAAGAAAATCAAAATAATTTATTTTAAAAACGCATCCATACGATAACCTCCGTTATCTATTCGGAGAACTTGTGTAATACCAATAAAAACAACTTTATTGCTTGTAAAAATATCAAGATGTCGTAATGGACGGTCTGTCATTTTAGTGTTATCCAATTTATTAATGTTTTTTATGTTAATGTTCGGGAATGTCATATAAAGGCTCAGTTACATGGTGCTATGTCATTAATACGAAAACACCGATTAGAAAAGCAACGACTTGAGCTAGTTAGTCATATCATAGGCATGGCTTTATATATTGAAATCACCAGAAACATTTTGGAACGTCTAAACTATAGTGGGGAATCAACTATTTTGTGTCAGTTATTTTCTTACAAGATTAAAACACACTGTAGTCAGCTGTACCTACTTCTGGTTATGTCAGGAATTCTCTTAGTAGCTTACCTAGTCATAGACGTAAAAAAGTTTCCGACGCGAACTTTCTAGAACTTTTCTACATTTTGTTTATACTCGTATACGTGATTCGATTGTCAAGGTGTCAGACAGTGATGCCCGTCGTAGACATGCATGTAGCTCGCACGAAAGCATGCTAGCTGCAATGTAGGCGCGAACTACTGCTATGCGTTTTATAGGTTTGCTAGTACCTCGTTATGGCATTTAGAACTTAAAAGTGGGCCATAATAAATTTGGGTTGAACCGGGATAAATACATCATGGGAACAAAATTCTTGGGTCGAACGGGGAAGCTTTTTTTTGAACATGGCGTGCTAGCAGATCGTCAGCCATATTCAAGCGTTGAGGGCGACTTGCTTAACTTTATGAAATTTAGCTGAGCTACAAACTTGCGTAGCGTGTTGTCTTGGAATGCCAGTAGCTAGCATGCCGGTTGCCATTGCCAGTTCCTATTTCATGTGTATCACGACCTTAATTAAGTGCATTTGCCATTTAGTTTTTTTTTTATCTTGGCTATCACGATTCTCTTACGTCATATTTCAATGTTGTTCCATTTCAGAACGCTGCAGTTTTTTCACAAGATACAATTACTCACAAACCGACTTCTATTAACCTGGCGTGATTATCTTCATAAAAACTCCAAGTTCGTTTACCTGCGACAAAAAACACAATGGTTAAATACATTTGCGTATTAGATACGATAAGTTTTTATCGGCCTCGATTAATATTTTATAACTTAACCAGTCTATCTATCAGCTAATAATATAAACGCAATGGTTTGCGGGAATGTTTGTATTTTTGTCAAAATAAACGAATTTCAAGTTTCATAGGGTGTAAATAAGCTACTTTTATGTTCATAGCGTACGTGACAATATGGATATGCTACTGGGCCTTTTCCATGCAAGCCAATGACGGAGTAAACTTCAAAACCCAGAAAGGCAGATAGCAAGAAAAGAGATGGGACTTAAAAAAAAATGTTTATAGACTTCTGCAAGTCATTGACTTCTGTTGTTGACTGTATGATGAGATCCAAGTACCGCAAGCTAAGCCGCGGTGGAAACTAGTTTAACACAATACCAGCGTGCTCAAGGGATTACAATTAACGTCACAGAATAAACTTAAGTTACAAAGTAGTGTTGCCAGATTGGACATCCCAAAAGTTTGGCAAACTTTTTTAATAGCGTGACCATTTTTCACGCATGAGCGCTCGCAAACAATATATTATTCAACACTTGTTGTAGAAAATAATTTTGATTAATAATAGGCACCTAGTTAGTTTAACTCTGAAAGAACCAACTTTTTATGGAAATTCTACTAAAAGATAGGTATTATGAATACGAAAGTTTACTGTGTAACTGCACGGATTTAGATAAAACTGTTGTATTCAAAGAATTAGTATCCATCATAATTGAGCACTGGTGGTCTAGTGGTAGAGACTTGAAATCCAGGGGTTTTCCTGTTCGAAAAATGTATGTGCGTTCTCAAACTCTACTCTCAAACGGTGAAGGAAAACATCGTGAGGAAGCCGTCATGCCGTAGAACCGTAGAAAGTTCGAAAACGTGTAAAGTGCACGGAAGGAGCTTTTGAGGCGCACTTTTAATCCTTTCACCGCACTGGTTCGAAAGAACAAGTGACACTATTAGATAGATAGATAGTATCCATAGTAGTTAAAGTACGATGCAAGCGAAGCCAAGGGCGCAAGTTAGTTCATCATAATAATAGTTAAATGTCTGTATGCTCATCTGATAATAGGTATATAAATATCTTCCAGGAAGCGAGAAACATTTAATACATTTAATCGCCACCTCACCCTTGAAAAGTTCGTCTGATATTTTATTTTCTTACATCACTTACTTAATAATAAAACTAGTAGAACGCCCCGCGACTTTGTCCGCGTTAAGTTTTTCATAAAACTTCATCTTCCCTTTGTGTCTAAGAGATGAATTTCGGGAACTCCTTAACCCCCTCCAGCATGAGAGAAATGTACTCTCCAAGTTTCATATGTCTTATGATTTAGGCTGTGCGTTAATTTTCAGTCAGTCAGGCGGTACATTAACGGAAGGATTTTATATAATTAAAATTCTCAGAACCCAGACCGTTGATCAGACGATACAGGAAAACGTTGGATTCGCATCGCAATAAAAACTAAAGCAAGGACAATGACTCGCATGTGCCGGCAGGACATCGAACCAGCGACCGCTGGTGATGCAATACCGTTCAAGCAATGCTGCCACTGGTCCTGTTGGAAAGATCCCGCTATTATCCGCAAAAGTATCTGAGAATATTTAAACTCTTTACTGAACTGGGGTTATATACAGTAATTTTGATGATCAACCGATCCATAATTTGAACATCAGGACGAACTTTGGTTGGCTAACTGATAATATCATCAACATCATCTTCCTGCCCTTATCCCATTCTATGTGGGGTTGGCAAAGCATGCTCTCTCCTTCCACAGATAATACAGATTGTTTACTATTTCTTTGGAATATGTTATATCTTTTTCAAAAAAATCCCTTCTTCGAAAAGATCTCAGCCTTACTCCCAAATCACTTTAAAACCATCAAAATCCCCATTAAAGCAAAGTATCCCATCGGTTTTCCGAAACGGTCTGCGATGCCGCATGGGATATCTCATCACCAAAATGTCAGAGGTCGGCGTCGGCTGCATTTGTTTGTACGTAATGGGTATCTGACATCAAGCGGACCATTAGGCCGCATTTCCGCTGCAAATGTCCGGCGAAATAGACCGCCTACTTTTATGGGTTTAACCGATTCGTTTTACGTCGGCAGGTATATTTTGCGATTGATAATGATGATGTAGGAAGTATGAGTTTGAATTGAACAGAATGTGTTTAACTTTAAGGCTCAAATTATACAATAAACTTGACATTATCGTATCAAAAGGCTATAAATCTTGACACAAAACTAAACTACCGAGTAAGGTAAGGTCATTCGTGGCAGTGGGTTCGATGAACCGCGATGGTGTCAGAGTCTAGACTTAGACCCCTATCGAGTACTAGTTTCAGTATCGTCGATTATTCAGTCAGTGCACTTTCTTTAAAAAAAGAAATCACAAGTTTCTTTTAGTGACTTCATAATATGCTAGATGAAAAAATAAGAAGCTGTCTTATAGAGGCCACAGATCTAAATATTGATGCTGCAAGTAGTCAGAAGAATGACACGTGAGAGTGACACAGATCTGTCACTCAAGTAGCTAGTGCGAAAAAACTAACAGAACGTGGAACCTAGCACGTGGGCTAAACAACTATCGGCTCATATTACGCATCATTTTTGGTGTACGATCCAGATAAAAAACGTGTACACAGCACCGACTGATACATAAACAATATTAAATGAATGCATTCGTGACAGTATGGCAATTAATTATTTTTATTTATTTTATTTTATTAATTGGTTTACAACAATCTTATTGTTACATAAAAAATTACATACTTTAATATATAGATTAGGAACTAAGTTCACAATTTTCTATAGTAAGCTCTATCTAACCATAATCTCATGTATATGATACTAAAGCGGCGTTCCAGAAATAAACCACCAAGAAAAACATGGCGAGCGTAGAAAGATTATCATAGAAAGGCCCATAAACAAAGAATTTACAGCGAGCAAAGCGATTCTGCGTCTTTTCGTCAAAATTGCTTGAGAGTACTTATTGGGACCTAACTTTGTTTTAGTGTTGAATAAAACCTACTAAGTACTAAGTGACTATACTCTCTACGCAAACAGCAGGTAAAATGTATGATAGCCAGAAAAGGCCTTTGTCTATCTAGGCTCTTTTGTGCATTAACAATAATATTTTCATCTGAACTACATATTGTTAGTACCTGAGTACAATAAGCTACCGGAGATCGTTGACCTGTCAGTTATGGTAATAACAATTACGATGACAACTTAATGACTTGGAAACATTACCGCGTAAAAGATAAGTGATAACGATGTTTTGTTTGTGAGATTCAGTTACAGTAGCGTAGAGAGAAAAACGTAATTAGATTTACCTAATCGTCCTATTTCAGAGTAAAGCAAGTTTTATGATGATACAAACTAGCAATGTTAAGAATGGACGTGCCTCTAACTACCCCCTTAGTGTGATATTAGCGGCGATGGGCTTGCAACCTGTATCATACGAGCTTATATAGTGTTAATGACATGTGAACGTGTGATGAAGGTATCAATGGCAATGTACGAAATGGACGTGCCTTTGACTACCCCTTAGTGTTATAATAGCGGCGATGGGCACGCTTTTTAAGCATTACGAACTAGTGAGTCTTGGCAACCAATTTTATATGGAATATTTTTGGTTGGATATTAATTTTCTTTAGACACTTAGAGGAATAACTGGAAGCGTGAACACAATCAATTATTTTTGGGATATTCATGTTTGAGACTTGAAGAATGACTAGCAATGAAGAATGAGTTAAAATCTCTTTTGGAAGGATGATAAAAATTCGGATTGTTTTACAATCCGAATTTTTATCAAATCTCTCCTGCTTTGATTTTTAATTTCTGCTCCGCCAAGATCATCAAACGATATACTTATTACGACACAAAAGATTACGTAGAAACGCAAAATTTCGTTGAAGACCTTACATTTAATTTATTGACAGAGTATTAAGCCTGTTTACTTTTTAAATCCGTGCGACCACAAGAAAAATAAAATCTCACTGGAAACCACGAACGGGCAATCAATAAACAAATTGTAATAATTGCTTGGAGGCCAAATATGTTGAATTTAGGACTTCTCTCTCCTCCCACGCAGAAACTCAGCACAATGCAGGCGATTGAGAAATTACAACATCACAGAATAACAAACATCATAGTAGGCTTCACTTACATCTGATTTCACTTACCTACTCAATGTAATTTTATTTATTATTACACCCAAGGTTTTTATCACTAAGCTATAGTTATTTTTAATCGACTACAAAAAGAGGAAATTCACGCTCGTATATTTTTGGATTAGCAGTTGCTCGCGACTTAGTCGGCATTTTTTTTCGAGACAATAAATAGCCTTAGTGTCCTTCTACAGGATGCGATTTATCTCCTAGACAATATAGATTAATGAAATTAGTATGGATTGTCTTTTTTGTTCTACATGAAACGTAGCAATCTTATAGGAATAAAATTTATAGAAGATCAACTCTGGATCAATATATATATATATATATATATATATATATATCAATCAAGATCAACTATACTCTGGATCATTTCTTTATAATACCAAAGGTTACTTGTGGCTCTGCCTATCCCTAATGGGTGGCCCATTAGGGATACAGGCGTGATAATATACATACATACATACCAAAGAAAGATCATCAAAATCATTTAACAATTAGTAGAGGTATCGAATGAAAATCTATCTATCTAGCCGTGTCCCTAGTTCTTTCGAACCCGTGTTGTGAAAGGATTAAAGTGCGCCTTAAAGGCTCCTTTTGTTTACTTGACACATATTTTAAGTTCTACGACATACCGGTTTCCGATGTCTTCCTTTACCGTTTGAGAGTTTGCGCTATACCAGTAGGTATAGCGCACATCAATTTTTTGAACAGAAAAATCCATTGGAGCACGACTGGATTTGAATCCACGACCGTAGTATCGGAAGGCGGGATTACTACCACTAGACCACCAGTACTCTCGACCGAATGAAAAAAGCACAGCCGAACTGGTACCTCCCCCTTTTTTGAAGTCTGTTGAGAATAAGAGATAAATTCAATGCTCGATTCCAAGTGGTACAGGCTTGATACTGCGCTAAATGAGTATATTATGCAATGAAATGCAATTCCTATTATCATGTTACAGTTTACATTTGTAAAGCAATCCGGTAGATGGCGTGATAAAGTATCCAAACCCGTTTGCAGAACATGTTATGCGTTTAAACAGCTCGTTATTTTACACGAAGTAGGAATTGGCAGTAAAAAGAAAAAATGACTCAGTCTCAGGAATTTACATTACAACTTAAAACCCGAAGCATTTAAACACCAGCTTAAAAATCAACAGGTTAGTTAGATCATAATATTGAATCTATCTCGAATCTATTTGATGAGAGATCTACAGGCGCTATGTAACTGAGCTTCAGCATCACAAAGTCAACTCCACGAGAAAATTGTCAGTATTTGTCAGTTCCCAGTAGATCCAATTAGACCTCGCTCCGGGAAAGGCATGGATTTTCGTTGAACGAGGAAACGGGCGATCAAATTTTACAGCAATTTGCTTCGAATCTAGCAGACTCACCCGATAGACGTGTGAGGTTCATTCATGCAATCAATTTAATATACACTTATGTATTCAATAATCATTTAAGATATTTACGTACTGTAAGCTTATAACCATTTTTGGCCGAATCTGAATGGCATAAAATGGGAGAGGCTTATCCCAGCAGTGGGTAGGTATGATCTGAGAATGCTGATGATCATGAAGCTTACATATAAAAGTACATAGCATATTGAACAGAAACTGCTAGCAAACATCAGAAGATGAAAAAGCCTATCGAATAGAGTTAAAACAAGAAGCAAATAAACCTATGGACTTTTCATGCAGACAAGTGTTCGATAAAGAGCAGCCAAGCCAACAAACATACCGCGATTACAACACCCTTTGTTTCCCTGAGAGCCGTCTACGACCACAGAGGTCGTTATGATGGGGCACCGATCCGGCTGCTCCATTCCGAGAATGTCAGGCCATGATTCACTGCACCCTGATTCACTGGTGCAGACTTCCGTAATGTCAGGGTCTAAGTTATAATAATACGAAATTAAGAACCGTCATACTGGATCATTATTGATCTTTTGGTTCGCGTCTATTTTCTGTATAAACACCAATTTGAATCATAAAGTCATTATCAATACTCGACAAAGGCACTCCCTCAACGAAATGTGATCCAACTTATCATAAAATAAAAAAACCAGTCAAGTGCGAGTCTAATTCGCACACGACGTGTTCGGTGCGCTCGTACATGTACTTTATAATATGACTTTTACTCTGTACTTTTCGTGTACGTTAAAAAAAATTTCTTGTATGGGGCCCTCTTTTAATTTTTGTATTTAATGCTTATGTGTCAATATGCGAATTCGTCATATAGCGAAGATTTATTTTTTCAATTATTGGTCATTATGCGTCAGAACCTTTTATTTTACTTTTATTATTTTTTGTTATAGCGACAATAGAAATACACACTGAAAATTTCAAATCTACCTTTATGACTATTACGCTTCATGAGATACAGCCCGCTGACAGACGGACGGGCGGACAGACGGACAGCAGAGGCTTAGTAATAGGGTCCCGTTGGCACCCTTCGGGTACGGAACCCTAAAAACCAGAACAATAACAATAACTACCGTGCCACCCTTGAAGCTGACAGCAGTAAAAGACTTTTCATTGGCAACGAAGCAACACCAAAAATCAGCTTAACAGACGTTAAATTTGAAGTTTCCGGAGTAAAGGTCACAAGACTTGACCTTACACCAAAGGCACCGAAGTTCCGAGAACAAAGATCGAGGTAGGTTACCTATAAATGACACATTATTATCGTAAGAAATATCACGAAGCATACATCATTATGAATTATAGGATACAATACATGCATGATTTCACTTCTTATTTATAAAGTGTGAAAACATGGCCAAGGTTTTCTTTGTTGTGCCCAAAGGTCTACCTAAAAGGCTTTCTCTTTTCACACTATGTCAAGCTGTCAGTGGCGTGCTAATGTCTCAACTTAAGCTTATGATGTACCTATACGTTCTGGTGAAAATTGTCTTTTACGTAATAAACACTAGAGAAAAGATTTCCTCAAAAAAAAACGAACTGATTACGCGATGTTACCATACTTCCGTGTTTCTTAATCAGTGATTTGAATCAGAATCTAATAATACATGTAGACAAATTGATCGGTCTGTCCAGACTGTCTCCTTCAGTTTCTGCCGAGTGCAGTGACACTTCGCGTGGGGTCAGAGTAATGCATATAACTTACAGTTACTTCTACTTTATCTCTGAACACAACTCTTTTTTGTTCTCTAGCTACGAATCTGCCAAACAGCACAGCTACTGTTTCGTTCCAACCAACGAACATTAGCAATTTCCAGCTATTAAGGCCGCCATCGACATGTCATCAGTCAATTAAAACGGCAAATAAATGGACTGTCCAATATATTGCCATGTCAGTGTGTCAGTCCAGCGTGCGTATCTTGAACTCCGCGAACTATCTGAAGCGATGTGCGACGGACATCGACCGAATCACATGTGTCATGACGTCATGTTCGTACACACTCAGGAGCAAACTCAGGAAGAGGGCAAGGGGGGTATGATAGACAAAATGATCAAGGAGCTGAAGTCTTCAGCCGTTGAAAATAAATATAAGCCTTAGAACAGAGTTTCAAACAACTCTTTGGACCACAGCAACCTGTGTTCTCAACGATACAGTTTTCACATCGACTCTCCATGTCACTCTTGTATGATTTATGGCTGACAGCTGCGAAGATTGATGCAACGATTTGTTGTTCGGGTTTAGTTTACAATCGATAACATACAAGCCTTCCCTGAATGCGTCTACTCAATATTTGTACACACCGTTACACGCCCACAATAAAAATTGAAGTTGTTGATATTTCAGCTTAATTGTTCAATTCGGTAGCATAACGGTAATATCGGGTTTCGTTGAGACACAATCGATCAGGCAAAAAAACTGAACATTGTTTGGCCAATACACATTATGCGCAACCTACACGATGTTTTTTATCAATCATTATATCGGAAAGTACCAGATCATTATGATTTGAAAGTAAGATGAGGTCATGGAAATGTTTCGTGTTCAACGAGACATTAATTTCTTATTGATGTGTAATAAAAAACTTCCTTGAAACTAACGGTTCTAAAGATGATTCAATAATTTGAAGTTTATTTTCTGACAACTCCAAGGTCCGGTTGAATTGCACCTGATTTTCCTAAAAATTTCAAGGAACGTTTAAGTGGTACATTATTTCCAATGTAATGCTGCGTTAGCATAACATACGGGTGATAATGCCATTTTTAGCGCCTATTTAACTACCCACATTCTTAAAAATACAGATAAAAGTGAATATAAATGTGTTGCGCAACAATGCGACGTTATGTCTGGTACTATTTTAGTTTTGGCGATTGACCGTGATCTTGAGATGTACTGCTATACAAAAGTCAAGGAATCACGATGAACTCGTTTAGCTTTTGGCAAATATAATAATTTGTCTTATTATAACCGAAATACTATTTAAATATGATTTATGCTAATATTATTTATCTTATTAAAAACGTTTTAAAAACTAAAAACAAAACCAATTTCAATGAAAAATAAGTTAGAACTTTTTGGTGTCACCTATAGAAACTATCAGGTAGATAATGTCAAGATGTCAATAATGGCCATCGTCACTCTTTCGAATAAAAAACAAAGTAGTGTCATATTTCTAGAGGAACACCCCATGACTTTGTCTTTGTTCACGTTGTGTTTTTTATACAAACTTTATTTTCCCGCTTCGTTCCCTAGGAGTTGAATTTCGGGAATTCCTTTCTTAGTGCATCACTACACTATGAGAGGAATATACCATCCAAGTTTCATGCTTTGAGGACTTTTGATTGTCAGTCAATCAGTCAGTAACGTAGGTAAAAGTTTTATATATATAGATGATACGCAACCTTGAAAGTGTCCATAACTTATGTCATTACCATAATAAATTGAGTAAGAAAATAATTTATTTATTTATTTATTTTCGGAAAACCAACAGCTATGATAAATGTCGTTAAAATCTATGATAGAAACAGAGAGCCAATTACAGGTTTTCACTGATAGTAATAGAATAGTTATTCAATGTGAACACCAATTTAACAAACTTTTCTATAACTATGCAAAACAGTAAATAAGTTAAACTTTAGGGCTAAAGAAATTTTAAGTAGGTAAGTTGTCATTTCAAAATTTAATTTCATAAAAGTATGAATCCCTCCGACATCAAATTTATATGGAACCTCCTCGGTACCATTCTCTATACACCAGTGAACGAATCATCAAAATCGGTTAAACAATGGAGTAGGTATCGATGAACATTATGTATGTAGCCGAACATCGAACCTCCTCCTTTTTTTTAATTCAAATTTATTCAAACAACTAGCTGCCGCCCGCGGCTTTGCTCGCATGGTATCAGGATAAAAAATAGCCTATATGTTAATTCAGCACATGCACCTACTATGTATATTCAAAGTTTCATTCAAATCCGTTCAGCATAGGCGTGATTGAGGCACAAACATACAAACATCCTCACAAACTTTGACATTTATAATATAGTAGGATAATAACACAATGAAGTAGGATAAAAAGCGTTAGATGTTTCTTTGTGTTTCTGGTTAACTTTTCACTCTGTCCAAAGTAACATTGAACTGACAAAGCTTTGGAATAGTAATTCTCATCCTCGGTGACGCTTCAGTCAGGAAACATGTTCAAGTTTGCCATACTGGTCACTGATGATGCAAATACTTAATATCGCTTGTTTATTTTTAAAATACGCCAAAATAGAATGGAGGAAACCTCTAGCAGCTCGTCATGGTAATAAATTTTGTGGTATGAGTTTTATATTGTAGAAGACCTTCAGCGCTTCAGTCTTTGGTTACGTCGTATGTCGCTTCTGTATAAATAAAGAACAACAAAAGTGTAGTTTACACACAAGATTTGAAAATGAAATGTTCAGACCACCGTACTCAGAACATTTGGATGATACCGTGGGTTTTGATTGGCAATGGATGATGTAAGCGTAGGACCTAAAAAGATGAGCATGGAAATTTTCTTGAATGTTTGTTGCATTACCTTTTTGACGCAGTTTTATGACGTAAGGCTTACGAATTTAATATGCATACAAAGCGCAATGATAACAATTGCAATTCTGCTTCGACCCAATTTTATTTCTAGGAATAGCATGTGCTATGCAAGGCCTATTGATTTACCAGGTCAAAATGTTGCATGCCTTTAAAAAGTACTTTAAGGTAATAGAACCAAGCGGCCTTTACAGGATGGTAAACTCGAGGGGAAACCTAAACTCATTGAAAATCACATTTATTGCCTCTGCTTTCTCAGTGCATGTCAGGGTCTTTGGAGTGACAGTAAAAATGATAGGATGTTACATAATATACAAGGTTGAACTCATAATTTCGTAAATATAGCTGATGCTCGGTAGTAATGAGTGTTTGCCAGGTAGACTAGCCCAGCCGATTGTGAGATGTGCTATTTCAAATTCCCCAGTGTGACAAATGATCGCATGACTTGAAAATATTTGTTCCGGGTCTGGGCGTGGCGACACCATAGCATTCGTGAAGTCTTACAGTGGAGTCGGGACTTCGTATGCGACAGTTGCGTGTAATGTATCAATTTTTAAGAGATTTCTGTATTTATTTTCAGTTTATTGTTTAGAATATGGGTCAGTGATTTCACTTGTACATTACCGTACGGTGGGAAATCAAGTACCGTTATTTAGTTCCGGTGTTTTGCATTGTTGTGATATGTCCGAGTTTTATTACGGTTCACATGACTATTGTAATATGGCAATTGTTATCCGTAGTATTAGGGTTCATGAACTAACTACGCGTAGTTCTTGGATTCACGACCTATGAACCAAACGAGCGTACAAACTTTTTAGTTTGACTTTAACCAAACACTGCGTGAGAAGGGTTTAGTTGTTAACCCAAAAGAACAATTAATACCCTTGTAAAAGCTACTCGAAACTTTTAACTAGCAAGTTGGGGACGGAGTCGGACAGGATTCGAAGAAGTAGCTGAGGGGCACATATGCACAGCAGAGGGTAGATTAGATAATCTATCTCAAAAAGAACGCGTTGCATTATCAACTCGGTAACAGTATGTAACTTGCCAAAGACGAGCCGACACATAAGTCCGCAACTCAATCTTTTATCGCGAAATTTGTTTAGCAAAGTCTTCAACTGATAAGGTGATGTAGGTCGGTTGTCGACCTCATAATCTCAGCTGATTGTGATGTCAACACACGTATAGGTATCGTCATAGTAACTGCTATAACTGGGACAGCGGGCGAATTAGATAATGACCAACCGACTAGAGGGGTTCGACAAGTCTGGAACTTTATGAGGTGAATTCTCAACGGAGAGATAAATAGTTGGTAGTTTGAAGGAGTTTAAAGACAATTATAAATTTAACTGATAGAGTTCTCTGGATTATTCGACTAAAGAAGATACTTCTACTTGACGTTAGTACCTAATTTGAAGATGAAAAGCATGCTTATTAGAAAAATAACCAAACCCAAAGATACAACAAAAGCGAACTGTAACACTTGCTGAAATAGAAGGATTGGACACGCAGCCATTGTTTATACTATGGTACAGCTATCATATTGTAGATTGCAGACTAGCGATGCATAACCAAGCTTGAAGTGATACAATACCTCACAAGTGGTTGAAACGACAAGCACGTAAGCGCTGAGTCGCTGGGAACGTGTCTCGGATATAATACATGCACGATTGAAAGCATTGGCTTGCTATCCAGGGTGAAGAGGTGGAATACGGAATTCAGAAGCAAAGACAGGGTAGATGTTGAGACGTTTTACCAAGTAGTACACGACTTCTGTTTACCAGAGACTCAATTAGTGACAAAGAATGACCATATGCACACGAAATAAAGAAGAAAGAAGTTATCTTTTGAGGGATTAAGTGAAAGTAAGGCAGTTACCTTACTTTTCTCTTGACAAAGTACAAGCACCATCATCACATCTATAATATATAAAAGATCTTAGACTAAGAATTCCAAGTTCAAAGCTGACTATAAAGTTTTATAACGTTTATGTAATGAAATTGCATAGCCGAGATCTAGGCAAGGTTCATGTGATTCAAGTTCAAGATTCTTGTTACCACTGGGTCACTGCTTCATACAAACGCACCGTGCAAGAGCATAAAACAATATAAGAACCTTTGGAAAGATCTCTTGATACCAAATCACCTTTAAAAGGTCCAAAAGCTTGGCAAAACTGAAATTCAAAAAATAAACTTGGAAATTGCAGCTTAACTCCAGGGTGTTCATCCATCGCAAAAGAGTTCCGTGAACCGGTTAATAGTTTGATTTCTAAGCATAGCCTCCGTGCGGAAGCGGCGGTGATTGACCGTCGATGACAGACTGACGAACACTTTCTATGGCTGCATTTATTCAGGAAGCAGATAAAAGCATCACAAATTGTACACCCAAGCGCGGTAGACATCCTTGCAAATCTCCAGGCTCTTGAGACTATTTGATTATGGCAATGGGGTACAAGATTATTTAATTATGTCTGAGGATGTTCCATAATGCTGTTTTCGCGTTAGGAACTCAAATGGAACTGAGCAGAACATGTTGCGAATCTTGGTGGCTGGTGGAGTAAAATGATAACTGAATGATGGCCGAGATGTTGCTATAGAAATGTGGGTGTAGGTAAGCTACGCCAACGAGACCCGCTTTAGGTGTAAATGTGCTCGTGATAATGATCTACAGTAAACGAACAGACTAGACGTTGCCCTTTTCAACAACGTTTTATTAGTAGTTCACCGATTTTATGATGATTGTTTGAAAATCAGCGCTTGAGGTAATGTAAAGCGTGTGGGGTTGAAATACATTTTGACTCTAGGTAATTACCGGTTTGGGATGCCTAACTTATCGTTTTCTTATCACAAATACTTTGTTTTACTAATTATACTTACCGCACCCTGCGGTATATCTCAAATAATAGATCAGTTCCCTAACATCGGTGAAGAGAGATCTTCACTTACGTTCAAGAGATATCTTCGATTAATTAAGGGTTAAAGCTACATCGTATGCCGCGTATCTCAAACATAAGTATAAATATGCGACGTAACAAGCTTATCACATCAAATGTACCTAACAATTTAACGAAAGCAAACCACCCCATTACTTTTAACGAGCCACCAAAATACTGAGCGTGAACGTTTTTGTGCTAAAAACAGATTTATATGCTCAACTTCACCATATAAACGGAAGGTAACTGAAAAACTGGCTGGTAACCAAGTGAATTATTGCGGGCTTCAGATAAGACTTCAGACTCGCTCGAATTTAGCATTGTTAGTTCAACATTTTATTGCATGTGCGCGACGCGGATCAGGCGTAATGCCGTTTACCCTATTCAAAGCTTTTGAAATTTTAATAATCTGCCGCATATGTTGGTGAACTTGGGCCAGTAATGAGTATTGGTTAGGTATTCTCGTAGGAAGGCAGTTTGCAACATGGGCCGAAATGAAAATATTTTGAAGATACAATCGCGATATGTTGACGAAAACCACGCAATAACGGTGTAAAATTGGAAGGTAGGTTTGTAACACAGTTGAGGGGCGATATTATTTTTAGTGGGCTATTGTACCTTAGAGACTTCATTTATTTTAAACTGTAGGCGCGCAGCATAGTATTTATATTGTCCAATTAGTTCTTTAAAATACCAATGCTATGCTAATCCGGGCTACAAGTGGGCGTTAATAATTAAGTTTAAACTAAGGCCTATAGCATCTATAGTAGATGATTTATACAGCGTCAGGAGGCAACTTTTACCTTCACAAACGGGACGCTGTAGTGCCCGAGACGAATTAAGATGGAGTAGGCTTGCCCAGCATCTATTCCACCCTCTCAGCTTAGTCGGCCTTGTCCACAGGAAAGATATGGTCAATACGTGCGGAGCTGACGAAGCAGCGGGTTTCCTTACCATATTTTCCTTCACCGTTTCAGGATACTGGTATAGCGCACATAAATTTTTCGCACAGTAAAATACATTGGTACACAACCGGGTTTGAACCCACCTTAGGATCGGAAGGCGGGATCACTACCAACTAGACCACCAGTGCTCTCAAGTCTCAAGTATCTAAGTTTGATGTGACAGATATAACATGCACGATGTAACAATGAATATAAGGACTCCCGCGTGGCGTAAAAACCGCTACTAAAATAGACTGAAACGGCTTCCTGCGTAAGGCTGACTGCCCCTGCCTTTACTCGTATATTCTCTTGTCAGACGCGCATTGTAAACAAAGAATTCATTACAATATTTCCTGTAATAATTCTGCAAATTGGCACGCGCAGGTTTTACGTTCCATAATGTGTCAGTGTCAATTTGTTTTCAGTTGTTCCAAGAAGTTGTTCTTTCATATGACTAATGAGCGGTGCAGAGGAAATTAGTCGCAATTAGCTAATTGTTATATGAGAAAGTAAAAGTATATTTGTTTTTGACGACCTCGGTGGCGGAGCGGGCGAGAGCCCGGCTGTGAAATGGTTCCCGCGGCAGGTGAAAGAATTTTGTAAAAAATTATTCCTGGTCTAGGTGTTCTGTTACCATGGTACCCATAGTTCCTGATACCCATGACACAGGCAATCCTAGTGTGGAGTTAGAACTCTGAATCACAGGACCACAGTCTTAAAATTCTTACATTATTTTATTAATACTAGATTAAATTATTAACAATCAAAACATCTTCAAAGTAATTCCGTTGTGGAATCGGTTAAAACCAGCTTTAGCAAACGACTTCACGTAACATACTCAGAGTGTTTGTAAACATTTGACTTATAAAGTAAATTTTCACAGCTGCATAAATCAAGGAGTTTACCAAAGTGATTTGTAAGGAAACTAAACAAAGCCTATATGCCGTTTGTTTATGCAAATTAGCGCTTTATGGCAGTTTCCCTTTCGCATTCCACCTGAGTCACGATTTTGTGAATTAGGTGAGTTCAATCGTCATGGTCAAGGATCTTGACCTCTATATGAATATCAGTAACTTGCTAATTGTCACACGTCTTTTGTTCCAAAGAGTCTTCTAAATAGAATAGCACAGGCTACTATGACGCTGTATCTACATTTAGCATTGCAGTCAGTGGGGTGACCAAGAAAGAAGCAATAGAAACAAAAGAGAAATACCCAGTAAAATTATAAAGTTTACGTTTTCTATTTAAGGTACTTGGAGAGAGCACTGGTGGTCCAGTGGTAGCGACCTCGCCTTCAGGAATCCGATCCTAAATCCTGGGTTAAAATCCGGTTGAACACCAATGAATTTTTCTGTTCGAAAAATTTATGTGCGCCATACCAGTATTTCAAACGGCGAAGGAAAACATCGTGAGGAAACCGGCATGTCCAAAATACCGGTAGAACTTAAAAAGTTCTAAAATATGTGTCAGTACACGAAAGGAGCCTTTGAGGCGCACTTTAAATCCTTTCACCAAATTGGATCGAAAGAACTAGTGACACAACTAGATAGATACAGGAACTTGGAATCCTATCTTGTCTTGGATGAACGTGACTAGGTACGTCTGAAACTCAGATGAACATCAAATTTTAGGTTTTTGACCTGACGCCAATTGAAAATTAGGTGAGGTGAGTTCAATTCATAATTCGCAGAATCATGACCTCTAGTTTGGCCGTTCTGTGCTAATGATCTTTCGCGACCCTGTATCGGGTCACGGAAAGAAACGTAGACGTCTGCCGGTAAGGTCAGTGTCCATCTCTGCTTTCTTTAGGGAGTGATATACATTTAGCCTAACTTCGCAATATAGCAGGTTTTAGGCCAATATACCGTTGTCTTTTTTATCTTTCAGTTACGAGACAAGCCAGAAGCGAGGAACACAAATATCCAATTTTTTCCTGTAATAAGCAACATGCAAAAGAATTACTTTACCAGTATATGCGTGAAAAGTTATTTCGTTTTCATACATAGTTCTATTGTTACGGGTGTAATATTGCCTCACATTTACCCAATAAGGTTTATGTATGAGTAACACAATGTTGAAAGACTCGTATTAGTTTGATAAGCCGTTTTCAAACAAAAGCCTAATTTATGGACGGTGTGAAATTTAGCTTTCCATCAAATATTCCGTTAGAAAATAGAGCAGACATTGATTAGTTCGATCCATTAACCAAGTTAATGAACATATTACGATGTATATCAACACGAAAGGGGTAAAAGAAATGATGGAGTAGCGGGGAAAAATATATAAATCAAGATAAAATTCTTATACTGGCCACATAAGTGGTTTATTTTCGATTAAAGAGTATATCCTACTAATATTATAAATACGAAAGTTTGTCAGGATCTGAGGATGTGACGATGTATGTTTGTGCCTGCATATCACGCCGTAACGGCTGAACGGATTTGAATGAAACTTGGAATATACATACATAGTATGTGTGCTATATAAAGGCTACTTTTTGTCCTAATAGCACGCGAGCGAAGCCTTGGGCGACAGCTAGATTTAAGATACATGCATACATATTCGCATACACAAGTAACCATAAGAAACCTTGCAGCCACTTCTGTTCTGATTTTATATAGGTATATTTAAAATAAAAGAATATATAAAGTAGACGGTGTTCGACTGCAGTTCAATGCCATTTACTACTTGACTAGATAAACAGTTTAACAGTCTATAAAATAGGAGATTGATCTCTTAAATTCAGATGGTCTATCAATAGAAAATCGGCGTTTATTTCGTCAATAAACTATGCCTGTGGACGTTTTATTTCAATCAGTGTGTCGGCGCCATTTTAAAACTCCAGGTCGTTGACCCGAGCGGATATTCGCGTTGTTCCGCAACTCCTGCGCATCCAATCTATTCTTTTTAGCCTATAGAGTGGTTAATAAATCTCTGTCTATCGATTTATTGGACATTTGAAAAACATGTCTATAATTTCGATCGGCAAAAGGCTTTTGATCTTGAAATTGGTTCCATCTGTTTCTGAAAGTTGTCTTGCAATGTTACTAAACCAGCATCATCGATTTTTTTATGGAAATAAATAATGATCTAGCGGATAAAGCAAAGTCCGGCAGCAAATCTATGTGGCGAATTCAATATTTCTGGTTCCCACAGTGTTTTGGAAACGTTGAATTTTCACGTGGAGAGCGGGCGCGGTCGCTCCAATTCAGGCCTGCATACAGATGGGCTGAGCCGTGATAAAAATGCTAAAAAAACAGCTCACCACCTTTGCGCTCATTACGCATGCGCCCAAGGCCTGGACCGCACATTTTTACCGTTACAACAACAGGGTCGTAGCTGTTTGGTATTACTTGTTTTGAGCATATTTTAAAGTTTCCAAGTGAATTTACTACTAATTTTGATTCCAAGATATTGAATGCCTACTTATAGATACAATGAGAGCAACTGTTGGTCTAGTTGGTCTAGTGACCCCGCCTTCAGATCCTAAGATCGTGGGTTCAAAAACGCTCGTGTACCAATGGATTTTTCTGTGCAAAAAACTTATGTGCGCTATACCAGTACTTTCAAACAGTGAAGGAAAACATCGTGAGGAAACCCGCGGCATAGTTAGCTCCGCACGTATTGACATTGTATTTCCTGTGGATGAGGCCGATTAAGCTGAGAGGATGGAATAGGTGTTGGGCAAGCCTACTCCATCTTAATTCGTCCCGGACACTACAGCGTCCCGTTTATGAAGGTAAAAGTTGCTGATGCTGTATAAATCATCTACTATAGATGGTAAAAGGCCTTAGCCATAGATACAAAAACTCGAAGAGCAGTGACATTCAAAGAATCGTAGTGGACAATTTACCCGTTGGTTTTAGATGATTTCAATTAAATAATAATTTTTATTTCAAGATAACTTTATAATTTTTCTATAATTATTGAACAGTAAAATTGAATTCAAGTTACCAATCCAATTGATTGATTTAAATGTCAAATCCAAAAGCGAATAGGTTGCATTTTGAACAACGTTCATGTATTGGTTAACTTTTAGCCCCAATTTCTCCTAACTGAGGCCCTGCCATACCCTGCATCATGTCTTCTTAGAAGTTTTGTTTTAACGGCTCTCTCAACGTTATTGCGGGCGTATGCAATTATGCTAAATTATACAGTCCTTATCAGGTTAAAATATATGGTTCATACTGCGTTTATCTTCACAAAGCAGTTTATTATACTAACTTAAATAAAATCTGGATAAATTAGGTTTTATACCATGTTGTATGTTTTTCCTTATTGTATATATTTTTATAAACACACAAAATAACCTCTTAATTTTCTTCCATACACGAGTACTGTTTTTAAATAATATGGAAGAAAAAAGCAATGCTAATTGAAAACAGCGTAAAAAACAATGTTAAAGGAAGTTGCTCGCCGATTATTTATTACTGATTATTAAATATGTACATCATCTTTGTAGATATAATCGGTATTCCAAATCATGTGTAAAGTTTGGATAATTCTGTTTCACTGCGAATATATGAACTAAATTCACTTCGCGATAACACATGCATTATTCAACACTATGTAATAGCTGTTTCCAATTCATTGGTTAGATGAATAACCATAGACCTTGTCCATACTTATCCTTAAACATACCACTCGTCTGTAGAAGCTATGTTTGAAATAGGTTATCATTATCGCCCTGTCTTTATTCCACTCTACTAAGGTTCGATTCAAAATAATCGCAACCCAGATATTCCAAATTTATGTTTGTGTGATTATTTTCAAAATCTAAGTCCTAATCCTTTCTAATGATAGGTACTGTAGCTATCTATCACTTTAATTATATTCAGTGAGCAAAGATTTACGCAGTAACTAAGACAATGCAATAGCGTAACCTTCTAGTCTAGAGAAACTTGCAGATCAAGTCCTTGGCAAGAACGAGAATATCTATTTCAGAGACCGGAGCTAAAGTTTGAAGTGGGATTTCACGTGATATGGAGTATGGAGTGAATTTAGTCGAATCCCTGCGGATATGGTAAGTTTTATCTCATTCTTGATAGTTTATAGTGTCTGTTTCTTTCTTTGATAATTCAATGTTTAATTCACATTGCAATGTAATATAAAATCTATCAATTGCTGTTTTATACACAATGGCATCATTGCTGCAAATTAAGAGTCGCTTTTCCGTTTTCATATGCGCAATATGTTTGTGACTGATCCATCAGGGACTGGCAAAAATATTAAATGCGTTCGGAAATATAAAATGAGCAATGATGCTACCATATTCTTTGTAGTCAACACAATGCGACACCAAATGTGTAGCTTCCGCACACTTTGTTTCAGCCACGCAAAATATATCCATGTTATAGAGATCCCGCCCAAACCGAGAGTAAACCAGACAATGACATGTGACGACATAAAGCTCGCCTGACACATATTTTGTTTCCCGCCATTTGACAATGCGCGTGCCGTTACAGGACACCATTGTTCCTTCGAGCCGTATACATATAGCTGTCTGTGGGTGTCATTTTTTGTTCGCACGGTGTTGTATGTAATGACGAATTGATTGGGCCAACGATCTTGAAATGAGGACAGTGGATTACTTCTAATGTGGGCGTTCTTAATGATTCAGAGGACTGTGAAATGAGGATGAAAAGGACCGTTGTGATGACCCAGTTCTCGTGTCGTGCGGCAACTTAGATGGATTAAGAGATCGCGAAGTTTCGTGTAATTAAATGCTTGTTGGATTATGGGGGATAATGAAGACCGGTCTGAAAGGCCACTGTAATACGTAAGTGCGTGTAACAGGGGCTTATGGAATACAAACTCACGCACGCGGATTCCCTCGAGTATAAGCCAGATAACATTTATTGTGTTTGATGTCTGTAATTTATGCGTGCCAAAATAGCCTTTATCTATCTCCACCTAAGAAGTAGACAGGAAATATCTAGTGCACGTCCAAGTCGATTCTGCATTTAGGATTAATTTTACTGAAAATCCTCGAACAATTGTCGCAGGCAACATTCAATCAGTGTTCGAGATAGCGATAGTAACTACGTGGCCAATAACTAGACCAAGACAACAGATAATGTACGGTGAGTTTTAGGTCACCCTGCGGTGATAGTACAAAATGATAACAAATAATAATAGGGACACAAAACAACCTATAGATAAGCTAGAAGCCAGCATAGAATACAGATCTCGGAAGCAAATGAGAAATCTCTTTCAGTTTTGTGAAGCAGTAGAATAGAAAACATAATTTTGACGATCTCGATGACTGGGCTAGCCGAATGTTTGGCTGAGACGCCAGAAGGTTCGATTCCCGCTGCGGGATATGTATTTGAACAATTGTGGAGGGCCTGGTAGAATTTTAGATGGTGTAGTTGAATCATAACAAGTAACAATAAATATTTCTTTTAAAAAACAAAAAAATAGTTATCTACAACCATATCTTAAAACCTTATCTAAAATGACACTAACATAATGCAAAAAACTGTATCGAAATCGGTTCGTAGCTATTGAGTTTCCGAGATGCAAAAAACTACGTTAGCTGCTGCAGCGCTGCACCAGCATGCCCCTGGTGGGCTATGGCCGTAAAACATAATAATATATAAGAACCTTCCCTGAAATGACACCAATAAAATTCAAAAAACCACGTCGAAATAGATTCGGTACTTTTTGAGGAAAATGGTAACAGACAAACACAAATAAATAAACATACAACCTCTTAGACCTATATGCGTTTGGTTCTTTCCTTCTCCGTTCCGTCGTGAGTAAAAAATACTGTGCAATTATCAATGGTTTCTTTATTATGTAGAGGATATAATTATTAAACTAGCAAGGATTACAAGTATGTTTCTAGAATTCAAATTATTTATAGCATCATGTTTCTATGGATCGAACACGGCAGTATTATTGATTGTCGATGATACCGAAGAAACCGTGTCACGAAACGTAATAAAATTTTATCGGCCGGTTATCTTGGTGTTCTGATATCGGCTAGCAAATATTCGTGTAACTATCGATGTACTTTATAGTTTGCATAACCTACTTAGGACCTTGACAGGGTTCGATTAGAACTGCGGATCAACTGAAGCTTTGGATAAAAAAAAAACTTTGTATATGATATTCTGAAAGTACTTATATGGCGAATGATATGCCTTGTGCAAATACACATTGAGAAAGGATCTTGTTCTATACAATATCTTTATCATCGTAGTGATTATAATAATAATAAATAACTATGGTATGATCACACGTGCACATTACAATACAGAAGCCATATGAAACATCTCATTCTATCGACTAATAAAAACCAGAGTATTTTTCTTCATAAAATACCATCTGCCGCTAACATGAATAAGGTTAGCCTCTTCTGGGCTTCGTATCATATCATATCAAGTCATTACTTTCGACGCAAAAAAGATAAGTCTGCGCTCTTTGGTAAATTAACCAATAGGGAAAATACGCTCATTTTCCTGAAAATAATAAATTCGTTGAAATATTGAACACAAATAGGTATTTAAAAAGCAATTAAGTTTAGATACAATTAGGTACCCAACGTATCAAACCTTTTGATGACGAAATTTGTTTGTTTTCACACCTACAGAGAGTCACCAAGACTACCGGATATCCCCAATCGTTATCATGACTTCCGCTAATTATTGCTCATATCTCGTGAATCATCCCGCAACTGTCGGTCACGTCGACAGCACGTTTGCAAATGCACGTCTGTGCATGGCCTATCTATCATTGGCCATTGGTTCCGTGTCTCGGTAATCTGTTGCAACAGCGGCTATCTGTAATGCACAGCTGTTGCAAACAAGTTCTTCAACACGAGCTGGTCAACGTGCTTATTTGCGGAAGCTGCATAACCTTAACTTGGCTGCTAGTCTAATTTTTTTATCTAAGTAGAGAATTTTTCCGGTCAAGCGCTCAAATTCTTTGCATAATATGTACGATAAGAATTTTAGCATAAGTTGGTCGAAATGCAGACTTGCCTTACCCTGGTTTGTAGTTGAGTCAGTAAAGTTTGCCACTTTGTCACCTTTTTAAGGATTCTTTATTGCAGTTTATACACCTGCGTCATTGGTTGCGACATAGCTATCAGCAGCTGATAGACAAGTTTCCAACGCAAAAAAAAACGTGCAGCATAACGCACTTGTACTGTAGCTGACTCAGTTAAATTAATGAGTAAACAATGATAGAACTGGCTTTACATTAATTATGGGATTTATGACGTGGATACCGTACATATTTATGGTGCAAACAATTCCGCGACAGGTAAGGGTGTTTTGTTTAAAACTGCTTTTGCATTATTATCTGTGGTTTAAAAATAACTCTCAAGAAGGAGTAAACTAAGGGGTGTCAAAACTTAAGCCACGCGAGCGAAACCGTGCATGTAAGTTAATAAACTATAAGATGTATGAAAATTAGTAAATCTTATTTGTTCACAATCTAGGGCAACGCATCTTAGATATCAATACTGATACGTTATCATGTACTTGCTTAATGCTCGTTCCAATATTTTTTTGCGTTTGCTTTACGACAATCAGACATAAAGGAATACATACCCAACAGAAAACATTTTCAGAGCTCGACCGTCTGTTCTAACAAATGCTATATAAATGTATAGCTACGCCACATACCTGGAAAGAAGAATAAAAAATTTAGATTCAAGGTAAGATTTGATTACAAACATTAAATTGATTGCAAGCTATTGATGAACATCAATTACGATATTCTCAGAAATCGCCAAATTCTACTAGTGTCATTACTATAAAGAGCTAAAGTTTGTTCGTTTATTATCTCAGGAAATACTGGTGGTCTAGTTGGTAGTGACCCCGCCTTCCGATGCTAAGGTCGTGGGTTCAAATCGTATGCCAATGGATTTTTCTGTGCGAAAAATTTATGTCCGCTATACCAGTACTCTCAAACGGCGAAGGAAAACATCGCGAGGAAACCCGCGGCTTAGTCAGCTCAGCACTTATTGACCAAGTCTTTTCTGTGGACAAGGCCGACTAAGCTGTGAGGATGAAATAGGTGCTGGGCAAGCTTACTCCATCTTAATTCGTCCCGGGCACTACAGCGTCCCGTTTGTGAAGGTAAAAGTCGCCTCCTGATACTGTATAAATCATCTACTATACTATAGATGGTAGAAGGCCTTAATTTTAGTTTATCTCAAGAAATACTAATACGATCCTCAACATTTTCGCTGATATAAAGTTATTAAGGCTATTTTACTTATTTGCAAGTGAGAATGAGCTGTATAAGGAACAAAATGACACACAACAAACTAAACATACGACGTTGTTCCCGGTTCCAGGTAAAAACTACACAATACAATTCGAAAAGCCTTCCCGTAGTGCCTTCCAAACACAATCACCTACATTTTCAGATAGGGATGATTTTATTTCCCCGAGAAAGGGTTCGTAATTTAATAAATGGGCCAATCTCCGGATTCCAAGGGTTCAGGATCTAGATCCTCGACCATCCAGATAACCTGATGTCATTGAATGAGAATAGAAAAGATAATGAGAAGTATTCCTGAAGCGAGTAGACTAAAATAATAAGAGATACCTACGAACCAAGACTAACAAAGCATGTTCTGGCGAATTTCAGCCGTGGCATCGTTGTAATAAGATTTAAATTCGGCGGTTCCTCTTTCCGGGAACTTCTCGGCGGGTCATGGATCGATGGTCAGACTAGCCCGTCTGTGCGGATGGTCATTTCCATTTTTCCCATTGTCCGTCATTAATTATGCAGGAGCAATGTTTTCAGCCATTACCATTTAAGCCTCAATTTCATGCGATTGTTTATGTTTTATGTGAAGTACTTGCTTCGCGTAATAATGGCTTAGCGTTATTTTCCCGTGTTGTGATGGTTGCTCCGTCAAGGTTCGCTACCCGTGGCAAACTATGACCCTCGAGACTCGAGATTCTCTAGACTTTTTAGCAATGAATAGGTGTACATTCAGTTAGTTTTATAGAGTACTAGCTGCCGCCCACGGCTTCGCTCGCTTGGTACCCGGATAAAAAATAGCCTATATGTTAATCTAGTACATGTACTATGTATACTCCAAGTTTCTTTCAAATCCGTTCAACCGTTTAGGCGTGATTGAGGCACAAACATACAAACATCCAAACTCACAAACTTTCGCATTTATAATATAAGTAAGAAAGATTTGAAATGACGACCTCGGTGGCGTGGCGGGCGAGTGTTTGTCTGAGACGCAAACGGCGCGGGTTCGATTACCGCTGCAGGAGAAATGTTTGTTAGTAATGTTTGTAAAAAAAAGTAGCTAAATATTATATCAGCCATCTGGTTCATAATAGTTACAAGCCTTGCTTAGTTTGGGGCTAGATTGTGCTGGGTGAAATGTCTAGTTTTTTTTACATATTATTGTCTGCGCCATTGTCTACCTTATCTATGAAGAGCATCGATGACGTAGCTTTTTTGTTTGTTCGTGACATGTTAACAGTCTCTATCGTGGCCGATTTTAAATTTATTCGCTTATCCATACTTGGCGAGACGAATAAATCATCAACATAAAAGTCTTCGCAACAACGCCTATTCAATACGTTTTCAGGTCAGAGTTTCTATCTATTTTGTTCTCGCGAGTAATATGCTGCTTTCCCTAGGATGAAAATCATATTCCGTACAGCGTGAAAAGCAATCGACACCATCTTTATCGCCGTCACTCAAAAATATACCTTTTCAGTGAGGTTTAGGTATGAAAGTTGCTTGGCGTGTGGCAGGTATGGTTATGATAGAGTTGAGCAGCGAAAAACTCATGTTTCGTCGCTCTAATGCACTCGGGTAAGCCTGTGTCACTGTAAGTAAATTTCACGTAAAATAAGCTTTATGCACATTGCAGAATGATTCAATTTAAAACTGTTCACAGCTGCATAGAAGTTAGACTGTCTTGCGATGAAGTTAAGTTTTAAAATTATTCGCTCTTCAGACTACATAGTCGTCGTGCGTCGTCGAAGTGAAATTTCCTGACTGTAATTTTATCAAACGAATCTTGAATACATGAAACGTGTTCATCGCGGCAACTTTGTTGTGGGTTGAACTGGTTTAATGCGGTATTCCCAGAGATTTCTGATATTCTGGAACGTCTCATGCATTCTCATTAAATAAATAAATAAATATTTGTGTACATTTCACACAGCGCCATCTAGCCCCAAACTAAGTAAAGCTTGTACTATGGTCACCAGATGGCTGATAGAATACTTAATACTTTTTTGTAAATACATACTTATATAATAGATACTACAACACCCAGACCTGGAAGAAATATTTGCAGAACATGCAAACATTTCTCCCGTCGAACCTGCGCCTCTTGCGTCTCAGCCGGCCACTCGCCCGCCACGCCACCGAGGTCGTCTCTTTCATTTCGCTCGTCATATTTGTATATATAATGAATTTACATACAAAACAGGCTGTGTTGCAAAGGCGTGTCGTTTGACCCTATCACCAACGTGCCATAGCCTTCGTTTAGTCCACTAGTATTAGCTAGACTGATAACTTTCCTTTTATTTATTTATTTCCCTGCCTCTCCCACATTGTCACGCCACCTAGTCTAAGAACTCTTTAACATTTGTATGCAGTTCGATAACTTTCAAAATTGCCTTCAAGACTTCAAGAGATCCGGCTTGCGTAATGAACCGGGCTCATCTTATCTCTCATTTTACTAGAAAGTGGTCCGTCAGTGACCAATAGTGCGAATTTGAAATAACAAATAAATAAATATTTGTGTACATTTCACACAGCGCTATCTAAACCCAAACTAAGCAAAGCAAAGCTTGTACTATGGGAACCAGATAAATAATAAATATTTGCGGACATTTCACACAGCACCATCTAGTCCCAAACTAAGCAAACCTTGTACTATGGGAATCAGATGTCTGATAGAACACATAATTATAAACTTTTTTTCGTAAATTTATACTTTTTAAACATCATATTACAACACCCCGAGCCGGAAGAAATATTTGCAGAACATGCAAACATTTCTCCCGCAGCGAGAATCGAACTGGCGCCTCTTGCGTCTCAGCCGAGCGCTCGCCCGCCACGCAAACGAGGTCGAAATGTCGATTATTGTATTCATTTCCGGCCATACCGTGAGATATGGCATTATCTGATACGGTGCACGCATAAGTTGCGTTTTTCATTTCGCTTCGTTACGTTTTAGATAAAGTGTTTTCCTGGGTGTAACACTTAGATCACTTATCTATCGACCAAGAGAGAACCTATAGTACGACCAGCGACCAAATGAAATCTATATGAGTATATACACTACACAGTCAATTTGTTCAACCAATAGTTAGTTCTTATCCAGACATTTGTTTTTCAGCCAAACAAAACAACTCTCAAATTCAAATCATGCACACTTTAGCAGTCCGTAATGTATGTATGTTCGTATGAACTAGTGGCAAACTCTTGTGATGGAGTTTATAGGCCGCTTAAAGGCCTCCGTCATGGCTTAACGACTTCAAAACCGGGAGCGACTGTTTAACGTGCCCTCGGAAGCACGGAAGCGCTCAGCTCGTAATGCCGCTTGCGGTCACCCATCCCGATTGTGACCGCGCACAACGTTGCTTAATTTTAACGATCTATCAAGAACGCCTAAGCAAGCTACGCCACGAGCGCTTCAGTTCATAGCCTGTAATAAGACTATGCTTAATTCATCAGTTTCGCTGTAAATTTGCGAATTGCGAACATTTGTAAAACCCCGTCAAAGACAGTCCAAATGTATTCACAACTCCGCAATGATTATCTCGAAATAGGTCACTGACCTGAATATTGTCATAAATTTTGTAGTCAGATTGCTTCCTTTAATGCTACTGAATAATTAATATTCGAATCCAGAAGCTTTTAATCGAAACAGCCTTAATAGGAAATCGATTCAAAAAAAAAATTAAGTAAAAATACAAACGAGTTCGGGCAACACAGTTACCATGTTTATCAACACTTTATCAGGCGTTTTAAGACCATTGTACAGAAAGGCGGGCTTTAATCCTTTCACCACACAAGTTTTTTCCCAACACCAGGCTTATTTTATGGTGGGCATGGCAAGACTAATTAATCTAAGTGGATAGGTGTTGGAGAAGCATATTATCTGAAATGGTCCTGGGCATAAAGTTCCGACGAAACAGGTGTATGAGGCGAGTGTGAATAGTACCGTTGGAAGGGGAAGACCTCGGCGCAGGTACTTGGACCAAATCGGCAACGTTCTGGAAAAGGGTCAGGTCAAGAGTACCCCAAACCGACGCACATGCACTACTAATGAAGCGAAAGAAGTGTCAGGATCGTACCAAATGGAGATCCGTGATCTCTGCCTACCCCTAAACAGGCGTTATTTTATGCATGTATGTATAAAGTTCCGATAATGTAGACAAAAGTTGTCCTCCTGGCGCTGTTCAAGTATAAGATGGTAAAGGTTTTTTCCATACCATTTTCAATCTGGTTATTGCTCTAGTGCCTGTAAAAACTAGTGATACACCAAGCAAGTAACTTTAACCGTCATTATATCGACAGCTATACCTGTCAAAACGCTAGAACCATTGAAGGGCCGGTTTAAAACGAGATAAAAAAAAATGTTTTAATACTCATCAGTCTCAAGACCCGCTTGGATGCAGATATCTTTATAATCTATGCTCATCAAGCGGACGAACGGTAGCGGATGCCAGTTGAACCGCGGCGACAGCGGCCGCGTTCTTGCCAAAACGTCAAAAGTAGTCAATTCAACCTCGCCGGCTAGATACCGATCGAAACATCCGTTGTCTGTGTTTGCGAAATATTAGCTAAGATTGGGTAAGTGAATTTATTGTTGCTAAGTAAACGAGAACCAAGGACTTCAGAAGTGAAAAGACTTATATTTGTTTATTAAAATGGAGCGCGTTTTCTGGGTTGAAGCGTATACTTAAACCTCATGTTTGACCTGATCTGGCCACGAGTACATTATATGATTATTTTAACCTATATCTATTAAAATAAAGTTTATAATTTTACAATAGAGAATAATTTTATTTCACTGTCTGAAATCAATTAAATCTGATTATTTGTCTTATGCTCATTTTTCTGTGAGTAAGAAAGGGTTTTAAAATCCGTCCGCTTCGTATACAGAGCCGTGTACATAATTGTCAAAAACAAAAAACCTTGTACCTCCAAGAACAAAAGTACGTCCTCATTTCAGTCCGTACTGGTTTAATTAAAGCTACAATTATGACTTCCTGCGCGCAAGGCTGTACAGTATGCTGAGGTATAAGGGCGATGTTAATTCTTGTCATCCGTCTAGGTGCGGGTAAAAAATGTATAAAATACTAGTAACATGCGTACATAGGTAATTGCTAATTATCTATGTAGGTACTTGAGACTGGGAAAAGCCGTTTTAATAGGTATAGGTATCGAAGACTGGATTATAATCTGATCGTCTAGTCTATACGGCTAGACTCTATTCGTACATCATCAGATCGTATCAGATCATCAGCTGTAGAATTTCCTTCACTCGCGTGGTACCAAAACAAAAATAAGCCTACATGATATCCCCAAAATCTATTAAAGATTCACATAAATCGGTTGAGTCGTGACTCTAACACAAACATAATATAACTATACAAACTTTCTACTAATGTTATCAATATATTTTTCAAAACATTAGTAGGATTAGTAGGCTTATGAATGGGTCTAAGAGATAGTTTTCAAAAATGAACTTTACTAAACCGACGAGCATGCATGAAGAATGTGATTATAATGTTATTTATTTAATTTAATAATTTAAATAAGTTATTTATTTATTTTATTTTAACATTGTTATCTGAAAAGTACTTAAATGTTAGTACATACGTAGTACAAGCCCACTTCATCTTCTGTGAAACAGAAACAAAACTACCCACTCGATAAAATTGCGTTTATCAAGTTTCAAAGGCATAGCGGAACTTTTACAATAAGACCGATTTATTTTTCTCGTTGAAACATTTAACTGCTCGATTGTACAAAAGGCAGCTGTTGCGACTGCTCTCTCATTGGTGGATTTTTAGGGTTCCGTGTTTGTTATTAAAAATATTGAAACAAACTTTAAAATTGAGTTTATTAACTTTACTGGGGTAGTTTAGAGGTGAATGGCGTAAACATCAAAGGTTTCGCTTATGTTTTGAAATAATTAAACATTCTATTCAAGTTGTCAGAATATTAAATGGTTTGGTAAAACAGTAGCCACCGTCGGTTAAACGCTAATCTTACTTAATCATAGATTGTATCAGTACTT
Source organism: Scotopteryx bipunctaria (assembly GCA_949320045.1). NCBI lineage: Eukaryota > Metazoa > Arthropoda > Insecta > Lepidoptera > Geometridae > Scotopteryx > Scotopteryx bipunctaria. The sequence goes on from OX439465.1 coordinate 4,004,171, forward strand.
ATGGATAATTTATAAACAGCATTGCTTTGAAGCGATTTCATTTCTACAATCGCTAATTTAGTCAGCACAGAGCACACTATCGTATTTTACTAAATTTTAGGGGCGTTGCCACGTGACATTTCGATAGCTTATGTCAATGTCAACGCCATACATTTTGGATTATATTCTACTAGCGACATCGCTGATGTCGATGGTTACTTTGACTAGACCCTCTCGTAATATGAGTTAAATAAGTTTTTATTGTATCGCAAAACCTCTAACAAGGAAGGAAATATCTTGGCACATTATTCTTCCGGACTAACCAGATTTCATCTATTTGCCTTTCACACGTCCAGTTTTCCAGTAAACCGGTATTTTGACATTAGTACTGCTGTTATAGTACCTACATTAACTAAGATTATTCCGGTTTGTGTAAGCAAAGTTGCCTGCTGACTCTGTATATATCATCTGATATACATACATATAGAAGGTAAACGCCTATTTAGTTTTTTTAGTAAGCATTTTTACCCACGACGGAACGGAGAAGGTAGGTATATGCGTTTGGCCTAAGAGGTTGTATGTTTATTTATTATTTATTTGTGTGTTTCTCTGTTACCATTTTCCTTAAAAACTACTAGACCAATTTCGATGCGGTTTTTTGCATTTTATTGGTGTCATTTTAGATATGTTTTACGACCATAGCCGACCAGGGAGCGCAGCAACTAGTAGTTTTTTCGGAATTCTGAAACGATAACACTCTTTTTAAAGACCTGATTTTATTGTAGATAATTCATTCTTTATCGTCGTGGGTTTATTTTTTTTTCTTTTCCTGTTAGTTACTGAGCGCTTCCGTGCTTCGGAGGGCACGTTAAACAGTCGGTCCCGGCTTTTAAGTCGTAAAGCCATGACGGCGGCTTTTAGGCGGCCTAGAAACTACGTCACTAGAGTTGGCCACTAGCTCATACGAACATACATACATACTTTGATATATACGAGTATAACGGCTTGGTCTGATCGCGAAAGTTAACAACTCCTAGTAACAATAGTAATATTGCTAAAAGCCCTAAGCCACGAAAGTAACGTAATATAATTCCGGATACATTAGAGCACGGTGCCACAATGCACGATGCATGTCCGGTACAGCTACGCGGTAAATGCTTCATGCGATAAATTGTTGAGGCATGATGCATTCTGCGCTCGGTTGTACTCGGACTAAGAAAATACATGCGAACCGTGGATATGAACATTCGCCTACAACAGACTCGCGGACAAAGGGAATGCATTTTCCTCGAGTAGGTACATTGAAGATCCCATCTATGCTGCGGGTAAACAAGTTAGTAGCATTTTGTATTCTACATTTTGATTATAAAACTCGGATTTTGGACATTGTAGGGTACTTTACATTCAAAGTGTAATTCACTTGTTCCTTTCTTAGCTGCCTTTCACGGTCTGTGATATTGCAGACGGACACAGACAGTGATAATTAATAATTAAACGAACTTGTGAAGTTCTATCCTAATTACACAAGCGCCTAGTCCGAATAGATTAATCCGGGTCTGGATGTTGTGGTACCATGGTACTCGTAGTTTCTGATACCCACGACACAGGGAATCCTAGTGTGGGGTCAGAACTAGGCATGTGACTGTTGGGTGTTATTTATTTATTTTTGTACTTAGCGTTGAATGAAAATGGCTTCGAATCTTGGACCTACACAGACCGACACGTGGGAAGAGCCTCTAGATACGATCCGTGGCTGTCCGGGATCGTCGCGGTCGGCTGAGCTGAAGTCCGTCCGCAATATCACAGATTGTGGGAAGCTACCTTTACACTTCACATCTTCACACAGATCATCCTTCTTTTCTTAAGCTTATAATCTGTGAAATGTTGTATGCATTACTTATTATTCTTCCTCTAAGTAGCTAATACGGTAAGATGATGCTTGCTCGGAATTCAATTACTTCACGAGTTAATTGGTATGCTAATAGTGGACTAGATCTAATGCACGAACTAGGATCGAATTATGTTCAACTAGGTGTTCTGGTTACTCCTATATTATGTTGTTTGAGAGTTTCATTGCTCCTGAAATGAATAATTCAATTGAATTTTTAGGGCAATTGAATGCCCTTCAAGTACAAAGGCGTATTCATTGTATTGCCCTCGAGACGTATTTGAGAGTTAAACGAGTTCGAAGTACTTTTTCTAGTTTAGCTTCAAAATAAATACATACATATTACCACGTCCGTATCCCTAATAGGGAGGGCAGAGCCACCAGTATACGAGTAGATGGACCATCATGTTGTGGAGGATACTATCCCTTAGTCGACTTTTACCGACATACTCGAGAAGAGAAGCAGTTGGACGCATTCTATATTTTTCTTTACTCATTTTTGAATCCAAAAGCAAATAAAGTAAAAAAAACAGATTTCACAGTAATGTGCAACATGGTTCAGCATTACGACTAAATCAGGCACGTAATGTAAAGATAGAATTAACTATATTATTATAATTCTACTGAGAAAGAGTGCCAATAATGAGATTTGCAAAAAACATCGAAAGTGTTAGTCATCCGAAGTAACGAGGCTACGCAATGCTTTCACCTCGTTCTGCAATAGATTGGAACTCTTATTATCCTCATTGGGAGTAGAATCAGTGAGGAGAAAACAAGGTTTTATATAAAGAAGTTTAGATCTTTCTTAGTCACTCCGAATTTGGCCTAGGACAAGTAAAGACAGCCCCTGAGAAATTATAAAAGAATGTTTTTTATACCCAACGCCAAATACAAAACAAACACAGCCCTTGCTTAAACTTAATTAGAGACACCAAAGAAATTTCTGCATCGCAAACTGACAGACAATCAACAACGAATCAAAGTTATTCGAGAAAGCCACTCAAAAACGGAGAAATTTCGAATTAATCAAAAGCAGACATCCGACGGACCATCAATTAAATTAATGCCGTCTCGATCGCGGCGATTTATTCGAAATATTAAAACGAATCCCGCACTCATAAATTTCCAATTAGAGGGAAAGGAAAGTCTGTTATTATGCGTCCATATTCGTGAATGTCAAGTCACAAGTGACCTTGTCCGATGTTTTAAGGTCATAAAAGCGAAATCCGACTTCGGGCTTCGGCGGGCCCCAAAACACTTTCGCTGAGAAACCATAACGCGTGACTTTTTTGTATTGTAATGCTCACAGAACTGTGGTAGTAAGTTTGTATGAGCTAGTGGCCAGCTCTTGCGACGGAGTTTTAGGCCGCCTATAGGCCTCCGTCATGGCTTAACGACATAACGAGCCCTCCGAAGCACGGAAGCGCTCAGCTCGTAATGACACTTGCGGTCACCCATCCCAATTGTGATTGCGCACAAAGTTGCTTAACTTCAACGATTATTTAAGAACGTCTAAGCAAGCTACGTCACGAGCGCTTCAACTGTCGTACCTAATGCTAGGCATATTCACACAGAGTTCGGAAACTTTAAAAAAAAAGTTGGTACTGTGGCTCCGCCAAGCACGTCACTAGACGAAAAAATGATTGAGGTATAGAAATAACAAAAACGGTGAAACAAAAGATCGTCTAAAGACTTAAAAAATATAGTGTGGTTGTAATTGCTCGATTCGAGTTCTATGCACAAACTCATTATAGAATGGGTAAAGCCGCAAGACATTAGAAAACTTTAAAAAGGGTGAAAGATTAGTAGATAAACCAATACACAACGTTGGTTTCACATTATTGAGTTCTTACTCAGTAAATACATAGCCTAAGAACAAATCATTCCGGTGTGTCATCATTAGACAAGTGTGAAACAAGACATTGACAGACAGATATAACGTTGTTCAGTCTCTATACAATTTCAAATTGATATAGACGTTACGTTACGTGTCGCATTATGTTACCGCTATTAAGGGGCATTGTTAGTTTTGAAGAATAGTCTTGGACATATTACGTGAAAGTGTATCTAATTTTGATAAACAGTTTTTTGCGACGCGTCAGACAATGGTTTGAAAGACGAGTGTTATGAAATACATAGTTTTTGTGCTAGTTGCGTAAGAAAGCCTAAATTAGGTACGCATTGTGACCAAGGAGTTTCATAAAGTAGTCTTGCTCAAGATAGTAGAATAAACTTGAATAGCACCATAAACCATGATTACGTTTTATTAGGGTACTTATAATTTATGTATGAGAGGCACCCATCAAAATCTTTATTATAAACATGATGCAGTAATATTGACCATTCAAGGTTCCAACATGATTTTGAGCTCCAAAAAATTTTCAGCCAGTACTTACTGATATCAGTTCAGAAGGTACACCACAAACATTTTAATAGGTATGTGGTTAATAAAAAAGTATTGTACATCGATAACGAATGTCATTGAACATCAACATTGATTGACCTACCGGAAAGGGCAAACGATAAGGATTGGTTGTTTACCACCATGATTGATAAGGATAATGCGTGGTATGTAATGAAATGAAGCAGGAAGAAATTGGTAATTAGGATAGGGTGGATTGATTTATCCTGAACAATTGTATGTGTCCACGGCCACCCTAAGATGAGCGGATAGATTTAATATCAATGAATCACAAAAAGATGACACAACCTTATCAGCACTTCCTTCTTATAAGTCGATTTTTCTATTTCATTTTTGTCCGAAGATGGTCTGTCAACCTCTTAAACTATGTCTCCGAACACGATTGGTTGCTTGCACTGGTTCTTTCAAGGGTTTGGCCAAAGACCAGGTTTAGGTTCAGAACGTCACAAAATATTTTAAGTGCTATAATTGTTATATACTTAATACTGTTGATTGTTAAGCCTCTAATGCACGAAAGGAAGACTGACCCTTTTACCACAACGAAAGAACTAGTAGCTAAGCCAAGTTGTGCAGTGCAATGCGCATTGATTGCAGTCTGTCAGTCACGCAACGCAAAAGTTGATAGATTAGATAGATTGACAATTTCTTCAAATCGTGGGAAAGTCATCTTGAAGTGGCAACGATTTGTGGTATCCACGTAACCGCCCCTATGCAGCGAGCTGCAACCTATTGTGCTTTGTCTAGAAACTCAGTGCCTGTGGTCAGGTGTGAAAGTCTATGTAAATCTCTGCTTGTAAAATAGCTCAATTTATAAGTTTCTAGCCATCATCAGATATTGTTGGATAGTTTATGGACACCAAGTTTTCAAACGGCTTCGATCGCAGGTGCTCTCATATTGGTAACATAATCGAAAATGATGCTGCTTTTCCGGGTCATAAACTACATAATAAAACAATTTTCTTATTAGAAATCAGTTCAACAATTAAATTAGATTCGGGGTTACACCAATTTCCATTCCTCAAAATACAAACATATATGAATAATCTATTCAAGTTTAGTTTATGGATTGCCTTCAATTCAATCTTCATTTATCCCAAACGGTATTACGCGTGATGAAATCGACTGTATCGATCAACCACCGACCTTCACTCCGGAATCCATAACTAAGTACCTACCATTACGGTACATAAATATACGAAGGAGGTACATAAGTATACATATATACTCCTCTCTCACGATGATGATGTTTTACGAGTACGTCCGCACTGTAAACAAGTCGCGTATCGAAAATTCATAATCGTAAATTCGATTTTTCCAGCGAAATCTGTTTGCTAAAACCAGAATCCGTTCGTGTGTGCTTTCCCTGCACGCGAAACTCGAATAAATACACGTATTTTTAGTTTACTAAATATTGCAATATGGGCAATATGGCTGGCAATGTTTCTGTGCTAAATGTGGGCCAGTCTGAATTGCAGTGCATGTAGTCATGCCACGATGATGAACATTCCTGATGTAGGCTCGTATTCGTGGTCAAGCGTGGCGTCAGAGATTCTCACACACGCAGTCATACATTTTGAAGCTTTCGATGGAACAATTACAGCGAATCTAATCTGAGTAATGATTTAAGCAGACCATACACATTAGGGTGTACCTGACAGGTAAACCGGAGCGTGTACATTTGTTGCACAATAACTGTCGATCTTACTGCTCAGCTCAAGCTTACCTGACGGGCGTGTAACTGTGAAAGCAAAACTGTCAGGTAGATACACCCTAGCGTGTATTTACCCTTAGAGCATTGTTTTTGAATACGGGCCTAAGACTATTCAGACAAATATCAATATTTATTTTTATGTCACTGCCATGGCTCGCCCTAGCTTAAAGAGATTTCCGTAGCCGAAGACATTTAGGAGTACAGTCCGGTATTTCACACCTATGTGCTTGAACACGACTACCGGTAGGCATCATCAAAGGCGATTTCGGTATGCATTCCGCCTCAAGAGTTCAGCTCACGCAAGAGTATGACGTAAAATTGTGGCGATCTCGTTTGAATATCCTTGAGGCTTTGTTATACGGGCGGTTCTCTCGCTGTCTTAATCCGTTTTGGCTGTATTTTATTTCTACGCTTAGTGTAGTATGCACCGTATAACTTGTGTTAAATCGTGTCTGCGAGACGGTTTGCAAGCGGAATATCGCTGCGGGAGAACCGCTCGTATACATAGCCCTTGATATCAGGGATGAGAGAAGCACAAAAACAAAAGGTTTCTTATATCGTTTTTTATTTTCCAAATTGATATAATAACGGATATTGCGAGATGTGTTACATGTGCATCTTCCAGATCCACCGCAGAAAGGTGCATGACCGGATTCGAACTCACTACCTTAGGATCGAAAGGTAGGGCCGCTACCACTAAATCACCAGCCTTTGAGGCGCACTTTAAAATCCTTATTGTGTCACTAGTTCAAAAGTAGAACTGTACCGCTTCAAGGGACAGAGATGATTGGAAAAAAGGAGTAAGCCTTTGCCCTGGGGACATGATAGGTTGAATAAATAAATTTCCAAATTGGGTCAATCTTCTAACACGCGATTAGCATATCGATTAGCTTATCGTGCTATGCAAGTGAAAATGAACTATTAACTAACTGCTTTAATTACCTTAACCATTCAACCGAGCACAACATTCGTAATCAACAATCAATTTAATTAATCGGTGGTTTGTGTTGTCCTATCATTGACGGTTTGGGAGCAAAATGATGTCACCTGCCCGAGAGATCTTACTTATATTATAAATGCGAAAGTTTATGAGTTTGGATGTTTGGATGTTTGTGCTTCAATCACGCCTAAACGGCTGAACGGATCTGAACGAAACTTGGAATATACATAGTACATGTACTGGATTAACATATAGGCTATTTTTTATCCGGGTACCACGCGAGCGAAGCCGCGGGCGGCAGCTAGTGTTGAAAATAAATGAAAAAATCGGTCAAGTGCGAGTCGAATTCGCATACGAAAGGTCCCGTATCATCGTAAATGTATATAAATATTTCTTGTATGAGGCCCCTATTTATTTTTATAATTTGTTGTTATAGCGGCAATAGAAATACACACTATGATTCAAATGAAAACTCTCTAGCTATTATGGTCCACGAGATTAAGCCCGCTGACAAACTGACAGACGGACGGACGGACAGCGGAGGCTTAGTACCTAATAGGGTCCCGTTGTTGGCACCTTTGGGGTACCTACGGAACCCTAAAAAATTAGTTCACTTCGTTACTACTTCTACTACTAGCCGTGTCACTAATTCTTTCGAAACATTGTGGTGAAATGATTTAAAGTGCGCCTCTAAGGCTCCACCTAGTGCAACTGACACATGTTTTAAACTATATTCACTCCGTGGATAAGTATACTCTTGAAAATACTCGGAATTCGTTTCTGTGATCCAAATGTTTTCTTATTCCTTCTTCACTCCAAAATATAGTAACCCCTTAAAAAAATCATGGTATCTAGAATCTATTGGGTTTTGAAATTTTCAGTTCAGATTTTAGTCAATCAATCATTTTGCCAACCATTTAACACAGAAAATTCAATGGTTATGAATGACCTAGCTGTTTCTTCAAAGTATCACCTGCACGCCTAGTAACTTAAAAATAAGGTTGTTTTTTTTTGCATCTCCTTTGTATAATCGACTAAAATAGAACTGGAATGGCGGGTACAAGCCGAGGTTACTAAGCAGTAGACGGTAGCGCGTTTCGTTGCAGTCCATCTTTAACTTTTTGCAAGATATTGTCGGCCATTTTGAATTCAGTTAACTTTATTTGAAGTATCTGTTTCGTCACATTGATTTCATTATGTGGCGCTCGTGGCGTAGTTTGCTTAGGCGTTCTTGATTGATCGTTAAAGTTAAGCAACGATATGCGCGGCCACAATTGGGATGGGTGACCGCAAGTGGCATTACGAGCTGAGCGCTTCCGGGCTTCGAAGAGCACGTTAAATTGTCGGTTCCGGCTTTCAAGTCGTTAATCCATGACGGAGGCCTTTAGGCGGCCTAAAAACTCCGTCACTAGAGTTGGCCACTAGCTCATACGAACTTACTTACTTATTGGAAATATCTTTAATGTTTCACCATATTGATTTCATTATGTGGTGAAACATTAATGTGGTGGTGTGTATGAAAATGAGAATAATGCTCCTATTTCATAGCAGAACCAAATAGTTAAGATACTCCTTAGAATAAAGCCACAGACTGCTTACATAATAGTACTTAAGTGCAAAAAAGCCAAGAACAGAATTGCGTTCAACTTCAGCTGCTAAAAAGGTCCGACATTACCAGGGATTCCAAAGGTCACTTATACACTATTCAGTAATCTGTTCCAGACAGAATGCGAGATACAGCCTACGACTATAAATAATAAGTAGGCCTCATTGGAGATGCAAAGCTGGGTGCTTATGAATGCATCAGGCGGCAGTTTTTATACGGTTGGCTTGGCATTGAAAGGTTATGCAGTGCTGGTACGAATTATGCAAAATTTCAAGCTTTTTACCAGACTGCTGTGGAGTTAAAAAGGATTAGATTGTTTCGAGATAACATATACATATACATACAAATTAATACGCCCATATCTCTAATGAGGTGGACAAAGCCACAAGTAAACATAAGAAAACAAAAGATAAAGCAATATAAAACCTTTAATTTGAAACCAGATGTTAAGTCCATAGATGATACAGAATATACCTACGCCTCAAGGTACATTAGCATGAAAGAAGATAGTTCAAAAATAAAAGAGTTAACAGCAAAATGTTAAATAAAATAGGCCGTAGAGGCACTATTTCTGTACGTACGTCAAAATGTCACGCCACGCTTGCGCAAACGCAACCAACGTCTATAAATAAGCATATTAAACGGCCAGTAAAGTGGTTTAAATGATTTAAATCATACCTTAAGAAATTCAATGGAGGGCGTAAAACAAATTCACCATTTCAAAATGGCAGGTAAATTAAGCGGCTAATAAGTTTTAGCAACCAGACGCCATGTATTATGCAAACCAACGGGGGACGAAATGAATACTGGAACAGGAAAAATTATGAAGTGGAAAGACTATTTTATACGTTTTACGAGGTGGAATAGTGGGAAAGAGAAGCCCAAGCAAAATCTTATAACACGACATGAACGTGAAATAAAACTCCACATAGAAACTGAAATAAAACTTTTTTTAAGCTGCATATTTCTGCATTATCAGCAGTATAACAGCACGACTAACAGTCATAAGCTCTCTTCATCAAATAACCACAAAACAAATTCAACATGGTCCCTTACCCATAGCCATAACATCAATTATATCATACCTTTATATTTCTCAATAATAACAAACTATTACCCATATTAACCCAATTTCAATCTCACCACATAGATACCAGGTGCGAAAAGCAATATAATATCGGTGACAAAGTTTTTAAAACTGGCTATCAGTTGATAGACAGCCGTCTAGACCGGTACGATCTAGACTTCTAAACCGAGGCGGCGAACACGTCTAGACTACAGATTCAAAAGATACCATCTTAGGAATAATGCTTGTTGCGGAATCCCACTGAATTTGTTGCTATGTGACTTATTTTGGAAGCAGTTTAGTCAAATGTCAAATCTATTAAAAAACCTGTTTGAAGTTGTTCTAGCTTTACCTTATACAGCGTGTTTTGTCAAATAATGCGATGTGTTTACCTGAAAGAAAGAAAAATCAACATAAATTTACACAAAAAACAAAATAACAAGAATTGTCTAGCATTCTGTGAATCTAAACCTCTAATCCTTCAATAATGCAGTCGGGATACGTATATGTTTATTTATTAATACTAGATCTTTCAAAGGCATGGGAAGTCTCCTTAATTAGAGAATTATCTATCACAGTCAAATCTAATATCAACAAATTAATCAAATTTATACACAAGGAACAGTAACAATGTAACAACAATAAAAATTCGTACGCCAACGCAAGTTAATATCGGCCAAAAAATTGAGATCATTAGTTCATTGCCAATGCTTTCGAGACAATCAGCCAAAGCAGGTTACAATCAGTAGGTAAGGTCATTACAAGTAACCATTAACCCACTGAGATAGTTAATGAGCGCCAATAAATTGGTTTCGACTGATAATTCATTATCTTAAATCTTAATTGTTATATTGCTGTTGGAGAGGATTTTAATGAACGTTGAAGGGCACTAAGGCAAGCTAGTAATAGGGTCATGGGAAATGTTGATCAAACAGGTAAGTATAGATACAGAGAAAGAAAGTTGAAAAATATTGGAAAACCTTCGTGACGCAAATCGTAAATATTTTCATTGAATTTGACCTGAAACCAAAAGTCATTGAACGCGTTTCATGGTTTATATTCGGTCAACGGACTAAGGCATTGACTTCTATTTAACTTTATTTAGATAAGCTCAATTTTGGGTTTCTATCATAACTAATTTACGATTTCAGTACCGTCATATTTCATACCAAGGTATTGTTAGAATGTTCGAAAGACGAATGTTCATGTTTGCTCCATACCTTGTCCGTATTAAAAAAAAAATATCTCTATATTTTTACAGTTCTAATTTATTTTTTACTTTCACCGTTAATTGTGAATGAAATTCTAAGATAATCATGATTATTCACTGATCATTTAAATATTTGTAATATGTCTATATTCTGAGTGGTCGTAAACCAAGATAGGTATTCTCGCAAATGACTGCAATTTAAAAGCAGACTTAGTAATTTTAAAATCTAGACCGGAGTTAAGCTGGCGAATAGTTTTCATTTCGCACGGTCAGCGAGCAGCTAAGGGGAAAGTGCTAACCGCCGAACGCACACAAACATACCCAGTCACTCGTTCAATTCAGTTTTTAGTGGGAAAAACAAATATTTATTTCTCACAAGTAATTTTAAACTCGTTTTGAAACTTAAGAGTAATAATTACTCCTAGTTTCTCTTTATCATATCTTGAAGTTGAAATCATAAAGCGCTAATTGGATTTTTTTTATTGCCTTCTCCCTCATCGTCAAGGAATGTTTAGGGACTGGAAATTTTGTGATGTCTATTCGGATACGGATTCGTTTCCGTCTCGAATTCAAAAAATATTGCCAGATTCGCGTTTTGTTTGCCGTGAAAACCATCAAAAATACATAGGTCACATTGTGTGCCTAACCAACAGTATGTTACACGCGTCACATTCTTATTCTGTGAAAGGAAACGGATATGGTGGCCGACGTCTTCGGACATTGATCGATGAACATTTGCATGTCTTCCTAGCCGTAAATTTTGTCTAACTTTATAGCGTGTTTGGTGTAGGAAGTAAACATCACGATCCACCAACGTTTACTTGTTCTAGGTCATGTTAACTGGCACACGTGCTCGTTGTTTGAGAACTAATCACTTTTGTATTGTATGCTTGATTTATCTCGTAACAAATGGCTCCCAAATCCAAGAACGCAGGTATGGTTTTAAATGAAGTTTTCGCTAACTACTATTTGGCAGATATAACAACAGAAACTATTTTACTATAAAAAGGCACACGTTATTAAGATATTCCTATTCAGACTAAAATTTTGTTGGTAAAGGTTGTTCATTTGTGATGTGGAACAGCATAAGCTAAGGCCTTTTACCATCTATAGTAGATGATTTATACAGAGTCAGGAGGTAACTTTTATCTTCACAAACGGGACGCTGTAGCCCGGGACGAATTAAGATGGAGTAGGCTTGCCCAGCACCTATTCCATCCTTTCAGCTTAGTCGGCCTTGTCCACAGGAAAGACATGGTCAATACGTGCGGAGCTGACTAAGCCGCGGGTTCCTCACGATGTTTTCCTTCACCGTTGTGAGAGTACTGGTATAGCGCACATAAATTTTTCGCACAGAAACATCCATTGGTGCACGGCCGGGTTCGAACCCACGACCTTAGGATCGGAAGGCGGGGTCACTACCAACTAGACCACCAATGCTTTCGGAACAGCATAAAGGCTCTAGGTAAATAAGTAAGTAGATAATTTTTGGTAAGTATAGTCATAATAGATACAATCAAAAGTAACTATATAGTTACCAAACTGGAAGTCTCAGACGATCGAGCCAAGGCATCTTACAAATGGCTATCTACACTGGCGTTATGCTCCACCTATTATCAGGGCTACCGACGTAACTATTGGGCTAGTACAGACATACATAGACAGATATTAAGCTAATCTAGTATATACTGGAACTAGTTTATCTTCCCGCTGCGTGTGCTAGGAGTTGAATTTCGGAAATTCGTTTCTTAGTTTCCTTCCACCAAAAAAGAAATACGAGTATATACCCTCTAAGTTTCATGCATCTAAGGCTAATGGTTTAATCAGTAACATAAGAGTGTTATATGTTTTTCATGTAAAACTTGTATGTTCAGTGCATGCAGTGGTCACATATAATTGAGAGAGCACTAGATAAGTTTAGCATGTTTGTGTACCTCTCGTTGGTGATCTAATAAAATAAAATAAAAAAATTGTTTGGATTTAAGTGCCCGTTCCAGTGACGAAATCCTCAGTCGAAGAGATCTATGACTAACTGACTTTGTAGCGTAAATTGTAATGTTTAAAACCCTGGTTGAATAGAGTGACATCTAGTTACAAGTTACTTCCTTTGATTGTCCGAGTCGCTTCCCCGGACATGAAGACAATCGCCGGAATCCTATTACCTAATTGTTTACTATTGTTTTAATATCCTGCTTTGTACTGTACCAGCCGTATGACACGTGTTCGCATTCATGTTGTTTCACAAGACGTTGACACAAGATTATATTCATCATTCACAGCGCATAGTATCCCACTGCTGGGTTTAGGCCTCGTTTTGGTTCCGCCATTCGCTCCGGTCGGTCTTGTGCTCCGCGCATTCAAAAACTATGGCCCTTTTTGATATCTTCGACCCATATAATAATGTATTAGTGGAATAAAAGTTTACACCAGTTAATTTTCGTTTCAGTACAAGCCTTATAATAAGTAGGTTGTAATTCCAAATCTCCCTTTGGCGACTACAAAAATGTGCCATACTACATTTTGTGAACGATAAAACTTAGTAAAATCGAATCAGAAATATCTAAACAAACCCAGCAGGTCCTAACAGCTTCGGAACATTATCTTGTTTGCGTTCGCCAATAATAATTTGCAGTTACAGCTCCTCTGATAGGCAACACACAACAGAAACTATCAAGCACTTTTCGTAATCGATCGAGTCGACCTACTGATGTTGACTCTGTCACAATGACTCTTTCACTCTGGTCAGACATTTGATTTACTTGTAAAGTAAGCTTTATATTCATATTGAATTTAGATTTAATTTGGCTCGCGATCTAGATGAAATAAAAGCGTAATTTGGTTGCGTCGCGTCTGTCGCTTATTGAGAGTGAATAATGCGAGTTACCTACCCGATCCCGTTAACGTGTAGACAAATACTGATAGCTGATATTCCACAGATGGCGCTGTGTTTTGTCCATGCAAATAGTAAACGTCATCGCGATCGAGTAAGTGAAAAAAGCAACCAAGTACTCTGATTTATGATTTTTTATTGTAGCCATGTCACTGTGCGTTTAGCGAAGTGCAAAATGACTTTGCTCTCGTCTCCAAGTGCTACGTAGCCAGCCACAAATTTCAACAGAGTGAGATTTAGCTAGGTTTGCTATTTCTCCTGTGACCCCGAGACGTTCGCCCACGATTGCGGTCGAGCGTTTCTTAACCTGGGGTTCGTTTCATAATAAACTTAATAATTCGCTTTCAGATAAACTTTTTGAGCTTTTATGAACAGCTAGCGGACAATTCACAGCGGCAACCGCTCCCTGGGGATAAGTAGGCGGTAGTAATGTTCTAGTAATAGCAATAAAACTGCACGAGTAAGCGACGCGCTAGCTTTCCGACACAGTTCACTAAGAAAATAAATGTGTAGTCAGTCACTACAATGCACAATATTACATGTAACCTCAGCTGGGATCTGGAATACTGAAACTTTAACGAGTTTTTCTGTCCTATTCCGTAAAAAATTTAGGCGAAATGGCCAAACTGAGAATGGTACTTCGCGGATTCGTTTTATGGGAATTTTATGCGGCGGAATCAAAGCGAACTCGGCGTTCCGTTGTGGCTAGTCTGCTGAATATTCATATCCAAAATCCTAAACTAAATAAAAATAGCAAGTGAATGCTCTCTGATTTGAGCTGACAAGTGTTCAATTGAGACGTGAATGTATTGAGAATAACGTATCAGTTTAATGTACAGCTTGTTATTGCATTCTGAACGTTGGACCTGCCAGATTGGCTCACTTGTAATGATGGCCCATTCAATTGGACGTTAGTTACCAAGCCATTATCGCATGTAGCTTTTGTCCGTGGATCTGCCCCATGAAATTTAAAGATATGCTTCATCATCATCCACAAAATGGCATGGCAAACAAAAAGTCTTTCTCTGTTTATGCCATCTACGGTTTCGTTTGCGTAAAAGAAAATGCTTACTTTTAACGATGTTTTAAATCAAACTCATTGTTTTGACATAAATCGGGAGTAAATAACAAATGTAGTGTAGTCGGGGCCTTAGGTCAATGATTATGGCCAACAGCTATAGCTACGAGTATATTGGTAAAAACAAGCGTGCGCATCGCACAATATCCTTTCGTGCATGTTCATGTTTCACCAACTAATAAGCGCGGCTTACCACATGAAATGTTAAACAACATTTCAAACCTTTTTGAGAATTATTTTGAAAAACTTAACGTGTCCATTCATATTTTATTTAAAGTATCCAAACCTGGTTCCTAGCCAGTCGCTCCGCCCCCGTTAAAAAGTTCCCATATAAGCTATGACACCCTATTTTATCTTTTTTTAAGGGGAAAAAAATCCTGAAACACATGTCAATTTATTTTACCTGTATAGTATCCCGACCAAGTTTCAAGCAATTTGCACTACGATACGCGTTAAAAAGTTCCATACAAACGTTTTTACCCCTTTTGGGGCCGAATTTCGAAAAATGCCACCATTGATATATGGAAACTACCTTCCAAAATTCAGCTTTACCTGTATAGTATCCAGACCAAGTTTCAAGCAATTCGCACTACGCG
The DNA here is from genome assembly GCA_949320045.1 of Scotopteryx bipunctaria. Classification (NCBI taxonomy): domain Eukaryota; kingdom Metazoa; phylum Arthropoda; class Insecta; order Lepidoptera; family Geometridae; genus Scotopteryx; species Scotopteryx bipunctaria. The sequence continues at coordinate 4,019,557 of OX439465.1, forward strand.
TTAAAAAGTTTTATACAAACGTTTTTACCCCTTTAGGGGCTGAATTTCAAAAAATGCCGCCTTTGATATATAAGTAAACTACCTTTCAAATTCAGCTTTCTAACTTTAGTAGTTTGGCCTGTGCGTTGATGGAGATAACGCATGCTCATATCAGTACAGACATCCTGTGATTTCACAGTACTGAGATGAGATCCTCTCAAACGATGCCATGGTCTATGCAATCACGCCTCGGTCAATTGGAATCTTGATGCAATATTCTGACGTTAATACCATATTCTTTATCCTTAGTCACACCAGTTTTTGCATACTAACCATAATTACGTTTCTGGTAGCCTATTTAGTTGGGACCTTGAGGTATCGTGACTGGTCCTACCCAGTAATAAGCATTGAATATTGAATTGTGGTTTTCAATTATTGACGCTTCGAAGCTATTTAGGAATCCAAATATAGAGTAGGAAGACTGTTTTGGACATGTGCGTGTACGCGTCAATTAGTAAAGGCCACGAAAGGAATTGCTAGTTAATACGTGACCTTGAAAAGGTAGAAAGGGTCATTAGTCATTTTAGGGTTCCGTACCCGAAGGGTGCCAACGGGACCCTAATACTAAGCCTCCGTTGTCCGTCCGTCTGTCAGAGGGCTATATCTCATGAACCGTAATAGGTAGAGGGTTGAAATTTTCACAGAGTGTGTATTTTTATTTCCGCTATAACAACAAATAATAAACACAAAATAATATAAATAAATAAAAGGAGGCCCCATACAAGAAAAAACGTACATTGTACATGTACGATGGTACGGAACCCTTTATGTATGAATTCGTCTCGCACTTGGCCGGTTTTATTTCTATTCCTGTTCCGTCAAATAGATTTTTCTCAAACGGTGAAGGAAAAATCGTAGGGAAACACGTAATACAATCTAAAAAGTTCAAAGACGTGTCAAGTGAGCAAAATGAGCCTTTGAAGAGCATTATCCTTTCACCAGTACTGTGTACTCATCTCAGTACCTACTGTGAAATCACAGGATGTCTGTACTGATAATGAGCATGTGTTATCTTCATCAACGCACTAATAAAGGCGTAAGGCCAAACTAATAAAGTTTGAAAGCTGAAATTTTAAAAGGTAGTTTCCTTATATAGAAAAACCACCCATTAAGGCGACATTTTTCGAAATTCAGACCCTAAAAGGATGAAAACGTCTGTATGGAACTTTTTAACGCGTGGTATGATTTGCTTAAAACTCGGTTCGGATACTGTAAATGCGAAATAATGGACACGTGTTTCAGGATATTTCCAAACAACCCTTAAAAGAGGGTGAAATGGAGTGTCAAATTTGTATGGGAACGTTTTAACGGGCAATGCGATTAGCTTGAAACTAGGTTTGGATAGGTACTATAAATGCAAAATAAATGGACACATGTTTGAGGAATTTTCAGAACAACCCTAAAAAGAGGTGAAATAGGGTAGCTATCAACGTTTTTATTTGAACTTTTTAAATGACGGGCGGTACGATACTTATCTAGCTACCGTGCTACTCAAATTATTAACCTCTCTTTGGGGCCAGCATTCAACAGTTCAACAAAAATGTTTTGTCTTAATCATCAAAAGATCTCTTTAAATAAATAAATGCATCATTTAAATCAGTTACATATGCATGAGAACGGGACCAGGCCAATTAACGGGGCTTTGAGAACTCGTATGTGTAAGATTTAAAAAGAGCATCAAACAATTTGAGCGTAAAAGCCTTGCTGTATATTGAATCCTTTCACCGCACTTGTTAACTTACCGGCGTCGGTTACAAAACTTAATGTAAAAATCTAGATAATATACATACATACATATTAACACGCCCGTATGCCTAAGGGGGTGGGTACAGCCACAAGTATCATAAGAAAACTTGCAGCCGGTCCTAATTCAAAGTCTCAAGTTGGATATGGTGAACCATGATTTTCTTTTATGTTTTATGATTTAGTTGAAGTAATTGGTTGTGCCGTTCTAATTCAATAAATATATGGTGACAGGTGATCAGCCCATCGCCCATATACATGGTCCATCATAATCCCTTAGTCGACTTTTACGGATCTAAGGGATTACGAAATCTAGATAAACAAGGCATTCTTTTCTAACTACCTCTTTATTTCTCAACCTAAGTTTGCGAGGATGTTTGTGCCTTCATCATCAACGGCTGAAAGTATTTGAACGAAGCTGGCTATATACAAAGTGCTTGATACGAGTATGAAGCGAGCGAAGCCACGGGCTAGTTAGTACCTAAATAAATAAAAGCGCGAAGTAAACAATAACGCCCTGTAAGACAAATAGAGCGAAGAAGCTCCCGGAATTAATACATTATTCATACAATTAACATCGAATGGAGCAACCTGTATCCCTCGGGGAATTTTCCAGGCAATTCCATGAACAGAAACCAGTACAGATTCGAAAGAAAGCCTTATGAATACAAAGAGAGCTTTGTCACAAATGAATTGCGACACAAAAGCGCTGTCTGATCAGAGACCTAGGTGATAGGCTAGATCAAAGTTTGTCATTGGCCTCATTCAGCGTCCGGGTTACATCACAGTCTCTTTCTCTCGCCTTTAGAATCTCCTGAGCGCAAAAAAGACAACAATAAGGCATGACGCGTGTCACTCAAACACGGGGCACAGGTCGTGTGGGTTTGGCATTAACCCACATCTAACGCCCGTGGGTAGCCGTTCTAAAATTAAAAAGAAAAAAAAAGAGCTGTTCTGTTAGCGCGTACGCAATCAACGTTACTGCAACAGTTTGAGAATAAACCTAAGGGTGACATTGAAACTGTTTTTGAACTATGTTTTGGTTGTGAATGTTTATGAAAATCTTTCAATGGGCCTGTTTCAGGTATACGTCTGAAATAGTTGAACTCCTTAGATTCATGGCCAGGTAATCTTTGATATCGTGATTTTCGTCGTAGGTTCCAATCAGTTCGAACACCAATGTATTTTTCAAAGAACACACAAAAGTTCAGAGACGTGTGCTATATGCACGAAAGACTTTTTAATCTTTGTTGCGAACAGAACGCTCGTATTTCACGGAATTCAAGCGACTCATTTTCGATAGCTTGTGTCAATGTCACCCCTATATTTTGTATTTTTCTACAAGCGACATCGCTTATCGATCAGTAGACTAGCCCTTCAGATCTATCTACCCACAAACCGGGCGGTTAGCTAGCCATTTCATAATCACTGCGAAGACTGGTTCACAATACTGGGTCACAATTAAAAGTGAAATGGAGGCCAATCCAGTACTTACACCTACATAGCAAAGAAAGTATTTCAGGTAGCCTTAGGCCATTAACACATAACCTACATTTTTAGCTTAACCCTTTCTTTTTGACGGATCTTTTTATATATTCTTGTTTCAATTATTGAAAGGAAATGCTCAATTTTTTTCACCACACCGGTTCACCTGAAGGGTCTGTTCAGGGACACAAGATTGTGATTAATCAGTTTCACAAGAGGTTTTGCTCGCGTCGTACTCAGATAAAAAGTAGCCTATGGCATTCTCGGGCCCTTACCCTTTTTTACGGACAAAAACATTTCGATCTATTGTTCCATCGCTGTGTTAAGGACAAACCAGCATACGTACAAACATATTGGCATATATAATATTAGTACAGAAATAGTTTATAGTAACAGCTGGTAATTATGATGGTGTACTTGGGTCAAACTAAATCCAGCACTTTAATCATTCGTTTGTGGATGGTGTTTTTTGCTTGAACTCGCGAAGTAGGGCGGTATTGCTAATAAATTCTGAGTAGTGAAATTAATCTGACCTCAAAAATGAAGTAAAAAATGTGGCATTCCTACACTCGCTTTCTAAGACGATTGTTTATTAGACACAAACGGGCGGTTATTGTTACTAACGATTAGTTATGATGACAGCTCATATATAAAATATCTGGTCAAACTAATGACTAGACGATACGCCGCCGTTGATTTTTTTATTAAGTGTTAGTTGATGGACTTTTGCGTACAGACTAGCATGGATCTTGAACGCTGAACCCGTGCGTAAACTATCCCTCACTTGACACTCGCCGATCGCTCAACACCCGTGCTGATTTTTATAACACGCCGAAAATAATATTGCAACGAAAATTCCGTTTGCACAGTAATCACCGATTCTTTCATAAAAGTTAGTGAGCAAAATAAAACTATTGGCTGGCGTCCAATTCAACAATGCAATTATTATATTCATACGTTCATGCATGCCTCTTCCGATACCGCCAAGCACGAAATTACCCCATAAATTCAACTTTCATAATTCTCGTACCTAAGAGAATTCAACGTTTCCTTTGAAAAAGCCAAGTCAGAGGAACCTACTTTGTTTAAATTGCATCAGTAGATGACATTAATATATTATGTACATACGGATAGTAACTCTTTTTACTGGTCATCAAAGGTTTATCGAAGTCACGGTTCTTTTCTACCAACATTCATTTAATAATAGGTTGTTTCTTGGGGATTCTGTTATTTTCCAATAATCCAAAAAAAATCCAGAAAATAAAGCTTCCAAAGAGCTGTTTTATTTCATATCATAGAATTATCTTCTAACCACTGTTTAAATGTAAAAAATTGACCTCTTTATTCTTAGGGCTTACACCACAGGCTAACAAGGTAGACGGGAAGAGCTCTTGCAGACACTTGTGGTTAAGACCCTACCACAGTATGTGTAATAGTACCCACCTACCAACAAACGTAGCTAAATTTCACTCAAATGTCTTTTAAACCAACACTATGTAAGTAGCGCGCAATTATCTTTTATCCACTTCTGGAGATAGGCCTCCCTTTGCTTGGGCCATCCAACACGGTTATATTTAGCTATCTATCTATGCTTCAATCAAATTCAATGTGAACAGAATGTATACAAACAATTTGTAATAGTTTGCTAATTCAGTATAATTTAGACATAAAATAACTATTTGAATTACAACGACGTGAACACATCTGCTGGCATAAGCTAGCCAAATTCATGAGGATTAACAAAGAAACACCTGCCATCTGTGGTTGCCTACCAAAGTTTTGTTGGTAAACATTCCATCTTATTTGGCTAGACCGCTAGTGTATCGACCGTTCGATCGAGAAACCGAATTCAATTTTAATCTCTAAATCTAACAAATAAAGTTCAATTTACAACACTTGGGAAAGTAGTGGAACAGGCAGAGACTCAGCTTGACCACTTACCACGATTGGGTCGTCAAGTAAACAGCAAATGTTTGGACGGCGCTGGCAATCTCGGAATTCGGGTAGACGCCTACCACGAACTGGGTTATCAATTTGTACCGAGATAACGTTACTGTTTGCGAATAATAGAAGGGTTCGGCGTTTACAAATTCTGTTATCGAGTCCTAGGAAACTTCAGTTAGAACTCTCAGCTTTAGATTTCGAAATATTGCAAACATGTGAAGACAGATTCGAAGAAAAAGAATTGTCGAAAAGAAGACTGACGCTGATACTTGATTGCAATCTTACATCAGTAATATCACGAACCATTGGCTGGTATTTTTATCATTTGTAGACTCCGAATAAATAATCTAGACCACACCAACTTGTGTACCATCAGTCTGATAAGATTTAGGAAGGACAATACGAGTATTTTGTCTTTATCAGAAACTGAGCAAAACCATGACTAAAGAAATAGCTTTCAGTATTTTGAAGTACAGCACTTTTATACTGTTTTATTATAGTTAGAGCCTAAACAATCAGATAGAGTTAATCCAGTTGTCCAAACGTGTAGAAAGAAGTTTGTTTATACATGGAACTCTCGCAGGGAAAAGGGCAAAACCTAGTTCTGAACTATACAAATACGATGTTGTATGTAACTTTGAAAGGGCACGCCAACCTATGTTACACAAACCTTTAGAAAATTCATCTGTATTTATGGAAACATTAATTTTCTTCTTGTTATTTAGACTTCCAGTGTAAATACTCCGTTACTGAAGACACACCAAAACTGTGACATTAAAGACTGGATGAACGTTCAAATGTTAAAATTATTAATCCAAAATGAATATAACGTATCCTCAACATTGCGAGCACTGCTTTCAAGTAGCAAACTTTCAAGTAACATCATATCGTACATTGTACACAGATAGAACAGTAAGTGCAATAACCGATTGAATCTCGTTGCGTGGCGATCGATCGCGCTCCTGTCTGTGACCTACTTACCCACTCGTCTGCACGGGGTGATGGTTACGCACTTTTGACATTCATACCTAACGAGCCGTTGACTTCAGGACCCCTTTTCGACGAATAAGGGTAGAATTTGGAGCAAACTTCACGCAGTTCGAGATTTCAAATATTGCTCTACTTGTTCCAAATTCCGGTGACATTAACAAAGCATCTGAATAGGTTTCTGAAACACATTAATGTTGGAGTCTGGAAATCGATTTAAATTCTATTGTCCAAGTCGTAAAAGTAATAAATATGTTGTCTGCTGTGCGTTAAGTCGATGACCGAATAACTCAAGCATTTAAATTTTACTTTTAAAATAAATTGTATGAAGAGCTTCTCCCGACTCGTTTTATATTGTAACTTGATAACTCGATTTCAATAAGCTGTTATTCATCTTAGATTTATAATACTGAGAATCTACGACGAAGTTGTCATTTTATATCCCACGATTCTATTACAAACAGTAATGGTACCCCTAATTGGTTTCTTCGAGTTCTGTTACTGCCGTTCGGTCTGCCATTTGCACTTCTCATTTGTCAGGCCTGTTTACACTAGAGGTGATTTATAATGTATGAGATTAGTCAAAATTACTAGAATATGATAAACTGAAACTGGCAACATTTGAGTGCCTGTAGTCGAGGTGCTAATCATCTAAGTTTCCTAAATCACATGTGCTTACTACACAGTTTAAATTACAATATTACGCTATAAATTCGTGCCTAGTTAAAGGGTGGGTTATATTGAAGTATCAATTAAACTTGAAATTCTATGTAATTGTGCTATTCCCTGTGGTTCACACAATGCTCCTGTGATATTTGCCATTCGTATTGCCGTAGTCTGCCGTATATGTTTTAATTGAGACACCTTTAATTGAAAGATGGAAGTTACTTTTACGTAAGCTATAAAGCGGTTTGAAAATAATTAAGTGGCTGCTTCCCGACTTAATTAAACTGGTGGTGGCAAAAGGAGGTCGTGGTTAGTTACTGCTGTATAATAAAAGTCAAGTTTATCAAACTGAAGCATTTCTTGGAAGAATGTGAAAAGCACGCAGTTTTACGGCGAATAGGCCCTAAAAATTCTCAGACTAACCTCAAAAAGATTAAAGCATGGATAACCTGCTAAGCGTGGAATTAACGTGAAATTCAGTGTCAAGTGCAAAAGGCCGCGGATAGCACGTCAAGAAGGGACTGAAGTAGACAGTGGAACGTCTGGAAGTGTCCAATTGAGCCCGAGGGCAGAGTGCCAAGCCACTGGAGAATCTTCACTTTGAGAGAAACTTTCGTCTTAGGTCTATGTCACTTTATGACGGCTTCATGTAAAATGAACTTTATTTCACTGCCTTTAGTCTTAATATACAATGCAAGTACTAATACAAACAGACAAACAAACTAGGCGAAGACCATCAATTTTCAACCTATCTATCTAGACGTGTCACTAGTTCTTTCCAACCAGTGTGGTGAAAGGATTTAAAGTGCGCCTTAAAATACTCCTTTCGTGTGCTATCAATTTTCAATGGTTTTAATCTATAACAGTAGCTCAGGTACCTGTTTTATGTGTGTAGTGTAGTGTACTCGTAGTAGAGTAGAGTGAAACTTTGATACGTTATTGAGTAAGTTATGTATGTTTATGGAGGTAAAAGTAAAATGAATTCCATTGAAAGTGGTCGAGGAATTGAGTTACTCAGTAAACTCAGTAGATATCATCATCATCACTCAAAATGCTCTCTGAAGCTGTCCTTGCTAAAGATAGCGAATTTGGAAAATGTCATTATCAGATAACGAATAACATTAACTTAGGTAGGTACTTGTAGAGTCACCGTTCATACACAAAAAAACAAAGAGTCGACACAGTTTTCACACAAAAAACATAGCCCTGCCAAAAACGGGTTGGAAAAAAAAATATCATTCTTTTTCATGTCTGGACTATGATGACGGTCCTGGCAAACAGAGATACTTACAGGTTCTAGTCTAAGTGTCTATCAACTCAAAACCATTTTCTTTCATACATACATATACATATTATCACGCCCGTATTCCTAATGGGGTGGGCAGAGCAACAAGTAAACATAAGAAAACTTGCAGCCACTTCTGATTTTAAGTCCTAAGATGATGTGGTGAACAATGGTGACAGCTGAACAGCTCATCGCCCATATAGATGGTCCATCATTTTGGAGAGATCTATCCCTAAGTCGACTAGTTAATACTTGTTTCCCGTTCATAGTTAATTATTAGCAAATGAGCTTCATTATAATGCTAATCTACTCGTACCTATGCGGTTATTAATAAAATATCGGCCGAGCGACCTAATTACTACAAACTCGCCCGTTGCCGAGTGCCTGTGACGCATTTAGAATAGGTGTTTGGCGAAGAGAAATAATATCAGATAGCTAGAGATAAGCAATTTGCAAGAGTGAACCTCAAGACAAGACAAGACCAAAGTCGCAGGCATTATGACGTTAGTATGGCGGACTGGCTAAAAGATTACTATAAGAATTGGACAATAATGAAAACATGCACTTAGGTTTTTTTTAAACAGTCACATGCATAGGTATCAGAAACTACGAGTACCATGGTACCACAACACCCAGACCCGGAAGAAATATTTGAAGAACATGCAAACATTTCTTCCGCAGCGGGAATCGAACCCGCGCCTCTTGCCTCTCTGCCGAGCAGTCGCCCGCCACGCCACCGAGGCCGTCAAGGTTTATCGTTTATCTGTATAAATCAGTGCAAATACTAGTGGTCTAATAGAATATTGGCAGGTACAAATAGTACGCTATACCAATTTATGAAACGACGATGAAAAAAATCGTGAGGTAAAATTCGAAGAGTGCATTACAAGAGCCTTTTTTTCCTTTCATCGCTTTGGTTCGTAAGAACCAGTGACATGAGCAGTAGTAGAGCTATATAACCCTGGATACCACCCTATATATAGCCACTAGCTCATACGAACATACATACATACCCTGTGATTAATAGCCTGGTTTGTTTTGTCGATGGCTTGGTCTACATCTACTCTCGTGTCACGTTTATGTCGTGTAAGTGGAAGCGTAGTTTTGAGCTCGCGAGCAACTCGAGATTGGATCTGGAATCTAATTACTTTTCAATATGGATTTGCATATGGGGTGAAGGTTTTTAGTTTTTTGTAATGGAAAGCACGATTTGACCCAATTCTTCTGAATTGTTAGTTTTATCTTCGGCACGTATTTTTATGGACAACTAGCTTCCGCGGCTTCGCTTGCGTGATACCAGGATACAAAAGTAGCCTTATGTTATTCCAGCACACATACTATGTATGTTCCAAGTTTCATTCAAATTCGTTCAGCCGTTATGGCGTGATTAAGGCACAAACACCGCCACATTCTCACAAACTTTCGCATTTATAATATTAGTAGGATATAATATCTTGCTTTTAAAACTGCAAATATAAGGCTCTATGCGGTAACTTCGACCGGTCCAACCGATTTGTGTGAAATAAGATAAGATAAGATAGATAAAGATAAGTTTATTGCAACAAATAGATAGCAATAGGCAGATTACTAATGTCTACAGTCAAGATCTGCCCCAATTGGTGGCAGTCAGAAACAACAGCGCATAAAAAAAAGATGGATATGGTGAACCATGGTGACAGGTGAACCGAAATATTCTAGAAATATCTTGATACTAGTACCAACCGAGTAAGCGAATCCGTAAGCAGAAATCATACACATTATCATATCGTATGGAAAGACGTCATAGGCTATCAATGAGGTAAAAATACGAACGGTTTAACAATTAACCTTGAGTCACCTGATTTACGATAAGATAACTCGAAGAATTTATGAAAGAAACCCCTGGAATACTTTTTAGTTGGAATTCTACTATTCTTCTCATGAGAATAGTTTTTCTTTGTAATTTTAATTAGTTTCCATTTAACGTATCAATGAACTTATCCGTTTGGCATAATAATTAAAAGCTTTAGTAAAGTTACAAGGAAAGAGGATAATACATTAACACAATTATGTGGAACACGCTATCGTTTGGGATTTTCTGTTTATGACATCGAATTCGTTTAATTTTAATGAATTGTTTTATTGTTCTACACATATACTCATAAATATCTTATTTTCAAATAAATAAATAAATATTCGACTTTTCACACAGTTTCATTTAGCCCGAAATTAATCAAAGCTTGTACTATGAGAACCAGATGGCTGATAAAAGACTTGTATACTTTTTTAAATACATACTTATATCATATATCTTTATAACACCTTGAAACATATTAGAAATTAACGAAATATTTAGCGCAGATGGACATAAACGTTTCATCAGTCCACACAGACGAACCATTGATGCGGTCGTAAGATGTCAAAATCGATAGGAGTCGTCTCGACCGTATGACCCATTTTATCAGTCAGTCTGGCAGCATAACTAACATAACAAAGTGTAGTACAGTCGACATAACAATGTATAGTCAACATAACACCAATGTACAGTCAACATAAGACATCGAAACCACTAGGTTTCGATGTCAACTGCGTAGGAGATAAGTGTTTGTAAGATGATCCAAGTGAGATGTGGTCTAAACAAAACTATTCTTGATTGTCAGAAGAGGTTTCCGGTTACTGTCTCATGTATTCATTTAGAAAATAAATAAAATATTGACTGTAAAGTTATAATTGATTACAGCCATTATAAAGCGCTCTTCCGCTAGATGGCGTAGCAATTAAAGAGGCATTTATAACTTAGTTTACTAGCTCCAACTCTAAGTTACTAGATACGAATTGAATTAAGTAATTTATTACTGAGAGGCAGCCGCGTTTCAAGATGTAATGAGAATTCTACTTGATTAAATGCTCCAATATAGAACTGATAATTAATTTCTAAAGATGGAATTGGATCTTGATAGGAGACTACATTTTCTTTTTAGAGGACGGATTTTAAGAGAATCATTTCGTTAGATAATCAGAGAGATGCCTACCAGGATAAGGTAGTTTTTTTTAACAGCACCCTGTCGTAGAGCATGCATATATTTCTTACGGGAATCGAACCCTTATCTATCTTGTCTCAGCTGGATACTCGCCAGCCACAACACCAAGGTTGCCAAACAACACAGACAAAGCGATTACAAAGAGCATTAAAGCGCGCAAAATTCAAGACACTGGTCGTTTTATTTATCATTGCTATTCTTTTTAGAACCACAGAACACTGCCTTTTCATAATCTTTACATTTTGGACACATCTGTCACTATTGTCAGCATTTTCAGGACATTTGCCACCATGTCATGGAATGTGACCCAGAACCAATGACCCAATAACCCTGAGAAAAGAAATCTGTACCAATTAATGAGAGTACTGTACCAAGCGTGGGTGTCAGGATCAAGGCCGCAAACCCAGATTTGAAATGAATGAACTTACAAACTTGCGAACGATATATTTGGAGCTCGAGGGCGTCTTCAAAGTAACATTAGATCAGTGTCAATACGAGACGTCGCTAATAGAAAATGAGTTTGACACTGACATACTCTATCAAACTGTCAACACCGCACTTTGTCTTATTTTATAAATATCAACAGTAAAATACGAAACGTACTTCTAAGTTTCTTTAATTTGTAGTAATGAAAATTACCAAGATATAAATATTGTAACGTAGAAACCCGTTTTGAAAGGATGTGTCAATTTGTGTATCCGTCTTAACATGTTGAAGATTTCTTAGGACTTTCCTTTCCCACACTCATTTGCGAAGGAGAAAATCAAATTCATTAAAATTATCTTTACTACACAAACTGACGTCCTGAGTTTGACGTTGAAATATGTGTATTTTAACAAGCTTTTAGACTATACAGTAAAAAAATTATCTAAAATATTGCTGATAGAATGAGTATCCTGTAATCATTTTTAGTTGGTTTAGTTGTGTTTTGTTGTTGCAAATAAATAGTTTCGTTTCACAATATGTATGCACGGTCTACGTAAACAAACATTGAACTTTACTATCTAATAATATACATGTTGCGGAAAACCACATTGAAATCTTTAGTTGGTGGAGTTAATGTCATTCCAATTCCAACTAGGCAAACAGGAAGAATTACAGATGGAACCTTTTGTTTGTCGTGTCACAGGTTTTTTTTTGGTCAGCCTACAGAGACAAGGTATTTTGGACCTACACAATGTAGAAAGACACAGTTACAATGAATATCCAATGGGTTACTCTATGGCCTATAGTTCTACAAATAGATGAGAGCACTGGAAGTCTAGTGGTAGCGGCCCCGCCTTCCGATCCCAAGGTCGTGAGTTCAAAGCCAGTCGTATACACTAGTAATCTCAAACGGTGAAGGAAAGCATTGTGAGGAAACCGGTATGTCGTAGAATCGTAGAAAAGTCGATAACATTATGTCAAATGCATGAAAGGAAACTTTGAGGCGCACATCAAGTTCTTTCACCACACTGGTTCGAAAGAACTAGTGACACGACTAGATAGATAGATAGATAGATAGATAGATCATAAATATTTAAGACTACGACATATTAGTTCTTTCACGAAATTTTCCTTCGCCTTGTATGGGACACCATGCTACATCATTTTTTCAAACAGAAAAAATCTTTATGATACGACCGTATTCGAACTCACGTCCTAAGCCACCCAAGATAACTACCTCATGTGTCAATGTCGATTCTGGCTAACACGCACAAAGAAGTAGGTACAACACTATTGTTTGTATCTTTTTGTTGTTTGTTGAAAATTCAATAATTTATAACACATTTGTTGTAATAACGTTAGCTTCCGCGACTCATTAAAAACAATTGTTATTGTATACTTATGACTGTAAACAGAACTTGTTCTCATTTCAATTGTAATTTGTAATTATATAGACGTTTTCATTTGCATGTAAATGTACAAGTCGATGATTTCTAAAGCAATTGTCCACTAAAGCATATTTTTTAGGGCAACAGTTCACTAGAGTGTATGTAGATTGATGAGTAATAGGATAGCGTGGTATGAGCATGTCATGAGGAGAATTATAAATATATGAATGTGGATGGATTTGGAGGTAGAAGGAAACCAAAGGTGATGGATTGTGTGAAAGATGACATTGTTAAGAAAGGAGAGCAGAGGTGACGGCAAACAGAAGGGAATGGAAGAAGAGAACAAGATGTGCTAACCGATAGAGAGAGATAAAGGCAATCAATGAGGAGTTCACTTAATTATATCTGCTTCATAGCTTACTAGTGGTCGGATTTGTCTGCGATTCAAATTGCAACGCTTCAGTTGACAGAGGACTTTAAAAATTCATTCGATAGTTTGCATGCTAATGTTTTACTCCAATGATATCTACCTTTAAATGGCAATAATGTTCGAGAGTCCATTTTAAGTTTTACCTCGTCATAAAGGAACTAATAAAACTAAAGAGGAAATAATAAAAGTTCGTTAAGAGCTAGCCAACCTAAGAAAACTCAAAGTCAATAGCTTTTGTTGATATCAGAACCACTTTGAATGTTTTAGAAACTGCCGATGAGAGAACCAATGACGTGGGAAATTCAATGAGGAGATTATAATCAAGTACACACAAATGACCTTGGATCCCAGCATAGATCAACTAACGTTCCTTGTTACAAACAGAATAAGGGTATAGGTACACGGTTTTTAAGCTATTGAAGCGATTAAGAAATTATAATCGATGATTAAAATTGTTTGTACACGAGTCTACAGCCTTTGGAATGACAATCAACTACTCATTACCCAGTTGATTGTGTTTGCATATCAAACGAATTACGTGTCTCTGGCGTTAGACACGTAATTTATACCAAACTAGTGGCACGCTCCGTGACATTTTCCGCGTTGAGTTTATCTCATACAAACTTCATCTTCCTGCTGCGTTCTTTAGGACTTGAATTTCTTTCTTTCTTTCGGGAATTCATGTACCCTCCAAGTTTCATGCTTCTAGGACTTATTGTTTAGCCTGTGTGTTGGTTGTCAGTCATTCAGTCAGTAACGTAAGAGTTTTATATATGTAGGTAAAACAATGACAATTGGTAATTTAAAGTTCAAATTGAGTCTTTTACATAACTTTTGGCATTGACAGCACTTCCTTAACCTTCAAACTTTAACCTTTTGATAATAAGTGAAGTTTTTTTCATGGAAATTGTTAAGTACACGCATAAAACGAAGCTGTATTATGAACACTGAGCGGAAATTGAAAAGTCCGTTGTATCCGCTACTTCAAACGTCGCGTCGGTCGGCAAAAACAAAAACGGCTCCACACACACAGTTTAGTAAAAGTCCTCTAGATATATCGAGTTAATTAATTTTTAACTCGTTTCATGTCGTACGTGTCACAGGCAGTATTAATTGTCAATACTCTCAATTCTATTGTTATATTCCTAAACTTAATATGACAGCTCTGAAACTACAACGGTCCTTGTTATCTCAATTTATAAGACAGGGACAGCATAATTTGTAGAACACTACATTTATGGAACGCTTAGGAAAATTCACTAAATGGATATAAATGTCAAATATGCATTTAGGGTGAAGAACTGTGCTCATTTTAGCTACGTGGTCATACAAATTAACTAACAATAAGATGACAATAATAGTGAGAATTCGTTGTCATTGTCACCATTCTCTACTGGTGCTCGAGTGGTTTGACATCGAATAGGCGTGAACTCTGTTGCAACAAGTGTCTCTAGGATGCCTTCAAGTTCTTGGGTATTTATGGTAGGACTCTATTATAAATATATGTATAAAGTTATAATATTAATAATAAAGAAATTATGTTGTGAAGATGTTTGTATGTTTCTATCAAGTGCAATGCCTAAGACACGGCCTAAGAAGCTTATTTAATTCCAAAGAATATCGCTACAGAATGAGGAGTTGGTCCGTCTCATACAATAGTTACAAGGTCGCATAATGTAGGCTAAATAATAATATCACAGACGATGCATTCATGCATTCGCCGGATGCCGCTTTGTGGGCTACACCTGTCTCCATCTGGCACAGTTTTTTGTGCTCGATTGTTGTCAGGCTAAAGTTAAATACCTGCCCAATTTTTAGCTGTATTATCAAAATCTTATTTGATTTTGACATTCTTTATTTCGACATTTTATTAAACAGGAGATGAAATTCTACAACACCCTTTTCTTAAAAGATGCCAAAGTGTTCTAGAATTTCATCTCCTGTTTAATAAATGATTTAAGAATTCGGCATTTTCTGTCCCGTACGTTGCCTATATTAAAAAACTTGCGAACGGCAATTCCGAACAAGCTTCTACAAAACTGGCATTCACAAGGAAGTAAGGAACAGTCACGTAGATGGTTTCTGAGGAGAACAGGCAATTTAACTTAGTTCCTCGAGTTGTTGAACGAGAAAATGCTTACAACTGAATATTAAGTGGCGGATTATGTCAGGCGTGTTTTTGTGTCCGATCTAATATCCTGGAAAAAGTTCATTGACAGCTTAGAACTGGATGAGCGAAGGTTGCGAGAATTACCTGTTGGCGATGCCATAACTAAAAGAATGCCTGCCACATATTATCTCTCGATTTTCCTAGTTAAGTATCGTGTAAGGCACGTTAATGGCAGAGGTGTTTCTTCCTGAGTTTTTGCTGCTAACTCTACTGTTTTTATCCGAGTGAGAAATCTATGCAGCACACAATTCTCATTTCAACTTGGCGTCACGAAAAGCCAGCGTTTGCAAATATATGATACTGTGATGCAATTTCATTCGAAAGCTCCGTGTCACGAAAAGGTCTGCCTACGAAATAAAGGTGAAATTATTCAAACCTTTATAGAATTGAACAGTCAAGTCAGTCAGTCATCCGAACTGCCTAAACAATACGCCGGGAATAAATACCCCTGGCTTTGTGGGGCGATTCAGAGCCAGTTATGCTGGTTTTACGGGTTTTATTTATAAATAAATCTACCTGGCGGCGTACAGGTGCTCAGGGTTGGTGCATATCCCGTCAGTCATTATTTGCTTGCCAACATATATTTTTTATATCGTCGACTGAGAAAGCTCTTGTTACTTGATTTTTATTGTTATTGTTACTTCTCCTTCAACATTTGAGTTTGCAAGGATTGGGTAAGTGCAAATAAATCATGTTTGCGGGTAGTCGGTGCCATTGATGAATCAATTTTGCAAATAGGTCAAGTGGAAATGTTCCGAACTAAATGAACAGAAACGCGTTTCGATTTCGACAGATGTCTCGTCTCAACTTGTCCGTAACACAACGCAGGATAAAGAAGATACAATGATATAACATTTTTTTATTGCCACATTTCTTTGTCAGCTTATGATCCAGCTATTTTCCTTCATAGGTTAAGATTCCCATAGCTATTCAGGCTTCAATAGGGCTTCAAATCAGTTTATCTGAATAACTTTCTGAGCACCCACATGCTCAAGCCGCTATCGCTAACTTCCAAAGAGAATTTCAATAAAATCGTTCACGCGGTCTGCAAGGGATTAGTTTCGACTCGCGTGACTGGAGGCGGATCGCGACAAATTGCTGAAGTCAGAAATAGCTGGCATTGGACTCGGATGCGAATGCCGATTAACGAAGGGAAAAACACTTAAAAGAGCGTTGCAAAAAGTTTACATTCAAAATTTTAAGTAGGCGGCAGATGTTAGCTTGTTCTCATAGCTAAGTGCTTGTTGCCATCTCCGAAGGAAGTAAAACGGGGTAAAGCTTGTTTGAAGCGCTAGGTAATTTTTTTGATCTCTGCTACGTTGACCATCAAGGACTTTTTTTAAATTTCGATGACCACCAAGAACGTCATTTGAAGATCAACACGAATTTCAACACGAATGTGCCTAGCCTAACCAATTGGCCAACAGAACTGCACTTCTGTTATTGAGTGGTAATAAAAGTTACAAAATAAAGCTCCAGCTAGTATGGTATTGGTAATCTATGCATAAATTATTAAAAGAACTATCTTGGTAGTAAGAGGAAGACCTCGGCGCACGTACTTGGAGCAAAATCGGCGACGTTTTGGAAAAGGACCAGGTCAAGAGTACCCTAAACCGACGAGCATGCCTGTGTGAATGTTTGCGCCTCAATCACGCCGTAACGGCCGATCGGATTTGAATGAAACTTGGAATATACATAGTACGTATGCTGGAATAACATATAGGCTACTTTTTATCCTGATACCGAGCGATCGAAGCCGCGGGCGAGAGCAAGTGCTTGTCGTAATTTACAATCAGCCGAGAAGCGTGATGTTAACACAGCGAATCATAATTTCAGTTCACGCTCTAATGGTTTAATCAGCGACCAGCTAATTAATTCCACCGTTTTAGAACAATAGAATGGACTTTACACTTGCCAGTTGTTTTTATAAAGGAAACTCTCAATGGTATGATCTAGAAGTTTAGGTCAATAATAAACAAAAATATTGGTTGGGCATTTCACACAGCGCCGTCTAGACTCAAACTAAGCAAAGCTTGTATTTACGGAACCAGATGGCTGATAGGTAATTATGAATATAATATTAAATACATGGAAAATAAATTGAGTAGGTATAAAAAGGATAAAAATTAAAGACGAAAAAGCTTGTAAAAGTGTTTCTATGTTTATGGATTTAAATGATATTTTAAAAATATAATTACAGTGGAGGTCTTCACTCACAAAGAGTCCACATCCATAACTTTACAGTAAGATGCAATTTTTTCGCCATGGCCGCTGATTACAGACAGTTAAAAATCATAAACGTATGCTTGCTTATTTATGAGACGATCTTTAATTACTTGTGGCTACTAAATAACCACCAAACCGGTTCGAAATTAAAAAATACCGTTGTATGAGCACTGGAAAGCAAAGTCTGGACACTAAACACACACTTGCCCAGTTTTTTTTTATAGAAAACTAGTTTTTTCACGCAAACTTTTTCTTCCCGCTGCATCCTCTAGGACAGTGGTTCCAAACCTTTTCAGAACTGTTACCCCTATGGCCAGTTAGAGAAACTGATTTTGCCCCCGATTCAAAATTATTTCAAGCAAACATCACAAGCAATTTCAACTATCTTTATTCATAAATAAATGCACATTTACAATACCAGTTTGCTATACTATCATTTAGTAATCCTACTATTTTATAAATGTGAAAGTTTCTGTGGATGTTTGTATGTTTGTGCCTCAATCACGCCGTAACGGCTGAACGGACATGACTGAAACATGGAATAACATATAGGCTACTTTTTATTGCGGTACCACGCGAACAAAGCCACGGGCGACAAGTAGTATAATAATAAAATATTTTACCTACGACAATGTAACGAAATAGGTTTTATTTAACAAATATAAACGGTTCCCTTATCATATTTTCCACTACATGATTCATGATTTTCACAATAAAACATGAATTGTGTACATTTTCACAATATACGCATTTGGTATTTAGTAACATGTTGACAATAGAAACTGTTACGGCAACACCGTTATTCGAAGGCAATGCCAATGAGGCGTGTATCTGATCGACTACCTGTATTATCTGAGATGTGGGGTCTCATTTGAATAAATAACAACCGTGAAATATCAACGATAATCTCTTGTTTGAGACAAACTTCAGCATTGGATTGATGTCATGTTCGTCACCAAGTTAATTTGCTGTTCTGACCCTCGAATACTCAAACGCGACTCAGAGTTGAGCACGGTCTTAACTCACGGTTTTTTGACAGTTTCTGATGAAAATCTGTCAAAAAAAACGTCATTTGAAACGTGCTCAAATTTGAGATGCGTTTGAGTATTCGGGGGTGAGTTCGTCACGGTAGAACACGTAGTGGACGAGTAGACGCCAGGGCGATGGGTTATACACCCGAAGTCCTTACTTTTACTTCTAAAGAGCAAGCCGTAGATGACTCTGAATCATTAATCACATTCTACTTTGACTAACTTCGTGTCATTATTAGTTACGATAGTAACGTTGATAAACGAATCAGGTTACTTTCAGCATGGTTAAGAATCTAGACCATGCTAAATCTACCTACCTAGACTCAAGATAGAACTAGTTCAATTACGGTAACTGAAACTGCACTGAATATCTTCGTCTCTTTCTTTAATTTGAAGTGAATGTACCGCTTTTCTATGTATTTTTATATTATTTTATAAGCTCAATGCCTTCGTAAGAGAATGGTAGCAGAATGCTTGGGTACAAGGGTGTCTGGAAGTCCAAGACCTTTGCTCAGCAGTAGGACGAAGCAGGTTAAATAAATAAAAGAAACTCGATTTTGACAATAAATCCGCACAATTTATGAACAGTTTGGTCAAATCTATAGCAGCATTTTATTTCTGGTTAAAATAGATACCTGCATTGTTTAGAGTCTAAACTTTAGTCAATCTATGCGTGCAAACGTTACGTGGCATAGACAATATTCAGTGAGCAGGTAAACAGCTAAATCATACGCTTCTAGGTCGAACTTTTTGTTTGCAAGTGAGCGGTCGAAGGTTTCGACTTTTTGCGGTGAACCTTTTTTTGTGATTGCAACGGCATTGGGCATATTTGGAGAAACTGATGTGTTGCGTATAGATTCTGATCTCAGATGTTCGATGAGTAAACTTGTTAGACTTCAAATTTACACAACAAATCAGCATTGCAACTATGAACAACAAATTACTTTGTAAAATGCAGTTTCCTACACTATACTGACAAGGCATAAGTTTTTTGACAGCTTAGACTCGCGCACTGAAGCTTCCCGCCCACAATCCACGGCCATGTTTCTCCACTAAATTCGAGATAAGATTGGCCGCATGTGGCCAGCCAGCTTTTGACCGTAGCCGTGGCCGCATCAGAGCGCGTTCGCGCTTAGAAGTTCCTATTAGCAGAGTTTATTTAAAAACCAAACAAAGTTGAAAGTAGCTAGGGCAGGAATCAACGGACTAGCTTTACAGAGACCATTAAAATCTATAATTCAGCTTCAGAAATGAACGTTTGTAGTCGCATTAAATGCGGATGTATTGACGTAAATAACTAGCATCACATGGCCAAAGACGTATCGGCATGATTACAGAAATAGACTGAACGCTGGCACAGAAGGCGTAACAGTTAGTCCAGTGAGCGACTCGCGATAACGCTGTCGACTAGCCGATATACTGGCGAGTACAGAATACATTGTAAATACGTGCGTATGCAAATTCTCTCTAATACATAACTATGCATCTTTGTAAACGGATAAGTCGGACGCACATTATTTTCTTTAGGTTTCTGCTGTGGAGTAGACTCATTCAACCATGTTTCGAAGATGTAATATTTTATCTTTAGCCTGTGGGCTTCCAGCTTTGGCGACATGACGTGTAGACATGACTTGTCATAGGATAGACAAGGAAGCAAAGCGGGAACCTTCACAGAGGCACGATTAATGAAGCCGCTAGGTTACGAGTTTTTCACGGACTCTGGATGGAGTCGCAAAAAGAAGAGCATTTCAAAAACATTGTAAAAACATTAGGTTACATCAAAGTAGCCATAAAAACCGCGTGTTCTGTGGCGTAAACATTCAAATAAAATAACAAAAAAATACTGTCCTTCAATTATTCATAGAATTCAATATTCAGAATTTATTCAAGATCGAAAGGCGAGCGTTGCGCAAGAAATACGAACCAAAAATTCATTGGATGCAAAATTAGCCCGACCTCTCGTTCGCTTCTAAGGGCAACATAACTATTAAATAATCTAGGGCTTGGGGTGAGGTTTAAGGGCAGCTGGGAGGGCACAGAGTATCCAGGAGTAGCAACGGGTGTGGCCAGCTGATCAGCACAGTATACGTGGATAAGTTTATTGATTTCATCCCGTCTGTTGGATGATCCCGTAGAGAATACTGGAACACTGCTGCCAACATCCCAAAGTCCTTCTTCGGTACTTCAAGGAGTTGGGCTGACTGGAGAAAGGTGCAGATCTTTGATTCCCTACCAACAATTAGAATTAGTTCCCGCCTGTTGGAGCAAGTGCTCAAACTGTGATTGTTTACTTGCGTGTCTTTCTAAACAATTGATTAGATGTTGAAGTATGAATGAGGCGTTGATTAATTTATTAAGACTGAGTACACGACTATTGATTTCGATAGTGTTGACGATTCGGAAAACATACACACCTGTTTCACATAGGGGTAGGCAGAGACCACGAATCTCCATTTGCTACGGTCCTAACATATTTATTTCGTTTCATTAACTCTTATTACATTACTTCGTATAAAATCCTAAAATATCCTAAATGTAATCTTACTTATATTATAAATACGAAACGAGAGCTTGTAAGGATGTTTGGATGGTTATGTCTCAATCATGGCGTAACGGCTAAATGGATTTGGGTGAACAATGAGACTCGTTTCGATGTCACTGGATAGAAATCCACCGAAGATATAATTATGTGATCTGGAAATACATAATATAAAAAATAGATTCCATATGTTAATACCATGCGATTAAAGCCGCTGGTGGAAGCTTTTATTTTTTTATTATAGAGGTTGTACACGATAAAATCAATGATTTTCTTTTTCTAGTAAAATACCCATATTCAATCATTAGCAGCAACATAGTTAGCCTGCTGATGATAGCCACAGATTACTGATAAATACATAGTTAGTAAGAAAAAGTCACAGATTTATCAGCAGTTAGTATGCAATGAGGTCGAAGTACTTAAACTTTGCTGTTTGTTTCGTATTTCCGCAATTCGTCAAGGTTTCAAACTATTATTTCAACTGTGACAATGATGATCTTTAAAGAGTACAATGACTAGGAAGTCAAATGATTTACAGTTACATACTTACCTAGAAACATAGATTTTTTAATCACAACAGTTTTGGAGCCCTATTGTATGTATGTTCGTATGAGTTAGTGGCCAACTCTAATGACGGAGTTTTTAGGCCGCCTAAAGGCCTCTGTCATGGCTTAACGACTTAAAAGCCGGGACCGACTGTTTCACGTGCCCTCCGAAGCACGGAAGCGCTCAGCTCCTAATGCCACTTACGGTCACCCCTCCCAATTGTGACGGCGCACATCATTGCTTAACTTTAACGATCAATCAAGAACGCCTAAGCAAGCTACGGCATGAGCGCTTCTGATACAAAGAGGCGGCAGCGCGGTAGACCATGATAAGATGGACATGCTACATGCCTTCAAGGAACTAGCTGACGAGGGCGATGGATCGAGGTGACTTGGGGAAATGGTAGGCCCTTATATAACAATAGGACAGTATGGGCTAGCAGTATCAGTATCTAACAGTTTTGTTTGATAATTATTGATGAATGACTAACTCAGTGGACAAATTGAATCAAACAGGCTACAGTATGGCCAAGCTTACAGATTCATGTCCCGTCCATGTAGAAATTTAAAACTGACTAATTTTGTTGGTCTTTCCAAATAAAGATTGCTAATTAGAATATTAGTCAGATGATTGTCATAAACAGCTTTTAAAACTACCTTTGTTGGAAAGCCCAGAAAAGTTGGTTTAAATGCAATTATCATTTGGTAGTTCAGTATCACTTAAATTAATTCATTATTTGATCAGACTTTTGTTTTATATATTTTTCAAGGCTTTTAAATTAAGATTATGCAGAAAAAAATATTATTTTATTACAAAAAAAGTAGCATAGGTTGGCTGTACTGCTATTTTCTACAGATGTATAGTAAATTCACCAAACAGTTGTAGACTTAACTGAAAGCAATGTTTGAACAAGTTTCAACTGCATTGTATGGAATAACCTAAATGTAATTTTTCTATGATATTAGCAATTTCTTAAAGTTTTCATTGCTATTTTTTCACCAAGTTTGTTGCAGCCTATGAATCAACAGTTTTGGTATTAAAAACTAATTATTTTATGACTTACATAATCCATATCCCTGATATCACTTATCTCTAATATTCACCAGTATTATTTATAGGTCATTTACATATCTTAGTTTTCCAACTTCTTTGTAGTCTGAATATTATTTTAAAACTAATAAAAAACTTTTTCAAAGGCTACATGAAGACGTGAATATGGGAATGGCATGCATTTAAGTTAAAAAACAATAAATAAATAGCACAAGTTGAAATGTTACCTTAATTCCGGAGCGTCCCTGCTGCTTCAGCAGTACATTCTCGGGCTTCATGTCGCAGTGTATGATCCGGCTCTTGTTTAGTGCATGCAGGCATTGCAGCAGGCTGTGGGAGAACTTGCGCACCAGCTGCAGGGAGAATCCTTGGAACTTATTCTTCTTTATCAGCTCGTACAAGTTGATCGACAACAGCTCAAATGTTATGCAAGTGTGGTTCCTGAATGTAAACGAGTCAAACATATGGATTACGTTCATCGTATTGTCCTTATCCTGCTCGCGCAAGTGCTCGAGGATGCGGATCTCTTCCTGCGCCTGCCGGTGAAACCGCTTCTCGTTACGCACCATCTTCAAAGCGACGTTCTCGCGCTTCTTGTGGTCGTACGCCTTCACGACCTGGCCGAAACTACCCTTCCCTATCACTTTCAGAACTTCGTATCTGTACGCGATGTGATCGTGAGGGATGTGGATGTACGAACCCTGCTCGTTGTCGTACTCGCAATTGTTCGGAAAGCCTACCAGCCCGGGCCGCTTCTTGGCGTTAGCGCCGATGAAGTAGACCTGCGGGTAATCGAAGATCTCGCGGTGCTCGTACGGCGTGAGCTTGTTCATGTACAGCTTCATGACCTGGTCGGGGCTGGCGGCGGCGGCCGGCGGGCGCTTGTCGGGCGGCACGGGCTGCGCGGGCGGGGCGGGCGCGCCTGGCTCCAGCGGCGGCAGCGCCCCGTCGCGCAGCAGCGCGCGCCCGAAGGCGTACGCGCTCCCCAGAGGCATGTCGCCGGTCATGGACGCCGTGGCCGGGCCGACCCACGCGACCGAGCACGCACCACTGCACCTCACTGCACTTGCACTCGTCGAAGGCGCCAGTCTGGCACCGCTATCTGCACATTTCACAACGACCGGGAGGAGCGAGACCCGCGGTTCCACTTATGCGGGCACATTCCGTCTCGGCGGAGATACGATAGAGCGGTGGCCGTAGTTGAGACCTCGCGACGCGAACGTGAAATGCAAACAAAGACTCTTTCCTTGCGGCCCGACCGGCCGACCCGACGACAGAACCAGAGAGAAAATAGAAACGGCCGCCAGAGTCATTGAACCATTCGACCGCGCGGAATGCACGAGAGTGAGTGAGATAAGAAATATTATACCTGTTTCTATAGTCGATAACTAGATGGCGCTGCATGGCCAAAGACAAGACATGGTATTATGATAGACCTAAATAAGAGTTTTTCACAAAATAATGTGCAAAAGTGTAAGTTCTGATGGCCTGTATGTGTTCTGACTGTATGTAAGCTCTGTTTAGTTATGTTAAAAATTCTTGTTTCAGTTTTATCAAAGTCGTATAAAAGAGAAAGGAGATCAGCTTTAGGCTGACTAGACTGTATGATGTAAATTTAGGAAGGGATAGGTTTAACCTTGCAACTTCTTTTTTCTAGTCTAGCTAAATTGCACTTATTAATATTACTAAATACGTCCTATGGTATTGTGAAACGTTTCTTAAATAAGAAATTCTATGAAATTATATGAAACGTTTATACAATTATGAATACCTCCAGTTCAAGCCAAGCCAAGTGTCTGCACTAGTTTTATAAAATTAGGTCTCACATAATACTCTTATTTGTTTTGTCTATGCTTCCTGACAGCTGAGAGAAGTGCCGCCATCGCCATCTATCGCGCGATTGTCAGAGCTCAGTTCCGTTCCGTCGTCATCCAAACGCATCACACGTCTTTTTCTATTCCCTTGTTTTCTGTCATTTGCATTTGCTAAAAATCGTAATCATAATAATATCTATAGTGTTTTATTTTCATACTTAGCACTGCCGTGAAAACGATTGTGTAACAGATAGACACAGTTCAATGGAATAACAAGAAGAAGAGTAACTACAGTTTTTTTACGGTGAGTACATTTACATCTGACAGACTATCATTAGTTTGCGATGCGATTTCATTTAATATTTTTGCAAGTCGCCGTACTGACTGAGTATTCTTCATGGACTTCTGTACGATGTTTTTAAAATAAGTTCTTCAAATTAGTGCCTTCAAGAGCCGATTCAAAAATAACAAAAAAATCCACTTCGAGTCTACTATAGAACATTTTTAAAACATAAAGTTTTGCTGTGTTTGCTATCAAGATCATCACCATGATCGTGATTACCACCCACAATAGCAAGCACATCCTACGTCGTCATATGACATGGACCTTTCAAGGTGGTAGGGTGCCTATTATGGATATGGATCATACAATCATAAGCACCTATCTAGTTAGTGACTTCCTATCCACACCAAATCGGTCGTATCCAAGGCTAATCATATAATTTCGTTGGCTGAATGCCAGTGCAATAATACTTGCACTCGGAAAAACAAAACATGTTAAAATCTCTTTGTTTATTTATTTTATTCAATAATGACTCACTATGAAAGCTTGTAATCTTAACTCTGAGTCATTCATAACACTTGAAACTTTGCTTTTGTAAGTTCTCATTCTATAAGTAATAATATTCAAATTAAACTTACATTTATTAGTAGAAAGAAACTAACAAATACAAAAGAAACGGTCAGGCAATCTAAAGGCTGTTGCAAACGGTCTATAATAGATTAGCTCACCTGATCCAGCTCATCAGATGCTGACCGCATTGTCGCACTGAATGGCAATACTGATCTGTTGAGCCAAATAAGAACCAGCTCTTGGATAGCACATTACTTCGACCAGACAGCCTGAAGGAATTTTGAAAACGCCGTGGACACTCGTTCCAAAGACTAATAATATTTTTTGTGGCCGAAGCACATAGGGTAAAAGTCATATTAAAAAGTATATATATGATGATAAGGCTTTGTGTGCAAATTCGCCTCATACTTGACCAGTTTTTACTACTAATCTTTGTGTCATTGTTTTGTCTAACCAGTGTGGTGAATGTATTAAAGTGCACCTCAAGGATACTCCTTTTGTTTATTAACAGTATCTTCCAAATTTTGATTCTACATTTTAATTTTATCACTGTGAACCATTCACTGGTTTAGCTCACATATTTTTTCAAACTGTAAAATCCATTGGTACATAACCATATTAAAACCTACAGTTCTAGAATCGTAAGGTGAGGTCACTACCACTAGTCCTGTGCTCTTTTTCTAACTAGTTGAGATGTAAGTAACAGGAACTTCGAATTTGAACTTTAAATCCTACTTCTGTGAGTTGAAGTTTGTAAGTCTCTGGCCAAGTAATACTGTCTGAAAAAGTCTCAAGGATTCTTAAGGTAAAAAATAAATGTTTAGTCATTAAAAAACTCTTTCAAACTGGCCGGAGTCTTCAGCGTAAATTATTTGAGTTCTTTAATAATGTAACATGTTGGCCTTGGAAGTTAAACTAGCTTAGAAATAGTTTAAATTTTGGTTACAGAAGTCTTGTTTTATGTTTTTTAGTTATTATTGCTATGATGTCACATTAAAAGTTTTAAATTTCATTTATTTTGTCTTAACTTAGCTGTTTGGGCTAGATTAGCTGAACCTTCTATACCACTCACAAGTAAATACTCAATGTAGGTATTATGATTAAATATTGTAATTAACAGATAGAAATCTCACCAAAATAAGTTGAGGAGGTGATTGAAATTAGCCACAAGCATTTATAATATTAAAAACTTTCACATTTATAATATTAGAAGGACATTTCTCAATACAAAACATAGCGTTTAAAGTTTAAACAATACTATTTATCATTCCTTTTTGTATAAACAAATATAAAATATATGATTATCCAGAAGATAAGGTTAAATTTACTAATAAGTATCATAAAGCAAAAGTTTACATAATGATTGATACAGATTCAATACTAGCTGTTTTCTATTCTGTGATTTAACTACCTATTGAATTTTTTATTCTTCCACTGCATTGATTCTTTTATGAACAGCAATTATTTTTTAAAGCCACAAACGGCAGCTTATGATTAGCAGACAATTGAAGCTTATTTAAGTATGTTCTCTTTTGTCCTTGTCTAACGTTCGAGATTGAACTGATTAGAGAGAGAAGGGTGTATACAGTAACAAAAAGAAAAGGCTAAATGAACAGAGAGCTAAAAATACCTAACAACAGTCTGTAGTTCTCACATATTTTTAACTAATTGGGTGGTCACAAAAAGTATCTACTTAGAGCAGGGGTGTCAAACTAGATTTTGTAAAGGGCCATTTATGATTACTATTACGTGTTCACGGGCCAAATAAAGTATAAGAATCTAAAATTTATGAACTAGTGGACGCTTCGCTACATAGTCCGCATTGCGTTTCCTTTCATGCAAGCTTTATCTTCCCGCTACTTTCTAGCGCTGAGTTAATTTCGGGAATTATTTCCTTAGTGAACCTCTACAGCATAAGAGGAATACAACCTCCATGTATCTAAATGTATTCCTGACTGACAATCAATCAACACAGCACAGCCTAAACCAACCTAAGTCCTAGGACTTAGGTATATAAGAGTTTTATAAATATAGAATAGTTGAAAGTACATTGTCCAGGCCACGTGTGTTGTAAAAAAACCTTAAACGAAATTGAAACTCGCGGGCCGCATGGTTATCGGCCACGGGCCACATGCGGTGCGCGGGCCGTATGTTTGACACGACTGACCTAAAGAACTAATGACTCAGTCCCCAACACTCTACCGGGAGTCCTTCTACGAATAGGATAATTAGCACTCATCATCATCATCAGTCCACAGAGTCCACTGCTGGACAAAGGCCCTGCGCTAATGAGCGCCAACGTTTTATTTTCGGCTTGACGCATATAAGTCTCTACGAGCAGCCTTTCGCAAATCGTCACTGCACCTAGCCGGAGGGCGTCCTACATAAGTAATTAGTACTTACTACCGATTATGAAGTTCATTTTGTGCTAACACTTCAACGTGCTTACATATTCTGTTAATCAATTTTTTGCAGCAGCTACGGGATGAACGAGGAACGACAAACATCTAAACATCCTCTCAAACATTATAGTATTTTTCGGTACCCACTCACATTTAATCAGATACATAAGTATTTTAAATTTGGATTCGCTGTTATGTTTATGACTTCCTCGTCAAATTAATTTTGTATGAAAGAATAATTTTGAATGTCTGAAATATCTAGTTTTGATCAGCTTTTAAGAAAATCGTCCGTATTTTTTTCCTCGCAGGCTAAGAGATACAAGATCTAAGCTTAGTTTGGATCTCATTGAAAATACCACAATCGTACCGTATATTTCTCATTTTATTTGTATTTTTTTTTATTATTAACAATACCTTGTACGAAAAATTAAGATAGCTACCTAGCATTGGGCCGAATAAGGGATAGTATCCTCTCCAACATGATGGACCATCTATATGGGCGATGGGCTGATCACCTATCCCATGCTGCAAGTTTTCTTATAATTCCTTGCGGCTTTGCCCACCCCGTTAGGGATACGGGTATGATATATGATAATATGCTTGAATGTGTCCACATTCAAGCAAATAAATTATTATGAATTATTCGATGTTTTTACCTGCTCATTTCATTACCCAACATTTTTTACACGATTTCGCAAAAGGGTTTTATCCTACAGATAAATTACTATCAGGCATCATGTAGTACTATTCCGTCGTGTTATCATTATTTTCGGAACTAATGATATCTTATCTGTATCACAACTTCATGCCGATATTAACATAAGCATTATAATTAGCTCTATGAACAGATATGGGGAGAAATGGTCTTGAATGGCGGCCACGGACCTGGAAACTAATGCCCGCCACCCAATACTACTAATACTCGTGTCACTAGTTGTTAAGGAACCAGTGTGGTGAAAGGATTTAAAGTTCATTTCGTGTACTTGAGACATGTGCTCAAACTTTCAGGTTCTACGACTTGGCCATACCGTTTTGCACCCAATAAACCGATGACATTAAAAGGTCGGTGGTTGGTGACAGCACAAGATCGTTTATGGAAGCACCTATATTAGGGAGGCTTATGTCTACCAGTCGGTCGAGAGCACTAGTGGTCTAGTGAGTGGCAGCAGCCCTGCCTTCCGATCCAGGTCGTGGATTTAAATCCGGTCGTGTATCAATGGATTTTTCTATTCGAAAAAATTATGTGGCAGTACTCACAAACGGTGAAGAAAACCGGCAAGTCGTTAGAACCTATAGTTCGAAAACATGTGTCAAGAGCACGAAAGGAGCCTGAGGCGCACTTTAAATACTTTCACCACAATGGTTAGAAAATGAACTAGTGGCACGGCTATACTCAGGCCAAATTCGATATAGAATAAAGGTAAACAAAAACCTAACCTAAAATGTTGACAAAAACCTAATAAATTTCGTAAACAGATAGCTCCTCACTGTCGATTTGTTCACAAAATTGTAATTTAAATAATCAGCATACGTTTTTATTACCGTTTTTTCAACATTTTAGGTTAGGTTTTTGTTTACCTTTATTCTATAACGAATTTGGCTAGAGTAGTACCTACCAGTCGGTCGTCCAGCAGCGACATGGGCTGACGATATAGAATCCGTCGCAGGAAATACCTGGATGGCTAGCAACGAACCATTGTCGAAGTCGGGTTGCAAATCAATGAATGTCTAACCGTGGACTTCCAAAGAGTGAAGAGTGAAGACGACGTGGTCTCGTTTAGTTACTAATGTTGCAATGTTCTTTAAAATTCTAAACTGCAATACTCATAAAATGTAGACTAATATTTATAAATCAAATTGAAATACATAATATTTATCATGTCTAGAACAGAAAAATGCGATTAGAACTGACATTGTATTTCGAATATGAGACAGTGGTGTGGGCGTACTTAGGTTATAGGGGCAGCAGCTATGATACAAATGTATATATTTTAGGGTGTATACACAATCATTGTATGAAAATAAAACCGGTGGGGGCGGAGGTTTTGGCGCGTAGACCCAGACATACGATGAGCTCATAGCTCTTGCAGTTCATCAGACATAAAAATTTATGAACAT
Organism: Scotopteryx bipunctaria; assembly: GCA_949320045.1. Classification (NCBI taxonomy): domain Eukaryota; kingdom Metazoa; phylum Arthropoda; class Insecta; order Lepidoptera; family Geometridae; genus Scotopteryx; species Scotopteryx bipunctaria. The sequence continues at coordinate 4,049,719 of OX439465.1, forward strand.
TTGATTTATCGGTGGTATACTTTGGTTGGCAATTATTTCAGTTGCAGCTTCATCAGTTTGCTTAGATAACAAGCTTAATTTATTGCCTACTAGCTTACGTCCGCGGCTTCGCAGTTTCAATCAAATCCGTTCAGCTTATACGCCGTGATTGAGACAACAGAAGTTTAGTGAAATTTGCTGATTTGTAGAAAAATAATAAAATTTAAAAAATAAGGGGGTCCTCGTAGAAGAGACTGATTTTATTTTACATTTTTGTTTGCTTAATTTTGATATAATAGGCGGCATATGAGAAACATTGATGCACATGTACGATGGTACGGAACCGTTTGTGTGCGAATTCAACTCGCACTTGACTGATTTTATTTATTACGGTAGGTACCGACCACGCGAACAGGCGCGGGGGAAGTTGATTCTTCACAAACAACTTGTGCCGCTTGATTCCTCAAGTTACAAGTCCTAGGAAGTCACAGTTATCGAGTAACTCAATGGAACGATCTTGTACAATGCATCAATGCACCGGCATATGCACTTATCGTTGTAAAAACATACCTATTTTTATTGAAATATAATTTACTATCGGTTGCAACGTCAACAAATAGGAAGTTCGCAGAAAATTTTGAGAATTGATCCTGTTTGTTAAAGACTACAATTACAAAATGTTTCAATAGAAATCTACACGTTTTATTGAGTAACAGAACTAAAGGCTCTTTCAATGAGTGTATCGGATATTAACCAGGGCCCTGTTTCACAAAAACTACAAAGTAACAAACGAGTGTGTGTAGTGTCTTACATGCGCATATCAATAAGATTAAACTTATAAAAAGTAGTTATTTATATTTTACTAGCGGTCGCCCGCGGCTCCGCCCGCGTGGATGTCGGTTACCGCTGCAAAAAGCCTACCCAGGAAAGACACGGTCAGTCGCGAGGTCGGCTCCCTACGCAGCGGTCGTGCAGCAGAAATCGTAATATTTTAATTTCGCCATAACTTCAAAACCAAACGTCCAATTTTAATCATTCAAAGACCAAATATTATCTCCATAAACTGTTCTTAGTGATGAAATCATTTATTTTGATAAGGATTAATAGCATGAGTAAAATAAACGCGTTTAAATGTAGTCCAAAAAAAATTCAAGATTTTTAAATAAAAAAATGGTTGCTGTGCCTCACTCGACATAGATGGGTATAGTGTGTCGCGGACTTTTTTGTAGATATTTATAAGATCTACAATTAATTAGAACATTTTATGGTTCTATCTTTTATAGTTTAGGCAGCGTACGCAAAATAAGTAACTTTTCTGGTTGATTTTTTACACCTTGTGTCCGAAAAACCCAAATATCTTACGGAACCCTATTTTTTTCCAAAATAAAATATAGCCTATGTTACTCGTGGATAATGTAGCTTTCGAATGGTGAAAGAATTTTTAAAATCGGTCCAGTAGTTTTTGAGCCTATTCAGTACAAACAAACAAACAAAGTTTTCCTCTTTATAATATTAGTGTAGATTTCAAATTATAAATAACAATGCTTAACAGTATGGGATACCAAAACAACACCCGCTTTCTGATCCTAAGGTTGCCGGTTCAAACCTAGTCAATGGATTTTTCAGATTGAAAAAATTATGTGCGCTAAACCAGTACTCTTAGCCGGTGAAAGAAAACATCGTGAGAAAACCGGCATATCGTAGTTCGTATCGAAGTTCGAAAATGTGTAACATTTATATAGGTACTGTGTAGTAGCATCTGTGTATTTCTATTATGTAGATAACTATCCTAGATGCTGTAGGAATGTATTGGCATTTCGTTGTAAGTTTGCCGTACACGTTCTCTAAACTCTATGCGGCATTCCTGTTTCCGTCGGTTTCTCTTTGATTTAGGGCCGTACTTTAATAATTAAAATTACTGGTAGGTATGTACATACAACTTGGTAATTCTTGCCTAATATTTGTTTGATGACTTGATGACACAAACCCCATTTCTCTTTACATACATACATATTATCACGCCCGTATCCCTAATAGGGTGAGCAGATCCACAAGTAAACATAAGAAAACTTGCAGCCACTTTTGATTAAGTCCTAAGATGGGTCTAGTGAACCATGGTGACAGGGATCAGCCATTGCCCTTGTAGGTGGTCCATCATTTTGGAGAGGATACTATCTATTAGTCAACTTTTACGTCATGCTCGGGGAGTGAAGCAGCTGGACGGATTTTATGTTTTTTCTTTACTTCCAGTCAAGCAGAGAAGTAAGTCCCTTAACTCTTAAGGTGGATAATGCTTGTATCCTTTGTTAAAAACGTAGGGCCATAAAAATACAGTAGTATGTAATCTGTATAATACATATACATATAGGTAATCCTTAGGGCACTGCTCTGTTCTAAATAAATTTTTTATTGGACCGTGGATATGCTTTACTAAAAGTAATGTATTTTCAGCACTTTATATTTTATGACCGGCCGTCTCTTGCGACCAACATTCACAGCTCATCCTGACCCTCTGATTTATTCATAGTAGTGTTAGCATTACGAATTAAGGTCCCTTTTTTGCCAGTAGGCTCTCAAAGAGTCGTGTGAATCAGCTGAACATGGCGTATTTTAATATTTGCGCTTCAAATTTATTTTTTGGATACTTTGAAAGGGAAGATTATGCATTGGTTAAAACAAATCTACTAATGATTATTATTATTATTAATAATCATCAGTAACAGTTATTATTCGTTATTATTATTAATCAGGTATTATTAATACCACTAAAGTAATTGGTATGAAACTGTTGTTGAATATTGGTTGAGCTCTGTTTCACGAAAGATGCCACTCACTTTTTATTTCCGTGAAACTTACACCTCAAAAGATTGTTGCTTGATACCATGTGTGTTAGTGAAACAAAATGACAAATAACATCACAGCCTTGATAACATTGCCGATAGGGAAACCGTCCATAAAACACCGTTGGTTGGTACATAATTATAGTCACCACTTTATCTGTGTCCAAATTAGGCATGTCGTAATTATTCATAGTAATAGCTGATTGAAAGGGTTCTTCCTCGTGGACATTTTTTACCCGACTACAAAGAAGATCTAACAGCTTTGAATATAGCTGCAAACCCACTGACTCACTCACTGACTGACATAATTGTTCTCCCAGAAGGAGACGAGATGGGCCAAAATGATGTATGGGGGAAGTGTTCAGGGTGTCAATTCGAGTATGGGAAAAATCCGAAATCTTCGAAAACTGCTCCTCATCAGGGACCTCACCTACTGCCAGACGAAACTAAAAGACCGAAACCCGCCCTGCTTGCGGAATGTGGACATGCACCCTGGTCGAATCCGATGTGCGGTGAAAAAAATTCAAAATGGCGGAAAACAAGATGGCCGCCATACAAACTTTGACCGACGATATCTCGATAACTATAATCGATAGGTATGGAGTGCTCGTCTTTTATCTAACAGCTTTGAATGTTCTAAATTCCAAAAAAATGTGTCAATAAGATTGGAAAGAAAGGAATTTAGTTACTGTTTAAGGAATGATACATAGGTACATACATATTATCACGCCAATGTCCCTAATGGGGTGGGCAGAGCCGCAACTAATCATAAGAAGACTTGCAGCCACATCTGATCCAAGAGTTCCAAGATGGATATGATGAACCATGGTGACAGGTGATCAGCCCATCGCCCATATAGATTCTTCATGTTGGAGAGGATACTATCCCTTAGTCGACTCTTACGACGTGCTCGGGGTGAGAAGCAGCTGGATTCTATGTTTTTTCTTTACTCCCAGTCCAGCAGAGAAGTAATGATACGTAGGTTCAAAAGCGTAATTCAGAACGTCTTAGTCGATATGCTGGCGGATAATTCAGCCAAACATTCGTAGATCATTAAACATCGAATTCAAATTAATGTTGTAGATGCGAGGAGTGCTTCGCTCCATCATACTAATATTATAAAGAGGAAAGATTTTTTGTTTGTTTGTAACGAATAGGCTCCGAAACTACTGGAGCGATTTCAAAAATTCTTTCACCACTAGAAAGCTACATTATCAGGGACCAGTATAGGCTATAATATATTTTTTAAAATTAGGGATCCGTAAGAAAATTGCAATATTGTAACCCAAGGTAGAAAACCCAAAATAGTTTTTGGCGTGCGCTGCGAAAACTATTGATTATAGAACAAAACAATGTACTACACGCGTACGAAGTCGCTGGCAACAGCTAGTAGAGTATATTTCTATGACTTTGCACTCAATTTGCACTTAAGAAAATATGTGACGAATTGGCAGATAGCCCAGCGAAAACTGCACGTCAGTTCTTGTATTTCTAAATATGTTGTGAATGCTGCTATATTCTTTGGTCGATCACTTTTTGCTTTTTGTACATATAATCTTTATTCATATAACATACATAGTTGTGTCTATACTATATTAGCGATCATATCACTAGTGCAATGCTCGCGACATTGATCTTTATAAAAGCAAAGGAAGGCTTCCTTTATTTAAGGGTAGCATTTTATAAATAACAAAATGTCTTCTACTAAATAATTGTAGCACTGGTGATTTAGTTGTTTGCTTTTTCCGTTGTTGGTCAAGGTTGTTTCCGAATCCAATTTCAAGGTCAAATATTCGAAAAAATTCAATGCGGAATACCAGTTCCTAAGCAGTGTGCGAAAAGTGACGTTTTGAGGTGCACTTTGATACTTTCTTCACACTGAGTCAGTGACACGAAGTAGTAATATTGAGTACTATGACTTTGTTATTATGATATCCCATAGTTTACAAAATTGCCTTAAATAACACTTCTCTGCTGGACTGGAAGTAAAGAAAAAGCATAGAATGCGTCCAGCTGCTTCTCTTCCCGAGCATGTCGTAAAAGTCAACTATAGAATAGACCTTTCCAAAATGATGGACCATCTAATAATGGGCGATGGGCTGATGAGTGATCACCAGTCACCATGGTTCACCATATCCATCTTGGGACTTTAAATCAGAAGTTTCTGCAAGTTTTCTTATGTTTACTTGTGGCTCTTGCCCACCCCAATAGGGATACGGGCGTGATAATATGTATGTATGTTAAATAACACATTTGCAATATCTATAAACGGTAACCATTTCAATTTCCTACGAGTAATATAAAACCACAACCAATAAGTTCACATCCAGGCCGGCTAACAGCCTATTAAATCATTACTGGTCATTATGAACACACGCAGTTATAACTATCTACACAGGAAATTAGGAATGGAGTCGAGACCACATGCAGGCATTGACTCATCCCGCTATCTTTGATTGGGTTTTTAACTGACTTTACGAAAGGAGGAAGTTATCATACTTCGGCTTCTTCTCTTGTTTACGATTACTACGCTAAATGACGGCTTAATAAATCATTTTTATGTCTCAATCTGAAATGTTGCCAAGTTCAGATTTCTGTTATATCTTACTTCTTACTTATATTATTAATGTGAAAATTTCACAGTCACGCCTAAACGGCTGAATGGAGTTGAATGAAACTTGGAATATACATAGTACATTTTTTATACAAGTACCACGCGAGCGAAGCCGCGGATGGCAGCTAGTATTTTTATAATTTCTTACCAGTATTTTATTACTAGTAAAACATTCCACGAGTATTTTTTTCATACAAACTTCATCTTCTTGCCTCTCCTCTAGGAGTTGAATTTCAGGAATTCTTTTCTTAGTGCACCCCTACATCATGAAAGGAATATACCTTAAATATTCATGCTTCTAGGACTTATAGCTTAGGCTTTGCGTTGATTGTCAGTCCTAAGAGTTTTTTTTTATATTTCGATGTTATTCCAATTTATTTATTACTAGCTGACCCCGCGAACTTCGTACCGCCTTAGAATTACTAATGCAAATTTTCAAATGTTTTAAAATAGTTATTCTGCTATTCGGGGCGGAGACAAATCCAACAAATCAAAAATCATGAAATCGGTCCAGCTAGAGGCCCTTACCCACAGCCCTGCAAGAAAAAGAGAGCTGCTGACGGCCCGATTGATATGAACGACATTGTCAATTATCAAAATTTTATAAATGTCAATTAACTGTCTTGCCATAAATTAATGTCTAAGAAGTATTTATGTCTAAGAAGTAGTTATCCTGGTTATACTTTTACATTCTTTTTCCATTTTGGGATTGTTTTACAGGATAAAATGTTGCCTATGTCTTTCCCCGGAATGGAATCTATCTCCTTACCAAATTTCTTAAAAATCTCTTCAGCAGTTTAGGCGTGCAAAGGTAACAGACAGACTGAGTTATTTTCGCGTTTATAATATTAGTATGGATCATTGAAGTAAGATACGATTTCTGTCCTTTTCTACATCCGTTCCCATTTACTGACACACTCCCACTCCCAATCAGACTATTTATCGGCTCTGCTCCTACTTACTTCCTCGTTTGAACCCTAATCATAATTTCGTCTATTACACTTTGTTCGAGGTGACTGATAAAAAGGTCACTATAAATCATAACAAAACTAATATCAAATATGAAAGCAGTGACTACATTTTACGTATACATTACAATGTTTTGTCGGCTGTACATTCTCGTAGAGTTCTGTCAAACGTAGGAAGCTGGTAATCAAAAATCTGGTACATTACAGTGGTAGTGTGTTTAGCTTTGGTTTTGTTTCCAAAAGGATTTTCTTAAACGAAAGGAAGAAAACTTCCTTTAATTTAAGAAATAACAATGTAGACATTAAGGTAAAACTCAACCGTGGTTAGACAAGACGTTTAATAACATACATAGTAATATCACGCCTGTTTATGATAGGGCTAGGCAGAGACCACGGATCTCCATTTACTACGGTTCTTATATACTTCTCTCGCTTCATTCTTTTTTTTTGACATTTCACACGGCGCCATCTAGCTCCAAACTAAGCAAAGCTTGTACTATGGGCTTCAGATGGCTGATATAATACTCTTATATACATTTTTTTTGTAAATACATAATACAACAACACCCCATCCCGGAAGAAATATTTGCAGAACACACTACTAACATTTTCTCGTAGCGGGAATCGGACCTGCGCCTCTTGCATCTCAGCCGAGTACTCGCCCGCCACGCCACCGAGGACGCCATTCTCTGCATGCTTGTCAGTTTAGGGTACTCTTGACCTGGCCTTTCTTCAAAACGTCACCGATTTGGTCCAGGCCACGCCTAGCTCTTCCCCTTTCAACGGTATCATTCACGCTCGCCTAATACACTCGTTTGTATTCTATCATTCATTATCTTAAATTGCAATAACTTTTAATAAACATGTCCAATTGTTTAGTTCGAGTATTAGTACTATTTAAAGTATTAGAGTTATTTAGTATATACCGTATTATTATAAAATAATACTGTCTATTTAGTAATGCACGTACAGTCTACATTACAAGTTTACAACGACATAAATCATTTACAAACATGAGTATCTAAATAGGTTAATCGCTCGCTTGTAACTCGACTACAATGAGTTGCATTTATTGCTAAAATTGACAATCTATTTCTCGATGTAGTGAATAATTGGATTTATCATCATGTTTATTATGTTACCCTATTTAAAGTGTCGTTACTTCAATTAGGTACCATGATTTACATGTTTATATAATATGTGTGAAATGTCAACAAAAAAGATTTGTGACCTACTTATCAGCTCTTATTTAAGACCATCTTAGATAGCGAATTTAATAGTCGAATAATAATGGCTAGCAACGAATTTAAGACCTAGAATCTGGAGTGTATTTATAAAAAGAACCAAATTTACAAGTTATTTCAACATCTTTGTAAAGTTGGGATAACCTTGTCAAATTGTCACTTGATTATAGTTTGTAAATTTAGCGAAACAGGGCCCGGGCCGGCCAGGTTGCTTACAAAATATTGGTATTATAAATAGTCGGCTTTATTAATAAATAATGTAAATCTTTATGCAACTGGCTCCAGATCCTTTAACCCGACATGCTCTCAAGTATCAGACCTTAGTGATATGTGCCTGGCGTGCTGCCAGGTACGAACAACTCCATCATTATTTGCCGATGTCACTGGCAGCTAAGTGACGTTAACATTCGTAGTAGGTACACAAAGGGTGACGTGATTGCCGGAAATAAACAAAAAAGTTTTAGGATTGTGGGTAAATGCTGTCTTGATTCCGGATATTATAATTGTTTGATCTTCATGGCTTTCTTTGCGTTTTCAAGTTTGTAAATAAACGTGCAATTCTGTTGATGATAATTTTATTTTAGGGATTTGACCTGTCCAATGCCGATTTAACGTCGCGGCAAAAAATACTTGTAAATTTTTTTGCTTGTTTTGTGTGGTCCAGCCCGGTCATTAAACAGAATAGTGGACCTATATAGGCCTAGATAGGTTGAAATCGATCATTGGTTTGTCAACTTACAACTTAGTTATATTTGTACCATACCACAACATTTTACACTTTTCTTTCCATAATCAATGTTTTCTTCTCCAGAAACCAGCGATGCCGCTCAAACACAAGACTATGAAGTAGTCCATACGCACTACGCGCTCAAACTGATGGATACACTGCACGTGCTACACGGCCACAGCAAGGGCTCAAGCCGCAGCCAGTCGCCGTCCACCGCAGACCTGGCGCAGGTGACGGATGACGTCATCCGATCCCGGGTGCAGTCTCCTTCGACGCACCATGTCGTCAGCGTGAGTACTGTACCTATACTCCAGCCAAATTCGTTGTATAATAAAGGTAAACAAAATCTAACCTAAAACGTTGTCAAAAACTAATAAAACCGTAATCCAATTATTTATACTAGATAGATTTTTGTTTACCTTTATTATACATCGAATTTGGCTAGAGTATAGAAGAACTTATCTACAGCCACAGTACTGGTATAGCGCACATATTTTCTTCGAACAGAAAAATCCATTGGTGCACGACCAGATTTGAAGCTATGACCTTAGGATCGGAATAAGGGGCCGCTACCACTAGACTACTAGTGCTCTCTAACTCTCGAAAGAACTAATGACACTAGTAATAGTAGTAGTTAAGTCATTACATAGTCCTCTATAGTAATGAATTAAACCTTCCTAAACTGACCTTGAGCTTTGACCAAGACCGGAAAGTAACAGTTATGAATCAGTATTCGGAGAGGAATCTCGAATTAATTTGCAGTTCATTTCCTGATTAATAAAGAACACCATAATAATGGAATTCATATTCACCTATGTTTACGAATACGAACCATTATAACTAGTTTTGTTTTACAAACTAGGAATTTCGCAATCAGAGTTGTGTTTATTTGGTTAACTAGGTTGTATGTTTGTTTAAATCATTGCACGTCCTTGAATGTTATGGAGATTTGGACGAGTTTACTTATAAACCAGGTTCAACTGATTCCCAGTTACTACCTACACATAATTAGAGACGGCCTCGGTGGCGTGGCGGGCGATTGCTCGGCAGAGACGCAAGAGGCGCGGGTTCGATTCCCGCTGCGGAAGAAATGTTTGCATGTCTGTAAATATTTCTTCCGGGTCTAGGTGTTGTGGTACCATGGTACTCGTAGTTTCTGATACTCACGACACAGGGAATCCTAGTGTGGGGTCAGGACTATATATGTGATTGTTGGGTGTTATTTATTTATAATTACTTTTTTTTTCTGAAATAGGTTTGCCTTTGACCACACTCTACCTGATGTTAAGTAACAGTGTGGTCTAAGATCAAGCACGCTTACCTAGAAGAAACCTATTGATTCTCGATTTAAAGACACCCATATTATACTCATCAGGAAATTACTACGTTTGTCTATGTCCATGTCTATGAAATACAGACCCCGACAGAGAGTTCCACGTTTTTACAGTGCGTATAAAAAATGTGGACTCAAAGCGCTTAGTACGAACATTTGGAATGTCAACCATGTACAGATGGCGCCTTTCCGGGTATCTGGAAGGCCGATGGACATCGCACGCGAGATCTTAGTTCGGGGCGAACTACTAATTTAGCCTTATATTAACTAATCTTCGTTAAAGACTGGCTCCTGTATTAGCAGTGGAACAATACACGGAAAGTCTTGGTTGGTTAGTAGACCAAGAAAGAAACAATGTCCGACGCCAGTCGTCTCTTTCACACTACCTTACAGATGGCAACAACCTTACCAGTACCGGTTAATCTGCTTTATACAAGCACCCATAACCTGCATTATTCGTAAATACGGTCCATCTATGAGTGTGATATGACTCACATTCGATTGTAAAATAGTAGTACTATTAAACGTGCATTAGGTTCTGACTAATAGTGTATAGAAGATTGAATGATTTCTGTCTGACTAATATCGTAGAGACAGACCTGTAGACGAATAGGACATTGTTCTTATAATCTTGTCTGAAAAGAAAACACAGACGTGGACTTCCATTCAAAGCGGTATTACGACAAAATTGTACAGATAAACAAGTAAAACAGTAATGATTTTACATCTTGTTCATATTTAAAGATGAATAGGCTAACTTCCCGACATAATAAAGTCGATTTAGGGTATCAGGAAGAATTATCGGAAAAAAGTTAGGTCTCAAGTTGTTTTGCTTTCGACTTACTCTGTGCTTGATCGCAAAAGACCTACTCAAGTTTCCGATGATATTTTTAAGTGTTATATAATTTAGTATTAATTTGACTTGATTTGTTTGAATGGCGTCACGGAAGACCAGCGTGGTTATAAATCTACTCAAAAACACACAAAACATGATAAAGCAAAACAAACACGAATATTTGACGAATCGATTTAATTTTCAGCTGGCCCGTAAACTGTTACGACGTCTGTTAAAATTTATTCGCTGATAAGATGTATTTTTATAGCTTTAGTAGTTAAACTTTGATGGAGCTTTCAAATAGATTCAAATCTTCAGAGTTGGAAATGGGAACTTCTAAGAGAATATTTTTTGTACTTTTTAATGTAAAAACCTTTTTTTTTACTGAAATAGGTTCGCGTTCGACCACATACTACCTGATGTTATGTAACAGTGTTGTCTAAGATGGAGCACGCTTACCTAGAAGGAACCTATTGATTCTCATATTAGGTATACTTTTCAGGAAATACCAACCCCGGCAGAGAGTTTCTTATGGAACTGTATCGTACCTCATGAATCTATTAAAATATAACTTCAGTAGCGTCGCACTATTCACGCTTAATCGTGCTTCCGAATCACGGAATCGCTTCTTTCGCCTAAAAAGCTTAAACGTCAGTCTTACAGCTGATCATACTGAATGTTGCTCAACTAGGTCGTGGATCTGACATTGCATACAACTCGACATACCTACCACAAGCACTTTTGTATTATATTGAAACCTACTCAGCAAAAAGTTTGACAAGTTCGAAAAACATGAGGGAGGTTTTGACACGACTGATTGGCTTTGAAGAGGGTCTAAAATTTTACTGTCTGATACTGTTTTTGTTTGTTATGGCTTACTAGCTTACGCCTGCGGATTCGCTCGCGTGGTTGTCGGATCGGATAAAAATTTAAAGCTTTTTGTGCCTTAATGACATTCCAGATCAAGTCTCTCCTAAATGATTTTTTCTCTGAAGAAATAACTTTAAATACTTTTACAAAGCACTAACTAGAATGAAATCCTTGAATCTTCAATGCGTCATTTAAAAGGAAACCAAGCGATTGATTTAAAAGCAAAGCTATTATTCATAAGATATCGATTATCGCGATACCGTTGTTGCATGGTAAGGGTTGCCACACATCGGATGCGGTACGATGCGGTCAGACACCGTCCCGGACCGATTACTTCCTATGTGTGCATCGCTCACCCGACGCGGCGGGCCTTCTGCTGTTGGCACCTCTGTTTTACGTAAGTAGTAGAGGACAAGTAAAAAATCCAGGACGTCCGACGGCGCGTTGGCTCGACGATGTATTTAGGGGTATACTTTTAGTGATTTAAGCCCTAGTAACTTTAATTCTGGTTCCATATGGCACTGAAATTAAAAAATTGTACTCAAAATCTGACCAATTTACTGATGAAGCGCTCGTGGCGTAGCTTTCTGGGACGTTCTCGATTGATCGTTGAAGTTAAGCAACGTTGTGCGCGGTCACAATTTTGGATGGGTGACGGTAGTGGCATTACGAGCTGAGCGTGCTTTGGAGGGTACGTTCCTTTTAAGTCGTTAAGCCATTTATGCGGCCTAAAAACTCCGTCACAAGAGTTGGCCACTAGCTAATACGAACTTACTTATCGAAAAAGTAACTTGCTGTTGAACCACGCCGCGCCGCATTTGATGTGCATTGTCTCATTTAAGATCAATCATAAGCAAGTATTCCCAAGGAGGGTTGACGTCAGGCAGGCGGCCGGTCATAAAACACCTTAGCCAAAACTCTTACAGCATGATCCAAGGTTTGTACTGTGCCGACCCCACATAGAGTGGGATAAGGGCAGGAAGATGATGATGATGATGTCTCATTTAAGATCAAACTAGATTTCTTAGCCGCGTCACCGCACGGCACCGCGTCTTCCCGCACCGCGTTCTATGTATGGTGACCCTTAAAGTTATCTAGGTTAAGGCAGTAAAACCCTGCTCTGTATAAAATCGTTCGTCAGTCTACCGGTCTATAGTTCTCACTTAAAAAATACGATATTTGCCCGATTTCTTCTCTCGTTTTAGCTTCAATGTGTTTAAGAGCTGTCAGTGCTATTATTAAAGAACAGAATTACGAACGCTACAGAACTACAGTAGTTCTATACTAACTATGGACATGTAACTATGTAACTATAGTAACTAAAAATAAATAAATAAATATTAAGGACATATCACACAGCACCATCTAGCCCCAAACTAAGCAAAGCTTGTATTATGGGAACCAGATGGCTGATAGAATACTTATATAAGTACTTTTTTTTGTAAATACATACATAATACTACAACACCCAGACCCGGAAGAATTATTTGTAAAGCATGCAAACATTTCTCCCGCAGCGGGAATCGAACCCGCGCCTCTTGCGTCTCAGCCGAGCACTCGCCCGCCTCGCTACAGAGGTCGCCAATGGACATTTATGGAACGTCATTGACACTGCATTCGAATGTCGTTCCTTAAATTTACCAACAACCGTGGCCACATGCGACGCTGAATGATGTTGGTTAGTTTTGTATCAAAATTATAGGTTCACAACTCACTTTGAGCGGATAGAAGGTTATTCATTGTAATAATAAAAAGATTGTTTAATATGCACAGCTAGTCTGGTAATGAAATTGATTGACGCAATAGAATTATAATTGTCGATGTGACAAAAACAAAGCCTAGTGTCTTAGACGCAGTATTTTATATAGATAAATAACACCCACTGTCACCATACATATTTTTGACCTCACACGGATTCCAAAACGCCCAGACCCGCAATAAATGTTTACAGAACGTTCCAATATTATATTCCGTAGCGGGAATCGATCCCGCGCCTTATGCGTTTCAGCCGAGCACTCGCCCAAGAAATGTAATGTAGAACAAGAAGCTATATCTACTGGCTCGTAACTTACTTGAATGCGTCTGGCTGAAGCAACGCGTGTTCCAAAATCTGGATCTTAATTGGCTTAACCGATCAGTATTGCCATACAATGTGGTAATTCTGCCAGTTGCTTCTATCTCGGGCTTGCTTCTATCTCGTTCTCAGTAATCTGGATCAGTTGAGCTAAGCGTTTAAAGATTGATAGCGCACGGTCAAGGTGAGTCCGGGACTGTGGGTTCAGTGCCGTATTTTGGGTTGAAGCGAATATTCACAATAAATCTGAAGGCTCCTCTTCCACTCGACCACCAGTGCTTATACTATATCTAATTCATTTGAGAATCGTGAAACTTTGAAGGCTGTTATAGCTGCAGGATTAAATAGACCATTCATCCGTTAGAAAGGTCAGAACCTCCCAAAATGGATTTTCGAAAACAATCCACAATGGCGATCATTACAATTTCACTTCTTTCGGGGTCGAATAAGCGTAACTGACTTTCGCTTAGTAATGGCAGTGTCGTGATGTGTACCAGACTATTCGTTTTATTCAAACGAGCTGGACAAATTAAAAAGGAAACGAAATACAGTTTTGTTATCCGTTGTATTTATTGTTGTTTTGAGGAGTATACGCTTTTGGTGAAATTTGTGAAGTGATGACTGTACAAAGAATAAAGGTTTGGTTTTTCCCCCGACTGCTAAGGAGGGTAATGAGTTTGGGGTGTATGTTTGCATGTGTATGTGTATGTGTATGTATGTATGTGCATTCCTTTGGCTGAAGCTGTAGCCCGAACGGCTGGACGGATTTTGACAAATGAGGTGTTGTTGGTTTCGTCTAGATAACGCGAGTGTCATAGGTACAGCCTATTGACACTAAAATGTAAAAAATCCAATATGGCAGCTTTAGGGAGCCATTTCCAATTGACTTAAGATGGTACAAAAATAAAAACGTAGTCTAAAATGGTACAAATTAATCACCATCATCATCATCGTGTAACAAAATCAAATATGTCAGAACCACTTTGCTACCTAAATTCTACGCAGCCGGGTTTTTTGTTCTTATAAATACTTGTTTGGAGTGTCCCACTGAATTTCGACAGTTCCTTATTTCAACACATTGTTAACTTCTAAAAAACATAGTCATTGTTTCGACTGAACATAATATTCGACAAGTACTATTTCGTCAACATATTTCGACAACACACACTTCCGAAACACCACTACTTCGACAGACCCTACTGCGACATGCTTATAATTAAACTTTAGGTCAAAATAAAAACACAAAACTACAAATCAATAATATTTTTAATTATAATTAGTACTTTACCTAATCTTTTTCCATTTTAATACCAATTTTGAGGGTATTTTAAACAAAGGCTATATATACCACACTATTTGTCTTACATTGTTTATGATGAAATAACGTTTGAGTATACGGGTATGTCTCTTACTGCATAATATGCAAAATGTAATGTTATATTAATATATCCAAGCATGCATGACCCGCATATAAACTTAATTGACACGAACCCGTATTAAATTACCCATCGCTGACCCCCATGTGGAGGTTGACAATGGGATTTAGATGGTTGATACAGGGGCGAATGTTTGAACGCTATTGTGTATTAATAGATTTAGATAGGACGTTCGGAATGTTGTGTCCATAGTGAATGTAATTGTTATTATACAAATGGGTATACTACGACCCAGAACTATGTAATAAAGGTTCTAAAATTGTAGAGCAGAGGAACCAAAGTTTGAAAAAACGTTGTTCAATCCCATCACCATTTCCCACTTTATGTATGGTCGGCACAACATGTGTTCTTTCATTCCCCTCTGTCGAAAGTAATTTCAAGACTCACTCCCTTCTTACTCATGTCATCTTTCACACATCCACCATCCACCTTTTCTTCTGCCTACCTCTACCCAGATATCCTTCCACATGGGAAAAAAAGTTGTTCAACCCCGAAGAGGGTTGAAAGAGTGGTTAAAGAAGTGTTAGGATCGTAGCAAATGTAGATCCGTGATCGCTGCTTCCCTATGAAACGAGTGATTTTATGTGGTTTGGCCAGTATCATGGTGATCATTGATTAATAAATCACGTATATCTGATATCATTACTGCATAACCTAACGTTAGTTGGTAGTAGGTTCTTTGCTATGTATGAATTCTTATGTTATTTAGTTAGTTATAAAATAAATACTTAAATAAATATTTGAGGACATATTACACAGCGCCATCTAGCTCCAAACTAAGCAAAGCTTGTACCATGAGAACCAGATGGCTCATAGAATACTCATATACTTTTTTTTCTTAATACATACTTTTATTATTACAACACCCGGACCCGGAAGAAATATTTGCTGAGCATGCAAACATTTCTTCCGCAGCGGGAAACGAAGCCGTGCCTCTTGCGTCTCAGCCGAGCACACGCCCGCCACGCCACAGAGGGGCACGTTCAATTGTCGGTCCCGGCTTTAAAGTCGTTAAGCCACGACGGAGGCCTTTAGGCGGTCTAAAAACTCCGTCACAAGAGTTTGCCACTAGCTCATACGAACTTATGCACTGTCGAGGTTATTTAATAAATGTTTTGTTTTCGTAGGAGCCATCATCGAGCTCGTCATCGCGCCACGGCGAGAGGCCTCAGCACGTGAAGTCACATTCCAGGGACCTCGGCAACAGCCCCCTCTCGGGGAACACCACAGCTAATAGTTCTAGAGAGTAAGTCACTTTGTCCACTGTTTTACAAGGGAGCTTACAGAACACAGCTTTTGATGCGTTTGGTCAGGCTGGCTTTAAAAAAATCATATGCACACTTTAGACTTTGCTTTAAAACTTTGCTTTACATTTTAGCGCCAGTATGGTGATCGTCCGGCCATGAAACGAAGTTGAGGGCGGAGACCATGTTGTTCTGTACTAAACAATGTACAAAATCCTACTAATATTATAAATACGAAAGTTTGTGAGGATGTGTGGATGTGACGATGTATGTTTGTGCCTCAATCACGTCCAAACGGCTGAACGGATTTGAATAAAACTTGAAATATACATAATACGTGTGCTGGAATAACATATAGGCTACTTTTTATCCGGGTAAACGCGAGCGAAGCCGCGGGCAACAGCTAGTCGTACATATATTATCACGCCCATATCCCTAATGGGGTGGGCAAAACCACAACTTGCAACCACTCCTGATTCAGTCCCAAGATGGATATGGTGAACCATGGTGACAGGTGATCAGCCCATCGCCCATATAGATGGTCCATCATATTCCTTTAGACGACTTTTACAACATGCTCGGGGAGAGAAACAGCTAGACACATTCAATGTTTTTTCTTCACTCTCAGTCCAACAGAGAATAAGAATACAAAATCTTAATATTGATAAAACAATTAGCTTTGACTAGAAGTTGTTATTTTTTACTAATCCGCCCATGTTTTTTCCATCCATCCCATTCCATTTCACCCATTTTTTACTATTCAACACACATACACACAAACAAACTTCACATTTACAATATCAATGTAACCTCTCTATTTCAGATTAGAAGATTCGCCACAAAAGAAGATGGCAATATCAAGTCTGATAGCGCCGGGTGACTATTCCAGTTCTGTGTACAGCCCCAACGTATCCTATGGACTATCGTCAGACGAATATGGATCACCTGCTTATCGGGGTAAGGCTTACCTATCCTACTAATATTATAAATGCGAAAGTTTGTGAGGATGTGACGATGTTTGTGCCTCAATCACGCCGTAACGGCTGAACGGATTTGAATGAATAAAATGAAATTAAATAACACTGGGTACCGACTTACAACATTATTTATGAATCATTTGTTTTTATTGACATATTACTTCAGATCATAGGCAATCTAAGGGTTAAATTGCTCTTCATAGATTCTCCTTGCCTGTATTTGACACGCGTATTCGAACTGTTTAGACCAGGGATCCCCAAACTATTTTGGACAAGTGACCCCTTTTCCAAAATGAACTGTTACCTCAGACCCCCATGGCCAAATTACCTACTTTTAAGATCAACCCCCTTATTCATAATGGTCCGCTAACTTAAAACAGCTGCGAGTTTTTCATCTTGTACGAACTTGAGACTTTACATTACTACAACAATGCTATTTCCTACAAAAATATTAATTATTCTTAGTACACGTGACACAAATAATACAGTACCTACCTATCTCGAAAGTTTTAAATAAGAACTTGTGTTAATTTAATAGGGGTCGATTTTTAGACCTCGTCGACCCCCAAAATCAGTTTTCGTTTATGTCGACCCCTAGGAAACCGTTTATGTCGACCGAAGTAGGAAACCGATATCGACCCCAAGGGGTCGATATCGGTTTCCTACTTCGGTTTTACCACTTTGGGAATCCCTGGTTTAGACACAATCCGGTTTTATCAAGATGTTTCCATTCGCCGTTTCATAATATTCTTATAGCGCACATAAATTTTGCGTATAAAATCCAATGGTTTCGCCGGATTCGAAACCACGACCTTATAAACCACTACTCTCAAAAAAATAAAAATTCATTTTTTTTTCTAAAATTTTAATTAATATGTTTTATTTTTCCAGGTCAGGAAACGGATTACTCAAATCATGGTAATTATTTAATAATTTGAACCTTTAAGTACGTTTGTTTCTAACGCCATAAATTATGTACTGATTAAGTATGTATAACTGATAAGCTTCATTATAAACGTATAGTATAAATACATATTATATAATTCAACACAATAATAATTAATATATCTAAATAAAATTTATGCTGTACTGACTGACTGACACATGAAACAGAAAACTGAAATGCATTCACCACTATTACATATTGTCTAAAGATTAAAGTGCGCCTCAAAGAGGCTCTTTTCGTGCTCAAATGCTTGACATAATTTTGGGCTGCTATAAAACTCTTGAGTTCAAGTTTTGTTGAAGTAAATAAAAACTAGTCATTCAAAGACACAGACGTTCTACTAGTATAAAGCCCGTGATACGCATGTGGCTCTCGCAAAAGCATGCCAGATACTGGTAAGTGCGAGCTACTATCATTCGTGAAATCCGTGTTAGGGGTTTTGGCTTGATTTTTTTTACGACCGGCCGCCTGCCTGACTTCAACCCTCCTTACTAGTAAAATAATAGGTCTAAGATAAAATTGACGAATTGTGTAAAAGGACACATGATTACTGAGGTGATGAGTGATAGAAGATGGAAGAAGGAAACATGTTGTGCCGACACCACCTAGCGGGATAATGATGGTGATGATGTGATGAAAGCATTTGTAGTACGACTCAAAGGCACCTTTTGTTCAATTGACATGTTTTCGAGCCGCGTAGCCAGCAAACCAGTGACTAGTATGCTATCGCTAGTATGCCACTAGCATGGTGTATCGCAGCCTTTAAACTATTTATGTTTAGCAGCAGTGTGTTATCCTGTTGTTATTATTTGAATTATTTATAATTATTGCTCAGTGCTGTTGTATAATGTATCTGAAGCGGCGATGGACTGTTAGTGGGATTTACAAAACTATATACGAAAATGGTGCGTACAATTTATAACAGTAACATACATGGTTCTGATCCCACACTAGGATTCCCTGCGGATATCAACTAAGGCCTTTTACCATCTATAGTATAGTTGATGATTTATACAGCGTCGGGAGGCAACTTTTACCTTCACAAACGGGGTATTTATACAGACAATTTTGCTCGTTCCAAGGTTAAGCCAATTAAATCGCATAAATATAGCTAAAAATTCATTTTCTAGTACTTAGACAAGTAGTAATTTTAAAATAATTAGTTTTTTTTCTTATTGTGATTCATATCTTTATAAATTGAGATAACAAGGATTTGAAGCGCTCGTGGCGTAGCTTGCTTAGGTGTTTTTTAAGTTGATCGTTAAAGTCAAGCAACGTTGTGCCTGGTCACAATTGGGATGGGTGATCGCAAGTGGCATTACGAGCTGAGCGCTTCCGTGCTTCGAAGAGCACGTTAAATTGTCGGTTCCGGCTTTTAAGTCGTTAAGCCATAACGGAGGCCTTTAGGTGGCCTAAAAACTACGTCACTAGAGTTGGCCACTAGCTCATACGAACATAAATACAATATTTTAATTTCAGATGAGAGTGACAGCGGCAATGTGACGTCATCGAAGGCACAGAACGCAATCGCGCATCTCAACTCGAAGATCGAACGGACAAAGGAATTGATAAGGCTGGAGCAGAAAATACGAGATGGTAAGATTATATAATGTAACTGTAAAAGTCTGAACTACGGTAAATCTTTAGATTTTCCAGTAAAACCTAGATTTACCAACTCATCTTGGTAAAAGTCCGAACAATTCTGTGATTATCTTGCATTTCGAAAATTTACCACAATTCACTTAGTAAATCTTAGGATGTCAAAGACACGGTAAATGTTGAAAAAGATGTGACCATTGTCAAAAGTGAGCGATGGAAATCGACAAGAAGCGACGCGATTTGATTCTTAAAATTTCCGTCAAATCGCGTCGCTTCTTTTTGCTTTCCGTCGCTCACCTATGGGCAATTGCAAATGAAGGAGAGCAATGGGCGATTTGTCGACAAATCGGAACGCGATGCGCCTTATACGAATTGGCTTCGAATTGCAATCTTCTTGAATAATATTTAGAATAGATTTTTTTTGGTGCACGAGCATATTTTGAATCCACAAGATTATAAATATAATAAATAAATACATATTTATAAATAAATAAAATAATTTGACTTTTTATTCCAGACAATGTGGACGAATACCTGAAACTAGCCGCGAACGCGGACAAGCAACAACTCCAACGCATAAAGGCCGTATTCGAGAAGAAGAATCAGAAGAGCGCGCTCTGTATCGCGCAACTACAAAAGAAACTAGAGGGTTACAACAAGAGGATCACTAGCTGGGAGGTAATTAGAGTCAGTATCTGGAGGAAATAGCTTCTTGTCAAATCGCTGTTGATGTTGTGAGTGCTTATTTTAATAACTTGACCGCGTTTTATTCACCATATCTCCGTGGTTCAAAATATCCATGAAACTTTGAATCAGGCTCTGCCCACACCATTACTTAATCTTCCCGCTTCGTGCTATATAGGAGTTTAATTTCGGGAATTCTTTTCTTGGTGCAACCCTGCATTATAAGAGGAAATGTACCCTCCAAGTTTAATGCTACTAGGACTTATGGCTGTGTGTTGATTATCAGTCAATAAGTCTAACGCAAAAGCTTGATTCTACGGTAAAGGAGGATTTTAGCCGCAGCACAGAAGCAGCTAAAATGCTCTATCAGGCAATAAACGGCCTGTTGGTGTAATACAATGGAAGATACGATTGAACAGAATTCGTTGTCAATCGACGTAAAGTTTCTTAAAAAATAGATGTAAAAATGGTGAGTTTAGTGTATTTTGTGATCGCTCAAAAACAGAAGAAAATAGAGGGTAAGTAGAGAACAAGAAAATCACTAACAGGATGGTACCTAATTAAAGTGATTGTCTGGAGGAAATCGCCTGTTGTAAGTGCGCTAATGTCCGCTATTTATGTTGTGTCAGTGTTTGATATTTTTTTAATCTCACTGGCTATACGTCAATCGGCTATTTTATGTACTCTATGAAAAAACACGCCAGCAGCACGATGATAATGGAAATTGCTGGTCAGTTTTCTTTTTTAAATATTTTTGTAGTGCTAACGTGGAGGTGATTTTTGTACATACGATACCAATGCACATTGCGTATTACTTTTCAAAAGTTTATTAAATAACAAAGACGAACGAAGTTTGCCGATTCGCACAATATTTGTGGTACTATACTGGTAATAGCGCACATACATTTTCCGATCAGCAAAGTCCATTAGTTCACGATTGGATTCGAATCCATGACGTTTAGATCGGAAGACGTAGTCACTACTCACTACCACTAAGCCAAATGTATTTTAACCCACCACGATCCGATCGGAAGTTGAGGTTTACTGCCCCTAAACCAGATCCAGGTCCCATGACCTCAGGATCGGAAGGCGGGGTCACCACTATGCCACCAGTGCTCTTATTAAAATGAGTTTTGTTTCAGCTTCACGGCACAAGTGGTCAGCCGCACAGACAACCGAGAGAAGTGTTACGGGATATGGGACAAGGATTAAAGTGAGTAATTTTTAGGGTTCCCGTAGGGAACCCTAAAAATCCCGAAGGGTGCCAATGGGACCCTTATGGGAATACACTACACTATTACTTGTGACTCTGCCCACCCCGTTGGTCATACGGGCGTGATAATGTGTGTACCCGGATAAAAAATAGCATATATGTTAATCCAGTACATGTACTATGTATATTCCAAGTTTCATTTAAATCTGTTCAGCCGTTTACGCTTGAAAGAGTAACAAACGTCCATACATACAAACTTTCGCGTTTATAATGTTAGTAGGATTAATAAATTAATATTAATGGACTGCGATTTTATTATTTATCGTTGTATTTCAGGAATGTTGGCGGCAATATCCGCGACGGCATCACTGGCCTAGGGGGTAGCGTGATGGCGGCACCGCGAGAGTTTGCGCATCTCTTCTCGCGCTCCAACCGCTTCGGATCGGCTGACAACATCTCGCAGCTCGCCGGTCTGTATTGTAGCCTTGTATCTCACCTTTCAATATTCGGAAGTATTCGTCCAGAATCTAATTATTCCATTGTGGGAGATTTTAGACGGGCCTAGAGAAAAATAAGGAAAAAAATCATTCAAACTATTTGTTGCATGGTACAAAAACTGGGCGGTCTGTATCAAAGTCAAAGTAAAAAAAAAAGATTCCATAAAATCACGGGGATCACTTGGACACGTCTTAAATCTACGTTGCTTTTACACCTGTTCGTAACGCGCCCAAGCGGGGAAGATATCTATATATATCTATCTTTCCCTCTATTAATGTTTGGAAGTATTAAAATTCCGCCCAGTATCCGATTATAATGAGTAGTACAAGCTTTGCTTAGTTTGGGGCTAGATGGCGCTGTATAAAATGTACACAAATATTTATTACAATTATTTATAACCAAAATTATATAACTTGACACTGGGCGGCTACATTTGGGTAAGAAATAAAATATAGGAGTTTTGACAATCTCAATATTAGCCATTTTTAAAAACGTTGGTATTATTTTACTTATTGTGGCTTTATTTATATGTCTATACTTACAATATACACAACACAATCAAATTATTCATTTGTGTTCTGTCTTAGGAGCTTTAAACCTGTAACTTCGATGTCATTTACCTACGCTTTATTTATTTATGTATTTGTATATTTTTATAACATTATTTATTTTGTCTCACAGAGAACACGGGTCCTTGTGAGTATTTATACATAACGCATTATGTATATTATGTATTTACACATGATAATGTATTTTTTACCTATGTGACTAACCATTGAAAAGTCCATTGTATATGTGTTTTGGTTTTTTGTTTTGTATATAAAACACACCACATTAGCTTGTATATACATACATCAGTCCGTAACTCTTAACTCAATTAATAAAAAAAATATTACACATTTAAATACTCGCGCTGAACGTTTCCTGATTAATAACAATAATATATCATTTAGGAACATTAGCAAATAAAGTACTTAACTCAATAATAATAAGGTCTTTTACCATCTATAGTAGATGATTTATGCAGCGTCAGGAGGCAACTACGGGACGCTGTAGTGCCCGGGACGAATTAAGATGGAGTAGGCTTGCCCAGCACCTATCCAACCTCTCAGCTTAGTCGGCCTTGTCCACAGGAAAGACATAGTCAATACGTAGCTGATTAAGCCGCGGGTTTCCTCACGATGTTTTCCTTCACCGTTTGATAGTACTGATATAGCGCGCATAAATTTTTCGCACAGAAAAATTCATTGGTATACGACTGGATTTGAACCCACTGTTCGCAATTACAATATTACTTGAATGAGTTTGTTCCCGTTGCATATGTTTATATCTACCGGTCGCTGAGGTCTGCGATGACGCGATAATGTACGTGCTGTGCTCCCATTGGCTGATATAAAATTGTTCATTTTTTCCCCAATCCCTGATGCTTGTAACGAAAACCGCCATTACACACGCCTTGTGAAACTGTACCAAACGCATTTGTTATTTTAAAATATTACCCAAAGTCCAGTAGGAAGATTATAAGACAGCAAAAATAGTATCATTACCGCTAGGCACATACATTTGGTCCTTCGAGCCGGATAGCGGACTCAGCATCCTGTGGAATCCGATCACGCGGCTGCTATAACCTTCTTGCTGGAGAATACGCAAGCACTGGACAATACCTGGATCGAAGTTTACTTGGAGGCTAAGCGCACATTGAAACGGAAATTGGATTGGCATTTCATCGAACTTCACACGCAATCTGGTGGGGCCAACCATCCTCTCCTTTCCCTATCACCTCCCTGTTCTCTTTGTGATACCTGTGTTTAAACTGATTTCAGTGGTTAACGTGAGGTGTTGATTCTGTACAAACGGTCAAGACAAGAACTGGTGACGTTGCTCACACTTCTGGCGTGTTTTTTCTACCATACGAGCTTCCAAACCGTAAGTACTCTTGTGTTTCACTTACCACCAAAATGCCTATAGACAGATCAAAATCTCCCCTTACGTTAAATGTAGATAACGCTAAAATAAGTCATGAACCCAAATCTGGTGATAGATCGCCTAGCATTATTACTAGCAATCCTGATTTGGTTCGCGAATTGGTTAGAAAACGTGGCATTGTAAAGGGCAGGTTAACTAAGTTTTCGAACTATTTACAATCATTACAAGATAGCCAAAATCTTGCTTCTTCCTCTCGAGATCGCATAGATTTAAAACTACGTATTAAAGGAGCATCTAGTTTATTTACGGAATTTAATGATATTCAAAATAAAATAGAAGAAAATGTTTACGATAGCGAGATACCTGATCAGTTAACTAACAGAGAATCATTTGAGAATTCCTACTATAGCACAATAGCCCTGGCAGAATCCATGCTATCTATGCTGTCCGGAGATGAGGTTACTGACTGTTCTAATACTTCTTGTTGTAGTGACAAAACCAAATTAGTGAAACTGCCCACTATTTCCATGCCCACCTTTGATGGTTCGTACGAGCACTGGCTGGAGTTTAGGGACACCTTTTTATCATTGGTTCACAATTCTAAACAAATAAGTAGTATTCAGAAATTTCATTACTTGAAGTCATCGTTAAAAGGTAGTGCCATGTTGGTTTTAGAGTCACTAGAATTCTCCTCAGATAACTATTCCGTCGCATGGGAACTGTTACTAAATAGGTACAATAACAGTAGGCTTTTGGTACATAACCATGTCAAAGCGTTGTTTACCATAAACACGTTACCTAAAGAGTCGTCTGCTTGTATTAGAAAGCTTATTGATACCATATTAAAGAATTTACGCGCACTTAAAATCTTAGGTGAATCTACTGAGAACTGGGACACACTTATTAATTACATTATCGTGTCTAAATTAGACAAGACGACAGAACGTGAATGGGAAACTTATAAATGTACTTTGTTAGCGAGCGATAGTGATTCTAGGCGTATAATTAAATTGACCGATTTAATCGGGTTTTTGAAGGATAGGGCAGATATGCTTGAAACGTTGCAACTTTCACACAGTAAAGGACATCATTCACAACACGATAACAAAAAACATACAACACATAATACATCACACTGCAATGTTTCAACTAATAAGCCACATGACCGTCTGTCCCGCTTCTATAAGCCTTGCGTGAAATGCAACGCAAATCATCCACTTTATTCTTGTCAAAAATTCCTTGATTGCGACTTAGAATCAAAGTTAAAGTTAATACGCGATCACAAACTTTGCGAGAATTGCTTGCGTTCGGGACATGCGTCTGATACATGTAAATTCGGGCCATGTAGGAAATGTAACCAAAAACATAATTCATTGATTCATAAAGATAACACTAGTTCCGTTACATTTCATTCAAGTATAGCTGATAAGCCCAGCGGCAGCTCGAGCGCAAGTGCAGAGACGCTCCCGATTCACGTAAACAAGGCACACATGCATACACGCAACACATCTACAGATACGCACACTGTTCTATTGTCAACAGCTGTAGTTGAGGTGGCCGATTCATACGGCGCTTATCGCAATGCGCGCGCGCTGCTTGACAATGGAAGCCAGCGGTGTTTTATTTCTAAATCATTTTGTAAATTAATCAACGCACAATTATTACAGTCCACTCATGAAGTTAGAGGTGTAGGAGATTCAGTGATACAGTGTTCGCAAACATGTAGTATTGAAATTAAATCGCATGTAGATAATACATTTATTACGCGCTTAAATTGTTTTGTGTTAGATCAGATAACGTCTACTATACCGGCCTTATGTCAAATGAGTAACACGCAACTTTGTATACCAGACAACATAAGGTTGGCAGATCCGCAGTTTTTAGATTCTAAAGATGTAGACATATTAATTGGTGCTGATAGATTTTGGGACCTCTTAGAAGAAGGTAAATTCAGACTTCCCAGCGGCCCTTATTTGCAAAACACAAAACTAGGGTGGATTATTTCCGGCCCTATAATAAATCAAACTCTAAAAGTTACACGCATTAATTGTAATTTCAGTAGTTCGATAGATACGCAATTACGATCTTTTTGGGAGATCGAGGAGCTCCAATCGGTTAAGGATACGCGGACTGAGGAGGAACGCGCTTGTGAAGAACATTTCCTTCGCACAACAACACGCGATAGTGTAGGTAGGTTCTCTGTGCGCATTCCTTTCAAACAGTCACTTAGCCTATTGGGCGATTCGTATGATCAAGCTGAGCGCCGTTTTAACGCGCTAGAAAAACGTTTACAACGCTCACCTGATTATAAATTATTATACGCAAATTTTATGAAGGAGTACGAAAGCTTAGGTCATATGAGTCCGGTGAGCTCGTATGAGAGCCCGTGTTACTTCATGCCGCATCACGGCGTCTACCGGGAGCATAGCTCCACAACTAAACTACGTGTGGTTTTCGACGCCAGCGCTCCGTCTTCCTCAGGAAAGTCGCTTAATGATTTGCAGTTAGTAGGCCCGGCGATACAGGGTGACCTACTTTCTATCCTTTTACGGTTTAGGCAACATAAATTCGTCGTATGCGCCGACGTTACTAAAATGTTTAGAAATTGCTTGATAGACAAGGATCAACGTAATTTGCAGATGATCCTGTGGCGCGATGATCCATCAAAACCGCTAGCTATCTATACTCTCAATACTGTCACTTATGGAACTTCCTCTGCACCGTTCTTAAGCGTGAGATGTTTGAAACAGCTAGGAATTGAATCATCTAACCCTGATGTCCAAAGGGTTGTAAGGGATGATTTTTATGTCGATGACCTTTTAACGGGATGTAGTGATAAAGCTAGTTTATTGCAATTGTGTGATGACATCAAGGTCGCGCTACAGTCAGGTTGTTTTCCACTTCAGAAGTGGATGTACAATTTCCAACTTGAAACTGATGATGATGATGAGTTTTCGAATCAGTCTAAAGAAATTAAATACAGCGAAAGTGTAAGCTCAAAAACGTTAGGATTGGGTTGGAATAATTCAAAAGACGAATTCTATTTCAGCACGCAATTTCAAAATGATGATAAACCTGTCACTAAAAGGTCTATCTTGTCGAATATTTCACAAATATTTGACCCTCTCGGCTTGCTGAGCCCGACGATAATTATGGCAAAAATATTAATTCAACAATTATGGCTTCTAAAAATAGGTTGGGATGAAACAGTTCCATGCAGTGTCGCGCAAACGTGGAACCGGTTTGTTATTTCCCTACAGAAACTCAATACTGTTCGCATTCCTCGGCACGCTATAGGTAGTCAACCTGTTTATATAGAACTGCATGTTTTTAGTGATGCGTCGCAGACGGCGTACGGCGCTTGCATTTATGTGCGCACTGTGAATGAGGATCAAACATTATCAGTGCGATTGCTTACTTCTAAGGCCAAGGTCGCGCCTCTTAAGCCTATAAGTATACCGCGACTTGAACTTTGTGGTGCGTTGCTAGGAGCTAAGTTACTTGATAAGGTTCGTAGTTCATTAACTTGCAAAATTAATAATGTCGTCTGTTGGACTGACTCAACGATCGTTTTAGGTTGGTTACGCATGGCACCAAATAAATTAAAAACCTTTGTTCAAAATAGGACTACGGAAATTCACGAAATTACTAAAGATGTTCATTGGCGTCATGTGAGAACAAGGGAGAATCCTGCTGATCTCGCTTCACGGGGTCTTCGTCTGGAGGAACTTTCATCTTCCACTTTATGGTGGGAGGGGCCGGACTTTCTTCGAAGCCCTAGTTACGCAATAGGCGATTATGAGGTCATGGAAACATGCGAGGTCCTTCCTGAACTCAGACCGGCTGTTTCTTCTTTTGTGGCGCATGAATCACCTGACTTGTCACTATTTTCATTCGATAGGTTTTCGCAATACAAACGTATGAAGCGTGCAGTAGCATTTATGTTACGATTCATACACAACATTCGCAATAAAACGGACAGACGCACGGGTGTCCTTACTGTAGATGAGTTAGATGAATCAGAAAAAACGCTAGTTCGATGGTCTCAAATGGAAAGTTATCCTAGTGAATATAAATTGTTAAGTAGTGGTGCGAGCATTAAGGGTAAAAATAACTTAAATAAGTTAGATTTATTTTTAGATAAAAATAAAATTTTGCGAGTAGGTGGGCGATTGGGAAACTCCGAAGAGTTTAGTTATAATAAAATGCATCCTATCTTATTGTCAAGTAAGCATTATTTTACTGTATTGTTGTTTCGTTTCGAACACCTACAGCTTCTCCACGCTGGAGCTCAGGCTTTGCTCTGTCATATACGTGAAATGTGGTGGCCTTTAGGAGGTAGGAACCTAGCTAGGCATATAGTCAATGCTTGTGTTAGGTGTACGCGCATGAAAGGTAAAATCCTTACACCGTTCATGGGCAATTTGCCTAAAGAAAGGATAACACCCAGTTTTCCATTTAATCGATGCGGAGTGGACTATTGTGGGCCAGTTCTCGTACTTAACCGTAAAGGTAGGGGAGCTAAAACGTCAAAGGCGTACATTTGTTTATTTGTATGCTTTGTAACGCGTGCTATTCATTTGGAATTGGTCAGTGATCTCACTACGGAGGCATATTTGTTGGCCTTGAATAGATTTATATCTCGCCGTTCTAAACCAATAGAAATATTTTCAGATAATGGTCGTAACTTTGTAGGGTTAATGAAAGATTTTTCTAACTTTTTACAAAGATGTAGTGCATCTATTGTTGAATACGCAACTAGTCAACAAATTAAATTTAAATTCATTCCCCCTTATTCTCCGCATTTTGGTGGTCTGTGGGAGGCAGGAGTAAAATCATGTAAACATCATTTACGCCGTGTGGTGGGAAATGCTCGCCTGACGTTTGAGGAGTTTTACACAGTGTTGTCACAGATAGAAGCTGTTTTAAACTCCCGACCCCTTTCTCCTCTTTCTCCAGATCCCAAAGACTTTACCCCTCTCACTCCTGGTCATTTTTTGGTTGGCCGACCGCTAACTGCGCCAGCCAGCGATGATCTCAGCGATCACCCCGCGCATCGGCTGAATCGTTACCAACGCGTGGAGCAAATTCGCCAACATTTTTGGACCCGCTGGTCCAAAGAATATGTGTCTGAGTTGCAGGTACGGAATAAATGGACCGAAAAGACGATGGAGCTAAAGACCAACTCACTCGTCTTAATCAAAGACAATAATCTGCCCCCGCTGAAGTGGCACATGGGCCGAGTACTTGCAATCATCCCTGGGAAGGATGGCATCTCACGAGTGGCGGACATACAGACAGCTTCAGGCGTCGTTCGGCGGAGCTACGCAAAGATCTGCCCTCTTGTTCAAGAAGCGCATGAAGAGTCTACGGAACCTGAAGAACGTTGAAAGCTGCTACTTTCAAGGCCGGCGGCATGTTCGCAATTACAATATTACTTGAATGAGTTTGTTCCCGTTGCATATGTTTATATCTACCGGTCGCTGAGGTCTGCGATGACGCGATAATGTACGTGCTGTGCTCCCATTGGCTGATATAAAATTGTTCATTTTTTCCCCAATCCCTGATGCTTGTAACGAAAACCGCCATTACACACGCCTTGTGAAACTGTACCAAACGCATTTGTTATTTTAAAATATTACCCAAAGTCCAGTAGGAAGATTATAAGACAGCAAAAATAGTATCATTACCGCTAGGCACATACACCCACCATCTTAGGATCGGAAGGCGGGGTTACTACCAACTTGACCACCAGTGCCCTCATTTAACTCAGAACCTACCAATAAACTCATCCACTGTATACAATTCCTTTCTTAGAGCACCGCTACACCATAAGAGGAATCTACCTTCCAAGTTTCATGTTTCTAGGACTTCTTAGGCTGTCCGTTGATAAGTCAGTCGTGAACATGACATTTTGTTGAGTAAATAAATTTTGACCTTAACCAGCCAAGTACATCCATGTACATCCTTGTTCAAAGTACAACCCTGAACAAAATCACGGTCAAAGTAATCTAGGTAAACGTAGTTGTAAGTACAGTAGGTACTCACTACCTATCATTAGTATCATGCGTCATAATGAAACTGTAGGTAATAATAATCACAAAACTACTGTTGGCAGAAATACATAACTGTCACCAAACTCTGGCAACCTTTGAATTTATTTTGTTTATTGTTTATGGGAAACTTTGCAATTTTAACCTATTTTTAGGGTAAATAGTGAGTGTGTATAAACCATTTTTAATAATTTCCTCAAACGAAACGAAATACCACAAATAGTGCAAAAAATATCAGTGTCGCGTTTGCCAACAAAAAGTCAACGTATTGTGTAGAAATCGTGTATTGATGTGCAAACTTAATCGTAAGACATTAAACTTAAAACATTACCCTCTTTCTCGGACTGATTAAAGTGTGTCACAAAGAGGCCCTTTTCGTGCACTAAAATCTTAAATAACTAATAGGAAAAACAGGATTTAGTACATACATTACGTATACATAGATCTCAGATTAGCTCAATTCACGTGTGTGTGAGGTTTGTATGAGTCACGAATTATCAGTTATGTAAGCTGAACTTGAAAATGTCTGACTTGTCACTCAAAGTGATTCACGTCTGTAGCTTTAGTTCTTGATAAGATAATATTCTCTACGAGTATTTCATACAACAAAAAACAAATATAATTCGGTGACACATTTCTAATGTTTTTCTGTTACAAAAAGGTGTTAAAAATAGAAGTTGATTTCAAATTGTGTTTTGACAAATTGTAAAAGTGATTTTGAAATAGATTTTCAAATTTAAATAGTGTTTGGTTTATGAGATCATGTGACATTCATCTCAGTTTGTGGGCATTATCTTAGACTGAATGACAGTTCGTGATAGTGCTCCATTTCTGGTCTCTCGTCCAGGGACCATTGACCCCGTTAAAGAAAACAAATTTAAATCAACTTACATACAAGGTCTGTGATCTAAATCACTGCAATGAATGGATTCAGTGAATTTAGAATACTGCAAGACGGATTCATCGAATAATTTGTGAGAATGTTCTTCAAAAAGTGCAAGAAATGTCGGAAAAAATGTAAATATACTTCTTAACATTACTCTTCCTTCTTTAGTATTTATCTATAAATATTTAGTACGACTTTATGGGATGTGAGAGAACTGGTTGTCTAGTGGTAGTGGCCTCGCCTTCCGATCCTGTGGTCGTGGGTTGGAACCCAGTCGTGCACCAATGGTTTTTCTGTTCGAATTCATGTGCGCTATACCACATCGTGAGGAAACCGGCACGAAAGGAGCCTTTAAGGCGCACTTAAAATTCTTTCACCACGCTGGTTCGAAAAACTAGTGACACAACTAGAGATATATATACTGCCCTCCTAGCGAAGAACGCAGTAACTAGCATTTTTGACAAAAAATAGTTAGATACATATTCGGAATCGCCTAACAAAATACAACATTCTGTTCTCATTTTTCTTCAAAACATTTTTGACATAGTTACTGCTTTCTTCACTAGGAGGGCAGTATAGATGGGGTAGTATTTTCGTAAAAAGTGTTTTTTTTTCTTAAGTCTCACACATAATATAAAGAAATAAATATCACATAATCCATTACATACACACTCATTCGATAATGAAAAGAAAGAAAGAAACTATTTATTTGGCCCACAAATACTCACAAAAAATCAATCAAATAAAAACACAGTTAAAACAAAAAAATATAACAAATTGTGAGCCAAATAGGCAACCACTCAGCGTGTGCTGCAGGAGCCCGGAAGCAACCACAGCGCTGTTCTTCCGTGGCACCTCTCCTCAGAGCGCGTCACTGGCTAACACACGCTCTTCACACCCTTTAAAGCTTATATATCTCGGTATTTAACTGTTGTTTAACATCACATTATATGTTAGTTTTTCGCATACTTCACGTTTTTACTCACACATATTTTCTACTATCCCTGGCTATGAAATATTTTTAAATTGTACTATCATAGATTTATTTATATATCCTACTATTGGATCGTTTAATCCTGACGCTATTTTGGTATTCGTCGTTTTCATTAATAACTGTCATTTGTCTGGTTATATTTTTAAGTGAAAATAAACTTAACTTCATTTGACAGCACTAAGAATGATGATACTTGATATCTCTGTCTTCAAACGGATCGTTCACCGTAGCACCATATATATCCGTCAAAAAGTTACCTACCATCCGTTGTCTGATGGTAGAAATGACAATTGGTCAAGAAGAAGTTTCTGGTCAAATGAAGTTAGTTCGACCAATCATGAATAATCTATAGTAGCTTTTTATCAAGCTTAATCTACTTTGTGTATTCGTGTGATTATGTTGCTTATATGCTGTCTCCTTCTTGCACGCTAGCCCCACCACACGCGGAACTGAGAGGTAAATACACATCGCGACATCTACTTACAACGCCATCTATTGACTAAAAATTGTTATTAAGTTCAATCAGTGTACTGATTGAACTTAATTAACTATCATGGTTACAAGCAATTATAAGAGGATATTTACCAACATTATGTGTTTTCAGCTGGACTGGGAGTAAAGAAAAAGCATAGAATGCGTCCAGCTGCTTCTCTGCCAGAGCATGTGATAAAAGCCGACTAACTGATAGTATCCTCTCCAACATGATGGACCACCTATATGGGCGATGGGCTGATCACCTGTCACCTGGGTTCACCATATCCATCTAAGGATTTTAAATCAGAAGTGGCTCCTTAGTTTTCTTGGGCGATCCATCATGAGTCGACGTTTACGACATGCTCGGGGAGAGAAGCAGCTGGACGCATTCTATGTTTTTTCTTTACTCCCAGTCCAGCGGAGAAGTAGAAACAAGAAGAGGAACGAGAAAATGTGATTGTAAATATCCTGTTATAAGTGCAAATAATACTAATATAGGGATTTTCACGTTGCTTGCTACACTGGTCACATAGCTAACGGTTGTTAAAATAAAGACATAATGAAGCAAACTTACTCCATCTTTGACGGCCTCGGCGTATGCTCGTCTGAGACGCAAGAGGCGCGGGTTCGATTCCCAAAGTTTAAGGAATGTTTGCAAGTTCTGCAAATATTTCTTCCTGATCTGGGTAATGTGGTATGGTACTCTATTCTGATACCCACGACACAGGGGATCCCAGTGTGGGCTCAGAACTATGAATGTGACTGTGGGGAGTTATTTATTAAACGTATTCCTAATCGGTCTAAAAACCTTAACAAGCAATTTTTGACCAAACTTTGCTGTGGTATTTTCTGCTGAGACAGGGGCCTTCCTTGCAATTTTAAATTATGTATTATATTGTTTAAAAGATACAATTAACTTATGCAAGTATCATCTTATATATATTATGAAAGTGCTGTTCTTAGCGATTTCATTATTAATAATAATAGGTTACATTTACGAGTCGCTTCGCTAGAAATACGCTCACAAATCGCCAGTGTGATAACGCTCTTAGTTGGAGTAAAGAGTTCCTTAATTTCAAAAAAGTCCCCTAAAATATGGTAAACGGAGAGTTTTTCATACTAGTCTACAAAAAAACTCTTCATCACTCTAAAATTCCCTCGAAATGGGGTAACTCTCACTTATAAAAGTCATGTTTTACCGCAAATGTATTTCTACAATCTTGCAATGTATATCGTGTATTGAGTCTTTCTACAACGGCAGCGAACGCGTCATCGGAAGGCTCCCGCGCGTCGGAGGCAGGCGAGGCGGCGCCGCGGGGCTCCACCCTGCCGCGAGCCGCCACCAGCCCCGCTCCCAAATACTCACCAGACGCGTCACCGAGCTCGTCCGTCACCAGCGAAGGAGCTCCGTGAGTATTGAGTGTGCTACAACGACAGAGATCGCGTCGGAGACATGCGAGGCGGCGCCGCCACCAGCCCCGCTCCCAAATACTCACCAGACGCGTCACCGAGCTCGTCCGTCACCAGCGAAGGAGCTCCGTGAGTATTGAGTGTGCTACAACGACAGAGATCGCGTCGGAGACTTGCAAGGCGGCGCCGCCACCAACCCCGCTCCCAAATACTCACCAGACGCATCACCGAGTTCGTCCGTCACCAGCGAAGGAGCTCCGTGAGTATTGAGTGTGCTACAACGACAGAGATCGCGTCGGAGACATGCTAGGCGGCGCCGCCACCAGCCCCGCTCCCAAATACTCACCAGACGCGTCACCGAGCTCGTCCGTCAGCAACGACGCGGCTCCTTGAGAATACCTTGTATTGAGTGTGTTGTAACGGCAGCGACGACGTCGGATGTGGACGAGGCGGCGCCGCCACCAGCTTCGCTCCTAAATACTCACCAAATGCATTCCCGAGCTCGTCAGCCACCAGCGTCTTCGCGGTCCTTGCGTCATACCTATCTGGATACGTTCCAAGTTTCAGCTAAATTCGTTCTGCCGTTACGGCGTGATTGAGAGACAAACTTTCAGATTTATTTAGAATGTACGAACGTATGTAAAAGTTTACATAATGTTCTGTAAACTTTAAATTTTAAAATGATTTCGTAAGTTCTCAACTCATTGACCTCGCTATTACCCCTTTAATTTTTAAACGTACCCACGACACATAATCCTAGTGTTGGGTCAGAACTATGTGTCATATTTATCCATATATTTTTTATCAGATATCCTGCACAGCCGGGCTCAAACAACATATCGGAGACGGCGTTCACAATAAAGCCCATCCTGAACGAGCTGCGGGAACGGAGGGAGGACTACGAACGACTTTCGGAGAAGTTTGACGCGCTCAAGGTGTGTACAAAATATAGTCATCATCGTCAGCCTATTGTCCACTGTTGGACATAGGCCTCCCTACACTTCTCACCTTTCCATCCGCCGATTCTCACAATGTCATCAGTCTATCGAGTGGAGGGCCGTCGTACACTTCCTTTCCCACTATGTGGTCCAAAGTATGCCTTATTTCAAATCATCTTACACCGATGGACATAAGTCACCCTCGCTTTGTGTCACCTATCATGGTTTTATGATACTCTTGTTCTTTACCAAGAAAGACATGGTCAATACGTGCAGAGCTGACTAAGCAGCGGTTTAGGGGGTAGACAGAGGTAAGATGTATACATATCTAATTGACGGCCTCAACGGTTTGGAGTTACAGCCCAAAGCATCCACACTTACATTTCCAAAATTCAATTCCTAGAGGATGCAATGTCAATGTCCTTACAAACACATTTTCTTTAATTATATAGTCAGTTCTGACCCCACACTAAGATTACCTGTATCGCGGGTATCAAAATCTACGAGTACCATGGTACCACAACACACAGACCCGATAGAATTGAACATAATCGAACCCGCGCTTCTTGCGTCTCAGGCGAGCACTCGTCCGCTACGCCACAGAGGTCGCCGAGATTTATGTTAATAGGATATTTTAGCACCCAATACATAACATATTGTATTTAATTCTATGCCTGTTCGCTACGTGGATAGATACACGTAAGAAACTTGGCAAGTATAATCATCTAGCAACCCATTTAGAGAACATTTCTCTTTATTTCTATTCGACGGCCAAGTTTTTTTCTACATTCTCATATAAATATATCATATTTTACAGCAAAACTTCAAAATCAGTAAAATAATATTAGTATACATAACTATGTATTAGAAAAAACTATACTACAGCTAAACTGGAGATACAATTTATGTAAACAAACCGCTCATACTTAACCTAAAGCTTTCTTTTTCATTACATATTTATAGAACTTCTAAGTAGTACTTATATTTGTACTAACTTTATTCATAATTATGATTACAATAAAATTTAGTTCACTGGCCCCACACTAGGATTCCCTGTGTTGTGGAAATTACACGTCTCAAGTGACGAATTTTTGCCAGATTTTCATCAAAAACTGTCAAAAAAAAACCGTGATTTGAGACGTGCTCAACTCTGAGTTGCGTTTGAGCATTCGGGGATTAAACTCTTCCTAGGTACAAAAGTAATTCAAAAATAAATCATAGTGGGTAGATTGATACCTGACAATGTTATAAGCCTACCTAATTGCCTATCTGCTGCGCATTCGAGGTGTCTGTGTGTGTGACTTGGTGTGCGTGAAAAATGTAATTAAATTACGATGGTTTGTTTACACAAATTGTATCTCCAGTTTGGGTGAAGGAAGTATAGCTGTTCCCGTGCAGTTTTACTTGAGTAACATTTTTTTTATATACCATGCCCAGACAAATACCATTTAGACATTAGCATCAACCATGGTCTGGAATCCAGACTCTGAACCATAGGTCCAAAGACTAACTGAATAAATACATTATACAAATAAATTTATTGCCAAAAAGAGGACATAATATAATAACAGAGTAAACAAAAATGAAAATAAAAAAGTCGGCAAATTGACTAAACTCAGCGTTATTCCACATTGTACTGATTTTCAGTCTAGCCCAGTGTTGGAGCGAAGGTGGTTGTCGAACTAGAAATAGTATTAAAGCAGGTTTACAATATAGTCACTTTAAATACAGCATTATACATATTTAATGAGAAAATATGGAAAAAAACTGAGCAGATTTGTTGCACGGAACCTTATTCCTTTCTCCTTTTCGATAACTACCCTACAACTTTCAGTTTAACATATTAAGCATAACAAAAAACCGCTAGTTTAACCTGATAATATAAATATTTCAGAATCTATCTCAAGAGGTGTCATTCCTGTCGGCCGCACTGCAAGAGGAGCGTTTCAAGACTGAACGGTTGGAGGAACAAATCAATGATCTCACTGAGTTACACCAGAACGAGGTACGTACGCCGCACTGGTCCTTTTCCAGTCATCTGTATCAAAGTCCCGATCAGTAAAGGTTACTGACTAAAACCAGGTCCCTGACTCTGACTTAAACCAGGTGACAAAAGCCACTGATTATGCCAGATCATGGTGCAGTCTTTTTTTCTCCCTGGCGCGCGCAGTTATATACTGGACACTTTGTGGTCATTTTTTTAAGATTATTAAAAATCTGTTAAAAAAATACCCTAAGCAACTGATTTTGATCTAGATACCCTTCTCCCTGGAGAGGTTTTAGATCCCCCCAAACCCTTCTAAAAAAACGTGTATTTTTGGGTACAAAGTATCTAATCATCATCTTCCTGCCCTTATCCCACTCTATGTGGGGTCGGCACAGCATGATCCCTGAATCATGCCGTAAGAGTTTTGGCTAAGGTGTTTTATGACCGGCCGCCTGCCTGACGTCAACCCTCCTTGGGAATACTTGCTTATTGTATCTCATCATGTTGGAGAACTGATTATGCGATTATTAGGATGCGACCTACTGATTATGAGAAGATACTATCCCTTAGTTGAATTTTACAAAGTATCTAATAAAACAGAATATTACCTTTAAATACAGGTATAATTTTTCCGAACCCCCCCCCGTTTCGAGCATCACGTGATTAATGGACGATCTAAGTAATGATTTAATTTATTAGGTGGAGAACCTAAAACAGGCGCTCACAGACGTAGAGGAGAAAGTACAATATCAAAGCGAGGAGCGGATACGAGATATACATGAAGCCTTAGATCTCTGCCAGACTAAAGTAAGTACACTTACACCGTACACTGAGTGCAGTATGTTATGATAACTGAGGACTGATATTAGTGTAATTTTGTTTATTCTTACTTTGAAACATGAATCAGTCTGAATTATATGAAAGGCTATTTTATTATCACGAATGCATGATCACCAAAAGACCAAGGCAAAAGACCAAGAGGGAGACCAAAGACCACCTGGACAGCTGTGGTGAACCGCGACATGGCAGAATGCAATGTTTCCAAAGACGACGTCATGTATAGGGCGAAGTGGAGGAGTGTGAGGAAGGCTGACCCCACCACCATGTGGGATAAATAGTCAGGAAGAGAGAGAGAGAGAGAATGCATGATCACCAAGCTTTTAGACTTGGGATACTAATCGGAGTTTAAATGATTCTTGGCTGATTCAGGTAGATTCATATACAAAACTTATTTTTTATTTTATTAAAAAGTATAAAATCTGATAAATGACTCTTCAGGTGATTATGTGTCTCTGTTGCGATAATCGTCTATTTATAAAGCAAAGTTGTGATATTTGACAACAGACTGATAGAATCTTATGATACAGGTCTCTATTGTTAATGTAGTTTTTGATATTGATAGTATATGATACAGGTCTCTATTGATACATCGGTTTTAAAGAATAACTAACTGGACATCTCTCCACAGATCAGCAAGCTCGAGCAATGGATGG
Source organism: Scotopteryx bipunctaria (assembly GCA_949320045.1). NCBI lineage: Eukaryota > Metazoa > Arthropoda > Insecta > Lepidoptera > Geometridae > Scotopteryx > Scotopteryx bipunctaria. The sequence continues at coordinate 4,087,961 of OX439465.1, forward strand.
CGGGCGGCGGGGGCGCGGGCGGGGGGCTTGGAGGGGCGGGAGACGCGGGGGGAGCTAGTGCTCTTCCCCCGCGTCTACTACTTGTCAAACTACTGAACGTGGCACTGACCTTATTGCAGCTAGCGTTGCTACTGGTGGCCACTGTTGCGGGCGTCGCCATGCCCTTCCTAAGAACCAGGTCAGTAACTAATAGTTACATACAAACCGAGAGCACTGGTGGTCTAGTTGGTAGTGACCCCGCCTTTCGATCCTAAGGTTGTGGGTTCAAATCCGGTCGTGTACCAATGGATTTTTGCTCTCAAACGGTGAAGGAAAACATCGTGCGTGAGGAAACTCGCGGCTTAGTCAGCTCCGCACGTATTGGCCATGTCTTTCCTGTGGACAAGGCCAACTAATCGAGAGGATGGAATAGGTGCTTGGCAAGCCTACTCTGTCTTAATTCGGCCCGGGCACTACAGCGTCCCGTTTGTGAAGGTAAAAGTTGCCTCCTGTCACTGTATAAATCATCTACTACAGATGGTAAAAGGCCTTGGTTTACAAACTGATAGGTACCACCAGGTCAGCAGTCAGCTCTTTAGACCTCGCCATCTCGCTGACTCATTCTAATCGTTGAGTAATTCTAATTAATGTTAGGGGAACAAAGATCCGCACTGACGTCCCCCGGTGAGGTGTATTGTGCATTATCCCCCCTGCTAACCCTCCCCCAGCCAGCACAACTCCTTGACGTATCGGAGGACTTTGGGAATTTGGCAGCAGTGTTTCAGTATCCTCGATGGTGTTGAGATGTAGATGAGGTTGAAGATGCCGTATAATTCTAGATGACTGTCTGTAGTCCCGATGTCTTATTTCGTTTGTTGGCGAGCAGTGAAGCAGTCTCTTCCTCTTGGAAGCATCCGCGTCTGGAGGTCGACTCAGTTAACATAAATACATGAATTGTAATTTTAAATCTTATTTTCCAGAGTACGAGTTATAACAACAAGTGTGGCGGTCATGGTCGGCGTGATGGTCCTCAAACAATGGCCGGAAGTGACGCAGCTGTCGGAACATCTGTTGCGACGGTTCAAGGAGTACCTCCTGGACAAACATCACGAAAGGTAATGGACTGTTGCGGGAGCGGGTGGTTTGTTGGGCAGAATTACTAGCGCCATCTAGGTGACGATGCTTGAATTATTTTGACGGTTTTTGAAACAGTAATTTGGCCTTAGTTTTGATATTTTTAAAGCAAGAGTTCTGGACACGCTGTCACGCCTCTATGAACCCGTTATAATTGATTTTAAAATGAGTTGGTTTTGCTCCCTCGCTTCTCTCTTTGTCAATATTGAACTCGCTTCTCTCACCAGAGACTATAACAAAGCTTCTCAGTAACTATATCTCCTAACCAAGCTTTTCTTGATTATTCAAACTTATAGTAGTATTAGGGTCATGTTAGTCCGTCCAGTTAGATTTCAATAATATCTACTCTCGCATTATAAAACAGCATTTTCTGCATATCTTATCTTACTATTGCTTCTTGAGCCACTTTTCTAACCTTAGATTGTTCAAAAATAAGTAGATTTTCAATTATTTCTTTAAACTTAAAGTTAAATTCGCCCCTTTTCTAAGCTGAAACACACGTTCCGTTTCAAAATCAACATCGCCTTATGAAATTCAACACAACGGTTCTTTTTTCAACACTAGCTTAACTTTTAAAGAAGAGTGTTATATAATTGCGCCCAAGAAACCACCCGTTGAATGTATTGTCCAGGTAAGGTTACGTGGTTCGTGATCGTTATTTAACGAAATGTTGGGAAATTAACACAGGTAGGTATTTGAAGACACATAATGCACATGTTTGGACGTGCCTTTGACTACTCCTTTCTGCTAGATTGTAGGATCTGTTAATGATACTTTATTTTTAAAAATAAAGATATGAAATATTCAAACATGAGACCTATCTAAGGATATCTGAAGGATCCTATAAAACTATCTAAAGATTTTATTCATTTACAATACCTGTATGCCTGAGGACGGAGATCAGTCGACATAGACATACATCCCAAATGGACATAGACATTATTATCGCGCCCGTATCCCTAACGGGGTGGGCAGAGTCACAAGTAATCAGAAGAAAACTTGCAGCCACTCCTGATCCAAGAGTCAGGTGATCAAACCATCGTTATAAGTTTATTTTATGACTGTTCAAACATAAAATCATAGATTTCAATGCATGTCTGAAACAATATTTTTTCTGGTGTGTCTCCAAATATCAATCATGGTGTGGGTTAGTAATAATTAAAAAAAACTCAATTATTATTTACAATAAAATCTATTTTGTAAAATAATTTGAAGGGAAGCGCTTGTTATGTACCATTCTATGTATTATATTGTTAAATTTGCATGTAGAGTTACGGGAATAGCTGGATAATTGTTATATATTGAAATGTTTATTTGCTTAAAATGTTATTATTTACAAACAAATTATATTATGTTACATAAAACATATCTATATAAAGGCATGCGCACGAAAGGCATCTTGTAAGTTTTTTTGTTTGTTTTGTTTTTATTTAATTTGATTTTTTGTTACAACAGGTATGAATGCAATGCGTTGTGTGGTTGATTGTACCGATTGGCTGTCTAGTGGAAATAGGTAATTTTCAAAAATAATTAATTCTGTATGAGACAGAAGATGAGCAATTCGATTATGTACAACTCATAATGTTATAAGAACAATCTATTGTGATATTTTCATTTAGTTTATTTCATTAGGTAACGGAATTGGAAATTAGTAATTGTTTTAATTAATTTATTTTTTTAGATTATGTAATCGATTTAAATTGGCTCTGTATCAGGGAATTTTCTATCCGAAGTAAACAGTCTCGAATAGATTAATCAACAGTAAGTTTATCAAGGTGACGGAATTGTTATTTTCTCAAAATGTTAGAACTAAATTGAAAATTTGTATATTCACACAACAAAATACACTTTCAGTACCAAATTATAACCGTTTTTCTATTTTATTATTTTGATCTATGAGTATAGTTTGTCCTTCTAGCTCATGGTGTTCGCTCAACACCCCGTTTCATATCCGAATTGTCTTGGCACACAAAAAAGCTGGCCCAGAGTACGGCATGCGACGTGCCGCCTCGCTTATGGAACGAGATAGTGGGCTGAAAGCATTAACAACCTGACATAGATAAGTCGTGCTAAGATTAGTGAAGTTAGTTTATGTAGGTACAGGCAGTTTTAAGATCATCTGTTTGGTACAGTTTTAATATAAAAAATGTGATCTGTTTGGTGTGTGATTTTATATCGTTTTTGTATTTCCATAATAACGCGAGGGTGGTTTTTACATTACAATACTCAAATGTGCCTATATTCTAAAGTTTTCAAACTTTTTTACTAGTAGATTCCGCTTATTCCTCTTAGATAACCGGGGTTAGTGATCTTTTTTTCCTTTCAGAATAATTGGTTAATTCAAAAGATCCTATTCTCCTCGGGGATAAGTAAAAAACTATAGTTATCTGCCAGGAAAAATATTTTATTACTCAATAAAATAAAACAAATATTTTCATCTCTTTTAAAATATTGTTCTTTCATTGTTACGAATGCTACGAGTTAAACGGAACTTAACAGACAGCTGCAAAACGTCAAATCATGTGTTCTAACCAAAATATTTTAAGATTTTGGAAATTAATTTCTGGAAAACTGCAAGTTTACGCAAGTTGAAACTTTTCAGAAAGGCTTTTCAGGTCAATACCTTTTTACCATAAATTTAGGAAGCCCAACTCGACGGCCCATGTACGTGCCTCCTGCTTATCTAAATGCGGTTATCTGCTAGGAATAACGGTTGTATCACAGCATGATTTTTACCTCGACTTTCATTACTTATAGTATTTGCTAGCTCCTCGAATGTTATAAGAACCATCCTCTGATTAAGATTTTCGTGTTTTAATCTATCATAAATACATTCCAAATTACTTGTTATATTTGATTACAATCCTAAGACTTGATAGCGCAGACCATAAACCACCACCAACACACTAACAGGAGAAACCAGCTGTTTAAACATGTCTTTTTGACAGATATTTTTAAACATTATTGTAAGACTTACATATTCTTCTGTTTCTGTTTAGAATCTCTGCTCACGAGACCATCACAGTACCGATTCAAAAAAGGCAAGTTCTTTCAAAAATTTGCTTTGTTTTTTGTGCCGGAACGATGGCGGTCCGATGTGGTGGGCAGAGACCGTAACTTATAACTGCTGGTTAAATAAAATCGCCTGTTTATGTTGTTGAATAAAGTTGGAGTTAATTATTCCCAATCCATCATTTGTTTTGCGATTACGATCATGTTTCTAGGTAGGTACCTAGTGTATTATATTCATTTTCGTTGTATTATTAAAATGTTACTTGTGAATATTCTGTAAATACTTTTTTTACTATTCAATGAATAATGTAAAAGTTTTATAACAAATGAACGTTGTTTAGAAACCAGTTTTTGAAACATCTTTTAGTCCTATTTTTATTAGATATCTGTTGTAAAAAGGATTTGATGATATTTTTGTAAGTTTCGTGGCGAATGTTCAGTTGCTTCTCCAATTATGTAAGTATCCTTTGTTTCAGGCTATGGATTTTAATAAATACATCATCACGATTTTATTCTATCCTTTGGTTTTATTTACTCAATAACTACCTGGCTGACTACCCCTTTAGGTATCTTAAGTAGGCGTAACTTCTATGATAGATTACATACATTATCACGCCCATATCCCATATAATGGGGTGGGCAGAGCCACAAGTAATCATAAGAAAACTTGCAGCCACTCCTGATTCAAAGTCCCAAGATGGATATGGTGAACCATGGCGGCAGGTGATCTGGCCATCATCGTCCATATAGATGGTCCATCATGCTGAAGAGGATACTATCCCTTAGTCGACTTTTACGGCATGCTCGGGGAGAGAAGCACCAAGGCGAATTTTATTTTTTCTTTACTCAGTTCAGCAGATAAGTAAAATAAACTAAAACTAAGGCCTTTTACCATCTATAGTAGATGATTTATACAGCGTCAGGAGGCAACTTTTACCTTCACAAACGAGACGCTTCAGTGCCCAGGACGAGTTAAGATGGAGTAGGTTTGCCCAGCACCTATTCCATCCTCTCAGCTTAGTTGGCCTTGTCCACAGGAAAGACATGGTCAATACGTGCGGAGCTGACTAAGCCGCGGGTTTCCTCACGATGTTTTCCTTCACCTTTTTGGGAGTACTGGTATAGCGCACATAAATTTTTCGAACAGAAAAATCCATTGGTACACGACCAGATTCGAACCCACGACCTTAGAATCGGAAGGCGGGGTCACTACCAACTAGACCACCAGATAAGTAACTGATAAATTTCACTATAAAAACATAAATTGGTTTACAAATTCAAATTCAGTTTATTGTAAAAAATAATTTATAAAATTCACTTTGGCAAACAATAAAAAAATAACAAAAATACATGTTAAACCTAACATGGGTCCCAAGTTTTATATCAATTCCAAGCATGGTTTTAAATATAAGCACAGCTTTTTTTACCTTCGCTAGTCGGATATATAAAGAAATAAAACATAGGTACATTCTAACAAGTAATTTGTATTAAATACAGAATATTTTTAGTTTTAATATAATTGGATTAGCCACGGTCTCTACCTGTATTTGTTTAGAAAAAATCATGTCTATTCCTCATTTCTTTTTAAAATTTTTGAACCCGTGGCTTTTCAAATAGAGATGATTTGCTGATGACGACCTGGGTGGCGTGGCGGGCTACTGCCCATATTTTTCCGGGTCTGGAAGTTGTAATATTAGGTAATCATAGAAAACATCTGTCAGCCATCTGGTTCCCATTGTACAAACTTTGCTTAGTTTAGGGCTAGATGGCGCTGTGTGAAATGTCCAGCATTTATTATCGTTCTGAAGTTTTACACGGGGGTTTGTTTAAAACCCGTGTACCACGGTCTACGGTTAAGATATACGTTTCAATGCGGTTTATAAAAAATCTACTCGGATATAACTGATGCGGATCTCGCCAAAATATCCGGTTTCGGCGGCAGGGCCGGCTTTTCTAAAGGCGACCCCAGTCCAGAGTCGGTGGAGACTTCAGCGCTCGTTTCAGAGTCAACGAACCCGACTGAGTTATCAACGACCTGAACCAAGTCGTCTACGACCTCCGCTGAGTTTACGATAGTAACTGAGTTATCGACAACCTGAACTGGATCAACAGCCTCAGAATTATCCACGAATCGGACAGAGCAGTCCTCGTTAGGATTATCCGGTGGAGTTGCAAGGGCATTTACTGGATCTGACCTGAAATATTGAGAATTTTAAGTTAAATAACATTTTTTTATTGACTTGAAAATTCTGAAGTAAAAGAAGATTCGAAGGACATGATAGATATACAGATACACTAGCTAGACTAATTTTAAAGCTGAGATGATAATTTTAAAGATGAACACTCGTGGCCCGTGGCGTAGCTTGCTTAGGCGTTTTTGATTGATCGCTAAAGTTAAGCAGCGATATGCGCGGTCACAAATTGAGATGGGTGACCGCAAGTGGCATTACGAGCTGAGCGCTTTCGTACTTCGGAGGGCACGTTAAACAGTCGGTCCCGGCTTTAAGTCGTTAAGCCATGACGGAGGCCTTTAGGCGGCCTAAAAACTCCGTCACTAGAGTTGGCCACTAGCTCATACGAACATACATACAAAGCTGAGATACAAGATCAATGAATAAGGCTATTATTACACGCGAATAAGATCCATACCTGTATTAGTAGCAAGGCCTCAGACCAAATAAAAAGAAAATTCTTTTTATTTTTTCTGAGAGCAAAACAGTCGAATCCTAATTTCGAATATCAATTAGGAAAATACTTACATACGTTAAACAAAAATAAATTTCATCACTCACCCAAAATATTACCCGTAAGCATCCCTCTGATAACTCTATAATGCACCATAATATAAAACGCCACATATATAATACCAAGAAGCAGTAATACGCCAAAATAACACAAACACACCACATTATAACGCGCGGCGCACATGCCCACACTCGCATTGGTCACGAGCCACGTGCGAGTAACACCGCATTTTCACGTGTCTACGCAGTTATTAGCTGCTAGTTTTGCTAAGAGCGTGCCACATCGGCGCAGTGTCGTGAACGAGTGCGAGTGGGAAAGTGCGACGAGCGTAAGCAAGTCATGGGGTATAATAAAATAATGTAGTATTTACCAATTCCTCTTTATTCGTAGGCTTACAAAGTGTCTTTTATAGTAAAAGTAAGCTAGTGTACATCTACGATTACAATTAGTGATTCAGTTGAAATAATTACGTAAAAACTGATTCAAAAAGCTTAAAAAGTAACAAAATAAAAATTTACAAATAAAAATAAAATTTTGTAAATAATCGTTGTATCCCAAGGGAATGTTATGATAAAATGTTCTAAAAATAATTCACAGAACTTAATTTAAAAGAAATATACATTTTTAAAACTAAATTAAGGGAGTTTTAATAATAATTGATTAAAATGCCAATATAGGGAATGGTGTATACACAGGAATGTAACTTATATTAGATCCTCTATATATAAGTATTAATATATATAGGGTAATAGTAATAAATTGATACATGCATACCTATGTTCTAATAGAAGCAACACTATTTATTCATCTTCGAAAAAATGAAAATACTGATTTTTATTTAAAGTAGGGGTAACTGAGGAGTTGAAGTGTGTGAACTTTTTATGGAAAACTTATAAAACTGTGGGCAAGATAGCTATAGTATTTTTCAAGTGTTGCTTTATGAACATAACTACTCATCAAAAGAATAAATGGGCCACCAAATATTGCGTAACTCTATGGCTTGGAATGATATTTAGTAAAATTTAAGTTATTACTCAAGTAATAATTTATATATTGTTGTGTTAACTTGAAGTAATTGCAACGACTTCATAACTCTCAATTAGTTTTAGACATTTGATGTTTCCGGACAAACATTAAAGTTTACAAGTGCCCTTATTTTCTTTTGACGATATATAAAAAAATACATAGATAGTTTTATATGGCGTCACAAAAAATTCTGTATCACATACACAAATCCACACTTATTGCCAATTCCCACGCACACCACAGATTATATACTACACACTTAAATATATAAAAGTAAAACACAGTAAATAATAATAAAAACAAAACTTAATTTGGAAGCCAATCATAATTTTATTAATTAATTTTTTTTTTAAATAAAATTTAGGACAATTTTTTTTGATGAATTGACTATATTAAGTACCCGACTTATGAATATTGTATATCTATAGAGTATAGCCTAAAAGCTTGGTACTTTAATACTTAAACTTTCTACGAAAAAATTTCGTTTCCTAAGTCGGTTAACGATTCGTTGTATAAATGTATAAAACCTCAAATATTGACACGATTCAATACTTTCTTATTGAAGGAGTAAGAAAATTACGACCTCGGTAGCGTGGCGGGCGAAAGCCTGCCTGAGACACGACAGGCGCGGGTTCGATTCCCGTCGTGGGTATCTGGAAGAAATGTCTGCATTTTCTGCAAATACTTCTTCCCAACACAGGGAGTCCTAGTGTGGGGTCAGTACTATGTATGTGACTGTGGGCTCTTATTATTATTTATTAAGTATTTAGGTTTATGTGCAAAGTACTGGAAAGTGAGGTATTGTATGTGCTAACTAAAAGCATGCTGTCTTTTCAGACAGTCTGGTAAATTTGTTATCTATCTAGATATTGCCATAGCTTGTATAGTTTAAGATATCACTTAGCAGTTAGTTACGAATACTTAATTAATGATTACATACAAAAGTTTATTCATAGAAATGTTATTTAACTTTTTTTAACATCCTATTCGTAAAAAAATCATGAAAATAAAAAAAAAACAGTTTTGCTAAATATGATCAAAATGAATTCACAATTTAATTTGGTAAATAAAATAAGTTACCAATGTTGAGATAAAATTTAAATGTTTTAAAACATAAAAAAGTTTTTGATGTTCAATAATTTTAATGAAAAGTAAATAACATTTCTATGCATTCATAGTATAAATAAGATTATATCCCACCCGAAGCGCAAATTTTACGAACTATTCCGGTTAACCTTCACCCAATCAATTGTATGGAATGTATGACATGAGCCATCACAGGAAATTGAACTCTATCGTGCTCAAAATTAGTGCTGTATTGGCATCTAAGATTTGGAAACACGTATGGTATTTCGACCAATCGGATCAAGCTCAGATTTCGTAATTAGTTTTTTTTATGACAGGCTATATTTCAACTATAAAATGTCTTTTGAAGGTACCTTTAGGTGGGTTTATAATACAATGGAATCATGATTATGCTTAAAATAACATAAATTGTGTAAATTCACATGACGTCACAAACATTAATACGATTCTAGGCCCATTACCTGTTGAGATTTTTTCATACAATTTATTTAGGTAGGTAAAATTTGAATTTTGAAAAATTTCTTTACCATCTTTCATTTACAGAAACTTCACGAACGCAGGGATAAATTGTATGAAAAAAATAGCAACATCAGACTTTATATGACAAGTCAAAAAGTTCATCAAAATTGATAAAATGCATTATAAATTACAAAGGCCGTTCAGACACAAGGCATGGAAAAATTCCCATAAACTAAAAAGAATTTCCAAAAATCCCTCTGTGTCCAAATTAAAAAAACATCACATAGCTCCCCATGAGAAAATCTATGGGACTTACGCCTTGACCGGAGCGTCCATGGTGGGGATATAGTCGAGTGCCATGAGGCAGGCGAAGACAGTCATGATCATCTTCGGCTTCCGTTCGGTGATGTCCTCTGGTAATGCGTAGACGCGTGCGCCGCAACGACGGGCCATTGAGATGGCGTACTTCGCGTTGGCTAGCTTGTCCTGAGGGCAAATATATGGTCAGAAAATAAGGCCTTTAACCACCTACAGTAGATGATTTATACAGCGGACGCTGTAGTGCCCGGGGCGAATTAAGATGGAGTAGGCTTGCCCAACACCTATACCATCCTCTCAGCTTAGTCGGCCTTGTCCACAGGAAAGGCATGGTCAATACGTGCGGAGCTGACTAAGCCATGGGTTTCCTCACCATGTTTCCCTTCACCGTTTGAGAGTACTGGTATAGTGCACATAAATTTATAGCACAGAAAAATCCATTGGTACACGACCGGATTTGAACCCACCACATTAGGATCGAAAGGCCACTACCAACTAGACCACCAGTGCTCACACATATACATATCTTCACAAGGAAGACCATAAAACTTAAGTAATTGAATACACACCTCCATGGTGCCGCTGTTGAGTACCAGGTCATAGTTGATGGAGCCAGGCTTGATGGCGTCGATCAGGTCGATCACCACCTTGCCGTCCGCCAGCACCTCGTCCTGGAAATAATGCAAAATTGTTAATTTGCTAATGACGAGTTCACTTTTGCGTACAATATTTAGTAACAGTAAGCGAATATTTTTTTCTTACATACTTGCATGTATATTTCGACCACATCATGCATATGTCACTATAAAATTTTAAATACACGTATATGCATTTGGCCTAAGAGGTTTGTCTATTTATTTGAGTTTGTTTGTTACCATATTCCTCGAAAACTACTGAACCGATTTCAATGTGGTCTTTTGCATTCTATTGATGTCATATCAGAGAGCGTTCTTCGATATGTTCATTGGTACACCACCGGGTTTGGACCCACGATCTTAGGATCGGAAGGCGGGGTCACTACCAACTAGACCACCAGTGCTCTCTTTTAAGGTTACGAAACAAGCAATGGTTTATAGGAACCTGGAAGCTCTTGATAGAGGAGGTCTTGCCGGCGCCCTGCAGTTTGTTGTTGACCCACTGGACGATCTCCTTCTCGATGATGGGGTTGCCCGTGTTGGCCAGCCGAGTCAGCACCGACAGGGTGTACGCGCGCATAAGTTGCCAGATCAGTGCTGAAATAAAAATAAATATTAATATTACCCGGATGAAAAATAGCCTATTATGTTAATCCAGCACACATACTATGTATATTACAAGTTTCATTCAAATACATTCAAAGTAAAAGTCAAAATATTTTATTCCATTAAATCACGGAGATCACTTGGACAAATCTTAAATCTACGTTGCTGCTTAGCTGTTTAGTTGACGTTCAGCTGTTTAGGCGTGATTGAGGCACAAACATACAAACATCCTCACAAACTTTCACATTTATAATACTAGCTTTCGCCCGCGGCTTCGCTCGCGTGATATTCGGACAAAAAATAGCCTATATGTTATTCCAGCACACATACTATGTACATTCTATGGTACATTCTATATATGTACATACTATGTAGGCGACGGCCTTGGCGGGCGATTGCTCGGCAGAGACGCAAGAGGCGCGGGTTCGATTCCCGCTGCGGAAGAAATGTTTGCATGATCTGTAAATATTTCTTCCAGGTCTGGATGCTGTGGTACCATGGTACTCGTAGTTTCTGATACCCACGACACAGGGAATCCTAGTGCGGGGTCACGACTATGTATGTGACTGTTGGATGTTATTTATTATCTTATATTATAAGAATCTTTGTCCTGACTGACTGACTGACTGACTGACTGACTGACAGACAACGCACAGCCTAAACCGCTGGACGTAGAGACTTGAAATTTTCAGTGTAGGTAAACCTTGGTACGTAGGGGTGTACTAAGAAGGGATTTTTCAAAATTCAACCTCTAAAGGGGTGAAAAGGGATGAAAACCTGGAATCAATTTTTGGTCTAAAACTGCAAATAACCTATATCAAATTAAAGAGCCGATTTTTTTCATTTAGTTGATGTCATAATTACCTGTAAATTCTTTATTTTTGGGATGTTTTTTATGAAAAATAGAATACTTTTATTTTGACATATGACAGCGATGATACACACAGATTAGTAATAGATGATACAAAACATATGGAAAAGGAACTGTCAATGTCAAATTACCTGTGAAAGGAAGCATAAATTATTACTGGTCTAATAAGTTTCCAATCTTGATTATTCATGGAGTTCTGACGTAATTCTACGTTTGATAACTAGATGTCGCTGCTAATTGAGTTCTGATCAAATCCTAGAATGCGCTGTCGTTGCGTTTTGAAAAGTTTACCTTAACTCTCAAACTTTTTACTAAATTCACCGAAATTTCTTAAGTTTTTAGATTTAGGTATGTTTGTTACTCTTTCACGCAAAAACTACGGAATATACTTACTTATCCTATTATTCATATTCGTTCGCTAAAGTTAGCCATTGCTTAAAGTTAGCCCTGTCACTGTTTGTCATTATGAAATGGTAAGAGATGGCAATACTTTAGTCATCGTTTAGCGTACACTATATTATAATGAGTAATGACGATAGTAGGTACCTACCTACGTGTGCTGAAATGGGACATAGGGTACTTTTTATCTGGGTACCGCGTGAGCGAAGCCGCGGGCGGCTGCTAGTCTTCTTATATTATAAGAATCTTTGTCCTGACTGACTGACTGACTGACTGACTGACAGACAACGCACAGCCTAAACCGCTGGACGTAGAGACTTGAAATTTTCAGTGTAGGTAAACCTTGGTACGTAGGGGTGTACTAAGAAGGGATTTTTCAAAATTCAACCTCTAAAGGGGTGAAAAGGGATGAAAACCTGGAATCAATTTTTGGTCTAAAACTGCACATAACCTATATCAAATTAAAGAGCCGATTTTTCTCATTTAGTTGATGTTATAATTACCTGTAAATTCTTTATTTTTGGCATGTTTTTCATGATAAATAGAATACTTTTATTTTGACATAATGACAGCGATGATACCAAAGATAAGTAATAGATGATACAAAACATATGGAAAAGGAACTGTCAATGTCAAATTACCTGTGAAAGGAAGCAAAAATTATTACTGGTCTAATAAGTTTCCAATCTTGATTATTCATGGAGTTCTGTCGTAATTCTACGTCTGAAAACTAGATGTCGCTGCTAATTCTGATCAAATTTTGACGCGCTATCGTTGCGTTTTGAAAAGTTTACCTTAACTCTCAAAATTTTTACTAAATTCACCGAAATTTCTTAATTTTTAGATTTAGGTATGTTTGTTACTCTTTCACGCAAAAACTACGGAATATACTTTCATACCCTATTATTCATATTCGTTCGCAAAAGTTAGCCATTGTTAAAAGTTAGCCCTGTCACTGTTTGTCATTATGAAATGGTAAGAGATGGCAATACTTTAGTCATCGTTTAGCGTATTTGAGGATAGTAGGTACCTACGTGTGCTGGAATGGGACATAGGGTACTTTTTATCTGGGTACCGCGTGAGCGAAGCCGCGGGCGGCTGCTAGTTAATAAATAAAGGTATAGTATACCTTATCTAAGCATTAATTTATACTTGGTATACAATACACTACAATACATCCTCCTCTTAACTGTTATTGTCTTACTTGTTTTTTATGTCAACAAACTCTTATAGTTTTTTATATGCGAAAACATCTAATTGGTAAGTAGTCTTTTAAGTTGTTTCCTAATTTAGTTTATAATACTGTTTGTTTTCCGATTAAAATAAAATAAAATAAGATAAAATATTTGGCGGTCCGAAGTGCGACCTTTCGCGGTCCGCCTGTTGTCGATCTAGGATCCAATATTCAACGGATCAACCGGACACGGATGCAGCGGCTATTGTAATAAGCCGCTGACCGAACGTATTGTAACGTGTGACCAGTGACGGATTAACCCTTAATCAAATTAAGCAATTGCCTAGCTAGGGCATCACGTCTGAGGGGGCATCAGAAGAAGCACAAAAATCCGTCCTTAGGGCATGTCTCACTCTCACGTCACCAAAAACCCACACAAAAAAGCATGGATTGCTCAGAGCATCAAGTAGTCTTAATCCGTCAGTGCGTGTGAGGTAAGTACCGAGTGTAAGCGTGGCGTTGCCCTCGTTGATGTCAGCGCCGGCGATGCCGACGAGGGAGAAGCCGAGCTGCCGGCCCAGCTCCACGGCGTAGTTGCAGTTCTCCAGGCGCTCCATGAACTTGCGCAGCTTCGAGAACTGACGGTGCACCTGACGGAAAATAACAGCAAACTTTAAAAAAAATATATTTGAGGACATATCACGCAGCACCATCTAGCCCCAAACTAAGTAAGGCTTGTACTTATATACTTTTTTTTTTGTAAATACATACATAAGATAAATATTACAACACCCAGACCTGGAAGATATATTTGCAGAGCATGCAAACATTTCTTCCGCAGCGGGAATCGAACCCGCGCCTCTTGCGTCTCAGCCGAACACTCGCCAGCCACGCCACAGAGGTCATCATTTTTATTTGGAGCCTATGACATTCAGCACTAGTAATTGAGAGCGCTGCACTGGTGGTCTATTTGGTAGTGACCATCTAGCATATAACCGAAGCGGTATTGTTATTTGTTTTATTCGAAAACAAATTACGCCAAAACGCTGAGCCAGTCTCTGCGCTCTGATTGGCCGGCTCAAGGTCGGTTAGGTTATATGCTCGATGGTAGTGACTAAGCAAAGCCGTACTATGGACACCAGATGGCTGATAGAATACTGATATACTTTTGTTTTTGTAAATACATACTTATATAATACAACACCCAGACCCGAAAGAAATATTTGCAGAACATACAAACATTTCTCCAGTAGTAGTAGAAGTAGTTCGTCGAGGTATTACCTTCTTCCAGTTGACGATGCCGGGTTTGATGATGTCGTAGAGCTGGAAGATGACCAGTCCGTCGGTGAGGTCAGAGTAAAGCCAGTTCACGTGCGGTGCCACGCCCATGGAGTTCATCCAATTGCGGTACGCTGGGGAATAAATAAATAGAAAATGAAATAACACTCAATATAACAACAATACATTACTGCCCAAACCGGAAATAAAGCAACTTACGGCCGAGTAATATTGATTTTTAAACTTTTTAATTAAACGAAGCCGTTAATTGCTATTTCGGCCGAGACTTGGTATATTACTTTTCTCTAATTCGCGAGGAAACAGTAAAGAAATTAATTTATTATTTAAAATCACGGGGATCACTTGAACACGTCTTGAATCTACGTTGCATTTACACCAGTTCATAACGCGACCAAGCGTAGAAGATACAGGTAAGAAACCACGCTGGGAGTTTTTTTTTATGTGGTCTCTAAAATTCCCAAGGAGGGTTGACGTCAGGCAGGCGGCCGGTCATAAAACACCTTAGCCAAAACTCCACCCCACATAGAGTGGGATAAGGGCAGGAAGATGAAGAAGATGATGATGATGTAGTCTCGAAAAACACTCACTCTTCTCTTCCCTAGTCTCATCTAACTGGTGGTACTCTTGCGCATCGTTGGTCCTCTGCAGGGCGGGGTGTTGGTTGAAGAGGTTGGCCACAAAGGCCAAGTTCAGCTTGTAGACCCCGCCGACGACGTCCGCCGGGCTGACGAACGCGCGGCAACGCAACTTGGCCGCCTGTTGCAGCATTACCTCAGCACGGCGGAGTAAATCAGTTTCCTAGAAAAAAAAACACACAAATTGATTTAAAAATATTTTCTATAATAGCCGGACTATCTAAACACAGTTGGAAATGGTCTATGGATAGCTCAATTGCCAGATGGTCTGTGATTGCTTTTACTAATCAAAAAAGTACGTAAGCCGCTCCAGAGATGGCGCCACTAGTCTGAACAACGTCACTCACCCTTAGAGCGTCAAGCGTGACGCCCGCGTCGTTGGGCGCGATCTGCCTCAGCAGATGCGACCAACCGCGCCGAAGAACTAACTTGCGTTCGCTTCAGAGATGGCGCCACTAGTCTGAACAGCGGTTTTTTTGTCACTCACCCTGAGCGCGTCGAGCGTGACGCCCGCGTCGTTGGGCGCGATTTGCTTGAGCAGGTGGGAATATATCTCGGAGTCGGCGACGTCGTGCTGGAAGTTGGCGCAGCGCCGCGTGACGCCCGCGCACGCCAGTTGGTGGTTCACCCAGCGGAGCAGGATGGCCTCGGGGGATAGGGCAAGAAGGTCTTCGATGCGCTCCTAGGGAACAAAAAGTTTTTGTAGGTATTTTACAAATGTTATATCCGTCTATGTCCCCTGCAAAACAAAAAGTTATTGTATTGTGTTTGCAAATTGTAGAAAGCTATGTGTGCTCCGTGACACTATGGTGGCCAAGGAGCTGGTTAGCTTTCTTATATTGTTACTAATTGGTTATGGAAAATGCTGTTTGAATGTAAATTATTACATATCACTTTAAAGAATTAACTTAAGGGTTTATATAATTAAATGGTAAAATGTTAAATGGTTTGGTATGAGCGGCTGTCTCAAAGGCTGGTGATCGCGAACTGAATCAATTGCCAGTTTTGGTAAACCTGCACACCTATGCACTACGCATAATTGCTTACTTGTTCGGTTTACTCCAAACACAAATGTTGTTTTTGTCGTTAACCGTGGCTACTTGGGTTTTGACAAAGGTTCGTTCACATTTTAAGGGCTTGTCTATCCTATGGCTAAGCCTGCCACCACGACCAGTACACAGTCATGTATTCTATTTTCAAGCTTTAATTCTTGAATTTTCAAGTGCATTATCCGTAACTAGAGCACCGTTATTCAAAACCTTACAGTTGGAATGGGAATGCGGATCCACAATCAATACTATAAAGCCTGCATGTTCAGATACCTGGTCATTCAACAGCTCAGTGAGTCCAGGGCAGTGCTCCAGTGTGATCTGGTTGAACAGACCGATGCGGATGATCTGCCAGAGAAGACCAAGTACCAAGTGAGGCTTGCCTGGAACACACAAACATGTTATGCTTCAGTATGCACGCAGAGGCTACGCATGTTACCAGCGTGTGTCTAGCAGGGAAGAGAGGGAGAGGGAGAGAGAGATAGACGAAAGAGAGAGGAGAGAGAAGATAGAAGAGATAGAGAAGCGAGATGAAAGAAGAGAGAGAGAGAGATGCGAAATGGAGGGAAGAGATTGAAAAATGGGAATGGAGGGAGCGAGATGACAGACGTAGGGGAAAGATAAATTACCTTTGGCCAAGTCATGTGCGTCGATATTGACAATGTTGCACCCGATAGCCTGCGAGGAGACCAGCGCCAGCGTCAGGTTCTCATGCTTGGTGTACAGAGTTAGATTCTTCTTGTTTATGGCGCGCTCGTCGATCGTGTCTGGGCACGAGTGGTTTATCACTTTGCTGGAAACATACAATACATGTTGAGATATAGTTTAAGCTATAGTTATAGCGTAAAATAATCATAGTCATCATAATCGTCTTTCTCTAACTAGTCTAAAATTGACAGGATACTACAGTATCTGAGGACTGGGTCGAGAATAGTAATAAAAGTAAAAAAAAATCAGAAGTATTTAATTCATTGCAAACACTAGGATCATTTAGAAACGTCTTAAATCTACGTTGAATTTACACCTGCCCGTACGTAATGCGGGCAAACGCGGCACGTTTGTGGTATCACCGCGTTATTGTATTCTAAATGTCAATTTTGTATTGCAAAAACGCGACGCGGCGCGTCACAAACAAGTTACGAGCTGTCAAGTTTCATTTGGTCATAGCAAATAAAGCCCTTGTTCGTAACGCGACTAAGCGTGGAAAATACAGACAAGAAACCACGCTCGGCTATATTTTTTTTAGGAAAATGATCACGTTTGGAGACTGCTTCTCTCCCCGGGCATGTCGTAAAAGTCGACTAAGGGATAGTATCCTCCAACATGATGAGATACAATAAGCAAGTATTCCAGGGTTGACGTCAGGCAGGCAGCCGGTCATAAAACACCTTAGCCAAAACTCTTACAGCATGATCCAAGGATCATGTTGTGCCGACCCCACATAGAGTGGGATGAGGGCAAGAAGATGATGATGATCACGTTTGGAGACTCACCACAGAATGAGTCCATCCTTGAGTTTCTCGTACAGCTGCTTGCCCTCGTGGTCAATAGGCAGTAAGTGGTGGAGGTCAGGGTCGTGCTCCAAGTTGCTGTTGATCCAACCGGAGAACGCCATCTGTTCCTCGAGCCTGACCGAGTGGGTTGTGCCTGGGTAATGAAGAAACCGACTTCAATGATGAATGATAAAACAAATCCTCACAGGTAGTTGGCGTCTACGTGTGGACAAATTCACGTCATATCGATCACTGGACACTTACACTCTTTCGAATAAAACATACATAACTAAGACCGTTTACTATCTATAGTAGATGATTTATGCAGCGTCAGATCGTCAGGAAGCAACTTTTACCTTCACTAACGGGACGCTGTACTGTCCGGAACGAATTCAGATGGAATAGGCTTGCCCAGCTTAGTCGGCCTTGTCCACAGGAAATACATGGTCAATACGTGCGGAGATGACTACTAAGCCGCGGGTTTCCTCACGATGTTTTCCTTCACCGTTTGAGAGAACTGGTACAGCGCGCATCAATTTTTCATTGGTACACGACTGAGTTTGAACCCACGACCTTAGGATCGGAAGGCGGGGTCACTACCAACTAGACCACCAGTGCTAAAAAAAACATACATACATTTACAATATTACCACGCCCGTATCCCTAATGAGAGGCCATAATCATAAGAAAATTTGCAGCCCCTCCCTGAATCAAAGTCCCAAAATGGATATGGTGAACCATGGTGATAGGAGATTAGCCCATCGTCCATATACTAGAAGGATTTTTCGCATAAGAAACAAAGTATATTCATCGCCAAAAAATAGATTCAAAGGGCGAGTCACAATAAAAAACCCTTCTGTTTAATTATCTGATGATGACTAAGGGTTTACTCACCATCACTGGAAGCCTCACTCATCCCACCAAGGTGTTCCAGGTTCTCCTTTTTACTGACGGCCTGTTTGAATGTACTCGACACCTGAAAATTGTAATCCATATTGAGTTACTGACAAATCAGTCGAATGCATGAAATTTTACATTGTTTCAGCAACATTGATGCACAACATACAAACAGCCTCATATTGTGACACCCTCAGAAACTTTCGGATTTATAATATTAGTAGGAAATAGGTAGGTACAAAATAAAAAATAAATTAAGATTCATTTTATTAACATACATTTTATTGACATATTTGTAGATTTCCACAACATTTGCAGAACATTTCAAAAACAAAGAAATAAAATAATGTATCACTGAATCATACATCAATATTAATGAATGAATAAGCACAATAAAATTATATTTATTCCGAGACGCAATATGGCGTCATCTATTCGACCTCAATGATGATTATTTATTACTATATTGACGAAGACAAGCTAAATCTATAGCCGTTAATATGGACGTACTCAGGTAAGGGGCTGAGGGGTAGCTCTGCTCGCGTGATACACTAATAAACAGTAGCCTATATCTTATTTCAGGTCACGAATTATGTATATTCCAAGTCTGAGCCAATTCAGTTCAGCGGTTATTGAGATGAGTGGTCATAAACATAAGACTCACTCATACACACACTAACTTTACTTCGCAGCTATCGAGCACTATTGGAGCACTGGTGGTCTAGAGGCAGCGGCCTCGCCTTCCGATCGTAGGTTTAAATCCAGTCGTGCACCATTGGGTTTTCCTGTTCGAAAAATTTCTGTGCGCTATACCAGTACTCTCAAACGGTGAAACAAAACATGTGTGAAGTGAACGAAAGAAGCCTTTGAGGCGCACTTTAAATCCTCTCACCACACTGGTTCGAGAGAACTGGTGACACGACTAGATAGATATTTCCTACTACCTAATCAAGTATCTACGATTTTCGGTTTAGTATTTCTTTTTCAGTCATCTATTTAATTGGGCAGCAGCGAACGAATTTATAACGTAAGGTTGATGATCATAGTAATCTGAATTATTTTTTATTGATTTCGATAGATGACTCGCTAGGCTTTATTGGTAAATTTTATGAGAGACTATAATTTGGCCGCATTTTCCCCTTTATTTAGAAGTCCTGAGTACGTTCCATATTGTAAACAAACATAATAGACAACCGAGCCATTTCACTTTATTCAACATTGAGTTCAAATTATTGACCCAAAGTTTATCAAGCAATTTAATAAATTATCTACCGGTTCGTCAACTCTTTTATAATTTATTGTGTCTTTATTGAAAAGTTAAATAGTAACTTATATTGATAAGTTTGTGGATTTATACAATATCTATATATTTTTAATAAATATTTGTAGACTTTTCACACAGCTCCATCTAGCCCCAAACTAAGCAAAGCTATGAGAACAGATGGATAATAGAATACTTATATACTTTTTTGTAAAAACATACTTGTAATACGTAATTCTACAACATCCAGACCCGGAAGAAATATTTGCAGATCATGCAAACATTTCTCCCGCAGCGGGAATCGAACCCGCACCTCTTGCGTCTCAGCCGAGCACTCGCCGGCCACGCCATCGAGGTCGTCATATAATAGGTACTAGCTTCCGTCTGCGGCATCGCTCGTGTTGTAGGTACTAGAAGTAGCCTAGTATGTTATTCCAGAATTTCCAGGACAAGATATTAGGACATACTTGAATATATCCCAATGTATAAGAATAATTTGAGTATTCAAACCCCCTCATACAAACATCTTCTTTTGAATTTATATTATTAGTTGGATTATGATAGTTTTTGACCGCGAAGCTACTTTACCAGAATCAGATTTTAAATACCAGCTGACCAAAACTTTGTCAGGCTGCCTTTCTCGTGTTAGTCAGGCTTACCTGCTGGGCCTTCAGACTCGCGCATAGCTCTTCGAACTCGTTGAGGCTAATGTCGTTCTTCCGCGCGTTGCCGTTCATAGCTCCGTTGACACCCTTCCTGCCGCCATTGTCGTACTCTTCGATCATGCATCGCACCTGGAACACGTTGAAACTTATTAAGAATATAGAAAATGGGCGCGTTATAGAAACTTCGGTCGTCCAGCAGCGAGGTTGCGAATGATGATGATGATGAAGAGGGTGCTCGAGTCTGGCTTGCTGGTATATCAAATAACACAAAATCTGATATAATCCAAAAACTATACCAGATTAATTACCTAACGATTCGAATGTAAGAAAATTTCATCTCTTCAAAATTTCTCTAGTTTTTTTTCTTTTTCGAAATCCGTGAGTTAAATACTTCCTGCGTTTGTATTTTATTTGCACTACGCAAGTCAATCCTTTCATCACACTGGTTTCTGTCTTTATGTTCTTTGCAGGTCACCACTCGTTAGTCTTGGATCTCAAATCATTCATTGAGAGAATAGAAAAAAAAACAGAAAATCCAATAAGCCTATGCCTTTCATTGACTGTTTCATTGTCTTTCATAACCAACATATATGCCTATATGTAACCAACATAGATGCCTATTTATGCAGTACAAGCAAGTTCTAAGATTACGGTCGTTGGGTTAAATAGCTGTAATAAAGGCTAATCTTGATTGATCCAAATGAAAGATTCATTGCTTGGTTACGGAACAAGTTTACAGCGGTTTTTTGCATGAAATTATGAACAACCTTGATATTTTAGCAAAGCCGGTCTGTTGCAATGACACAGTGCATTGATCTTAGGAGTTTTGAACTCGATTTCATCACAATTTAATAACTAAGCTTTAATTATACTGTAAACAAGAGCTAATTTGCACATTTTTTAAAGTAAAAAGTAAGAATTGTGCATCAGTGTGTTTACTGCTGACTAAGGATATTTCTGTATTTTAAATTTCAATTAATATAAATAAATAAAATAATCGTTGAAGTTAAGCAACGTTTGCGCTATCACAATTGGGATGGGTGACCGCAAGTGGCGCTTCCGTGCTTCGGAGGGCAAGTTAAATTGCCGTTCTCGGCTTTTAAGTCGTTAAGCCGTTAAAACTCGTAAAAACTCCGTCACAAGAGTTGGCCACTAGCTCATACAAACTTACTTAGTGAATAGAAACCTAAAATACTCTTACACCCGTTTTCACTAAACTCATGTTAGGCCTGCCTTAGTTAAGATGCGCCTAAGCTTAAGAATGACCTAGATAAACTTGTCGTTTTCACTAACAAACGATGTCCTAACGTATGCATTGCCTAGCTAAGAGAATGATTGAACGAATGAAACGAAATATTTGACACTTGGCATTGACACCTTGACATTGACAGCAGCCAGTGCGTTTAATTATTAAGTAACCTGTGTTTCGTTTGCTTGTTTGACAGAGTGATGTTTGGTTGGTTGTCCGATAAGCTCGTAAAAAAGCCAGAATTAAATTGAAATTGAAAACAAATCGTTGTGTTGTGTTTTATAAAGTGCTGCTAAACAGAAAATGCAAGAAAACAAAATGAAACCTAAAAGGACCCGGACCCAGAACTTCAATGCGGAGGAGAAGATGCGGTTCGTGCGGTTCGCAGCTGAACGCCTGCGGGCTGAACAAGAAAAAACTAAGTTGATTGTACAACAATTAAAACAAAATGAAGAACTGCAGAAAATAAAAATGCAAAATGAAAAAATAAAACAAGCAATACTAGAGGCTTTATTGAAAAAAATACAAGGTACCTAACAACTATTACATTGCATTTTCTATGTTAATTAATGAAGAGAAAACATTTTGTGTTATCAAATTCCTTCTGTCAATGGCATTTGGTACAATTGGTACATTTGCCAGTTGCTCATAATCTAATTGTCCCTGCTGAATAGTAGAGTTCAGGACGTCCTCATCCAGTTCATCAGGCGTTGGAGGAGTGTCTTCTCTAAAATCTATGCATATATTGTGAAGTATGCAGCAGGCTACAATAATGTTGCAAGATGTTTCCAGTTTTGTCTTAAGGCCCATTGCAAGAGCTGGAAAACGTCGTTTCATTACACCATATTGTCTCTCCACAGTATTGCGTGTTGCGATTTGGCTTTTATTATACCTTTCTTGTGCTTGAGTCCTTGGGTTTAAGTAAGGTGTTAACAGATAGTTCTGGAATAGAAAAATATAAATTATAGGTAATTACTTTGTTTCAGACGCTGACAACAAGGAAATAGAAAAAGTAGCTTCAGAAATGTTTAAGTCCGATTAATTAGTTTATTTTATATTAATATAGTTTCGTTTACTGTAAATAATGTACTAATAATGTAAATAATAATACTGTAATAAATGTTTTTAATTGTAATAGCATTTTAAATTTAATCTGTGTATGGTCATACACATATCCTTTAACTAAGGTGTACTAAGGTCTAGTTTAACTACTTTACTAACCTTTAGCGGATAGCCATTATCTCCTAGTAAAAGAGATTGTCCATAAATGCCCGACTCAAACTCTTGGCAAACTTGACTATTTGTAAATATTGCAGTCATGTGTTGACCCTGGCCACCGTGCAACAACATTTTGTACTTTAAGGTTAGCATCAGAAATTGTCTGGCAATTAATAGAAAAGTAACCTTTCCTGTTTCTAAACAATTCTGCATCATTTCCCCCTGAAATATAAATAGCCAAATCAAGTAAAACTATGTAGGTAGGTACTTATCTATTATGTAGCTGCAATCTACATTAGGTTAAATAACTTTTAAATATTAACCTGGTGATTGAATTCTTATATGGGTACAGTCAATAGTTCCAATTACATAAGGAAAATTATCAATTGCATAAAATGCACTTTGCGTTTCCTGTATTTCCTCTGGTGTTCGAGGCATTTTTATGAGCTGGTTTCTGAGCTTTCCGATGGCGATGGTGACTCGTTTCACAATTCGTGAAACTGTAGCCACTGCAACACCATGCATGTCTCCGATAGCTATTTGGTGAGAGCCTGTTGCATAGTATCTCAGGGTTATCAGCAGTTGATAGATTGGTGATATACTTTCATTTCTGAAAGAATAGGCAGATGATATTTATTAAATTATGAAGAATAGCTTGAAAGATAGTGGGTCTAGGTAGAGGGACAAAACAAGGGCTAGCTGCTTCAATCTTCAATATATAGGTAAGTACATAAACCTAAAAAAGATAAGTAACACTTGCTCACCTGTCACTTGTATACTCCAAATCATCTTCAATTCGATTTAGCACCCACATAGCGGTACTTTTGTACATCCTGTACCTTTTAAAAAAGTCAATTTCATCATAATCTTGAAACCAGTCGGGTCGTGCTCTTATTATACGAGTCCTCGCATGTCGTTCGGTGTGGAAATCGACATCTTCTAAGAATTCAAGGAAATCCAAAACAGAGTCCGTCATCGTGAAAAGTGCAGTCGGAATCGGTACAATTTAATTAATTCCTGGATTAAACTTTACTTTACTGTATTGTAAATAATGAAATAACCTCAAATTAGAACAATGACAAAAAGAATATTACCATTTTAAGCCATCCCTAAGCTCTAGTCGCTGCCCAATCGGGCTCATAAAGTTAAGATTCGCCTAAGTGGGGTTAGGAACGGCCTAAGGTTAGTGAAAACAAATTAAACGCTAGGAGTATCCTAAGCACGTTGGGCCAAAAATTAAGAGACGCCTAAGGTTAGTGAAAACGGGTGTTAGTTTCGCCCTCAAAACCTATAGGAATCCATGGCCAAGTTGTCCAACAATCGTTAGTCTAGTAAAAACTTCTAATAGGTTCTTACCTTCCATTGTGGGATTTTGTACCCGACGCTGTCTAAGGCATCTTTGAGCTCCTTCAGGTCTATGAATCCGTTTCCGCTTGTGTCAATCTGAAACAAACCAGGCACAAAATAAGACAGAATATCAACGTTTTCATGAACATGAACGTTGGGTTGAAACCGAGAAAAATCTAAGCGTGTTCTAATATACCTGTGGTGCCATCTGGTATTTATATTTTTACCGAGGGTTAAATTAAAACACCTACTTTATTCTTGGGGAAAGAGAAAAAAAACTATTGTGAAACCCAGTCATTTCCAGCCAAAATTTTCATGGTGTTAGAAAGAATTGTTCTATTGGGTTCTATGTATGTATACCCCATGTGGTTGAAAAGGCTAAAATGCGCTTATCAAAACGAAAAAGCTTATCTTATGTATCTTATCTTATTTTTAGGTAGTTACGTTAACGTAATTATTTTCGGCTTCTTCACTTTCGCTGTGGTTTCAGCCGTTGCCTTCAGTATAAAGTAGGTAACAAAATAGCTATAATTGGACCAAACGGAGAGTGAACAATTAACTTTTGATCTTCATACCAGCAGCCGTGCAATTTAGAAGTATTGCAACTAGCCACTAGTGTAAATTATGCATCCATGATCCTGCTACACTTATCAAAATGAACATGAGTGGTCTAGTGACCCAGCCGTCCGATCATAAGGTCGTGGTGGGCTCAAATCCAGTCGCGCATCAATGGTTTTTTTCTGTTCGAAATATGTAAATGCGCTATATCAGTACTCTCAAACGATGAAGGAAAAACATAGTATGTTGTTAAACCTTAAACAGTTCGAAATATGTCAAGTGCACGAAAAGAGCCTTTAAGACGCGCTCTAAAACCTTTCACCACACTGGTTCGAAAGAACAAGTGACACGACCAGACAGAGATAGACTCGAAATAGGCGAAGGTTTTCATTTGCGCTCGATACAAATCTCATGGCTATACACAAGTCACTCTGCTACGTGATTTGGCGATTGCGTATGTCAATGCCTGTGATTGCCTGTGGTCAAATGCCATATAGTTTGTCCCTCCAGCGATTTCGTTAGACGTAAACTGGCTTGGCTAGGAGTTTTAGACTTCCAGGACATTCTTATCATTTGTAGAATGACGCAAAAGGAATTCGGCAAAGCCCGATGGTATAACAGGGTTATGGATGGCAATATATCAGTGCTGAGTAGTAGGGTAAGTGTTGTAGGTACTATGTAAACGGTGAATGTTCAGGTGAAGAGTATTATTCAAAATAAATGCCAAGGGTTAAAAGAATGATACAACCGCATTGAATATTGTTCAGGCTTTATGCCACAGACAATCGTGTTTATCTAACATCCAATCAATCGACACAACATCGTGTTAGTCATTGGTGATATAATTAAGTATAATTATGATTTGCGTATTGCCTTATTGAATTCGAATCCCTCAAATATTATAACGAAACTTCATTCCCTTCTATCAGCCGTCATTTCTTTACTCCCTTTTCTTTGGTCTACCTCTAAATGTATCCAAATTGATATTGATAACACTCCTCGCAACATGACTTTCATTCCTCCTCATGACATGCCCATACCACGCTAGCCTAACTCCTCAATCTTTCAAAAATGATAAATGACATTCGATGTTTGTATTTTCGCAATTATTTGGATCAAACTTGGAAACATGATTCTTGACCTGGAACCCCTCTATTCTACATATATTATAAATCCCAAAATGTGCGAGGATTTGGAATGTTTGTATGTTTATGGCTCCATCACGGATTAACAGCAACAGCTGAATGGATTTCAATGAAACTTGAAATATACATCGTTCATGGATGAAATGGAGGGCAGAAACAGAGGAAGACCTACTCGTATGTTCAACAGTGGGTAAACTGGGTTGCGGGTGAATATGTGACCTTGTCCTTGAACCAGACTGAAGAAAAACTAATGAGGTGAAAATATGTCCCTGAGGTTATTGTGCTGAAAAGACCAGTTCAAAACATTTACCTACAAAAGCAATTAATTTAGAATGCGGTTCCAACGGAAGCATCCTCACTGGTCAGTTTCGTAACAGTTATAAACGCTGTAATTGATCCACTGAATTGTAATGAGGGCATGGTCTGTTTGCTGCCGAATGTAGAAGCAAGGTCGACGAGTAGTGTTGTTTTTGATATACGTGTGTTTTTGTCCTTATACAATACCTTTTTTCGACTTTCACATTGTACACATAATTTTACTTCTCCGCTGAACTGGGAGCAAAAAAAACATACAATGCGTCCAGCTGCTGCTCTCCCCGAGCATGTTTAAGTCGACTAAAGGATAGTATCCTCTTCAACATCAACTATATGGGCGATGGGCTGAACTGGACTCAACTGTCACGTATTCTTATGATTACTTGTGACTCTGCCCACCTCATTAGAAATACGAGCGTAATGTTATGTATGGCCCTTTTATACGTTTTTTCGAGTCTAAGATTTGAAGCAAGCAAAGCCGCGTCAGTAACGTTCCATACATTCTGTCGCAGCGATATTGACGCGTCCATCGAAAGTTTGCCTTAACACACATACTAGAATGTGTTCATCGAGCTTATATTAGTTTAGAAATGAAACTTCGAAATCTAGAAGTATGGGTTGACGCATCCAGTAAGTTGTAGATTTTACAACCAATGGTTTTGGGAATAAAACCACATTAAATTACCCATTTATAGAGATAAATCGTTTATTAATTTACTAAATGATAAACTGTTCCGGTTTAAAAATGTTAATGATAATGTTATCGTGTAGTTATAATGAAATGAGATTATTACGCGCGTAATTTGGTGATAGTCGCCATTATAATTAAAATACCTTATTAATTAATAATAGTTTGAAATTTATCCAGCTCTTGAATTAAGCTTCTAAAAGGTACATTACACGTGGAGTGACATCATTATCATTGCCTTTTTTCCCACTTTATGTGGGGTCGGCAGAACATGACTGTATTCTTCTTCCATTTCTTGAAGTCAAAAGTCATCTCAACACTAAATCCTTCCTTACTCAAGTCATTTTCCACAAAGTCCATCAATTTTTTTTTCTTTGGCCTACAAGTAGGTACCTCTACCCATAATCCTTCCACATTGATAACTAGCACACGCTTCTCGATACATGACATAGAATGACTTATGGGCTAAAACATAGAGTGCTTCCAGCTGCTTCTCTCCCCGAGCATGTCGTAAAAGTCGACTAAGGGATAGTATCCTCCCAACAAGATGGACCATCTATATGGGCGATGGGCTGATCACCTGCCACCATGGTCCACCATATCCATCTTGGGACTTTGAATCAGGAGTGGCTGCAAGTTATGACTACTTGTGGCTCTACCCACCCCATTAGGGATACAGGCGTGATAATATACATACATTACATACATGGGTGTGTTTGATTAGGATAATACACGAGCGAAGCCGCAGACGGAAGCTATAGAATGTTTTCAACATCGATGTAGGTTTATTGCAAATCGTTAACAGCTGAGCGGTGATAAAGGTAGGAGCGATACCGGTTGGTGATAACGACAATGATAACAATGCTCTCGACATTTCATTTACTGATCTATTGAACTCTACCTCTTTATAATAATAGACTGGATAGCGTGAATAGTGTAATAAATAACATTGATCAGTTTTTCTTTATCGAGCACATAAATACCGACAAATTCAACGAATTTTATCGAAGTATCTTATCGCTGTTTCATATCGATCGATATAATTTTCTATCAATAAATTCAAATGTCATATTCTTTGATCATACTCGTATAATTTATCTTTTGCTGTATAAACACTTGGTTTTGAGTTTATGTATTTTATGGCGTGTTCATATTACACTTATAATAAAACCGCTGACTAACTGACAAATCTGTTGTAAAACTGCGTACTATGCTATACGAGTACATGTAGTGTACAAACACTTTACTCTTAATAGTATTACTTATCTATGCACTTACCCTAATCAAGGCAAAATTACCTACTATTTTTTGTTGAACAAGTAGGTACCTTACCTACCTACCATTACCTAAGTACCTACTAAAGTATGTTTGTGTGAGCCAAGTTCTCGGACGATTTGGATATCTTATAATCTTGTAAGATTTTGTAAGCATGGAAATAAGTATTTTGTTATTATTCAAATAAAACAATTTTATTATTATTCGATGCCCACTGGCTCACGGTGAGATGCAAAAACTAAGCGCAATATGAAGAAGAATCATCAGAATACAATTTCATTACACTGGTTCTCTTCTCACAATCACTGTGGGAGTGGTGATGGTATTTCCATGATATTTCATCGAGTCTCATATCATACAACCTTGTAATGACGTTATGTTTGAAGTTTGCACAGATGGGTTTGTTGTGTTCGAGTACAAAGAACACTGTTATAGTAAATTATGGCAAAACTTGTAAAGGTTGAACGTAGACCAAAGGAAGCTCCGGAGCGTTGGACCGTCGGAATTATGTTGTATCAAAATAAAAAGTCGGCGGCCTGCACTGCCGGCTGTTTTGATTCATTCAGAAGCCCTAAAACATAATCAGGTTCAGGCCTAAACAGATTTTACCTAACTGAATAACATATAAAGATTCATTGGCACACGAACTAAACTAAACTCTGAGGCGAAATTAAACCCTCTGTTTTAATATTTACTAGCTCTAGTCTAGTATTAAGTTTAGCTCTAGTCTAGTATTAAACTAGGTTTTTATAAGACTCAAAGGGCGATTGAAATAACTAGTTGCACGATTATATGCAACAAAAAAGGTTAAAATCTTATCTAATAAATGAAAGTCTCGGCTAGACGAAGAAAAAATACTCTCCAGACAGCATCTTGCGGAAATCGATTTGGCGTCTTACAAACTCTTGTTCGAGTTCTGTTCTCAACGACGAAGCGTAGCAAAGCTCTTTGACAAAACAAGAATAAAATGAAAAGTGAGGATAATACGCGCTGTAAATAAATTGCGTTGCGTGCGTGAATCGAATTCGTCATTATTTACATAACACGTAGGATAGGATGAGGTAAGATAAGACTTAAAATTCTGTGGCTTGCAACAGCGATATGAACTAAGAATTTTATAATATTGGGGTATTTGTCGGTCGGTATGTTTTCAACCTCGGTGACTTAGCAGTCTCTAAGGCTTATGTCAAGCTGAGAAGACATAGGCTCGTCATAACTAAGAAACGTTTGTTGCAAATATTCTTGGGTGTTTGTGATATGCTCGGTACTTGTAGCATTTAACACCTACGACACAGGGAATTTAAGTGTGAGTTTAGAACTATGTATGTGACTATTTGGCTGTTATTTCAACCAATCAGACTTGAGAGAAGTTGCGACATAAACATGAAACCAAACTGCCATAACATATGCAGTAAACATTGAAATATTTCACTTAATTTTATGGATTTCTTTATCAATATTGAAAGGTTTGTTCATAGCCTTCCTTACGCAAGGACTAGGGTTCTACATAAATTACTAGTACGTAAGGACATTACAACGTAGTGACTCAGAGAATGGGTGAATCATATACAATTTTATATAACATCCTTTGTGATGTTTACGCGAATATTATGTGTTCAGTCGTTTATAGGGTTCCGTACCCGAAAGGTACCAACGGGACCCTATTACTAAGCCTCCGCTATCCGTCCATCTGTTTGTCTGTCAACGGGCTGTATCTTAATACTGCACTTCTAGTGAAAAACGCAGTAACTAGCATTTTTGTCAAAAAAATAGTTAGATACATATTCGGAATCGCCTAACAAAATACAACATTCTGTTCTTACTCACGTATCAAAACATGTTTGACTTAGTTACTGCGTTCTTCACTAGGAGGGCAGAATAGGAGAGTTGAAATTTTCCACAGTGTGTATTTCTATTGCCGCCATAACAAATAATAAAAAATAAAAGAGGACCCTACAAGAAACATTTTTGTACATGTACGATTATACGGAACTCTTCGTGTGCTAATTTGACTCGCACTTGGACGGTTTTATTTTATTGGGGTCATACTACAGTCATTACAATCAACATACTTCATTCCTAGTACTGATAAAAATAACACACAACACATAGTTCTGACCACAGGAATCCTAATATAATCGTGGGTGTCAGAAACAACGAGTACCATGTTATCACAACATCCAGACAGATATCCAACAGTGGGTTCGAACCTGCACCTTTTGCGTCTCAGTCGGACATTGATAGTGTAGTCTGTTAACTGCTAATTACATAACCATTGTTTTAGATATCTGTTTTTTTTTGAGATTTCAAGGCTAGTTAAGAACGCTCGTATACATTGGCTAATAAGATTTTTCATTTCAAGTTTGGTCACGATTCACGAATATAGGTACGAAAATCCACTTTGTTTATAAGAAACTTACAAATTTACTAAATACAAAAGAAACAGTCGGTCAGAAAATCTTTTGATTTTTAATATCGAGTACTAGGATTCTTTATAATGGAGGGATGCCTACGTCACGGAGGCGACTACTGCTAAGACGAATAATACTATCTAAAACATAACAGTACAAATTAAAGGTGATAGTGAAATTGGTCAAGTTTATTTATATTATGTAAAGTAATAAAGGCTTTTTTATTTTATTTTGTATAAATAAATATTTGTGGACATTTTACACAGTGCCATCTAGCCCCAAACTAAGCAAAGCTTAGTCACCAGATGGCTGAAAGAATACTTTTATACTTTTACACACAAATACTACAACACCCAGACCCGGAAGAAATATTTGCAAATATTTCTCCCGTAGCGGAAATCGAAACCGCGCCTCTCGCGTCTCAGCCGAGCACTCGCCCGCCACGCCACCGAGATCGTCAATAATACTTAGATACTTGTGAAAATATAAAAGAATTTGATGTTAAACATTATTCAGGATCAAACTGATTATGTCAATGAACTGTGTACATTCTTATCAAAGCAAATATTGAACCGCACAAAAAGCAATGGTGAAGATAATGCTGATTCCGACAGGCCTTTCAAAGTTTACTTTCAACGTTTATCAGCGCCGGGTCCACGTGGGCGGCGTACTGTCTCCTCTTTTGTTTACTCTATAACCGGACATAGGGAATAAATCTTTGTACAAATATTATCACTTTGTAGGTTCATACTTCGTAGTACTGATTTTAGTAGATATTTATAATACCTACTTATTATAAATAATCTCTCCTCGCTCGCTAACTGTAATGCAAACATGGTATTAAAAGTGGAAATATAAATTCAGTATTTAGAACATGGCCTTCTATTATTTAGTTGCTCCTCCGAAGATAGAAGATCTATAATTAGAGAATGAGCATGCTCTCTTATCAATCTCTACCTACATATTCAAAGCGCAGCCTATTGAAGCTCCGCAGATGAGTATCTCTCCAGATCTCTCGGTACTCAACACTTTCTTTCGAAGCAATATTGAAACACCGATTAAATTAGCAACCAACTCATGGCTTTCGATATCCTCAGCGGAGTAGCACCACCATAATAAGGTTATCATAGAATCCGTAGATCATCGCACTATTTGTAACACGATCACGTAGTAGCTGTCGATACATTGACACTTTACACCTGATACGATCAATAGTGAAGTGTGTCTTGTAAGAACTTCCTTGTTTACCAGGATTGTTTTAGACAGTAAAAGAAACCTGGTTTTGGTTAAGGATACTGTAATTGCTGTTTTAGGATCTGGTTCGTCCTATCAGTGTCTCACTCATCAACAATAAACAGTCAAAAGTTTGCTTGTAACTTTTTTCTTTTTGCCATGGCAGACCGGTATTGGAACGGGCACAAGTTAAATACATTATGCGTACAAGTTATGTGCCGTTACATAAAAATAGTAAGGTGGTTTGCAAATTATTTTTTTAAGCATTAGCTACTTATCCTAAAAATATCATTGAAGGCTCTTTGAAGCATGGTTATCCATCTCTGATCTAGCAGTAATAAAGAAAGAGAGAATGAGAAGCCAATACGGAAAACTTCAAGCTAGACTTGAAGACTAGTTAAATTGAGCCAGACCCATTAAAGTTACAATTAAGCTCAAGACTTTAGTATTCAACATGAGCACCTCATTGTTGAAAGGTGAAGGACCTCAGCCACAGAATAAGCGATGGCCATGCGATTAGGGGACCAATGACCCGCGATCGGTACCCACTTTGGGCATGGTATGCTTTTAATCATTGTCATGTGAAAGGTACTGAGATCAACGGATTACTATTTGAGGTCAAGTGTGTGGAGTGATTTATTTTTTGTCGGATACATAGCTTAAAGCTTTGGAAAGTATAACTTTGTTTATAAGCCGGAAGGCATGATCCCATTGTGTTCTTCAAACTATAGTCGCTGTGTGTTTGTTAGTACGTGCTTTATCTTGCATGTGTGAATGTTTTCCGAGAAATACATACCTACAAATATTCGTCTCATGAAAAAAAAAGCCGAAAAACTGTACCCATGGTACATCAATACACCATGTATTGTGTGTATTTATCCTCAAAACCGTTTAACAACTTTATAGATTTTTTGTGAAAAAAAATATTTACTGATAATCGCATAGTCATTGGTTCTTTTGATACTTTGCACGTTCGCTAAAGATACATTAGCTTCAAATCTAGACTCATACATATATGGTAAGCGATATGCCGAAGTAGAATGAAAAAACAGTCCAGAAAGTTGGACCACTTCAGCAGGACCAATACCTACATTCTCTATAACGCCCCACGTGTCACTTTTACTCGAAAGCAAAAAGAGGGAAACTCCTACCAGCTTATCTCGTCAAAGTCAATGCTTATTTTTTCCCAATCGCGTGAAGTGGCGTGCTGATTACCAATTAACTGGATAGAAAAACGGCAATGGACGTCGCATGTGTTGTCTGTCTGTACCATAAAGTGACTTTCTTACACGCAATAGCCGTTTGGAAGCGATGGTCGTTTTGGGAGAATTTTAACCTTTGTTACACATCCCATCTGCCTAGCAATACGAAAGGTTGTATACTGAACCCTTATTTAAGTGTAAAATATGCTGGTTGAAGACTGATTAACAGTTTCTGATTCTGGTGGTTACTTTCTAAGTTTACAATAAGAAAAGGTAAATGTTTACGCTTCAATCCATTAACGAGCCATGTTGCTGTCACATTTACTCAGTCGCCAAGTCCTATAGTCAAAATAAACAGTTTCGTTTTCTGGGAAGGATTGCGGATGTCTAGACATCATCGTCTTAAAAAGTGGCTGCGATTTCGACCCCTTCCTGACTTATGTGAGCTACGCTTCAGTTCACATAAGTTAGGCTGAGTGTCGACTAAAATTCTTACATGTGGTAACTTATGTTATGACTTTACTTTACACAAAAAGTAAAGACAGAAGCTACCTTTTATTTCCTGAGAGAAAAATCTGCAAGGACAAACCCCAAAGCAACAACTCCGGTCAAGGTCCTTAAAACATTATTCGAAGCTTAAAGAAACCAGCAAAGTTGAGACCTTCAGCAGTTTGCAATAATTCGCGGTGGAAGACCCAAAGGCCACATTTTATATGGGCGCAAGGTTATGATAAAACTGAAAGGTCGTAAAAAGATTATGTTAATGGAGCATGTCTTCGATACATGAGTTACATGGGGGAGTCTATTCTGACTCATGTTTCTTGGCACGATTAGGAAACCTTGCAGGGTTTGAAGTTCAACTTATAACAAAGTTCTATAATAAAAGCACATAGGGTAACATTTTTTGGGCTTAATCGATTTGTGACGTATAGTTGAAGCATAAGGTCAAATCAAGGCAGCAAGCGTGTTAAAACAGAACGTAAATTATGCTGAGCAATCTTATCAGGAATGTGTAGCAAGTTGTTATTTGTCAGCACTTACAATGGAATTTAGTCAAATACATACAATCTAGTTCTACATTCTCCATGACCCCTTTTCATAACAATGTAAATTTTAACTTATCTACGACAGTGCTACGGCACCGGACGTATGTAAGTGGATCGAAGTCGTAAAGGGAGAACCTACTTTGTAATAATAGCTTTACACTTTAGGACATACCTGGCAACTCTGATGCTTCTGGACAACACTAAGGCCTTTAACCATCATAGTAGATGATTTATATAGCGTTGTTTTCCTTCACCGTTTGAGAGTACTGGTATAGCGCACATAAATTTATCACACAGAAAAATCCATTGGTATAAGACTAGATTTGAACCCACGTCCTTAGGATCGGAAGGCGGGGTCACTTCCAACTAGACCACCAGTGCTTTTAATACTAAGACAATGACTAGGACAATACTAAGACTGCGACAAATCGTAGATGTAAATACTACAAATGTTACACAAAATTCATGTTATTTCTCAAAGAACGATAGTGTTTCGCAAGCTTAAGTTGCACTACCATATGCTAGATATTTCATTTAGTCAATCTGGAAGTTGGCTCGCCTCCAAAATCGATATCATTTGACATGCAGAAATCTGTTTGATTCAAAGCTGGAGTTACCCTTAGTTGATCTTACACGACCGATGACAATACTGGATGACAAACCATTCAGGACTAAATCTGAGAAAATATTGCCCAAGTATAGATAATCCACGAAATGATAAATTAATCGATTTTCATAAAGTTGTTATCGCTCAGGCAGAATGCGAACGATTATGTTGCACTCTTTTTGCAATGTATTCATTCACAAACACATTGCCATTTGCTGCAGTAAAAAACGCAATTCGTAACAATTGCACCGCGCAACGTTGCATAAAACTTGCAAACACGCGAGTAGACGAATTTACGATTGCGAGTGTTAACATGACATCAAAAATATAAAGCAAAATCATTATTGATTTAACTACTACAAAGCGTGGCACTAGTTCTTTCAAACCATTGTGGTGAAAGGATGTAAAGTGCGCCTCAAAGTCTCCTTTAGCTCTTGATACAATTTTTTTAGGTTATACTCGTACTATACAACATGCCGGTATCCTCACGGTGTTTTCTTTCACAGTTTGAGAGTACTGGCATAGCGCACATTAATTTTTTGAACAGAAAAATCCATTGGTGCACAATCGGATTTAAAACTTCGATTTAAAATCGGAGGGCGGGGCTGCTACCTACCACTAGACCACCAGTGCTCCCAGAGTTAGCTATTGCTAAATGAAAGTAGCCTGTTTTAAATACAGATTGTTGCTACCAGTTTAGTTTCCATTCTTTAGCAACGTTTAACAAGCTCTTTCTGTTTCAATTCTGGCTTGATCACCGCACCTTTATTTTAAGGAAGAGGAAACAATATTTTATTAACTGAAATTTTCTTCCGCAATGGGAAATCGATTTTAATTTTTTGACGTCGAGCGAATACCGCTTTAAATAAAGATCTTATGTATGTATGTATGTTCGTATGAGCTATCGGCCAACTCAAGTGACGGAGTTTAAAGATATAAAGATCTTTATATTATGTGTATTGTTTCCTCCACATTTTTTGGTGTATTTCTTAATAAAACTTATTCACACTACGGTTTCTCACGAGATTTTTGTACTGACAACCTACATGACTTCTGTAGACATTTAGATCGTAAGCGATATTGGGAGCCTAAAATGAAGAGGTATTATCTACGGATTTAAAGATACCGAAAATGTCTAACTGTTTAACTACATCTACATTACACATTGTTTTACTTCTTTACATTCTTGTTCGGTCTACAAGGGTGCTGGCTCAACTAAACTATCCGAAAGTGACATGCATCCACGCATCAGACAAGCCCCAATTTCCCGTCCTTCCTACCGTTAGCACCTGCGAACTTTCCACAGTGCACCATTCACCAGTCTTCCCATGCTCTGCTTCCCAACAGTCTGTTGTTGCTATTGTTCGCTAATGTCAGAGACATGACCTTTGACGCGTGACAGATCAGATGCTAAGGAAAGTTTGAATTTTGCATCTTTGTCTCAAATCTCAAGTTTGCAGTTAGTGAGTAGTTCAGCAATGGCTGTCGATCAATAAATCAATTTCTGAGTTCTCCCACATTCTATGCTCCTGAACCAGATCTAGTGCGTAGAATAGGGTAACTCCTATACTTTGGCAGATACAATCTAAATTATTCTTGTTCGGTTTAAAAAGTTGATAAACAAAGTATTATGTATATCTAGAATTTCTATAATCATTCTAGTTAAACTCGATAGTTTATTGATAGAGATTGCTTGTTCGTTTAGTAATTTAATTAGTGTTCGATTTCGCAAATTAGATCAACTACCGAATTGCAAAATAGACCATCTAGATTTTAGAATTTCAGAGGCTTCCCTAGGGATTTTCTAAAAACCTATTCATCTTTTCTGCGTTTGTATATTGCCTTATGGGTAGGTACAGCGTTTTGTTCACCTTTTTTGACGGGGGTTAGATAGATATTATAGGTTCTTTGGACTAGGATCTAATTTTAAATTGTTCCAACATTCCCGCAACCAATCCAAACGGAAGGGTTCCATAAAATCACCCATAGCGGTTATTTATGTATCATACTTGACCGAAGCATTCGCAGTTTCCTCTAAAACGTCATTACATACTTTCCTGTCAATTGAGCCCATGCAATTTCATGGTGTTAATGTACACCTTATTTCTTCCTGTTCTTGGCCTGCGTTCAGGCAAATAAGCTAAATATTTTATATCAAGTTAAAAAACTAACAATTGAGCTGTGATTCAACTTACGGAAAACTTCTTCTTCTTCTTACCTAGATATTTAAATAACTTTACAAGATTCGTAGGTAGTCGTGTGGCGAGGAGTCAAATTAAATTACAGAAGCATTGGTGGTCTAGTGGTAGTAACCCCGCCTTCCGATCCTAAGGCATCCTCGTGCATTAATGGATTTTTCTGTTCGAATAATGTATGTGCGTAATACCAGTACTCTCAAATAAGTACTCTAGTAGTAGTAAATATGAAATTACTCATTTAATAGGTTTTTACCTTAGTAAAAGCTATTATTAAATTTAATAATCGTCACAGTTTGCGGTCGCTCATACAATCTTTTTACCCTTATTGAAGTTCATAGTACAGACATAAATGATGTACTTTGTTGGTTATATACTTTGTTGGAATACACAATGATATTATGTATGACGCACACAAATCGTGACTGCCATTTGGTTCTAAAACGTGAGACAAAAATATTTTTACTAGGTATTTATTCTTTCGACTAGCTAGGTATAAACCAATCATTTATTATTCCAGCTCTCCAAATTAGTAGATACTGCAAATCTTAGAGATGTGTAATGTGAAATATAGGGAACGAAAGATGTACACAAATGAACAGCGGATTATAAATCGTGAACCTCTCATCAGCCCTCACCTTCTATGACTCATAGTCTGTTGACCCACCGAAGTGTAGCTGTTGCGTATATGTATTTCGTGGTAAGAGAATGTGTCCTTGTGTGTGTGCGTAGCGAGAAATCGAAGACCACCTCTAACAGAAATATGCTCTCCTGGTACTTTGGAGCGTTGAAAGCTTTCCGATTCCAGCTTTCAAAATGTTTACTTTGCTAAGCGTATTTATGGAATTAAATTGATGCAAAACTATGTATTATGTACATCTACATTAATATTAGAAACCAAAAAAGCAGCCCAAAATAACCTCCTATAAGCGCAGTGAATCCTTGTCAACACATATTTTTTAGCATCTATCACTAGGCACTTTTCATGGTCACTTTCCTAACATAAGGTGACAAAGAAAGAACAGTGAGATGAAAAGCAAAACAGTGAATCAGTGTCCGTCGTTCTACATACTTGATGTTAGTAATTCACGAATTATCGATTATTTAACCCTTCCTCTCCCTAGCTCCCCAACACCCTATGAGCAATGAATGATGAATTAAAATAGGGCTGCGCTATCCAGTTTTAAAACTGGTTAGTGTGACGTATACCTATTAAAGCCAGTTTGTATAGAATGACTCATTGCTGGCATAAGATCCAAAGCATGCTTTTCGTAAGCAATATTTGTAGAGCCCCGAAATAGTCAACATATTAGTCATAAAAAACTTGTTCTACTAAATGTAACACATTAACATAATCTATGAAGTGTTTTTTTATACAAATTTCCTCCTAATATTAGAGGAAGTTTGTCAGTATGTCTAGATTTGTGGTTCAGTTTGTCTCATCTTGATATAACTTGGAATATAGTATACCTCTATTTTATTTAGATTTATCATGATGACTACATATTCTACAACTTATCAGGTAATTCGCAGGAAACTGACTTATGACTTATGTCATAGTAAGGTATTTTAGTTAATAAAATATTTTTTTTACCAGAAATAAACTTAATATAATTTACAATATACTAAACAAAACAATCCTACGTCATAATGATCAAAATGATTTCTAAGTGGGTCGTCTGTCGATATTGACGTAAATAGTTCTTCGAATTGGTCGATGGCGTATGCGTATTGTACTATATTTATTATAGATAAATTCTTCCCCACACACGGTGAGTCGGCCTGTCTTCCTAGAACGTAGTTTATGAAATTATGAGTTACCTATGCCACGTGTAGCTGGAATTATGAATGGGGAATAAGCAGAAACTAACGTAATTTGTGGTTATTTATCATTACCTATAGGGGAATAACTTGACAGGATAACCGATGTAGCGTTAATATGATATTTTATACATGTAATTTTATATTATGAAAACCTTATCAAGCAATAATACCGCTACCGAAAACCAATTTTATTTGTTATCGGCTCATAATTTAAGACAGTTTATTATTAATTGGAAAGCTAATGAGTATGCACCATGCACGCATGCAGAATCAATAAGCTGGAATATGTTGCATGAGAGGAGCGTTGAGCAGAGCGATAATGAACGGTAAAATTTAGAGGTCGCGCTTCGACGATAGCTCGGATGGCGGGGCGGCATCGCTGTCATTTATGTATAAATCGGCATATCGTTTGGCATAAACTTTGCTTCAAGTTCAAGTTCACAGTTGAAGGAAGAAGATATTGCATTGAAAATGTTTATATTTATCAGAGGGATAATAAGTAACAAATGTGGAATTTCAGGAAATCGCTCCGCTCGACGCTTTGCTATGCACACGGGCTAGAGTCTAGCTAGACAAACAAGACAGCTAATGCCCGATGACGGATTTATCTGATAAATATAATGTGGCGTGCGACAACGGAGAAATTCATTTTAGAAAGAGAATACTGTGTTTTATTGGTTAATAAAATTATAGGTTATTGCTTTGTTTTGTTGAGTCAGAGATATCGTATTACGTATAGGTACATGCGAAGAAAATCATAATATGACGAACAAGTGCGAGTCGTATTCGCATACTAAGGATTCCGTACCATCGTAAATTAAAAAATGATTCTTGTTTGAGATTCCTTTTATTTGTTGTTACTAGCGACAATAGAAATACACACTCTGTGAAAATTTCAACACTACCTATTGCGGTTGATGAGATACAGCCCGCTGACTGACGGACGGACGGACAGCGGAAGCTTAGTAATAGGGTCCCGTTGGCACCCTTCGGGTACATATCTGGTATCAATAAATTATCAATACAATATACCTATCTACATAGAAAAATTTAGTTTTCTTTCACTATTAGGTACCTAAAATCGGTTTTATTAGTTTATCAAATGAACCACGGTTTCTAAACCGCATTGAGTTACCGCGGTTAGAGAAATTCAACTTTCTTTGTAATGTTATATTTTAACTAATTTCATTTTGAATCCTACAAATATAATAAATGCATTAGTTGGTTCGTTCGTCAGTTTGTTCAACGGACCGCCATAATATCATGAATAGAGATACTTTACAGACCAGCGAGGGGTATTGCTACTTCTTTTCCGGGTATTGCAAGTGGAGTCAAGGACGGAAGTTAGTTGCAAATAATATAAATCAAGTTCAATACAGAATTAAAATAAATGGATGAAGGCAAAATGGCGTAGCAAATTCATTTGTTGACGATAGTCCTATGGTTGGCGAGGTCACTGACCACCTAAGAATAAGTAAGTACTGACTGGTAAGGTGGTAAACATGGGTATTTGAACGTGTGGTTTAACACGCACCAGTTGTTCAGAGATATTTTTAAATATTTGAATTTAACTTTGTTGAGAAAAGGCATCTTCATCATCATCGCCTGCTTGTAGAAGTCCACTGCTGGACATGGGCTTTCCCAATATATGTAGATACTTCCAGGACGATCATTATTTCAATTCCTTTTATTTACCCTTCAATTATACAATTTTCTCTATTAACGACGAAAAAGGCAAAGGCAGTGGTAATCTTTAATTGCGTTCAATGATAAATTGTAGTTCTTTATTTGTGCACAGCATTCCTCAAGACTGCATCGACCTTGGACAGGAATGTCGCTGCTGTTCTCCTTATTTCAACTTTATTACGTAGGGCATTAGGTCTAATAAGGCTTGCGATCAGACTAGGCTTTGTTGTGCAGGTAGGCAGGTAAAGGCACTTTAAAGATCTATTGTTTGTCGCAATTATGGTCATCTTAATTTGTATAGAAAACGCTAGTTACTGTTACAAAAGCTAGAAAGACTGAAAATAGTAGTTGAATTTGTCTAGATTGTAAAGAAAGAATAATATTTATAATTGCAAGCTAAGGAAATTCTATCCTATGCTAAAAAACTGCGGTAACCCGACCTACCAGTTTAAAAAGACCTCTCAAGCTCTAAGACCCCATTTATCCCATAAAGCAAGTTCACCGACAGAATGGCCTGGCAGAGTTCAAGTGGCGCTGGCCGGTGGTGGTTACAGATTTGAAATGGCAATGACCGAGAACCTGCAGATAAATGGTCAATTTATAACGTTACTTCACAAATGTCATTGTTTTGTATTGACGAAAACGGTTTTATTTTAGCATAGTGGCATTATTTTATTCCATTAGACTGTAGCTCATTAAGGCCTTGGATTTTCTAGAAGAATAGTATCATCGAAAACGGTTCTTCTAACTGACTGACCACCACAGTACTATGCTATCTGCTATGTAGAATATTTCACGTTCTACGACGGTTTCCATACGAAGATTTCCAACATCGTTGAAGAGCTTTACATACATTATTCGAACATTAAAATCGATTGGCGCACGACTGGATTCGACTTACTAGGATCGGAAGGTATACTAGACCACCAGTGCTCAATTTATTCTGGTTTCCCCATTTCAAAGGCTTTGTTTCGCCAGTTCCCAAGACCCCAGCCAAACACATGTAAACGAATTCACGCAAAGTAAATATTGCGTCAACATTTCTTACTCATTCCGCCCACTTCGCACCTATTGCTAGACAAAAGCCTGTTTCGCGACTTCCTCTGTATTGGACAAATGCTTTCGGAGTTACGAAACTCGATCGAAACTGGATAATGTCAGGCGAGTCACGCCAGCCCTGCATTGTTGGAGAATAAAATGGGTTGGAACCAGAACAGCTTAATGGTAGTTAGGTAGTAGTGCAAATACTAGATGTGAACTAGTACAGCTCCATTAATAGCTACAGTCCGTGGCTTTGATCGCATTGTACCCGCATAAAAAGTATCAGTTATAGTTTATTTATTTGTAGGTTTGTGCCTCCATCACGGCTCAACGGATGAACGGATTTGAATGACCCTTAGAATATACTTCTGGAAAAACATATAGGCAACTCTTTATCGGTGTGCAACGCGACACTGATGCTGACGGAAGTTCCTCTATAAAACTACTACTTTCTGAATTTTACCAACGTAAACATAAATTTTGATTACGACACTACTTAGCCACAAGTGTGTCAAAAGGCGGAGCGTCCCTCTCCGGAAGCAGATAACAATCTTGGCTCTTTAAGCTTTGGCTTAATGTCCTCGGTGGTGTCAAATGAGTCATGGCCCTGTACCTCACATCTGTGACACACGGATGTGACCTCGGAAGGCCATCTAGATACTCAAGAAACTTGATAAACGCGTAAAACCCGACCCGAACTGTATGTCTGTTTTGAATAAAGCTATTTGTAATCAACTATGTTAATTTACTTTCGTGGGCGTTTGATTGATATTTCTTTGCGAACTTTTTCATTATTAAAAAAGATATTGCTCGATATCATGCCAATAGTGGCCGTCGCACAGTTTCGCTTGTCGTTATGGTGTTCCTGAGTACAAAACCAATACAAATTTTGTAATCCCAAGCCTCATCCATGGGAATCTTCAAGTCTAAAGTATATCACAATTATCTGGCTATGCAGAACAGTCATCAAAATTGAGCACCTGTAGATACTTTTGTATATAATATTATGAATTAGGTAGATCTTATTTGTATTTATTTATGTTAAAAAAATATTTTTCTTGTAACTTTTCTACAATGCACTGCCTCCATTTTTTCTCCAAACTACACAAAGGTTAGCTGGAAGAAAATGCTAATTAGCATTAAGTTCGCCTATGTACATGTTTCCTTGAGTGCAATAAAGAATTTTCTATCTATTTAATCCCATTAAACCTTCGAATGTAATTATCAGATTATGTTATACCTGCCTATACACTCTATAAAACGAAGCTAATGGAAAAGCTAGTATAGGTACGGCTGATGTGTGATTCTGATAAAAACATAAATCATTTCACTTTGGTCTAATGTCAGAGAAATCTCTAAGCTCGAGTACAATTTATTTTTAAAAAAGTGTATACCTTCTATCTATCACAATGTTATTCGTTCATGAATGACTTGATTAAGGCATTGATAAAGCTAAGCTACTTATTGCACCTACTGTGGTTATACTTATTGGACGTTGCACTTATTACATTTTCAGAGTTTTCGATCCCTGCCTACCTAGGAAGGAGGCATGCATCTATGTACCTGTTATGTTTATAGAAATACCCAGCGATAAAAAGTAAATGATAATAATTTAATGGCCTAGACACTTTTGAATTTCAAGGTATCTAGTAGGTATTATATTGAACTACAAAATCTTTACTAATAGCTAAGTCTAGTAGGTAGATAGGTATAACGATGCCACTCACAAACTGGACCTAAATTGCTAAATACCGAGGTACTTAAGGAGCAGGCAACCTTGTTTGAGTAATTATTATCTTGCATACATAACTAGAATACAACTTGGTCCTATGGGTCGTACATAGTACATTATGTAGATATAGGTGCGGTAACTGCCTAGATATGTCCTCAGGTGACATAGGTAAGTATCTAGCCAGCTTGATAGGTATGCAATGTTGCTAAATCTCTTAAAGTATAATCAGTACCAACATGTATGGAAACCTTGGTATAATTTTAGTGTGTGAAGAATATCTTCTACGCTTGGTCGCGTTACGAACAGGTGTAAATGCAACGTAGATTAAGACGTGTCCAAGTGATCCCAGTGATTTTATGGAATAAAAATTTTTGACTTTGACTTTGATAGACTTTTGAATAGATTCAAAAGTCCTATTAGGTAGGTATTTCTATTTTTTTTTAATTATAGTGTAGGAAGCTGCCTACTCTTTCTATGTATATTAAAATGAATCACACTTCTTTTATCTCAACCGAAGCATTTCAGTTAAATATAGCATGCCTGAGGCTTGTGATAAACATTATAATATATTTTGAATGCAAGCAATATACATAACTGTAAC
Organism: Scotopteryx bipunctaria; assembly: GCA_949320045.1. NCBI lineage: Eukaryota > Metazoa > Arthropoda > Insecta > Lepidoptera > Geometridae > Scotopteryx > Scotopteryx bipunctaria. The sequence goes on from OX439465.1 coordinate 4,132,077, forward strand.
GGAGCTTTATAAAAACTTTTGCTTCTAGCGATAGCAACTAAATCCTTTTTTCCTCAATTTGATTAATCAATTTAAAATTACTCAGTACAGGTTTTCTAACACATGAAAATTATACGAAAAATTTACAATGAATCTAATCTACCATCTTTTGAGAGATGATTCACAATTGTCAATTATCAAAATTTTATAAATTTATAATTAACTGTCTTTTCATAAATTAATGTCTAAGAAGTAGTTATGCGTTATCTTGGTTATCCTTTTTCCACTTTGGGATTGTTTTACAAGATAAAAAGCAACCTACATCCTTCCCCGGAATGGAATCTATCTCCTTGACAAATTTCATTAAGATCTGTTCAGCAGTTTAGGTGTGAAAAGGTGACAGACAGACAGAGTTACTTTCACAATTATAATAGTATGGATTTTCCCGCTTCCATCTTCTTCAAGCACTAGTTATCTCAATAATAATTTCTTTCACAAATTCACGCCTTTGTGTTGAATTTGGTTAATAAAATAAATAAAAATGGTTTGAAGCCCATATTCTTTTTCACACAAGTTTCCTAGTTTTATATTTCACAATGCGGCAAGAGGTAGGTATACAACACTTGGTAATTCAATAACTATCCTCCTAAACATGTCAAGGCTGGCGCAAATCAACCTGTTTTGAATACATAAACATGTGGTATCAAAATGCCTCTTGGGCTTGGGTAATGCAATGACGCATTGTATGACACCATGAACGCTATTCATGTAAAAACATTAATTTGAGTATTCATTGCAAAATGGCATTTTCAATGTGGGAATCATCTAATTAAGCAAAAAAATTTATCTATACTAATATTATAAATGCGAAAATATTTGTCTGTCTGTTACCTTTCCATGCCTAAACTACTGAACAGATTTCAATAAAATTTGGCATAGACATTGATTGCATCCTAGGGAAGACGTTTTGTTTAAATAAAATGTAGTGCGGACGAAGTTGTGGCGTTGTGGGCGTGTGCCTGACTGAGATACGAGAGCGGGAATCAAACCCGCGGCGAGAGTTGTTTGCTTATTCTGCTAATATTTATTCTGGGTCTGGGTGTTGGACCTCATGGTTCCTGATACCCACAAGGACTCTTAATGTGCAGTCAGAAATATGTATGGGACTGTTTGATGATATTTATTTATTTACATCACAATCATAATCATTGATTTGCATCATAGCAACTACTAAGTAAACATATTCCCTTTGCACAGAATATGGCATGCAAGGAAATCCACCTTAGGAAGACAAGACCAAAATCCTGGGCTTTCAACAGTGTATCATAATTTGTATGCAGGAAAGCTTAAGATTGTGACAGTATTGCAATGTATTGTGTATTTCACATTCCACATGAATAAAGTTTGTTGAGTGAGCAATGACCTACTTTGGTTTGGCATGAATTTCACAGAATTTTATACAATTTGTTTTGATTTTGCAATAGTTTATTGTATTGAAACAGCAATTTAATAAAAAGTTACATTAGACCAGCCAACAACTTTTTAGGATCATGATACTGGTCATGATTGATTGATTTTTAGTGTATTAGCTTTTTATGATTGGTTTACAATATTTAAGTAGTATTGTAGTTTAAACATTGAATCTTTAAAGACTCTTTGACTAACAATCAACACACAGCCAAAGCAATACGTCCTTAAAACTTTTAGGATATAACATATTAAATAAATAACACCCAACAGTCACATACATAGTCCTGACCCCACACTAGGATTCCCTGTGTCGTAGGTATCAGAAACTAAGAGTACCATGGTACCAGACCTGGAAGAAATATTTACAGATCATGCAAACATTTCTTCCGCAGCGGGAATCGAACCCGCGCCTCTTGCGTCTCTGTCGAGCTATCGCCCGCCACGCCACCGAGGCCGTCGATATTACTTGTATGGTGTAGGTGTAGGGGATCGCACTCCCAGGGGACACCGAGGAAGATGAGCTTCGTTATCTACATTGAATCTTACTTATATTATAAATGCGAAAGTTTGTGAGTTTGGATGTTTGTGCCTCAATCACACCTAAACGGCTGAACGGATTTGAATGAAACTTGGAATATACATAGTACATGTACTGGATTAACATATAGGCTATTTTTTATCCTGATACCACACGAGTGAAGCCGCGGGCAGCAGCTAGTTTTTCATAAAAACTTCAAAAAAGAAATCAATATAGTGCTACTATAATCCTGTAAAACCACTGGACTGGAATGATGTAAGTCCTACTATAAATGTGAAAGTTTTGTGAGGATGTTTGATGTTTGTGCCTCAATCACTGAACGGAATTGGATGAAACTTGGAATATACATAGTACATGAGCTGGATTAACATATAGGCTATTTTTCATCCGGATACCTTGCGAGTGAAGTCACGGACAGCAGCTATTTGAGCATAAAGCCAAAACCACACATGTCAGTCTCTGGCATTAACAGACTATGACAGGACCAGTGATTTCAATCAACCTTGTTGTCACGAGACAAGGTTTGTTTTCGACGGACAATATTGGTAGAGCACAGTACAAATACCATTGAGTTGTCATAAATTAATCGGGATTCTTTGTTTACCTCAATGTGTAAACATTTATCACAAGTAGCCTACTTATTTTGCTATATCATTAGTTGGTATAGATTGCTTATTACCAGGTAGGTATTATAATTATCTACTATACTCAATCTTTAACCGAAATAATGTAATTTAGTCGATAAATATCAGTTTGTAATATTATTTTATGTAATTTCTACAGTTCATTGTTCTATTTTATACTAAGAATAAAAAAGTTCACAAGGCAAATGAGGTCCAGAAAGTAAACTAAAAATATCCTTCAAAATCCATGTTTCAAAAATGAAAATGCAGTTGCTTAACAAACTATATATAGTTTAGATGAAAGACTTAGCTGTGGTATGCAAATAAAAACCAATAACAGCAAGTATATTTTCAAATTTAATTTTTTTTTTCCATTTTTTTCACAAAGGTTGGTATCTATTTGGTCTATAAATTATTACAGAACTTCTTTTAAACCTGTTTTGAAAAAGACTGGTGCCTCAGAGAGGTTTGAAGACCTGTGTTAGAGGTCACCAGTGCCCTGACTCCACAAATCTGACACGGTAGGACCGTAACGAGGAAATACCTAAGTAAATATAGTAGGTAAGCTAATGTTTGCATTAACTTACTCCAATTCCAAGGATACAATCTTTCACGCCCAATTAAGGCCTCGCCGACAAATGATTATTAAAAAAGGTGATCTCTGTGTTTAATTTTTATATTGTTTAAAATTGTGAAAAGTTTTCGGCAAAAACATTCTGTATTTTTCAAATATCTATGCATGAAATAGGTAGGTAACATAACAACCTCTCCAAGATACGTTACGATGACCAATTAAAAAGCGGCCGGCACCACAACCATTAAATGAACAGCAAATACCTGCGCAAATTGCTCCCGGATCTCCAAAATCTCCTCTTCAGTCAACTTGGTATTATCAGCCATAGTAAATACACAAAACACCGATCACATCAACATCCCACAAAAACTAAATTTTCCACGTTATTCTTACACTAGCTTGGTTTCTATGTGAAATTGTATTGTATAAAAATCACGTGATAACACTAAATGCAAGTAATTATCCTGTTTTTCCGGAACATATACAATATTTTTCAATTCTGTTTCTTGTAATTTTACGCACCAAATTGACTCAACCTCACAACACAACACAGCAGCCACACGAGAAGTGCACAGCACACACCACACACAACACAACCAGTGTTGCCAGGGCCATTGAATCGTAAGTTACGTTTCGTTCCCTGAAATGTCACACTTTTGCTCCAAGAGTTACATATTTTTTTTCATTTTCGTGTTTTTGGGGTTCGTAAGAGGCAAATTGATGTCAAGCAAAATAGCAGAATTAAAATCATCTGTTAGTTTTACACTGAACTAACTACCTACTAATATTCGATATGTATAGAACCCTCTTAACGCTGAGCGTGAAGGAGTGTGAAATACTTTTAAGAAACGCCAGTTGTACATTCAATTTGGATGCGTTTGTAAACAGTTTGCAATAAAATCCCGTTTTTCACAAAAGTTACGAAAAATGTAAGAAATGTAAACTTCTGGCAACACTGAACACAACCCAATATAGAACAGTCATGGTAATCGCTAATGCTAGCGAGTAATATTACCGAGTGATATCACCCGAGTGTGAAATGTGCCATTACTCACGCCACAAGGCTAAGCATTACTCTTCATTTATTTATTATTTATTTATTTTGTTTCAAAGAACACGACAAACGAAACGTAAATTCGCAACAACAACCACCGTGCATTCAAATAACTGTTGAAAACAAATGAAACGAAGCGTAAGTGGTGCTGCCACTGTCAATAATAGTCTGCAAACAAGAAAAAGCCTCTTTGCTATTTTTGATAGTGCTTAAAAGGAATCTACAACGGCTACAACGTTAATCAATCATTGCTTTTTGGTAAGTTTTTTACTAGTAACAATGTTTTTTTAGTACAGATTTTTTTTCAAATATTGCCACTGAAAAAAATTTGAAAATGTTGGCTGTTCCATCTAGTGGCGAGTAGAATAACTAATCTCATTTTGTGCAGTTAGCGCCATCTAGTAGCCACTGGCTTGAGCCTTTATTTTTAAGGGGGAGATATACAGGCTTAGAAAATGAGAATTATGTTTATGAGGGTTTAAGTAAAATAATAGACAGGGAACCCAAATGGTCCACATCAATTTTACGTATCAATTCATTATAAAGGCGTAGACAAAACTTATATAGACAATCATTACCTACTTATTATGTAGTTAGCATTACTTAGGTACTTGTAAAATGAATCACCCGCAAAAATTGTGCTGTGTACCTACAAAGTATTTTCATATTGTTTTATGTACCTACCTATTTATTTACTTAATAAACTATACAACCTGATTAAAACAACGAAAACTTGACCAACACTACCCACGCTCCAAACTTAGTCAGCCTTACTTTTATCCACAGAAAGATAATTATGTGTTTAAGGTCGCCAAATAAAATAATTTACAATCTAATACGTTCGTCTACTTACGGTATACGCGATTGAGTAACAGATTTTTTTGAGTGTTAGCGTGGCCTGAGTGTTCGCCTTGTAGAGACCAAAGGCTGACCGAAGTATTTATCGTTTCACTGGGCTGAGCTTTATAAGAGTACCTAAACAAATTATAATGTAGCTTTTTCAAAACTTGTTGATTTTACAAAACCGCGAGTTTCCTCCAATGGCATGTTTTCCTTTACCGTTTTGGAAAAGTACATAGCTACACCTAGAAATAACTGATAATTGACCTTGGCTGCTTTGCTTGACTGATTTATCAGTTTATTCACTTTTTATCTTCCACCTATTTATTTCTATAAAATCTTCATCTGTAGCTAAGTACAGTTGTAAGCTCAGTCCAGTACCAGCTATGTAGACATCTAGATTCTGTATATTTTTATACCTACCTCACGTTGTCTTTTGTAAACTTTTAATTTGTATTACATATTAGTTTGTGTTGTAAACTCCCCTTAAGAGTCTATTATCTTTGGAAAACAATATTGAAACGGCTAGCGAATTCTAGATTATTCGAGAATTTTCTACTTGTTTCTATGCAACGCCATCTAGTGTTGAGTAGCTGAACTTGTTTTTAAATACAGGTATGCTCAACCTTAGGTCTAAAACATTAAAATAATTTATACTGCGCATTATCTACTGTGGTTTAGCGATTTTTCCTAAACAAATATGTTTAATCTTACTGATATTATAAATGCAAAAGTTTGTGAGGATGTTTGTGCCTCAATCACGCCGTGACGTCTGAACAGATTTGAATGGAACTTGAAACATAGGTACATAGTACTTATGCGTGCTAAAATAACATTATAGTCTACTTTTTGTCTTGGTATCACGCGAGCGTAGCCGTGGTCGGAAGCTAGTAGATGTATTAATTACGAATGATTATCATAAACGATAACAAAGCTGTTTATTTGTTCAAAAATATGCATGTTAAAGACAGATAATTAAGTTGAGATTGGTTTCTATTTTTATTATTTTGTTGTAAATAATTTGTTTATCTATATAAAAATAATACATCTTTGATAATACCTAGGTTATTAAGTGTATTATGAACATTCATAACTACATTATTATTTGTTCTATTATTGGATTTAAGTTTTCGGAACCTCTTTTATTGAAGAACCTATTTATCTTTTCCCAACTTGACCCAAACATGATTAAATCAAATAATTCCGAAATAATTCATTAAAAATCATAAAATCTACTCAAATTACTCATACCTAGGTAATTTAGCTATGAATATAAATGATTACCTACTGTTTTCAATGAAATAATCTCAAACACAGACTAATACCGACAAGCCTGTGCCAAACGTTTCGTACCCCTGGCATCGCGAAAGTTCTACTATCTTCTCGTAGATTGAGCTACCGTTTAAAACGCTTTGCGCGCACCGCTCGTCATCAGTTGATATTGAACAAGAAAGCAGTGAAGTCGAATCGATCTACGAAGCGAAAAGCTCTACCCGCGAGTATTCAAGGAGAATTCTGTGTTGAAAGTTGAAGAATATCAAGAAAACAATATGTCTCTGCTACCGTTCCTGTTTGACTACGAGGTGGAGCGCCCTCGCCGTCTGCTCGACCAGCACTATGGCTTGGGGCTGACTCCTGAAGATCTCCTGAGTGTCGCAGCCGGCCCACTTGTCAACCGGGAGTACTACCGTCCCTGGCGCCACCTCGCCGCCGCCGCTCGCGACATGGGCTCCAACATCAAGTCCGACAAAGACAAGTTCCAAGTCAATTTGGACGTCCAGCATTTTTCTCCCGAGGAAATCAGTGTGAAGACAGCTGATGGGTACATCGTCGTCGAAGGCAAGCATGAGGAGAAGAAGGACCAACATGGCTACATTTCACGGCAGTTTACGCGCCGGTACGCGTTGCCCGAGGGTTGCGTTCCCGAGTCTGTGGAATCGAGGCTCTCTTCCGACGGTGTGCTCACTGTGATTGCGCCGAAGAAGGTTCCTCAAGCGGTTCAGGGTGAGCGCCATGTTCCCATCGCTCAGACGGGACCTGTGCGCAAAGAAGTCAAGGATCAAGCCAACGGCGACAGCTCTGAGAAGTAGATTCACCAAAGCTTTGGTCCCTCGGGACCATCTACACACCCACTGCCTGTGTTAATTTTTATATGTAGGTAGATAAGTTTCATTCCTGAATTGGTTTTTTCTCAGCCTTTGTATTTTTTTAAGACTGATTGTTTTAAGTTATAATAATAAATGAGAATTCTGTGCTTTATTTCCTTGTTTTTATTTCCATCATCAGATTAGGTAGGTAGGTTCCAAAATAATTAGAAATGGAAGGTCAGTTTGCCGGCCGGCGTGCGGCGTGGCGTCTCGCCGGCCAGGGGGGCGGCGGGCACGGTACGTCCGCTACTGCGATATTTAGCTTGAACCTTGGACGAGTAAACACTGTTTATTCGTCCAAGGCTTGAACTCAAGAGGTAGTCTTGACTGACCAGCACACAGAACACTATTACTCCTAGGGCCAGCATGACGCTGGGGCCACATCTGGCCACATTCGGGTCGGCGAAAATGTCGCACAATAGAGCGTCTATTGCCACCTGTTACGTTGAGTACCTAGTTCTGGTCGGCAGAACTACTGGGGGATTTTGAAATAATTTCCCAGTAGTTCTGTTCATTTTTAGGTCATGGTATGGACCAAAGTTCACACAAGGGTTTTTTATACTCGCTGTATTTTATTTTGTTGACATCGTTTTGGGAAAAGGTGATTTGTTCAATCAAACCGAGATAAGTAGGTATAAAAATCGGTCCCACCCAACAGATCGAAAACTAATTGTTCCGAGGAAAACTATGATTTGTCAGGCCGTGCTGTAAGTTTGGTGTGAATACCCACGTAATCCAAGACCACGGAATTGGGGATCATTCACCCTGACCGCGCCCCAGACAGATCAATAGTCTCTGAGACTGCGCAGCTCGGGGAGAGAAAATGAGGGCGGGCACCTGTATCTCAGTAAGGCCCGGCGTATACTATCGGCACGGCATCGGCCGGCATACCATGGTGTCCTATGACTCTGCTATGTTGTATATCACAGATTTGGAAATTAATGTAGAGCGCACAGATGGATAAATAACGATAGCAAAACAGTTTACTAAGCTCAAATCAATACTTTAGCAAGATGACTATTACTCAAAACGCTTTTTAGGGTACCGTACTCTAAGGGTCCGTCCGTCAGTCCGTTCGTCTGTCAGCGGGTTGTATCTAATGAACCGTAATAGAGATAAATAAATAAAATAAATAACACCCAACAGTCACATAGGTACATAGTCCTGACCCCACACTAAGTTAGGATTTCCTGTGTCGTGGGTATCAGAAACTACGAGTACCATGGTACCACAACACCCAGACCCGGAAGAAATATTTACAGATCATGCAAACATTTCTTCCGCAGCAGGAATCGAAACCGCGCCGAGCCCGTCTCTGCTGAGCAATCGCCCGCCACGCCCCCGAGGCCGTCAAAAGAAATTCACATTGAAAGGTACTTCAAGTATTCACTCAAAAGAATTTGCATACTACCTTTGAGAGCTTTATTTGCTAAGATAATTTTGAACACCCCGACTGCTCATTTAAATATGAAACAATGAGTAGTAAGATATTTTGAACACCTTGGGTGCTTACAACAATATGATGATTTGAACTGCGTATATCAAATTGCTTTTATGTTTTTCAGATCATTTTGACTACTCTACACGCTCATATCAATTTGAAGCTGACTGTACCTCGGAACAATAACTATGTACCTAACCTACCTCCTTGATGTCATCTAGAGTCTAGAGGTCATTCGTCCTTTAATATGTTGCTTTCACTGTGTCAATGTCACTCAAAACCATCAACATTTATTGATCATTCATAGATTTCTTTTGAATTTTTACCTCATAATGCACCGTAAACACAAAATAAACTGAATATACCATGATCCTTAGTCCATTCTTAAGTCTACACCTTCGCCCAACTATCTGTTCCTGGCTCAAACAATCCCGGAACATCAGACCATCAGTGAAGGTCGGCAAAGACAAGTTCCAGCTGACGATAGACGTCCACCACTTCAACAAGGATGAGATCAGAGTCAAAGCACGGCAGGAATACGTCATAATCGAGGGGAAACAAGAGAAAAAAACTAAAAAAGGATTCATTATGAGACAGTTTGTGAGGAAGTTCAAATTGCCCGAAGGTGATTTTCAATAATTGTTTAAGATTTTTTCTCCTTTTGTCCCCTCTGGGGTGTTTGCAAATCAAACATGTAGGACTATTTAATATTAATAATTAATAATAAATATTTGTGGACATTTCACACAGCGCCATCTAGCCCCAAACTAAGCAAAGCTTGTATTACGGAACCAGATGGCTGATAGAATACTTAGATATTTTTTTTTTGTAAATACACACTTAATTATAATACATAATACTACAACACCCAGACTCTGAAGAAATATTTGCAGAACATACAAACATTTTCTCCCGTAGTAGGATCGAACTCGCGCCCCTTGCGTCTCAGCAGAGCACTCGCCCGCCACGCCACTGAGGTCGTCAAAATAAGTGATACTTTTTAGCCAATGGGACCCTATTACTAAGTCTCTTGCTCTCCGTCCGTCTGTCCGTTTGTCGGCGGGCTGTATTACGTAAACAATAAGTAGAAAGTTGAAATTTTTAGAGAATGTATATATAATGTCGCTGTAACAAAAAGTAATAAATAAAAATTAATTAAAAAAAATGGAGGCCCCGCAAAAGAAACATTTATTTACATGTGCGATGGAACGGAACCCTTCGTGAGCGAATTAGTCTCGCACTTGACCGGTTTTTTTAGTTTTAAGATCCATTTCTATGGACTAACTAGCTGCCAACCGCGGCTTCGCTCGTGTGGTACCCGGATAAAAAATAGCCTTTATGTTAATCCAGTACATGTACTATGTATATTCCAAATTTCATTCAAATCTGTTTAGGCGTGATTGAGGCACAAACATCCAAACATCCACACAAACTTTCGCATTTATAATATAAGTATGATACCTAGTTTCACAAACAATAAATATCATGTATTTATCAGGTTGCAACCCTGAAAGCATGGAGTCTAAGTTATCGCCTGATGGAATGCTGACGATAACAGCGCCTAGGAAGGTCTGTGAGCCTGAACTGCCCTGTGAAACCCTGATACCAATAACCTACTCTGAGCCTAGGAAAGAGGAGGAAAACTTCCTAGATGTGAAAGGCATCAAGCCGGACCCTTGTGCTAGGTTTCAGGAGAAGCAATCTCCATCAGATGAAAATAAACCAGATGATAAGAAGCCTTAACATTGAATTGAGTAAGAGTTTATTTTATCTTTATTATAAAGTATTTTTATTTGATTGGTTTATTTTTTTGAAGTAGTTGGCATACACAGATAGCTCATTATGAAATATAGCAGGCATACCTAGGTAGTAGGTATATGATTTTGCAATTTCTTTATTTACGTATCGTATGGACGCGTCTAGAATCTTCCCGACGAATTTATGCCTGGTAGATATGTCAGTATATCAACATACTACAAGCAGGTACAAACTTATTTATAAACTAGCCACAAAGCCACAATAAACTTCCAAATCAAGCCACTGAAGACAAAAATCATTTTACCTAGGTAATAAACATGTCTGGAAATAGCTGTATTTATTCATCTGATCAGGTAAGTACTTTGGTATAAAAATAATTACCTAAGTTTAGATCTTAGTCACAGTGTTTCGCATCGTCAAAAATCCGTCGTTATTAAAACGACAATAAATTGTACAATAATTCTTTATTCTTCATCATAAACAAACATCAAAAATGCTAGAAAAGTAAACAAACATATCGGACGCCGCAGGTATCAAACACTGATACTAAATGGTTTTGTTTATCAACGCTGACTCAATGCTCACGCACGTTCGAATGCGCGCCCGAAGCAGAGAGAATCGTATCGATGCGTCCAGAATTTTCCTGATGCATGCCAAGTGACGCAAAACACCGTATATAAACAGCACTCGCTGCTCTCCGTCAACAGTTTAAATCGTTCTTTCATCCGAAACACACCACAACCAAAGAGTCAAGATGTCTCTACTTCCATACTTCTTCAACTACGACCTACCGCGCTTCCCGAGGCGCCTTCTCGACCAGAACTTCGGCCTGGCGCTCACTCCGGAGGATCTCCTCGTGGCTCCTACCAGTCCCCTTATCCCCAGGCTCAGACCATTCTGGCCTAGGGACGGAAGCTCCATAAAAGTCGACAAAGACAAGTGGCAGATCAACATCGACGTGCAACATTTCTCTCCGGACGAAATCACGGTCAAAGTTGCTGACGGTACCATTGTCGTTGAAGGAAAACACGAGGAGAAGAAAGATGAACACGGATTGATATCAAGACAATTTGTCAGGAAGTTCAAACTGCCTGACGGTATTAATGCAGACGCTGTAGAGTCAAGACTATCTTCTGATGGAGTATTAACCGTGCTGGCGCCAACGAAAGTGGAGTCTGTGAAAGGTGAAAAAACAGTGCCTATCACTCACACTGGACCCGTGAGAAGAGAGGTGGCGGAGGCGACAACAGAAGAGACGAAAGAAGAGAAGAATGAAGCGAAGGAATAAGGCTTGCTTGATGCCAAACTTATGAAGACTGAATTATTAACATTTAAATACTTTAGAATAGTGTCTGTACATATCAAGCTAATGCTATAAAAGATTATAGTCTAGTTATTGATATCAATGGATTTTTTATCTCTTGAATACTGATTAAATTTGTTTTGATTTAATAAAATTGGTTAAGAAAAATAAAATAGTATTTTATTTTTCTCTAATAATATCTTGGTCCTAGCTACGCGCCTTATATTTAGAAGTTTAAAAATAACCTAAGCAGATAGAGACAGTACGAAAGATTTCTAAAAGTTTCCAGAAAAATATTTGATAGTTTCCAGAAAATGCATTCGTAACACCTTGTTGAATATAATAGCAACCTCAGACTTAATTTGCTCCGTGACTTTAATATTTGATTAAAATATCTTGTAACCTTTTGCCAAATAATGTCGGGCAGCATAAAAGTCCAAAATAACCATACAAGTCGCAAAACTAGCGGACATTGTCAATTCTATTCTCTGAAAACCACTTCTACTGTTACTGTTCTGCTTTGACATTTTGCTGATAGGTAGCACTCAATTCAAAACAATACCAGGTTGAATTTTCTGATACCACCTGGAGGAAAGGTACTCTAAATGCCGAAGATAGCAAGTTTTACTCAGTGCAAACATTAGTTCCCACTATCTTCATTTAAACTTATTCTGTTCTCAACCCCAAAGTTATTCATAGTAATATCTGGCCTTGATGATAAAAACAGATACCTAAGGTGTGGCAGGCGACAGCCCGGAATCGAACCCGCGAACTTTTCTAGGCATTACTTCAGGCACTAACGACCAACCCATAGTCATCCAAGGCTTCTGATAATAATCCTATATAAGAAACCAAGCACACATTGTACTTAACCAACCATGCTATACGTGACCCAGAACTATGCAAGCAATCAACGCGCAAAGAGATTTGCTATTCCAAAACCACAGGTTTTAAATCTGCACTCATTTAACAAGCATGCTGTTTTTATCGGCATTAATTAATTTAAAAGTACATTAACTATTATTACATAAAGTAATAGGTTACGTACAAACTTCTAGGATTTATTTATAGGCAAAAGATTATGATACAATGAAGAAATAAATATTTATAAAAAAGTTTAATTTCCGCCTAACTCTAAGGACAATGCAAGACTCATAAACTGAATGAATAGAATAAGTAGAAGTAAATAACAAATAACCGTACATATATAAAATGAATATTTCTTTGTTTATGGAGAATATTGTGTTACTTTCTAATAGAAACTGGTACAAAATACAAAACTTACATACAACCTTATTGTACTAACAGTTTTCATATAGATTTTACGATCGACCATCACACCGACCTGTCTACATAAATAAAGTCTAAGAACCGATTTCACCATTCAAACTGAACGATTAGTTAGTCTTCACATAAATTGTTATCTATTATCTACTAACACTGTCGCACGAAATGTCTATTAAATAACCTTAATTATGTATCACTGTTGTAAGTACCTAGTAGATAGAAGACTTATTATGATAATTTATTTATTGATCTTTGAAGTAACATCGTAACCAATAACAACTGAATACTTGTTCAAAGTCGAACGTAAGTATAACTTTTATTGATCAAGCGAAGCAGGCGATGAACTCAGTGGCAAATTGGCCGATTTTGTGTTGTATGTTTGTTAGAGCATACTTAACTTTCGAAGCATTAGTTCAATCTGTATGAAACTTTGTAGGTCAATAGATTGTGCTATGAAAATTATTTGGGAAGCGTACGAGCTTAATGGAAGAAGGGGTTATAAAGATATTGGGTTCCAAGGAGGTAAAAAAAGTCTTACAAATGTGTCGAGTGGGGTGCCATATGAAACGGCTTTAAATTCTCCTATCTATTTTAAGTAGTAACCTGTTTAGCAAATATTCGTTATCATATTCGCGTTATATCACGACTCGGTTGCATTTCCACACTTTTCTTGTTATACAAGCTATTTTCAATATCCTGTAAACTTTTACCATTCGTTTCTGGTAACAAGAAAGTGAGAGATATAGCTGATATCAGAGTTATCACCGCAAATCCGCAATACAATGCTGCATCTCCGAAACTCGCCACGAAACCAGGAGTAATTTTAACAGAAATGAACAGCAAAGCGAACGATATCAATGAACTTAAAGCAGAGCCTAGCCCTCTCACATTACTGGGGAAAATTTCCGCTACAAACGACCACGATGTACAAGTCAAAGCACTGGCTATACCTAGATATACAACCAAGCATGTTATAGCCACCCACAATAAACCTGCTGGCTTGATGTAAAGATACGCTATTAAACCTAAAAGTACAACAACCGTTCCATAGCAACTGACTAAGAATGTAGTTCGCTTAGGCACTTTCTTAGCGAATAAACACAAAACAGAAGTTGTAACAACTCTTATTACATCTGTGGCGATCATCAGCATGAAAGCATCCACTTCACCCGAGAAAGTAGATTTAAAAATATCTTGCGCGTAAAAAGCCAGTGTATTAATGCCGCAAAACTGTACAGCTAGGAACAATAAAAATATGTTCAATAAAGATTTAAGAAATGCTTTGCTGAGTACGATGTTTATGAACACTTTGAATAGAGATGACGTATCCTTTTCTTCTTGTTTTTCCAAAACTGCTTTCAATTCTTTTTGAGCAGCTTCTCCTTCTCCTCTGAATGCTTTGAATGCCTCTATACCCTCCTTAGTTCTCCCTTTACTGATCAACCAGAGAGGGCTTTCTTTTAGAAAAAGTAACATAGCGACACACATAATACTTGGTACTGCGTACACATAGCACCCAATTCTCCAAGGCAGGTAGTACCCAACTGTATGACAAAACAAGCTGCCTGCGTAAACAGCTAGTGATGGACAGACGAGAGTAACTGCTCTGTTTTTAGGGTCTGAGAGTTCTCCTATGTAGACCATGCCTAGAGGTCTGACGGAGCCAGTGCAGAATCCTGTGATGAATCTGCCTAAGAGCATTAAGGTGTTGTTGGTGGCAATGCCCATGACTATCCAGCCTATGGTGTAGGGGATGATGAGGAGGATCTGGCCCCTCTTCCGTCCGAGGGTGTCGCTCATGGGTCCGGAGACGATGCAGCCGAACATCATGGCTAACGGTGATATTGAAGCTGGAACAAAGAAATAGTTTGCATGAGGCTGTGTTGAATACGGAACTTTTAAGTCTGCTTTGTATTATCCTGAACATTGTTGATTTCATAGTTATAATAGCGCTAATTGATTACTAGGACAGGTTTATTTTACTTTGTTGCACATTGAACAAGCATGAATTAATTGGTACAATAATATTAATATTAAATTAATGCTATTACCTAGTTGACTGTGTTTTTATTATAAAAAATACCTCTTTAATCACGTATAAAAAGTAAAATAAACAGACTTTAATGATGAATCATAAAAATCCTGGGGGCCATCCATTCCCGTCATAGCCTATTTTAGCACCTAACAGGTAGTTTGCGTTGCTACGCATGAACGAATATCACGATATTGATCGGGATAATACTGGTCATCTACATTTTAACATAAAAAAAACACGTAAAACATGCAATTTCTATTCTTTAGAAATAAAATTTATAGGATAATACTGGGACTATTATTTAGTCACCAGCGAAAGAATCATCAGACAAACCAATAGGTGGACTTAGTAGTACATACAAGAAAAAAGTCAAATTGAAAATTTCCACCTTTTTTAAGTCAGTTAAAAATAGCCCGCAAACTACAAACCCACTAGACCAAATAAAGGTCGGCACATAATTAAAAAATAAAAGAAAAGTACCGCCTCAGAAGCCTGATAGAGAAATAACTACCAGTTTCTCACCGATAACTTGTAAGGGTGTATTGCCTCCTGACCTTAACATTGACGTTAAGTGCAGCTAAAGTTTATTTGCTTTCAACGGGCACAAAGAGACTGATGTTACATTGCACTGAGCTAGTCGACCTCGCATTAAATACCAGCTTCCTGGACCTTGCACCGGTTTTGAAACGAGATCGCCCTTATCTCAGGTGGTGCGTTTGTATAAATAGGGTATACGGCATTGTTAGTCATCAGTCGATCCAGACAGACAATCCAATACAGAGCAAGATGTTCAAACTGGTAGTGTTGTGTGTGTTCGCCGCTGCGGTGGCTGAACCTGAGCCAGGTCTTGTCTACGGATCCCCGTTGGCCTACGCGTCCTACCCATCTGTGATCCCAGCGACCACCATCACCAAGCAGGCCAGCGTCATCGCACACCCAACACCGTTCGTCTACTCATCTCCCTACGCCTACACGCACTTCATCAAGAAGCGATCCGCCGACCCAGAACCCGAAGCGAAGCCCGAGCCCGAAGCCAAGCCTGACCCTCAACTGCTCGCCTACTCCTCCCCCTCATTCTACTACCCCAACACCGTCTCCACCCCAATCAACCCCTTCATCTCCGGATACTCTGGTTACTCCGCTTTCTCCTACCCCTACCAGACTCAAATTCCTCTGGCCACTCATCTGATCAAGAAGCGCTCCGCCCAGTTCATCGCTCCCACCACCTACGTGCCTTCTACTTACGCTCTTCCCTCCTACAACCCGTACTACCCGACCACCTACCTCGGCAACAAGTTCTACCCTAGCGCGCCTGTCGATACCGTGGTCTACGGACAGCATCTGATCAAGAAGAGGGCCGCCGTCCTCCCTTACACCACCCCCTACGTTACTCCCTACACGTACCCGACTACCTACTACGGTAACAACTACTACCCAGCTGTCCCCACTACCTACGTCGGTAACAATTACTACCCCGGCGCTGCGGTCGTCGGCCTTCACTCCATCAAGAAGCGATCTACTGCTTTCTTGACATCGCCTACGGTCTACGCGCCTACCACCTATGCTGCTGCTTCTCCTCTGTACACTACCACGTACTCTGCTGCCTCTCCAGTGGTCTCAGCCTACCCCTACGCGGCGTCTCCCTACGCTTACTCCACCTACATCAAGAAGTAAGTTCTCTTCAAATCTTCAGCAATACTCACTGCCTAGGCTTAGGCGGGTGATGTAATCCTAAATCCAAAATTCACCATCAAATTGTAATAGTAACCATCATTGTACATACTTGATTTTTTCAATAATAAACGAGTTTCTCTTCTATGGCAAACTTTTATTTACTTGTCCCTTAAGTTCCTATCTGTCTTAAATCTATTTATTTGATCTGAGCTTACAAGTAATAAGAGTATTTACAAATATAATTTATTTAAGCCTTTTGGGGACCTTACCTGCAGTCGGTCATCTGAGCTCTGTTTTCTATCTGTAGGCGAATTGAGCTCATTTTCATTTCTTATTATTATACTGATTACCTAAAGCTTTTATGTTATTGTAGTTTGTCTTTTTAACAAATATAATTAAAAATATACAAAAGAAATAGTCGAGCTATCTAAAGACCGTTGCAATCAGTCTATAGATAGCTTACCTGATCTATGTTCCATCTATAATTAGATTTCTGATCTCACCTATCCAAGAAGCGCTCGTGGCGTAGCTTGCTTAGGCGTTCTTGATTAATCGTTAAAGTTAAGCAACGATATGCGCGGTCACAAATTGATTTGGGTGACCGTAAGTGGCATTACTAGCTGAGCGCTTCCGTGCTTCGGTGGGCACTTTAAACAGTCGGTCCCGGCTTTTAAGTCGTTAAGCCATGACGGAGGCCTTTAGGCGGCCTAAAAACTCCATCACTAGAGTTAGCCACTAGCTCATACGAACATACATACGTACCTATCCAGGAGTCGAAGGTGGGGTCGTAGGGGTAGTCAGGGTCGGCCTTCAACTGCGGCAGCAGAACTGCTGTGATGCCGAACGTGATCCCGCCAACCGAGGACAGCAGGCATGATGCCAATGTGGCTAGGATCTGGGAAATTACACACATAGGTAATATCACGTCTGTTTCCCATAGGGGTAAGTGGCAGAGACCTCACAGATCTCCATTTGCCGTAGCAAATGGAGATTAGGTTTCTTCTAGGTAAGCGTGCTTCATCTTAGACCACACTGTTACTTAACATCAGGTAGAGTGTGGTCAAACGCAAACCTATTTCAGATAATAAAAAAAAAAATTGGAAACCTGATCTAAATAAGGGGTCGTCCATGTTTTTTGCAACTTTTTAACTCCCCCTCCCCCCCAGGCCCTTATTAAAAATTATGTATATGATACCTTATAAAGGTACCTTTTTTTGTAAATTCTTGCATATAATATACATAATATTAATCATCTAGTATAGTCTAGTACAGGGATCTCCAAACTATTTTGGACAAGTGACCCCTTTTCCAAAATGAATTGTTACCTCAGACCCCCATGGCCTAGACCTACTTTTAAGATCAACCCCCTTATTCATAATGGTCCGCTAACTTAAAACAGCTGCGAGTTTTTCATCTTGTACGAACTTGAGACTTTACATTATTACAACAATGCTATTTCCTACAAAAATATTAATTATTCTTAAGTACACGTGACACAACATAAACAATACAGTACCTACCTATCTCGAAAGTTTTAAATAAGAACTTGTGTTAATTTAATAGGGGTCGCTTTTTAGACCTCGTCGACCCCCAAAATCAGTTTTCGTTTATGTCGACCCCTAGGAAACCGACATCGACCCCAAGGGGTCGATATCGACCACTTTGGGAATCCCTGGTCTAGTATAAGTGAAGGCCTTGATTTTGTTATTTATGCTTAGTTGAATTTAGCTTTAAGATGTTTGATTGAAAGGATGAATGTCAGTTACACGGTCGTGGATTAAAACTAACCTGTCTATAAAGATGTATATTCTTCTGGAAGTAAGGAGTATAGCTGACGATCACACTGTTTGTCATCTTGTTTTTTGTCTAGATCATTATAAAATGCCCCGACCAGTTGGAGATTCTGTAAAAATAAAGAACTTAATTTTATACTCGATTTATAAAATCGTCCCAGGTTGTAGGTAAAAGTGGTCTCCTGACGCTGTATAAATGATATAGTACGGATGGTAAAGGCCTTAATCTTTAGGGTTCTGTACCCGAAGGATACCAATGGGACCTTTCGACATATTATTAAGCCTCCGCTGTCCTCCCGTCCATCCGTCTGTCAGCGGGCTGTATCTCATGAAACGTAATAGGTAGAGATTTTAAAAAAAGTATTTATTTAATTTTTTTTTAATGTACTATGTGTAAAATCCATGTTTTGCGTAAGTATTGATCTAGTTCTTGGAATAGGTAGGTAATAACTATTTCTTTAGTAGTTGAAACCAGTTTTTTTTATTCATTTTGTAGTTTTTTTTTAATTGTCTCATTCTGTCTTTCTTTTATGCACCCGAAATCCGTAACGCTATCTCTTTCAATCGAAATCGGTCTAGACGCGATCGTATGGTGGCCTCTTAACTTTGTTTGCGAGTGAGTCTGTCTGTCTGTAGCTAGTTAACTGATACTGCTGGTCACTGGGTCTCACTGGTTTTCACGATACAGGCTTGCCTAGTGTGAAGACCGCTGAAACACATATTAGCTTTAATTTAAGCCACAGGAACATCAAATCTTGTGCCTGTGAAAATTGTTTCAATGATGTGTTTGCTAAAATAAATATTTTTTCATTTTCATTTTTCAGTTTTTTTTCCATTCATTAATATACTGTGCGTATACCAAGTTTTAACCAATTAAAACTTGGAATACGTACTGTTTATGTCCTGGAATAACATTATAGTTAAGGTTAATATATTTTCCTACGCCATGCTGTAAAAGGCTGATAGAAGGGAATGGAAGAAAAACACATGTTTTGGGAGTAAATGGTTGTGTCGACCCCATAGTGTGGGGTCTGCCCTGCATAATAAGAGGGATACTGGTGTGAGAGCACTTATGGTTCAGTAGTAGCGGCCACACTTTCCGATCCTGGGATTGTAGGTTCAAATCCAGTCGCAGAATAATGGATCTTTCTGTGCGGTAAATCAGTACTCTCAAACCATCGTGAGAACACCAGCATGTCGTAGAACCTAATTAAGTTCAAAAACGAGTCGAGTGCATTAAAGGAGACTTTAAGGAGCACTTTAAATCCTTTCACCACATTGGTTCTAAAGAACTAGTGACACGACTAAATAAGTCGGATAAGGCAGGGTGATGATGACGCTTGCTTTTTATCCAGGTACAACGCGAATGAAGGCACGGGCGGAAGCTAGCATCTAATTTATGTACAAGGTTTATTCACAATAACAAGACAATATGTAAATTAAACAAGTTCTTATTTTTATATTACAGCTTTTTTGAACACTTCGTGGATTTGTTGGTTGTAATTTCCTATGGGTTTCGTATTAAAATGCATTTTTTTTATGAAACTGGTTCTTATAAGTCATTAAGTTTTTTTGAGATGCTAATAGGAATATTTTTTTTATTTCCCAGAAATACAGATTTTACTTATATTAGGTAGTGGAATCTTAGATTGGTGTACAACATAATGCATTTACTCGTATGTTGAAGAAGCTGGACGCGTTCTATACTTTTTCTTTACTTCCAGTCCCGCTAAGTTTATAAGATCGGTAACTTTATTTTCTAATACATACATAATATCACGCCTGTTTCCCATAGGGGTAGGCAGAGATTACGGATCTCCATTTGCTACGATCCTGACACATACATTATTTTCTATTGTTGTCTGAAATAAAGTTATTTGATTTTTTGTTTATTGCATTAAAGATTTTCACGTCTCCAAATATTTTAAGATACAACTCGGTCGTGAACAATTAAAGAAAATTATTATAATTATGTATAAGAAGGAACAAATAAAGGTAAGCAAACTTATCATAAAATTGTGATTACTATTTACGGTTTTATCACGATGTTTTCTTCAATGAGAATATAACCACTAGTTTTCTTCACCGTTTGATAATTACATGAATAATAATTATTAGTTTTTATTTTATTTATTTGGAACAAAAAAAAGTAGAGAGAGTAAAAGTAGAGGCTGTACCTATGACAATCTCGTAACCCAGACGAATTCAACACCTCATTTGTCAAAATCCGTCCAACCATTTCGGCTACAGCGACAACCATAAGAATAAATTGAAAATGGCTTCTTACAGCCGCCATATTGGATTTTTTGACACTTCATTATAGCCTATGACACTTTCATCGTACAGATGAATCGAACGACATCTTATTTGTCAAAATCCGTCCAGCCGTGTGGACTACAGCTTCAGCTAAAAGAATGCACATACATACATACAATACATACATACATACCCACGTACATACAAACACCTCAAAACCATTACCCTCCTTCTTCGCAATCGTGTAAAAATACCTGAATATAAATTTATATTACGGCCCTTAAACATAAGAAATTACAAATTAGTAAAAAAGGACACGTACCTACAGACGGCGACACGTTTATGTAAAACATTCAAAGCAGTACTTGGCGAAAAGACTTATGTATTTAATTTAAGTAGGTATTTCAATACTTACGAGTACTTATCAGAGTAATAATATAAATGTGAAAGTTTGTCTGTTGATGCTGCGTTCATCTCCGTAACAGCTAAACGGATTTGTCTAAAACTTGGAATACATAATAGTTTATTACATGGAATAACACAAACATACATACGTATATATCACGCCCGTATCCCTAATGGGGTAGGTAGAGCCACAAGTAGTCATAAGAAAACTCGCACTCTTGATTTGAAGTCCCAAGATGGATATGGTGAACCATGGTGAGAGGTGATCAGCCCATCGCCTATATAGATGGTCCATCATGTTGGGGAGGATACTACTCCTTAGTCGACATGCTCGGGGAGAGAAGCAGCTGGACGCATTCTATGTTTTTTCCTTACTCCCAGTCCAGCAGAGAAGTAATAACTTATAACACACTGGAATTTTTATCTGGGAAGGTCGAATCAAGCAGAGCGGCGGGCGTATGTTAGTGTGTAATAAAATTTATTTTAATACCAGAATTATTATCGACTTTAATGATAACTTGCACGATTGAAGCCTCTTTGAGGCGCACTGGTGCGACCTCGGTGGCGTAGCGGGTGTGTGCCCAGTGATGCGGGATGAGTTCGATTCCCGCTGTTTGCATGTTCTGCAAATATTTCTTAAGGGTCTGGGTATTACTTAATACCTAATGGGATAGTTATTTTGTGGGAGGGTGTGTTTATAGGCTGAAACTTGAAAATACTTACAAATAGTTTACGACCTGGAATAAATACCTTTTATCCGAAGCCGCATGCGGAAACTAGTCCTATTATATGCCACGATGTGCTACTTACAGCCCTTAAGTTTCTTTTTGCTTTAACAGTAAATGAATGAACAAAAATAAAAGTAAAAATGGTCGACGATCGATACACTTGTTTTTAAAACCGGTTACAACAAATGGAATTCTGCAAATACTTACTGTTGATAAAATAAAGTAATAATCACAAATCACATTAAATATAACGTACCTAATTTAATTTTAATATTACTATATTAAAATTATATTATTATTTTAATAGACACAAGACCGCACCACACCATGCTTTGATCAAAACAACTTTGAGTTACTGTCACTGAGCGAAAAACGGGTTTTTGCATGTTTACCAATACCCGTGGCGACCGGTGGACTAAAGCTATAACTAAATGGTGGCCGAGGTGTGGCTATGGAAATGGACGTCCGGCAGATAGATGTGCAGATGATGCATGCCGTTGCAATGTTTTATTTTATTTATTTTTAGTTCTTAGCTAAGAGTTAACGCAGGCTTAGATCCTGGAAGGATACAGCATCATTCTTATCCTATGTCCCATGGCGTGTGTGGGGAGGGAGGTCTTGAAGTGAGCGCGGACACTGCCAGAGTTGCTGTGCGAGCGCGTTACCTTGCCCCAGATGGCGCGCAGCTTAGTCTTCTTGCCGCGGGGTATATAATATATAAGGTCCCGGTAACAGATGACGGGTCGTACCATAGAAACTTTGTTATCTGTCAATAAGCGCCATACATTTTGTTCAAAAATATTATAACGTTGGCTAATGCCCGGGCATTTGTCAAGGTCGTGGGCCGTAATGGGATTACGATGGCACAGGATCGTGGATGGCACAAGCGAAGAAAGGACTATGCCTGGCAGTGCACAGCAAAGGCAGTCTGAAGATGTTTTTTTTCATTTTCAATGTATGTATGTATCGTTCGTATAAACTAGTGGCCAAGTCTAGTGACGGAGTTTTTAGGCTGCCTAAAGGCCTCCGTCATGGCTTAACGACTTAAAAGCCGGGACCGACTGTTTAACGTGCCCTCCAAAGCAAGGAAGCGCTCAGCTTGTAATGCCACTTGCGGTCACTCATCCCAATTTGTGACCGCGCATATCATTGGTTAACTTTAACGATCAATCAAGCTACGCCACGAGCGCTTCCAATAAAACACAAGATTACAGTTTAGAAAAAGTTATTACAATGCACTGGTTTACTTATTCTAAAAAAAAAAAATTCTAGCGAGGCTCAGACTAGACTCGAGAGTCTGTATTTTGGGTCTGAGCACGAATTACCAAAAATATTTTAAATTTGAAACTTGTATTAGGCGATTTATGATGATGATTATGAAGATTAATGCCCAATTCCTATATTCAACTAACGGATTCAACGACGGATGGAAGAATCAAAAAATGTATGGAGCTTTTTGGTAACAATGTTTCTATGGTAATTAGGCATCTGCCTCTATTAGTCGAGTGCCTCTAATGCACTAAAAGAGCCTTTGAGGCGCACTTTATTCTTCTAGCAAAATAATTCTCTATTAATAATTATGATACTAACTATTTATGTCAATGATGTTAAATTGAACTCGAAGAACAGATGAACGTTGGAGAATAGAGTCACCCCATACAAGACGGACCTATGACATTATGATGGTGTTGTATGGAAGCAGTACTAAATCATTTACACTACGAGACCTATGTCTAGGAGTGGATGTATAGTATAGGCTGATGATGATGATAATGATGAAGCTGTGTATGATACTTTGTATGTTACGTATGAAAAAGGATATTTTACACTTTGTCAGCAGCAAACAGCATCTTGTATAAAAATAGCCAATCAGGTTATTTACCAGTTTCCTCGATATTGTACTGTCCACTGTAAAACCAATGTGCCATGATTCCAATTTATCATTTACAAGAGTGTGGTATATCTTCTTTGCTGGATTGGGAGTAAAGGAAAACAAAGAATGCGTCCAGCTGCTTCTGTCCCCGATCATGTCGTAAAAGTCCACTAAGGGGTATCTTTTCCGACATGATGGACCATCTATATGGGCGATGGGCGATGGGTGATCACCTGTCACCATGGTTCACCATATCAATGTTGGAACTTTGAATCTGGAGTGGCTGATTCAGCTTGGTATGTTTGTTAGGGCATTTTTTTCGAACCGTTAATCCAATCTGTATGAAACTTGGTGGGCCAATAGATTGTACTATGAAGATTTGCTGGGAAGCATATAAGCTCAATCAGTGAAGGGGTTAAGGATATTGGGCTCCTAAGGTAAAAAAAAAACAATTTTACAAATGTGTCGAGTAGAATGCCATATGAAAGGGCTTTGTTTGAACATTTCAAAATGGTTTATATTTTTATCCTAGAATGTATAGTTTTTGAAATACAACTAAAAAAGGAATTTTTAGAATACCGTTGTAGGTAACCTGAGCTCTCTTTTGTTAGAGAACAATCATGATTCAAATATATAGGCTGAGATGTTACTTACTGCAAGCATTGTTTTAAAATGGCGACAAAAAAAACTCCAATATAATTTTATATGAATCGTTTTTATTTAGCTACAACAAAATTACAGTGTTCCTCGCAGCAAGAGTCACAAACAAAACGGATAACTTCAATAAGTGTATAAAACAACTGTATTAATTTATAGAAGCTCAGTTACGCATATCACTACAGTGCTGTGTATTCACATTTTAATCAATATCGGTTTGGAAATTTAATACACAACATAACTTATTTTGTGAAACTTTTAATTGGCCTTCCTTTATTATGCAACTTTTTTCAAGGTTACATAATACCTATTTTCAATTATTATAATTTTGTAAGCTAGCTGTAAGTTTTCCAAAGATAATAAAATAAGAAATATAAAATAACGCTGCTAATTAAATGAAAAACGCATGGTCTAACTTAATAATGGGTTCTAGGAGCGTTGTGTTCACTTAGAGAGTATTTTCTTTTGATAGTGGGATAAGGGCGTGATAATATTGTATGTATGTGTGTCTGTTTGTGAACAATAGTTTCAACTGGCATTTTAATGTAGCTACAGTTTGCTCCCAACTGAAACAAGCATTACGAAAGGAATTTAAGAAATTTATATTCGAAAGATTGTGACGGGATGTCAAAGTTTTTCAAAAAACACGAGGGCTGTTAAGAATCCCGACAAAACAAATACAAAATATTATAACAAAATAGTTAAAATGTTATGGTAAGAAAGGTAGATTATTTTAATCAAATCAGAATCAGAAAATACAAAAAAAGTATGCCTAAAAAATTTTTTTTTTAATAAATGGTTAAAGTTTAATATTCTCAAACCGATATTAATTTCTACATTAAGTATTGCTATACATTGAAACTACGTTAAGTTGCTGCAGGGTTCTACACACAACTTTTAAAAGCGACATAGTGGAACAAAATTTTTATAAAAACGATTTCTTTCTAATATAAACATTTATCTATACTTAGAAACATAACTATTAGTTTTTAATAAAAGCTACTAACTAAATTTTAATAATGACCAACACAGAAAAATAGACAAAGATTCAAAATTAACTCTTCTTTTACAACTATACAAAAAACATTTTATTTGAGTAAAATTGAAATTATGTAAATACCTAGATTTATAAGTATATATAAGCACATTTTATAAACAAATAGAGCATAACAAACATCTTCTTTCGCTTTATAATGAACAAAATTTTCTTAAATAAAGATAACTAGGTAACAAAAATCGGTAAATAGTTATAATAAATTCTGTGTTTATATAAGATGAATGTGAAGTTGCAACAATTCGTAAACAATTTATATCTTAAAACATTAGTGGTGCAAGTTGCAACTGTCTGATAATTAATCTTTAGTTGATGTGTCTGACAGTTCAGAAAGAAAATAAAACATAAGTGAGCTACTCGTAATAGACTTAGCCAAGCGTTTAATTGATAATACTCATACTCACAATACATAGTTTACAATGTCCTAGACTCTAGGTCATTGTCTAGGACTCTAGGACTCTAGGACCTAGAGGATTTCCACTTCTCCTTGCGTGTCAACGGAATAACTAAGGTCTTAAGTAAAATCTGACCACCCTAACTCCGTGACTGTGTCGTGTGTGAAACTGCAAGTGCCATGGTACAACCTCAGACCAAATAAAAAGAGACGACGCCGCGCCGCGAACAACAAAAGTGAAGCCACACAAAACCGTGCTCCTGCAAGTAAACATACACGCTCACGCACGCACCTACACTAAAACCATGCTCATCGCTCTTAGTACGTCACGAGTCTTAAAAATAGATTTATGCGTTCCTGTGTAGTGAAAACTCGTAAAAACAGCAGCAAATCACATAAAAAGTCTCACGGAATCACTTTTCACTTGTAAGTACTTCAAATAGCATCGTTTCTTAATTAATATACTATGAATTTAGGTTACTCGGAACACACAACCTTAAAACCTTCGACACACATATAAAAAGGTAGCTTCACTTTTGTTGTTCGCGGCGCGGGGTCTTTTTTTTATTTGGTCTGAGGGTACAACCAGATCAGGAAGAAATATTTGCAGAACAAGCAAAGATATCTCCCGCAGTAGAAAGCGAACACTTTCGCGTCTCAGACAAACTCTCGTTCGCCACGCCACTGAGATCGTGATAAATAAATATTGCTGGACATTTTACGACCTATTCCCAGTAGTTTTACCGAGTAGTCTTACCTGTTAAACTACTGGGATTTTTCTTCCCAACAGACTTACTGATAGTAAGACTTCGCTGGTGTTATTTTTTCCCCATTAGTTTTACTTTAAAATTTATGAAACATAGACCTCGTAATTGATAGACAGTAGCTTTTTATTTCTCTCTAGCTTTTTAAGTTTATGTCATGTTTTCATTAAAACATTACCCTCTTCCGTAGTCGGTAAAAGTGAATGGCCCTTTCTCTAATCAAGTCGCAAACTCTACCAGTCTTAAAACCACAAAAATACATAGAAACCAAATTTTTTTTTCAAGTTACCTTGAAGTACGGTTATTGGACCTTAGTTTTATCTTTCTTTCTGAAGATGAAATTGACATGTAAATTATTTAGTCTATGTTGAAATAAGTGTTTTATTTACAGGAAAAGCATGATGCGTGAAAAGTTGCGTACTGACTGACAGAACAGCCGCGCGAGGCAAATACGCGAGGTAAGTCAAGAAGTGGCACGTCTTGACTAATCGAGAAATTGCCTCGCGAGGCAGCCCAGTCAGTTATTACACAGCAATTATATACTTTTATATAAATCTTCCAGAATAGATAGGACATTTTTCTAATGAAAACATTTAACAGTCAAAAAGTAATATTTTTACCAAATCCAAAAGATTACATTACACTAACATAATTTAACATTAATATTAGAAATATTTTTCCTATTTTCTGTATATTTATAACTACTCTAAGCTACATAAAGATGTACTTTGCTTTGCAACTCTAACTCTAATTTATAGGTAAAAATTGAGCTTTGATGATATGTATCGTTCGATATTTTTCACAAGCTTTTAATTTTAGGAGAAATATTCTTACTGAGGATTAATATAACACAAAATATAAAAAATATCAATCATTTAGGTAGGTTATTCGTCAAAAGTACGTGATCGTATTTTTTAACATGTTGATAAGTGATTTAATTATTACAATTATTTTATAAACCTGATAAATATAATAACTAATGATATGTTTAGTTTCATTCTAAGTTTCAGTTTGATAATTTATTATAATAATATAACGATACCTACAAATTGCACTTAAAAAAAGATACAATATTATACATTAAAACATTTTTATATACTTTAATAACACTGATATGTTCGTCAGTCATTTTGACGTTAATTTAGAAAGCGTTTTCTAATAAGAAATAATTAAATTTTGTTAATATTTACAAAAGGACCAAAAATCTGGCTAGTGCTCTTTTATTTTGATATAATTTGATTTGTAATAACATCTATTCTTTCAAATAGTAACTACGTACATAGTTTGTACATAAGATATGATATATAGCACAAATCTATTTTTGAAGTCTGAATCCTCGTCATTTTTACTTTTTTATAACATATTTTGTTATTATCTGGCAAGATACATGTCATTTTCTGTATTATACTACTGTATCATTTTCATTCGTTATTTTTCAAGGATTCAAAACGTTTCGACTATATTTTAATTTATTTATTGAAACAATTACATAAGCAATTGTTAACATAATGATAAATCATATTAGGAATCACATTTCTAGAAGGACCTAACACAAGTTAACTATTCGTTAAAACTTTTTAGAACACAATCATCTATTTCTACTCCAAATTAAAGCTTCTTGTTTTACCATTTCACACTCACATAACCGAGGTTATGCAAGATTCAGAACATTTATCTAAGTGACACCTAATATTAAGTGTGGGTGAACAAAATTTGACAATAGTAAATAAAAAATACTGACTGATGACAATAATTAAAGTCTTTAAAAATAATAATGGTTTCGTTGAATAAAGGTAATGTTGCCTTTGCAACAAGACAGAATATTATGTAATTTATTGACAATAGTGTGATTCATAATATATTCAAACAGGTTAATAAAAAATACATAATCTGTGTAACAAAAAATAGATATTTGTATGATTTATTGATAAGTTTTGTTCATCCACGTATTCCCTAAAGTGCATGCACATTTATTTCTGAATTACTACTTACCTATATCAATACAGCAATCTATCTAACAAAAAGGCGCTTAACACTACCAAATTCTACTTCTAACCGTCAAGAAAACCAATGTTCACAAACTAAATCGCAGACCATGAAACTTCTAAGAAAAAACGGAAGGAAAATACGGAGTTTGAGGAAGTGTGAGATAAGAAAATGGAGAAAGATGAAAGTGGATATCTCAGAAAAGACAACACGTCTGCGACTCCTAGTCTATAGAAGAACGAAACACTAACAGTGTAAAAGGCATAACACACTTATATACAAAACCCAGCCTTCAAAGATCGACCTACAAGCACCAGTTCTAAGTCGAAAATAAAAACGAAATACATTTAACTATGATATGTTTAGTTCATCTCAGTCTTCATACTACTACTAGAGTCAGTCCTAAGCTAACGGATTTTACAATCCCATAAGAAGAGGACGCGATTTTTTCAAAACTGAAATCATCGAAAAGCTTCGAATCAATACATCCAATTTCATAATACACATCTCTAGAAAAATATTTAGGTATATCAGCAACAAGTTCATTAAAATTATCAAATATTGTAATATTCACAGCATTTTTGATATGTTTCTTTTTCTTATTATTAACATCTATTACACTTACGCCTATCATTTTATTCGTGATATGTTTTTGTGCGTAACCTAAAGCGAGTGCATCGTGCAAAGTTTCCAAATTTACAACCGCTACGTTTTGCTCTATAAATTCATCATAATTCTCCAAAATAGATACAAAATCGATATTTAAAAAATATCTCTCTTCAACAAAAGGAACATCTAATGCGTTCGAAGACGAAACATCTTTAAGATTACTTAGTTTACCGAATAAACTCGATATAAAATTGACGAAATTGACGTAAAGAATGATAGTGAGGAAAGTGAGTGTATTCTTAAGGTTTCTAAAGTTGTGAATGAGAGTGAAGATGGTGAGGAGGACATAAAAGTTAAGATTGGGTCCGTGGTAAGAGATAGCAGAGCTGGGTGGAGTGGGGTAGACCACGTCGACTTCTGCTATCTTGAAAATAGACAGGAGAAGATGAGAAGAGATGTCTTCGTGTTGCGAGTTGATGCGAGACTTGACAACCTTGAGAACATCGATGCATTCCTCCTGCCAAAAAAAAAAGATTAATGTCAATTACTTTCATCACCTTTACTCTAGCTTTCCATTTACAAAAGAGCAGTTAAAACATCATCCATATTATAAAATATTTGATATACATCAATCTACCTTGTCTCTGAAAGCACTGATGGTCTAAAATTCTAAGGTCGTAGATAAAAATCCTGTCATGATCTAATAGATTTTACTATTCGGAAAAATTATGTGCCAGTACCTACTCCCAAATTGTTAAGAAAAACATCAAAGAAACCGGTATATCATAGAAACTGATGAAAATTTTCATGACGTGGGTGAAGTTCACTAAAAGTGCCATTCAACAAACTGCTGAGAGGCACCTTTCGTGTGAAGTGAAGTATGAAGCAGTACCTTTTCTCTATCAAGCAATGCCTCCCCCGCCTCCTTCATCATCTCCTGCTCTTTAGGAGGAACACTAGCTGATATGATGACGTTCTCATTGCTGATGTTGAACAGGGTTAGAGTGCAGTTCGTCTGAAAATACATTGGCTTTCATAAGAATGAATAAACAAAATATTGCAGGATAATCTAGCCTCAAACTGAGCAAAGCTTGTACTATTGGAACCAGATGGCAGATAACAGACTCGAGGACCGGTGGTCTCGTGGTAGCT
This sequence comes from Scotopteryx bipunctaria, assembly GCA_949320045.1. Classification (NCBI taxonomy): domain Eukaryota; kingdom Metazoa; phylum Arthropoda; class Insecta; order Lepidoptera; family Geometridae; genus Scotopteryx; species Scotopteryx bipunctaria. Next base: position 4,162,471 of record OX439465.1, read on the forward strand.
GCCCCGTCCTCCGATCCTAAGGTCGTGGGTTCAAATTCAGTCGAGAACAATTGAACTTTTCTGTTCGAAAAATTTATGTGCGCTATACCAGTACTCTCAAACGGTGAAGGAAAACATCGTGAGGAAACCGGCATATTGTAGAATTTAAAAAGTTTGAAAACATGTGTTAAGTGCACGAAAGGAGCGTTAGAGGCGTACTTTAAATCCATTCTCCACACTAGTTCGAAAGAATAGTGACACGACAAAGCATTTATATTTTATTCTAACTTGAGAGAAACCGCTGATTTTAGCTATAAAACAAACAACCAAGGTCTTACCCCATCACGGCTCACGACATGGAGGTACTGCTGGAGAAGCCTCACAGCATCCTCGGCTCCCAAGCCGGTGTGTGGTCTCAGCAGCGCCTCGTCCACTGCGCTGAACCCAAGCAGCAGGTACACTCCTTCAGGCAGTTTGTATTCACCTGGAAATGACGTCATGTGAAAATGATTAATTTTTCTTCTGAAGAAACCTTTCTGAAATCATTAACATTTACATAGCACCTTAGCACCATACTTACAGAACAAATATTAAACAGTAAATAGCCAAGATGCTTAGCCAAGCCACTTTACATCTAACGAAGTTACTAGATGCAACACGCTAAAATTTATGGGATAGACAAAGCGATTGCAAGTCATCACGTGACAGAGAACGTGAGAGATGCAAAGTGATTTGGCTAAAGCCTCAGTTCTGGAACAGAAGCTAGGATAATGCTTAGAGTAGCAGTAGAAGTCCCTCTTATCGCCTAGGCGAGTACCTAATTAGCTGAACATCTTAGAAAAAAGATCTTCCAGATCGTTCCCAGAACTCACCAGGATTAGGCCTCATGCAGATAAAAGATCCAGAGTAGCAGTAGCAGCGCCCTCTATAGGCCTGGTACGCAGGAGCAGCATGGGAGTAGTGCGCGAGGCGGGAGGAGCAAGGGGCGCGGGGCACGCACGCCACCTTGCACGACACCTGCAGGGAGACTTCGCAGACGCAGAGGTCGGTGCATTCCGCCAGTTCCGCTGATCGGTACAGCTGGAAGGAGAAAATATGTTGTTGATCAAAATGTAAGTGGGTAAGGTCTGGCGCTTCCTTCAGACAGAAAAGATAAGTAGAGCTAAGCGAAGGGTTAACGCTGCTAGCCTTTTGTGAATCTTGCATAGTGTCAGTGATCTGAACTCTGTTTTATATCCATATATTTCTAATACGTATCTCTTACATCATCAACTTATAGATGTTGGTCAAAGCCCTCCCCTTACTTGAAGAACTAACGATTTTGTGCTGCCTCCGTCCAACGGCCACTCGCGACCTTTACAATACCTACATAGATTGTGTCAATCAGAAGGACATTCATTATTTTCGATATTTTTTATGAATAGGATCTGTAACTCACTCGTCTAGTCTCTCCCATTTTGATATACTGCGCCTGATCATCATTCTCCGGCTTCTTTACGATGCAGTACTTCGCAGGCTCCATGGTCGTCGTCGGTTTCGGCGTGGTTGTCGTCGTGGTCGTGGTTGTAGTGGTCGTGGTCGTCGTGGTCGTCGGCTTGGTCGTCGTCGTGGTCACCTGCGTCGTCGTCTCGATGACCGGCTCGGAAATTTGGGCGACTTCGTTGGGGCCGACAGTTTGCTCCGACATGGTCGTGATAGGGCTCAGTTCGTGGTTGTCCTGTGATTGGGACTTGTTTAAAGCTACTGTTAAAGTTGTTAAGTTACTGATAAGTAGAGCCTTGTATACACTGGGGGTAAATATGACACGCTAGGGATGTCGGGTCAAGGGACTTTTGTCCCCTAGTGAATACGAGACTTAAGCAGTAGATTTCAAGTTTTCTCAGATTATATTCGCTAGCGATTGTAGTCATCAATCTATTGCGGAATATAGACCACGCATATACCTCCAGGAGGAACGGTTTTGTGCTGCTTCCACCTGAGAGCTTAAGAATATCATCGGTCTATCTGGTAGCGCGGTAGACGTTCCACACTCCGTTTCCTGGTCTGTCTGTGGCTTGCATTCGAGAATCTTTACTGTTAACTCAGTACAGATGGTGAGTACTTGATTTGAAACAGATTTGTGACGGACTCTAGCAAATATTTCTTCTCACTGCGTTCTCGATTTCGTAAAACGTTTGCAGGACAAATTTTAATATATATGACATTGACGAGCTCGGTGGCATGGCGGGCGAGTGCTTGGCTGAGACGCAAGAGGCGCGGGTTCGATTCTCGCTGTGGGAGAAATGTTTGCATGTTCTGCAAATATTTGTTCCGGGTTATTATGTATTATAAGTATGTTTTACAAAAAAGTTATTAGGTATTCTATCAGCCATCTGGGTCTCATAGTACAAGTTTTCCTTAGTTTGGGGCTAGATGGCGCTGTGTAAAATGTCCACAAATATTTATTATTTTATACTACAGTCGCTAGTAATTAGTATACTCTGGGAAACTCATGATTAATCCACATATTGCTTACTAAACTTTCAGCGTGTTCAGCGGGAAACATTTGCGTTAATTTTTACTTTAAAAAGCGCCTTCTTTTTTATTTAGTAGATTTATTTAATGGTGCGAGGTTTTACTACTGAACTGACCTACAATCTTGTGTTAGGTATATTACTGTCATATACAGGTGAAATTTTATAATGCTACCTGGAAGGAGAGTACTATAAACAGAAGATAGCAAATTTTACTGAAAGGAAACGTTCCTTTATTTTTTAAATAATTTGGATAAAATTTGCTATTTTCAGTATTTAGAGTACTTTCCCTCCAAGTGACTTTATAGAGGTTTCTTTGTGCTTTAAGCTCTACTCAAAATTTTTCTTTATTATTAATACTTGCTACTTCACTTTCAGTAAAAAGTTCACTTGGCATAAACAGTAGTTGATTTCAGGTGATATACGTATGTGTGGGATTTCGAACCACAGCCTCTCAAGCTCTCGTATTTAGTGTAATAAAAAGTATGTATTTACAGCTAATAACTACAAACCATAACTCAGGCGATTCCTTCATTTAAAGGACGCGGGGCGAGAGAATAGCGTAGACTGGGTGACATTGTCAACTTTAGTGACAATTTCAGAGTACTCGGCTGAGACACAAGAGGTGCGGTTTCTATCCCCACGGAGAAAAATTTGCATGTTCTGCAAATATTTCTTCCGGGTCTGAGTGTTGTAATATTATGTATAATAAGTATAAGTATATATTTACAAAAAACAGTATGTAAGTATTCTATTAGCCATCTGGTTCCCATACTACAAGCTTTGCTTAGTTTGGGGCTAGATGGCGCTGTGCGAAATATTTACAAATATTTATATTTGTACATTTAATTTTTTATTACAATCCCCATACACCCCTCGCATGTTCTGCCTAAAAACTGCGGGAGTCGCCTGAGAAATGGTTGACCTATCAAGAAAAACCTGTAGGAGTTTCCTTCAAACGAACCAATCCATGGTTATCCTATAGGACCTATACAGGGCGTCCCACGGCTATGAGAGAAAGTACCTTAAATACCGTAGATATAAATTTTTACCGTAAGACGACTTCATTTTGAATTTAAAAAAATTCGAACTGCTTTCAAAGATTTTCAAATAATCACCTGTTTAAACGAGAAATCAAACCCGCCAAAAGTAAAAAAAAACTGTAATTTTATTATATCGATCGAAAGGCTCAGAGTTTTTTAATTCTGAATGACATGACATCTTAAATAAAAGGAAGACTATGACCATTAAACATTTTATTTAAGATGGCTGGTCTGATTTCCGGTTCAGATAGGCGATTATTTAAAAATCTTTGAATGCAGTTCGAATTGTTTTGAAAATAAAAATGAATACGGTCTGTTTACGGTATTTATGTTTGTGGCATAACGGTGGGAGACCCTGTATACCATGATAAACTAATCGATCGGTCGTATCTTATACTTAGATCTCATTAGGATACCTACATGGATTGATTACATTTTAACTCTACAAATCTTTTCTACATTAGTAATTTCCTTTTAAATTAACTACACTACAGGCTATAAAAATTGGTCAACCTTTCAATGTAACACACGTTCACCAGCTTCGAAAATATTTGCTGCAAACTTTTGTTAAATGGCGGTTAACAAACAGATGTAGAAAAACGTTAAAACTAGCAGTTTTCAGCTGAAAACTAGTTTCGTTAAACTAAGACATTTTTATCATAATATGTTATCTTATATTATAAGAATCTTTGTCCTGACTGACTGACTGACTGACTGACTGACTGACTGACAGACAACGCACAGCCTAAACCGCTGGACGTAGAGACTTGAAATTTTCAGTGTAGGTAAACCTTGGTACGTAGGGGTGTACTAAGAAGGGATTTTTCAAAATTCAACCTCTAAAGGGGTGAAAAGGGATGAAAACCTGGAATCAATTTTTGGTCTAAAACTGCACATAACCTATATCAAATTAAAGAGCCGATTTTTCTCATTTAGTTGATGTCATAATTACCTGTAAATTCTTTATTTTTGGCATGTTTTTCATGAAAAATAGAATACTTTTATTTTGACATATTATGACAGCGATGATACCAGAGATTATGAGATGATACAAAACATATGGAAAAGGAACTGTCAATGTCAAATTACCTGTGAAAGGAAGCATAAATTATTACTGGTCTAATAAGTTTCTAATCTTGATTATTCATGGAGTTCTGACGTAATTCTACGTCTGAAAACTAGATGTCGCTGCTAATTCTGATCAAATTTTGACGCGCTATCGTTGCGTTTTGTAAAGTTTACCTTAACCATGGGCGCTGGCAAGGGGGTGCCAGAGGGTGCGCTTGCACCCCTTGGGAATCTCGGGATCAACAGGAATTATTGAAACTGTATTGCGCTTTCTCTGTTAAGTTCATCCATCCCATTTATGCTGGTGCCATCTGGAGTAGAGTAGCGGTACTTTAAAGGGTGCGTTCAGAGAAGTAATGGAAATCGATTAATATCGATCCCGGTACTCCTGGCCCACCAATTGAGAATTTTTAAATTTCGATCGTCGTGAACAAATAGGTGTGAGCCGTGACGACTGGGTACCTATATAATAAATTCATAATGAATAGTCAGAAATTTGTAAATGTCTCAAACATTTAGACTAAAATTTCATCTTTTGATTAACAATCATATACGGCAAAGATTGTAAGAAAACTAAAATCTGCACCACCTGGAAATTATTCTGCCGGCGCCCATGACCTTAACTCTCAAAATTTTTACTAAATTCACCGAAATTTCTTAATTTTTAGATTTAGGTATGTTTGTTACTCTTTCACGCAAAAACTACGGAATATACTTACATACCATTATTCATATTCGTTCGCTAAAGTTAGCCATTGCTTAAAGTTAGCCCTGTCACTGTTTGTCATTATGAAATGGTAAGAGATGGCAATACTTTAGTCATCGTTTAGCGTACACTATATTATAATGAATAATGAGGATAGTAGGTACTACGTGTGCTGGAATGGGACATAGGGTACTTTTTATCTGGGTACCGCGTGAGCGAAGCCGCGGGCGGCTGCTAGTACTATATAAAAGAGTTTGTCGTGACTGACCTATTGACAGACAACGCAGAGTATAAACTAAATTTGGAAGTAGCATTCTTTATAGCGTATAGACGTACACTAAGAAAGGATTTTTGAAAACTGTACCCCTAAGGGGATGAAAAGGGGTTAAAACATTTGTATGAAAAATCATATTTCTAGAACTTTCAAAATTAAAACTTAACATAAATTCTTTGATAAAACTTTATGGTAAAATATTTTCAAAACTACCCTTGAATCAGAGTGCAGATTTTGTTAAAGATTATATGGGAGCTTTTGAACGAGTTATCTAATTTGCTTGAAACTTGGTTTGGATTCTTTCAATACAAAATGGTAGCGAATTTATAGATTTTTTGCAATGGGCTGTCAAGGCTGTTCAAACACAGGTTTTGCTATGTAAGAAAGCTACCTTCCAAATTTCAGCTTTCTAGCTTCAGTAGTTTGGCCTGTGCTTTGATTGCAAAAAATGTTTATTGTTTTTTATATAGCTTAGTGATTAAAATGATTAGTCTAAATAACTATAAAGCTGTACCTAATGTACCTACCTGGCTAATTTGTACACTCACTGGGAAGTGAGATCCGTGTGTGGTGTGCTTATGATGCGTAGTTGTGCGATGGTACGGCGACTCCGGGGCCACTGTGATGTAGCGGATTCCACTATCGAAGGGGGTGGTGGTGGGGATGGATCCGTAAGTCTTCTGGTGGTAGTCGCTTTGGGATTCCACTGGAATGTGAAAGTTCCGTTTTAGTACCGCTGATGAAGACTTCCTGGGAAACCAAGGCTTTTTAAAAGGAGTAAAACAATGCTAACCCCCGAATACTCAAACGCATCTCAAAGTTGAGCACTGTAATCAGCCCATCGCCCATATAGGTCCATCAAGTTGGAGAGAATTGTCATTTGAGTATTCACTCCTCTTACTCATATAATTACTCTTACTGATATATTTTGCACGCCGAACGATTCTGTATTGTCTATACGAGTACTTGCATAAATTTTGATTGACTGCTGTTTGTACAACTACCTACTTTACTCTAATTTGTCCGAAGCGTTTAAACTTATATTAATGATATAAGTTTCTCTGTGAGTGAAATGTAAATTTCTTTGAGAAATAAGAAATAATCTTTAACCTCATCTTACACAAACCATTAGAATCATTTTCGGTCTAACTCATATTTAACTCTCTTTGTTCGTCACATGACATTCATCATAAAGACAAGTCAACTTTCCTTCAATGATAATGGTTTCGAGCACAGGCCCTATAACCTTTATGAAGTGCCAGGCAATTGTGAACCTTCACTCACCGACACAAGGGTTCAGCCATAGCAGCCTCTGCCAGCCGAGGCAATCGTACAGCTGGGCGAAGTCGGTTCCCCTGCAGGCGCACGCGGCCCGGAGCTGGGTGCCCAGGACTGCCACCACGGCAGCGCGGCAGGCTGCTGGAGAGCCGGCACAGCCCTGGGTAACGGCATCTACTGCACACCACTGCTCGTAGTTCTCCAGACGGATACTGGAACGATATAAAAATCATCATCTTCCTGCCCTTATCCCACTCTATGTGGGGCGGCACAGAATGATCCTTGGATCATGCTGTAAGAGTTTTGGCTAAGGTGTTTTGACGTCTGCCTAACGTCAACCCTCCTTGGGAATACTTTGCTTATTGTATCTCATCATGTTGGAGAGGATACTATCGCTTAGTCGACTTTTACGACATGCTCGGGGAGAGAAGCAGTTATTCTCATTCTATGTTTTTTCTTTACTCCCAGTCTAGCAAAAAAGTACATCGATCGATATAAAAATAAATGATATACATAAGAATAATATAAAAATAAAAATCCAAACACGTTAAACAAGGGTATAATTGGCGGTTTTATCAGCTATGCATACAGTGGAATAATGGAAAAGATGTAATACCCAACAGTCCCAAACAAAACAGCAACAAATCAGCTTCTTTGAATGGTTCGAAATAACTACCTACCACAACTTATCTTACTTATATTATTATACGCCGCGGGTGGGAGCTAGTTATGATATAAAAGCTTGTCGCGAAATTTACCTATTTTATAAACAACATTATATTCTTGTTTATCTTGTGTAGATGGTAAATCCTGGAACATTCGAAAACATGAAAACCACGCGTCAATGATAATTCTATATAAAAATAAAACAAAGAAATATAGGTATAACTTCTTTTAGATTAGATTTTATTGTGTTGAAACTTGACACATAATTTGAATAATCAAGTGATCTTGACCTTATCTGTTCCTGCTACAAACCGGTAGTCGGATATTTCAAGTTAGCTGGCCTCATAGTTCAGTTGACGTTTCAATTCCGACCCAGGACGGACATTTGTGCGATACTACTGTCGTGTCACTAGTTCTTTTCGAACCAGTGCGGTGAAAGGATTTTAAGCGCGCCTTAAGGAGGCTCTTTTCGTGCATTTTGATAAATGTTTTTACTCCATCGACGAATATTTAAACAGTACTGGACACTAAATTATGTATTTTTATATTTTGACATTCTAAAACATGACATTCTTAAAAATGATTATAACATTACATTTAATTAGGACTTAACATATTTGCACACCAAAGATCTTGGAAGGACATAGATTGGACTGATGTGTTTTGACCATTATTATTTTATCACATGTGTTCGTGAAAATAAATGTCTTTTATCATTTATCACTTGACTGACACAATGTTTTAGAACATTTTGGATTCTACGACATGCCGGTTTCCTCACGTCAAGAGGAGGTGTAGTTATAGAAATGTGGACATACTTCGGATGGGTGACCGCAGTGGTATTACGAGCTGAGCGCTTCCGTGCTTCGGAGGGCACGTTAAATTGTCGGTCCCGGCTTTAAGTCGTTAAGCCATGACTGAGTTTAGGCGGCCTAAAAACTCCGTCACAAGAGTTGGCCACTAGCTCATACGAAGTTACTTCGTTTATCTAACGGTATTTACAATTTTACATATAGTTAGGCTTTTTATATATAGTTAGGTATTCTTAGAACAGCTAATCTCAATAAATAGTCGTAATCCTGACCTTGGTGCTTCACGGCGACCTTTCGACCGACCTTCAGACATCGACCCCATAAGCAGAAACTTTTATTTATAGGTTTTTTTCATGAAAATGTCCATTCTCATTTAGTCAAAGGTTTCCCTAAAGGTTAAAACTACGATGAAAGGCTATGTTGGAGATAAGATAAATAAATCTAGTGTGATATTTCACTTCGGTGGGTAAATGGAGCGCATGGTCTTGAAATAATGTGTATAAAAATTTAAGAGGATAGTGGGCGGGGAGCTTAATGTTATAGTTTATCGAGGAGTAACTTTTGACTTCGCTTGCGAAACAGAAAAGCCGATCAAGTGCGAGTTGAATTCGCACACGAAAGGTTCCGTACCATCGTACAATGTATGTAAATGTTTCTTGTATGAGGACCCCGTTTTATTTTATTTTTGTTATTTATTGTTGCTGCAATATAAATACACACTCTGTGAAAATTTCAACTCTCTACCTATTTATTACGGTTCAAGAAATACAGCCCGCTGGCAGACGGACGGACGGAAAGCAGACAAACGGACAGACATCGGAGGCTTAGTAATAGGGTCCCGTTGGCACCCTTCGGGTACAGAACTCTAAAACACACACGACAGCATATTACAAAGTTTAAAGTTTGTCGGATGGTTTGTATAAAACTTGAAATACTTAGGTAATAACTTGGATAATATTTATGCTAGTTTTAATAGTACCGAGCGAAGCCGTGAACAAAAGCTACTACATCATAAGTGTTTTCGCTTACTATCCTGTTTCAAAACATGACTACCACAGCCACAGAATAAAAAAGCAAAGTACAAGCAATTTTTTGACAGAACTTTTAACCCTAAAGCCTAGTTCGGACTACGCTAGTATTTCAGTCGAGTAGCGAGTAATTTAGTAATTAAACGTGTCTGAACACAAAAAAAAATTGTCAAGTAGATTAAATTTTTTTTTTACTACTTACTGGTTCACTGGCTAAATAAGCCTGAACCTATAGAAATTGAGCCTAGTCCGGACTACAGTCCAGTAGCTTGGACGAATAAACACACGTCCAAGTCCAGTAGCGATTAATTTAGTAGGTAAAATACTCACTACTGCCCAAAAATCGTTGGCACTTTGCTCGAGTACAGTTCACAAGTGAGTGGTGTTTTGCAAAATGAACAGTTTGCACCGCAATGAATATTTCCTCCAGCGAAACGTCATTTTAGCGGCAACTAATGAACTCGACTAGTTTCGACAGGTTCAGACTTGTTTAGCCGGTGAAACAGTGATGTGACGCGTGGTGGGAAGCGTTACCCGATAAAATAGAACAAAATAGATCGACTAGACTAAATTACTTACTAATCTACTCGACTACATTTTTAGTGTTCAGACTCGTTTAGTTACTAAATTACTCGCTATTCGAACTAGGCTAAGTGAACAACATTAATCCCAATAATGCTGTATCAATAATTTCTCCAACAAACTGTCAGATGAATACCACTCGATATTAATTAATTGAGTAGGCACTGTAGGTATTCATCGGTTCGTTCAATGATTACACGCAACAATTACCGACAGTAAACTACTTGAATTAATCAAATTGATACTGAAATCACAAGCAAATTATTTTAACAGCTGTGTTTTAGTTGGTTAGATAAGTTGAGGAGCTATGATAGCGTGGTATCGACATGTCATGAGCATGGAAAAATGTCATGTCAATAAAATCTTACTTATATTATAAATGCGAAAGTTTGTGAGTTTGGATGTTTGGATGTTTGTGCCTCAATCACGCCTAAACGGCTGAACGGATTGGAATGAAACTTGGAATATACATAGTACATGTACTGGATTAACATTATAGGCTATTTTTTATCCGGGTACCACGCGAGCGAAGCCGCGGGCGGCAGCTAGTTATTAGAATAATTTAGAAACGTATTTATGCTTAAGCGTCGAAGATCAAGTAACCACGCTTAGCTATTTTTTAGGAAAATGATCTTGTGAATGATCATGAATGAATCATGTGAAATGTAAAACGTATTTATTTTTAGTTATTTATTAAGGACGCTCAACGAAGAAATAACATGAAAATAATGAATAGAAGTTAATAAAATCTTATATCTATGCGTCCTCTAATTACAGGATTGCGTCAAGTTAAGCTCAATTATAGATTAAATTATCTTTCAATTAAAACCTTAAAATTAAATAGATCATAATAGATTAGAAAAATAGAAGTTACATTATAAACAAGTTACCTATTTAATGAAATGGTAGGAAATTAACATCAAGCTGAGATTAAATTAAGAAAGTAAGTAGATGTTACCTACTTACATATACATTTTTCTCCATTAGATACCGTATAGAGAGTGTGGATGTGTGTGTAAGATTACATGAGTATTGAAATGACACAACTCGACGGTTGACAGAGGGACCCCACACAAAGTAGCGAGGTCAGCTCTTACTTGCAGTTTTGGTCGTGTATGGTTATAATAAATTAAAAAGTGTGTAAGGATATTTTTTTTCTATGACGGCTGAACGGATTTCAATAAATGTGGCCGCATATAGGCTACTTTTTTCAACAGCGCGAGAGAAACCGCAGGCTGAAGTTGGGATTCATATAAATTGGAATAGAAAAATCAATTTTCTATACCCGAGCAGGCGAGCACGCCTGAATGTTTGTCCCGATTTATTTCGGAGTCCAATCGGTCGAGGATAATGCATTGTGGGATTGTATTGTGCAAATACTGGCATCGTGGAATGGCATGAGTGTTGCCATGTGGCAAAAGCCGGAGATTTCTATCCGATTTCCATTGAAATCGGATACAGAATTTTCCATCCTTTGCCATTGCAAAGGATGGAAAATTATGTATCTAAAAGATTTCCTGCAGAGAATAAAAAATATCTGTTAGGCTACACAGCGCGCAGCGTGCCAAGAAAAGGCATAATAAATCGGAAAAAGCTTTAGCATCTGTTAAAAAAAACTATTTCATTCAAAACGACAAGTCCGACAATCATTAGGTTCGGGAAATATTCTTTGGATTTGTCTACCTTTATTATGTAGTATTTCACTAATACTAGGTACATAATCATGCGAAAGTTTGTGTAGATGTTTGTATGTTTGCGCCTCAATCACGCCGTTCAAACTTATAGGCTAAACAAATAGGTCACTTCTTATTCAGGTACCACACGGGCGAAGCCGGCAGTAAAATGTAATATTTAAGCGTTTTTTTACAATACCCGACTAAGTACAATATTTCCCTCTAACTTTTCCGGCTTTTTATATTTCTCAGCCCTATGTGTTTCCACATAGGATTGGTTTCCGTAATAATCCTGTGTGTTTGTTTATTCGTATTTTGATAACAGTATTTCTGTGGTCATAACAAAGCTTTGCATGCAAATCGTTTTTGAACTCGTCATTTTGAGATCGGATTTGAAATGCAAACTGTGCTGAAAATTACCAAATGAAATTCAACATAAATTACTGAGGCTTTTTTACCATTTACGAGTATATACAAGATAATGTATACAGCGTCAGGAGGCAACTCTGCCTACCTAACGGGACGCTGAAGTGCCCGGTACGGTTTTAGATGGAGTAGGCTTGCAACAAAAATAGGTTTTTAATTTAGATGGTGATTTTCCTCAGCGCCATATACTACTAATGAAATCTTGTAGCTGATGATGATCTGGAAAGTATATTGTGTTGGAGTGGGCAGAGCTACAAGTACTCATATGAAAACTTGCAGCATCTCCTGATTCAAAGTCCCACCCAAGGTGGATATGGTGAACCATGGTGACATGTGATCAGTCCATCGTCCATAGGTATAGATGGTCCGTAATGTTGGGTATGATACTATCCCTTTTAAAGTTGACGGACGGGGAACGGGGAGCCCACAGTTCCTGAGCATACATTACGCAAGTCTCTATTATGAGGAAATAGTGTGGTGTACTGACCGGCATTCTGGTTCCTCACGGCAGGCGTGGGCGAGGGTGTGGCAGGCGGGGAGTGGGGAGCCCACAGGGGGGCGTTGAGCACACGACGGATGTAGACGTTCCTGGGCGTTCATGCAAGAGTCTTCGCGATTGTCGGTTTTCCTGAAATGACATTGAAGAATATAGAATGTGGGAAAACATATTCGTCTACTCCATTCCGGCACGAAAAATCCACACATTCTATTTTAAATCCATCCACACTCTTTTAGTTACTTTCGCTCATGATCATCTGTTAACCACTGAATGTTCTTAAATTTTAACGTGCAATAAATAACACTCAACAGACTCGTATACAGTTCTGGCCTCACATGGATTACCTATGTCATGGGTGAGAAACTAAGAGTACCTACTATTGTACCAAAAGACCCAGACACTGAAGAAATATTTGCAGAACATGCAAACATTTCTCCCAAAGCGGGAATTGAACTCGCGCTTCTTGCGTCTCAGTCGAGCACTACAGCACACCACCACACCGAAGCCTAAAGGTTAAAGCTAACTATTTCCTAGGTACATACGTACCAAGCCAAACGTAACGTTTGGAATTGTTACCCGAAAAACTGCGAGAATCATGTTTGTATCTCGCTTCACTCACTAGTCTGCAATTTCGCTTCACTCGCTACTTACTTGCAGAGGCAGAAGGCGATTTCCGTGTTCCATGCCACAGCTGGTTTCCTGTAGAATGCCCGAAGAGCTGTCATGCACCCCTCTCTGTCACAGTCGTTGGTGTGACACTTCTGAAGCACAGGGGTCAATGACGTCACGCACTCCGAGTCCTTGATGCAAGCGTCCAAGGCCACGTGGCACGTCGACTGCAGGGCCACCTTCTCATCACCTGATTTACCGTTCTCTTTGCCAATTCTCTCTGCAGGATAATTTGGTAAGTTTGCGTTAGCTGGTGATTAGATATTTTCGGACGACGTCTTGTGTCCCAGAAAGATAGTTACGATTTTTTTTTATTCGAAATGGTTTGTGGAGTTATATAAAAAATATGTAGAAGCAATTAAAAAAAGATCGTAACTATCTCGTCTTAAGTTTTAAAACAGTAATTTTAATTACTTATAAAAGCGTGTTCATTAAAAACTTAATTAAAACATCGTGTTTCACAATTTTTTTAATGATCTTCCCTGCTCATTTTTTCTACGTCATACGTCACGGGTTAATAATCGTTGTTTCATTTGAAAAAAAAAACCCTAAAAATATTTCACGTATCCTATTGATTTAAACATTCAAAGCACGTATCTGTGTTTATTTTAAATACATAGAAAAAATAAACATATATATAGATAATTAAAATAAAATACATGAATACGTCAATGAAATAAAAATCCAAAAACAGTGTGGTTTATCAAAATTACAATAAATGCTCATGCCAAAACATATTAATTTACAATCGTGTGTAATTTATATAAAAACCAACGTGTGTGTGAATATAATACGTGTGATATAAAACCGATGGGTTTGTCAATGACTTGAATCATAGCGTCAATGGAATTTGATGGATCATGCTTGCATAGTGAACGGATAAAATTCCATTAGATATCCTTCAGACCAGTAAGATAAATCTCCGGATTTCTGGAATGCGACCGGAAGTCTAAACCTCTTTGCTAAATCGCTCTTTAAACTATACCTAAGACTTAACGTCAGGAAGCAATTTCAGGGGTCTACGTTGAAATTTCTAGGAACATCTTGTTCTATGCCAAGCTATCTCCTTCTTTCTATCTTTGAACTAGTAAGTAAAGTACTATTGTGCTTGGTAGGGATTGAAAAGTGGTGGAAAAAGGAGCACTTGATTTATGAGTGCCGAAAGATGACAGGTCCGTGAGGTCGCCGCCCTATGTACAGTCGAAGCACGGTGTCTTACGATATCTATGGTTATAGTTAGGTTCTGTGTGTATATCTATCGAAATTTGTCGATTAATCTTTCTTTAAAACTCTGAAAATACCAAATACGGAATTCGTAAAATGTTTACTCATGGCGTACGCTATCAGAACGTAAAATCACACGCACTGCGTTGTCGTATAGTAAAGTCTTACCGCGTTAGTTCCAGAAAGATTAGAAGACATTCACCATACGTACGGTTCTCATCAATGTATCCTGGCCCGTAGACAGTCTTGGTCGCGTAAAGGGGATCTTCGCTCCCCCCCGGTTCATGGTTCCACCGGTGGTAATGATGCCCGTGGGGGTTGTAGTGGGGACTCGCGTAACGGTGCACGTGCGACATAATTTTGTCCGGGGCTATCAGGTTCCCATCCTGCGTTATGGACATACCGCCGATCCACGAGGTCACTCCCGTTCCGTTCCGATTGGATGTCCGTCCGTCCGACATCAGCTTTACTGGAATTTCATCCATGGAATCGCTTAGCGGGTGGTACCTCCACGACCAACCGTGGCGCGACCAGACCCTTGGTATCAGCAGAGCCAGCGCGCCGGCCGATCGTCACACATTTACAATTAAAAACCCTACATGAATAAAAGATAAAACAATATCGGCAGACGTTACGACATTGATCGGGCAAAATGATCCGACGAGAGGTAAAGCTCTCGGATTGTATACCCGGTCGAACTATAAGCCAAGTCTATGCCGCGCAGTAACCATAGAGATCGTAGAAATAGAGATGCAGGACGGCATGCAGCATGCGCAGCTCCACGTGAGACTTTCGAGGCGTAAGGTGAATGCGGTTGCACGAATGAAAGTCTAAAGTGGAAAAGGAAAAAGGAAGTAGCAGAAATCTAAAACATGCAGGCAAAGTAGGAGCGAATACTCATTAAATATTAATACGTTATGGAAAACTCAAACCACCTAAGCTAAGTCTTTAACTATTTAAATTCGTAAGTAAAATCTGAGTCCGTGTCATTATAAATTAAACGGGTTAGCCTTCGTTTAAATATTTAATCCGAGTTTTGTACCAGCCTAAAGCTTAGATAGTGTTTTGGTCTATCGTGTCGTTCGTTAGTGATGAGAGAAAATCCAGTAAAATCGAGAGGAGTATTCGAAAGCCACGCTCCTACTTTACGAAGCGAGTGTGAAGCGTGCAGTGCAAGAGGCGATGGACGGACAGAGACACACAGAGAAAGAGAGAAGAGAAGAGGGTGCGGCGGCGGCTCACCATGGCGGGGCCGAGGGGGGCGCGGGGAGAGGAGGGCGGCTCGGAGGAGGCTGGCGGCGGCAGCGCGCGTCATCAGGCGGGTGCCATTCTCCGTCAGCAGTAGCAGAGTGCCGTCGGGAGCAGCGTAGCGCGTCAGCGGCGGCGCGGACGTCCGCGTGCTGACCCTCGGAGCCTCGAACAGCGCGAGCACTGCCGGCGGGCATTCGCCCCACGCCACCGCTGCCCCACAACACGTTACCGACTAGGCCAACCCGTGCGCCGCACTGAATACCCTCAAAGGAAGCCGGGCGTCCGTTGAGAGTACTCCCAGAGACAAGGTTAGGGTAGTGTATGCTCTCGATCACCGAAGGCCGAAGGTGTGAAGCCAAGAGTTGGGTAACTGCGGGCATCTGTATGGTGTGTAGGTCAGGAGTACACTAAAAACAAGCTCGGTGTTTGTGAAACATAAACGACAGCCTGGTGTGGTAAAGTAGTGATCTAAGTCAATCCTAAGGCCTAGGCATCTAGTTTGTGTTTAAATAAAATAGGCACGTATAATAACAAAACGAAAAAAACATAAAATAATAATACATAAAACAACTAATAACACGTTGACGGCTATGGAGTCGAGTCTAGAACTCGTACTCCTCAGAAGCATTTGACAGTGTCAGTGTAGTGGTTTTCGTGATTATAATTTGTTTTGTATTTAATTTGTAGCTTATTAAACCTACTCGTTTAACGTAAAACTTTATGAAACTCATAAACGCCGAAAATTGTGGTAATTTATTGATATTCATGTTTGTTATCGTGGTGTCCCGCAAGGCACATTACTAGGTCACACAGAGTTCATACTATACACATATACAATTAAATATTGTTAAGTGTAATTACGCGTGTACCTAAACGTAATGCATATTAAACACTTAAAGCTATGCTATATTATAGTTATTGCACGGGTTCTGAGTGAAAAATTCATAACACATTCAAATTTAATTTATTTATAATCATCTTAAAATACCAGGCTATTCTCGCTACGACAAAAAAGTATAATCGATTAAAACGATAGTGTTAAAAGCATATCATTTTGAGATTACACGTCACTAACAAGAGCCTCGAACCGTATTTTTAAACGGGATATTTTCTTGGGAACTTCGACAAAGTAATTTGAACAGTTGTGCGTTCTCATCGTATTGAAAGCGAGCGGCGCGGCGGCCATGTTGGATTTTAAACTGCGGACAAGCAGCCCTATTCCGAATTCTGTTTTTATGAGCGTAAAATAAATAATAGAATGAGAGAGTAGGTTAAACTATTCTAATGCACTTTGTTGGACTTTCGAGATGAGGACATTAACCCAATATTTATATCATATTTTACTTATACTATAAATGCGAAAGTTTGTGAGGATGTTTGGATGTTTGTGCCTCAATCATGCCTAAACGGCTGAACGGATTTGAATGAAACTTGGAATATACATAACACATGTACTGGATATAGGCTATTTTTTTATCTGGGTATCACGCGAGCGAAGCCGCAGGCGGCAGCTAGTTGTTTGACAAAGCAGTTGACAGTTTTGACAAATGTTGCGCTTTTGATTAAACAAGCATCTCCATAATACGTTAAATAGTAAAAAAACTCAAAAATAATAATAATATGTAATAATAATAATAATAAACAACAACATCATCATCATCATCATCATATGTCACAAAATCAAATATGTCAGATCTACTATGCTACCTAAATTCTAGTCAGTCGGGGTATTTTTATTCTTTTAAATAAATACTAGATCACATACCCAACGTTGAAATTCGACGTCGTACAAAGGTCGTGGACGTGGGTATGCGGATCGCGAGACTGAAGTGGAGATGGGCAGGGCACTTGGCTAGAAGGGACGACGGAAGATGGACGAAGGCGATCACTGAATGGTGGCCCCGAGACGCTCAACGGCCAAGAGGCAGACCACCCGCCCGATGGTCGAATGACATCGTGAACATAGCCGGGAATCATTGGATGAGATTCGCGAGGGATCGGAGAGAATGGCGTAATAAAGAGGAGGCCTATGCCCAGCAGTGGGCGGAGACGGGCTGAAATGATGATGAATGATGATGATGAAATAAATACTTGTTTCTATTCTATTCTAGAAAGTATAGTCCCATAAAACTCATGATAAAGCCACAGATGAAAGAGACGCGGATCATTGTTTGGTGTAGCTTTGTTCAAAACTAATGTTTCAGGCGACTGGTTCGAACTTTATCGTAGGGTACAGTCAGCGACAGTCTAAATTGCTAGTTTTCGAATACTCGATTACAAAAGACCTAACAATTCGTGTATTTTACCTTCTACATAGGTACAGAATGGAATTCTCTTTGTGAAAAGTCGAAAAATACTTAACACTCTTAACTGTACAGATAAGCATTTTCAGAACTTTCAAAATGGTCGTATAGAAATGTACGTCTCTGTGTCCTATTAAAAAGGTGAAATCATGTGAGGATGTAAAAATGTTTTTATTTTTGTACCTTTATTCTCGAAATCTTGTGCATTTATAATTTAGTTGGATGTTGTGAAACCATTTCATTGAAAGCTATGAAATCTATACATTTTATTGCAGATTATTGTAATGGTATCATTTAGGTATACAGAGTTTTTTTTAACTGGGGTAAGATTTTCCATGTTTCCTTGATGCAAAAGCCTAAAAAATCATAGTAACCAATCTATTAACATAATCACTGAATAAGGAAGCAAAAAGTTCGTGTCAAAGGGAAAAGGAACTCAAATGGGAACTCGAAAGGTTTTTCGCCACAAAGTACCCCTCTCACAAAAGAATGGTGCCTTTTTGTTCTATACAAAGTGAAGGAGCTTGAAAAACCAAATTAATATTCAATTGGTGTTATTCGGAACGTGTGAAAGGTTAACCCACGTCATTTTAACAGCATGAGAAAACACTTGCTAAATGTTTCTTAGTTTTTACTATAGTTAAGGTATCCAAGGTGTGGGGCGCCACTTGCGTAGATACCGTTGCGTGTTCTCATTTGCCTGTTTAACCCCTTTAGGGGTTGATTTTTCGAAAATTACATTAGCTAAACTATTTACATCCTAAATTTCATAAAAATCGGTTATACTTACGGAGATACGTAACAAACTTTTCAAGGGATAGTCTGTGTACAAAACGCCTCGTGTTAGGATGGACGATGCATCTTTTCCATATTTTCCAAGAAAACACTCGATCCTCCATCGACTCAGCAAATATTTGACACCGTAATTTGCGAACTCGAATAAACCTTGGCGCTTTTATGGTATCCGACACGATTGCGACTCAACCATTCTTTAGATCGTTTCATTGTGTCAAAAGGGTTTTGTCCATACATAAAATCACGTCTGATTCTCATAGGGGTAGGCAGAGATCACGGATCTCCATTTGCTATGATCCTGATATACTTCTTTCGCTTCATTCATTTTCATAACAGTGTTTTGTAACTCAGCTAATTAACGAAGTAGATGAATGCCGGTCAGTAGATAGAACCTAAGAGTTACCAAGGTGACGTGAGAGCCTAGGTCTAGTGGTACCCTGCCAAGCCTAAGGTCGTGCACCAATGGATTTTTCTGTTCGAAAAATTGACTTGCGCTATATCAGTACCTACTCTCAAACAGCGAAGAAAAAAATCATGAGGAAACCGGCATTTCGTAGAATCTAAAAAACATTCGGAAATATGTGGAGAGTCACAAAAGGAGCCTTTGAGGCGCACTTTAAATCCTTCCACCACACTGGATTGAAAGAACTAGTGACGCGACTAGATAGATAGACGGTGACGTGGCGAGCTAGTGACCGGCTGAGAAGCGAGAAGAGGTTTGATTTCCGCGCCAGCCTTGAGAAATATTTGTTAGTCCTGCTAATATTATATTTCTTCTGGGTCTGGATGTTGTACCACTGTTGTACTACAGTTGGGTGACCATTTTGCACCACGGTCTCTTACAACAAAGCATCAAACATAATTTGGCTTCAAAGAGCTTACATAGTTTACGATTATTATATGAATATCGTATCGTACAGTCTAATAGTCGTCCGATTGAGACGCAGACAAGGGAAATAATTTTGGCAAAACTGAAATTTGTTGTGCCCAAATATTAGTGGAGGAGAATTGCGGAAGGCAGCGAGTTTGCAGCTTAATTTATGTAAATGAACGAAAAACAACGCGATCGCGGTTCTTTAAAGGCCACCGCCCACTATAGTACACGTAGCGTTACATAAGAAACTTTGTTTTTTGGCAAAAAATGTATGGCAATTTTTGGCAGATAACGACAGTAATATAGTAAGTATTTGTCGCCCTTTAGTTGAAGATAAATAAATATATAAATATTTGTGGACATTTCACACAGCGCCATCGAGCCCCAAACTAAGCAAAGCTTGTATTATGGGCACCATATGGCTGATAGAACACTTATATACTTTTCTTTGTAAATACATACACCTATGTAATACTACAACACCCAGACCAAGAAGAAATATTTGCAGAACATACAAACATTTCTCCCGTAGCGGGAATCGAACTCGCACCTTTTGCGTCTCAACCGGGCACTCGCCTGCCACGCCATCGAGGTCATCAGATAGGCATTGGATGATTTTGTCTCGAACAGCACTCTTCATCACTAGTTAGGCCTCTCAACTCGGTGAAGAAAACATCGTGAGAAAACCCGCGGCTTAGTCAGCTCCACACGTATTGACCATGTCTTTCCTGTGGACAAGGCCGACTAAGCTGAGGGGATGGATAGGTGCTGGGCAAGCCTACTCCATCTTAATTCGTCCCAGGCACTACAGCGTGAAGGTATACAAGTTGCCTCCTGACGCTGTGTAAATCATCTACTATAGATGGTAAAAGGCCTTAGTTAGGCCTCTCAATAGGTTACCAAACTTTTTAATACTGTTTAGTGGACACTGGACTTGACTTTAAATTTATATTAATTCGGTAAGGACAATAAATACGAGAATTCGTAATCACTTGTAAATACCGAAATTAAAAGTTTACTTTTGGTTGGCGTGAGATAAGAAATATAAATTTAAGCCGGGGGCAGTTACCCGACTACGTGAAGTAAAAATATTTCTTCCAGGACTGGATGTCCCACTGTGTTATCCCACTCTACGTGGGGTCGGCACAGCATGAACCTTGTCTCATGCTGTAAGAGTTTTGGCTAAGGTGTTTTATGACCGGCCGCCTGCCTGACGTCAACCCTTCTTGGGAATACTTGCTTATTGTATCTCATCATGTTGGAGGATACTATCCCTTAGTCGACTTTTACGACATGCTCGGGGAGAGAAGCAGTTAGACGCATTCTATGTTTTTTCTTTACTCCCAGTCCAGCAGAGAAGTAGATATGAGACTGACATGTCTAACAATTTTGTAACTCTATTGTCATTCTATTCAAAACAATCAAAATATGATGAGCGCTCGAACCGCTACTAATCGAGTAGGTATTTTTTTCGTCATTTTGTAAAACACCCGAATCGCAACCAACTAGCTTGTTTACCAAAATATGTCGGCGCACGAAACGCGACCACACCGTTGTGACCGCGACCATACCCACTGACACCCACGATTGGAAATCCAAGTGTGTGGTCAGAACTATACATGTAACTGTTGGCTGTTATTTTTTTACACATACATACTTATTACGCTCGTGTCCCTAATAAGGGCAGAGCACAAGTAATCATAAGAAAACTTACAGCCACTCCTGATTCAAAGTCACCCATAATATAGTCGGTCATGTTGGAATAGTCCCTTAGTAGACTATTTTAAGTTATATGTATGAAGAGAGAAGCAGCTGGACGCATTCTATGATTTTTCTTTATTGTAAAGCAGATAACTATTTATTAGGCTTGTAATTATTAATTTAAACCAGAGGTTCCCAGACTTTTTTTCTATTAGACCACTTTCAAAATTTAGCTGGTTCCGGTGGACCCCTGCAGCTGAGGTTCCCAGACTTTTTTTCTATTAGACCACTTTCAAAATTTAGCTGGTTCCGGTGGACCCCTGCATCTGCATTTCTACCATATTCCCAAAACTCGACAAAAAATGTTAAGATTAGATCTAACTATGGAAATTTGCGTTGGGGCTGAGTTCCAACGTAAATGAGGAGTTTTCTAAATGAAATAAGTGAGAATTGATAAATTGATTGTGCTGTGAGTGGATGTCAAAAATGTTAACTTTACATTTTTGACATCCACTCACAGCACAATCAAAAAAGTGATTCCATCCAAAAAGGACGAATTGTAAACCCCCATTTTTTTGTCACGCCAGCGAGTCTCCCGTAGACCCCTGGGGGTCCACCTGGACCACTTTGAGAACTACTGATTTAAACCAATAATTATAGACGACAGTACTAGAATAGCTCGTTGTTTTAAGGTTAACGTGGGAGGTTTGTGGGAGCTATTTAATTGACATTTGAATGTTCAGAGTAAATTGAAAATTAATTGTTGTCGAACAGAAATACATAGCTTGTTTTATCAGGGCAAAATATTGTAATTTATGCTTCACGCTTGGCTGGAATCATGAATAAATCGAAATCAACCTACATCTATTACCAGCTGCCCCCGCGCTATTTCATTCGTATTTTTGGGTCCTCCCACAATCTGTTACACCTCCATCTAAATATATAAAGCTCTTACTCACTGACAATCAACGTACAGACTACACTAAAGTCCTGGAATCATAAAACTTGGAAGGTATATGGTGTAGGAGTGTTATAAGAAAGGCATTCCCGAAATTCGACTCCTAAATCATAAATTATTTGATTACTAGCTTTCGCCCGCGGCTTCGCTTGCGTATCCGGACAAAAAGTAGCCTATATGTTATTCCAGCACACTACTATGTATATTCTAAGTAATATTCAAATCCGTTCAGCCGTTACGGCATGACTGAGGCACATACATACATCGTCACATCCACACATCCTCACAAACTTTCGCATTTATAATATTATTAGGATTTCGACAGTTTGTTATTTTTTGTTGGTATGTTTGTTACACGAGTATTCCACCAATAATTAATTGATTTTGATGAATTTGTTTTTGTTTGGTAAATCATGCTTCAGAAGTCCCGTATAAATTTTATCGAAATTAATTCAGCGCTTTTTTAAAAAAAGATTAAAATCAAAAAATATAATATATTTTTTATACACAGATGACGTTATGGTTTCTGGTTCAGCAAAAGTTTGTAACTTTATTAGAAATAGTGTCGATGGCCATCTTTTGACTTATTTTTCATTGATGTCGGTTTTGTTTTTAGTAATATTTAATTAAAACGTAAAATTTCATTAAATTTAATTTTAAATTCATTACTCCTAGACGGCGCAGTGGTATGATGAAATAAGGGAATAAACACGAACAAAAAGTTTAGCCATGAATAAAATGAAATCCACCTACATCTATTACTAGCTCCCCCGCGCGCTTTCATCCTTGCTATTAGGTACATTTATAGAACTACTTTATTTCTCTGCTCACTGGTGGTCTAGTTGGTAGTGACCCCGCCTTCCGATCCTAAGGTCGTAGGTTCAAATCCGGTCGTGTACCAATGGATTTTTCTGTCTGAAAAAATTATGTGCACTATACCAGTACTCTCAAACGGTGAAGGAAAACATCGTGAGGAAACCCGCGGCTTAGTCAGCTCCGCACGTATTGACCATGTTTTTCCTGTGGAAAAGGCTGACTACGCTGAGAGGATGGAATAGGTGCTGGGCAAGCCTACTCCATCTTAATTCGTCCCGGGCACTACAGCGTCCCGTCTGTGAAGGTAAAAATGGCCTCCTGACGCTGTAAAAATCATCTACTATAGATGGTAGAAGGCCTTAGTTATTTATCTGCTGGACTTGAAGTAAAGAACAAGCATCGAATGTGTCCAGTTGCTTTTCTCCCCAAGCATGTCGTAAAAGTCGACTGAGGGATGATGGACCACCTATATGGGTGATGGGCTGATAACCATGGTTCATCATTATCTATTTTTATTTGTTTAGCGATGGTCACCATCGCCCTTTCTTCCTTTCTATCCTCTCCATCCCAAGGTTGTCTGGAAGAAATTGCTTGAAGCAATAAGGCCGCCATTTGTGTATTTCTGTTTTTTTTTGTTAGCACCTAAGTTTTATTATTTTGTTTAATTTAATATTTGTTATACACAATAAAGAGTTCATCTATCTATCTATCATATCCATCTTGGGCCTTTGAATCAGGAGTGGCTGCAAGTTTTCTTATGATTACTTGTGTCTCTACCCACCCCATTAGGGATACTGGTGTGATATTATGTATGTATAGAATTTTACTTTTTGTTCGGGTACCGCCAGTTCCGGGTGGAAGCTGATCGCCCATATTGTAATAAAAATAATCTAAAACCACAAAGGTTATGAAAGGGACACAATAAAAATGGGGACAAATTATTTTGGGGTGCAATTGGGTACAATGAAAATTACCCCTTCGAGGACCCGTAGGTATAATATTCAATTCTGGACAAAACAATAATTATGCGATTATGATTTTCTTTGGTCGTTAGATATGCTACTGTGTCCGTTCAATGTATTATAGTCGTGCCGCTGACTAACTTTAGACATAAATTTTGTTTTGCCAAGCCATTCAGCGTCTAACGAAGTCGCTAAACACTACTGCAAAAATGTATGGGACATAATTATGCGATCGTTTTAATAAATTACGAGATTAAATTCATATGCTTTCCAGCAAATCTTTATAGCACATCCTATTGACCTACCAAGTTTCATACAGATTGAAATAACGGTTCGAAAGTTATGCTCTAAATAATATAATCCACAAACATACAACGCCAAATCGGCCAAGTTGTCACTGAAATCAATAATTAACTTATTTTCTTCAAAATGAACATTCAAGATTCCATTCATACAATTTGCAAGTAAAGTAAAACTAGCCAATTCATTTGGTACGAAATCTTTTCCAAATAACATTGTAATTTTACGTCGTCTTTCATTCCACCGTTTTCCATTAGTGGCAGTTATCTTGTTATTCATAATGATCTCAGGAAAATTTCCTTTTTATGAATTTCTTCATGAGATGAGAAATATAAGAAATATTATTTTTCAAACGAAATAGTTTTGTTGTTTTTCATTTCAAAATAAACCTTGTGGTGTAATTGAATGAAACTTAAATAAGTTCATGCTTTCATAGTAGGTACAAGCTTTACCTAGTTTG
Source organism: Scotopteryx bipunctaria (assembly GCA_949320045.1). Taxonomy (NCBI): domain Eukaryota; kingdom Metazoa; phylum Arthropoda; class Insecta; order Lepidoptera; family Geometridae; genus Scotopteryx; species Scotopteryx bipunctaria. Next base: position 4,187,331 of record OX439465.1, read on the forward strand.
GCAATAGATGGCGCTGTGTATAAATATATAGGGTTATGTTTAAAACAAGAACCTATTTATTCAGAAGAAGAAAAAACCCAACTGCGTAGAATTTAGGTTAGTAGCTACATGCTCTTCTGTACCTATGACACTCATTGTTGTTTATGAATCCAACGACACCTTATTTGTTTTTTGTCCAGCTGTTTCGGCTACAGAGGCAGTCAAAGGAATAAATTAAAAATGGCTTCTTACTGCCGCCATATTGGATTTTTAGACGCTTTATGTAACTTATGACATTCTCGTCATCCAGACGAATCCAACAACACCATATTTATCAAAACCCGTTCAGCCGTTTGGACTACAGCTTCAACCAAAGGAATGCACATACCCACATACATACGAGTACACACCCCGAATACATTAACCTCCTTCGCAGTCAGGTAAAAAAAATGCTTTTAAATTTAAAACCACATCGTCCTAATGGTTCTGTTCCTAGTTATTGGGCACATTTCTACGCGTTGGCGGGACGAGAGCGGAGACAGCGGATAGCGGGCGGTAGGGACGATTTTGAAATCGCGATTCCTCTTTCCATACATACATAATATCACGCCTGTTTCCTATAGGAGTAGGCAGAGATCACGGATCTCCATTTGCTATGATCCTGACATACTTCTTTCGCTTCATTTACTCTCATAACATTCTTCATACATGCTCGTTGGTTTAAGGTACTCTTGACCTGGCCCTTTTCCAAAATCTGTTTCTCCAATATCTTCTCTCATCTCCTCCAATGTGAGTGTGGAAGTGGCCTGCTTTAAATGGTTTACTCTAAAACCTAGCAAGATGCACAAATTCAACTGAAAATCTTGCATTTCTAGAATTTACAATAACTCGTCTTTCCTCATTTCCTTACATTTTCCATTTTCCGTTATTTTTCAGCGACGGAGCTGAATCTCTGAATTCCTCGGGGAGATTTGAATTACGCCTTCTATTTGTATTTGTTTGTTAAATCTCACTAATCTCTAATCGGATGCTTCGTGTTACAATCGGTATTTTCCTGGGCATTAAGATGGAAGAAATTGCGAGCAAACATAGCAAAAAGACAATAGTAACTAGTATAGAATAGAATAGAAATCGTTTAATTGACACATAATAATAATACTAAGCCTTTTACCATCTATACAGCGTCAGGAGGCAGCTTTTACCTTCACAAGTGGGACGCTGTAGTGCCCGGGACGAATTAAGATTGAGTAAGCTTGCCCAGCACCTTTTCCGCTGTACATACTTAGAGTAAAAGTCATATTCAAAAGTACTTGCACAATGGTACTGAATTCAATTCTCACTTAACCAGTTTCTCAGTAAATGTTTGCAAACCGTACCAAACGTCAAAGCAACCAAAATCTTGTTTTCAGTCTGTCTCCAAAATCAAAGCTTAATTCGTAATGTAATTTCGCTTTTGTCATGTATTTTCCTTCTATTTGGTGGTAAATGAATGGTGATACTAATATTATAAAACATAAATTTTCTAAGGATGTTTGGATGTTATGAAAGAGATGAAATGAAATAGATGCACGATCTAAAACTGTTGCTGTGTTACTCTGTTGCAGTCAATTCTTATTTGAAACCATCATAAATTAAGACTACTTGTTTTTGTTGCAAAGATTTCTTCCAGGTCTGTATGTTGTGGTGCCATTTGCAAATATTTATCCTTACTAATATTATAAACGCGAAAGTTTGTTTATATGGATGTAAAGATGTTTGTTACTCTTTCACGCAAAAACTACTGAACGGATTTGAATGAAACTTGGAATACACATTGTACATATGCTGGAATCACATATAGGACTTTTTTTATCCGGGTACCACGCGTGCGAAGCCGCGGGCGGCAGCTAGTTCCAAATATTTTTAAGAAATGAAAATGAGCTCGTTTTTCTATCAAAATTCGCCTACAAATAGAAAACAGACTTCAGATAACCGACCGCAGGTAAAGTCCCCAAAAGGCTTACCTCGTTTGCTATCTTATAATTTCTCGAGTTTTGATGTATTAATTTTAAATAATAAACAAATTTTGAACAAACAAACATACATACATATTATCACGCCCGTATCCCTAAGGGGGTGAGCAGAACCACAAATAATCATAAGAAAACTTAAAGCCACTTCTGATCCAAGACTCCCAAGAGGGATATGGTGAACCATGGTGACAAGTGATCAGCCCATCGCCCATCAAGTTGGAGAGGATACTAGGTACTCCTTAGTCGACGTTAACGTTTACTTTTTCAGGTACCTATTTAAAACTTCAAATATGTATTCTAGTGATTTGTGTGGTATATACCAAAATCTAGCCATTAGAGTTAAATAGTGATTTCAGTTTATGTAACTAGATAATTTTAAACATAATACCTACATTCATCGTTGGTTCTTGATGACAAGTTTGTCTGTCTTGTACATATCTCCGATAGCTATTAAAATTTGTCTTCTGATCATGGCTAGGTTCTCCTGTACAAACTTCGAACAATCTAATGAATCATCATCATCATCTTCCTGCCCTTATCCCACTCTATGTGGGGTCGGCATAGCATGATCCAAAGATCATGCTGTAAGAGTTTTGGCTAAGGTGTTTTATGACCGGCCGCCTGCCTGACGTTAACCCTCCTTGGGAATACTTGCTTATTGTATCTCATCATGTTGGAGAGGATACTATCCCTTAGTCGACTTTTACGACATGCTCGGGGAGAGAAGCAGCTGGACGCATTCTATGTTTTTTCTTTACTCCCAGTCCAGCAGAGAAGGAATAATGCTAAAATTTTGTACAACTATTTTCCAGCATTTCTAAGATAACGAAAACAGAGAAGCCACAATTTATAGAAATAAACCGCTCAACCGTCTCAATCCCGGGATTACCGGGGTCGCGATCGCAATAAGAACTCCCCAGGGATTAGAAGAAATGAATCAAACCGTGGATATTGAATCCCGGAGATTAAAAGTGATAGATTCGAGTGAAGACTGGGGTAAATTAATAGCTTTTAGATCGAGTAAGTTTGGTAATGCCCGGGGCGGTCAGTATCGATTGGTAGACGATTTTAGCTGAGCATTATCCAACGCTCTTCAGTGGCAGTCACGTAAGCTAAGTTTTCGGTTTTAGCTAGGAACTGGATAATCATCCAACTCAGTATAATACCACTATTTAGTTACTAGTATTTATTCATGCACCATGAGAGCGAAGCCGAAGGGCGGAAGCCAGTTATAATATTGTTCGTAGATACCTACTTATATTGTTTTTTTTTTTGCGTAATTTAGTCTCGTCTGTATATTAATTTTACGTAGTAGTTTATAGGAATATTATCTAAGTGTTTATCTATGTTTTTAAACTTTTTGTACACCGTCTTTCTGTTTTTGTTTATCCTTTCCATCCAAAGGCAGTCTGGAAGAGATCGCTATTTGCGATAAGGCCGCCCTCTATACTTGCTTTTTCTTTTTGTAAAATTAATTTTGTGTCAATAAAGTGTTAATCTTCTATGGCCGGAGACCGTTTGGGCCACTTTTAATAACAGCGTAAAGATGAACCCCGTTGTGCTATTATATTAGTACAGCTCAAGTAAGACACGGCTGCTCAAATCCACTAGTCTCACATTATTTACGTTCATCATCATCAGCATCAGCCTGTAGTAGTCCACTGCTGGACATAGGCCTCCCCTAATGAACGCCATCGCGCCCTATCTTTGGCTTGACGCATCAAGTTTCTGCCAGCAGCCTTTCGCAGATCGTCACTCCACCTAGCCGGAGGGCGTCCTACATTATATTTGCCGAGTCGCGGTCTCCACTCAAGAACTCGTTTACCCCAACGGTTGTCGGTTCTTCGGCAGATATGGCCAGCCCCCTGCCACTTCAGTTTGCTATCCTTTAAAGCTTTTCAGCACAGCTCTTTCCATACGACTTTGAACTTTTATTTGTTACTGTACTCATTCACGAGTAAGAGATCCAGGAATACTTTGTTCATGATCTAGGCAGTCTAACTAATGACATTGTATACAGAGAAGCGCTATAGCGTGGTACCATGGTACTCGTTGTTTCTGATACCCACGATACAGGGAATCCTAGTGTGGGGTCAGGACTATGTATGTGACTGTTGGGTGTTATCTTTATCTTATCTATCTTTAAATGGCGTCGCGTATGAAGCCTAGTTAAACATAGATGCTCTGTCGTATTAAAAAATGCCAACAGAATCTTTTTATAAAAAAATATTTGAGTTAACCTTGCCAAAAATAACGGTACTTGTCAAGTGCCTTAAATGAAATGGCCTAAATATTTTTTCTTCTTTTTAGAACTACCCTATGTGAGTCAAGACTTTACATGACATTATTTCCCAAAGCTATTTTATGTATGTATGTATGTACTAGCTTTTGCCCGCGGCTTCGCGTGGCATCCGGACAAAAATAGCCTATGTGTTATTCACACATACTATGTATGTTCCAAGTTTTATTTAAATCCGTTCAGCGGTTACGGCGTAATTGAGGCACAAACATCGTCATATCCTCACAAACTTTTGCATTTATATAATTACGATTTCAATCACTCTCAAACGTCTGAACTGATTGGATTTAAACTTGAAACAGACATACTATTTGAGCTTGGTAGCATCTAGAGTTACGGGCGTAAGCTAATATTTTAGTAGTGTTTCAGACTGTGCTAGCTATTTGCCCCTGCCTATCCCCGTCCGTGTACCGCTTATCCAATGATCTCGTAAATGGGTGGTATTGATTCTCCTAATGGATATTGTCGGTTTTTGGCAAGGGTTAGAGAGGCCGCCTGAACTACTTCGGATTGATAGCTTAATTAAAATCCACAGAATTTGCTATTTGTGGTTAGCGTTGGTACTTTGGTAGTTTTTAATTGTGTTTTTGAAGTTTGACATGCGGTTCGGATTGGCTCTGTCTGCTCAGTTTTGATATAGTTTTAATTGATAGAGTTATAATAGATTTTTAAATTTACCTATGCTTATTATAAACTAATGAAAACAGCTTTAATAAAAAATCTTTTTTTCCTCATGTTGTTGAATTTGAAGATGTTCCTCCTTATCGTAAAACTTACTTATTATTTCACTAATTTTCATTATCCTCCTTTAATTTAACTTAATGCCTAGAAATTCCCTACCAACCTTTTAGGGCGAGAATTTGAATTTGAAGTTCGGAAATTTCCATAAATTAACAAAATTTACTAGTGTTTCACTCAGAACCCGAGTCAGCGAGCTTCAGCAACACAACAGCACACTCACCGACACATGGGTTGTGGTTGACCACGGAGAAGATGCGGTCGCAGCGCTTCTTCATGTGGGTGTTGGGGCAGATGCAGCCGAAGAGGGGAGACAGGCGCAGTCCAGCCCAGGCTTCGCGACAAGCCTCCCTGGAGACAGATTTATTTATTTACTAGGTTCACCAACAATTTACACATGAATAAAATATGTATATATCACAAGCAATTGTCTTAGGCTACATGCGAAACCAATTACAGGTAAAACATGTGCAGTAAACAAAATAATATTTTCGTTAATTTATTATTATTTTTTAGCAGTCTCGTAAAATCCTATCCTAATCATACTAATATTATAAAGAGGAAAGATTTTTTTGTTTGTTTTTATGTTTGTAACGAATAGACTCCGAAACTACTGAACCGATTTAAAAAATTCTTTCACCAGAAGATAGCTACATTATTACGAAATAACATAGGTTATAATGTATTTTCAAAAAAATTAGGGATCCCTACTAAAACTCCAATATGTAACCCGAGGTGTAAAAAAATTACCTAAAAATCCTAATTTGTTAAATACCAGTGCGAACTTAACTTCAACGATCAATCAAGAACGTCTAAGCAAGCTATGTCAGTCATCTCGTCGTATCCTACGAATAAGGGCACAATTGCAAAACACCAACTTTACAGGAGGCGGTTTTTTCTTATTATTTCGATGAGTTTTAAACTTTTTAATGAAATTATTTTTTTATTTGTTTTCATAACGTTCTATTTACCATTCTGAGTATTTTTTTTAAATATAATACTACGTTTTCCCTCACTTTTGTCGCTTAGGACCTTGTTCCGTGTATTATTTTCTTGTTCGCTTGGTTCTAAGCGCCTTTAGTAACCTTTTTCCACGGAGATTTTGTTTATCGACGCTAACTTAAACGCCTTGATGACCTTGTTCGCCCAGAGTTGGCGGGGTGCTGATAGATAGATAGATAGAAAATTCTTTATTGCACAAGATAAACATGTACACAGGCAAACTTAATGCTAATTAGCATTTTCTTCCAGCTAACCTTTGTGTAGTTTGGAAAAAAAAACGGAGTTAGTGCTTTGTAGAAAAGTTACAAGAAAAATAATTATTATACATAAATAAATACAAATAATATCTACCTAATTATAAAACATTATACAAAAATACCTACAGGTGCTCAATTTTGATGACTGTTCTGCAGAGCAAAATAATGGTGATCTACTTTAGACTTGAAGATTCCCGTGGCTGAGGCTTGGCGTATTTGCATTGGAATAGAGTTCCACAAACGAACCGCATTAACAGTGAAGAGTGTAGAAATTTGTGTTATGCTGTGGTGTCATGAGTAGAAGGTGATGAGAGGAGCGTGAAGGACGATTTGATGACAGTTAAATATTTTTTATGGTTTTTCAAGATTATCGTCATGTTCAACATTATAAATTTTAGCAGCGGTTATGGGCTTGCAACCTGTCACATATGGAATGCTTCTGCAAAATGTGGGCATGTGCCAAATGTTATGTTTGGACGTGCTTCTGACTAGAAAGAAAGAAAGAGAGAAAATAATTTATTGGCAACATGAGAATACAGGAGTAAAAAATTAAATGACAGAGAGAAGGACAAAAGGAGAGAAGAAAATACATATTATACGTAGACAGAGAAAAAACATTCTACGATATACAACATTCTACGATTCATGTCTACGATATTATACAAGTCTACTACAAGACTACTGCCTTAGATAATTATATCCTCCGAGTATCCTACTAGATACTTAAGAAGAATGCGTTTAAGGAATGGAAAAATGTTGAAACTATGGAAATGAAAGAAATCAAGAGGAAGATGTATGTTGAGTGTAAGAAAAATGCTAAAAGAGCTGTCGCTGTAGCAAGGGCCAAAAAACTGTACAAGGAAAAACTGTACTAGTTTCTGGAAAGCCCTGACGGACAGAAAGACCTCTACAAACTAGCGAAAGCGAGAGAAAAGAGTTCAAGGGACAAAGTCAAAGTCAAAGTTAAAACATTTTATTCTTTAAAATCACTGTGATCACTTGGACATTATATATATTAAATGCATAAAAGATGAGAAAAGAAAGGGTTGTAGATGAGGTTAAAATAGCGGTGCAAGGTATGAGGAATGGGAAAGCTGTAGGGCCAGACGGCATACCATCTGAAGTATAGAAGTTTTTGAAAGTGGATGCATGGTGGTGGCTAGCTTTATTCTTTAACAGGCGATCCCGGAAGAATAGTGCAACAGTTCTCTTGTGCCCATTTTCAAAAACAAGGGTGATGTACAGAACTGTGTTTATGTCACACAGTATGAAAGTTTGGGAGAGGATAATAGCGAGACGAATGAGAGAAGAGAGTGAGGTATCACAGAGCCAATTCGGGTTTATGCCTGGAGGCGGAACAATGGACACCATATTTGCTCTTCGCCAACTTAGTGAGAAATATAGATGTGCACATAAAAACTTGCATATGATGTTCATTTACCTAGAAAAGTCATACGACAGGGTGCCTCGTGAGGTTCTGTGGTGGGCTATGAAAGAGAAGGGAGTGCCTGAGAAGTACGTGCAACTTATACGTGCTATGTATGATAGAGCAAACACACGTGTCCGGTCCAAAGCTGAAGTTATCGATAAGTTCAATGTGGCTGTTGGCTTTCACCAGGGATCGGCTTTAAGCCCTTATTAGCCTCCTGGTGATAGATGCGTTGTCGTCAGACATACAGGAGGAAGCACCCTAGTGCATGCTGTTCACCGACGACATTGTGCTTGTCGAAGATGATGCGCTTGAGGTCCAGGGTAGACTGGAAAAATGGCAAGAGAGACTGGAGAGTGTCGGACTGAAAATCAGCAGAACAAAAACTAAGCACCTGTTCTGCGATTTCGGTGGTCCATCCAGTTTCTCCCCTATTTCCTTAAATGAAGTATTCCTTCCAGTCTGCTCCAACTTCCGATACCTCGGCTCATAAATCCAGAACGACGGCGATATAGACCGGGATTGTGAAAAATAGAATAATGCGGGATGGATGAAATGGCAAAAGGTCACGGGGACAACTAGCGACCCCAGAATGCTCCTTAAAATTAAGGGGAAAATTTACAAATCAGTCAGACCTGCCGTATTGTATGGATCGAAGTGTTGGGCAACTAAAAGGGACGGATGAAAGAAGATTGCATGCAACAGAAATGAGAATGTTGACATGGATGTGTGGAGTGACGAGAATGGATAAGATAAGGAATGAGTATATCAGAGGAAGTTTGAATGTAGCGCCTGTGACAGAGAAGTTGAAGAGTAATAGGTTAGCATGGTATGGGCATGTCATGAGGAGGGATGAACATCATGTGACAAGAAGAGTGATAAATATGAATGTGGATGGATACAAGGGTAGAGGTAGACCGAAAAAGAGATGGATGGATTGCGTGAAAGATGACATAAGTAAGAAAGGAGTGAATACTGAGATGACGGCTGATAAAGGGGAGTGGAAGAAAAACAATTGTTGTGACGACCCCACATAAGTGGGATAAGGGCAGATAGATGATGAGATGATGAGAATACACTGATAGATATCGAACTTCTAACCATTTTGGATGGATTTTAAATTTCGGCGTCAGTTGCTGCTATCAAGCAGACATTGGACTGGGGTGTATGGGGTTCCGACTCACATCTTAGGGACCCAAGCCAACCTCACCTGCCCGTGGTACATCCTGCTAAATCACAAACGAGGCTCTGGCGACCGGTTGATTGCGGTATAGTGCAGCCCTTAAGGCACAGTTAAATTCCCGGGTCGTCGACGGGTAGAAGCGTCGGCGATGCGAGAAGCTGTGCTTCTGCGATCCCCAACCCGCATGCCCAGCGTGGGGATTATGGGCATTAACCCCCCAATAATAAGGCACAAAAAGATGGCGCTCATTAGGGGAGGCCTATGTCCAGCAGTGGACTACTATAGGCTGATGATGACCTACTAAGTCAACATGACGTATGGAACAGCGCGATCAAAGGTTTGATTCTATGAAAAGTAGTTTAGATTGATGAGTACTTTCACCCTCCAATGTTGTCGGGAGTAGTCTTTTTACAGCCTGTACTTATATTTTGTAGTAATAAATCGATAGGCAAATGAAGAAAGTTACACTAGAAAACTTAAAAAATCCAGTTTATTTCCGATTAGGTTTGATAAAAATGCAACTTGTATATTCACAACAATACGCAGCACACGCATGTCCGCACTTCACGGTAATCTCCGACGAATAAAGTCCCAGTTGCGTTTATCACTCATTTCGCGCGTGGAACACAGCTACCAGTGGCGTTTGGAACCTTATTCGCCGGGCAAAACTCAGCAATGTAATTGTGCCCCAAGTTTAAAACTTAAATAACTTATTGATTTAAATTTATTTTTGAACTTTTTTCGAACTGATTAGATGTAAATGATAGTGTAGATTCCAAAAATGCAATAAAAATAAAAAGGCCCAATGGCGTTTGTGCCCTTATTCGTAGGATACGACGATCTATCTCTGATAGAAGAAGTCTGCTGATCAAGATTGGACTTTATATGCCAGATCGTTTTATCAACACCTCTGTATGCCGTTTATAACATTCTAGATGTTTTTTATTTGAGATAATTAGTTAATTACTTAAAAATCCTTTCACCCATTTCTTCAAAGGAACTAGTTACTCTACTAAATAGTTAATGAAGGAGCTTTGAGAATGCTCTTCATAGTACTAAATGAGATGTCAGAATATATTTGTCCAGATGTTTAAAGAGTAACGAGACTTTTTTTTTTACCGAAGTAGGTTTGCGTTTGACCACACTACCTGATGTTAAATAAGCTTAGCAAACAATTTATTATAAGAGACTTAGCAAATAAATAAACATTTAAATACATGATATTATAAAATCCAGACCCGGAAGAAATATTCGCAGAACATACAAACATTTCTCATGTAGCGGGAATGGAACCCGCGCCTCTGCATCTCAGCTGAGCAATCGCCCGCCACGCCACCGAAGTCGTCACAAATTTACAGTCAAATGTTTTTGTTGGATTTATATGTTCTCAAACCTGTCTTCCATGCGACATTCTCCATCCCGGGCCTTGCAGGCGTTCTTGAAGCGGTCGAACAGCACGGAGCAGGCTTTCTCGTTGTGACAGACAGACAGAGCGTAGGTACAGGTGGGCAGGGTCTCCACGGGGTAAGGGTCTTTTTCTGATGACAAATTTGTATAATTAACTTACAAGAATAGGCAGAGGCACCAGAATAACAAGTAACAATAAATGTATTTTTTAAAAAACCCACGACGATAAAAAGTTTGTTATTGATCATATCATATTTTATTGTAGTACATGCCATGACGGAGGCCTTTAGGCGGCCTAAAAACTCCGACACTAGAGTTGGCCACTAGCTCATATGAACATTCATACATTGTAGTACATAATGATTTTTGTTTTAATAAATATTTTATCTTATTAGTAGGTATAAATCAATTATTGTTCCGTTAAAAATTTATTTGCGCTAAATCAGTACTCTCAAACGCTGAAGGAAAACGTCTTGAGGAAACTGGCATGTCGTTGAAACTAAAAAGTTCCAAAACATGGTGTCAAGTGCACGAAAGGAATTTTTAGCGCATTTTAATCCTTTCACCACACTGGTTTGAAAGAACTAGTGGTACGACTGGATTAGTAGTAATCTCAAGTTACCCACCCTTCTTCATCACGAACACGCAGGGATGGTCGAACAGGAAGTCTCGGAACGAGTTACACTCTGGGTCCACGTTCGGTTCCCGGCAGAGACACGTCGGCTTGAAGAACGGGAACGCTTGGAGCGTACGGAGAGCAGCCTGGCACTTCGTGACCGTCACGGTGGAGCAGGCCACTGAAACAACAGTAAATAAATAAATAAACAACACCCAACAGTCACATACATAGTCCAGACCCTACACTAGGATTCCCTGTGTCGTGGGTATCAGAAACTACGAGTACCATGGTAACACACACACCCGGAAGAAATATTTACAGATCATGAAAACATTTCTTCCGCAGCGGGAATCGAACACGCGCCTCTTGCGTCTCTGCCGAGCAATCGCCCGCCACGCCACCGAGGCCGTCAAATAAATACATACATATTATCCTCAGACCAAATAAAAAGAAAAGACGCCGTGCCGTAGCGCGGGCGCAGGCGGCAGGAGCTATATAACGGTAGTGCACGAAAAGCCTCTTTGAGGTGCACTTTAATAGGTTGAAGGAACTGGTGACGCGACTAGTAGCAGTGATAAGGATGTGTGTGTCAGTCGAATGTAGGGGTATAGTCTGATGCTGGGGCTGGGTAGTTCCCATTTGTTCTATGGAACATGGCGTCATCGAACAAAATGACACATTTTCTTTTCAATTTTTTCCATAGCATACTAGCTTTTCACCCGAGTTCCATGCCATAGAACAAAATGGGAATCAGATTTTCCCAAAATCTTCCCTGAGAAGCTAAATAGCACAGATAATGTCAATTATTCTATTTTAACCATAACCATGAATATAACAACAATCGGTCGTATAGTAGCGAACAATCATTACAGCCAATTCAAGTTAGAGGACATTTCTCATAATGCGATAATCAAGTCAATCAAATTAGTCACTTTGACAAGTGCCACAATAAATTATTATTGTGGCTTTTCTAGAGGCCAGTATAATAAGAAAATCGTAAAGAGGTCTGATTTACCTTGTGCTATAGAACAATTTAAGAAATAAAAGTATTACATGTTCCATAATAACATCCATAACCTTAATTTAAAAACATTCATAAGCCTACTCTCATCTTAATTCGTCCCGGGCACTACAGCGTCCCGTTTGTGAAGGTCAAAGTTGCCTTCTGACGCTGTATAAATCATCTACTATAGATCGTAAAAGGCCTTAGTTTTTAGTACATCCATAGTACAAAATTAAAAAAAATCATATTCTGTCCGATGGCGTCATGTTCCATAGAACATTATGGGAGCTACCCGCATAGAGTGATAAGTTCAGCCATATGAACCATGAGCCATATTACAGGATGCACAAGGAAAAAACGTGAAGCTTTGTAGTATCGCGATAATGTAGCCACAACACTATTTTTATATCTTATGATGAATGGAATACACAACTACCCTCAAAAGTCAAAAGCTCCTAAACACAATTACGCAAGTCGCATCCATTGGTGCGTGGCTGACGAAGGGCTACCACTTCCAAACTCAAACTAAAACACCATTAGGGTAGGCTCGATCTCGCCGTGTTAGATCAAGAGTTAGAGGTAACTTTTTAACGCAGTAAGACCAACCTGTTTTATTATTAAACTAGCTGCCGCCCGCGGCTACGCTCACATGGTATCCTGATAAAAAATAGCCTATTATGTTAATCCAGTAGGTACATGTACTATGTATAATCCAAGTTTCATTCAAATCTGTTCAGCCGTTTAAGCGTGATTGAGGCACAAATTGGGCACAAACATCCTCATAAACTTTCGCATTTATAATATAAGTAAGATGATAATGTAGGTAGGTACTAGCCAATAATATGGATACATTAAGATTGAACGTGGTTTTTTATCAACTGATTTATTATAATATTATAGGTATACATTTTCATGAAATTACGAATTTTTTTTCATGTTCATTTTCTCGTGTACAAGACTGTACATGTTGTTTTAATATTAGGTCCATTTTCTACTAGGTCATGTTGCTAAAGACGTTATGCTAATATGCGGTTTTGCTTTTAGACGTTCTGCTAATATGGCGTTCATAAATGGCAAAGACGTGGAATCGAATCTTCGTTGACAGTAAATAAAACTGTACTTAACAAATATAAGAAATCGCCTGACGGAAAAAAATAGCTGTCAGAATTTTTGGGACTAACCCCCGAATACTCACTAGTCACGGTTTTTTGACAGTTTTTGATGAAAATCTGTCAAAAACTCGTCACTTGAGACGTGCTCAACTCTGAGATACGTTTGAGTATTCGGGGGTAATGGCCTGTTACTTGACCTGTTTAATGTTGTTAATAAATAGCTAACGGTTCTCAGACTAGTCTAGCCCGTCATGTTTCCCGCTCTAACAAGGTTCAGCAAAAACTATCGACGAAAGGGAATCCGGTCACGACAGGATTAAACCCCGGGAATTAGGGACGTTTTTGTGTCGGCCAGACATTAGGGCGTGCCCTGGGATAGGTAGGTCACTATCAATAAGTAGGTAACGTACGTAGATGAAGTACGGTCAGTGACAGAAGAAGAATCCGATCGGTAACAGAAGTTACAGAAGTAATCATTTAAAAGAACTAACAATGATTCCTTTGCCTATTAGGTGCTATTTATAAACAAGTATTTATTTAAAAGAACAAAAAACCCGACCACGTAGAATTTTGATAGTAGGTCTGACATATTTGATTTTGTGACACAATGATGATGATGATGGTGTTGAATTTGTACCATTTTAGTCTACTAGTTTTTTTATCTTGAGTTTAGTATTATAATATATTATTATTTTGGCTACAGAAGCAGCGAAAATAATAAATTGAAAATTGCTTCTTACGGCCGCAGTATCTTGGATTTTTTGACACACTGTTATTAAGAAAATTAAAAAAAATTATAAATTACTTCTCTGCTGAACTGTGAGTAAAAAAAAAGATAGAGTGCATCCAGCTGCTACTCTCCCCGAGCATGTCGTAAAAGTCGACTCATCGATAGTATCCTCTTCAAAAAGTTGGACCTTCTTATACGGGCGATGGATGGGCTGATCACCTGTCACCATGGTTTACCAAATCCATCTTAGGATTTTAAATCAGAACTGGCTGCAAGTTTTCTTATTTTAATTTGTGTCTCTGCCCACTCCATTAGGGATATGGGCCTGATAATATGTATGTATGCATGTACTAATAGTTAATCTGTTATGCTTTTCAAATGTCTCATTTGCCTCCGCTGAAAACCTCTCTAGGTTGATCCAAACAATTGTGCCTACCTGATTATTTATAGACATCTTAGAAAGTAATATCTGACGGCCTCGGTGGCGCGGCGGGCGATTGCTCGGCAGAGACGCAAGAGGCGCGGGTTTAATTCCCGCTGCGGAAGAAATGTTTGCATGATCTGTAAATATTTCTTCCGGGTCTGGGTGTTGTGGTACCATGGTACTCGTAGTTTCTGATACCCATGACACAGGGAATCCTAGTGTGGGGTCAGGACTATGTATGTGACTGTTGGCAGTTATTTAAAAAATCTTTACCAATCTTAGCGACATTTCACAAACATGATCATTTTTTGAAGTCGTATTTAAAAACACCATTGGACTACCTGAAAGTGTCAAAGACGTGACGAGGGTCTATCGCGGCTAATGTTCAGAAATTCTGAACATTTCTCGTAATGTTCAGAAATTCTTAAACATTCCTTCTAATTTGGCTTGGCCTTTTGAGCCAGTAAAATATCACCGGTGATTTGTCATTTTCAAGTCGTGTTTCCTTGTTCGTAACAACAATTGGGATACTAAGGAGCGCCTTTGGCTTGACTCGCTATTTTATTATATTTTGACTTCTCTGCTGGACCGGGTGTGAAGAAAAACAGAATGCGTCCAGCTGCTTCTCTCCCTGAGCATGTTGTAAAACGACTAATGGATAGTATCTTTTCCAACATGATGGACCATCTATATGGGCGATGGGCTGATCACCTGTCACCATGGTTTACCATATCCATCTTGGTACTTTGGATCAGGAGTGGCTGCAAGTTTTCTTGTTATACCGACACATTCTGCCCACACCTATTATAATAGGGATACGGAGGTAAGGAGGTAGATACCTGTGGCTCTATTCTAACACGGAAAACGTAGGCTATATGTTATTCCAGGTCATAAACTATGTGAACTTCAAGTTACGTTACGGGAATGAGTGAAGAAAATTCACACTCAAACTTGTGCATTTATTACCCACGACGGACGGAACGGCGAAGGTATAATTATGCGTTTGGCCTAAGAGAATCTATGTTTATTTGTGTGTTTGATTGTTACCATTTTCCTCAAAAACGACTGAACCGATTTCGATGCGGTTTTTTGCATTTCATTGGTGTAATTTCAGGGAAGGTTCTTAGATATGTTTACGGCCATAGCCCACTAGGGGGCGCTGCAGCAGCATAGTTTTCTACAGCAATTAAATTGTCTCACTGCTGGGCAAAGAGACCGTGAAAGGAACAATTACACGGGTAGTAGTAATATTGATTGCCAGTCAGACAGTAAGTCAGTTTTATATATCTAGATGAAATCGGATTGCTTTGAGTGAGAGTAATAATTATTAACGAATTTTTAATGGTCCTGTTTTTATTGGTTTATTTTAAGATCATTTTCGTCACTGGCTTTCATAATAAATTGTTTAATGATGCAAAATTTGAGCTTAAAGATGAAATAAGATCGAGTCCGAGTATAGGTAAATAATAAGATAGGTACTAAAAATTGTGATATACAGGATGAAATTTTTTAGGAAATTTCTGTTTAGGAAAATTCGATGGACCTTTGAGTAAAACTGCTTCAAGACATCTTAGTCCCTTTAAATTTATAAGTTTAGATTTCATGGTCTTCCTTCTAATTATTTACCACGTTTTATTATCATCTTCCTGTCCTTATCCCTCTATGTGGGGTTGGCACAGCATGTTCTTCTTCCATTCCCTTCTGTCACTTGTCATCAAGCAAGTTTAAGAATAGGCAGGCCACATAGCGCAAAGGTCAGTTAACAATTAGGTACTTAAGATTGTCGAAGCCGCGGAACGTAATGTAAAATGAAGAGTAGGATGGCTCCCCGCTCAATGAATTGATAAAGATGATGATGGATGGAGGTAACCAAAATCTATCGGAAGTATTGGGGAGGCCTGTGTAAATTAACTTGTTAAAATGTCAATCGTTAGTCTAATTAATGTTAGTCATTGACATAATTAAGTAGGTAAGTAAATCCATTATGATCATCATCATTCCCAGCACGTTTATGCCCGTTGCTGCGTATAAGCCTCCCTTCGCTTGTGCCATCCAACACGATCCTGCGCTAGTCTAATCCGTTAACGGTCCACGATCTTTACTAAATAAATAAATTTAACAATAATTAAAGGTTCATAGGCACGAGCTTTACTTCTCTGCTGGACTGGGAGTGAAGAAAAAACATAGAATGCGTCCAGCTGCTTCTCTCCCCGAGCATGTCGTAAAAGTCGACTAAGGGATAGTATCCTCTCCAACATGATGAGATACAATAAGCAAGTATTCCCAAGGAGGGTTGACGTCAGGCAGGCGGCCGGTCATAAAACACCTTAGCCAAAACTCTTACAGCATGATCCTTGAATCATCCATGGATCATGCTGTGCCGACCCCACATAGAGTGGGATAAGGAAGATGATGATGATGACATAGGTACGAGCTGATACATAATAATACCAATGCGATTTTGAGACAATGACGTCGCAAAATCATAACTGAAGCTGCTGAAGCGCGATTATAACAAGATAAAAAAGACAATTATAATGAAAAATACAAAAACTAACTAAACTATAAACTGATCCAAAACTCTAAAAGTTATAAAAATACCTCAAAAGTGCGAGTCGATTTCGCAAACGAAGGATTCCGGAATGTTTCATGTATGGGGGCCACTATTATTTTATTATTTGTTGTTATAGTGTCAATAGAACTACACACTGTGAAAATTTCAACCCTTTAACTATTACGGTTCATGAGATACAGCCCGCTGACAGACGGATGGACGGACAGCGGAGGCTTAGTAATAGGGTCCCGTTAGCACCCGTCTGGTACGGAATCCTTAAAAATTAATATCGCAAGTCGTTGCAGTGTGTGGCAGCCTTAAAACCAAAATAATTTAGAACAAAACAAACAAATTACCCAATATCTGTACCCACCCGCAGTTGACAATGATAAGTCGACCCATTCCAAGCCCACTAATTAAGATGAATGCTACATTTTGTACCTATTGTTTCTTTCAGAAACTTTTTTGGAAACGTTCGATTTTCAAAGCATTCACAAAATGGCGGGTATTGACAAAATGGCGGGCTGTCAGCCCCTTGTCAGTTCCTATTGTCGTTTGATGGAGATCAAACGGATAGCCGGGACTGATCTATGCTTCTACACTATCTAAGTTACATTTTCTACAGTAATATAATTATTACTAGCTTTCGTCCGCGGATTTGCTCGTGTGGGATCCGTATATTTAGCCAGTTCACTGCTGAATGGATTTGAATGAAACTTGGAATATACATTTCGACCTGGAAAACAAATGGGCTATTTTTAATCCAATTGAGAGCAAAGCCGTAGGTGGTAGCTAGTATGTCTAACTTTATGCGTAGATCAGGATTTCATCTGACACTTTTTTTGCGAAATACAAAAAGCATTTTCATGTATTTTATAAAATTACCTGATTCTATGGAATTAGATGAAGCAGGGAATATTTAATTTCCTAAAGACGTTATCGGGAACAATGGTTATTTACAACAATGGATGTTTTTCATACGTTGAAAAAGCCAGCTAATTTGTGTTACATTGTTATACTGTTACTAAGCCAGGTAGTTACCACATCTATAGTAGATGATTTATACAGCGTCAGGAGGCAACTTTTACCTTCACAAACATGACGCTGTAGTGCCCGGGACAAATTAAGATGGAGTAGGCTTGCCCAGCTTGTAGGCTTCCATCCTCTCAGCTTCCTATTATTACACGTACCTACTATCTATATTTCAAATCCGTTCAGCCGTTACGTCGTGATTGAGGCACTAACATTGGCGCATCCTCATAAACTTTCACATTAGAGTAGGTACAGACATTAACAACCTCGGTGGCTTAGCGGGCGAGTGTTCGACTGAGACGCAAGAGGCGCAGGTTCAATTCCTGTTTGCCTGTTCTGCAAATATTTCTTCCGGGTCTGGGTGTTTCAATACTATGTATTTGGTTCCCATAGTGCCTACAAGCTTTGGCTAATTTGGGGCTAGAAGGCGCTGTGTGAAATGTCCACAAATATTTATATTCATTTATCTACTTTTAGGTACAAAAACATCTTAGTTCTTACTTCCACGAGTATCAAAAGCGAAAGTCAGCTACATAATCTGGTACCGATATGGGTCACGGTCCAAAATTCACGGATAAAATTGACGCGGAGTGCCATTGAGGCCCAAAAGAACCCTCCAGCCGACCTCAAGTACCCTCCGTCGAAGAACCAGATTATACGGACACAGATATGTTTTAATACACGATGAATTAAGTAAGTATGTAGATAAGTTCGTATGGGCTAGTGGCCAACTCTAGTGACGGAGTTTTTAGGCCGACTAAAGGCCTCCGTCACAATTGGGATAGGTGACCGCAAGTGGCATTACGAGCTGAGCGCTTCCGTGCTTCGGAGGGCACGTTAAACAGTCGGTCCCGGCTTTTAAGTCGTTAAGCCATGACGGAGGCCTTTAGGCGACCTAAAAACTTCGTCACTAGAGTTGGCCATTAGCTCATACGAACATACATACATTCGTTTAATTACTTGTTTGAAAGAATTTAGTGTTAAAAAATACTGTACAATAAATGAGTTACTTCGATTTATTCCCGCATTTAATCCCGCATTTTAAAATAGGAGCTGAATAAGTAACACTACTAGTTTTAAAACTTTTAAACGTCATTCGTCATACCTACTTACGGAATTTACCTTACAAACAGACCATCCCATTTTAGACTATTTTAAGCTGGGTTCAAAACTATTCCAGGTTGACTGAAAGCAAACACTGAGTATATTTCATAAACCAATTCTATCTATCTAGTCGTGTCACTAGTTCTTTCGAACCAGTGTGGTGAAAGGAGTTAAAGTGCACCTCAAAAGTTCTTTTCGTGCACTTGCCACATGTTTTCGAATATCAATTTATCAATACGCAAAACGCTGATACACGTCTCCCGCAGTGAAGAATCAATAGCTATCGATAAAGTCTGGTCTGACCTCCTTCCTTTGTGAGGGTCACAGAGCCTATGTCGGCCATCTTTTGTTGCCGCTCCATTGTTACTCGTATGAACGTTTATTATAAACTTTTTTCATGATATATCGCTCCGTGAGCCAGGTAGAGATGACAGGGTATTTGTAATTTTACTCGTGGTAAAGTGGAGAGAGATTAGCTTCGATGTAGAAAGATAGGTATGACGACCTCGGTGGCGAGGCGGGCGAGTGCTGATCTGAGACGCAAGAGGCGCGGGTTCGATTTCCGCTACGTCAGAAATGCTTGCATGTTCTGTAAATATTTTTTCCGGGTCTGGGTTTTAATGTAAATGTAAACAAAGGTGAAATATTTTTTGATTTGAGAGGTGAATTTACTTTTTTATTTACAAATTAATGATAATAAAAAAAATAGCCTTTATCATTTCTTGATTAAAACAAAACATTCTATTTATTATATTTTTTGAGTATAGCTAATATAAAATTTACTAAAATACTTGCTAAAATTAATAAGCAATATTCAAATTTTCGCATGTTTGGAGCTAATTACAAAGCACATTGAGCGGGGTTCTTCAATTTCTTCAACATTATAATAATGAGCAAAACTTTTTTTGTAACAGAGTTTACACACGAAACTACATTCTTTACAAGTAGCGGATTACTGTGGCACATCTTGCACGAGAGAAAGAGAGCGAGAAAGACTACCTTCTGCAAATCTAGTTAAATTTTTTGAATCGTATTTGTAGGTGTCGTCAGTCTAATTAATCAGTTATTCAATTTCAAAAGTTCTTTATTGTAATAAATAACTTGTACATTTCCAATGTGAATTATATCCTAGAATGTATAACTTGCACTGTTTAAAGCGTTTATCAAACTAAGGCGCTTCTCAATCAGTTATTCTCAAATTACGTCCAGCCGTCACACATCTACACAATTCTGACCCCACACTAGGATTCCCTGTGGGTATTAGAATCTATGAGTGACTTGATACCACAACCCGGAAGAAATATTTGAAAAATACGAAGAAAGAGAGCGTGAAATGAAATATCTTGGCGACATCGCACTGGAGGAATTGAGGTAGTCATTTTGTCAAAAAAATAAAAAATAGTACTGACTATTTTTTTAAAAGACAGAAACTTGGGACAGAAGCTATTTCATTAATTAAGTACCTACTACGAAACGGATCATTGCAAGATTTCAGGAGCTAATTACTAGTTTTATCTATACCTAATCAACGGTAAGAAATTGGGACTAACCATGATGTGCCATATCAAGTGAAGACAACTGTTTCTCTCAAACTAAGGTTAGAAGTCGAAGCTATTATACAACGTGTAACATAATGTCCCTATAAGCCCGAAAGGGGTGTATTCAGACCGAGCACTTGAATACATTGACGTGTGCAAAAGTTCAATACATCATATTTGAAATTCCAATACAATTAAAAACAAATTATTTCATGAGAAATTTGTGACAACCCTATGTGTTTGTTTACCATTTGCGTAGGTAACAAACACACGCCCACCCTCCTATCGCGTCGGACCCACACATACGCAGACAATTGAACGCGCGGCAAGTTTCAAAAAGTACCTAGGTGTAATCACCAAAGTTTTCGTAAGAATTTGCAATTTTTTTAATTCTACGTAGAAATTAAAGTCGAAGATTAAAATCACAATATCTTTCACACATAAAAAAACAACTACCTACCTACATCTACCTAGGTAGTTACCTAAGGACCTAGGTACAGGAAAAGTTAAGTTATACCTTTTCTCCCTTCTTCTTGGTTGGCTCGGAACACGGCTAATTGACATGGTAGGTATTAGGTAGGTATGTAGGTACCTAGGTTGGTATTACTGGTACACATTCACATTCACAATCACAAAATTATTTTTGTCATTTTTTATTAGTAAGCTAGGTACTAATGGGGTACCTACTAGGTAGGGTGATAGGTTAGGTACCTATCATCATACCTACCTATCACTGAATTTTATCACTGTTGACACACACAGTAGGTACTCGGTATCCATCAAAGGGAAGTAGGTACAACACACCACCGAATTCCCGGTCTTCCCTCACTGGTGCGCCGGTGGAAAGATCCCGTCGAGAGAAGACGGTTCACCAATCCCAGAAAATAGCCCGTAAGATGGCAATGGCCGCCCTGGATAACGCTCTCTGTAGAGCTGACGCGCCGCTACTAAGCTATTAATTATTTGGTGCTGCTCCAACACACACACACAACACCATATCATAATACTCACCGTTTGAGTACAAAGCCGACATCGTATCGTTAATTAGTTACGCGAACCGAGAGATTGCTTGTTGCAGTTGTTGCAAGGAACGAATGCTAATTGCGACTGATAAAAACCGATCTGTTTTGCGACCAAAAGTAGGTACCTATTGCCGAAAGCCGAATTTTTAGGGTTCCTTGTCTGGGATAACCCACTAAATACCGATTGGGAAAAAAAAGGAAAAAAACTTCACCATACATCTACTACTACTACTACTACTGTCGTCGTGTCCGTGTCGCTAGCTCTTTTGAACCAGTGTGGTGGAAGGATTAGAGTGCACCTTGAAGGTTCCTTTCGTACACTTTGACACACGTCTATGACATGCCTGGTTTCCTCACGAGGTTTTCCTTCACCGTTTGAGAGCATTGATATTGCACACATAAATTTCGAATCCAAAAATCCATAGATTCGAACTCACGACTTAAGGATGGGAAGGCGGGGTTCATACCAATATGCTACCATGTGCTCCATCCCCATTTGCTACTAGGTACCTACCTACTTACATAATAACCTACCAACAATTACGTAGTTCAATCAAGAAAAGTAAAAAACAAATAAACCTACGGAACCAATTTGATTTTATTAAACAAACGCTTGCGGTGCGG
Source organism: Scotopteryx bipunctaria (assembly GCA_949320045.1). Lineage (NCBI taxonomy): Eukaryota > Metazoa > Arthropoda > Insecta > Lepidoptera > Geometridae > Scotopteryx > Scotopteryx bipunctaria. Next base: position 4,209,399 of record OX439465.1, read on the forward strand.
TGTCGGTTGACGGTTGCGGATTTTGAATTTAGCAAAGGCACCGACAGCCAATTAGGGCGAGGTGCCATCCCACTAGTTGTTGTTGTTGTTTCAATGCAACCAATGACAAATAGGCTGTTCACGATGAAAATGAAGATTAGTAAGACAGATAAGTCACAACCTTTGACTTTAGTGCCCAAGTAGGTAGGTACAAAATTGCATTGAAAAATGCTCCAATGAATATTGGAATAATACATCGTTGGAAAAACTAAAGTGGAATAGGGTCACGGCTTTATCCTCAGGCACGGTAGACCTCTTCTCATACTTCTTGTTACCTACTCAAGATGCTTTTAAGGCCCGAGTAGGTAGGTACAAAATTGAGTAAGTATCACGGCTTTATCCTCAGGCACGGTAGACATCCTCTCATACTCCTTGGCACCCACTGAGGATACCTTTAAGGCCCGAGTAGGTAGGTACAAAATTGAGTAGGTAAGGTACCTATCTCCTATACTAGGTACTTAACAAAGAGATCTGAAAGGATGTTTACGGTGCCTAGGGATTTTAGTCGTGATGTGACCTTACATTTTAATTACCAATAAATACCAAGGTACCACTAGGCCTTCAAAAAAAAATAGAAATTACTTATTAAGCCACCTCGTTATTAGGTAAGTAGGTAGGCATTTTACTAATGGTGTCTGTTCTGTAACCTGTTTCATCTAGAGTTCACACTTAAAGGTCAAAAAACAGCTGTAAATAGGGATGCCTCATGTTGTGTCAACTTACGTATTGGAGCAAAGTTTAAGAGACATTTCATGAATGAAAACCTTTGAAATTTTAAAAGTCGTTGAACAAACGTTGTTCGCAATGACGTATAGAACACCCCCGTTTCGGGCTTATAGGGACATTATGTTACACGTTGTATAAAGCTGCGTTCACTAGGGGACAAATGTCTCGCGACACGTGTCGTTAGAGACGCGGGCGGTGTCGGGTTAAGCTCCAACTCGTTTTATAAATATTATGATTGCAAGGGATAATTTTCCAAAAAAATAGCCAAGCGTGGTTTCTTGCCTGTATCTTCCACGCTTGGTCGCGTTACGAATACGAGGGATTCTGGGCTTTAAATGTAGATTTAAGTGTCTAAAGTTATATCCAAGATTTCACGGAATAAAGTATTTGAAGTTTTGTCATTTGTGTGCACACCTTGTCAACATCATCATCATCATCTTCCTGCCCTTATCCCACTCTATGTGGGGTCGTAAGAGTCGTACTCTATGTAAGAGTTTTGGCTAAGGTGTTTTATGACCGGCCGCCTGCCTAACGTCAACCCTCCTTGGGAATACTTGCTTATTGTATCTCATCAAGTTGGAGGATGCTATCCCTTGTCCACATGTTATGCATTATTAACATAATAAGTTATGTTGCCATGTCGTTGATGTCGTGCGATGTCGCTTAACTTCGCTGGACATCTCTAGCGTTACGTGTCGTGGGACATTTTATCTCTTAGTGTATTTAAGAGGCTTAAAACGTCAAAAAGTTCAACTCCAGCTGAAAAGCTTTAAAACTTGATCATACGAAGTTAGCCTTAAGTAGTAAGTGGTAGGTGCGTGAGATAACGAAACTTTTAAAGTCACTTTAGCGGTAAATCATGGGATTTTATAAAGTTTCTAAGGTTTTGACGTAAGTACAAATCTGACTAACCTTACAACTTTTCTATTGTTTTAGTTAGTTAACTGATAAAGAATACATTTATAAATCATACTAGCTGCCGCCCGCGGATAAAAGATAGCCTAATGTTAATCCAGCACAAGTAGATACTATGTATCGAACCCGCGCCTCTTTTGTCTCAGCCGAGCACTCGCCCGCCACGCCACCGAGGTCGTCAAATAATCGTCAAATAAAATATACATTACCTATTTTCAGATTTATAATATAGGTAAGATGTTCGTATGTTGCTATTAAAAGCTTTTTTGACCACGCCAAGATCCAAGATCACATTTATTATGCTCTTTGTTATTATGACATACACTTATCTCTGTGATGTTTTATTCCTGTCCCTGGTGCGGTGAGGTCAACATACCACGCACCGCATTTACACCGATTCATCATCATCATCTTCCTGTCCTTATCCCACTCTATGTGGGGTCGGCACAGCATGATCCTTGGATCATGCTGTAAGAGTTTTGGCTAAGGTGTTTTATGACCGGCCGCCTGCCTGACGTCAACCCTCCTTGGGAATACTTGCTTATTGTATCTCATCATGTTGGAGGATACTATCCCTTGGTCGACTTTTACGACAAGCTCGGGGAGAGAAGCGGCTAGACGAATTCTATGTTTTTACACCATTAAATTCCATAATCCAAATTTTTGACGACCTCGGTGTCGTGGCGGGCGAGTCCCACTACGGGAGAAATGTTTGTATGCTCTGCAAATATTTATTCCGGGTCTGAGTGTGTAGTATTATGTATTATAAATATGTATTTACAAAAAAAGTACATAAATACTAGCTGCCGCCCGCGGCTTCGTTCGCGTGGTATCCGAATAAAAAATAGCCTATATGTTAATCCAGTACATGTACTATGTATATTCTAAGTTTCATTCAAATCCGTACAGCCGTTTAGGCGTGATTGTGGCACAAACATCCAAACATCCAAACTCACAAACTTTCGCATTTATAATATAAGTAAGATTCTGTCAGCCATCTGGTTCCCAGACAAGCTTAGCTTAGTTTGGGGCTAGATGGCGCTGTGTGAAATGTCCACAAATTATTTATTATTTAAATAGTATTTGGACAGGGAGGCTGGCAAAATCGAAAGCAGGTGGATCACATTAGCCGGATGCCTTCGGACAGATGGGCGAATGCCGTAACATCCTGGCAGCCCGATGGAAGGCGAAGTCGTGGTCCAAGAAAGCATGGGCGGGACGATCTCGACTCCTTCGAGCGAGAATGGTGGGAGACCTCGAAGAACCGAGATGGTTTGCGAAGTTTGGGGGAGACCTTTGCTCAGCAATGGGATGAAATCGGTTAACAAAAAAATATATATATAGCTATGTACGTCTGAGAATTTGTCACTGACGTTGCGGTGCAAAAGCGTCCTCCGCTGGGAGTCTGTTGACGGTTTGTTCACGCGCTACCATGCATGGAGTTTCTTTAACAAAAGGTTTCTTTCTTAACTAGAAGGTTTTTTACTTTGGAACTTCACGATATTGTTACTTATATTTATATTTTTACTTATATATATTATTATTGTTACTTCTCTCTGGACTGGAAGTAAAGAAAAAACATAGAATGCGTCCAGCTGCTTCTCTTCCCGAGCATGTCGTAAAAGTCGACTAAATGATTTAACTCTCAAAAATGATGGACCATCTATATGGGCAATGGGCTGATCACCTGTCACCATGGTTCACCATATCCATCTTGGGGCTTTGAATCAGAAGTGGCTACAAGTTTTCTTATGTTTGCCCGTATCCTTAATAGGGTGGGCAGAGCCATAAGTGATCATAGGAAAACTTGCAGCCACTCCTGATACGAGTATCAAAGTTGGAGGGTGACCTTACTCCACTGTGTACTTTCGACACATACGACCTTTTTATTTCACTTTTGTAATACTTTTCGTTGCGCCGAACGGAATGAAATATTATTCAAAGCTTCGGTTTTCTAAATAACGGAAAATGTAATATGAAGTACAGTAGTACAACCAATATTGTGCGCCGCGGAAATTTTCGTCTAACTTTTGAAATACGAACTAACGCGACGATGATAATGTAGAGGATACAAGATGTTACAATAATTTTGTAAATACTTATTTTTTCAAGGGTTGATTCTGTTATTATTAGTTGACTATTAGTTGTATATTCGGACAAATTCGGTTTTCATACAAAGCACAAAGTTTGCCGAGGCTCACAATATTTGTGGTACTACTGTACGTAACTGTCACGATAGTCACCCCGGTTCGTAAGTTTAGCTCTCTTAAAGGATGATAGATGATTTTAGATGGCGCTGTTTTTGGTATATAAAGTAAAGTATTTTGTCCTAAAAACTACCAATTGTAATTAAGGTTTACTTATATCATTTATTCACAAAAATACAGTCACTTGTGAAAAAGGTAGGTACATTATTATGTAAGTAGCGGGCTGATAGCACCAAAAGTCTCCGCTTTATTAAGGCAGACGTTTTAGAGAAATTTTAGACTTCAACAACAAGCTATTCAAAGTATTCGCCATTTGTTTTATTTTTTTCTACTGAACGAAATTGAAACTCCTAATGGGCCTTTTACTATTTAGTAGTTTTCTTATGCAGAGCCGAGGGCATTGAAGTCATTGCTTTAGATTATTGACTTTCCAAGTTCATGTACCTACTCAGCCGTTAGAATTTTGCACGAAATGAGAAATGTGGATGATTTGGATGTAGCAAGGACCCAATGTTGAGACTAAAAATGAGATCGACTTCATCATGACGGACAAAAAGTACATACGGAGCCGAAACGTGGACACCCACAGTTCGGCCAGTGCACCAGTTCAATGTCGCTCAGCGAGCTATGGAAAGAGTTATGCTCGGAGATTCTCTGAAGAATAGATTTTTTTTTTAAATCTGAAGTAGGTTTGCGTTTAACCACACTCTACCTGATGTTAAGTAACAGTGTGGTCTAAGAAGAAGCACGCTTACCTAGAAGAAATCTATTGATTCTCGATTTAAAGACACCCATATTATACTTTTCAGGAAATACAGACCCTGGCAGAGAGTTCCACGTTTTTGCAGTGCGTATAAAAAATGTGGACTCAAAGCGCCTAGTACGAACATTTGGAATGTCAACCAAGAATTCGTAATAATACTATCCGATAGGGAACCATCGACATAGCTCAAATAATTAGTAAGCTGAACTGACAATGGGCTGACCATATTTGCCGAGGAACCGACAGTCCACTGCTGGACATAGGCCTCCTCCAATGAACGCCATCGCGCCCTATCTTCGGCTTGACGCATCCAGTTTTCGCCTGCCGAGTCGCGGTCTCCACGGTTTCTTCAGCAGAAACTTACCAAGTTCAGATCCGCAGACCCTCGGGATGATCTCCAGTATGGCGGAACAGGAGGCGTCTTCAAAGCAGAGCTGTCGCGCCAGGAGGCAGTTCAGGATGGCCATGGTGCCCTTTAGACCGGGCCCTGGGAACAAAGAATGCGATTAGCATCAAAAACATAATACTATTTACATTACTAAACTTTGCTCGTACTTCTCTGCTGGACTGGGAATTAAGAAAAAGCATAGAATGCGTCCAGCTGCTTCTCTCTCCGAGCATATCGTAAAAGTCGACTAAGGGATAGTATCCTCTCCTACATGATGGACTATTTATATGGGCGATGGGCTGATCACCTGTCACCATGATTCACCATATCCATCTTAGGATTTTTAATCAGAAGTGGCTGCAAGTTTTTTTTGTTTACTTGTGGCTCTGCCCACCCCATTAGGGACACGGGCGTGATAAATGTATGTGTATGTGTGTACTTTGTTCGCTTTGTAGTAAATTTTGTATTATTTTGTAAGATTATCCCCCGAAAACTCAAACGCGACTTAGAGTTGAGCACGTCTCAATTCACGGCTTCTAAACAGTTTTTAATGAAAATCTGTCAAAACACTCGTCACTTGAAGCGTGCTCAACTCTGAGATGCGTTTGAGTATTCGGGGGTATTTCTGTTAAATTTAGATCGCATTCAGCTTTTACATCACTGGAAACCAAAATACATTGACACTTGCTCACACACAATACCGATCGGTGTCCATCCAGCGGTACCATGCGAGCAGTACCAAGTTAAACATGGCTGAGTATCTAACTCAAAGAGGTACCTAATGAACCTCGATTATAGTACGTTTGTTCAACAAACAAAACTGCGTCAACTGCAGTTTGCAACTGCAAACCAAAAGGAATATTTTCCATTTTCTGTTTGAGTTTCAATTTTAACTTTAGCTTCTCGAAATTCGGAACGGCACTCTTGACATTTTTAAAAATAGACGATTCTAAATAACTACTCCAGATTTCGTGGATCGATATGCTACGGTGTGAGTGTAGTCGTTAGGCGCCGTATTCACTAGGGGACAAATTTATAATAATAAATCTTTATTCTCAGACAACTTAGTCCATAGCACAATAAAAAAACAAACACATTCAAAAACAAATTACACATACAAAATAAAAATATAAAAAGTACTAAAAAGAAAAAGAAAATTAAGAAAAAGCATTACATAAGAAAATAAAAGGTATGATTGTTTTCACCCAGTGGTGAAGTATGGGACACTCATACTTGTTGGCTATAACTTTTAGTATGCTGTTGTGACTGCCTCTGACTCTATTTAACAATGATGTTATTCGTTTCCGCACAATAGCCGCGAACCCATCTACTCGAGCGTCCGCGAACATGCCCGTAGCACGGCAAAATCGAGGCAGAAATTCCTACGATGCGAGTCGCTTGAGACATCGCACGTCCATATTGCTTGCAATGCAATGTTGCTAGGTTTGTCGTGCACGGTCGGGCAACGTTGCTCGACTTTGCTTAGTATGTCTAGTGACGCGCAAAGCGAGGCATTTGTCTCCTAATGAGTACGAGGCTTAAGTTTTAATTTGATTCTACCAATGTCCGTGTTGCTCTAGCCAGAGTAGACTGGTGGATATTCAAAAAAAGAATATGGCTGGTAAAAAAATGAGAGGGTCTGCCAAAAAAATAAACAAAGGAATAAAAATTTTTGACTTTGACTTTGATACCTAGTAGGTACCTACCTACCTAGGCAGTGTGTTGACAAATGACGCACTATCGACGCAGACGTCGTGTATCGCGTGGATAGAGTGTCAAGTGTACAAAAGGAGCCTTTGAGGCGCAGATTGAATCCTTTCACCACACTTGTTTGAAAGAACTAACGACACGATTAGTACCTAGAATTAGTACAGAGCATGGTGAAAACGCGGGCTTTTGATAGCACATACAGTAGGTAATAGAAAGGTCTGAATAATAATGAATTGAATAAACTGCGCTTCGAATAGTTTGCACAAATAGCTTAGCCGAGCCAGATTCTGCAGCGATCGATGAACAGAGAGATCACAGATAATGAAATACCTAGCAGATCATTATGTGAAAAACTAAGGCCTATTTACTATTGTCTAAATCAAAACGTTTTAATTTGATATTTCTGATGACTGGCTAAAACTGCATACTGCTGCGGCCTTTAGCGCATTTCGTGTTTACTGGATAAATGTGCTGAAGCACGCTTCTGTGTAGTATGACCCCGGTATTGTGGATGAAGTGACTATAATTTAATCTGCGGTTGTGGTCAACTGTTACGGACATCCGACCTTGCAACAGAATTTATTCAAAATTAAATAGTTTTCATAAATAATTCTGTTAAAAGAATGTATCATCAAGCAGTAGATAGGCAGACGATATAGATAAAAACCGTGGGCAAGGTTGGCACAGAACCTATGCCCAGCTATGGGCAATAGACGGGATAAAGATGTTGAAACTAACTTTATATTACGCCTGAAGCGCTCGTGGTGTAGCTTGATTAAGCGTTCTTGACTGATCGTCAAAGTAAAGCAACGGTATGCGCGGTCACAAATTGGGATGGGTGACCGCAAGTGGTATTACGAGCTGAGCGCTTGCGTGCTTCGGAGGGCACGTTAAACAGTCGGTCCCGGCTTTTAAGTCGTTAAGCCATGACGGAGGCCTTTAGGTGGCCTAAAAACTCCGTCGCTAGAGTTGGCCAGTAGCTCATACGAAGATACATACAATACATACATTACGCCATTCCATCAAATGCCTCGTGAGTCTCATCCAATGATTGCGGACTACGATGTCATTCGGCCAGCACTATTGTTCAAAATAACCAAAAATATATAATATCGTAAGCGGTAATACCGATCTGGATTATCGCAGAAGTGTGTTTGCCATAATTTCTCAACGAACGTCTTAAAATTATATTCAGTTTTAAAGCAATATTCTGAAAGTGTCTAACTGTCAAACTCTTAGAAAAGTGAATAAGAAATCTACTTTATCAGATTAAAGTAATACGGCCAGTGATCGGCAGCCCTTTTAAAAATTCAGATGATCGGGCCTTTTTCGATTTTAGTAGAAACTTTCACGGATTGTTGGATAATTGACAACCAATTAACGATTTTTATTTACAAGTTATTTTTATTACTAAATTCCATACATACATATATACACGCCAGCTTCGTGTTAGCGGCTGGACTTGTTAAGGACAGCGATTTGATCAAATACAATCTAATAGCCGGTTCCAATGTTCTAGTCTACAAAAAACGAAGGATAACAACGTTGCTATGATAATTAAATATCCGTGATCCATTTGTAGAATATTGGGGTCGGGCATAAGACCACTATATAATAAATGCGAAAGTTCGTGATATGTGGAGGTGTGACGCATACGGTGTCTTAATCCTCCCGGACATAAGGCACAACTATGTACTATGCTCAACTGGTTGTGCCGTGGGTACTTTTGATTTCCTTCTACACAACTGAGGTAAAAGAAAGAAAATAATTCATTGGCAACATAGGTATCTGCTCATAAAAATACAGGAATGAAAAATTAAATGGCAGAGAATAGGGCAAAAAGAGAGAGATGAAAATACATATACAGACCTAACCTACATAACACATGTCCTGGTTGCTCTGTCATTTAGAAAAAAGTTGCCAAAAGGTCCTAACTCAGCTTTGAGCTACTTCACTTGGGTACCAGTTGAAGTAGCGCTAGTTACCAACGACTCAACCCAGACACACGGCACAATTACTGTGCCCATCCGGTTGAGTCATAGGTAACTCAGAAATCACTCTGATTCCTCTTAGCACAACTACATCTATTCTCCCAAGCGCTGATAATAAACCGCAATGACGCCGAGGTTATTTCTCCTTCGGCGTAGTCGGGTAACAATACACGAGCAACTTCGTGGATAACAATCATAGCTGCATTTATGTAGTTTAAGCTTCATGTTCTAAAAATAGTCACTTGGCTGGCTCCAACCAAAATCGATTACAGCCGTCTAGCGTGGCTATTAGTGGAATACTAACACTTACTATCTAGTTGGTAGTGGCCCCGCCTTCCGATCCTAAGGTTGTGAATTCAAATCCGGTCGTGTACCAATGGATTTTTCTGTGCGAAAAAATTATGTGCGCTATACCAGTACTCTCAAACGGTGAAGGAAAACATCGTGAGGAAACTCGCGGCTTAGTTAGCTCCGCACGTATAGACCACGTCTTTCCTGTGGACAAGGCCGCCTAAGCTGAGAGGATGGAATATGTGCTGGGCAAGCCTACTCCATCTTAATTTGTCCCGGGCACTACAGTGTCCCGTTTGTGAAGGTAAAATTTGCCTCATGACGTTGTATAAATCATCTACTATAAAAAAAAAACAACTCCGTCACTAGAGTTGGCCACTAGCTCATACGAACATACATAAAGATATCTACTATACATGGTAAAAGGCCTTAGTTTTTTTTAGTAAAGCACACATAATAGAAACTCAAAGCTAGATAACTCCTGAATACCTAAAAATGTTGAAAATAACACCCGTACCTACTCGCAATGATGACACTCATCTGAATATTAAGCTGAATCCACACTGGCTTACAAATAGCAACGGTTAATTATTCAGACTACGTTCACAGTTTCACGAGTGTACAGGATAAATGGAGAAGTAGGATAACCAGAAAATAGATGGAATCTGTGGCGACCATTCAACACTGCGACAGCTCAATACTTAGTTGTTTGTACAATACAATTACTATTGTTAGTTGTAAACTGAACTAGCAATAAGTACCTAAATATTGTTATTTTTTTCCTTGTAAATCGTTAATAAATAAAAAAAACTTCAGTCAAACCGCAGATACAATATATGTAAACAAATCGTCAGGAATCAACCTAAGATTTTCTTTTTATTGTTGTGAGATTTACCTATTTACCTAAAACTAAAGTGATTTATCGTAATAACGAAAAATACGAGACCGAAGTAAACCCACTTATTTTGAACTAGTGGAATGCTTTGCGATATTGTCAGAGTTCAGTTTTTCAAGTTTTTTCATACGAACTTCATCCTCTCGCCAACAGGTGAGGGAAAATAACGTCAGGAAACCGGCATATCGAAGAACCAAAAAAAAAAGTTCAAAAATATGTGTCAAGTGCAAGAAAGAAGCCTCTTGAGGCGCAAAATCCTTTCACCACACTGGTTTGAAAGAAGTAGTGACATGGCTATGAGTAGTCCGTCATACAAATGATCGCCTTTTCCACATTGTTCTGGGTACCTACCTAATAAAAATCTTGCGACTTCAGAAGGCAGATCTACTACTGCCTACCAACTGAGCTATGAGGCTAGTCTACTTTTATGAAACTTACTGCTAATGAAAGCCTACCTATCTATGCACAATTTTATTGCAGAGCCTTTTATATTTTTAAAGCCTACACAATGATAACTTACCGAAGAAAGTGGACCACCTTCATCATCATCATCATCTTCCTGCCCTTATCCCACTCTATGTGAGGTCGGCACAGAGATTTGGCTAAGGTGTTTTATGACCGGCCGCCTGCCTGACGTCAACCCTCTTTGGGGATACTTGCTTTTTGTATCTCATCATGTTGGACGCATTCCATGTTTTTTCTTTACTCCCAATCCAGCAGCGAAAGTGAACCACTTTGTCCAAGTAATTCTATGTATATTCTGAGCCAAGTAACAAAGATTTTGAATTTCCTGAACATGCTGGAGGTAACCACAACAATAACATCAACAGCTGATAGTGTGACAGTATAGTAGGTAGATATTTTTTCGAGAGATAAATTATTTATTTATAAAAAAATAAGCAACACAGTAAAAATAAGTTCGTAGGGAGGTAATTATGTACCTATTAGATTTTTTTTGTTCTAGTACAAACTATCCTACTAATGTAGACAGCATTGTAAAGTAATGTGCTATTTGGACAAGTAAAGTAGCTAGCACCGTAAAAGTCGACTATGGGATAATATCCTTCAACATGATGAGATACAATAAGCAAGTATTTCCAAGGAGGGTTGACGTCAGGCAGGCGGCCGGTCATAAAACACCTTAGCCAAAACTCTTACCCCACATAGAGTGGGATAAGGGCAGGGAGATGATGATGAAAGTAGCATCGTGGGCAAGCTACTCTACTACTTGCTTTCGACCACCCGGCGGCCACACTACTATACAGCGCACTTTACCGCCTACTCTCAATCCAGATGTACACCTACTCGACCCATGTACCCATGACTTTATTAAAAAAACAGTAGCCCCACTGAAGTGGTTTGACCACGGATCGAGCCACGGATAATACGACACAAATGAAAAACTACTGCTACCTATATCATTAGACCTAGGCACTGTCATGTCGACAGGAAAACGTCAAAATACCATTGAGAAAAATGACATCAAATTCAGTCAAAACAATCTTTCTGTCAACTCATGTACATTTTGTTGTATAATGTAGGTATAATAATTTTCTCTCCCAGTCCCTCTGGTTTACTTACCCCAAATGCCACCCTACACAGATATACGCCTATAAAGTTACCTATTTGTACCCTGAAGCTTAGTATAGATAGCCTTCTCAAAATTAAACGATCCAATAAATAAACCAACCGTGTAATAAATCTATCAAATAAAATAAAATAGAATGCAAAACTTAGTGCTTAGTCTCCCTCGTCACCGCCTTCTTCCTCTTCGTCGAACTCTCCTTCCTCCTCTGCAGTGGCATCCTGGTATTGCTGGTACTCAGACACCAGGTCGTTCATGTTGCTCTCAGCTTCAGTGAACTCCATCTCGTCCATGCCCTCACCGGTGTACCAATGCAAGAAGGCCTTACGCCTGAACATAGCAGTGAACTGCTCAGAGATCCGCTTGAACAGCTCCTGGATAGCCGTGGAGTTGCCGATGAAGGTGGCAGACATTTTCAGACCACGCGGCGGAATGTCGCACACGGCAGTCTTTACGTTATTGGGAATCCATTCGACGAAGTAAGAAGAGTTCTTGTTTTGGATGTTCATCATCTGCTCGTCCACCTCCTTCATAGACATGCGCCCTCTGAAGACAGCAGCTACAGTTAGGTATCTTCCGTGGCGAGGGTCACACGCAGCCATCATGTTCTTGGCGTCAAACATCTGCTGAGTGAGCTCGGGAACCGTCAGTGCTCGGTACTGCTGGCTCCCTCTCGATGTAAGTGGAGCAAATCCTGGGATGAAGAAATGGAGACGAGGGAATGGCACCATGTTTACAGCGAGCTTCCTCAGATCCGCATTTAGCTGACCGGGGAAGCGAAGACAAGTGGTCACGCCAGACATCGTCGCTGACACCAAGTGGTTTAAGTCTCCGTACGTTGGTGTAGTGAGCTTCAGTGTCCTGAAGCAAATGTCATAGAGGGCTTCATTGTCAATGCAATAGGATTCATCTGTGTTTTCTACCAGCTGGTGGACTGACAAGGTGGCGTTGTACGGTTCGACTACGGTATCAGACACTTTGGGGGACGGGACGACGCTGAAGGTATTCATGATACGATCTGGATACTCTTCTCGAATCTTTGAGATCAGCAAGGTTCCTAATCCAGCTCCAGTGCCGCCTCCGAGCGAATGTGTGAGCTGGAAGCCTTGAAGGCAGTCGCAGCCTTCAGCCTCTTTCCTGACTACGTCAAGTACAGAGTCGACCAGCTCTGCGCCTTCCGTGTAGTGTCCCTTCGCCCAGTTGTTGCCAGCGCCAGACTGTCCGAAGACAAAGTTGTCTGGTCTAAAGATCTGTCCGAAGGGTCCGGAGCGCACGGAGTCCATGGTCCCCGGCTCGAGATCCACCAGGATTGCCCTGGGGACGTATTTCCCCCCCGTGGCCTCATTGTAGTACACGTTGATCCTCTCCAGCTGGAGATCGGAGTCACCGTGGTAGGTGCCAGTGGGGTCGATACCGTGCTCGTCAGATATTACTTCCCAGAACTGAAAATAAAGATTATTCTATGACATCTGTCATCGTAGTGATTCTAGAGAGACCAACACTCTTAATTATTTGGGAGGCTATTATACTTTCAATGGATTTGAAGAACATATTTAGAAAGGTTCCGTTGATTTATGACAAGAATTAGATACAGGTAATATTGAAAAATTGTGTTACCTTAGCACCAATTTGGTTTCCACACTGCCCTGCTTGTATGTGCACGATTTCCCTCATTTTACTTAATTTATTACTTTTTAAAACACTACAACAGCTTATTCGCAAGCAAACGGGCGCGACCTACTCGAAAGACAGACACAAAACAAATGAGCTATTTCGAAAATTCAAAACCGCTCGTTCGAATTTTAAATTTCTCATTCTCTTTTATTGCGTTGCATTCAGCCACGAATATGTTACTGATCCGAACTATATCGCGAAAAGGAGGTTGTATCCCCAATAAAATGTTTCGAAAATATACAATACAAGCTCGGGACAAAATATCGGTCATTTCATAAAACTGAGGATTGTATTATGCTTTACTATTTTAACATTTGCTTCACAACTTAAAATACAAGCCAACATTGAGTATAGTTAAATAAAATTAAGTTTATGAAAGTATATTATACATAATATGTATATATGTATTTATTTATATATGTATAAGTATTCTATCAGCCATCTGATTCCCATAGTACAAGCTTTGCTTAGTTTGGGTTTGGTGGCGCTGTGTGAAATGTCCACAGATATAATTATTTATATATTTATTATTATTATAGCGGCAATAGAAATACACACTGTGAAAATTTCAACTCTCTAGCTATTGAGAGACGGACGAACGTACGGACAGACAGACGGACGGACAGCGGGGGCTTAGTAGTTTAAACCTTGTCCGCATAACTGATGAATCTTTCTCCGCTTAGTTATTTCCTTGACCTCTTTATACGACATGATAGCAACCTTAGAATATTGGGTAATAATTTGTACCAATTCCAATTAAACTTTACTCTAATGACGTCGAATATTCCTCATTATTCTGGGAAATAACATGTTTAACGTTTGCGAACTTTTCATATCATTGTTTTATACAGGGTGTGGTCACAATTTTATTATCACAATTAATACAATTGCAAAAAAATTTTGTCCTTTCGTATTCTTGACATGTTATCGAACAATTTAGGTTTTACGACATACCGGTTTCCTCATGATGTTTTCCGTCACCGTTTGCATTGTATGCAATAAATGAAAGAATATGTCGAGAAATATGCTAGGGTCTAATTTTCGAGGAATAGACATAATTATTATCAACTAGCAGCCGCCCGCGGCTTCGCTCACGCGGTACCCAGATAAAAAGTACCCTATGTCCCATTCGAGCACACGTAGGTACCTACTATCCTCATCATTCATTATAATATAGTGTACGCTAAACGATGACTAAAGTATTGCCATCTCTTACCATTTCATAATGACAAACAGTGACAGGGCTAACTTTAAGCAATGGCTAAATTTAGCGAACGAATATGAATAATGGTATGTAAGTATATTCCGTAGTTTTTGCGTGAAAGAGTAACAAACATACCTAAATCTAAAAATTAAGAAATTTCGGTGAATTTAGTAAAAATTTTGAGTTAAGGTCATGGGCGCCGGCAGAAATAATTTCCAGGTGGTGCAGATTTTAGTTTTCTTACAATCTTTGCCGTATATGATTGTTAATAAAAAGATGAAATTTTAGTCTGAATGTTCGAGACATTTACAAATTTCTGACTATTCATTATGAATTTATTATATAGGTACCCAGTCGTCACGGCTCACACCTATTTGTTCACGACGATCGAAATTTACAAATTCTAAATTGGTGGGCCAGGAGTACCGGGATCGATATTAATCGATTTCCATTACTTCTCTGAACGCACCCTTTAAAGTACCGCTACTCTACACCAGATGGCACCAGCATAAATGCGATGAACTTAACAGAGAAAGCGCAATACAGTTTCAATAATTCCTGTTGATCCCGAGATTCCCAAGGGGTGCAAGTGCACCCTCTGGCACCCCCTTGCCGGCGCCCATGGTTAAGGTAAACTTTTCAAAACGCAACGATAGCGCGTCAAAATTTGATCAGAATTAGCAGCGACATCTAGTTTTCAGACGTAGAATTACGTCAGAACTCCATGAATAATCAAGATTAGAAACTTATTATACCAGTAATAATTTATGCTTCCTTTCACAGGTAATTTGACATTGACAGTTCCTTTTCCATATGTTTTGTATCATCTATTACTAATCTTTGGTATCATCGCTGTCATATGTCAAAATAAAAGTATTCTATTTTTCATGAAAAACATGCCAAAAATAAAGAATTTGCAGGTAATGATGACATCAAATAAATGAGAAAAATCGGCTCTTTAATTTGATATAGGTTATGTGCAGTTTTAGACCAAAAATTGATTCCAGGTTTTCATCCCTTTTCACCCCTTTAGAGGTTGAATATTGAAAAATCCCTTCTTAGTACACCCCTACGTACCAAGGTTTACCTACACTGAAAATTTCAAGTCTCTACGTCCAGCGGTTTAGGCTGTGCGTTGTCTGTCAGTCAGTCAGTCAGTCAGTCAGTCAGTCAGGACAAAGATTCTTATAATATAAGATGTGATTGAGCACTGGTAGTGACCCCGCCTTCCGATCCTAAGGTCGTGGGTTCAAATCCGGTGGGGCACTAATGGATTTTTCTGTATGAAAAATTTACGTGCGCTATACCAGTAACTACTCTCAAACGGTAAAGGAAAACATCGTAAGGAAAGCGATGTCGTAAAATCAACTAAAGTTTGAAAACATGACTGTCAAGTGCACGAAAGTACTTTAAATCTTTTCACCACACTTCAAAAAAACTAGTGACACATTTGGATATATAGAATTTGATTGAAGCACAAATCCTTGCATGCTTTTGGATTTTTATATCATTTGTGAGTGTAACGTCAACACACTTATGTTTCACTGTCTCTTCCTCATGAAGACATCCGTAGCAGAGGCTATAACGTCCGTTACGTCTAACTTGAGTAGATAATGTGTCAGCAATGTCCTGTGAGGATGTCCTCTACGACTAATTAAATAGTAGTAACAGCCTGTGTTGAACACCGCGCCATCTGTGTTTCAACTGATGTACTACATTACAAGCTAAAGGAATTTCATAATATCGGATTTCAGTTACTCATCTGTAAATTAGTTCTGACAACCGCCACCGTGGCGCTGTCCAGACAATATAAAAGCGGCTTGCAAAACTTTTCCTTTTACTTAAGCTTTTTTTCTTTTCCATACAACCGACCACTTGTAAAACCTGAACTAATATATTTTTATTCTGTCTGTAGCTGTTTGTTTTCCTTTTCTACATTTTACAGCCTGTAGGTATAACGAATATCAGGAACAATCGCAACGAGCCGAGTCATTTGGAATAATGAATTTGAACCGACAACGCATTTGGATAATGTGTTGCGGCAATCGCCATTATTTTGGAAATTCCGATAATTTAGCGATACGATATCATTTGCTTTCGCCGGTATTGGTAGGTAGTACCTAACCCCGAACAAGGTCTTGGGTTCACATCCGTGGACCATTGGATAGAAATTCAAAATCACATACAAATTTCTACACTAGGATTCCCTGTATGCGAAACTACGAGTATCATGGTACCACAACACCCAGACCCGGAAGAAATATTTGCAGAACATGAAAACATTTCTCCCGCGGCGGGAATGGATACTGCGCTTCTTGAGTCTAACCCGAGCACTTGCCCACCACGCCGCGGCCCTCAGATCAATGAAAGAGCTAGTGTGCTGAAAGGATCTGATCTCATGGCTGTGGCCACGTATTCCCAGAATAATGTTAGATCAATAGGACTAAATCAACTTTTTATTAGAGCTTCATCATCATCACATCATCATTTTCTTGCCCTTGTCCCACTAGATGCAGTCGGCACAAAATGTTTTCCCCTTCCATCTTATATCACTCGTCATCTCAGTACTCACTCCTTTCTCACGCTTTTCCGTGTTAGAGCTTATCTGTATTAAAAGCCTTTGTGAACTGCCGTTATATCTTCATAACCTATTAAAAGTTCGAGGGTTTATCCTTAAGTAAAGCTTAAGCAGAATCGATAATTTAACTGAAATAAGGCAATCTTAACTTTTATGGTGAAGTTAAAAGCATTGTATCTAAATATATAAATCCTATGTTACTTGACTGATCATCAACTGTCACCCATCAAAAATGGGTAAAATGGGGTGTCACTACGCGAGTGAAACCGTGCGTGTAATCTAGTAAGAAAATATTAACAAAGCCGTAGGTGGAAACCCGGTTAAAATTTATTTAGAATTTCGATTAGGTAGTATGTAGGTCGAATAATTTAGACATAGACAAACGTTTATTCGCAGAAATTGTACACAACAACAAATTAAAAAAAAAACAGACTTAATATAGGTAGATACCTACACAAAATAATAATAAAATAATTTAAGGCAGCAGCAAATGTATGCACGATGTGTGTCTCGCTAAAACTCGAGAACGGCAGGGCCGATTGAGCTGATTTTGGTTTTGAAATGTTTGTTGTAGTCCAGGGAAAGTTTAAACGGTGAAAAAAAATAGTACATGTACCGGATACCACGCGAGCGAAGCCGCGGGCGGCAGCTAGTTACAGATAAATTACAGATATAGAACACAGAAACCTACTTAAAATGAAAAATATATTTGACAATAATAGCTTATACACTAATTTCTGGCCTCAGTTTTAGTGTCACTCAGCATTAGTGTAATTGATCAGATAGCGGCATTGTAGATCTGGACTTAGCCGTTATTTGAGTGCACTCACATAGATTATTCAGTTTCGGAATGGAGTTTATGATTTGAAGTGTAGTGGACATTGTTGTCAAGGTGACTCAATGATGATCATCATTTCAGCCTGGTATCAGCCACTCGTGGGTCGATTCGGTCTTTCGGTCCTGTGCGACTCTTATCCAGGTTTTGTCCTGGACATTTTCAAGATATAAATAAAGAGGTACTTACCTACTTACAAATATAAGAAAGAAAAAAAAACACAAAACAAGCAATACTATAGAACAATTAAGAACGGAAAAGGGACTGAAAAAATAGGTAGCGTATTGTGGCCTCTTAAGAAAGAAAACTCTTTTAAGAAGACGTATGTAGCGTAATCTTATTGTACTATGTTTATTCCAAGTTTCATTCAAATCCGTTCAGTCGTTTAGGCGTGATTGAGGCACAAACAAATACATGTACTGGATTAACATTATAGGCTATTTTTTTATCCGGATACCACGCGAGCGAAATGTGAAAGTTTGTGAGGATGTTTGTTTGTGCCTCAATCACGCCTAAAGGACTGAACGGATTTGAATGAAACTTGGAATATACATAGTACATGTGCTGGATTAAAATATAAACTATTTTTTAACCAGGTACCACGCGAGCGAAGCCGCGGACGGCAGCTAATATTTTTATAAAAAAACTGATGTTTACAATTTCAGTTCTAGAAAGGACTGTAAAATGAAAGGATAATAGGACCTAATTAAGCTAAGTAGGTACTTCCCGTGAAATGGCGTTTACTACTCTAGAAGCCTAATTACGGCTAATTTCCTCATTAAAACTTTCATAGCAGATTGAACTAAACGATTCCCTCAGAGCTTCCCATTACAACTCATTATAAAATGCGACCCTCGCTAAAAGGTCATGTTGGCCTGCAGAAAGGGACATCTAGATCCAAGAAGCTGTATGAGAGAAAGAGACGGAAGATGGCACATCATTTACACATCAGATGACTAGGTTTGCACGAAACTCGCCTTCCAGCCGGCTAAAATTGCCCACTTGAATAATTGCGGAATTGTATAGAGATGATAGTTTAATCCTTACAAAAAAAAAACTGTTTATAAAACTGTAAATCGCTAATCTTGCTTGCGCTTTATATCTTACTTCTTACTTATATGCGAAAGTTTGTGAGGATGTTTGGATGTTTGTGCCTCAATCACGCCTAAACGGCTGAACGGATTTGAATGAAACTTGGAATATACATAGTACATGTACTGGATTAACATATAGACTATTTTTTATCTGGGTACCACGCGAGCGAAGCCACGGGCAGCAGCTAGTAAGAAATAAATATTAGTAATACCTACCTAAACAAAAAAGTATAATTACTCATAGAAAAATATGTCTATTGTAATGTATGTAGGTTTAATAGCCTAGTTATAATAACAAAGACAACTATTATACCCTATTGTACTGAGAGTACTTGTGGTCTAGTGGTAGTTAGTTCATATTCGTTCGTTTTTCTGCTCTAAAAAATTTAATGCGCTATGCCCGAACTAGTGACACAACTAGAGATACTATTGCAAACAACGTAGTATCCAAACAAACCCGTTTTTACCCGACCACGCTGATCACAGTATGCAACGCCTTCAGAGGCAAAAAACAACACCATACAATGATTATTATTATTCGGGGGTATTATCAACTCTATATGTCGAACAAGGGCTGCAGCGGCAGTCTCAAAAGCTTTTCTACCAGTCAACGGACACTCATACACTATTCAGATGCGCTACTTCGCGACTAATTCACTGAAAAATGTCGGAAACTCGCAGCTAGCATAAATTAGCCTAAATAGTATTTTTAAACCCCCGACGAAAGAGTTTGTAATGTGTATCTGTTGTGTCTGTGTGTGTCATCGTAGCTCCCAAACGAATAGACCGATTTTGATGCGGTTTTTTCTATTTGAAAGCTAATGTAATCGAGATTAGAATTACTTCTCTGCTGGAGCTGCTTCTCTCCTCGAGCATGCCGTAAAAGTCGACTAAGGGATAGTATCTACTCCAAAATGATGGACCTCGATGGTGTGGCGGGCGAGTGCTCGGCTGTGACGCAAGAGGCGCGGGTTCAATTCTCGCTACGGGAGAAACATGTTCTGCAAATATTTCTTCCGGGTCTGGGTGTCGTAATATAATGTATTATAAGTATGTATTTACAAAAAAAAGTATATAAGTATTCTATCAGCCATCTGGTTCCCATAGTACAAGCTTTGCTTAGTTAGGGGCTAGATGGCGCTGTGTGTAAGGTCCACAAATATTAAAAAATATATAATATATAAACTGATTGTAGCAAAAAAACCAGTATAACACTGGATGTTCGTGTAAGGAGATTTGTAAAATTACCATTCATTTGACCCTCGAAGGGTTAAGACTTGTAGTCAGTTTGTTGACTTGGGCTACTTTGAGCCATTGTTATATAATTTCCCTTTAGGGGCTTCGGATTTACATAACATGTTGATACTAGACCTTTGCACATGTAGCATTTATGTAGCCTATTCAGGTTTTAAATAATATTCAGATGAAGTAAGTTCGAAATGTGTTAGCGTAACTTGAAGGCGCACTTTTAACTTTCAACACACTGGTTCGAAAGAAGTACTGTCACTATTAATATTAGTAGTGGGAGAGGGGGGGTATTATTGTAGAGGTTTAGTTAGGACAGATTATGAATGAGATTAGAAAAAAATATTATTTCTCTGCTGGACTGGGAGTAAATAAAAAACACAGAATGCGTCAAGCTGCTTCTCTCTCCGAGCATGTCGTAAAAGTCGACTAAGGATTACCTAGTATCCTCTTCAACTTTTTGGACCTATATGGGCGATGGGCTGATCACCTGTCCCTGTCACCATGGTTCACCATATCTATCTTGGGAGTCTTGGATCAGAAGTGGCTGCAAGTTTTCTTATGATTACTTGTGGTTCTGCCCACCCCGTTAGGAATACGGGCGTGATAATATGTATGTATGTATGTATTAGAAAAAATATCGATAGTCGACCTATACCACAGGGGGTCATGCTTATTAATTCGTTTACACAATATTGGAACCGATCATAATTTCATACAACAAGGTTCACGCCTCTTTTTAACGACAGTATTTCTTAGAAAATTACATTGGTTATCAAATTCCTGAAAACCATTAAATTTTAAATTAAAATCAATATGAAAAGTCATCAACTAATGAAATTTACGTGGGTGTTAAGACCTTAATTCTAATTCTAACACGCCATGGACACATTAAGGTCCTTATCGTATAATCTTACGGGTCCCTAAATAGTTATAACCATTATCAATCAAACTAGTGTAATTTTATGATTCTTTTGAGTTATCCGATTATGTTGATTACGTCAATGGCCCTATTTACCCCGGCGGCCTCCCCACCACAGTTATCGTCATAGACAAGAGAAGCCCCGTTCAGTAGGGCACAAAATGTAATACATACATACATAATTATAGGGATACGAATCCCTAACGGGGTGGGCAGAGCCAGTAATCATAAGAAAACTCGCAGCCACTTCTGATCCAAGACTCCCAAGATGGATATGGTGAACCATGGTGACAGGTGATCAACCCATATAGGTCCATCAAGTTGGAGAGGAATTACTAACATTATAATGGTTAAATTACTTTTTTTTTTCAAAATATTGGAATAGGATTGGCATTAATATCTAGATAATTGAAGAAAATTTTGCCTGCACTTATGGGACGTTGCAGTAGCCTTTTTTTGTCATAAATTGGTATCATTGCAAGTTTAAGTCTATTTTATATTGAGATGGTCTACAACTTATCAGGATATCTTATTTTCGCATAACGACATATTTTTGCGACCCACAGCTTAAGGTGCGTTTCACACACGCGACATAATAACCACGACTTTCTATCTTCAGTCCGTGGTTTACATCTTACTCGAAATATTTATAGCAGGCATTATTTGAATAAGTGCATACTGAATTTGATAATCTTGTATACAATGTCATGCATTTTTCAAACTGATCTTTGCAGATTCTAATAAAAAACTACTTACATTTTTAGATTTTGATTTTCCTGGTTTAATCGTGAACATAGTCAATAATCTGACGAGACTCGCGAGGAATCGGAGAGAAAAAGATAAAGAGGAGGCCTAATGTCCAGCAGTGGAAGATGGGCTGGAATAATTATGATGATGATTTATCAAACCCATCAATGCCAAAAGGGTTTAATAGGAGTATGGACAAGAAAAGAGTGCGTGGAAGAAACGGGAGGCTGTTGCTCAGAAGTGAGATAGTATATATGTTGAACAGGCACTTCTGAGCACTTCAGGCTGGCAACAATAAACAAACGCAAACAACGTCATATTTTATGATAATACTAGCTATTCGTGTCATTAGTTCTTTCGTGCCAGTGTGGTGAAAGGATGTAAAGTACGCCTTAAAGACTCCTTTTGTACATTTGATACATATTCTCTTAATTATAAAGTCGCTTAGCCGCTATGGTCAAAAGCGGGCTTAACGAGATCGTAAAAAATACTATTCATATCGGTCACTGAATCCCATGTCGACTGCCATAAACGATAAACTCAAAATAGGTTATGGATAGTAAGTTTACCATAAAACCTGTAATTTGTACCTATTTTCATCATCATTGAAATGATTATAAAACTCTTCCGTTACTGACTGGCTGACTGAATGACTGCCAACCAAGGCAGAGGCTAAACCATAAAGGCACTTTTTACCATCTATCTCCATTTGCTATGATCCTGACATACTTCTTTCGCTTTATTATATACAAGACGACCCGCTTGATATGAATGACATGTCAACTGTCAAAATGTTATAAATGTCAAATTAACTGTCTTGTCATAAATTATTGTCCAATATTCTTTTACATTCTTTTTCCACTTTGGGATAATTTTACAGGTTAATCTATCTATTTGCCTTTCATCAAACTCTTATCAGCAGTTTAGGCGTGAAAAGGTAACAGACAGACAGACACAGTTACTTTTGCATTTATATAAGTACCTACTGTTATTATTTCTCCTACTAGCACTGTTTTGAAGCTTCAGACAAAACTATAGCTGTTTGTCTGATACTTCGAAATAGTGCTTCTGAATGTTTAATAGAATCGATATCATTGACGTAGGTATTTTACTACTCGTAACGTCTATTCAAAATAATGTTTCAAGTTATTTATGAAGTTATTACGTATAGGTACCTAACTTGTCTATAAAAGATAGATAGATATGCTACTAATAATATAAATGTGTTTGTGTGTGAATGGATTTGGCTGAAACTTGGAATTAGGACCTGGAATAACACATTACTACTAAGGCCTTTTACCATCTATAGAAGATGATTTATACAGCGTCAAGAGGGAACTTTTACCTTCACAAACGGGACGCTGTAGTGCCCGGGACGAATTAAGATGGAGTAGGCTTGCCCAGCATTTATACCATCCTCTCAGCTTAATCGGGCTTGTCTACAAAGACATGGTCAATACATGCGGAGCTGACCAAGCCTAAGACTAACCCCTGAATACTCAAACGCGACTCAGAGTTGAGCACGTCTCAAGTCACGGTTTTTTGACAGTTTTTGATGAAAATCTGTCAAAAACTCGTCACTTGAGACGTGCTCAACTCTGAGATGCGTTTGAGTATTCGGGGGTAAGTTTCATTCTAATTATGTATGTTCGTATGAGCTAGTGGTCAACTCTAGTGACGGAGTCTATTGTAATCTATCAGCCGTTATGCCTTGATTAAGGCACAAATATTCAAACATCCATAAATACGCACAAACATTCAGATTTACAGAGAAATATTTAAAAAGAAGAAAATAGCAGCACATTATAGAGTAAAATCAGGTATGTAGAGTTTGCTAATTAGTGTAAATGGTTCCTTCGAACCAGTGTTGTGAAAGGATTTAAAGTGCGCCCCATAGGCCCCATCCGTGCACTTGACATATGTTAGGTCAGTAATTGGATGGGTCGAGTGACTTTTTGCACATTTTTTTGTAGTATTTTTGTGGGTTTCTTTTCGAACGATCTGAAATTTATACAAACATAATAACATTCAAAATGAAGGGTATACAATGTTTTTTTTTTATATAAATAGATACATATAATAACTAATACTACAATACCCAGACTCGGAAGAAATATTTGCCGAACATACAAACATTTCTCGCGTCTCTTGCGTCACAGCCGAGCATAAAGCTTCTAACCCACTCGCCCGCCACGCCACCGAGTTTGTCGAGGAGTTTGATACAGATTCCGAAGATATTCAATATTACAAGTTCAAGCTTTTTCTGTTGCTGATTTCCTCTATCAAATATTCGATGTAGGTCGAGCTATCTAAGCAACTGTAGCTACTACCAGATGTAGCTGGTCGCTGCAATTTGGCTCCAGTCTGGACGCCATTATGGGGCAAGATATGAGAGAAATATACTTTTCTGCTTTTTGGCCACATTTTTAGGCATGCATCCAAATCCGCATATCTACGAATGAATAGCTACGAAAATACTAGACGTTAGCAACGCAACAAAAATCTACGTTATCGGGTACAACCATGGGGAACGGATTTGAAATAAAAAACTAAGGCCTTTTACCATCTATAGTAGATGATTCATACAGCGTCAGGAGGCAAGTTTTACCTTCACAAACGGGACGCTGGCGCTGCCCCGGGACGAATTAAGATGGAGTAGCACCTATGCCATCCTCTCAGCTTAGTCGGGTTTGTCCACAGGAAAGACTTGATCAATACGTGCGGAGCTGACTAAGCCGCGGGCTTCCTTACGATGTTTTCCTTCACCGTTTGAGAGTACTGGTATAGCGCACATAATTTATTCTCACAGAAAAATCCATTGGTACACGACCGGGTTTAAACGCACGATCTTAGGATCGGAAGGCGGAGTCACTACCAACTAGACTACCAGTGCTCTTTTTGAAATAAAGTAGCACAATATTACCGCCTAAAATATTTTGGAATCGGTGGGAATTGACGTAGGTATGCTCATAGATCTGTAGGAAATGAAAAAAGACATGTAACCTACTATAACTATTATTTCAGTTTTACGGTCCCGTATTCTGTAACTTTGCACCGAATGTGGTTAGAAATAATTTTCCAAAAACTGTTTTTATATTTCCACTTTGAAAGTAGATTGAACCTATCGAACGGGGAAGAATTATTATCTGTGGCTACCAGCCGCCAAAGGTACATCACTTCCTGCTGGTTACAAAATATGTATTTATTTTTTACAAATACATAATTATTTTGGAACCAAAACCTTATTTTGGAAACAATAATTTAGAACCAAACCAAACTAATAAAGTTTGTATGTATGGATGTTTGTTACTCTTTCACGCCTTAACGGCTGAACGGATTTGAATGAAACTTGGAATATACAAACTGGTTTAGCATATAGGCTATTTTTTATCCAGGTACCACGCTTGCGAAGCCGCGGGCGGCAGCTAGTAAAACATAAAAATAAAAAGCAATGATTTTGGAGTGACTGGGAATAAAGAAGATAAAGTGCGAAAATCGCCATCTTCTAATAAATTGTACCCCACATAGTAGCGCAGTAGGTATTCTAGACAAGATTTGAACTACTTATGTACCTATAAAATGTAACCTTTATCTATGTGGCTTGAGCGCAGATACTCGTATATATAGGTACTTAGAAGATTTATTCAGTGTCAGGAGGTAAATTTACCTACTTTAACGGGACGCTGTTGTAGCCCGAAACGATTTTAGATGGAGTGGACTTGCCCAGCATCTATTTTATCATCTTAGCTGATTCAGCCTTCATCATCATCATCAGCCTTTAGCAGTCCAGAGCTAGACATAGGTGTCCCATAAGGATTTTTCGACGCTCCTCCCCCTTTGGTGAGATGGCGCTGTGTGAAATGTTCACAAATATACTAGCTGTTGCCCGCGACTTCGTACGCGTGTAGTACATTATTTTGTCCAAAAAACAATTTTGGGTTTACTACCTTGGATTACAATATTGCAATTTTCTTACGGATCCCTAATTTTTTTGAAAATATATTATAGCCTATACTGGTCCCTAATAATGTAACTTTCTATTGGTGAAAGAATTTTTGAAATCGGTCCAGTAGTTTCGGAGGCTATTCGTTACAAACAAACAAAAAACTTTCCTCTTTATAATATAAGTATGATTTATTTATTTATAGATGCATTGCTCTATTCGTATCGTTTGTGAACAGAAGAATGACATAGGCAAGTTTTTATCCGGGTACCAAGGGAACGAAGCCGGGGGTGGCAGCTAGTTTATTATTAATGCAGTTAAATAAGCAGGGTTGGCAACGGTTCGATGCACTCTCCGATCGAGTTGCAAACTTACAACAGGTACTCTACCTAACTTATGTACAGTCGCGTTCATAATTTATTTATTTATTACATAGGTACTTAAAGGTTTTCCAACAGAAATAACTTACAAATGGTAATATTTGATCAAACGAAATCGAACTTGAAGTTCGATCGATATTAATGAGTCTTCTTCTTTCGAAGTTATATCACCCTCACACCTGATAGGTAGGTAGGTAGGTACTCAAAAAAATATTTTGTGGTTCTTCTCTAAAAAAAAATTACAAGTTATCGGGCGAACCGCCGGAAGTAGTCAAATCTGACTTTATTTTACTTTTAAATGTGCGAAGTTCCAGTAGCACAAGAATATTCTACAATGTTTTATAACTTCGATATAAAACAAATATAATTTACAAAATACAAAATAAACAGTCAGGATGTCTAAAGATCGTTGTAAAAGGTCTATAGATAGCTCACCTCTAATGTTTGTGGTTGTAAAAAGGTCTCCCATCGCCATGCCACTGATTATCTACCCCACCTTTTACAGCTTGTAGTTATTTCAGTTTCACAATAAAAAATCTGGCTCTATAGAAGACGCCGAGTGAAATATTCGTTCCTTGTTTCCATTATACTAACTTCCGGCCAATGCGCTGATATTCCAGCACACGTTATGTGTACATTCTAAGTTTCATTCAAATCCGTTCAGCCGTGTAAAACAAAATATCTCTAGTCAAGTTGTGTCACTAGTTCTTTCAAACCAGCGTAGTGAAAAGATTTAAAGTGCGCCTCAAAGGTTCCTTAACAAAACAAATATATTCACATCGTCATACCTTTACAAAATTTTATATATTTTTTGTGAAGCGTTTTTATGTAAGTAAGCGGATAATTATCGGACAAACAAATACAATACATAGATACTTATCATAATATATCTTTCTTTTAATTATGAGTTTTCGTTTCACTATTTCAGTCGGCGTCATTCTATAGAGCCGAGTTTTAATGAAAAGATTATGAGCATGACTGTACAAACAAAATAGGAAGCTATGTACACCAGTTGAAACTTCGCAAGAGATGTTGTTCAATGTTCAAGTATCTAGTATCCACTGACAACCCACAAAATGTTAACTAGTTTGTTCGTAAACACACATTTACCACTGAATTATTTCAAAGTAGCTTTGGCCCGTGGCCTCTCTCGCTTGGTATCTGGAAAATAGTAGGCACAAACATAACTTCAAACAAAATATCTTCACGTCCTCAAAAATGTTCAATGCACTTTTTTTACCCACGACATAACGGAGAAGATATTTGCGTTTGGCCTAAGAGGTTGCAAGTTTATGTTTTGTGTGTTTGTCTGTTACCGTTTTCCTCAAAAACTACTGAACCGATTTCGATGCAGTTTTTTGTATTTTATTGGTGTCATTTCAGGGAAGGTTTTTAGATATGTTTTACAGCCATATCCCACCAGTGAGAGCTGCAGCAGCTAGCATAGTTTCTTGCACCTCTGAAACTCAATAACTACTGACCCGATTTCGATGCGGTTTTTTGCATTACGTTAGTTTAATTTTTGATAAGGCTTTTAGATATATTATAAGCCCAAGATAGGGCGCAATGGCGCTCATTAGGGGAGGGCATTCTCCAGCAGTGGATAGGCTGATGATGATGAGGATCGGGGACAGCTTAGGTTTTGTTTTCTGTATGAGATCAAAATTGCCCAACCTCCTCAATCCAAAAGGACGATGGGCACTTTTGTTCTCATCGATAAAACCTCAGATTAGGCCACAAAAACCATAACATCAGAGCCAGTCATTTGATCCGCTGATTAAAAATTAATTACATTGTCCATTATTATCCCGGATTATGAGACGGTATTAGCCATAAAAACTCCGCCAACGTTTCCTAGATGGCGCTATTACAAATTATTGACCTGAATTTTTGAACGTAATTGTGTCCCGAAGATGTAATTTCTTTGGAAGAGACAAGATCATAATTTCTCTGCACTTTTCCCAGTATATGTGGGGTCGGTTGTCTTTGGCCTACTTCTTTGGAAGACACATCATCATCATCATCTTCCTGCCCTTATCCCACTCTTTGTGAGGTCGGCACAGCATGATCCTTGGATTGAAGGTGTTTTATGACGTGCCTGCCTAACGTCAACCCTCCTTGGGAATACTTGCTTATTGTATCTCATCATGTTGGAGGATATTATCCCTTAGTCGACTTTTACTATTAGTAAAAGTCGAGAAGTATTGGAAGACACAATGGTAGTTAAAATAGAAGCTTGTAGTGTCATCATTATCATCCTCACTCACCAGCAGCATAGAAGTCCAATGCTGAACCTCCTCCATGTTTCGAGAAAGAACGCTTTTCTGCTGCCTCGACAACCGACCATCCATGTCATTGATAATTTTGGTTGGGAATCAATTTTGATGATTTTTCATTGGTGAATAGAAAAAAAACCCAAGACCGTTGCTCAATTTTATTTATTTTCGTAAGTAAATAGTACTGCTAGTAAAATATATATCTTTGCATGTACCTACTTATCTGGAATCAATTTTATCCATCTGCCAGGAGTCCATAATAAAATTAATTCACCATCATTTATAACTGGTATCCATTTTAATTGGATTTGTAACGAGATTGTTGATTATAACGATATTCGGTACATCTAATGTATTTTAGGGTTCCGTATCTGGAGGTGTGAGTTCGATTCTCACCCAGGCTAAAATTTGTGTGAGAGAATACACACACAGATGATCTTTAATAGACATGCATAAAATTATATTAAATTAAATAGCAGTCATACAAAACAGGTGATGACAAATAGAGCGAAAGTAACACTCAATTATGATGCATGAAATACTAATATTAGTATTTCATGCATCATAAAGCCAAAATAATTGTTTTGTATAACTTGTCCATTTCATCATAACGTATGACATTAATAGAAAGAAGAAGAAAGAAAGAAATAACATTTATTTGGCACACACAAAGACATATTACAAACGGAAGAGGGACAAAAAATGAGGTAAGTACAGAAAAGAGCAAGAGAATACAGACACAAACGACAAAAGTACCAATAAAAGTATAAAAGTACCTAATAGGTAAATGTATATTCTCTGTAGGTAAACAACACCACTCAGTGCATCCATGTACAGTTTATTTTATCAGAACTTCAGTCATATTACTTATTATATCCATTATGATCTCTTTGTAACGAAAGTAAAATAATCCTACTGTTTGTGCCTCAATCACGCTTAAAACGTGATTTTTACAGTTGTAATTCACTATTTTTTACATGTCATCAGCCATTTAAGAAGACCAAAATATTGAAAGCACTGGTGGTCTAGTGGTAGTGACCCCATCTTCCAATCCTAAGGTCGAAGGTTCGATCCTGGTCGCGCACTAATGATGTATTTTCATTTTCGTCATGTACGTGTAAATAAATGTTTCTTGTATATAGAGCCCTCTGTTATTTTTTATTTCATTAAATTTTTATTATTTATTGTTCTAGCGGCAATTTTCAACTCTCTACTTATTACGGTTCATGAGGTACAGCTCGCTGACAGACGGACGGACAGCGGAGGCTTAGTAATAAGGTCCCGTTGGCACACTTCGGGTAATACGGAACCATTAAAAGGTGTTCTGTCAGCCGTTCAGATAGAGCAAACAGAGTGACCTATTTGATGATGCATGGGGGAACAAATTGGTCTCGATTGACTTTCCACCAGGTTCGTTTAAACTTGTCGATACCCAATTCCGATTTCATTACTCTGTTCAAGTCATTTTACATTTTAATTTCTACTCTCGTAATAAATTAGTTTGGATGTGCCTTTGACTACTCCGTGTTCTATCTGAAGACTACTAGTCGTGTCACTATTTTTTCACGATGTTTCCTTTCACCGTTTGAGGGTACCGATATAGCGCACAAATCCTTTGGTGCACGACCGGATTAGTAGAACCCACGACCTTAGGATCGGAAGGCGGGTCACTAGATCAACAGTGCTCAAAGAACAATCAAAAGATAGGGACATATTTTAACTTAATATGTACGCACTTTAATAAAACTTGAATTTGTTATTCTATAGTTCGTGACAAGGCTATTTTTATCCCGGTATAACTTACAATCGCTTCTCTGCTGGACTGGGAGTAAAGAAAAAACATAGAATTAGTCCAGCTGCTTCTCTCCCCGAGCATGTCGTAAAAGTCGACTAAGGGATATTATCCTTTCCAACATGATGGACCATCTATATGGGCGATGGGCTGATCACCTGTCACCATGGTTCACCATATCCATCTTGGGACTTTGAATTAGAAGTGGCTGTAAGTTTTCATATGATTATTTGTGGCTCTGCCCACCCCATTAGGGATACGGGCGTTATAATATGTATGTGTGTACTTAATACAATGTGTTTTTTTAGTAAAAAAGAGCTTTACATAATTTGTACTCGTTAGAAAGAGACAAATATGTTTCAAATAATGAGCTATAACAAGTTCAATTTTGCCCGTGTTTTCATTGAATGTAGTTCAACAAATACACCTTGTATAAACAGTTGGATGTTAAAATCTTTTCTCAGGTCAGTTGGTCAAAAAGCCTTGTAAAAATCCACTTGTAATTTCATTACTTACCCGTTTTAAGTTTCTGTCATACCTTAATAGTCGCTGCAATGCGGTATCGAGAGTACGGACGAAAATAACCTCTATGACCCTCGAGTTAGGGTCGATAAACGAGTGTGTTCTTAAGAACAAAAAGGTTCGGACACGCACGATTACGTGTTTTGAGTTTAGGGTTGTACAGTTTTAAAGCAATTAATAATTCACACAAAATTAATTGTCGGAATAGTATTTTACACTTTGAATTCTACTTTTATCGTTTTGGAAAAAGGCCAAAGGCTGTTCAGGAGATGACAGGGAAATAAAATATTATTTGTGTGTTTTGATGCAATCAAACAAACCGATATGGTTGAAGTGACTTACTCTGAATAAACCTTTGCTACCTAAAATAATAAAATTCATGAGTTCTCACAAACGCCAGCTCACCTAGAAATAACAGAGAAACAGAAATCCTGAATATAAATTCTTAGAAGTTATACCTAGACTAAAACTGGAATCTAAGTAGATATTAAAATGCTAATCTTTGCGGCAAATTATAATAAAAACTCAGTGTATTTTGGATAAAAAGATAAATAAATAAATATAAGTTGGCCATTTAGCTCTTTATTTTATACTAGCGACGCGCCCCGGCTTCGCACGGGTGCAATGCTGATACTAAATATAATACAGAATGTTATCATCTGTGTCATCTATATGTTGTCATCTATACGTCATTACATAGCTGTCATTATACGTCAATTACATAGCTATCATTTGCGTTTTGTTATTCCAAGTCGCATTCTTTTTTCTGATTTTTTTTTCGGGATAAAAAGTATCTTATGTCCGTCTCCTGGCTCTAAGCTACCTCCCTACCAATTTTCACCCAAATCTGTTCTGCCGTTCTTGAGTTATAAGTGGTGTAACTAACACGACTTTCTTTTATATATATAGATGTTCTTAGAGACATTGAACAAATATCTATGTTCATTTAAAATAATATTTTTCCAGGATGGGAATCAAACTCACAACCGGCGATACTACCATACTAACAGAGTTGTGATGCAATATTTGCATGATTTTTTTTTAATATTTGTGGACCTTTCACACAGCGCCATTTAGCCCCAAACTAAGCAAAGCTTGTATTATGGGCACCAGATGGCTGATAGAATGCTTATATACCTACTTTTTTTAATACGTACTTATATAATACTACAACACCCAGACCCGAAAGAAATATTAGCAGAACATACAAACATTTCTCCCGTAGCGGGAATCGAACCCGCGCTTCTTGCGTCTCAGCCGAGCACTCGCCCGCCTCGCCAGCGAGGTCGTCAAGAAATGTATGAAAGGAATTCCCGAAATTCAACTCCTGGAGAACGCAATGTGAAGATGAAATGAAAACTCAACACAGACAACGTCGTGGAATGTTTCACTAAAAGTTCACTAGACAAAAATACAATATTTCCCAGAAATATTGTTCATTACTTTTCCAAACTTTATCCGGATAAGCGAGACCAGAGGCAGAAGCAGATAATAAGTCGGTGCTAGACTTATGCAGTGTACATTTGCCTTTATACTAGTTATTATTCCACTAACGGGACTGCAAAAGTACCTCCTTGAAGAGTTTGCTCAGTTTTCCTTGGTTTTGAAAATACGAAGACCGTTATTTATGACGTCTGTAAATGTAGATTGATAGGAGAAGGTCCTCTTGGCATCCTTTTTTTAATAAGGAATCCTACTTCTACACTAATATTATAAAGAGGAAAGATTTTTTGTTTGTAACGAATAGGCTCCGAAACTACTGAACCTATTTAAAAAATTCTTTCAGCAGTAGATAGCTACATTAATACGAAGTAACATAGGCTATAATTTATTTGCAAAAAATTAGGGATCTTTACTAAAACTCCAATAATGTAACCCGAGGTGTAAAAAAATTACCTAAAAAATCCTAATTTGTTTAATACCCGTGCGAAGCCGGGGCGGGCTGCTAGTATAATATTATAAATGTGAAAGTTTGTGAGGATTTTTGTATGTTTGTGCCTCAATCACGCCTGAACGGATTTGAATGAAACTTGAAATATACATAATGCGTGTGCTGGAATAACATATTGGCTACTTTTTATTCGGATATAACGCGAGTGAAGCCGCGGGCGGCAGTTAGTATTTAATAGATTTAAAGATTGTTTTTTTTTAATAGGCAATAACTAGGATATCTACCTTATTTACAGTTCGCGCCCTTGTGTACCGAAAGCTTAAACCTGTGCAATAGGGTTTCCATTTCTTGATTTAAGGGTTATCAGCATGAAAAATACGGGTCTTGGGATAAAAAAAACAGCTTTACGACTGTATTCCCAGGCACGGTAGACGGACATCCTCTCAAATCTCCAGGCTCTCGAGAGCGTTGATGGTGTCTGAGGGGTTAGTCAAAGGCACGTTCAAATAGTACTAATTAGTAAAAACTGTTTATCTATGTAGTTCCTAGGCTCATGCTAAGTAGGATGCCCAGAGCCCTATCCCCATTACGGACGCGAAAAGACGGCTGTGACCTTCAGAAAACCAGGGGTTTCAGCAATTGCATAGTCAACAAAACGAGGTCTGATTAAAGTTTGAGATTCTAGAACATACTGCTTAATTATCTCGTGTCTCTTGTGCACTTGGGGTATAGTGGTCGTCATCCCGCTTTGAAATTGTACAGTCTTGGGTTCTAAATTAACTTTACTCCCAATCCAGCAGAGAAGTTAAGGGATAAGGGCAGAGAGATAAAGAAGAATAAAGAAGTTTATTGCCAAAAAGAAAACACAAGATTACAATTTAGAAAAAGTTATACAATGCATTGGTACAGAATGATGATGTTATTTCATTAACTTAATAAAAAATCAAGATTTTTCACCATTTTTATTATTTACATTGATCAAGGTGAAGAGGCAGTTTTTACCTACATTTACGAGGCCATTATATCTAATAACTACACCATATAATTTGACTGGACCATCTTTTATCATCTAAACTCTAGACGATTTTTTAAACTAACTTTTTACACACATACATATTATTACGCCCGTATCCCTAACGGGGTGGGCAGAACCACAAGTAATCATAAGAAAACTTGCAGCCACTACTGATCCCAGACTCCAAAGATGGATATGGTGAACCATGGTGACAGGTGATCAGCCCATCGCCCATAATAGGTCCATCAAGTTGGAGAGCTGGAGCAGCTGGACGGATTCTATATAGCAGACTAACTTTTTGACTATTATTTTTTTTTTTTGACATGACTTTTATGATTTAAAATTATATAATTTAGAATTAAAAAACTTTATTCACAAAGACAAACTATAATAACATAAAAACTTTAAGGTAATCGGTATAATAATTAGAAATTAAAATGAGCTCAGTTTTCTATTTAAGTTCGCCTACAGATAGAAGAGCTCAGATTTAGATGTTTATTTTCAACCTGAAATTATAATTTGCATACCAATGTTCTTGGTGAAATATGTTAACTCATCTACAAACCATTACAACTTGTTATAATATTTACTATACAAATAAACTATTTCATTATATGGGCGATGGGCTGATCACCTGTCACCATACTCTATCATGGGATTTTGCATCAAAGTGCGTGTTTTCTTATGGTTACTTTTGGCTCTGCCCACGCCATTAGGGAAACGGGAGTGATTATGCTTATCAGATGATGATTTTATATTACTTTCCCTTATTTCCTATTCCATGTTTTTCCGCGACATTTCTGTAGAAATATTTTTAAATCGCATCCGCATTTTAACGATAACGTTGAAATTCCCGCTTCCGATTCACACATCTCGACATTATGGTACTTCGGATAGAAAGCTCTAGAATTCGTTGTGGATAATTTTATAGAATGAGAAACGGGCGTGGAACCTTTTTCCTGTTTCCTAAAGAAAAAAAAACCAGGTACGTGTATATGGTTTTTTCTTTTTGTTTGCATATTTAACCTCTTGTAAACACTTTATGGTATTTTGTTAATTGTAGGTACATTGTCACTTTGTTGATGGGTATCACATCAGGTAGCAACTAGCCTACCTACTACTTACTACCTTTTTTGTAATTACGCGTGTGCTTGCTTACGCACTTGTTATTTTTTATTTAATTTTTATCCGTGAGGACCTATTGGCTTCTCTTTTTCTCAGTCTAGTTTACCATATCACCACTAATGTAAGCTGTTGGTCTTCCAAATAAATAAATAAGAAATTTCAGATCGATCTGCTGTCCGTCCGTCCGTTTGTCCGTCTGTCAGCGGGTGTATCTCATGAACCGTAATAGGTGGAGTTGAAATTTTCACAGTGTGTATTTCTATCTAATCTAATAATAAAATAAAATAAAAGAGGGCCTCATAAAAGAAACATTTATGTACGATACTACGGAATCCTTCGTGTGCGAATTCAACTCGCACTTGATCGGCGGTTTTTTATTTTAATTTTCTTATCATAAAGGCTGTAAAGGATACCAATAAAAGATTAGCACATAAACAAATATTTGTGGACATTTCACACAGCGCCATCTAGCCCCAAAATAAGCAAAGCTTGTACTATGGGAACTAGATGGCTGATAGAATAGTTATAAACATTTTTTTGTAAATACATATCTACTTACAATACATAATACTACAACACCCAGACCCGGAAGAAATATTTGTAGAACATACAAACATATCTCCCGTAGCGGGAATCGAACCCGCGCCTCTTGCGTCTCAGCCGAGCACTCGCCCGCCACGCCATCGAGGTCGACATACTATTTACAATTAAGTTTGATTAAAAAAACTTTCATATCGCAAACAATTTCCCATTTTTCCAACCCGTAACCAATCCACACCGTCCCTCCGTTACCGACTCGTTACCTACAAATATAAAAATATTGTCACGTCCAGCCGTCCGAAATACAAAAGTAGCTACCACCTTTGCTCACTAGTTATTTCGAACCAGTGTGATGAAAAGTTTAAAGTGCTCAAAAAGACTCTATTCGTGCATTTGATACATGTTTTAGATTTTTTAGGTTCTAGGACATGCTGGTTTCCTCACGATGTTTTCCTTCACCATTTGAAGTATTAAGTACCTACCTATATGTCACTTGGAGCATCCATTTACGGATATTTGGAATAGATAATTAACTACTTTGAAATTAGATACTTTGCTGAGAAAATCATTTTCAGTTTTTATTTTGTATCTCATATATTTTTATCTTTATTTTTATATGTTGTTTTACTTTACTTATATTTGTTAATTTTCATCTCACTAACAGTTTGACTCAGGTCGATTCGAGTTTAGAAACTCAGTACATCGCTAGTACAAACCACGAACAAAATCTCATATTTCCACTAGCATATAAAAACCCGTCCAACTTTATACAAAATAAGCAACCTTATATAAAAATTCTAACATGTCGTCCGAAATTGTCGCCACTTTGGCACGTACAGAGGGCGCCTAATGCCTTAATTCGAGAGATAGGCTTCTGAGGATCAGTAAGGCTGTTTTTGTATTTAGTTAGTTATTACATTTCGGATTCATGGGAAATATTGCATTATGGAGCAAGCAGGCTCGATTAACGCTCGTAAATCTTTGGATCTTCGTCTAAAATAGGAGATTATTGACCATGTAAGCCAGGACGGCAACAGTTTCGGCCTCGGTGGCGTGGCGGGCGATTGCGAGAGACGCAAGAGGCGCGGGTTCGATTCCCGCTGCGGAAGAAATGTTTGCATGTTCTGTAAATATTTCTTCCAGGTCTGGATGTTGTGGTACCATGGTACTCGTAGTTTCTGATACCCACGACACAGGGAATCCTAGTGTGGGGTCAGGACTATGTATGTGACGATGTTTGTGCCTCAATCACGCCGTAACGGCTTAACGGATTTGAATGAAACTTGGTACATACATAGTATGTGTGCTGGAATAATATACAGGCTACTTTTTACCCTGGTACCATGCGAGCGAAGCCGCGGGCGGAAGCTAGTAATTCATAAAAATGCTTCTTGATCAGAAAGTCTAATTTCGAAAATGCCTAGGAAGTAAAATGCTTAAAATGTAAATTGATTATTTTGCAGAAAGAGATAAGGTATAATCACCACAGCATATTAGTGAGGCCGTCGTGAGATTTAAGATCTAAGCTTAAATTAGTAACAAATCCAGTCAAGTGTGAGACACATGTGCGAAACAGATTCAAGTGCGTTTGACCGCCACTGACGTCTGTTGGTATGGCACTAATCTTGCGGCTACATATCATCGTACTACGAAGTTTCGCGTTTTTTGTCCTTGTCTGCCCTGTGACATATACCTGTCAATCGGACCCTTGGCAGATGAATTTATATACTAGATGGCAGCACAGGTAGAGTTAGCATGCGCTATCGTTGCGTTTTAAGCTTTACGCCGGTAATTTCAAGCAAACTAATTTTATTTACTAATATAAGTAATATAGTACGTAGATAAAACCACTATTTTAATCGAAAAATACCATGTTATTTCAGTAAGATGTCTAGAAGGTATTGAGTACAATGGACGGTCTAACCGCTATTAGCGATAAGACCGCCCATTGTACTGATTATTTTTAATTTTTCTGTATAATGTAATTAATCCTTGTGTTTAACAAAGCATCCGTCTTTCTGTCTAAGGTATCTGGATTAATTCGAGATGATTTTGAAGGAATTCTCGCGTCATTAAAGTGCCTAAGATACACAAGTGCCACGCTAAACTCCTGAAACTGTAGAACTACTGAAACTGGGCTTCACGAACAATTAACAAAACTAAGTTGTTGCTAGTTGGAGCGTGTTCTAACCGGTTTCCATTTGACATACTCGCAAGATGCCCCTAATAGCTGGCATTCAGTAAATCGCCTGCCATTTTCTAAGTTCGGAAATATCGCGAGGAAACATGGACCTCAAGAGCTCGAAAACATGTGTCCAGTGAACGAAAGGCGCACTTTAAATCCTTTCACCACACTGGTTCGAAATAATTAGTGACACGACTAGATAAATAGTATTTGACATGCTCGCAAGTGTCCGTAATGTTGGGCATTCAGCAAATCGCCTGCCATTTTCTTAGTTCGAAAACCTCGTTAGGAAACCTGCATGTCGTAAGCCCTACAGTTCGAAATCATGTGTCAAGTAGTTATACGAAAGGACCTTTAGTTCTTTTTAATACTTTCACCACACTGGCTCGAAAGAACAAGTAATACAGGTAGTAGTTACGTATTTATGACATGCTCGCAAGATTCTCGTAATAGCGGACATTCTGCAAATCGCCCGTCATTTTCTAAGTTCGGAAACCATCCTCCTGAATCGTTTGGCTATTTGTCAATGATTATAGTTAAATAGCTTTTGCGGTAACACTCGTTAGGCATGGTTAAAGTAGCCAAAACTAGTATACTGCTATTGGACGGCAATCTTGCAATTTATCAACGTATTTTGTTTTGTTTTGGCGGATATCAACGTCTCGACCTTAGATTTAATCTTATATTTTCTCAAAAGGAATTATAGATTCACTTACTTAAAGTTACTGAAATAACTTAAGTTTCTTATCTGTAAAAAGTTTAAAAAAGTTCTTAGCGCGAAGTTTTTATATGTTCCCGCTCGTACTCGGCTTCTAAATTCGTTAAAAATAGGTTATTTTCTCCAATCGATAACTATTTATATTCCAAGTATCATTCAAATTCGTTCTTCTTTCTAGTTGTTTGGAAGAGATCGCTCTTAAGCGATAATACCACCAATGCCGCTCTTGTTTTAGCGTATTACGGTTCTATTTTTATATTATTATAAGGTGTACGATAAAGTATTTGGATTAATTTTATTCATTCTTTCCAAGTATCATTTAAATCAGCTTAGTTTGAGCAAATATGTTCACTCCCTCACAAACTTTTGGATTAGTATTTGGATAGTAGTAGAACATGATTGAGGAGCAAACATCCGTTTCTATCATTAATCATCAGTTTGTGAGGACCTTACAAACTTTCTGTTCTTACTATCGTAGGATTTGAACTTGTTAATATGAAACCTGGAAACCTAGTCATGTTAGTTCTTAGCAATATCAGATGTGAACAGTTGGACTGGCTCCAATAGATGGTTCTATTGCCCTACATCGTCTGACCTCGGGCCCTCTGCCAATCGAGATCATAACCTGGCCAATTTTAAAAGTTAGCTTCAATCTCTATTTACCTTTTTTTATACCACTAACCTGGCACACAAGTGTGTTAGATATGAATGTGGAAGGATATGTGGGTAGAGGTAGGCCAAAGAAAGAATGGATGGACTGTGTGAAAGATGATATGAGTAAGAAAAGAGTGAGCGTTGAGATGACTTCCGACAGGGGGAAATGGAAGAGGAATACATGTTGTGCCGACCCCACATAAAGTGGGATAAAGGCAGGGAAATGATGATGACCACTAAGCTGGCATACAAGCATACGGTCCGCCTGATGGGAAACGGTTACCGCAGCCTATTGACGTTTGCAAAACCAGGGGTATCATTCATGCGTTGCCTACCCTACAAATATCTCTTCACACTCTTTTTGAGAACCCCATGCTGTACTCGTTAGAGAAAACCGCGGCGGGGTAGTTAATTCCACAAGCTGAGCGTCCGTGGCAGGAAGCTCTTATAGAATCGCACTTGCAATGCCACTTGCAGTCACCCATCCCAATTGTGACCGCGCACAACAAAGATCAATCAAGAACTAAGCAAGCTACGCCACGAGATAATTTAAGTACAAATTATTGTGCGAATATTTGTAGCGAGTTTAGAAACACAAACACTCAAACATAAAATTTCTAAAAGACTACTTACTACTTCAGTTGTCTATCTGTTGATAAAGTTTGGCCTTTCGACCAAGGTTTAGCAAACTCTGTTGGCCTTCACCTAATAACCTGTGCGTCTTCAGAACGAAGAAAAGAAGCTATGAATATGAGATTCGACTTGATTGCTAGCTAGGTCGCGATGACGTCATCTCGCCGGCGCCGGCCAGTTCAACTAGGGGTGCCTATGTGAAGTCGTGTTGGTCTGGTCGGAGGTACCCTGACTTTCGATCTGAGGGTCGTGGGTTTGACTGCCGTCCAATAGATTTGTGAAATATTTGCGCTCAAAATTTGCCTTTACCGTCGATACTAGATGATTTGATTACCAACTAACGGGACGCTGGTAGTGCCCAGCGAGTCTAAAAAGGCCACTTTGAACAATTCATTTCCCGAATTCATAGCAGATCCTTAGCAATTCCTCTAATTTTCGTAAAATGGTTCGAGTTGTAGGTGAATTGTACGCAATTCAGATCAGTAGCAGATTCATAAAATGGTCATTTGAACCCTCCTGGACTATTTTAGATGGGGTAGCCTTTCAGCTTAGTCGGCCCTATCCACAGGAAAGACATGGTCAATATGTGCGAATCTTACTAAGCCACGGGATTCCTCACAGTCAATTTTTTGATTCGTGCTCAAAATTTACTTCAATTAGTATTTCAAGTTTCGAGATTCGGATGAAAATGTAAGTAAAAATAAATAATACTAATATTATAAATATGAAAGCTTGTGAGGATGTGATGATTTTTGTGCTTCAATCACGCCGTAATGGCTGAATTTGAATGAAACTTGGAACATACTTAGTATGTGTGCTGGAATAACACATAGGCTAGTAATAAATAAATATTTGTGGACATTTTACACAGCGCCATCTAGACCTAAACTAAGCAAAGCTTGTACTATGGGAACCAGATGGCTGGTAGAATACTTATATAGGTACTTTTTTGTAACTTACTTATAATACATAATATTGCAAAACATGCAAACACTTTTACCGAAGCGAGAATCCAAACCGCTACATCAAAACCCTACAGTTAACAATGCGATGTCTTGGTAAGATTTTCCACAAAATATTATCCATACACCATACACCACCGGGAGGTCTATCAAAAGTGGGAATAAATACTTGGCAAATCTTGCCAGATTACTTTGCTGTTGGGATTATTGTACCTTTAAAAACAAACGTTGGAAATACTTAAGGCAGGTAAAAGGTAAAATACCTAACAATACATTTCAAAAAGCTTAACCCTAACCAAAACGCCTGTTCTAAAAAGTACTTAGGATCACCTAGAATCAGTACCTATAGGAACGACCCGCAAAATCACACATATAAACGAAAGTTTGTGTGTTTGTTTCCATTTATCTTCATAACGGAATTAACCATTGATACTCGTAGATTATGATTTGCCATGAGTGATTTGAAAAAAACTGCTAGCAGAGACTGGATGCGTCAAGCCAAAGATAGGGCCCAATGGCGCTCATTACTGAGGCCAATTAGGACCTTATTACAGAGCACGTGGGTTCAAATCCAGATGAGCAACAATGGGTTTTTCTTAAACGGTGAAGGTAAACATCATGAGGTAACCGGCATATCGCAGAATCGTAAACTTCGAAAACATTGCAGTGCACGAAGAGCCTTTGAAGAGCACTTGCAATCCTTTCAC
Source organism: Scotopteryx bipunctaria (assembly GCA_949320045.1). Classification (NCBI taxonomy): domain Eukaryota; kingdom Metazoa; phylum Arthropoda; class Insecta; order Lepidoptera; family Geometridae; genus Scotopteryx; species Scotopteryx bipunctaria. The sequence continues at coordinate 4,250,551 of OX439465.1, forward strand.
CACTGGTTAAAAAAAAGTGACATGACTAGATAGACAGCCTAGTACTGTAGCCTATGTACTGTACAGCCGTAGACTCTATAGTAGCGATGATAGAGTAGGTGCTTTGCATCCGGGTAGGCAACAGAAACTCGAAATGAATAGTTTGAGAATTGGTAAAGCACAGGGTTCATTTTATCCAGGTATCACGCGAGCGGAGTCGCGGTAGGATGATAGTAATATTATAAAAAGCGATTGTATTCCATAAGCGACATTACGCACGTAAAGTTGAAGTTGTCGGCGGTTCAAAGGAACTACTCACATTAGCGGCATCTCTTCATCCCTGCTGAGACAAATCCGAGAAGTTCACCCCCCACCTCACCCTCGCACCCGCTACCACCCTCCGCAATAGCGAAGGTACCGCGAAAGAACGTGTGTTTGCGCAAAACATTAACCATCTTCGTTTTTTATATCGTCTTTCATATAACGATATTTCTTTCATATTTATGTCTTGCCCATTCAAAAGTGAAGAAAACGCTTTTAGCAATAAGACAGTTGATTGTATTAAGCATGTTTTAAGTGCATATTTCGTTCTCTAGCGTTATTTTTTTTTTCAGGAGTGGCTGTAAGTTTTCTTATGATTACTTGTGGCTTTGTCCACCCCATTATTGGCGTGATAATATTTATGTGTTTTTATGATACATTTAGCAGTTCGTCCGCATTGAGTTTTGAGGCAAATGGCATGAAATTTGCACAGGGTGAAATCTATCCCCTTGTCTTATTAAAATTTGTTCAGCGGTTTAGGAGTGAAAAGGTTACTTTCAGTAGAAGTAGTATTTACTACTTCTACTTCTAATAGACAGAGTCTATTGTCGTATTATAATAGGTATATTTAATTACATTTTTTTTATTTTTCGTTGAAAATATTTTTTTATAATTTAATAAGGTAAATTATATTTGTATTAGTTGTAAGTTTCTTTTGTTTATAAATGTTTTTTCCCAAGACCTGTTTTCCTGAGATCCTGGCTTCAATCGAAGTCTTTTTTAGAGTAGCACCCTTCCGGGGACATTCGGTATAAATCCTGGATTTACCGCGACTTGGGGTGGTTATAACACATCGCTATAATAAAATCGTCGTTTGTATAACTCGCTCTAAACGTTGGTTATTCAGATTGGGTTGCCCTTGCTTCTTGACTGTGCATATTATCCCGCCCGTATCGCAAATGGGGTATGCAAAGCCTCAAGTAATTATAAGAACATCAAGGTGGTAGGCCACATTTTTGGCCGACCGTACCAGTAGAAAACAATATAAAAAGAAAACTGAACTTCTAAACATTATAGAAAATATAAAAAGTACAAACTCTCAACTATCGCCTAGGTATCGGGTAGGTATTGGCTCGTTGGAAAATCTATTTCGTCTCTCTTCAAAGTTTCTCAGCTATAAAGTCTACAACATAGTAAACAGTACAATAGTAAAACTTGTCTGTGTCTTCCTAAGTTGAGAGTTTACAGGTATCGAACAACTTTCAGTATTGATAGCAGAGAAGTAGGCACCTACCTCTTTAAACTAGTCTTTCTAACTTTAGAAAGAGGTTATACTACTCACTAGGTAACTAACTAGTGTGATGAAAGGTTAAAAGCGCGCTTCAAAGAGGCTCATTTCGTACACATATTATACGAAATGTGGGTTTTCTTCACAGTTTGAGATGCTGTATTGGTAGGCATAGCGCACGAACAGAAATGTCACAGATGGATTCGAATCCACGACTTTGAGTGTGTGCCATAGTACATTTGCTCACCAAAATCGATGTAGAACTCTGTTGTTAGTTAATAAAATGTGTTTATTCAAAAAGAAAATTAAATTTAATAATTTTTTAGTTATTGAAACCAGTTTTTTTGATAAATTTTGTAGTTTTCTTGTAACTAACAATTATTTCATTTGGCGGGTTGTTTGACTTCAATATTTCGCGCGGTCTGACTTATATTAGTCTTATAGTCTCTCTTTTATACACCCGAAACCCACAGCGCAATCTTTTTCCAAATCGGTCTAGACGCGATTGTACGGTATCCTCTTAAGATTGGAAGTGCTCGAGGATGATTCAGTTGATCGATCTGAAGTTCGTTACGAACGATCCAGAAAGTTTAATTACTACTACTTGTGCCCCAAATTCTTTCAAATAAGTGTGGCGAAAGGAATAAAGTGCGTCTCAAAGAGACTTCTTACGTGCACTTTACAAGGTGAGTAGGTTAGGTGCCTACCTACCTACTAGTACGGTGCTAAATCCATTAATTTCACGACTGGATTCGATTTGTAACTTATCGAGAACAAGATCATTAAGGTATTTTAATTCGATCTTAAAGTGCCTTCTGAAACATATATATGAAATAAAAAATTGCACATCCTGTTACATACTATACATTAATAAACATTATTCAAACTCATGGTGAACCTTATCCAATTCATCACACCCTGAGGAGAGCACAATTTATTATCGTTATCGAGTGGTATTGATATTCCTATCACGCGGTTCGCCAGGGATCTGCCGGGCCAGCGATTTTTCAAATCCACATTTACATACGTAGGTATTAAGATGGCTTACAAAAGTGAAGATTGGTACATGATACAAACATTTAAAAGTTTCTGATTCTCCGTTACATATTTAATTCGCTTTTTTATTTGTTTATTGTTATTTTTCTGTGTAGATTATAATCAGTTTCAAATTCGTTTTTCTTCGTCACAATCCTACCGTGTCTGATCCGTGGAGTGAGAGCACTGGTGACCAAATTGGACATACAATTCAGCCAAACTGGAGATACAATTTATGTTAACAAACCGCCCATACTTAATCTAAAAATTACTTTTTCAATACATGTTTATGGAGCTTTTAAGTAGTATTAATAGTTAAATTAAGGTGTAAAAACTTGTGTTGCGAGGTTGATTTACTTTAAACTAAAGTAATTTCATTGTAATAACGAAAACTACGCGACTGTTGTCTGCGGAGGAAGCTGTAGTCCAACGGCTGGACGGATTTTGACAAATGAGGTGTTGATGGATTCGCCTGGATGATGAGTGTCATAATTTGGCTTATAAAACGGGGTTTTACCGCGTGAAAATACCTTGTTACTTTCCCGGCGTTTGCAAGTATTCCTAAGGAGGTTTGACATCAGGCAGGTGGCCGGTCATAAAACACCTTACTCTTACAGCATGATCTTTGGATGTGCCGACCCCACATAGATTGGGTTATGGGCAGGAAGATGTTGATGATTTTCCCGGCGTTTGACTGTGTTGTAACAACCGTGGGTTTGGACCAGCCGTGGGTTTGGACACACTTCCACCGTCTTATGAGCTGGATCAGGTGAGCTATCTATAGACCGTTTGCAACGGCGGCCTTTAGACAGCCTTTGACATACTTTTATTATAAAAATTTAATTAAAATAATAAGGTATGATAAGAAAGTAACAATTGAATTCTGTGTAATTCATATTACATACCTTTAATTCAAAAATACAATTGATTTTAAATCAAACACGAAATTGAGTCGTTTTTTTTCTAATTTTAAGCAAAAACCCAATTGTATTCAGCAAACTCTTTAAATAATTTACTAATCACAAAAGGTTTGTCCTTGACGTCACCTCAACTCCAGACAGACTTTCGAGGCTCACGTACCTACACGAAAAACACATCTGTTAAACGTACTCTACTTAACCAGGCCTTTTTGAAGTACGATACAATCAGACATCAGACCAGAGAGCACTGGTGGTGTAGTTGGTAGCGGCCGCGCCTTCCGATCCTAAGGTCGCGGGTTAAAACCCGGTCGTGAAAGAAAGAAAGAAAGAAAAGAAATAAAATGGATTTTTCTGATCGAAAACTTTATACAGGTTTGATTCCGCTACGGGAGAAATGTTTGTATGTTCTGCAAATATTTCTTCCGGGTCTGATTGTTGTAGTATTATGTATTATAAGTATGCATTTACATAAAAAAGTATATAAGTATTCTATCAGCCATCTGGTTCCCATAGTACAAGCTTTGCTTAGTTTGGGGCTAGATGGCGCTGTGTGAAATGTCAAAAATATTTTTATTTTTATTTTATGTTACCAGTGCTCTCAAATGTTCAGTCCTATGTAATTAAACGATAGTAATCTTGTACCGGCTCGCGATGTTTTCCTTATAACATGTATCGTCTAGATTATGTAGAGAACTGGAACAGAAAAATCCATTAGTGTACTACCGAATTTGAACCCACGACTTTAGGATGGGAGGCGAGGCCGCTACCACCAGCCCACCACCAGTGCTCAATAGTGTGACCGTGTGACCAGTAAAAAAAGCTTTAAAATTGTCTCTAATGTCCTATCTAACCCCACCACGACCCAAACCACAGTCATTAGTGAGAAAGGCCCAACTATTGTGTCGATGAAACATGTTTTCAAAGCATTTTGTAAAGCCAATGTGATTGCGGTTCGGTTTTATTTAAAAGTTATTTGGAAAATGGTCCGAAGCTTTGAAAGGATTAGATAAGATAAGATAAAATTGTGTGGAGTGCGAATAAAGCTGATTTTGTATTGTCAAATGGAAATAAGTTTGTAGAGACCATCCTCATTTTATAGTACGATGTGATTAAATAATTACGAGTATGTAGTGAGTTGATAAAATATATGCAGCAGTGATGCGAATGTTGAGATAGATGTGTGGGGTAACAAGAATTGATAAATAAATATTTGTGGACATTTCACGCAGTGCCATCTAGTCCCAATCTTTTTTTGTTATGTTAAATACATACTTTTAATACATAATACTACAACCATCCAGACCCGGAAAAAACATTTGCAGAAACATTTCTCCCGTAGCGGGAATCGAACTTGCGCTGCTTGCGTCTCAGCCGAGAGGTCGTCCGGTGACGTCGGTGAATTGATAAGGTGAGGAATAAGTATGTATGAGGGAGCCTGAAGGTAGCGTCAGTGACGGATAAGTTGAGGAGCAATGGTTAGCGTGATAAGGATATGTCATGAGAAGGGAAAAATGTCATGTGATGAGAAGAGTGTTAGATTTGAATGTGGAAAGATATGTGAGTAGAGGGAGGTCAAAGAAGAGATGGATGGACTGTGTGAAAGATGACATGAGTAAGAAAGGAGTTAGCGTTGAGATGACTTCTGACAGGGGGAAATGGAAGAGGAATACATGTTGTACCGACCCTACATAAAGTGGGATAAGGGCGGGAAAATGATGCATGATGATGATGAGTTGATAAAAAATATATTTCAGATCAGTTTTGCAATTCAGCGTGGCAATGCGGCCAGCGTCTTGGGCACGCTTTCACCGTTCGAAGAGATGATGATGATGAGTTGAGATATAGACCGTTTGCAACGGCTTTTAAATAGCCCGACTGTTTCATTTGTATTTTGTAAATTATATTTGTATTAGTAGTAAATTTATTTTTGTTAATAAAAGTAACAAAGTTTTAAGTAAATATAAAAAAAGTTGATAAATACCTATAACACCAGAATTTTCCAGCCCTTATTCCACTAGGTGAAGTCTTCAGAACAAGTTTTTCTCATATCCTCCAATCGCTCTTCATCCTAATAGTCATTCATGTTCATGCAGGCATAACCTTTCATACAATCCATCCATTTTCTATGGTTCTGTACCCGAAGGGTACCATCGGGACCCTATTACTAAGCCTCAACTAAGCCTATTACTAAGTCTGTATCTCATGAACTGTAATAGGTAGAGAGTTGAAATTTTCACAGAGTGTTTATTTCTATTGTTGCTGAAAATAAAATCAAAAGAGGCTCATACATGAAACATTTATGTACATGACTTTCATGAATTCGATTCGCGCTTGACCAGTTTTATCCCCTACCGGTGTATCCATACCTGTATATATTTTATAGTCTAATACTATAATATAAAAGTCGTGTCACTAGTACTTTCGAACGAGTGTGATGAAATGATTTAAAGTGCGCCACAAGGCTCATTTCGTGCACTTGGCAAATGTTTTCCTAATTCTTAGGTTCTAGAATAGAATAGCATTAAAAAAAAGTAAGTTCGTATGAGCTAGTGGCCAACTCTTATGACGGAGTTTTTAGGCCGCCTAAAGGCCTCCGTCATGGCTTAAGGACTAAAAGCTGGAACCGACATCTTAACGTGCCCCCCGAAGCACGGAAACGCTCAGCTCGTAATGCCACTTGCTACCCATCAAAATTAAAATAAATAGTTCAAAATCCACTTGAAATCAATGTTTATCTTTAATATCTTCTATAACTAAAAACTATTTTGTTTAAAATTTATACAATTGTTCAATTTAGTTTATTTATCTGTGACAGTAATTAAATGAAAATAAAAATGCGAGCCTTTTTAAAAATACAGGCTATCAAAATCGAGTAGCCTCCTCCGAACCATTTGTATTCGAGTTTCTACCACTTGTTCTCACTGTTTGTGTGCTTTATTCGACTATTGCAGGGCCTAAATGCGATATTCTAAACGTAATTACAAAATTAAATAATTGTACAAGTAAGTTACTTCTGTGCTGGACTGGGAGTAAAGAAAAAACATAGAATGCATCCAGCTGCTTCTCTCCCCGAGTATATCGTAGGAGTCGACTAAGAGATAGTATCATAAAAGTGTTTCGATTATGGGCCCTCTTTTTATTATTTGTTGTTAATTTTATTTTAATTTTATTTTATTTTTAAATTTTAAGAAAACTTACAGCTAGGTACAACAATAAAAATAATTCATGTAAAATTTACAAGCACAAAGACATGTATGCTGAAGGCCAATTAAAAGTTTCTATAGATATAATGTAAGTGAATAGATTAAAAAAAAAACAGTTTACGTGGACGACACTATTAATTAACATAAATAAACATAACAATAAAGCGGCAATATAAATACACACTCTGTAAAAATTATAATAATAATCTTTATTTCAGACACGAGATCCATAGGTACTTAACTTACAAATAGAATAAAATAAAAAATAAAAGTAAAATAAAAACAACACAATAAAATATTATTAAAACTACTGTAGATAAGCTACATTCGTCAGGATGCAATGTGCACCCATCGTCTAAAAACGTCTGACTGGAAGATCCTGTCCGACAGACTCGCCACAATAGCGTTTTTACACATGCCGACCCTGGACATAAATTTAGCAACGCGATTTCTCTGGATGGCATTAAAGGAGTTGACGCGCGCCTCCAGGTACATCCCCGAGGCGCTACAGTAACGCTCCAGTCCCATGAGTTGCCTAAAGATGTTATTATAGGCAACTCGAATACCATCATGCGTTTTTTTCGTATAATTTGTCCAGAGTTGGCATGTGTAAAACGTCTGGCAGAAGGACCTAAACAGGGTGATTTTAACATCGCGTGATGATTTGCAATATTTTCTTATAATCATATTGCCGACTACGCATAGCGCTCGGCGCTGTCTTTCGATGTCATCGTCATCTTTAAGGCTCGAAGTCACGATATGGCCAAGATACTTGAAGCTTGTGGAGATTTTAACAGCCTGTCCATTGATGACAATGCTAGGCACTGTATCGGGTCCTTTTCCAGCTTTGAAAACCACCATCTCAGTCTTCTTACTGTTATAAATAAGATCATGGTCTTGGGCATACCTTTCACAAATTTTTATGAGACGTCGTAATCCTTTGATAGAGGGGCTGAGCAACACCATATCGTCGGCATAACTCAAATTATTAACATATCTGTCATCTAATCTGAGCCCGATCGGGGTGTTGCTCAACTCCACGATCAGATCGTTAACGTAGGCGTTAAAAAGATCCGGTGATGTGACCCCCCCTTGTCTTACGCCACAGGATAGTGTGTAGCCGTCAGAAATTTCGTGACCCCATCTGATGTTATTGGTTTGATTACGATACCAGTATCTAAGCAAACCAACAACATCATCCGGGGCATCCGTACGACCTAGCTTATCCCAAAGGAGCTCATGGTTTAAGGTGTCAAATGCTCGACTTAGGTCTAAAAAGCATGCATAAACACTTGTCTTACCGGCTTTATAATAATCTACTACCTGCTTTAAAGAGAAAATTGCCATGTCCGTAGATACGTGGGGTCGAAACCCAAACTGACCATCATCAATAGATAGCGATGGTGTCAAATTGTCTTGTATAACTCTTTCAAGTATCTTGGCCACTGTAGTGGCGAGCGAGATAGGTCTGTAATTGGACATGCTTGACACGTCGCCGGTCTTATTTTTTAGAATAGGCACTACAAGTGTGCGTACCATATCCCTGGGCATGTAACAGTGTCGCAGGCATAAATTAAAAAGCCTTGCAAGTACATCATAGATATACTGGCCCGCGAACAGTATGTGTTCGATACTAAGGCCATCATGTCCTGGGGACTTGCCACGTTTCATATTCTTCAGTATTTTATTGATATCACTAGGTGTTATTGTTGTGTTACAAGTCCCCGGTTCATGACGTCTACTAAAACTATCTTCTCTACGCACTGATAAGTTTGAGCTATTTCCTACGTTAAAATGTTCTCTAAATAAATTTGCTATAAGTTTTTTATTCTCCTCACCTTCAACATTAAGTGGCATACTAATTTTACTATCTAATTTTTTCGTTTCCTTCCAGAACTGAACAAAATTTCCCGAAGAATGCTGACGGGCCAGCGTATCTAATTTTAGTTTCTGTTGATTGTTCTGGATGTATTTCACAGCAGTTTTGAACTGTTTCCGTGATGCTAACATATTATTATAATAAATACCCGAGCGCGGCCTACCGTAAAATACCCAGTTCAAAAAACTACTTCGCGCTTTTACATGTAACTCCCGTACATGATAGTTCCATCCTATTAGTTTCTTTTTAAACTTTTTCTCATTAGCGCTATGCGTAGCCGAATATTGCAATATTTGTACAATGTCATTGTAAAATGCGTCAATAACCCGTAAGTTTTCACAATTCGTACACTCACCGCTGTCTAAACATTGATAATTACTGAAATTATATTTATACAATAGACTAGAAATTTTCTCCGTACATATTTTACAATACAAGTCAATTTGTGCTTGATCTCTTACTCCCCACACATGTTTATGAGTTCTACGTTCCGCATTTACTATAGATTTAGGCCTTATAAGATCAAAATTGCACTTAGTCATTAGGGGGAAGTGGTCAGACCAGTACGCATCATATTGCACATAAATATCCGTCACGAGCACAGCGGCCGCCGCAGTCGCGACGCAGTGATCGAGCCAGCGGCACGTCCCGTGTGCATCGCTCACAAAGGTGTAGGTATCCGACTCGAGTCTCTGCAAGTCCACACACTGCAGTGACTGCTCAACACAATAATCTGTCAGCTCTTTTTCAAAAAGAGTACCGGGATGCGCATTAAAATCGCCTAACACTAATACGCACTCGATATCTGCATTCTCAATAATGGCACTTATTTGCGCGAGGCACCCGGTATATTCCGGCAGATTATCCTCGCAATTAGTTGGCATGTAGACACAAAAAACAAGAATGCTCTCAAGAATGCTCACGAACAAGAATTATCTAATTTAAAAAATTCAACTCTCTTCCTATTACTCATAAACCGTAATAAGTAGAGAATTAAAATTCAAGTCAGCGGGCAGTATTTCATGATTCATGCCCGCTGACAGACGGATGGACAGACAGACAGACAGACGGACAGCCGGACAGCGGAGGCTTAGTAATCGGATCCCGTTGGCACTCTTGGAGTACGGAACCCTAATAAATAAGTTGCACTTATAGAGGATGACAAAAAGTAGTATCCACCTCAGTGTCCTCGCTGCGCTCAGGATTGAAATAAAAAACTATCCTTTATAATGTGAAGAAGGTGTTAGCTGATACTGCTGCAATTACTTTACGAAATGGTGGTGGCGGCGGAGAACAAGATGTACAGGATATCTTTAAGATGTTCTTGGAAACGGACCCCAAACACGTCCCCATGTATGTTGCCCGTAATTTTGACAAGCTGTCCCCCGTGACCCACGACCAAATCGATGTCACTAAGCTGCTCAAGGAATTTACATGGCTCAAGACAGAACTCTCCGGCATTCGAATGAAGCTGGAGGACTCCGAAAAATCGATGTCCGAATTGAAGAACGAACTGTCGATATTACGACATAAAAATGTAATGCCGACGACCATATCGCCGCAGTCAGCACAAAACGTGAACGTGCGCCGCGGTGTAACACGAGGCCAGACTCAGACTGCCCCCGTCAGCAATTTTGAATGTGCGGCAACTGATACAGTTTTGCAGGGCAATGACCGCCCGACTTCGATGACCTCGACCCTCGGGAAGTCTACACCGCAACCTGCAACAGTTGTGCCTTCTCCTGCTCCACGTGCTCGGCAGAAGAAGAGTTATGCACAAGTGTCCCGTCAGACTCAGCCGCCGCGCCTGATGCCATGCATCGAGGTGCCACAGAAGAGACTGACACAAGAGGAGAAACCCACTCGAGATGTGAGGAAGACGGACGTGGACGGATTCACCCTAGTGGAGAAAAAGCGTCGGCCGAAATCCCGAAATCAACGTGGGACCGCCCCCCGTTCTGCCGGGCTCACCCTGCAGGCTGTGGAGCCGACCATCGACATCTACATATCCCGACTGGACCCGAAAACTACTGGGGAAAGCATCCTCCAGTATGTGGACGAGAGGAGCCGATGCCGGATCAGGGAGCCGCCTGCAGCACTCGTACATGGCTTGAAGCAGTTGGAATCAAGAAAAGAGACTAACTTCAAGTCGTATGTGCTCCGGGTGGCTGCCAAGTATAAGGATGTGTTCCTGGCTCCCGACTTTTGGTCAGCCGGGATCGTCTATCGTCGCTACAGGGAGGCGCAACCGACAATGAAAATCCCCTAATTTAAGTTGTTATTTTTCCCTTTCTCTCCCCATTAATAGTTTTTTTTTTTTTTTCATCTTTATTCAAAATTTCAGTTTCAAGGTACTTTATGTAACTCAGCGGAGTAGGGCTCTGGTGACCTGTAGCACAGGTTTTTAATACCTATTTCAGGCACCAGTCTCTCACAAAACAGGTTAACTAATTACCGCCTAAAATTTACTGTTCTGTTTTTTTTTTCGCCCCATATTTTACTGTTTATATATTTTTTAATAATATTATGTTAATCTTAATTTTGTTGTGAGAGAAAATAAAAATATATTATTATTATTATTATTATTATTATAATTAAACGCTCCCTAAACAATCTACTAATTTTCAAATTCGAGAACCAATAGTAGGCCCTACAACGCCGTTATTTATTGAAAGTCATGAATACAAAACAGTCTCAACTTGTACATTTACTTTTTCCTTTCTCCGGTGTTTATTGTTTGTTTATACTTAGCTACCTTCAGGATTCGGCAAGGGATTTTGATAATTTAGCATAGCGTAAACACACTTAGCACTTAGTGTTGGTTGCAGGTTCAAATCCGGTCGTGCACTAATGGACTTTTCAGTTCGAAACAGTTATGTGCGCTATGCCAGTACTCTCAAACGGCGAAGGAAAACATCGTGAGGAAACCCGCGGCTTATTCAGCTCCACACGTATTTGCCATGTCTCTAACTCTGTATAAATTTTCTAGTATGATAGTGAAGGTGAAAAAAATAGAACGAAAAATCGTTTTTTTTTTCTTTATCAGAATAAAAAGTTTACAAAATATTTAATTAAAAATAGCACCATGAAAACCACTAAGGTTTGTTAAGTAGATGCTACATGCGTCTTAAATTTACTTTACAGTTAGGTACGATTTAGGTAGGTAATAAAATTATAATAATTCTAATAATGTAGGTAGCTGTCTAATAAAGTGGCTTTATAAAGTACAGGAGCAAGGTAAGTACATTTATTTTAACAAACATTGATATTTTTCAAAATTATTGAGGACCTCTTTTTTGCAGTCGGTTAAAGGATTTGTGAGACTATCGCCAATTGTTGTATACTCTGTGGCAAAGGTAAAGCAATCCTGAAGGCGAGCTCGATAGCGTGAAACACGGCGCTCACATTGGCTGCTGATTTATTTTACTCCCTTCTTATTGGTTCCAATAAACACCGCTGGTGTAGATGTAGATATGAATAGAGGCGGCTTTTATCAATATGAAATATGTGTCATATCTATGAGAGAACTGGCCTAGTGGTAGCCCCGCCTTCCAATACTAAGATCATGGGTTCAAATCCATCGTGCATCAATGGATTTTTCGGTACAAAAACTTGATAAAGGAAAATATCGTGAGGAAACTGGCATGTCGAAAGCATATGTGCACGGAAGGAAACTTTGAGGTGCTACCTTAAATCCTTTTGCCACACAGGTTCGAAAAAACTAGTGACATGACTAGAAAGATACTCTTACGAATTTAACTGACGTCCGGTTCCAATATTCTCCTAACAACTGACGGATTGTTCAAAACCATAGTAACATTTTTCGGTCAAAAATGTATGTAGGCACCTTTCGACAGTTTTTGGAAAATATTTTTTTAATTACATAGTTTATTTTATTTTTATTTAATGTTTTAGGAAGTTCTGTAATTCTTAAGTCTATGTCGGCTCCAATAAACATGCCGGTTCCATTTTATCGGAACTACCTGTGCGCTGTTTTAAAGAATCAATGGTGGTCGGCTTATCAGCGAGATTCATTCTACGAGCTCTGTGGCATTATTTCTTAGCTTTGATGACCCAATAATGTAGTTTGAACATCAACAGTAGGTACGCTGAAGACATAAAAAACTTTCTGACATAAAAATTTGAAATTGAACGTTTATTTTTAACAGATTTTTTCCTTACGATGTTTTTCAACGACAAACTAAAAGCGTATATAAAAACGACAGTAGATAACTTAGAAAGTCCACCTCTTTGTCTCTAAGTTGGTTAAAAGACCTCAATTTATAACCGTTAAGGTTCTCGGTAGGTAATCAGGCTGTAAATCAAGATCGAAGGTATCGACACTGGAGGCTCTGCGGGCATTCTAATGAGGCATTTAGAGCGATTCCAAAACGGGCGGTTAAGAGTTGGTTTAATTGGGGATTTTACACGTGTAACATATTTTCAGTGAAGTACAGAGCATAAATTGTCTAGTGGTAGCGGTACTACCTTCCGACCCGTGAGTTCAAATCCGGTCGTCAAAAATCTATGTGCACTAGTAGGTACTCTCAAGCGGCGAAGAAAAACATCGTGAGGAAACCGGCATGTCGTAAAACAGAAAAGTTCAAAAATATGTTTCAAGCGCATGAAAGGCGCCTTTGGGGCGCACTTTAAACTAAACCTTTTTAAGGTAAGAAGAGAGAGCGTCAATAATTTAAATAATGCATAGACATCTAATATACAGTAGTGCCACAAATATTGTGCGCCTCGGCAAACTTCGAGCTTTGTATGAAAACCGAATTTGTCCGAATAGTAAAAAAGTAAGTATCTATTCACAGATTTACAGATTTTCATCAAAAACTGTCAAAAAAACCGTGACTTGAGACGTGCTCAACTTTGAGTCGCGTTTGAGTATTCGGGGGTTAGACATTTTGATTCAGATTCCCACCTCACGCTGCGCGTAAATACTAAAAAAAAACCTCTACGAAAAGCGTAGAGCCTCTACGGCGGTTGCTACGTAAACACTGGACTCTACAGATAATCGATTCGATATAAATGGTAAATTGAACGATATTTCATTTTGATTAATTGATCGGAAGCGATGACTATTCATATTCAGTAAAATGCAGGTCGACATACCTACCCACCTATTTAAATACATCCGTGCTAGAATTATATCTACTGGATATTATGCATACATACATATTATCACGTCCAAATCCCTAACGATGGTCAGAGCCACAAGGAAACTTGTAGCCACTTCTGATTCATGAGTTCCAAGATGGATATGGTGAACCATGGTGATAGCTAGATGACCATCGTATCGCCCATATAGATAGGCCCATCATGGGCACACAATCTTATATTATATTATTTATCTTATATACTTATATTATAAATGCGAAAGTAAAGAAGCAGCTGGACGCATTCTATGTTTTTTCTTTACTCCCAGTCCAGCGAACAAGTACATAGAGTAAAAGTCTAATTAAGAAATAAATGTACGATGGTAGGGAACCCATCGTGTGCGAATTCGACTCGCACTTGACAAGTTGTTTTATGAATAGTTCTAAAATATGTTCAAACTTTGAATAATCCTTACCTAGAATCTCAGCTCCTTTTAGCAGACATTACTTCATTCTGAAAGACTGAAGACTTACCTGGAAAGAAAATAAGAAAAGTTAGTGTTGAATAAGTTGTACGTACTTAGGATTTTTCTGCTATCTTGCCATTAGTAGGTAGGTAAGGTCGGTACAACAGGTTTAAGATATTTATTGATTTCTCATAAGAAATATATGAATTTAGCAATACCTACATAAGGTAGTCCACAACGTTTAGTCACGTTTTCTATGCCACAAATATTAACTGTAGACTATAATGACATTAAAAACTTTAAGGTCATCGGTATAATAATAAGAAATGAAAATGAGCTCAGTTTTCTATTTAATTTCGCCTGCAGATAGAAAACAGAGCTCAAATCACCGACCGCAGGTAAGTATATTATATATCAGGTAATGTATATTATACACACATACATCCTTTGCAGTCGGGTAAAAGCAGAAATAACTAGTTTAGTAAGAAAGAGTGCCGTGCCTCTATTTGATGGCGCGATACCTTCGGGCGGGCGGTTGTAAAACAAGAACTCATATACCACCCAATCAACAGTCGGGTGAGGGTTGAAACACTTCGAATGATCAAAAAGTCGGAATTGATTTTGTTTCACTGTTTGTAGAAACTAAAGTAAGAAGAGAAAAAAACTGACAATTTTAAATAGAACACTGGTGGTTTGGTGTTGACCCCGCCTTTCGAACTTACTAGTACTTCAAACTTCAAACTTTCAAACTTCATAATACTTTATGCAATGCGGCCAGCGTCTTAGACATGCTCCCACCTTCTGATGAGCTGGATTAAGTTAGCTATCTATAGACCGTTTGCAACGGTCTTTAGATAACCCGACCGTTTCTTTTGTATTTTGTAAATTATGTTTGTATTAGTTGTAAGTTTCTTTCTGTTAATAATGATGCTTTTACTTAAAATATGAGATATTTTTTGTTTTAAAGTGCCACTATGTGATAAAAGCCACTCCTGATTCATAGTCCCATGATGGATATGATAAGCCATAGTGGTAGGTGATCAGCTCGTCGCCTATAAGTTTGTCCATCATGTTGGGGAGGATCTAATTTAAAACAGAAAGCTTTTTATTACCCGAAAAAGGGAAAATAGACGGATTTTAGTACCGGGCGTTTCTATACCCGGGTTCTATCTTGATATGGTGTTAACCAATTTGTAATAAAAGTGGATATTGATTTGTGCGGGGTTCGCCTTATTTATTCGGGAAACAAAGGATTACCTTAAACTTTGTGTAAGCCAATGTATTGAGGTTCCAGAGTTTTCGTAAGTCACTTATCATGGAGAGATACTGTATGGAACTTGTTTAAATAATGCAAACTTTCGCGATTGCGAAGCTGTTGCGGTTGTCTATATGTTTCTGAGTTGTGTGGATAAGAGCATGGTCTAGTGGCGGCCCCGCCTTCTGATCCTGAGGTTATGGGTTCAAATCCAGTCTTGCACCAATGGATTTTTGTTCGAAAAATGTATGTGCGTGAAGGAAAACGTCGTGAGGAAACCGGCATGCGGTAGAACCTTAAAATTTCGATAACATAAGTGCACGGAAGGAGCCTTTGAAGCGCATTTTAAATCCTTTCACCACACTGGTTCGAAAGAACTAGTCGCTAAATAGATATATTAAGCCTTTGCTGTCCGTTCGTCTGTCCGTCTGTAAGCGGGTTTCTCAGAGTATGTATTTCTATTGCCGCTTTATTAACAAATAAAAATAATAAAGGGGGCCCTATACAACAAACATTCATGTACGACGGTACGGAACCCTTTGTGTGCGAATTCGACTTGTGCTTGACCGGTTTTTAATTAACGTGTTTATGATAATGAAATAACTAATCGATATACAGTCAGGATTATGTATGTGTTTTCTGTTAGCCATCTTGTTACCATAGTAGAAGATTTGCTCAGTTTAAGTTCGTAGCAACATTTACTTTTTATAATGTTCTTACTTATTTTTATCATGGTCGTCTGGAATAAATCTCTCTTAAGCGACAAGATCTTCAATTGTACGCATATTTTAACGTGTTATTCACTTGTACGCATTCAATTGTACGCATATTATATTATTTTAAGGAGTGATAAAAAATATTTCATTCAATCATTTATTTTACTTTTAAAGCTTACAGCCTTACGGCCGCACTTCTTTTAAACAGCGCGGTTTTAAAGACGTGGTTTCAAACAATAAATCAGGTACAATCACTATCATAGTGAAATGAATCCTGTGTCTTCATTTCAAAGGAGAGGGCCCCAGAGGGCGTTCGTATGAAGTGTTGCTGGATCACATCGCTGGCACGACTCAGCGTGCTTCACTGACTTTTCCTAAGGTTGTAGCTTACTGAACTGTAACGTGTGGAAAGTGTAATCGTGCGTAACATTGAGGATTATCAATTAATCTAGTTATATTTGCAGTTCATTCATTCGTCGTGTCAATAAGCTCCAACTAATATAATTAAACTAAATCAATTGACGGCCTCGGTGGCGCGACGGGTGATTGCTCGGCAAAGACGCAAGAGGCGCGGATTCGATTCCCTCTGCGGAAGAAATGTTTGCATGTTCTGTAAATATTTCTTCCGGGTCTGGGTGTTGTGGTACCATGGTGCTCGTAGTTTCTGATACCCACGACACAGGGAATCCTAGTGTGGGGTCAGGACTATGTATGTGACTGTTGGGTGTTATTATTGTTATTAATTTTGGCCTATTTTAAGCCATCTCTATGGCCCTATCAGAGGCCTCGATTAGGTCCTCTAGGGTGTAGGTTGTTGGGCACAGAGGGCAGGAAAGCAAGTGTAGCATGTCTTGTGTAGGAGATCAGCACTTACACTTTAGACGGTTCAATCACGCCCCACTTGGCTAAGCTACTTTTTCAGCTACAAACTTCAGTACGGAGCCTATTAAGCGACTTCCAAATTGGCCACTGCAACGAGTCGCAGCGGTACTAGATCATATTTCTGCTGATTATCGGTACTTATACTTCAGTATCGTTGTTTACACGTTCGTTCTACGACATTGCCGGTTTCCTCTCGATCTTTTCCTTAACCGTTTGAAAGTACTGGTATAGTAAGGCCTTTAACCATCTATAGTAGATGATTTATACAGCGTCAGGAGGCAACTTTTTACCTTCACAAACGGGACGCTGTAGTGCCCGAGACGAATTAAGATGGAGTTGGCTTGCCCAGCACCTATACCATCCTCTCAGCTTAGTCGACCTTGTCCACAGGAAAGACATGGTCAATACGTGCAGAGCTGACTAAGCCGCGGGTTTCCTCACGATGTTTTCCTTCACCATTTGAAAGTATTGGTATAACATAACGCACATACATTTTTCGAACGAAAAATCCATTGGAGCACGACCAGATTTGAAGCCATGAACGGAAGGCGAGGTTTATCACTAGACCATCAGAGTCCTAATAGTGCGTTTATTTATTGTCATAATAAATTATGACTGACGACATAGCCTATATCATCCCGACCACCGATCATTGGACATGTCATTTATCAAAATCTGATCAGCCCCCTCATTCTCGATGACCAAACGAAACTTGACAGCTCGTAACGTATTTATGACGCGCCGCGTGTTTGTGCAATACAAAATTGTCATATAGAATACGATAACACGGTGATTCCACAAACGTGCCCGCGTTAAGGTTTCTTTAGTCGTGGGGGTTGTAGTTTAAACGCAACAAGGGAACACGTGAGCATACATCAACCATAGACTGATAAAAATGTAACCCTTCTTTACCCTCGCACAGTCGGCTAAAAAGGGGCCATTCGGACGGATTCAAGCTATGGAATTCGACCTTTAGGGACTTGTAGAGGGTACTCGTCCGCGAGGGATAGAAAATATTACCTTTGTAATTGATTTGTGACCGAGGTTTCTGATGTTAGAGAATTTTCTATGAGAATTGTAAATTCTCTTTGTAAATATCAAGAACATTGTCTTTGAAGACCTCTGTGGCGAGGCGGGCGAGTGCTCGGCTGAGACGAAAGAGGCGCGGGTTCGATTCCCGCTGCGGGAGAAATGTTTTTTTCTTTATTTGGTCTGAGGCTCTGCAAATATTTCTTCAGAGTCTGGGTGTTGTAGTATTATGTATTATAAGTATGTATTTACAAAAAAAACCCGCGATCTTTTTTGGGTCTGCCAAGAAGCCGGCTCGCTGTCTCAGGGCTCCACTGAGTTAGCCTATCTCGTCTGGCATGCGACAGAAATGACCAGCCCAGCTCCATTTTAGCTTTTAAACTTTCTTATTGCGCGATACAAATTTGAATATCAGTATGTGTTTAGTTGAAGAATTTAGATAGAAAACTGAGCTCATTTTCATTTCTTATTATTATACCGATTATCTTAAAGTTTTTATAGTAAGTATTTATAATTTCATATACAATCTCTTCAATTATCTAGAAAAAAATAACTCAACTGAACAGCAGATTACAATACTTTATTCTCAGTTATTATAACTTTGACACTTTAGAGATACGAGCCATTTTTACAATCGTAATGAAAGTATGCCTTGCCTTGCATCACACACACGAAAAAACGCTCCGCGCGGTTTTGCGGCGCCGCTCGATACAACGCCTGTTGCTTTATATAACGGCATCGCTCAAAATATTGAATAGTGTGTGTCATGCAGTGTTGAACCCGTTTTTTTTTTACCTACGTAAATACTGTGCGTCGCATATGACTGCTAGCTTTCAGCATGTAGACTTTCAAAGCAATCATTAGTGGTACCGACACTACCGAACTACGACGAAAGTGTATGAAACGTCGAAGTCAGTCGAGTGCAGTGTCAATGATGCAACCAATGACGCCACGTACATTTAGTAGGTCTCTGTCTATCTAGTCGTGTTACTTTCCAACCAGTGTGTCAAAAGAACTTTTGCTTTTTAAGACTGTTTGTACCCTAGAAAATATAAGTAAAATATAGGATTAAGTGCGCTTCAAAAGCTCCTTTCATGCACTTGACACATATATTTAAGTTCTACGACATGCCGGTTTCCTCAAGATGTTTTCCTTTACTGTTTGAGAGTAAGTACTGGTAATAGCGCGCATAATATTTTCGAATAAAAAAATCCATTGATGTAAGATTGGATTTGAACCTACGACCTTAGGATCGGAAGGCGGGGTCACTACCACTAGACTATTAGTACTCTGACTGCAGTTTGCTTTGCTGGTCTTTTCGCACGCCGCTCGGAACCGCGCGTTTCCGCAAAGTGTGTGTAAAGCGCCTTAGGAACCTAAAATCACTTTAACGGCTACCAAAATAATAAAAACTCGCATTAAAAGAGTCCATAAGATATTCAGTTCAGAAGATTGTCAACTTTGTAATTACGCATCAGCTCACGGATAATTTAATAGCACTTAAGAAGAGCATTATGTTACATCATCTGAGATCACTGGTGATCTAGTGACCCCGCCTTCAGATCCTAAGTTTGTGGGTTCGAATCCGGTTGTGCATCAATGCATTTCTCGAAAAGATTGTTGTGTCAAGGGTCCTCTTTGACGTGCAATTGAATACTTCTACCATTAAAGAAAATACGGAATCAACATATTTAAAAACATATTTAAGGTGTTCATAAGTTTGCATGATGTACCTACTATGGCTAAAGTCGAGAACTGTACTAAAACTTTTACACCCCCCCCCTCTCCAATGCCCCCTTAAATGCTTCCCCCTCTTAAGGCTCTGATCTTCTCGCCATAGATTAGATGAAGTCGGTAACTCGAGAGGAAACTTTCCGGCTATAGCCATCAGACATAGATTTGGCGGACTTTGTACAGATGAGCCAGAGAGTATTGTGGAAAATTGCTTACACTACCTACCTTACTTTTCTACTGGAGTGGGAGTCAATAATTCTGTCACGAAGTGCTGGGATAGTATCCTCTCCAACATGATGAACTATCCATATGGACGATGGGCTGAGCAAGTGGCTGCAAGTTTTCTTATCATTACTTGTGGCTCTGCCCACACCATTAGGAATACGGGCATGATAATATGTATGTATGTATGTACAAAATAAACAGTCGGGCTATCTAAAGACCGTTGTAAATGGTCTATAGATAGCTCACCTGATCCAGACCATCAGACGGTGAAAGCGTGCCCAAGACACTAAATAATATTTAATTTTCATTTTCATTCTCGTCTGAGCAATTAAAACATCTTACCAGTATTTTCAATAACTTGATTATTTTGTCTGTCCTTCATGAGGCTATGTTTTTATAGTAAGACCTTTTTTTTCTTAGTTCTTTTATGCCATCAATAACTTTTCTATAGCGGAAAGGAGAGTTAATTTGGCTCTTAAAAGAGACACTTTAATTTAGGCTTGTCAAATAAAATAACTGTTAAAATGGTATACTTTCAGAAAAATACGAATTTTAATAATAAATTAAAAGTTCTATAAATTTTAATAATCAATAGTATCCTCTCCAACATTATGTGATACAATAAGCAAGTATTCCCAAGGAGGGTTGACGTCAGGCAGGCGGCCGGTCCTAAAACACCTTAGTCAAAATTCTTACAGCATGATCCAAGGATCATGCTGTGCTGACCCCACATAGAGTGGGATAAGGGGAGGAAGATGATGATGATGAACGTGCATTCAAAATCATTTTGATCGCGTAGTTTCTACCTACCCGGTAAGAATTTAGCATGTGTAACCATATGGGCGATGGGCTGATCACCTGTCACCATGGTTCATCATATCTATCTTGGGATTTTGAACCAGGAGTGGCTGCAAGTTTTGTGGCTCTGCCCACCCCATTAGGGATACGAGCGTGACAATAATGTATGTATGGATGTATGAACTCGTTTTGGGTAGAACAGTTAGTACACAAATAGAAGAGACCTATGAAATAAGATGAGGTAAGATTTTTGAAGGAGAGGCCGATACCACTAGTCCATTAGTGGCAGTGCTGTTGTTATAAGTTACATTAAGAGGCTCGCCCATTTCCTCATAAACATATAATGAGGTGTTTGGCTGACTGTGTTTGTTGTGATGTCATTGGCCAGGATTTGTTGGTAAAAGTTGTTTTTGGGTAAATTGGTTGTTTGGAAAGTAAACCAACGATTAGAGTATCGCGTTGCTTTACTTGTGTTTATTGATATAGTGTACATACATATATAATAAAATAATCACATCTGTTTCATATACGATTAGGTAGAGATCACAGATCTCAATTTGCTAAGCTAAAATCGATGTACGACTCTGTTAATGATAATAAAGTGAAATTTAATATTTTATTCCTTTAGTTCCTCAAAGTGAAAACACGATAAGAGAAAAAAAACACACTTAAAAACGTCTTGAAAAATCCATGTTTCATACATACATAAATATTATCACGCCCGTATCCCTAACGGGGTGGGCAGAACCACAAATAATCATAAGAAAACTTGCAGCCACTTCTGATCCAAGACTCCCCAAGATGAATATGGTGAACCATGGTGACAGGTTATCAGCCCATCGCCCATATAGGTCCATCAAGTTGGAGAGGATACTAGGTACTCCTTAGTCGACTTTTACGACATGCTCGGAGAGAGAAGCAGATGGACGCATATGTTTTTATCTAGATCTCGGGAACCCTACCATATTTTCAGATGATTTTTACTTTGATAGGTATGTAATAACTATTTCTTTAGTGGTTGAAACCAAATTTTTGATTCGTTTTATAGTTTTCTTGTAATCACCAATTATTTGGTTAGACGGATTATTTGATTTGTCTCTCTTTTATACACCTGAAATCCGTCGCGCTATCTCTTTAGATTGGATTTGAAATCGGTCTAGACGTGATTGTATGGTAGCCTCTTAAGGTTTTCGCTCATTACGCCATTCCACAACAAAACAGAGAATCTTAACTTTTAATTATCGTTCCAACTTTGACCTTCCTTACAAGTACTGTTATATCAAAAGACGAAAGAAACCACACTCGTAAAACTATTTCCGGAAGTCGTTTCAAAGGTTCCTCATAATGAAAGCCTTCATAAACCATACCTACGACCGTACGTACTGAAGTACCTACGCACCGAAGACACTCGTAGCGCTTTAGACCTTCGTAGCGCTTTCGTAGCAGAGCTACGCATGCGTAAATAAAAACCGTATCTATGTTTCTATAAAATAGAATTTGTTTAAAGATTTCAAAGAAAGCGTAAAAGTTTTGTAAGAATATATTACTATTTGAAATGGTATAGTGATAGTGAAGCTGCCTTCTGATTCTACATTCGGGGGTTCAAATGTCGTAGTTAAAAAGATTTTTAACTACTAAATTCTAAGGAAACTTTTGCAAAACCAAAAATGGACGCTAGATTTGTTTAAAAGAACTAGTGATACGAATAGAAGTAAATTATGTACAAATTAATGCCTAACGGGGTGGGCAGAGCCACATGTAATAGTAAAAAAACTTGCAGCCACTCCTAAATGCAGTCTCAAGATGGATAATTGGTGAAACAAGGTGATCAGCCCATCGCCCATATAAATGGTCCATCATGATGGAGAGGATACTTTTCCTTAGTCGACTTTTACTATATGCTCGAGGAAAGAAGCAACTGGACGCATCCTGTGTTTTTTCTTTACTCACAGTCTAGCAGGGACGTGTAACTCAGTAAAACTTATCTTATAGTTATCAAATATCAGTATATTTTAATATTGATGATGATGGTAAAGTTATTCTTTTCGAATGCCTTCAATTGCACAAAAGAAACGATTCTTACCCAATTGTGTGGTCAAAAGCACCCGGCGGTTGTATCAAATATTAACCCTTACGTGTCCGATGGCGAGTTACGTCTTTCCGGGCGAGGGGTTAACGATGAGTAAAGCTATGTTCATACTGACGCGTTTATCTATGTTTTTTTTATCTATACGGCTAGATTCAGATGGGTGTGACCTAGTTGAGCACTGGTGGCCTATTGTCTAAGGTCGTGGCCTCTAATCCAGTCGTGGATTTAATAAAAAATTACGCGCGCCATACCATGGTATGATCAGTTCGTATGAGCTAGTGGCTAACTCTAGTGACGGAGTTTTTAGGCCGCCTTAAAGCCTCCGCCATGGCTTAACGACTTAAAAGCCGGGACCGACTGTTTAACGTGCCCTCCGAAGCACGGAAGCGCTCAGCTCGTAATGCCACTTGCGGTCACACATCCCAAATTGTGACCGCGCATATCGTTGCTTAACTTTAACGATCAATCAAGAACGTCTAAGCAAGCTACGCCACGAGCGCCTCTGTTGATGATGTTTGCCCATTTCACGCAAAACTATGAGCCAAAAGAAGAAACATAATTCGAACCACTCAAACCTTAATTTCGTAATAAAGCCTCCGTAACGGCTCACGCGTACATTCGGCACGTTCGTCACTGTCTCTGGAACACCAATACGTAACCCGTGAAAACATTCACGTGAGAGGGTCAAATTCACGTGACGTGACCAGAATTACTCAGCTGAAGAGCTATCACACAGTGAAGTAAGCTTATGTCTACATTTCAGATAACATTTTATTCGACACATACACAGATACAGAGAAAAAAATTGTAGCGGGCGAGTTAGAGAATTTAGAGTACAAATTAATTGGACACGTGTTTAAGACGTTCTGTGACGAGTCATAGCTTGTGCGCTTAATGTAAGTACTTATTGAAGTTATTTTGTTAATGTGTCTCATCCTATGACAATAAAGATATTCTATTCTATTCTTAAGGTTTTCGAAAATAATCCTCAAAAAGGGGTAAAGTGGGCTGTCAAAATTTACACCAGAGCCAATTCGGGCGAGTAAACAAGTGAAACAATAAAGTAGGTATGTATGTATGTTTGTATGAGCTAGTGGCCAACTCTAGTGACGGAGTTTTTAGGCCACCTAAAGGCCTCCGTCATGGCTTGACGACTTAAAAGCCGGGACCGACTGTTTAGCGTGCCCTCCGAGGCACGGAAGCGCTCAGCTCGTAATGCCACTTGCGGTCACCCATCCCGATTTGTGACCGCGCATATCGTTGCTTAACTTTAACGATCAATCAAGAACGCCTAAGCAAGCTACGCCATGAGCGCTTCCTTTAATAAAGTATGTACGAATATGATACGAATACGAATGTACGTACGTATTCCTATACGAATAAAGTAGGTAATATGAGGTTCCTTACATGCACATTGGAACAACCAAAAAGGAGATTGCATGCGGACAACGTGGCCAAAGCTCAGAGGTAAGACATCTGCATTGCCAAGGCGTAGGCTTTCTATACATCTATCTAAAGCGCGTGATTTTGAACCTTAAGCCGGTGCGGTAAAGTTCAATTGCGATTGTAGTCGGAAATGTTGCAACAATGTTACCTAATTTGTCTTTTTTTACCTGACATAAGTCAATGACCTTGTACTTACGATATTAGCCTCGAAGAGGGGCTTCAAAGATTTATTAAATGAGTAAAAAATAAATAAAAAAAAACATGTTCATCCCGTTCCATAAATGGATCGTCATTGTCAAAAAAGAAAAGAACAAACTTCTTATTTAAGTTGGCTATGATTTTTTTGTGCCAAAAAGGTAACGTTTTATATATAGACCGGGACGAAGAGCGGAAGTAGTCAGTTAAAAATTTGTGTCCACAAAAGCTTTTCAGAGGACAAACTATCGCGCTGTCACCAGCATTAGACAAGAGACAAATGAACCCACTTTCCTCAACAAAGACGTTTCGTTTCGCCTGACAAAACTAATTTAGCACTAAAAACAATAATAAAGACCACAAAATAAACTAACAGAATACTTTTAGCACGCGAACATTCATTTAGGCATCGAATACGCATAGATACACATCTATAGATAGATTTATGAACGAGATTCAACCTTATTTTTGTCAGAATATGGCTTCTACGGCGGATCAATTAACTTTAAACTCAAAGCTCAAGCTTTTAAGGACTAGTTTGGCTTGAGAAAAAACATCCGCAACATAACGAAATGCAACCAATTAGGCAATTTTACATTGCAGATGTTATTAAAACTCACCGTCCGTCGACGTTATATTCATCTCGGATGTTTTCAAGTCACTAGAATCTGTTTTCCCTTAATCAAATTCCAAAGACACTTGGGGAGATAAGGTGATCACGGCGTGAGTACGCGCTATTCCCGCCCCTATAGCACTGACTGCGGTTACCGTATTGCAGATGACAATATCCTTACACTCCAAAAGTCACGAGAAAGTCACTGGCAGGAAACAACAAATTCAAAATTCGGAGGCGTCCGAGCGCGCGCGATCAAACGTCAAATTATTGGCGCGAACACTTGACAGCTGATTGATTCCGCGCGTCACTTGTTTATAACTTGCACATGAATGAAAACGGCACTGAGGGGTAGTCAGGGGCTCAGAAGGGCAACGATAGGCAGAAAGGATGCTACTTTGAAGGCTATCCGATGCTTTTTGATAGTGTAACGACAAAACAAATAGTCCGAATGAGTGAAAACGCGCCTGCGCTGTGGAGAATGCCGTATGCGTACAATGTTAAGCTGTGGTTACTGAACTCTGTAGGCTTGTCCGTAAAATATTTTATTTATTTCGTTAAAATACTTTTTTAGCAAGAATAGTAGGTAATATTTTTTGGAATTACATAGAAACATGCTTCAATTGAAATTAATCATATCAGCTGTGTTTTTTTATTCGATTTATCAATAATTATATTAAACTAGCTGCCGCCTGCGGCTTCGCTCACATGGTATCCGGATGAAAAATAGCCTTTATTTTAATTCAGCACATGTACTATGTATATTCCAAGTTTCATTCAAATCCGTTCAGCCGTTTAGGCGTGATTGAGGCACATACGTCCAAACATCCAAACAAACTTTTGCACTTATACTAAAAGTAAGAAGTAAGATTTATTTATGAGTAAATAAAAAGTACAGTGTAGACCGTGGGTGCGCGACCACACTCTTGAGATATTTAAAGACAATAAATAAAATTAAACATTTATAAATTATCACGCATGTATCCCTAATGGGGTGAGCAGAGCCACAAGTAAACAAAAGAAAACTTGCAGCCACTTCTGATTTAAGTCCTGAGATGGATATGGTGAATTATGGTGAAGGTGATCAGCATATTGCCCATATAGGTGGTCCATCGTGTTGAGGAGGATGCTATCCCTGAGTTTTACTACATGCTCGGGAAGAGAAGGAGCTGGACGCATTCTTTACTTCCAGTTCAGCAGAGAAGTTAAATAAATAAATAAATAAAAAACACTCAACAGTCACAACATAGTCCTGACCCCACACTAATATTCCCTTTGTCGTGGGTATCAGAAACTACGAGTACCATGGTACCACAACACCCAGACCCGGAAGAACATTTCTTCTCGCCTAGAACCCGCGCCTCTTGCGTATCTGCCGAGCAATCGCCCGCCACGCCACCGAGGCCGTCAAAATAAATAATAAGAAATTAAATTAAATAAATAGTAAAATGCCTATTAAATTGTATAGGCTCGGTATGAACTTGCCCGTACTGCAGCGTAGGCCGTGGGTGCGCGGCGCTACTCTTGAGATATTTAAACGACACCTGACATACTTTTCGGTTGACACTCAAGATTGTCGATTTTAATAGTTGGGGTGTTTGTGTGTGTGTGAGTCTTGAGAGCACCGGTGGTCTAGTTGGTAGTGACCCCGCCTTCCGATCATAAGGTCATGGGTTCCAATGGATTTTTATGTGAAAAATTTATGTGCGCTATAACCAGTACTCTCAAACGGTGAAGGAAAACATCGTGAGGGAACCCGCGGCTTAGTCAGCTCCGCACGTATTGACCATGTCTTTCCTGTGGACAAGGCCGACTAAGCTGAGAGGATGGATAGATGCTGGGCAAGCCTACTCCATCTTAATTCGTCCCGGGCACTACAGCGTCCCGCTTGTGAAGGTAAAAGTTGCCTTCTGACGCTGTATAAATCATCTACTATAGATGGTAAAAGGCCTTACTTTCGTTTATATACATACAGATTACTTAACACATAACCCACGTTTACCTTCGCGTAGTCGGGTAATGAAGGCTTCAGCGATACAAAGGTATATTTTCCAAGAACATATCACAATAGGACACTTATCAAGTGAGAAACGACCTCGCCATTCTACCGTCATAGTACAAATTGGAAAGAGTATTTCTACCACAATGCTTTGTCCAGCAATATTTTCACTTCTTTTGTGGTTGATGTTAATTACTTCACTTCGTTGCAACAATACCCCTGGTATTGTTGTAAATAAAAAGTTTTTAAACAACGATATCGCTTGTTAGTTAAAGATTATGTAAATAATGTTATCCGACCCTTCGTGTAAAGAAATTGAGTTTTTAGTTTAGTTACATAAGTTAGGTTTATGTAAATAGTTAAGTTTTGTTATGTAAGTTAACAATAAGTAAGAGTTAACCCTCAAATAAGTTAAATACACGACCGGATTTGAACCCACGTCCTTAGGATCGGAAGGCGGGGTCACTACCAACTAGACCACCAGTGCTCTCTTGTCTTCTTGTCTTTTCTTGTCTCTCTCTCTTTCTTGTCCATACTCCTATTAAACCCTATAAATCATCATCATCATCATTCACCAACTAGACCACCAGCGCTCAGTGTATGTATATGTATCACTATTATTACATACTGTAAAATAAAGTCCCCCCATTAGGGATACAGTTGTGTAAGTACCTATGTATGTAACATTGTTACGCCATTTTGAAAGCTTTGAAACAAGTAATGTTTGAGGCGAGTGCACATCGCATGATACAAAAGGTAATGAAACTAAGCTTTTGTAAACTCATTCCACTTTGGTTTAGTGCGGTTGGGACCTAGATTAGGCGAGGTGTTGATCGATTTAAGATCTCCACTCACTACACTCCAGTCATCATCATCATCTTCCTGCCCTTATCCCACTCTACGTGGGGTCGGTATATGGTCGGTAAGAGTTTTGGCTAAGGTGTTTTATGACCGGCCGCCTGCCTGACGTCAACCCTCCTTGGGAATACTTGCTTATTGTATCTCATCATGTTGGAGAGGATACTATCCCTTAGTCGACTTTAACAGTAAAAAAGCAAATAAAAAACCGGTCAAGTGCGAGTCCAATTCGAACACAAAGGATTCCGTACCATCGTGCATGTATTTTTAATATGACTTTTACTCTATGTACTTTTTATATAGGTAGCTTCCGTACGAGTAGCATCGACTTAAAAATATCTTTTATAGGGTCCATTTTTTTTTATAGCGGCAATATGAATACACTCTCTATGAAAACTCTCTATCTATTACGGTTCATGGGCTACAGCCCGCTGATAGATGGACGGACGGAAGGACGGACAGCGGAGGTTTAGTAATAGGGTCTCGTTGGCACACTTCGGGTACGGAACTCTAAAAATGTCGATCAAACTTAGTTTTGCTTTTTAGTGCTGCTGACAGGGATGGTCTAGCGACTGTTCAGATGAGAAGCAAGAGGCGCGGGTTCTATTCCCTGCGGGAGAAGTGTTTGCCGTTCCATACAAGATCCTATAACATTACAGAATATTGCGTGAACATTTATTGGCACACGTATAAAATAATTTTAAAACCTACTCGTAATTTGAGTAAGTAGTATATTTTTGAAAATTAAACTGGCATATTATGTTGTTCCAGAAAGTATTTACATTCTAAATTTCACCAAATTTGGTTTAGTAGTTACGGAGATACGAGTGCGTGGTAACAAACATACGCACACACAAACCTTCATATTTATCATATCATAGTAAGATTAGTGGAATCCCGATGGAATCCCAATTTGTCCTTAGTTTTTTACAAAAGTAATTTTCCCACTGCGTCCTCTAAGAGTTGAATTCGGGGAATTCCGTTTCACATTTCTAGGTTTTGGCTATACCTACTTGTCAGTTAGTAGTAAGATTTTATATATTTTAAATAACGCTAGAAATAAACGTTAAACGGAAACGCGGCAGACCATGCAGAAGATGGCGGGACCAGTTGGACGCACACCTGGAGAACTGGTCGATATTGGCACAATAAAGATCTGAATGAAAAAAGGGGAGAGAGGTCTTTGCCCAGCAGTGGGACAATACAGGCTGATAATAATAATTATACTAGAAATAGCCACTCAACTCGAGCTGGCAACACCAAACGAGTTATTTACTGAAACATCGAAACAATTAACTTACGTTTGACGTACAACTCCAACTTAATAATGTTCTGGCACTTTAATAAATCGTGTTGGCAACACGCGACGGTTTGAGGTTTAATTACCAAGAAGGCTTGAAACCAATGGATTTGGGGGTTTGTGACAAAAATCTGTATTGTTTTTCGTGTCAATGGGTTTTCAGGCTATTACGAGGTCAATGAATCGCTTATAATTTTAAGTAAAACTAGGGTAAGTTAAAAGTGAACTGTTTAAGTCTGGACATATCTGTGACGTTTATTCGTAGAGAAAATATACTTGGCTCAGACTTTAAGGCCATCATAGACGTAGTTATAATTATATACGACGGACGATTGCTCGGCTGAGACGCAAGAGGAGTGGGTTCGATTCCCGCTACGGGAGAAATGTTTGCATGTTCTAAAAATATTTTTTCCGGGTCTGGGTGTTTTAGTAATATGTAATTAAAAGTATGTGTTTACAAAAAAAACCTATTATATCAGCCTGTACGGCGTGATTGAGGCACAAACATTCAAACATCCTCACAAATTTTCTATAATTTTTAATTTGAGTAAGATATATTTCATTTTTGTTTTGTTTAGTCTAAGTTTTTTAAGTCGTCATCATTATGCACTTAAGCATACGCTGAGATCACACTCCAAGCAATGATTACAAATATCAACCTCAACTTAGCTCGCTAGATAAGTCAGAGTAAAGTTTAAGTACGCTGTAGATCACATCCTTATTATGGAGCGTTAGGATTCGGCTATTGACGTATAACAAAAGACGGCGGCCACTTCTGAGACACATGTGAAGTTTATTGTGAATTTGTATGTGAGAGATGTCTCCCGGGACAATCAGGCGTGTTGATGCGGCTAATAATCAGGAACGAATCGGCGCCGGAGAC
Organism: Scotopteryx bipunctaria; assembly: GCA_949320045.1. Lineage (NCBI taxonomy): Eukaryota > Metazoa > Arthropoda > Insecta > Lepidoptera > Geometridae > Scotopteryx > Scotopteryx bipunctaria. Next base: position 4,280,707 of record OX439465.1, read on the forward strand.
GGCATGTTTGCTAATCAGGGCTAGTAATGTGCCGGCGGGGGTCAGGGCTGTCCCAAATTGACACCCTGGCAATCCAAAAACTTCCTGCCCTTATCCCACTCTATGTGGGGTCGGCACAGCATGATCCTTGGATCATGCTGTAAGAGTTTTGGCTAAGGTATTTTATGACCGGCCGCCTGCTTGACGTCAACCCTCCATATAATAATAATATTAATAATAAATATTTGTGGATATTTAACACAGCGCCATCTAGCCCCAAACTAAGTAAAGCTTGTACTACCTATAGTGCTGGTTCCCAAACCAGATGACTGATAAAATACTTATATACTTTGTTTGTGTAAATAGTACATGCTTATAATACATAATACTACAACACCCAGACCCGGAAGAAATACTAATATTTTTCCCGTAGCGGGGATCGAACCCGTGCCTCTTGCGTCTCAGCCGAGCATTCGTCCGCCACGCCACAGAGGTCGTCATATTATTAACGTGATTAAAACTAGACAGTTTTTATTTTTCCGATATTTCAGCGCAAAACAATAACTGTTAAAGATTTGAAAGATGACCGCTTTTTTCGGTGTTTTAGGGTAGTTTCAAGTTGTAAAAATACAACCAACGCACTTCAGAACTGTCTCTCGGTTCCGTTTAAGTCGAAATATTTCAAAGTAAGCAAAGCTCTCACAGAAACCAAAAGTGCGTTAGTAGTTTAACAAAAATTGTCATATTATCAGAATTCTAATATTCATTAGAATTCTGAGACCCCATCTACAAACTTTGATTCGAGGCCGCCACTATCAAAATAACACCCAAACAATCTAAATTGAATATCGATTACTTTCAACTTTGTTTATTCGTTGCCCTTATAATTTATTCATGTAATAGCATAGTTCATTTAGATTACCCACTTTACATATTCACACTGTCTTCAAAAGGAACTTTAATGAAGGTTTATTTCAACCAGAAATGTTCTTAGAATGAATCACGTTTTTTATAAGACATCCTAGATGGCGCTAGGCTTCAGTAGGCAGAGACTAATGAGGATCAGTATTAAGGGTTAGGTGGTAGAATTACCCCCGAATACGCAAACGCATCTCAAAGTTGAGCACGTCTCAAATGACAGATTTTAATCAGTAACTGTCAAAAAAAACCGTGAGCTGAGACGTGCTCAACTCTGAGTCGCGTTTGAGTATTCGGGGGTTAGTGTGGTAAGATCATTAAAGAGCGCATCAAAGAGACCTTTTTCGACCATCTGAAACAAAATGTTTGGACTTTTGTTCATTGTTCATTATATATTTTTTTTAATATTACATAAATAATAACACCCAACAGTCACATACGTAGTCCTAATCCCAAACTAGGATTCCCTGTATCGTGGGTATCAGAAACAACTAGTACCATGATACCACAACACCCAGACCCGGAAGAAATTTGCAGAACATGCAAACATTTCTTCCGTAGCGGGAATCGAACCCGCGCCTCTTGCTTCTCTGCCGAGAAATCACCCGTCACGCCACCGAGGTCGTCAATTGCGCTTTACTATTGATCTTCGTAAATATAATCTATATATTTCTATGTTTTCAAAATCAATCCAAGTTGAGTTAAATATGTGGTGTAAAAAAGTGCGTGATGAAAAGATTGAGAAAGGTATTAATACCTAGTAATACTTTTTTCAGCAATGGATGCGATCTGGCTAAGGATGATGATGATGTTGAGTATTTTTTTCTTAATCGTGATTTTCTTACTTCTGTCAACCCTGAAGTGAGGCTCACCAAGTTACGCAAATTGAGACCTTGACTCTAATAAATTAAGGCTCAAATTGAGTTACCGAGAGTACACAGGCCGTACATCAATGTAATCAAGAAAATTGAGAAGCAAAAACAAATAGAACAGAAGGAATCACTGTCTTAAGGACGAACTTATGTGAGCGGCGTAAGGTTCAAATTTGTGAGGCATTTTTTTTATTTCTTCAAGTAAATATTTTTCTACAAAAACGCTTGGACATTCAAAGAAGTTCTACACGAAAACTAATTACCTAATACATCTTTTGTTACGCCCTAGGAAATAAGCTACGAAACTTGTAGCCAAGGGGAATAATAATAATAATAAATATTTGTGGATATTTCACACAGCGCCATCTAGCTCCAAACTAAGCAAAGCTTGTACTGTGGGCACCAGATGGCTGGTAGAATATACTATCAGCTATATATAACTTACTACAACGCCCTGACCCGGAAGAAATATTTGCAGAACATACAAACATTTCACTCGTAACAGGAATCGAACCTTGTCTTGGAAATCGAAATCTTGCGTCTCAGCCGGGCACTCGCCCGCCACGCCACCGAGGTCGTCAAATGAGTCAATGAATTACAAAATATACAAAAAAAGATATAATAGCATTAATTCATATAATTAATATTTATTAACCTGCGAAGTTTGATCACAAATTATGTGAACGGCTTTGAATATTCGATTTGTAAAAGATCTAACAACTCTGTCCCAACCCATTCACGCCTAAACTGTTGAACAGATTTCAACAACATTATTATGGTAAGGAGGTTGCATCCTGGGAAAGAACTTCGGGTATGGAACCTTAAAAACCCCACAACCTTCTTTGTTTTGTTTTTTTTTTGTGAATGGACGGCGATGGCTTAGTCCACGGAGATCCTCAGTCAACATGACTGGATTATCACTCGATTTTTATTATTAACTAGTTGCCGCTAGCGGCTTCGCTCGCGTTGTGCCCAGATAAAAAGTAGCCTATATGTTATTTCAGCACACGTATAATGTATATTCCAAGTTTCATTCAATTCCGTTTATCCGTTTGAGCGTGATTGGGGCACAAACATACATCGTCACATCCACACATCCTCACAAACTTTCGCATTTATAATATTAGTAGTATTAATTACGTATGATTTAGTGGTTGGATGTTATTGGCGACCTCTATTTCTTCCGGGTCTGGGTGTTGTAATATTTATCATAAGTATGTATTTACAATAAAAAAGTATATAAGTATTCTATCAACCATCTGGTTCCCATAGTACAAGCCTTGCTTAATTTGGGGCTAGATGGTGCTGTGTGATATGTCCTCAAATCTTACTTATATTATAAAATTGAAAAGTCTTAGTTTGCTTGAAATTACCGGCGTAAAGCTCAAAACGCAACGATAGCGCGTACTAATTTTACCTGTACTGCCATCTAGTATGTTTGGATGTTTGTGCCTCAATCATGCCTAAACAGCTGAACGGATCTGAACGAAACTTAGAATATACATAGTACATGTACTAGATTAACATATAGGCTATTTTTTATCCGGGTACCACGCGAGCGAAGCCGCGGGCGGCTGCTAGTATTTATATATTTTGTTTGCCCTTTCTTTTTGTTAGAATAATTGAATCGTCCGTTTATTTGATCCTCAAAGATCATGTATCAGGTCCCCTGGAGACGGAGGACTAACTCGAGGACAAACTCAGAGATTTGTTGTGCAACTTCGACGTGTACAGACAAGATGTCTAATTAGGGCTTCGTAAGAGACGGTGGCCGTAATGACGTCAGCATTATTTCACATACAAATAAAAGAGATTGAGTTTCGTTTGAAAAATAGCCACGAGTAATCATAAAACAACTTGTTTGCTCCGCACGAATCAAATTGGCCATGTCTTTCCTGTGGACAAGGCCGAAGCTGAGAGGATGGAATAGGTGCTGGGCAAGCCTACTCCATCTTAATTCGTCCCGGGCACTACAGGTAAAGGTAAAAGTTACCTCCTGACGCTGTATAAATTATCTACTATAGATGCTAAAACGCCTTTTTTTATTTTAATCGTTGGAATATTTTTGTTCGGCTGACATTACAATGGAGCTATGTTTATCACATATTATGTGTGTGTAAGTGACAAAATAACCTTTTCACTCCTTTTGCTCAAAAAGTCCGTGGTTGTAGCGTACCAAAGTGGGAATAAAATAGAATATTTGCCTCTAGGGCAAAAATATTTTTTGTTTTTGTCTGTTACCAACGAACCTAGAAAAACGAAAAAGTCTTTATTCATAAGAAAAAAATAATCATGAATAAAGACTTGACTTATTACTGTTTCATACAAAGAGAAGAACATTTTATTTATTGACCATATTTAATATAAATAAATAAAATAAAATTGCGTTTGCGTGTGTTTGTCTCCATTCATCCCTGTATTTGGCTAAAACTTGGAATACACATATTTTACGACCTGAAATAACCCAAAGGGTACTTTTTATCTGAGTAGGTACCACACGAGCGGACCTGCGGGCGGACACTAATGAAACCGCTGAGTTAGTTAATTATTAACAATCAAACATATATATCTCTTTATTTAGGAATGGTTAGTAAGTTAAAGTTAAGCAACTTTATGCGCGGTCACAAATTGGGATAGGCGACCGCAAGTGGTATTACGAGCTGAACGCTTCCGTGCTCCGGAAGGCACGTTAAACAGTCGCCCCCGGCTTTTAAGTCGTTAAGCCATGGCGGAGGCCTTTAGGCGGCCTAAAAACTCCGTCACAAGAGTTGGCGACTAGCTCATACGAACATACATACATAGTAAGAGTTTAACCTAGATCCGGTTATCAGATCTTAATGCTAAGTTGTTTAAGATAGGCGTTTACAGACGAGCGAGCTTTCTGTCAAATTAGTACGTAATGAGTTGCTGAAGTTTCTAGCGTAAGGCGTGGTGTACACGGCGTGGTATGGTCGTACTTCTCTAGAATGCGGCCAGCTGCTTCTCTCCCCGAGCATGTCGTAAAAGTCGACTAGGGATAATATCCTCTAACATGATGGACCATCATATGAGCGACTAGCTGACGCCCGCGGCTTCGCTCGCGTGATACCCGGATAAAAAATAGCTTATATGTTATTCCAGCACATGTAATATGTATATTCCAAGTTTCATTCACATCCGTTCAGTCGTTTAGGCGTGAATGAGTAACAAACATCCATACATACAAACTTTCGCGTTTGTAATATTAGTAGGATGGGCTGATCACCTGTCACCATGGTTCGCCATTTACGTCTTGGGGATTTAAATCAGGAGAGCTGCAAATTTTCTTATAAATACTTGTGGCTCTGCCCACCCCATTCGGGATACAGGTGTAATGCTATGTATTTCTGTATGTAGATCGATTGAAGTGGCTATAGATCAGTAAGACACGAGTAGAAGGTATGAAGATAAGAAAGTTTGATGGACAAAACTGACAGTGTGAAGCGGCCTAAAGCTGGTACCTACTTAGTTACCGGGACATGTTTACGAGAAAACTTATTACTGAGTAACAAGTTGCAAGTTCAGTCCGTGTGTAACATTTACTTAGGCATCGTGTGTTCGCCGCCTAAACGTACTTCCATGTTGTATTTTCACACACACACACACACACACACACACACACACACACATACTTCCACGCACACATAAATCTTACTTCTTACTTATATTATAAATGCGAAAGTTTGTGAGTTTGGATGTTTGGATGTTTGTGCCTCAATCACGCCTAAACGGCTGAACGGATTTGAATGAAACTTGGAATATACATAGTACATGTACTGGATTAACATATAGGCTATTTTTTATCCGGGTACCACGCGAGCGAAGCCGCGGGCGGCAGCTAGTATAATTATAGGTACAGCGGCGGAATGAAAAGGTTCGTCAATTTTCAAATTGATTCGTTTTACTTGTCGCGAGACATGTTACCTTTCATTCGTTCATATTATCACGCACGTGTCCCCAAAGGGGTGGGCAGAGCCATAAGTAAAGATAAGAAAACTTGCAGCATCTTCTGATTTAAAGTCCTAAGATGGATAAAGTCGTGCCTTCATGCCAGAACATTCTTCCGTGGTCACACAGTCTAGAATACATTAATTAGTAAGACCCAATAGTTAAATATACAGATTTAACCCCACACAGGATTACCTGTGTCGTGGGTATCAGAAATTATGAGTAGGTACAATGAATGATACTCCAACACTCAAAACTGGAAAAAATATTTTGCAGAACATGCTAACATTTTTCTGTCGGGAATTGAACCCGCACTCGCTTCTCAGCCGAGTCACACCACCGATCAAATATGAAAGAAAATTTATACAGCGTCAGGGGGCTACTTTTGCCTACACTAACGGCATGCTATAGTGCCCGGGACGAATTTAGATGGAGTAGGATTGCCCAGCACCTATAACATCCTTTCAGCTTAGTCGGCCTTATTCACAGGAAAGACACGGTCAATACGTGCGGAGCTGACTAAGTCTCGGGTTTCCTCACGGTGTTTTCCATCACTGTTCAAGAGTACTAGCACATAATTTTTGCGAACTTAAAAATCCTTTGGTGCAAGACCGGGTTTGAACCTTGGAACCTCTAGCGCAGGTTTCCCTAGACCACCAATGCTCATTATATCTATTCTAGGCAGTAAGCAAATATCATTCAAGCTTATATAATCTCTACCCCATTGAGATAAAGTCTATTACAGCTCGAATCCCTAAAACAGCCCTAAAGACTTAAAGGGTTATCTATCTATGCAAATAGCATTGTCATTTTCCAGTGACTTAATTAAGAAAGAGGCTTCGAAGAGTAATTACGTAGAAAGCAGGTTTTTGTAGCCGGCGCTTACCGGTAAAAAAGTAAGTTCGTATGAGCTAGTGGCCAACTCTTGTGACGGTGTTTTAAGGCCGCTTAAAGGGTCTCCGTCATGGCTTAGCGACTTAAAAGCCGGGACGACAATTTAACGTGACAAACAAGAAATAAATGTTTCTTTTTTGTTTGTTGTTTAACTAAAATTTTCCATCAAAACTGTAACAATTAACCATTTGGAATTTATTTTAATATTTTTTTATTAGCATATCTGTTATTCCAGAACCTAAACTATCTACATTCTAAATTTCATTAAGATCAGTTATACAGTGTAGTAGTGTTTAGTTTAGATAGTGAAGTTTTTAACTTAGTTTTATTTTTTTTTGCTAATTTCTAATACAGATCTGAATATATATTCCAGATATTTATTCCAGAACACGTACCTACTATGTATATTTCAAGTTTCAGCCAAATCCCTTCAGCCGTTACGGCGTGATTGAGGCACAAACATCCTCACATCCTCACAAACATTCACATTTATTTTATAATACTACATAGTATTAGATGTAATTTATATATATATCTACATTTTAAGTAAAAGTAGTGCTTACCAAAAACCAGCCTTACACCTAAATGCGGTATAATAGGGGTGTGTTACCGATCCGATTTAGATCCCCTATAAAGTGGGGAGGGGTGTAATCTCCTGGAGGACAAATCCCTAGTAAAATCGACATCTTATACCGTACGGACGTGCGTCGAATTAAAAAAAAAGAATTGTAGGGTAAATGCGATTGGGTAGATTGAGTTACCTTCATGGGTCTATTGTTTTTATCCGACTGCAAAGGAGCTAAGTTAGTTTTCACTTTTATAGAAGTGTGTGGTTTTTGCGAAACAGTGTGTGGGGATAAAATTGCGCAGTGTCCTTTTGTGAAATTGACAGTGTTTTAGAATTATGTTAACAAACGCCTGTCACCTCACGATGTTTTCCTTCACCGTTTGAGGCTTTCATTACTCGGACAACAACACAAAAAAAAATCATATGTTATGACTGAACTGGATGAAAAACAACAAGTTTTGGACTGTAAGAACTTGACTTTTCAAAGTAAGAAAAAAAATACATTGTTTTTATACACACTAGTACTCTTACTACTAGTCTTGTCACTAGTTCTTTCGAACCAGTGTGGTGAAAGGATTGTAAGCGCCCCACAAAAAGGTTCCTTTCATGTACCTGACACATGTTTTTGAAATTTTTTTTCTTCGACATGCCGGCCGGTTCCCTCAAGTTCCCTTCATCATTTGAGAATACTGAACAAACATCCATTGGTGCACACCGATTGAACTCATGACCCTAGGATTGGAAGGTACCACAAGACCACTAGTGCTACAAAAAACTTAGAGGATATATTTTTTTTATCGTGTAGAGGTGCACGTAGAAAGGAATTCCCGAAATTCAACTAATAGAATACCCAGGGAAATAAAGTTTATATAAAACATAACTTCGGGCGTTTTACTAGTAAAATGTGAAAAACCTACATCAAAACATTGAATTCGACGACCTCGGTGGCGTGGCGGGCGAGTGCTTGGCTGAGACGCAAGAGGCGCGGGTTCGATTCCCGCTACGGGAGAAATGTTTGTATGTTCTGCAAATATTTCTTCCGGGTCTGGGTGTTGTAGTATTATGTATGATAAGTATGTATTTACAAAAAAAGTATATAAGTATTCTATCAGCCATCTGGTTCCCATAGTACAAGCTTTGCTTAGTTTGGGGCTAGATGGCGCTGTGTGAAATGTCCACAAATATTTATTATTTTATTATTATTTTAATTATGTTACAGAAATCTTGTTTCATATCATAACATCATTACTAAAATGACCTTACCTAAGTAAACCGTCGTATATAACAATGATACTGAGTAATAAGGCAATACCAAAGACAAACATATCAACTAGGGTTGGGCGTATTCGGAGTCGGACTACAAAACCGACTTCGGACTCCGACAATTTTTCATCTGTAATTTGGATTTAAGAAACGGATTTTTCGACTCCTGTGAGACAAATAAATTAAAAATATAATTGATACACACATATTACGCAATATTTTTTCTTTATAAATTATGCAATCTTTTTGAGGCTTTTACTCTGTGGAGGAATTCATGACATTGTTAATTAATATATTATTGGTTGATGATATTATTATAGTATTCCTCTATGTACGAATTATGACAGAAAAGGAGCAAGGGGCATTACTCTTGTCACTAGTTGAAAAGAACTAATGACACTAGTAATACTCGTATTAGTAGTACTATGATATTTTCGGAGAAGCAGTTTTCGGAGTCGGATTCGGAGTGAAAGTGCTTCTCTACCCAGGTAACCCAGCTCGGCTAGGTCAAGCTAAGTGCCAGACAAACATGCAAACATTGCTTTCCAAAGCCTCTTCAATAAACGGTGACCGTTATTTAACAGTCTTCATCAAATAGCTTACGACCTGGAATCCTTCACAATCTTTCTATTTGTGAAAATATGAGGATATTTGTGCCTCAATTACGTCGTAATGGCTGAACGGAACGTGCTGAAACTTGGAATATTTACAGTTCATGACCCGGAGTTATTTCAGAATTATACACAGTACCACAAATATTGTGCGCCTCGGCAATTTTCGTCTAGCTTCTGAAATATTTTTTTAAATAAATAAATAAATATTTGTGGACATTTTACACAGCGCCATCTAGCCCCAAACTAAGCAAAGCTTGTACTATGGGTACCAGATGGCTGATAGAATACTTATACACTTTTTTTTGTAAATGCATACTTGTAATACAAAATACTACAACACCCAGACCTGGAACGAATATTTGCAGAACATACAAACATTTTTCCCGCAGCGGGAATCGAACCCGCCCTTCTTGCGTCTCAGCCAAGCACTCGCCCGTCACAACACCGAGGTCGTCAAATGGATGGTTTACTTATTATTTGATTATATATTCGGACAAATTCGATTTTCATCCAAAGCATGAAGTTTGCCGAGGTGCACAATATTTCATGACTTGTCGTAGAACCGTAGAAACTTCGAAAACATGTGTCATGTTCACGAAATGAGTCTTTTTGAGGCACTTTAAATCCTTTCACCACACTGGTTCGAAAGAACTAGTGACTCTACTAGATAGACTTATTACGAGCGTAAAAAGTCGGCAACAACTCCACAGAAATACCAGGCTCAAGTGACTCAGTTCGCAATAAAAATGAAACTTTATTTATCAAGATTACAGAAAGCATTCCACTTGAAATATAGACGTGATAAAAATATGGAGTCCTCGAATCCACGGAAAATTATGACTGATTATGGACCGATGACAATTTGAACGTATTGAGCTCGACTGTTTGTAGAGTAAGACAGACCTAAGTCCATAAGATAATGAAAATAACTTTATAAAAAACCTATTAAGGTCTCTGTTTGCTATAGCGAGCTCTTAGAGCAATGTTGGTCTAGTGATACCGACCCCGCATTCCGATCCTAAAGTCGTGGGTTCAAATTCGGTCGTGCACCAATGGATTCGCTGTCGTGCAGGACCCCAGAATCTGTATTCCGCGGTCGAAACTAATCAAGCCACAGATGTTATCTTAAAACACGACTCATCATCGTCTTTATAAATGATATACATATAATAAGACGTAGTTTCTTTTTCAAGGCTTTGTTCGTGCTCACCGTCTATTGAGCAAAACAATAGTTTTTGAATGTTCCAAAAAAATCACACAAACGAGACTTAAACCCGCGACCTCGGCCTTACCACAGAAAAAATAAGAGTACTAGCGTAGCCTTACTTGGTCATATAAGACCCATTCCGGGTGCAATTTTTGGACTTAAATTAACATTGCATACAAACTCACAGGATTTGTAATAATACTAAAATATAAATGCAAAAGTTTGTGTTTTAGTGTGTTTGTCCCCATTCGTCATAATGGCTGAACGAACTTAACTGAAACTTAGAATACACATAGTTTACGATTTGGAATACATAGTTTATAACTTGGAATACACATAGTTTATGATTTGGAATACATGGTTTATGACTTGGAATAACACATGGAGTCCTTTTACCTGGGTAAGAATCAAGAACATCTCACTGAGTACATCTTCGCTGGGTAACCAGCAGTGAGTGATACTAAGCTGAAATGATGGTGATGAAGAGGAAGAGGAAAATATGTTGTGCCGAACCCACTTAAGTGATAAGAGATAAGGGCAGGGAGATGATGATGAAAAGCGAGCGGACGAATGAATGAATTAATGAAAATACTTTATTTTACACCTTAGAATACCATAAAAAAATATATTAAACTAAATACGTTAAAACAAGAGTACAATTGGCGGTCTTATCGCTTAAGAGCGATCTCTTCCAGACAACCATGCATGGAATAAGAGAACAGAACGTAAGGGTGTACGAATACAAATGCGGATATGTGATGAAAACTAACCGCATAATAATAATTTCATCCAAGAACACGTCTTAGCGGCTACAAAGCTACGCAAACAGAATAAGATCAGAGTTTTCAGCACTATAGCCTTTTTACATGTACTTGGTTGTTCGAAAGAACTAAGTTCTAACATTATCATGGAAAGTTGACTTAGAAAAACTCCCGCCTCCAAAGTCCAAACGTTCTGTATGAGGTAATGGCCAAAACATCTGAATGACTTTTTTATAAAGAACTAGCTGCCTGGCTCCGCTCGCGTGATACCCGATTAAAAAATAGCCTATATGTTAATCCAGCACATGCACTATGTATATTCCTAGTTTCATTAAAATCCATTCCGTCGTTTTTGCGTGAAAGAAAAACAAACATTCATTCAAGAAGGATTATAAAAATATAAACAGGGTGAATTTGAAAAAAAAACTTCTCTGCTGTACTGGGAGTAAAGAAACATAGAATGCGTCCAGCTGCTTCTCTCCCCGAGCATGTCGTAAAAGTCGACTAAGGGATAGTATCCTCCAACATGATGATATACAATAAGCAAGTATTCCCAAGGAGGGTTGACGTCAGGCAGGCGGCCGGTCATAAAACACCTTAGCCAAAACTCTTACAGCATGATCCAAGGATCATGCTGTGTCGACCCCACATAGAGTGGGATGAGGGCAGGAAGATGATGAAACAGGGTGAATGTGAAAAGGCTCGTATATACATATAGCTATGTTTATGCTTCATTGTGCCGACGAAGTGCATTTGTGTTCCGTTCCTGCTATGCAATTTTGTTCCTTGTAGTGATGGGAAAGATTTTTATCGATAAAACAAACTGTCACTACAATTTACCCTGACCAAACAATACGTACACGCAAATACAAAGCCTTATGGTTACCGAACTAAATGACATGAACTTTGAAGGAATTATTTTCTCTCAAAACCAGAATTTCTTACTGTTTGTTATTATTGAACCTCGGTGGCGTGGCCAGCGAGTACTCGGCTGAGACGCAAGAGGTGCGGGTTCGATTCCCGATAAGATAGAAATGTTTGTGTGTTCTGCAAATATTTCTTGCGGGTCTGGGTGTTGTTATATGATGTATTATAAGTATGTATTTACAAAAAAAAGTATATAAATATTCTATCAGCCATCTAGTTCCCATAGTACAAGGTTTGCTTAATTTGGGGCTAGATGGAGCTGTGTTAAATGTCCACAAATAGTACAACTTATTTTAAGAATATAGTACATTTAATCCGTATTGGTACACAAAATACTTATTGACATGGAAACACGTTTGCTCTTATCATTTGATAAAATATTTGTTATTTTTTAGTTATTAAAAAATGGAAAGCTTAAACAAAAACATCTCAATAAAAGGTCAAATTCCGTCAACCAACTTCAAAATTCTAGGAACTCACTGCTCAATTCAGACACAAACTGTTCACCCAGTCAGTTAGCATAACGACAATTTTATCGATATTTCAGGATTTCTATCGACACATGGACATCCCTAGCTGAAGTGCGCTCCAGCGAGGTCGCGGTACGATTCATTTGTCTCGCGTTGAATTGTCTTGTCCTGGCAAAGGTAGGCTTATTCTATGACCCACACACTCGGCTTTGTCTTGCTTTGTATCTAGTTAACCAGTTTTAATGGAGTAACCAATAAATCCTATCCTACTAATATTAATGCGAAAGTTTGTTACCACTTATCTCCGTGACTACTTAACGGATTTTAATGAAATTTTGAAATTAGATAGTTTAGGTTGAAAATCAATCTGCCAGCAGCCTCGCCGGATGGTGGCCTACATTATATTAGCTGGTCGATGTCTCCTCTCAAGAACTCGTTTACCCCAGCGGTTGTCGGTTCTTCGGCAAATATGGCCACTGCCACTTCACCACTTGCTAATTCTCTGAGCTAGGTCGACTTCAGTTCACTGGACCTACAAGATTCGACCTAAAAGTAAAAAGTGCCCATAGGACCTCATTTATATGGCCCATTCGACCTTCTTAAAAAAATATTATATTCAATGCGCTTATTGGACCTCTTTTTAAACATCAGATACCTCAAAATCCTCAAATAAGCTCCATTTTTCGTATAAGCTCAATGTTTACGTTACCGCGAGCGAGTCATTGATACGATCAGAGTGTTATCCCTCGCCTGATGTTATCCTACTCTAAAATATTTGGGAAATGATTTTCATTACATACTATGTGATTTCATTTGTATTTTTTCCGAGTAGGACGAAAGTTAAAGGAAAAAAGTTGTCATTGATACTACTATTTAGTTTGATGATCAGTTCCAATATTCAACTACTAACGAATGATAAATCTTTCATTACCAGCAATTTTGTTTTTCCGCGAACATATGGCACCCTACGTCAGTTAGAAATAAATAAATATTAGTGGACATTTCACACACCACCATTTAGCCCCAAATTAAGCAAAGCTTGTACTATGGGCACCAGATGGCTGATAGAATACTTGCAAACATTTTTTTGTAATACATACATACTTACATAACTTCAACACCCAGACCCCGAAGAATTATTCGCAGAACATACGAATATTTCTCCCGTAGCGGGAATCAAACACGCGCCTCTTGCGTCTCAGCCGAGCACTCGCCCGCCACGCCACCGAGGCCGTAATATAGAAAAATTAAACAAATCATAAGCGTGAACGGAGTATATGAGTTAGTTTTTGGGGTCGCTACGGCATCGGGCCCGGGGGAAATTTGGCGGCTGCTCTAATAGATGGCATATGGTGCTTGGTGTGGGCGATGGCGGACTCATGCAATTACCACGATGTAGTTTGTGGATGCGACTAAGCTGAGAGGATGGAATAGGTGCTGGGCCAGGCGCCGCGGTCCGAAAGGGGGGCACAGGTGACATGACCCCCCAAAATCATCATCATCTTCTTCCTGCCCTTATCCCACAGCCGCCCGCCTGACGTCAACCCTCTTTAGGGATACTTGCTTATTCAAAAATCCCAAATCCCCCCTCCAAAGTCGTACCTACACGTCATATTGAAAAACCTGAAAATTTACAAAATATAAAAAAGCTATTTTCTGCCCCTAGCCGCGATGCCAATAAAAATAGAAGGCTTCCATTTGATTTATTATGTGTGCAATAAAATCGTGTATTGCGACATATTCTATATTTAGTGACCTCCCCCCAAAATTTCAGGCTGCGACCGTGCCCGTGCTGGGCAAGCCTACTCCATCTTAATACGTCCCGGGCACTAGAGCGTCCCGTTTGTGAAGGTAAATGTTGCCTCCTGACGCTGTATAAATCATCTACTACGATGGTAAAAGGTTTTAGTGTGTGGATGTACTGCTACCCTCTGTGATAGAGAAGATATTGCAGCTGGACGCATTCAATGTTTTTCCTTTACTCCCAGTCCAGCAGAGAAGTGAAATCGTCATAAAGTTAATTTCAATTTTATGGTGAGAGTACTGACTTCTTTCCTTTCGATCATGGATGCGACAATTTGGCCGTGTCTTGTACTTATAGGTATTAATGACAAAAATTCTCTACTCTATTATTTTTAACCTGACAGTGTCCTGGGCTTACTGAGAGTTTCCCAGACTCTACGAAAGCAGCTGTGGAAAAAAAACATTTTTAAAACGATTACAGTGCCATAGAAAGAAATAGTATCAAATTCAGCCACTCCACCTTATCTTCGCCTTATCTCACTTAGACCTTATTCCCAGGGATTTCGTAAAAGAAGTTAATTTTCATTTTTCTCCTACAGTCGCTACTCAGTATTGCCAAAAAAATCTCATGGTGTGTCACTAGTAAAGTTTGGTTATCCGCTATATTCTTTAAAATTGACCCTTCCACGCATAGTGGGTTTTCGCCATAAACACATAATGAAGCGAAGTCATGTCGGCCTTCTTGCTGCCATACTTCACGTTTCATAATCCAGGAGTACCAGTTTTCTTAATGTTAATGATCATTGAAATACTCAAAGTGTTTTATCTTCTTTATTTATTAGTATGTGTCCGTAAATAAGAACAAATTCGCTGTATCCACGATGAGCTAGATAAAGTACACAAATCATTTAAAAGGCAATGTGTACGCTTTTATAACAAATTCCTAAGTAAATGCCAAATCTGTACATTGTTTTAAAAAAGCTTATAATAAAATATTTGATTATATAGGTATAGGTACAAGACAAAAAAGCTTGGGACTGAATAATGCTCAGACTCGTTTTATAAAAATGGTTGTGATTATTTTCCAAAAAAAAGCCAAGCGTGTTTTCTTTTATCTTCCACGCTTGGTCTCGTTACGAACAGGCGCAAATTCAACGTAGATACAAGACGATTTCAAGTGATTCTTTGAACTTTGAACTAAAACGACTTGGAATCCATTTTATACAACATGCCGGTATCTTTCACGTCGCTATCCTTCATTCATTGAGAGTACTGGTATAGCCGCACATATTTTTTTCGAACTGAAAAAAGAATAATTTTTCACGACTGGGTATGAACGCACGATCCTCACAGGATTGAGAAACGGGGCCACTAGGCCACCAAAGCTCTTTCAAGCATCTATTCATGAGGATTACGTCATTCACAATTGAACTTGTCACATAGTACTGAAACCCGGGGAGATAATGTCTGTAAGTTATTTTTGTATTTTCTTTTATTTTACTTTAAGATTGTCAGTCACACAGTACATTTATATAAGCCGTATCTACGGAAAAAATCTAACAGGAAATGCTTTGATGTGAGATCAAAGCAAGTAAATATTAAATACGGCCTTTTTCTTATGGTATTGGTAAAATAAATATTAATTTTTCTGTACATAGTTCTTTTTTGTTTACTTTTGGTGAAAAAACCTGACTATGATGTTTTATTTATTATTATTTTTTTACATACCTACATGCAATTCAAGCCTACTCCATCTTAATTCGTCCCAGGCACTACAGCGTCCCATTTGTGAAGGTAAAAGTTGCCTCCTGACGCTGTATAAATCATCTACTATAGATGGTAAAAGGCCTTAGTTAGTTATCTTATTAGAAGGGCAAATCAAACAGTATTATTTCATTTGTCTCTTGTGTATCGCCTAGTGCTTCATAGAAAATATTTATTCTGTGAATAATCGTACTTCAGGTTTTTTTCCCTAATTGCGTAGTCACGCACTGGAGCAAAGCTTGTTCCTGGCTGGCCACAATAATTACAGAAAATTACTACCAATAATAATATTTCTTGGCGATAAGATTCCATGCGACAAGGCAAGGCTTTGGAGTTCAATGACCCGACCTACATCACGCGTATTTTTTTCTGAGCCCCCTTTCGCTTGTCGGGTACTGGTAAAGGCTGTATTCGATCACAGCGGGGGCAAATATAATATTTATGAAATTACTTTTTATTAAACATTATTAATGAACTTGGTTTATCTAAATATAAACTCTTACGTTACCGTCTGACTGAATATGAATGACTATGTCTGTTCGGTGATCGTCAAGAAAGAAACTTACAACTAATACAAATATACTTTACAAATACAAAAGAAACAGTCGGGCTATCTAAAGACCGTTGCAAACGGTCTATAGACAGCTCACCTGATCCAGCTCATCAGACGGTGGAAGCGTGCCCAAGACACTCGCCGCATTACCGCACTGAATGGCAATACTGATCCGTTGAGCCAAACAAGAGCCAGCTGTTGGATAGCGCATCGTTTCGACCAGACGCCCTGAAGGAATTGTGAAATGCAGACCTAGGGTCAATAAAACCCTACCATATTTTCAGATGAGTTTTACTTTGGTAGGCAAGTAATAACTATATCTTTAAACGTTGAAACCAGTTTTTTTGATCCATTTTGTAATTTTCTTGTAAATAATAATTAATTGATTTCAATGTTTTATGCGGTCTCTCTCTTTGTCTTTCCTTTACACACCCGAAATTTACTCTCTTTCGAAGTTGGTCTAGACGCGATGGCCTTTTAAATAGAATGACGCTGTCGAAACTATGATTTATCCAGTTGTGACGTGGGGTGCGTGCAAGCATGTCTACGCCGTACGCTTATAATCCTAATTCTAATTGTTGGTTGGTTACTTCTGTGTTGGACTGGAAGTAAAGAAAAAGCATAGAATGCGTCCAGTTGCTTCTCTCCCCGAGCATGTCGAAAAAGTCGACTAAGGGATAGTATCCTCTCCAACATAATGGACCACCTATATCGGCGATGGGCTGATCACCTGTCACCATGGTTCACCATATCCAGCTTAGGACTAAATCAGAAATGGCTGCAAGTTTTATTATGTTTACTGTATATAATATGTATGTCTTATAGATTTAACATACAGCCATTATCGGACTTACAATTTATGGATAGATAGATAGATAGCTCTCCTGGTCAAGACAATCAGAAGTATACGTATAGAGTACCTAAATTACTTTATTAAAAACAACATATTTTTAGAAAGAGTTCTATTATAATGTTAGGGTCTCTTATATCAACGAAAACAATGTAATTTTCTTTTATCTTTCCTATGGCGTATTACTTTGCCACCATACATTAGTGAGCACTGGTAAGGTCCTAATATCGTGGGTTCAAATCCAGCATCAATGGATTTTTCTGTAAGACAAAAATATATGCAAGAAGACATCGTGAGGAAACCGGCATGTCATAGAATCAAAAAAAAATTGAAAACGTGTACACGAAAGGAGGATTTGAGGCGCACTTTCAAATCCTTTCACCACACTGGTTCGAACTGGTGACACGGCCAGTAGTACTACACATTAGTAACAACCTTGTTATAATGAAAAGAGGCGACATGTTTTTTGACGTTGGAGACTCATTTCACACACATTAAGTCTATATTATTCCCAGCAGTCTCTCCATGAGAGTGAGTTTTCAAATAGAAGCCTGTTTTACAACGGTCGGTAAACCGGCCATTTTGCGGGCAAATTAAATAACACGTGTTTTTAGTTTCGCTGTAACACGTTGAGTGGCTCAATTTGATTTTGGAATTGATGTGGGAAGAGCTATGCTCGGAGTTTCTCTGAAGGATATTATCCGTAGTAGATAGGATATGGTCCATCATGTTGGAGAGGATACTATCCCTAAGTCGACTTTTACGACTTGCTCGGTGACAGAAGCAGCTGGGCGCATTCTATGCTTTTTCTTTACTTTCAGTCCAGCAGAGAAGTGAAATATATGTAAGATATACATTTTTTAATTTTTAAAAGATGAGGATTTAGTTGAATAAATAAAATAAAATAAATCGGTATCAGTATTTCCATTTACAACGGTCTTTATATAGTTATTTATTATTTTTTTCTTTTGTATTTTGTAAATTATATTTGTAAATACTTGTATTAGTTCTGTTGTATATGTTTTAAAAATTACAATCTTAATGAAAAACGCGTTTGTGTGTATACGACGATATTTGTATATATGTTCTTCACGCCATAGTAATTTAGTTTTGAATAATAGGAGACTAACATTTAATAACAGAAATAAACTTACAACTACCACAAATACTTACAAAATACAAATGGTAAACAGTCGGGCTAATTGAATATACATAGTTGTGTTGCAGTATATAATATGTATAGTATACGCTACTATTTATTCGCAAGTGAAGACGCTGACCAAAGCCAGTTGTCAATATTTAAAAGTGAGACTACAAACTTTTTTGTTCGATTAAAACTTTGATACCATAAAAACAAACGACCTCGCTATTAACCCTCCCACCGCAGCCTTATAACCCGTGGCTTGAATAAACACCTTGATTTCCTGCTTTACCCAATAAACATACTTATTCTCTGCCATATTTCATCACATTCAATCCCGATAATGGGGTTCGAAGCGTTTTCACACTGTGCGATACGATGCTCGATCAACAGACGCAATTAATTTTTTTTTGCTACACGATTTTTCTTACGACACTCTTTTCGCTAGCATTATAAAAAAATCGGTCAAGTGCGAGTTGAATTCACACACGAAGGGTTCCGTACCACCGTACATGTACATAAAAGTTTCTTGTATAGGGCCTACTTTTAAATTAGGTAATAGGAATACATACATTGTGAAAACAACTCTTTGCCTATAACGGTTCATGAGGTACAGCCCGCTGACAGTGCTCGTGGCGTAGCTTGCTTAGGCGTTCTTGATTGATCGTTAAAGTTAATCAACGATATGCGCGGTCACAATTGGGATGGGAGACCGCAAGTGGCATTACGAGTTGAACGCTTCCGTGCTCCGGTAGGCACGTTAAACAGTCGCCCCCGGCTTTTAAGTCGTTAAGCCATGACGGAGGCCTTTAGGCGGCCTAAAAACTCCGTCACTAGAGTTGGCCACTAGCTCATACGAACATACATATATAATGTGGATGTTAAAATGCGCTCAAAGAGAATCCTTTTGTGTACTTAACACAGTTATATCTCAGAACTTTTATGTTTAACGATTTACCAGGATTTACCAGTTTCCTCGCGATGTTTCAGTTTTTTTTTAAAGAAAAATATATTTTTTCGCGAAGGGGTTCTTCAAACGATCAAAGCACCAGACATCATAAACTCTCTAAAACTCAAAGAACAGGAAAACGAAATTGTATTTTGTAAAAAAAGTAAGTTCGAATGAGCTAGTGGCCAACTCTTGTGAAGGAGTTTTTAGGCCTCCTAAAGACCTCCGTCGTGGCTTAACGACTTAAAAGCCGGGACCGAAAATTCAGCGTGCCCTCCGAAGCACGGAAACGCTCAGCTCGTAATGCCACTTGTGGTCCGTCCAAATCCAAATCCACCCGTCCCAATTGCGACCACGCACAACGTTGCTTAATTTGAACGATCAATCAAGAACGCATTTTGTAAATTATATTTGTACTAGCTACCGCCCGTGGCCATGGGCCGTGGTCGTGACCATGGCCCGTAGCCATGGCGGAGCCCTTAGGCGGCTTAAAAACTCCGTCACAAGAGTTGGCCACTAGCTCATACGAACTTACTTACCGCCCGTGGCTTCGCTCGCGTGGTACCCGGATAAAAATAGCTTACATGTTAATCCAGTACATGTACTATGTATATTCCAAGTTTCGTTCAAATCCGTTCAGCCGTTTAGGCGTGATTGAGGCACAAACATACAAACATCCTCACAAACTTTCACATTTACAATACATAAATGTGAAAGTTTGTGAGATAGGATTAGTTATAAGTTTATTTCCATAGGATACAAAATTCTGACCCCACACTAAAATTCCTATGTCGTATCAAAACACATGATCAAAATAGCCAACTACCGTAAAGTGTGAAGGGGTTTTCCAAAGGGGGGCTTAACAAAGAACCTGAATTCATGAACTCTCTAAAACTCCAAGTACGGAAACACAAAATACTGATCCCACATTACATTGGTGCACTAGTGGTTTAGTGGTTTGGCCCCGCCTTCCAATTCTAAGGTCGTGGGTTCGTGGGTCGTGCAACACTGGATTTTTCCGTTCAAAAAGTTCGAACGGTGAAGGAAAAAATCGAGAGGAAATCGTCATGTCAACCTAAAAAGTTAGAAAACATGTGTCAAATGAAAATAGCTTTTAAAGCGCACTTTAAATCCTTTCACCACACTGATTCGGAATAGTGATACGGCCGTAGTACTAAAATTCGGGTGTATCAAAACCCCTTCATCAAAATCTACTACCGCATAGTATGAAGGGTTTTTCGAAACGGAGCTTATCAAAAGTTACGTAACGGTCAGACAGCTATTTTATAACTCCGCTACGACACACCGGTTTTACGACGGCATAAATTTTGCAAACTTTGACGAGCACCCCGTATATGCTGCTTTGCGAGTGAAGTCAGACTTTTTGTGAACTAGCTGGGTTTTATTATTGCTTTTGAGATAAAGGTTAATACATTTATTTGCTCTGGACATAGTAGGTGTACTGTACATTTGTTTAAATTTGATTATGTGCATATCACATTCAGTCATTTGTCATGTCATGCCATGATTCTGATTCTGATTCTGATACTCTGGGTATTGTATATATGTATGTATGTATTATAAGTATGTATTTACAAAAAAACTGAGCTCATTTTTATTTCTTATTATCATACCGATTACCTTAAAGTTTTTAATGTTATTATAATTTGTCTTTGTAACTGTGTTCTAAATAAACATATAATATCTCTTTGTATTTACAAAAAAAAGTATATTATGTATTCTATCAGCCATCTGGCTCCCATAGTACCTACGAGCTTTGCTTAGTTTGGGGCTAGATGGTGCTGTGTGATATGTCCTCAAATATTTATTTACTAAGTGTGTCAATTTTAATATGAAATTTGAAATGTACATAATTATATAAGATTATTATTATTTTTCATCATTAGTCTCTAAATTAAATATTTGGTATTTAGATGACGGCACCTTAGGAGGCGATGCTGACTCAGTTTTGACAGATTTGAAAATTATTATAGATAAATTCCATTCAATTGGTTTAGAGTTAAATTTTTCAAAATGTGAGTTATTCATTTCGGATAAAGTTCAAAATAAAAAAGATATCATTAATAATTTTTATCTTTTGGCTCCAACAATCAAAATTCTTAATAAAACATCCCTTCGCCTTTTGGGTGCCCCCGTATTGAAAGAATCATTTCCACAGTTTATAACAGAGCAACGAGCGAAATTCGATGAATATTCTGAACGTCTGTCCAAAATTCACAACCATATGGCTTTTCAAATAATTCGTTTCTGTCTTTTTGTACCTCAATTGACTTATGTACTCAGATGCAGCCCACTATGGATCTTCAATGGTCTTTTATTTGATCTGGACGAGGCCTTGAAAAATATGCTAATCAAAATTCTAAATTGTCCCATTTCAGATGTTTCATGGTGCCAGGCTTCCCTACCTATAAGGTTTGGTGGTCTAGGCATTCGCAAAATTTCCAGTGTGTCTCTCCCAGCGTTCTTATCTTCCGTTCATAGCACCTCGACACTTTTTTCAAAAATTATTAATGCAGCTTTAGGCAATGTCAAAATTGATTCCATAGACGAAGCTAAGAGCGCTTGGACATTGGTCTGCCTAGCTGAAACCTTTCCAGAGAAACTACACCAACAGAGGCAATGGGATGAGCCAATCTGCAGAAGTTTGCAGAAAAATTTGTTAGATTCTGCTGCAACTCCGGCAGAACGGGCCCGCCTTATTGCTTCTAGCACTAGGGAATCTGGGTTTTGGCTGCACGCTTTGCCGTCAGCAAACATCGGCACGCTCTTGGATAGAACAACTTTTTCATTAGCAGTTAGCCTTAGAATAGGAGCCACGACTAACGAACCTCATCAATGTCGTTGTGGCAACTCCGTCGACCGGCTAGGCCACCACGGTCTTTCCTGCCGCCGCAGTGTGGGTCGTCAGTCTCGCCACGCCAGCATCAATGACATTATTCGTCGAGCATTAGCCACCGTCAACGTGCCGGCTATTCTGGAGCCGAACGGTATTGCACGTGACGATGGCAAAAGGCCTGACGGTATGTCTTTGATCCCTTGGAGTCGTGGCAAGCCATTGGTGTGGGACGCAACTTGCGTTGATACACTGGCTGCGTCTCACGTCACGGCGACATCAAAATCGGCAGGCGCGGCAGCAGCAGCGGCTGAAATATTCAAAAGGCGTAAATATGCATCCTTAGGTGATGGTTACATATTTATGCCTTTTGGCGTGGAAACTTTAGGACCCTGGGGTCCGGAGGCGTGGCTTCTTTTCAAGGAGATATCCAAGAAGCTAATAGATATGACCAATGACCAAAGGGCTGGCGCTTACCTCGGACAAAGGATAAGTATAGCTATCCAACGAGGTAACGTCGCCAGTCTTTTGGGGACCTTACCTGCGGTCGGTGATCTGAGCTCTGTTTTCTATCTGTAGGCGAACTCAGATAAAAAACTGAGCTCATTTTTATTTCTTATTATTATTATACTGATTACCTTAAAGTTTTTAATGTTATTATAATTTGTCTTTGTAGCATAAAATAAATATATATTTTACTTTTATTATATAATATTTAAAATGTATTTTGGCTATTTTGTATTAGAGTATAATTATGAGTAGGTACTGGTATAGCGCATATAAATTAGAAGGCGAGGCTGCTACCACTAGACCACTAGTGATCTTTAGGTTCAACAACATGCTGATATTTTCCGGAAGCGCTCGTGGCGTAGCTAGCTTAGACGTTCTTGATTGATCGTTGACGTTAAGCAACGTAGTGCGCGGTCACAATTTGGATAGGTGACCGCAAGTGGCATTACGATCTGAGCTTTTCCGTGCTTCGGAGGGCACGTTAAATTGTCGGTCCCGGCTTTTAAGTCGTTGAGCTAAAAACTTCATCACAAGAGTTGGCCACTAGCTCATACAAACTTACTTACCCGAATAAACCTAGACGATTACGCAAAAGTCTGTTTGTCAACGCGACCGTCACTCATATGTGTGTGGTTAGAAGCTCTTATGTCGCATGTTAAATATGGAGTGCCTTCTAAATAGTAATAATACTCTTCTTACTGTTTGAGTATTTGATGCTCTCCTTACATAACGTTTTAATGCTTGAGTCATTATTTTTAGACATATGAGCAGCTTGAGGCATTTAAATAATATTATAATGAGGAACGATTTTTTTTTTTTTAATAAATATTTGTGGACATTTCACACAGCGCCATCTAGCCCCAAACTAAGCAAAGCTTGTACTATGGGCACCAGATGGCTGATAGAATACTTAAATACTTTTTTTTGTAAATACATTCTTATTTATTACTACAACCCGAGACCCGGAAGAAATATTTGCAGAACATACAAACATTTCTCCCGTAGCGGTAATCGAACCAGCGCCTCTTGCGTCTCAGCCGAACACTCGCCCGCCACGCCACCGAGGTCGTCATTATGGTGAGTTATTGGTAGCCATAAATAAGTCCTAGTGTGAAGCTCTATAGATAAATAACAGGCACTTCGGCCTAACTTGTAATACAATTTTTGTTTTACATTACATGTTATTGGAACTTTTAAGCAGTACTTATAGTTAAATTAAGTTGTAAAAACTTAAGTTGCGAAGTTTATTTACCTAAAAGTAATATGATTTCATCGTTATAACGAAAAATACGCGACGGTTTTGTTTACATAATATTGTATCCCCAGCTTGTCTGAAGTATAGAAAAAAAATACTTGCATTTGCAACAATTGCACGTAAAAATACATCTACATATGAGAGCTTAGAATTTTCTTACTGCTAACCTGTAAAATTTAGAGAAAATAAAGGTAGTGCTTTGTAGAAAAAGTTATAAAGTAATAAATACAACATCGTCGTCGTCTTCCTGCCCTTATCCCACTCTATGTGGGGTCGGCACAGCATGATCCTTGGATCATGCTGTAAGAGTTTTGGCTAAGGTGTTTTATGACCGGCCGCCTGCCTGACGTCAACCCTCCTTGGGAATACTTG
The DNA here is from genome assembly GCA_949320045.1 of Scotopteryx bipunctaria. Lineage (NCBI taxonomy): Eukaryota > Metazoa > Arthropoda > Insecta > Lepidoptera > Geometridae > Scotopteryx > Scotopteryx bipunctaria. The sequence goes on from OX439465.1 coordinate 4,305,137, forward strand.
CTTATTGTATCTCATCATGTTGGAGGATACTATCCCTAAACACATACAAAAAAATATCTACATAACTACTATATATACAATAATACATATTGGATGTTTGTTTTGCAAAGCAAGGCAATTTTGATAAAATTTTGGAGTTAAAGATTCCCATGGATGAGGCGTGTCTATCGTGCCTCTCGAGAGCACTGGTGGCTTAGTGGTATTATCTATCTAGTCGTCTCACTCGTTTTTCGAACTTGGCTCTACGAAATGTCGGTTTCCTCACGTTGTTTTCCTTTACCGTTTTCATTCCGCCATCTCTTGTTTGAGACTCCTGCTTTTAAGATGTCGGTATACGAGGAAAACATCGCCTTAAACCTTAAGCCTCTCAAGGCAATGTCTTAGAAGTTAAAGAGGATTTGGCTTAGGGTCTCTGACATTATTTTGTCGAGAATCGAACCGCCACCACGCAAACGAGAAGTCCTGGCGGCCATTACTTGGCCAAAAACCGATGTATTACCAAAAATGATGTACTGTACTCATAAACCCATCTATACCATAACAAAACAATTCGATAAACCGGTTTAAATAAAACCCACGGGCCGGCTTTAACTGAATTAGTCATACTAAACCGACCCACCCACTTTCAACTCTATCGCCTACAGATTAGGGGCGGTTTCAGCTTGAACTGGGGATATTAATGTTGGACCGAGCCTGTGAGAGTCTAACCTTCGTTTGATGTTTCTGGTATTTTGCGAAAAATTAATTCGTTTATTGAATTTTTGCAAGCGAAGTTTAATTAAAAAATATAATATTTTGTGCGGGCTAATCAAGATCATGGTTTACCATATCCAACTTGGGACTTACCCCCGAATACTCAACGCATCTCAGAGTTGAGCACGTCTCAAGTGATGAGTTTTTGACAGATTTTCATCAAAAACTGTCAAAAAAACCGTGATTTGAGACGTACTCAACTCTGAGTCGCGTTTGAGTGTTCGGGCGTTAGTCACAAGTGGCTGCAATTTTTCTTATGATTACTTGTGTCTCTGCCTACCCCATTGAGTATGGCCAAGTAATCTTAAGAAAACTTGCAGTCACTTCTGATACAAAATCCCAAGATGCATATGGTGAACCATGATGACTGGTGAAAATACTCTAGACAATTAGATCATGTAGTAGTAGTAGTAGTAATCAGTTACAAAGACAAACTATAATCACATTAAAAACTTTAAGGTAATCGCTATAATAATAAGAAATGAAAATGAACTCAGTTTTCTATCTTAGTTCGCCTACAGATAGAAAACAGATCTCAGATCACCGACCGCAGGTAAGGTCCCCAAAAGTCTGGCGACGTTACCTCGTTGGATAGCTCTAACCTTTGTCCGAGGTAATCTTCCCTATGGTTACTGGTCACATCTATCAGCTTCTTGGATAACTCCTTGAAAAGAAGCCATGCCTCCGAACCCCAGGGTCTTTAATAATTATTTTTTAATCTCTTATCTCTTAAGGGTAGGATTCTCTTGTAATACACTCACGTAATGCATTATAAAGGCAATGCCCACGATGTCACGCATTATCCCGCGACCACGGCACTATAACGTGACAAAAGTGACACGCGACGGAATGACATGCTGGGCGTGTCATGCGCTTAATGTCTATCTGTGGTCCAAGGTGTTGTTGAAAATATACAAACACATGTAGTCCTGACCCCACACTAATACCAAGATCCAATCATACTAATATTATAAAGAGGAAAGATTTTTTTGTCTTTTTGTTTGTTTGTAACGAATAAGCTCCGAAACTACTGGACCGATTTAAAAATTCTTTCACCAATAGAAATCTACATTATCAGGGATCAGTATAGGCTATAATAATATTTTCAAAAAAGTAGGGATCAGTTAGAAAATTGCAATATTGAAACCCAAGGTAGAAAACCCAAAATAGTTTTTGGCGTGCGCTGTGAAAACTATTTATTATAGAACAAAATAATGTACTACACGCGTACGAAGTCGCGGGCAACAGCTAGTGTTCTAATAATGGACCATGGATCGTACATTACAAGAAACGTCGTTTTTCTTCCGATAGTAGAACATTTTTTTAACACCCATCACCCAACAGTCACATACATAGTCCTGACCCCACACTAGGGTTCCCTGTGTCGTGGGTATCAGAAACTACGAGTACCCTGGTACGACAACACCCAGACTCGGAAGAAATATTTACAGAACATGCAAACATTTCTTCCGCAGCGGGAATCGAACCCGCGCCTCTTGTGTCTCAACCGAGTATTCGCCCACGACGCCACTGACGTCGCCAATTGCGTCCTGTGATCTTGTCGCTGGTCGCGTAGACCTATGGCTGGCAAGAAAAGCAGCATAACTAAATCATCAAGCACTACCAAAATTTTCTGCTCTTATTTATTTAGGTAATTACAAATGAAGACGACCATACAATAAATGAATTTATGACTGATAATTCTATTGACATCTGCTAATAATATAGGTACTTAATTCTCATTGTTAACTTTGTAATTTATGACATTTGTATTAATTTTTATTTTTTGTGTTGGTTGTTTTTTTTTGACATTATTACTATTATTATAATTTTAATTTTGTAAAATATAATTAATCATTGCACGCCCATAAAGGGCAAATTACATTGAATCTCCATTATCTGTGACATCTTTTTGACATGTAATTATGCAATAAATATACTTTGACTTTGACTTTGACAAGATTGCACCCGCGGTCGCCTATGCCTCAGCCCCCAGGTCGCTCGTTTGTCTGCTATCAAATTAGCCAGCAGATTGCCCCCTTTGGTCCGCTAACTGAACTAAAAGCGATATGAACGACTTCGTTTAAATGTCATGTTAAGCTTATTTTGCAAATCTTTTGAAATACATTATCACGTCCGATCACTGGGGAGGGCAGAGCCATAAGTAATCATAAGAAAACTTGCAGCCACTCCTGATCCAAAGTCTCAAGATGGATATGGTTAACCATGGTGACAGGTGATCAGCCCATCGCCCATATTGGTTGTTCTTCTTGTTGTAGAGGATAGATAAGATGCGCGTGCAAAATCGACTCGCACTTGATCGGTTCTAATCAATATTTTGCAGATGGCAGCGCCATTTTGATTTACTAATATTGAGATTTCTCACTAAAAACAACTTTTGATCAGAATAAAGTATAACTTGTATTGCACAAGGATAGTGTAGCTTTCAACGAGTGAAATAATTATCAAAATCGGTTCAGTAGATTCTGAGATTTCCCAACAAACATAAAAATGTTTTTCATAATAATAAGTAGAAGTGTAAATGTATCTCCAATAGAAGCTAAAGTTTGCAACTGAGTTTGAATAAAACCAAAGACTATCGGGCAAGTACTAGGACCATGTAAAGATGACCTAAGTTGAGACTAGAATCTAGCTCGATCTCTTGACCTAGCTTTGCATCACCTGCTATGTAGGTGATTCCCTAGGTAGTTTAGTTTTGCATTTAAGTATTTTTCATAAAACATATTTATTTCGCTTATATTTAATTTTCTCATTTTAGTGTTCCGTACCCGAAGGGTGCCTACGGGACCCTAAGCCTCCGCTATTCGTCCGTCTGTCTGTCAGCGGGCTGTATCTCATGAACCGTCACAAAAATAAATAATAATAATAAATATTTGAGGACATTTCACACAGCGCCATTTAGCCCCAAACTAAGCAAAGCTTGTACTATGGGAACTAGATGGCTGATAGAATACTTATATATTTTTTTTGTAAATGCAGAACATACAAACATTTCTCCCGTAGCAGGAATCGAACCCGCGCCTCTTGCGTCTCAGGAGAGTACTCGCCCGCCACGCCATCGAGGTAGTCAAATACAAATATAATTTGCAAAAAACAAAAACAAAAACTGTCAAGGAATCTAAAAACCGTTGCAAACGGTCTATAGATAGTTATACAACCGGCCAGTAGGCTAGTCACAACATTAAACTCATGAATGTGCAAGCACGCATTCTGGCTACTGCGCCGGATGCCTTATCTCCGCCACCCACGCAGACCTGTGCCTTGTGGCACATAGTTTATAAAATCAGTTAGTCGTTCAAAGAATAAACTTCGTCTTAGACGTCTCACATAATTAAGTTGTTTGAATCAAATTTTCACCTCCTAAATATTAAATTAGTTTTTAAAAAGGTTACTACCGTTCCCGTAACCTTCACTGGCGCAGCCGGGGCAGATTTTTCCGAGCTTTCCGCGGGATCTAGCACGCGTTTTCCGCGAGTTTTCCGACGGATCGGGTCTGTTCGAACCAAATAAATTTGTGAAGTGACTGGGAGGTGATCGAGCATGATGGTGACTGGCTGGTGAGTAGAATTTTCGCCATCCTTTCCTTGTCATTATTGTGTTATTTACCTACTTGTTTTGTTATATTCGGAATCGAACTTTTTTCGTTATAACGTATTCTGGTTTCCTATCGTAGGGAATTGTAAATTAGTATAGGTAATTTTAAGTAAACAGTGCTAATCAAAATTTAAGTATTTGTTCGTTCTTGGTATTAATTATTTTAAATCATAATTAGCCACAGATATAAGTTTATAAACGTAATAATAAACATTTTATTTCGTTTTAATTATATTGTGTTAGTTTTTAAAATACACCGTGTATACACCGGGTATACAACTCGTATACAGTGTGTTTTATAAAAATATAGAGAAAGTGCAGAGTATTTAAAATGACTACTGTAACTTTAATACCAAAGGAAATATCGTGTATAATACCGATTTTTGGTGGTAATAAACGCCATTTAAACTTATTTTTAAGAAAATGTGATTACGTGATTAATAAATATCGCGGAAATGCCGAACAAGACCAGTATGTGTTACATACTATTACGAGTAAATTAACTGACAGCGCCGCCGCGTTAGTTAGTGAACGAACCGACATCCAAACATGGGAACAACTTAAGACTCTGTTAAACCAACATTTTGGTGATCCCAGAAGTGAGGAATGCATAGCCATAGAGCTAGAAACCCTTAAAATGAAACATGGGGAGAGCTACCTAGATTTTTGCAATAGAGTTCAGTCAGTTAGGTCAGTACTGATATCAAAAGTGAACCAACTTTTAGATGCTAATACGAAAACAAGTAAAGTGAGCATATACAACAACTTAGCGCTCAATGTATTTCTATACAACTTGCCAGAAAACTTAATCAGAGCAGTTCGAATGAAGGAACCGGGTACATTAGAAAAAGCGTTAGAGTATGTGTTGGAAGATGTGAACTTCTATGAGCAGTATAACCTTCGTAGTAAAATGCTTAGGACTCAGCCTTCAGCAAACACATCAACATCAATGAAATTTGGCTACAACCCTCCATCTCAAGGTGTGCCAACTCAGCAAGGCTTTAAGCCAGCGTTCAATGCACCCCCGCGATTTAACTTCGGTATTCCGGGAAACAGTCAATACAGGCAACCGTTTGTAAATAGGTTTGCTCCAACAGCTCCAACTGGCTATAGACCACAGTTCATGCAGCCGCAACAATTTGGCATTCCAAGGCCAACGCAAGCTCAAGGCTTCAATCCAAGGCCTCAGCAGTTTGGTTATCGACCTCAGCAGTTTGGATACCGTCCCCAAAATCAATTCGGGTACAAGCCCCCTAATCCAGTATTAGGTAACTCAGATGTGACCATGAGGACCGCACCTATGAAACAACAGGCGCAGGCTCCGACACAGAAGCCTCAAGGCTTTCGTTTAAATGAGCTAGACTTAGGCGAAACTTATGAGTACGATACATATGAACAGCAGGAAGGCTATGATTATGGTATGTATGATGATGGATGTTATGAAGGATGCTATGATTTTCAAATGGAATCAGTTGTAGAAAATGAGCAGGAAAATTTAGTGACTGACGACAGCGCAAACGCGACAGAAATTGGAAATTTTCGCATGCAAGCCTCGTACGAGAACCAGAGGTAATAAATCTGAATTGTAACATGAAATTAAAATTGCCGTACATTTATTTTCCAGAAATTGATGGAAAATTTATGATTGACACAGGAAGCACGCGATCTTTTATTAGTCCGCAAAAAGCTCACCAATTTTTCCGCGAGTTTTTCTTACATGAACCATTCACGGTTATAAGTACGCATGCATCGAGTAGACACAGTGACGTCATTGAAATTCCATTATTACCATCTTTCAAAAGCGATGAATTTCACAAGTTTTACGTTTATGACGTAGACGGTCAGTATGACGGACTTATAGGAAACGACTTATTAGTACAGTTAGAGGCTGTAATCGACTTGAAACAAAACAAACTACGATTTAAGACAGCGACTCTACCTATAGTGCAATGTACTCAGGTTATAGAGTTAGCTCCGCGCTCTGAACAACGCGTACAACTTCCTACGAACATGTGTTCTGGGGAAGCCCTCATGAAATTCCAACAATTCTGTAAAGGCGTGAGAATGCCTGCTGCTATTGTTAAATGTGAAAATGGATATGCAACGACTATCATCCAAAACACTCTAGAGACGCAAATGACATTGACAGTGACAGCACCGTTTAGCGTAGAGAAGTTTCATGACGACAACATAGTAAACTTAAACAGTTATAATGACGTAGAAATGAAAGACATGGAAGTAGATGACATTTTAAAAGAAAATTTGACGCGACTTAGGCTTGACCACATGAATGAGGAAGAACGGAAGTGCATCTCTGAATTATGTAGAGAATATAAAGACATCTTTTACTGTGACCAACTTCCTCTAAGTTTTACAAGTAAAGTGAAACATTTTATTCGAACCAAAAATGAGGACCCTATTTATGTAAAACCATACAGACAACCACCTATTCAGACACAAGAGATAAAATCGCAGGTAGAGAAATTATTAAAAAACAATGTGATTCAGGAATCACACTCACCGTGGAACGCACCTGTTCACCTTGTTCCAAAGAAAATGGACGCTTCAGGTGAAGTTAAATTTCGAATGGTCATTGACTATAGACGACTTAATGAAATTACGACAGATGACAAATACCCTTTACCTAACATAACAGACTTATTTGACAAACTAGGCAAAAGCAAATACTTCACGACACTAGACTTAGCCAATGGCTATCATCAGATTGAGATTAATGAGACTGACAGACAGAAGACAGCATTTAGCACAGAAGCAGGACACTATGAGTTCCTTCGTATGCCATTCGGGCTTAAAACAGCTCCTGCTACTTTTCAACGAGCTATGGACAATATACTGAGAGGACTCCAAGGACTGCATTGTTTAGTATACATGGATGACATAATTATCTATAGTACTAGCATGCAAGAACACTTGAAAGACTTAAGATCCATCTTTGATAGACTGAGAGAAGCTAATCTGAAGGTACAACTCGATAAGTCTGAGTTTTTACGAAAAGAGGTACTTTACCTAGGTCATACTATCACCGACGAAGGCCTAAAACCTAACGATGACAAGATAAAGGCAGTTATAAACTACCCTATCCCACAAACTGTGACAGAGATCAAGAGCTTTCTTGGCCTCATAGGATATTATAGGCGTTTTATCAAAGATTTCGCTAAAATAACAAAACCTTTGACAAATTGTCTTAAAAAGAAAAATAAGATCATAATAGACCAAAGGTATATGGACGCTTTTAATCAGTGCAAAGAACTTCTGACACACGCGCCTATACTTCAGTATCCCGATCCAACAAAGCCCTATATTTTAACAACAGATGCATCCGCCGTCGCAATAGGTGCCGTACTATCACAGGGTACTGTAGGATCTGATAAACCTATTGCATACGCGAGTAGGACCCTCAGTGAGACAGAAATGCGCTATAGCACTATAGAGCGTGAGCTCTTAGCTGTTATATGGGCTGTTAAACACTTTAGGCCCTACCTATATGGTAACAAATTTACTATTTATACAGACCATCGTCCTCTAGCTTGGCTAGACTCTCTTAAGGAGCCAAATAGTAAATTGACTCGCTGGAGACTTCGTCTACAGGAGTATGATTTTGAGACAAAGTATAAGGTAGGAAAACAAAACACAAATGCCGATGCTTTATCGCGCATTAAAGTAAATGCTTTAGACAGTGATTCGTCAGACGGATCAATGAAGGTAAACGTAGATGCAAAAGAGCGAAAACTTCAAAAACACATTCAAAGAAACATTGATAAAATTATTGAATTGGCTAAAAACAATGATGATGAAGAACCACCCATTGAAACAATAGTATTATCAGATACGTCTGAAACAGAAACAGTTCGTAATATTTCAGAATTAGAGAAAACTTATCCGCTACCACCGTTATCAAGTAGCACTGAAGGAACTATCCATTCAGCTAACGATCTAGAATCTAAAGGTATTCCTATTCTGAATGAGGCAGTTGACACAAAACCAAATCAAATCTTGGTATTTACTTGGTTTAGGAAAGAAATACAGGTAAAAACTATAACAAGAGAAAAACAGAAAATTCTTGAAGTGTTTTTGCCTATATATGACGAAGATTTAGTAAAACAGTTTTTGAAGGAATACATCAAACCCAAAACGAAGTACTTCATATATTTCGAGGATAGTAAGCACAGGAAGATATTTAACAGCGTTATTATAAGATTGTTCAAGAAAGGCATGGTAGAATTTTATGAATGTACTGAAAGGGTTATCTTTGTGGAAGATGAGAATGAACAGAAAGCGATTGTACTGCAACATCATGAAGGGAAAACGTGTCATAGAGGAATAAAAGAAACCATAGTTAGAATAAAAAGGAACTATTTTTGGCACAATATGCAAGATATAACATCAGCTGTAATAAATGCGTGTGAGGCTTGCCAAAAGATGAAGTATGACAGAAAACCTATAAAGCCGAAAATAGAGTTAACTCAAACACAATCAGCACCATTTCAGGAAGTTTTTATGGATATATTTTCAATAGAAAACCGAAACTATTTGACCATTGTAGATGCATTTAGTAAACTAGGACAGGCACTAGAAATTGAGAACAAATCAACACCGGAAGTAGTTCGCGCATTGATTAGATTCTTTTCAATGTATGGCGTACCTATCAAAATAAGTAGTGACCCTGGATCAGAATTTAATAACGAATTAATGAAAGAGTTTGCCAGTATGTATAAAATAGAATTACACATATGTACACCAAATAACCCTAATTCAACTAGCATTGTTGAACGTTTCCATTCAACATTAATAGAAATTTATCGTTTGGCTAAATATGAACAGAAATGTACAGACGCTGCTTCTATAATGACGTACTCTATAATGGCTTATAACAACACAATTCATTCAACAACCGAATTAACACCCTTCGAAATAGTTTTCGGACATACTGATTCAAATAAAGTATTTGATGGAGAGTTTGAAAAAACATACATGCAGCAATTGCTGAATGACCACGCTAAACGCACAAAACGATTATATCAATATATTTCTGATAGGATTGCAGAAAAGAAGGAAAAGGTTAGAGAAAAGAGGGTAGGAGAAGATGTAGAGTTAGAACCAGGTGACATAGTATATACGAAAGATATTAATACTAGGAAAAGCAAGGATAAACCGAGATATCAGAAAGCTAAAGTAAAATCAATGGTAGAGCGAAATGTAGCTTCAATGCAAATAAAGAAAAGAGTGACAAAAGTACCAATTAAAAATGTCAAACGCCCTCCACAGGTGGTGTTTGGTCGTAGTGACAATACTTCCCCTGTACCAGGCCCTTCATCTTCTAAGGGTTGAAAACAATCCTGGAGTATTACCTGTTAAGGAAGGACAAGCATTCAAAGAGGAAGATAAGTGGTTGATAGTTAAGATTTTAGATTTAAGTGGTATTAGTAGAGACTTAGATTTTCACATCGTGAAATATAACGAGTTTATTAGGTTAGTCGATAGTCATAAGCCCTTTGTCAATGAATTTATAGGCATAAGGACACAAGTAGAGTATATACGCAACATAACTGTTGTGAAATTTCGGCAGTTGGTTCCGTTACGTAGATATAAGAGAGGGTTAGTTAATCCCCTTGGCTCATTAATTAAGGCAGTTTCAGGAAACTTAGATAACGATGACGCTATTCGATATGATTCTCTAATTTCACAAATCGGTTCTAAAGAAATGGCTATTGAAAGAAAAATTACTATGATCACCAGAATGTTAGATAACTTTGTAAATAGTACAGAAACTTTATACGAAAATACAATAATTTTGGACAAAAGACTAAAAGTAATTGAAGAAGTAATAAGATATAAAGATTTCAAGGAAAACACCTGTCTCTATCTTACTTATGTATTGAGCATGTTTGATATGTTTATGAGTATGTTCAGAACCATCTATGTAATGTTGAATGAAATAGAGACAGCTCTGGCATTTACTAAAGTATCTGTACTACATCAGTCTATTATAAACTCTACCGAACTGTTATGTCTACTGCAAAATATAGAGCAAGAAAATAGTTTAGTTTACAAGGCAGACGAGAGTAATTTGTTAAAATTGGAAAGGCTCATTAAAGTTAAGGCGTATGTAAAGGAAAACCAGATAACGTTCATATTAGAAGTTCCACTCACAGATAAAAATATATACAATTATTATAAAATATACTCATTACCAGTTTACAAAGATTCCATAAACAAAACTGTAGTAGTTTTTCCCGAATTCCCTTACCTATTGGTGAAAGATTCGAAGTACCTGCCGGTCATAAAGCCATGCGAGAAAATTGCTGCGGATAACAATTTCCTTTGCAATGATGACAACGTGGCTCAGTTTCCAACACTGACCTGTGCAGAACAGCTCTTGCAATTCCAAACAGACCCGACCTCGTGTGTACCATATGCTGTTGATATTGAAAACACCAAGATCCAAAGAATCAGCCTAGATAGTTGGATAGTGTTTACACGAAAACCGACAATAATGGTAGAAAAATGTAGCCATGATAACATCAGAGAGTCACTCTATGGTACCTATATACTCACCACTACAGAGGACTGTGAGGTTTACTTGGATGATTATAAATTATGTTATCGCAGATCATTTGCTGAGAACTTCCAGTTTAAGATTACGCCGATTGTAACTCTACCAGAGCTAAAATATGGAAATGCAACTACATTAACTACCGTAAACATCAAAGATATCAATTTGGAGGAAATGCAGTATTTTTCACGTATTCTAAAACTAAAACAAAGTGTAATCAGTGAAAGTGGAAGTGAAAATGAGATCAGTGTCGTAAACGTTAAAAGTGTTAGTTTAGGAACTCTTTTATTATATTCAATCTTAATTATAGTTTTCATGGGTCTTCTTGTATACCGCTTCATTTTGATGCGAAATGATCGTATCTCAGCTTCCGCGAGAACCGATAATTTCGCACTTGAGGAGGGAGGAGTTATACAACCGGCCAGTAGGCTAGTCACAACATTAAACTCATGAATGTGCAAGCACGCATTCTGGCTACTGCGCCGGATGCCTTATCTCCGCCACCCACGCAGACCTGTGCCTTGTGGCACATAGTTTATAAAATCAGTTAGTCGTTCAAAGAATAAACTTCGTCTTAGACGTCTCACATAATTAAGTTGTTTGAATCAAATTTTCACCTCCTAAATATTAAATTAGTTTTTAAAAAGGTTACTACCGTTCCCGTAACCTTCACTAGATAGCTCACCTGATCCAGCTCATTCTAATAATTATTTATTTGGATACTTACCCACGAAAAATACATCACTACATAATATAAAACAAAGTCGCTTCTCGCTGTCTGTCCCTATGTACGCTTAGATCTTTAAAACTACGCAACGGACTTTGATGCGGTTTTTTTAATAGATAGAGTGATTCAAGAGGAAGGTTTGTATGTATAATACATACAGAATATTTAGTAGAGAAACACTGATAATTTTAGAGGTTTCCAATGTGATGTCGTAAATTAACACATTTTTTGCGCTTACATTATTCGGTAGTATATTTAGTATCCGCATTGCACCCGTGCAAAGCCGGGGCGGGTCGCTAGTTAGCAAATAAACTACAACAATATCGTAGTTTTAAAGAGTAAAGTTACCGCAAAACTCCATTTAAGAGGCTCGTGGTTTAAGTACGGGTGAAGCCGCGTGCCAAACATTAGCTTTGGAGGTCACGTCGGCGTTTTAATGGCTTTAGCTTGAGAGGGTTAATTCTAAATGTTACACGTCACTCTTATTTTTGGAGAAAGTTTCGTAAATAGTGTTCTTTACCTGGTTAATAGTGCGGTCTAGTGGTTGAGCTTTTTGATTGAGGTTGTGGGTTCAAATCCGATTGTTTCGCTAATGTTCCATGTACTTAACACAAATGAATGGTTAAAGTGCACTTGTCTTCGAAATTTAAAGTCCTATACAATCGCCGGTTTACTCACCATTTTTTCCTTCACCGTTTAAGAGTACTGGTATAGCGCTTATACATTTTTTTGTATAGAAAAATCCATTGCTACACGAGCGGATTTGAACCCACGACCTTAGAATCACTCTACTCTACTACTCTACTAGACCACCAGTGCTCTCAATTATTTTTCTTTCTCAAGAATTTTTTTGTAATGCCTATTACAAACACATTAAGTTATTAGATTTACCTAAATAAATGAGTAGTTTAGTACACTGTATAGGTATACGTCATACAAAAGGACTCCAAAGAATATAAAATATTTTTTATCAAACCAATATCGGAATTTCGCACCGTGCGTATCGCGAATATTCACGATTTTTTATTATAAAAAATACGAAAAATCTGTCAATGTTTGTGCGATCTAGGTTACCTAGGTATTCTTTTATGACTTTGTGCTATTTTAAAATGCCCTGATCACAGGCTTCCATCTATGCTTTTATTATAAAAGTAAGAAGTTTGTTTGTTTGTAGGGGGTAATGTTAGAAACTACTAAACTGATTCTCAAACGTCTTTTACCAACAAAAAGCTAATCTGTGAGTGCTATTTATCTATCTTCTTGTGAAACTCTTACGTATTGATTGACTGGTTCAGAATTAATGCGCAGCTTAACCCAGAAGTTCTATAAAAAATATACTTGGAGGGTATATTCATTTTATGATGTAGGGGAGAACTAAGAAATGAAATTAATTCAACTCCTAGAGGACGACGCGGGAAGATGAAGTTTCTACGAAAAATACTTAACGTCACGGAGCGTTCTATTGTAAGCTATATTAATTGTGCAACAATGTATTATACGAAAGTTTTTAAAAATCTTTTCATCATCATAATCATCTGCCCTGCCCTTATCCCACTTAAGTGGGGTCGGCACAACATGTTTTCCTCTTCCATTCTCCCCTATCAGCCGTCATTTCAGTATTCACTCCTTTCTTAATCATATCATCATTCACACAATCCATCCATCTCTTCTATGGTCTACCTCTACCCTTGTATCCATCTTCTAGTTTGCGAAAGTATTTTGACACAAATTAATTCAATACGACAAAAAACAACACAACTCTTCAATAAACCCTTGCCCGTTCTCATTTGCCAGAGACCACAGTTGATTCGGCCGAGGATCTCGCAAATATGCAAACCTCAAAAGGCATTTGAGGTTTTGAGGTTTGAAAGGTATTTGAGCCTTTTGGAGTCGAGACCCTAGGTCCATACACGGGTACCCACCGCGTTTTCAAAATTCCTTCAAGGGCGTCTGGTCGAAGCGATGTGCGAACCAAGAGCTGGTTCTTATTTGGCTCAACGAATCAGTATAGCAATTCAGCATGGCAATGCGGCCAGCGAACGCTTCCACCGTCTGATGAACTGGTTCAGGTGATCCGTATGCAGCGTTCTTTAGATAGCCCTATACTTTCTTTTATATTTTGTAAATTATATTTGTATTTGTTCTAAGTTTGTTACTCTTCAATCACACAGAATAATCACGGTACGTGGTAGATTGAGTGACGATAGCAGCCAGCGGAAATGAAATAAGGAAATGTGGTACAAGTCGGCATTGTGAGCACTGTACTAAATCGACTGGCCCTTCGAAAGTACTCGCCAAGAATAAGGGTTGTCAATACTTGAGATTACAGCCTCGTTCCGACCCCACATAGAGTGGGATAAGGGCAGGAAGGTGATGATGATGATGATGACTCGTAGAGGTCGGAGGGAAAGGCGTATAACCTTTTTTTGTAGAGTCCACTCCTAAACATTTTGTTAGTCCTTTAAATGCGAAATTGTTTATGTGAATGTTTATTATTTGATTTTATTTTGATGAAATTTAGAATGTAGGTGTTCAGGTTCTTAAATATCACAAAAGCTCTTATTTTCAAATATCAACCCCTAAAGGGGTTTAACAGGGGAGAAAAGTTTCTATAAAATATTTTACTCCTTGGTTCGATTCGCTCAAAACTCGGCACAAATATTCTTTAAATAAATTAAATATATTTATTTTTAGAACTATCCGTAAGAAGTTTTACAGTTTTTATTGGAACTTTTAAAAGGGTGGTAAAATTGACTCTGAGTACCCTAAACCGACGAGCATGCATGAGGATTGATGATCTCATTACATTGAGAGTGAATGAAGCGAAAAAAGTATGTCAGAATCGTAGCAAATGGAGATCGGTGATCACTTCCTACCCCTATGGTAAACAGGCGTGATTAATATGTCTGTAATATTAGTATTTTCCGTCGTCTCATCAAAATTATGATTTTATGTTTCAGGTTCTGGGTAAGTATCTGAAAGTGGGGTAGGTACGTCACACTATCAAATCCTATAATCTGTAAGTCCCCAAATCTGGCAACCCTACCTGTAATGGGGTCTCGCAAACAACGTAAAACCGCTAAGGACAAGTAGGTAATTACGGCATGTGATCGATAACCGGCGTCGGCTGGTCTACCACAGGTACCTAGCCAGGGGGGGGAATCGAACACCCCCCAATAAAATTTTGACGGATCTTTGAAGATATCTGTGGATAATATTCGATTAATCTTCAGGTGGATGTATTTTTTTAGTTTGTCAAAATTGTTGCTAGATCTTTTTTTAAGTCAGGCCACTTCAGAGATGTTTTAGACGCAAAACGGGGTAAGTATTGGAACTACTAAGTATGTCAAAATCGTTCCCTCTTTTTTCTGCGTGCGACAAATAAACGCGTAAGGAGAAGTTGAGACGGAGTTTAATACCTGGGTTCAAATATTCTACCAGCGCACGGTGAATCGGTCCTTACTATAGCATCGTTGTTTTTTCGTCAAAAAATATATGGCGCTTTTCGAGAAATAACAACTTCGCTATAGGTAATAGAATCGTTCGTTAGTAAAATATTAGAAACGAGCATAAAACGTTCTATGTAAAGAGGGTGTTAACTAGCCGAATAAAGCTGGGCCCCCACTCTCTATCGTACCCTGACTTTATCCTGACTACAGCCTTTCCGCGCTACAATAAACTTCTGTTGTAATAAGATTCTTAATATAGAAATTTTTATATAGCACCATGACGTAATTGCAGTTAATGCGAATATAGCATGCATGGCCGAATGCATGTGTAAGTGAAATTGGGCCTTATTTCAAGGGCAGTGAAGTTTAAATTGCTTGTATGCAATGTACAAGTTGATTCCTTGAATCATATCAGCGTAATCTACTGATCGGTTGCAAGTTCTACGAAGCGTAGGCTTTTCGTAGCGGCTCTACGGTGTAGAATCTATTTTTTATTTTATGTATTGACCAGGCAATGTGTTACGTGTGTGTTTTTGTATGAATGTATAAAAAAATATAACTGCGTAGAACTAGATCACGAGGAACAATAAAAGTTACGGTAAAATCTAATTTCTTGAACTCATTCAAAACGTTGAAAATAAACCGCATCCAAATTGGTTAATAAATAGTAATAATAATAAATATTTGAGGACATATCACACAGCACCATCTAGCCCCAAACTAAGCAAAACTTGTATTATGGGAACCAGATGGCTGATAGAATACTTATATACTTTTTTTTTTTTTTTTGTAAATACATACTTATAATTATTTTAATAAATTGTGCACTTTTAAAAATGATACAAATACGAAATCTACAATACAGTTTTTTATGTTGATAATGCTAAATGATATTTTTAGGGTTCCGTACACGAAGGGTGCCAATCGGATCCTATTACTAAACCGCCGCTGTCCGTCTGTCCGTCCGTCATGACGTCCGTCAGGTAGAGAGTTGAAATTTTCCCAGAGTGTGTATTTCTGTTGCCGCTATACATAGAGTAAAAGTTATATTAAAAAGTACATGTAAGATGGTACGGAACCCTTCATGTGTGAATTCGACTCGCACTTAACTGGTTTTTTTTGACAATAGACCACAACAATAATTGTCAAAAGGCCCTTAGAGGTCCAGAGGTTCCCCTATTCACCCGAGGGCTCTCAAGGTAACTCAAGGTCTGGATAACGACGCTGGACAATAGATTGAGGGTAGTTGTACATTTGGAAAAGGCTTGAGTGTCGAACCGATTAATGGCGGTCACTATCAAAGTTGAAATAACATACATACATACATACATACATACATATTATCACGCCCGTATCCCTAACGGAGTGGGCAGAACCACAAGTAATCATAAGAAAACTTGCAGCCACTTCTGATCCAAGACTCCCAAGATGGATATGGTGAACCATGGTGACAGGTGATCAGCCCATCGCCCATACAGGTCCATCATGTTGGAGGATACTATCCCTTAGTCGACTTTTACGACATGCTCATAAGTTGAAATAAATCTGAGAATAATAAAATATAAGCCGGTTTATTCCAACAAACCAAAATAAATAATGCTAGACATATCACACAGCACCATCTAGCCCCAAAGCAAAGCTTGTATTATGGGAATCAGATGGCTGATAGAATACAGTATCCTTTTTTTGTAAATACATACCTAATACTACAACACCCAGACCCGGAAGAAATATTTGCAGAGCATGTAAACATTTCTCCCGCAGCGAGAATCGAACCCGCGCCTCTTGCATCTCAACCGAGCACTCGCTCGCCTCGCCACAGAAGTCGTCATGATTACTTGTGTATGTTTGTTAGAGAATAAATTTCGAAACATTGATCCGATTTGCATTAAACTTGGTAAGTTAATACGATGCACTTGAATGGTAAGCAACTTTACTTACAAAAATCTGGAAAGGAAACACAGGTGATTAAGTTTAAAATCTACTTTCTGAAAAATTGCATAAAATCTATCTCATGCACAGCATTTTGGGCACTGCTCAAATATTTATTTATTTGAAATGAAATTGATGCCTTCTTAAAGGACTGGCCCACAGTGGCCCAAAACAGGGATGACTGGAAAGAAGGAAAGGAGGCCTTTGCCCTGCAGTGGGACACTACAGGCTTCTAATAATAATAATAATAATAGTAATATTTATTTATATATCATAACTTGCAGCCACTGCTGATTCGAAGTCCCAAGATGGATATGGTGCATCATGGTGATAGGTGACAAGCCCATCCATATATGGTCCATCATGTTGAAGAGGATACTATCCCCTAGTCGAAATGCTTGTAGAGAGAAGCAGCTGGAAGCATTCTGTTTTTTCTTTACTCCCTGACCAGTAGAGAAGTAGTAAATGTAGATGTAGATTACAGTAATTTTCTGTCTCGAGCATTCACAAACAGTAGCAACTTTGCCAAAGAAGGAGAAATCCCCTTTTGCCAGTACGTGACCAATTTGATCATGCATTCTACAGAATGCCTTACTTTAACTATATTGCCAGTAAATCTACTTGTTTTAGCTAGATTTAAAGCCGCAAATAGCAAGCGTGTTGAAAACGGAGATAGAAAGGGCTTGTTGCAGTTGGTGGTAATCTAAGGCCTTTTACCATCTATAGTAGACTAGCTGCCGCCCGAGGCTTCGCTCGCATGGTACCCGGATAAAAAATAGCCTATATGTTAATCCAGTACATGTACTATGTATATTCCAAGTTTCGTTCAAATCCGTTCAGCCGTTTAGGCGTGATTGAGGCACAAACATCCAAACATTCAAACATCCTTACAAACTTTCGCATTTATAATATAAGTAAGATGATTATAAAGCGTCAGGCAGTAACTTTTACCTGCACAAACGGGACGCTGTAGTGCCCGGGATGAATTAAGATGGAGTAAGCTTGCCCAGCACCTATTCCATACTCTCAGCTTAGTCGGCCTTGTCCACAGGAAAGACATGGTTTGACGATTCAGTACAGTATCATCTGTTTGGTCTAATGAAGGTCAAAAGCCCCATTCAGAATCCGAATCAAGAAAATGCATACTACTACTTACGTGTATATGTCACAGTAAAATTGTAAATACCGTTAGATTATAATCTATCTCGCGAGATTGTAAACTGTCGAAAGATCGTGAACCGTAACATACTGCTTACAATTTAACTGCTTTAAATTTGTTGTAGTAGTTTCCGTAGTTTATCACTAACCTAATCTAACCTACTAATTTCGATCTAAGCAGATGTTCGGCAGTTTGCAATCTCGCGAGATTATAATCCAACGTTATTTACAGTTTTACGGTGGCATATAGCCAGAGTATATTTGGTTCTGTCAATATTTGATAGCACGATACAACCTTGAGTATCTGTCGATAGCGCATGTCGCGTGCCGCGGGCTATCGCCAGCCAATTGTCCCTGATTCTGCCAGAATACCAGACTGGCGCGTTTCCTATGCGTAGGTATGTATAAATGCTAACCTAAGGGATCTATCAGACTGAAGGCGTTCGCGCGTTCAAGCGGTCAGTTTTGCGCTCGTGTTAATGACCACAAAATTAATAATTCGTCTTCTGATGAAGAACAATCGTCAAGAAACATGGACACAGTAGTGGTAACGCGTAGACCGTCCATGAATGGATTTTTCTATTCGAAAAATGCGTGTGCGCTATACCAGTACTCTCAAACGGCGAAGGAAAACATCGTGAGGAAATCGGCATGTCGTGGAATCTAAAAAGCTCGAAAATATGTGTCAAGTGCACGAAAAGAGCCTTTGAGGAGCACTTTAATCTTGGTTCGAAAAAAAACTAGCGACACGACTAGATAAATAGATAGAAATAAAATATACTTTGATCTATATAAGCAATATTTCGTTTGAACGAACTTTTTGATATAAACAATTAAGAAATAGTCAAAAGCAAATCTATTACGGCATAATCTTTACTGAGCCTTAACTTTGCTCCTGATAAAATATTAGCAAAGTCGATATGGCCCTGCCAACTGGACATTGGCAGCTTGTTCTTTAGACAATACGACACGACACGTCACGACACGATATGAAACGACACGTTTTGTTTGAAACAAGGAATGCCTAGTTTCATCAATCTACTAACGGACGACCGATGGCTCGTTCATTACCAAATTAAAGTTGGTTCTCTGTTAAAAAACATTACGTTTTTCGACAGAACGTTGCCATAGCAATGAACGATCCGTAGTAAAATATTGGAACCGGTCATACGTGTGACAGTAGCTTGTATAGAAAATCTGTCGTACCTGACATCCAACTGGTAGGAACTGAACGCAACAATTAAACATAATGGCTATGCAGGAAAGGGTCACCGCAAACCCTGGATAAGGGACCGAGGCTGGCGAAATCAAAAAGTGGCGTATATCAGCAGGTAGTTAGTTAGGTTTCTAGCTGAAATGATGACGATGATGGGACCCAGGTGTAGGTTGCGTGTCATCATCATCAGCCTATATCAGTCGACTGCTGGACATAGGCCTCGTCTTGAGGCATCCCATCTCTACTACTGCTAATCGTGTGACTAATTCTTTCGAACACGTGTGGTGAAAGGATTTTAGGTAGCGCCTCAAAGGCTCCTTCCCTGCATTTGACACATGCTTTCAAACTTATTAGGTTGTAGAACCATACCGGTTTCCTGACGACGTTTTCCTTCACCGCTTGAGAGTACTGGTATAGCGCACATAAATTTTTCATAAAGAAAAATGCAATAGTGCGCGGTAGGACTTTAACTCACGATTTTAGATCGGAAGGCGGGTCGCTATCACTAGACCATCCAGACTGCCAGTAAGCAGTCTTTCGCAAATCGTATCTCCACCTAGCCGGAGGGCGTCCTGTCGTGTCGTATGGTGTTGTATCGTGTCGTGCGGTGTCGTAAAGAAACAGGCATTGACAGGACCCACTAAATAATTCACCTAGGAGGCCACTCGGACCTTATCCTTAAGGGTCTCATAATTGCGTGGCTCCTGGAAGTTATATTATGATAGATTTAGAACCTTTTCTGTTGACCTTTATTTTTGTTTGAAAAAATACTTTTTATACGTAAGTGTCACATCCTTTTTTATCTGATATTTTACCCACTGCTGAGGCATAAGCCTCTGTTTATGCCATCCATCACGGTAATGATTTTTGTATTTCGTTCCGCACGTATTGACCATGTCTTTCCTGTGGACAAGGCCGACTAAGCTGAGAGGATGGAATAGGCGCTGGGCAAAAGCCTACTCCATCTTAATTCCCGGGCACTACAGCGTCCCGTCTGTGAAGGTAAGAGTTGCCTCTAGACGCTGTATAAATCATCTACTATAGATGGTAAAAGGCCTTAGTTTAGTAAGTCAAATAACTAACCCTAATTATAAGTGCCTGTATATACTAACAAATTATGGATACTGTAGTCCGAAATAAAAATTCGTTTCGTTTTTATTTTATTTTTATTTTTTATAGCGAGGCCAGGCCAAAAAAAGCAAAAAGCTTTACAAGCAAACAACATAACTTTGCCTAGTGGATTCGAACTTACGATCTAAGAACACGGGGTCAGTAGAGTACTCTTTAAACTTTAGGAGACAACCTTCTCAGCTCTATACAAATATAAATGGGGAAATAAATCAACCGCGTAGAAAAGTGGCAGGCAATTGCGTTCCTTCGTCCAAGTCAGGTTCAGACACCGCCAATTCAAATTGACCCTCTCGAATTCCCCTTTCCCCCTTATCCTCCTGTACTGGGCATAAGAGTGGGGGACAGGGGAGGTCACGTTACGCTGGCGGTGTGCTTGTGGCCTATCTAAGGGTACGAGTTGAGCTACCTTGACGTTTAGGTGATCCACTACTTTGGCACTAGTGGATGCCTGTGGCTTCGTTCGCTTATTCTGTTCCTTACAAACTTCAAGCATCAGCTTCTGATTCTAATTCTAGAATTCTAATTCTAAAACTGACGTCCCGCTGTGAAGTGTATTGTGCATTATAAATTAATTGACCTATGTTCCACAGTAAATGAATTTGAAAAATAATAAATATTTGTGGACATTTCACACAGCGCCATCTAGCCCCAAACTAAGCAAAGCTTGTACTATGGGAACTAGATGGCTGATAGAGACTTAATACATACTTAAATACATAATACTGCAACACCCAGACCCACAAGAAATCAGAACATGCAAATATTTTTCTTTTAGCGGGAATCAAACCCGCGCATCTTGTGTCTCAGCCGAGCATTCGCCCGCCACGCCACCGAGGTCGACATTATCCCCCTGCTAACCTTCCCCCATTCAGCCCAACTCCTTGAAGTACCGGAGAAGGACTTTGGGATGTTGGCAGCAGTGTTCTAGGGTTCAGTAGGGTTTTTATATAAACCACATAACTCAGACGTATTCCTATGAGGGTACATAATCAAGGTAACCGGCGAGTCGATTTTGACAGTGTATTCAGTACAAAATAACGTCTGTACCTACAGCGCGGGAGTAGCTTGACTTAAAAGGTTTACCTGTAATTTCAGTATTATAATGAGTGCACGAAAGGAGTCTTACACCCGAATACTCAAACGCGACTCAGAGTTGAGCAGGTCTCAACTCACAGTTTTTTGACAGTTTCTGATGAAATTCTGTCATTTGAGACGTGCTCAACTTTGAGATGTGTTTGAGTATTCGGGGGTTAGAGACGAACTTTAAATCCTTTCACCACACTGGCGCTAAAGAACACGACTAGTGGTAGTACCATTTATAATATTAGCTTTAGAGAGATAAGGAAGAACGAATAGTCTGAGAAGAGTTTCATAAACTTTGTCACAATAAGTGAAGCTCAAAATTGACTCAAGGTTTTATCAGCAATATAAAAGAGTATTCACTTACCTGAGCGTATTGTCATTTTTCATTATGTTCGGTTAAACTATCAGAATATATTTATTTTAGTTTGTGAATAGAAGATGGATGGTCTGAGGGGTTGTGGTTGCCAAACTGACGGCAGGGACTGTCAGTCTAAAGTTACTTTTGAAGCAAGTTCAGTGACGCCGCTGTCTATCTCTAGTCGTGTCACTAGTTTTTTCGAAACAGTGTGGTGAAAGAATTTAAGTGCGCCTCAAACCTATCGTGCATTTAACACACATTTTCGAACTTTTTAGGTTCTACGACAAGCCGGTTTCCTCACGATGTTTTCATTCAGTACTGGTACAGCGATTTTTTTTGAACAGAAAAATCCATTGTTGATGTCTGAATTTGAATCCACGACCTTAGGATCGGAAGACGGGGTCATTACCACTGGACTACCAGTCCTCTCAGTGACACCGCGTCAGAACTACTAAGTGTGTAGAACGACGTTCCTTACATTATCGTTGAAGCTCTGTCGCGGCGTCACAAAAGCGACGTCATTAATTCTTGCTTCGGAAGTCTACATTAAAATAACGTAGGCTGTAGAGGTGGTCGTTGAATTTACGAACCGTTTTATTCAACGACTTTAAATTATCAATGAGCAAACTGGTAATCTTATCTTACTTATATTATAAATGTGAAAGTTTGTGAGTTTGGATGTTTGGATGTTTGTGCCTCAATCACGCCTAAATGGCTGAACGGATTTGAATGAAACTTGGAATATACATAGTACATGTACTGGATTAACATATAGGCTATTTTTTATCCGGGTACCAAGCGAGCGAAGCCGCGGGCGGCAGCTAGTCTTACCTATATTATAAATGCGAAATTTTGTGAGGATGTTTGTGCCTCAATCACGCCTAAACGGCTGAACGGATTCGAATGCAACTTAGAATATACATAGTACATGAGCTGGATTAACATATAGGTTATTTTTTATCCAGGTACTACGCGAACGAAGCCGCGGGCGGCAGATAGTCATCTATAATTGCAGTTGATTTAAAAATGAAACGAGCATACTGAGCATTTTTGTCCGTTTAATTTAGTGATCATATTTATTTCAACCAGTTGCATTATTAGCTGCTTTTTTTATTCATTGGTCACAACGAAATTAATGTTTCGTTACTACTATTTCTACTAATACTATATGCTATTATACTGTATAACGTTTCGTTGAATTCAATGACATTGATTGAAACTCAGCTTTGTTAATGTTCGATACAGCGATTAGATAATCGCACCAGCAGAAAAGAAGTGCTCATAATTATCGGACATTGCTGTCGGAGTCATTGAGGTGCACTTTAAAACCTTTCACCACACTGGTTCAAAAGAACTACTGGTAGTAATTACTGTCGGATGACGTGGCCAAGGAAAATCTTTGAGCAACTAGCTTTTACCCTATTCTCTTTTATTCGCCCCAAAGCTATAAACTAGGATATCAATATATTATCAGCATTCAACGTCTCAGGAATTATTTAAGGCACCCTTTCCCTGATATTGGACACTCAATCATCCCCGATACCAACATAAAGGGGTAATTACCCCCTCGTAATGTTTTAGTATTTGGGTAACTGGAATCGGGTTTTTTGGATGGTTATGTTCATGTACCTATAGTATCCTCTCCAACATGATGGACCATCTACATGGGCGATGGGCTGATCACCTGTCACCAACATATCAAGATGGATATGGTGAACTATGGTGACAGGGACTGGCTGAATCGGGAGTGGCTGCAAGTTTTTGTATGATTACTTGTAGATGTGCCGACCCCTTTAGGGATACGGGCGTATTAGATATGAGTGTGTATTTCTATTGCATCTATAACAACAAATAATAAAATAAAATAAAAAGGCACCATATACATGAAACATTTTTTAAATGTACGATGGTACGGAACCCTTCGTGTACGAATTCGACTCGCACTTGACTGATTTTGTAATATTTTCATGCCAATCAAAAATACCAAGTAAAATACACCATATGAAGCGGATACAAAGGTACATGAAATATTCGACAGGGTAACATCAATATTAAAACATGGCGCATACGATTCTATTTTGTTTTGCGCGTAAAAACTTTGAATATCCACATGACCCAGTTCTGGAACAAATAGTTTGCTTGTAGAGATTCGAGACAAATAGAGATATTATAGGTTCTAACAGAATTCACTTTTTGTGCTTCATGTTGTAATTTGACCATCTAAATATATAAAATCACGCCAGCCCCTTCACTATGACCAAACAAAACATAACGCGGACACGTTTGTGGAATCTAATGAATGACAATATTGTTAATGAAAATGCTGTATTGCAAAAACGTGACGCGGCACGTCACAAATAAGTTACGAGCTAGTGAAGGTTACGGGAACGGTAGTAACCTTTTTAAAAACTACTTTAATATTTAGGAGGTGAAAATTTGATTCAAACAACTTAATTATGTGAGACGTCTAAGACGAAGTTTATTCTTTGAACGACTAACTGATTTTATAAACTATGTGCCACAAGGCACAGGTCTGCGTGGGTGGCGGAGATAAGGCATCCGGCGCAGTAGCCAGAATGCGTGCTTGCACATTCATGAGTTTAATGTTGTGACTAGCCTACTGGCCGGTTGTATAACTCCTCCCTCCTCAAGTGCGAAATTATCGGTTCTCGCGGAAGCTGAGATACGATCATTTCGCATCAAAATGAAGCGGTATACAAGAAGACCCATGAAAACTATAATTAAGATTGAATATAATAAAAGAGTTCCTAAACTAACACTTTTAACGTTTACGACACTGATCTCATTTTCACTTCCACTTTCACTGATTACACTTTGTTTTAGTTTTAGAATACGTGAAAAATACTGCATTTCCTCCAAATTGATATCTTTGATGTTTACGGTAGTTAATGTAGTTGCATTTCCATATTTTAGCTCTGGTAGAGTTACAATCGGCGTAATCTTAAACTGGAAGTTCTCAGCAAATGATCTGCGATAACATAATTTATAATCATCCAAGTAAACCTCACAGTCCTCTGTAGTGGTGAGTATATAGGTACCATAGAGTGACTCTCTGATGTTATCATGGCTACATTTTTCTACCATTATTGTTGGTTTTCGTGTAAACACTATCCAACTATCTAGGCTGATTCTTTGGATCTTGGTGTTTTCAATATCAACAGCATATGGTACACACGAGGTCGGGTCTGTTTGGAATTGCAAGAGCTGTTCTGCACAGGTCAGTGTTGGAAACTGAGCCACGTTGTCATCATTGCAAAGGAAATTGTTATCCGCAGCAATTTTCTCGCATGGCTTTATGACCGGCAGGTACTTCGAATCTTTCACCAATAGGTAAGGGAATTCGGGAAAAACTACTACAGTTTTGTTTATGGAATCTTTGTAAACTGGTAATGAGTATATTTTATAATAATTGTATATATTTTTATCTGTGAGTGGAACTTCTAATATGAACGTTATCTGGTTTTCCTTTACATACGCCTTAACTTTAATGAGCCTTTCCAATTTTAACAAATTACTCTCGTCTGCCTTGTAAACTAAACTATTTTCTTGCTCTATATTTTGCAGTAGACATAACAGTTCGGTAGAGTTTATAATAGACTGATGTAGTACAGATACTTTAGTAAATGCCAGAGCTGTCTCTATTTCATTCAACATTACATAGATGGTTCTGAACATACTCATAAACATATCAAACATGCTCAATACATAAGTAAGATAGAGACAGGTGTTTTCCTTGAAATCTTTATATCTTATTACTTCTTCAATTACTTTTAGTCTTTTGTCCAAAATTATTGTATTTTCGTATAAAGTTTCTGTACTATTTACAAAGTTATCTAACATTCTGGTGATCATAGTAATTTTTCTTTCAATAGCCATTTCTTTAGAACCGATTTGTGAAATTAGAGAATCATATCGAATAGCGTCATCGTTATCTAAGTTTCCTGAAACTGCCTTAATTAATGAGCCAAGGGGATTAACTAACCCTCTCTTATATCTACGTAACGGAACCAACTGCCGAAATTTCACAACAGTTATGTTGCGTATATACTCTACTTGTGTCCTTATGCCTATAAATTCATTGACAAAGGGCTTATGACTATCGACTAACCTAATAAACTCGTTATATTTCACGATGTGAAAATCTAAGTCTCTACTAATACCACTTAAATCTAAAATCTTAACTATCAACCACTTATCTTCCTCTTTGAATGCTTGTCCTTCCTTAACAGGTAATACTCCAGGATTGTTTTCAACCCTTAGAAGATGAAGGGCCTGGTACAGGGGAAGTATTGTCACTACGACCAAACACCACCTGTGGAGGGCGTTTGACATTTTTAATTGGTACTTTTGTCACTCTTTTCTTTATTTGCATTGAAGCTACATTTCGCTCTACCATTGATTTTACTTTAGCTTTCTGATATCTCGGTTTATCCTTGCTTTTCCTAGTATTAATATCTTTCGTATATACTATGTCACCTGGTTCTAACTCTACATCTTCTCCTACCCTCTTTTCTCTAACCTTTTCCTTCTTTTCTGCAATCCTATCAGAAATATATTGATATAATCGTTTTGTGCGTTTAGCGTGGTCATTCAGCAATTGCTGCATGTATGTTTTTTCAAACTCTCCATCAAATACTTTATTTGAATCAGTATGTCCGAAAACTATTTCGAAGGGTGTTAATTCGGTTGTTGAATGAATTGTGTTGTTATAAGCCATTATAGAGTACGTCATTATAGAAGCAGCGTCTGTACATTTCTGTTCATATTTAGCCAAACGATAAATTTCTATTAATGTTGAATGGAAACGTTCAACAATGCTAGTTGAATTAGGGTTATTTGGTGTACATATGTGTAATTCTATTTTATACATACTGGCAAACTCTTTCATTAATTCGTTATTAAATTCTGATCCAGGGTCACTACTTATTTTGATAGGTACGCCATACATTGAAAAGAATCTAATCAATGCGCGAACTACTTCCGGTGTTGATTTGTTCTCAATTTCTAGTGCCTGTCCTAGTTTACTAAATGCATCTACAATGGTCAAATAGTTTCGGTTTTCTATTGAAAATATATCCATAAAAACTTCCTGAAATGGTGCTGATTGTGTTTGAGTTAACTCTATTTTCGGCTTTATAGGTTTTCTGTCATACTTCATCTTTTGGCAAGCCTCACACGCATTTATTACAGCTGATGTTATATCTTGCATATTGTGCCAAAAATAGTTCCTTTTTATTCTAACTATGGTTTCTTTTATTCCTCTATGACACGTTTTCCCTTCATGATGTTGCAGTACAATCGCTTTCTGTTCATTCTCATCTTCCACAAAGATAACCCTTTCAGTACATTCATAAAATTCTACCATGCCTTTCTTGAACAATCTTATAATAACGCTGTTAAATATCTTCCTGTGCTTACTATCCTCGAAATATATGAAGTACTTCGTTTTGGGTTTGATGTATTCCTTCAAAAACTGTTTTACTAAATCTTCGTCATATATAGGCAAAAACACTTCAAGAATTTTCTGTTTTTCTCTTGTTATAGTTTTTACCTGTATTTCTTTCCTAAACCAAGTAAATACCAAGATTTGATTTGGTTTTGTGTCAACTGCCTCATTCAGAATAGGAATACCTTTAGATTCTAGATCGTTAGCTGAATGGATAGTTCCTTCAGTGCTACTTGATAACGGTGGTAGCGGATAAGTTTTCTCTAATTCTGAAATATTACGAACTGTTTCTGTTTCAGACGTATCTGATAATACTATTGTTTCAATGGGTGGTTCTTCCTCATCATTGTTTTTAGCCAATTCAATAATTTTATCAATGTTTCTTTGAATGTGTTTTTGAAGTTTTCGCTCTTTTGCATCTACGTTTACCTTCATTGATCCGTCTGACGAATCACTGTCTAAAGCATTTACTTTAATGCGCGATAAAGCATCGGCATTTGTGTTTTGTTTTCCTACCTTATACTTTGTCTCAAAATCATACTCCTGTAGACGAAGTCTCCAGCGAGTCAATTTACTATTTGGCTCCTTAAGAGAGTCTAGCCAAGCTAGAGGACGATGGTCTGTATAAATAGTAAATTTGTTACCATATAGGTAGGGCCTAAAGTGTTTAACAGCCCATATAACAGCTAAGAGCTCACGCTCTATAGTGCTATAGCGCATTTCTGTCTCACTGAGGGTCCTACTCGCGTATGCAATAGGTTTATCAGATCCTACAGTACCCTGTGATAGTACGGCACCTATTGCGACGGCGGATGCATCTGTTGTTAAAATATAGGGCTTTGTTGGATCGGGATACTGAAGTATAGGCGCGTGTGTCAGAAGTTCTTTGCACTGATTAAAAGCGTCCATATACCTTTGGTCTATTATGATCTTATTTTTCTTTTTAAGACAATTTGTCAAAGGTTTTGTTATTTTAGCGAAATCTTTGATAAAACGCCTATAATATCCTATGAGGCCAAGAAAGCTCTTGATCTCTGTCACAGTTTGTGGGATAGGGTAGTTTATAACTGCCTTTATCTTGTCATCGTTAGGTTTTAGGCCTTCGTCGGTGATAGTATGACCTAGGTAAAGTACCTCTTTTCGTAAAAACTCAGACTTATCGAGTTGTACCTTCAGATTAGCTTCTCTCAGTCTATCAAAGATGGATCTTAAGTCTTTCAAGTGTTCTTGCATGCTAGTACTATAGATAATTATGTCATCCATGTATACTAAACAATGCAGTCCTTGGAGTCCTCTCAGTATATTGTCCATAGCTCGTTGAAAAGTAGCAGGAGCTGTTTTAAGCCCGAATGGCATACGAAGGAACTCATAGTGTCCTGCTTCTGTGCTAAATGCTGTCTTCTGTCTGTCAGTCTCATTAATCTCAATCTGATGATAGCCATTGGCTAAGTCTAATGTCGTGAAGTATTTGCTTTTGCCTAGTTTGTCAAATAAGTCTGTTATGTTAGGTAAAGGGTATTTGTCATCTGTCGTAATTTCATTAAGTCGTCTATAGTCAATGACCATTCGAAATTTAACTTCACCTGAAGCGTCCATTTTCTTTGGAACAAGGTGAACAGGTGCGTTCCACGGTGAGTGTGATTCCTGAATCACATTGTTTTTTAATAATTTCTCTACCTGCGATTTTATCTCTTGTGTCTGAATAGGTGGTTGTCTGTATGGTTTTACATAAATAGGGTCCTCATTTTTGGTTCGAATAAAATGTTTCACTTTACTTGTAAAACTTAGAGGAAGTTGGTCACAGTAAAAGATGTCTTTATATTCTCTACATAATTCAGAGATGCACTTCCGTTCTTCCTCATTCATGTGGTCAAGCCTAAGTCGCGTCAAATTTTCTTTTAAAATGTCATCTACTTCCATGTCTTTCATTTCTACGTCATTATAACTGTTTAAGTTTACTATGTTGTCGTCATGAAACTTCTCTACGCTAAACGGTGCTGTCACTGTCAATGTCATTTGCGTCTCTAGAGTGTTTTGGATGATAGTCGTTGCATATCCATTTTCACATTTAACAATAGCAGCAGGCATTCTCACGCCTTTACAGAATTGTTGGAATTTCATGAGGGCTTCCCCAGAACACATGTTCGTAGGAAGTTGTACGCGTTGTTCAGAGCGCGGAGCTAACTCTATAACCTGAGTACATTGCACTATAGGTAGAGTCGCTGTCTTAAATCGTAGTTTGTTTTGTTTCAAGTCGATTACAGCCTCTAACTGTACTAATAAGTCGTTTCCTATAAGTCCGTCATACTGACCGTCTACGTCATAAACGTAAAACTTGTGAAATTCATCGCTTTTGAAAGATGGTAATAATGGAATTTCAATGACGTCACTGTGTCTACTCGATGCATGCGTACTTATAACCGTGAATGGTTCATGTAAGAAAAACTCGCGGAAAAATTGGTGAGCTTTTTGCGGACTAATAAAAGATCGCGTGCTTCCTGTGTCAATCATAAATTTTCCATCAATTTCTGGAAAATAAATGTACGGCAATTTTAATTTCATGTTACAATTCAGATTTATTACCTCTGGTTCTCGTACGAGGCTTGCATGCGAAAATTTCCAATTTCTGTCGCGTTTGCGCTGTCGTCAGTCACTAAATTTTCCTGCTCATTTTCTACAACTGATTCCATTTGAAAATCATAGCATCCTTCATAACATCCATCATCATACATACCATAATCATAGCCTTCCTGCTGTTCATATGTATCGTACTCATAAGTTTCGCCTAAGTCTAGCTCATTTAAACGAAAGCCTTGAGGCTTCTGTGTCGGAGCCTGCGCCTGTTGTTTCATAGGTGCGGTCCTCATGGTCACATCTGAGTTACCTAATACTGGATTAGGGGGCTTGTACCCGAATTGATTTTGGGGACGGTATCCAAACTGCTGAGGTCGATAACCAAACTGCTGAGGCCTTGGATTGAAGCCTTGAGCTTGCGTTGGCCTTGGAATGCCAAATTGTTGCGGCTGCATGAACTGTGGTCTATAGCCAGTTGGAGCTGTTGGAGCAAACCTATTTACAAACGGTTGCCTGTATTGACTGTTTCCCGGAATACCGAAGTTAAATCGCGGGGGTGCATTGAACGCTGGCTTAAAGCCTTGCTGAGTTGGCACACCTTGAGATGGAGGGTTGTAGCCAAATTTCATTGATGTTGATGTGTTTGCTGAAGGCTGAGTCCTAAGCATTTTACTACGAAGGTTATACTGCTCATAGAAGTTCACATCTTCCAACACATACTCTAATGCCTTTTCTAATGTACCCGGTTCTTTCATTCGAACTGCTCTGATTAAGTTTTCTGGCAAGTTGTATAGAAATACATTGAGCGCTAAGTTGTTGTATATGCTCACTTTACTTGTTTTCGTATTAACATCTAAAAGTTGGTTCACTTTCGATATCAGTACTGACCTAACTGACTGAACTCTATTGCAAAAATCTAGGTAGCTCTCCCCATGTTTCATTTTAAGGGTTTCTAGCTCTATGGCTATGCATTCCTCACTTCTGGGATCACCAAAATGTTGGTTTAACAGAGTCTTAAGTTGTTCCCATGTTTGGATGTCGGTTCGTTCACTAACTAACGCGGCGGCGCTGTCAGTTAATTTACTCGTAATAGTATGTAAAACATACTGGTCTTGTTCGGCATTTCCGCGATATTTATTAATCACGTAATCACATTTTCTTAAAAATAAGTTTAAATGGCGTTTATTACCACCAAAAATCGGTATTATACACGATATTTCCTTTGGTATTAAAGTTACAGTAGTCATTTTAAATACTCTGCACTTTCTCTATATTTTTATAAAACACACTGTATACGAGTTGTATACCCGGTGTATACACGGTGTATTTTAAAAACTAACACAATATAATTAAAACGAAATAAAATGTTTATTATTACGTTTATAAACTTATATCTGTGGCTAATTATGATTTAAAATAATTAATACCAAGAACGAACAAATACTTAAATTTTGATTAGCACTGTTTACTTAAAATTACCTATACTAATTTACAATTCCCTACGATAGGAAACCAGAATACGTTATAACGAAAAAAGTTCGATTCCGAATATAACAAAACAAGTAGGTTAATAACACAATAATGACAAGGAAAGGATGGCGAAAATTCTACTCACCAGCCAGTCACCATCATGCTCGATCACCTCCCAGTCACTTCACAAATTTATTTGGTTCGAACAGACCCGATCCGTCGGAAAACTCGCGGAAAACGCGTGCTAGATCCCGCGGAAAGCTCGGAAAAATCTGCCCCGGCTGCGCCAGTGAAGGTTACGGGAACGGTAGTAACCTTTTTAAAAACTACTTTAATATTTAGGAGGTGAAAATTTGATTCAAACAACTTAATTATGTGAGACGTCTAAGACGAAGTTTATTCTTTGAACGACTAACTGATTTTATAAACTATGTGCCACAAGGCACAGGTCTGCGTGGGTGGCGGAGATAAGGCATCCGGCGCAGTAGCCAGAATGCGTGCTTGCACATTCATGAGTTTAATGTTGTGACTAGCCTACTGGCCGGTTGTATAACTAGCTGTCAAGTTTCATTCGGTCATATCGAATAAAGCCCCTGTTTCTGAAGGCAGGCAGGGGTAGGCAGAGATCACGGATCTCCATTTGCTACGATCCTATCATACTTGATTCGCTTCATCCGCTCTCATTACATTCTTCATGCATGCTCGTCGGTTTAGGGTACTCTTGACCTGACCTTTTCCAAAACATCGATGATTTTGTACATCAAAATAATCATCTAAAATAAGACTAAATCTTTATATTATTTTTAGCCCTTTTTGTCCCACTCGGCAATGACCTATTCTCTTCAGACGTTACGATCTAATGCTAAGTAAGTAAGGAAGTTCGTATGAGCTAGTGGCCAACTCGAGTGACGGAGTTTTTAGGCCTCCTTAAAAGCAGGGACCGACAATTTAACGTGCCCTCCGAAGCACGGAAGCGCTCATCTCGTAATGCCACTTGCGGTGACCCATCCCAATTGTGACCGCGCACAACGTTGCTTAACTTCAACGATCAATCAAGAACGTCTAAGCAAGCTACGTTACGAGCGATCTAGTGCTGTGTGGCGGGGGACCTATCACTATTATGTTAAGATAAATAACACCCAACAGTCACATACATAGTCCTGACACCACACTAGGATTCCCTGTGTCGTGGGTATCAGAAACTACGAGTACCATGGTACCACAACACCCAGACCCAGAAGAAATATTTGCAGAACATGCAAATCTTCCGCAGCCGGAATCGAACCCGTAAATATCAAGTATTTACTCCGCTTAATTCTTCTATAGGTAATGTTCACCAAATTGTAGATGCATGCTTCACCCACCACAGCACAAAAATTCACACAAAGTAGACACATGTTTCCCTACCCCGTGCAAACATTTCTCCTTCCGAAATCGAATCCACACCTCTCGCGTCACCACGCCACTATCTCCAAGACGATGATCACTACGGTATTAAAACATGATTGTCTATTCCAACAATATGATTGAAAATCCTTTGTCACAGAGCTAAAAAGGGCAATTGACGTAGAGCACTCCACTAAACTAGGCAGAGGCTTTAGCTGTCAACCTGCGTCACTGCGAGTCAGTGGATTGGATACAAGAACTGACAGGCAAAGAATACTGGTTCCGTACAGATAAGCCATTCTAAAACTAAAATTCTAGAACGAAAATGTCACATATGTAAGGTTCCGTAAATTAATATCCTGATTTTAGATGTTAGTTAAATTAATGTAAAAGTCAATTTATGATTTTCATGTAAGACTGAACGACTACCGGTACGACATCGCCACTATCTTGTTGTTTACGAAGGATTTATATACGACACTTGGTGTGTCGTATTGGGAGGTTTTTTAGTGGTCCGGCCGTCGAACTGATAACTTGTGTTTAGAGTAAGTACCTACCTAATGTATTATATGTGTTAATTCGATATTGATATTATGTGGAGTATGTTGATATCTATGATTTAATAAACCTCTATTATACCCTTGAACTATTAGTAGGGTGTTTTCCTTACACATACATAACCCTGATCTGTTACTTCTCTGCTGGTTTTGGAGTCAAGAAAAACAGTATGCGTCCAGCTGCTTCTCTTCCGAGCATATCGTAAAATGCAAAAGCGATAATAATTCTTCTCCGACACGATGTATTCTATGTGGGCAATGGGCTGATCACCTGTCACCATGGTTCACTATATCCATCATGGAACTTTGAATCAGGAGTGGCTTCAAGTTTTGAAGCTACGATACCACACACAGATACACATTACAAACTTATTACCCCCTTACCCCTCTTTTTCGTCAGGGGTTAATAAGATCAATTTGACAGATAATAATATTTTGTAAGTACATAAATAAAAAATAGTATTTTATTTAAAATTGTCATAGTATTTAATGTAAAACGGCACAGATGATAAAACCCAAATATTTTTTACTTACTTGCTGCTTCATATTAAATCTTATACTACCGTGATAAAGCTCATTTTACATTGAACACCTGATTAGAAGTGACACGATTGCCCGACGTGTGACTTGTACAATAATACTTTTTCTGTGTTTCGTGTCATGGAGAGTGACATTGCGAAACGCCTGAGTTTTCCTTGAATTTTCTAAAATACTGATAAAATTGTATAATAATTTCACCATATCCATCTTGGGACTTTGAATCAGAAGTGGCTGCAGGTTTTCTTATGATTAATTATGGCTCTGCATACCCCATTAAGGATACGGACGTTATAATATGTATGTTATGTATAATATTTGTCTGCTACATGTATTTTTTTTAGCATCTTCACGTCATCTGTCTGTTACCTTTTGACGCGTAAAGCGCTATGTAGATTCCGAGATAGACTACACCCTTGGGAACAAGCTATATCATCATCATCTTCCTGCCCTTATCCTGCTCTAAGAGTTTTGGCTAAGGTGTTTTATGACCGGCCGCCTGCCTGACGTCAACCCACCTTGGGTATACTTGCTTATTGTATCTCATCATGGGAACAAGCTACATTTTGTCAAAAAAAGGGAACAAAAACACGAGGAAAAACTAGTTTGAATGCAAAATCACTCCCCGAATCTCTTATCAGGGGATTTCGATAAATTTAGTACTAATGTTACGTTAGAGGATATTTTCTTCCTAACAGTCACACCAGTGTGACAGAGCAGTGGGAAAGGTGAGTCGGGTGTGGAAAAAACTCTACCAATCTTTTTGCCTCGTAAATAACGGACAGCGCTGTTTTAAAAACCAAACCCAAATACATTATCAGGTACCTAGGTACTAAATATACTAATGTATGTATATAAGCTTTTATGTTTTTGACGTTATTATGGTGACTTGACTAAATGTGAAGGTCATTGACGACCTCGGTGGCGTGGCGGGTGCTCGGCTGATACGCAAGAGGTGTTGGGTGTTGTAGTATGTATAAGTATGTATTTGCAAAAATAAAGTATATAAGTATTCTATTAGTCATCTGGTTCCCATAATACAAGCTTTGCTTAGTTTAGGGCTAGATGGTCCTGTGTGATATCATCATCTTCCTGCCCTTATCCCACTCTATGTGGGGTCGGGTAGTTTAGGCTAAGGTGTTTTATGACCGATATGTCCTCAAATATTTATTATTATTGTGATTTAACAAAAAATAGTATTTTGGCTCTTGGGTTTAGGTAAGTGCATAGGTAGACAGTGACATGGTTGAGCTAAAACTCCCAACTAGAAATTGTAATATTAAGTCCGCTATTTACCAGGCAACGTATCTAGAGAACTAATACAGCACGGTTCTATGAGTAAAGCAATTATACCAGCGGGTTATTTCAGGTTAGTTGCGAGCTCCGACACGAAAACTATAATTAACTACATCAAATTGAAGCTGCGGCAAAAGTGTAGAAACATGTCTCGTAAAGATGTATGCCCAGTATTTAAGTCCACGATTCAAGAGGGCACAGTATTATGACTTCGCTGGACTGGGAGTAAAGAAAAAACATAGAATGCGTCCAGCTTCTTCTCTCCCCGAGCATGTCGTAAAAGTCGACTAAGGGATATTCTCTCCAACATGATAAGATATAAGCAAGAATTCCCGAGGAGGGTTGACGTCAGGCAGGCGGCTGGTCATAAAACACCTTAGCCAAAGCTCTTACAGCATGATCCAAGGATCATGTAATTGCCTAACTGTGTTTTTGTTGTCATGTCTATGTTTATGTCTGTCTATGTCTAACGTTAGACAGAGTATGCTTAAACGCAAATCTATTTCATTAAAAAATAAAACCAGTCAAGTGTGAGTCGAATTCGAACTCGAAGGGTTCCGTACCATTGTGTACATGTATAGGCAATAGAATTACATACTCTGTGGAAATTTCAACTCTCTTCCTATTAAGGTTCATGGGATACAGCCCGCTGGCAGACGGACGGACAACGGAGGCTTAGTAATAGTGCCCGGCACTTCGGGTACGTGGGCAAAGCTGCGGGCGGAAACAAGCTCGTGAGATAAAAAGCAGGAAATCTCATGTTGCTGTAATAAGGTTTTGTGAATAAAACGACTTAACTGTTAATTTATTCGGCTATTTTCACCAGACTTACTCCTTATGTGCACGTTTGGAAGGAATCCAACTTTCTTATCGTCTTTATTGGTAAAACTAGAAAAAGACGCTTTGAGATTAAAAAAAAAAACAGTCCATTTCGAGTCGAAGGGTTCCGTACCATACATACATAGCATACACATACATAAAATCACGCCTGTTTCCCATAGGGGTAGGCAGAGATCACGGATCGCCATTTGCTACGATCCTGACATACTTCTTTTGGTTCCGTACCATCATACTTAAAAAATGCTTCTTATACGCGGCTCCCTTTTATTATATTTTTATATTATTTGTTGTTATATCGGCAATAGAAACACACTCTATGAAAATTTCAACTCTCTATCTATTACGGTTCTACGGTTTATGTGATACATCCCACTGACAGATGGACGGACGGACGAACAGACAGCGGAAGCTTAGTAATAGGATCCCGCTGGTACCCTTCGGATACGGAACCCTAAAAATAAGTAAACGAAGAATATATTTCACAACTCAATTGTAATCCAATTCGGGAGTCTCGATTATATGAATAAACGATGCGAAAAGATCAATGGCATGAAGTAAATGGGCTTCCTATTCATATTCAGAGTTCTTGTTAATAACCGTCGAATAACTTTGATAATAGCTGCCTTTCTTCATAATAATCATCATCATTAGGGATCATAAGGATGCTCTGTATCTATCTAGTCGTGTCACTAGTTCGAACCAGTGTGGTAAAATAAAATAAAAATAAATAAATATTTGTGGAAATTTCACTCATCTGCTTTTTCTCTGCTGGACCGGGAGTAAAAAAATAACATGGAATGCGTCCAGCTGCTTCTGTCTCCGAGCATGTCGTAAAAGTCGACTAAGGGATAGTATCCTCCAACATGATGATATACAATAAGCAAGTATTCCCAAGGAGGGTTGACGTCAGGCAGGCGGCCGGTCATAAAACACCTTAGCCAAAACTCCGACCTCACATAGAGTAGGATAAGAACAGGAAGATGATGATGATACAAGGCACGAAGTTTGCCGAGGCGCACTATATTTGTGGTGCGTACTACAGCTGTACTTACTTATTACATACTAGCTGCCGCCCGCGGCTTCGCTCGCGTGGTACCCGGACAAAAAATAGCCTATATGTTAATCCAGTGCATGTGCTATGTATATTCCAAGTTTCATTCAAATCCGTTCAGCCGTTTAGGCGTGATTGAGGCACAAACATCCAAACTCACAAACTTTCGCATTTATAATATAAGTAAGATTTCTGTGTCTAAGTCTCAGGTGGCGCAAAAATAATGCTTATAATAAAGATGCTAGAGTTCATAATAGTTTGTCTAAAATATTTACAAATAAAAACTTTGTAAATAATGCCTCTGAGAATTTTGTGCGAAGCTTAATTTGAAACAACATTTTGCTGTCTAAGCTTTGCGGCCGCACTTAGAACCATCAACCATACGTACATAATTATCACGTAACTTACTTATAAACTTATATTACCACAAGTAATCATAAGAAAACTTGCACTCCTGATCACTGATCACTCGCAGTCCCAAGATGGATATTGTGAACCATGGTGACAGGTGATCAGCCTATCGCGCATTTAAATGTGCCATCATGTTGGAGAGGATACTATTCCTTAATCGACTTTTACGACATGCTCGGGGAGAGAAGCAGCTGGACGCATTCTATGTTTTTTCTTTACTCCCAGTCCAGTGGAAAACTGGTTGATGGGAACCAGTTACCATCAACCCAGCGCCATCTAGCCCCAAACTAAGCAAAGCTTGTACTATGGGATCCAGATGGCTGATACAATACTTATATCCTTTTTTTGTAAATACATACTTCTAATATACTACAACACCCAGACACGGAATAAATATTTACAGATAATGAAAGTATAACTTCAATGACAACTCTGAGCGAGGACGCTTAGTAATTGGCTTTCACAAAAACACAATTACTTATTTTAAACTAACATTCCAAGTATTTCTTTGGGAATAAATGTAATTTACTTAATTAAGTCTCACTCAAAAGTTAGACAAGTCATATTTTTCTGTTTCTCATACAAAATGCCAGCTTTGTCTAAGTAACCAGAGAGTAAGACTTATTTTTATTATACCCCAGACATCTTTACTTATTGTGATATTCGACATAGTCCTAACTAATTCTACTAAGTAATATTATAAATTTTGAGTTTGTTTGTAAGTTTGTGACTCAAACCGGCTAAACAGAATTGGCTGAAATTTGAAATAGATTGTGACGTGGAACAAAAGTAGTTTAAGATATTTTTTATTAGGGTTCCGTACCCGAAGGGTGCCAACGGAACCCTATTACTAAGCCCCCGCTGTCCGTCCGTCTGTCAGTGGGCTGTATCTCATGAACCGTATTAGGTAGAGAGTTGCAATCTACACAGAGTGTATTATATTGCCGCTATAACAACTAATAAAAAAAAAAGAAATTAAAAATGGTGCTCTTAAAGAAACATTTTTTGAATGTACGGTGGTACGGAACCCTTCATGTGCAAATTCGACTCGCACTTGACCGGTTTTATTTTACTCTTATGGTGTAGGAGTGCATTTAGAAAGGAATTCCCAAGATTCAACTCACCGGTTGAGGCAGCGGAAAGTTATATATAAATAATAAATATTTGAGGACACATCACACAGCACCATCTAGCCCCAAACTAAGCAAAGCTTGTACTGTGGGAACCAGATGGCTATAATATTACAACAACCAGACCCGGAAGAAATATTTGCAAACGCAAATATTTCTTCCGCAGCGGGAATCGAACCCGCGCTTCTTGCGTCTCAGCCAAACACTCGCCCACCACGTCACAGAGGTCTTTAAGATAAAGTTTGAATGAAAAAAACTAATTACTGACAAAGTAGCAGTGCGCTCAAATAATCTTATATTATAAGAATCTTTGTCCTGACTGACTGACTGACTGACTGACTGACAGTCAACGCACAGCCTAAACCGCTGGACGTAGAGACTTGAAATTTTCAGTGTAGGTAAACCTTGGTACGTAGGGGTGTACTAAGAAGGGATTTTTCAAAATTCAACCTCTAAAGGGGTGAAAAGGGATGAAAACCTGGAATCAATTTTTGGTCTAAAACTGCACATAACCTATATCAAATTAAAGAGCCGATTTTTCTCATTTAGTTGATGTCATAATTACCGGTAAATTCTTTATTTTTGGCATGTTTTTCATGAAAAATAGAATACTTTTATTTTGACATATGACAGCGATGATACCACAGATTAATAATAGATGATACAAAACATTATGGAAAAGGAACTGTCACTGTCAAATTACACTACATTCATTAGCGTCTAAAAAAAATTGTTGCGATAATATTTTGGACTGTTAACACTGCAGGTGGGTTACTATGTGGTCTTAAAGCAGGGTAGTAGTTGAACTGCTCGACTTTTTTGTGCTTAGTAGGTACCTACGTACAAGCTTTGCTTAGTTTGGGGCTAGATGGCGCTGTGTGAAATGTCCACAAATATTTATTATTATTATTATTATTATTATTATTATTTGTGTGTTCTGCAAATATTTCTTCCGTGTCTGGGTGTTGTAGTATTATGTATTATAAGTATGTATTTACAAAAAAAAAGTATATAAGTATTCTATCAGCCGTCTGGTTCCCATAGTACCTAGCTTTGCTTAGTTTGGGGCTAGATGGCGCTGTGTGAAATGTCCACAAATATTTATTATTATTTAGATATAGTTTGGCATAATTAAATACTCAATCATTAACGCTGGTCCCGAGTTACGTAACGAAGGATCTTGGTGTTAAATTAATAACGGAACTCGAAGCAGTAGGTTAAATATTAATATATTCCACAGTAATCCTATTTTAGTCGTAATAATTAAATCTTGTGATGTTGTTTGCGTGTTTGCGGTAGACGGCTGAACCGATTTGGATGACGTCCACCTTTCGGCCTTGAACGTTGTGAACTGGTTTGACAGCTGAGCAACGTGCGCGGTTACAATTGGGATGGGTGACCGCAAGTGGAATTAAGAGCTGAGCGCTTCCGTGCTTCGGAGGGCATGTTAAATTGTCGATCTCGGCTTTTAAGTCGTTAAGCCATGACGGAGGCCTTTAGACGGCCTAAAAACTCCGTCACAAGAGTTGGCCGCTAGCTCATACAAACTTACTAACAGCTAAAACTTTTCAAAATAACAGTAATACTAATTACATATTTGTAATATTGTGCGCCTCGGAAAACTTCATGCAAAAACACAAAGAAAACGTAACATGTCCAAAGTTTTGGGATCCTTTACCATAACTCAAGCCAAGCTCAAGCCCTTACTAAAGCAATCTATAAATAAAAGTATAAAACCGTTTGACACTTGGCCGGTTTGACACGTGACGTTTCACGTTTGACGTTTGAAGTTTTACTTTTTCTCCGCTTGTCTAGAAAAGCAAGGTATTACACCTTATTAGAGAAGTTAATTAGTGAATGCACATTGCACGCATCCTTCAGAGTTTCTAGACTGATAAAGAATTACCCCCAGTCTTATAAAAACCCCCGAATACTCAAACGCGACTCAGAGTTGAGCACGTCTCAAGTCACGGTTTTTTGACATAACCTCACAAACTTTTGTACAATATTAGTAAGTAAGAAGAGTAGAATTGATGTTTTGATCATGACATAAACCATTATGACGTTACTTTATCATATTTTCGTGTGAATTTCAAACGTTCATTCCGCGATTACACGTATGAAATATTAATAAATCTGGATATCGCTTCGGCCATCGCCTTTGTTTGCATACAAATTAAGGCGTTTCAGGGTTGTTTCAGGCCGCACTGCACCATACGCGCCAATCGTTTCTAAATGCCGGGTCACGTTCATAACCCTAGCGGAGCGACAGCGGAAGTATTGGAGAACGGTGGGCTGACAATACGGAGACAAGTCCTATGCATCATCTACCTAGAGAAAGAAAAAACCTAACAGTCTCCAAGTATGTCAAAAAACCGACCAAGTGCGAGTCTAATTCGTAGCCGAATGGTTTCGTACCATAGTATAGTAAGAATGTTTTTATGTATGAGGCCCAATTTTTTTAACTATTTGTTATAATATATGTATAGCGGTAATAGAAATACACACTCTGTAAAAATGTCAACTCTCTATCTATTACGGTTTATGAGATACAAGCCGCTGACAGACAGACGGACAGACAGCGAAGGCTTATTAATAGACTCCCGTTGGCAACGTCGAGTACGGAACCCTAATAAAAAAAACAAGGTACGTAATTGCCTGACTTTTACTAAATCACGAAGCTACACGCTTTGCGGCTACACAGAACTAGTGACAAGACAAGAAGAAGAATTGTATCGGAATAAAAATATCTGAACATCAGAAGTCGGTCAAAGTTAATAAAATGTTGAACGTAACCAAAAAAATTACCATACCAAAATTATGTTTACATAAAAAGAATTAATGGTTCCTTAGACAGTGTTTCTCTATTCCTTATGGCCTTTTATTATTTGACCAACTTCTGCTGTCCCGATTTTTTTCATCCGATACAATGAAAATGATCCGTACAAGTAACTGAGTCGATTAGCATCAAAAATCTTTTTGCCAACATCACCCATTTTCATGGCCAACTCGCGCTTGACCAAAAAAATTATTATGCCAAAATACGTTTTCACAAAAAAAAGCGAAAATGTTTTTAAGACACTTTTCTGGTTTCGGTTTTCGGTTTTTATTTATTTATTATTTATTCATAGCTCTTACTAAGCGACGTGCGTCATATTTATTTGTTAAACGTCATAGGCTCCTACAATATTTTCCTTCACCGACTGACCATGAGCAAATCACGTGATCGGTCGATACAGACTTTCGATCCGAAGGTCGTGGTTTAAATCCTAGCATCGCTAGGTAGGCCTTCGCATAGCATCTGTGATGCTGTGTTAGAATTACTACGAAAATATACGGTATTCCTATCACCGCATTATTGATTACTACTACTATTATTATTACTGATACTAGCTGTATCATTGGTTCTTTCGAACCAGTGTGGTGAAAAGATTTAAAGTGCCCCCTCAAAGACTTCTTTCATGCACTTGACACCATGTTTCGTATGAGGTAGTGGCCAACTCTTGTGACGGAGTTTTAAGGCCGCCTAAAGGCCTCCGTCGTGGCTTAACAGCTTTAAAGCCTGGACAAACAACTTAACGTGCCCGAAGCACGGAAGGGCTCAACTCACAATGCCACTTGCAGTCACCCATCCAAATTGTGACCGCGCTCAACGTTGTTTAACTTCAACGATCAATCAAGAACGTTTAAGCAAGCTACACCACGAGCGCTTCTAATATATACT
This sequence comes from Scotopteryx bipunctaria, assembly GCA_949320045.1. Lineage (NCBI taxonomy): Eukaryota > Metazoa > Arthropoda > Insecta > Lepidoptera > Geometridae > Scotopteryx > Scotopteryx bipunctaria. The sequence continues at coordinate 4,347,576 of OX439465.1, forward strand.
TATAATACATAATACTACAATATACAGACCCGGAAGAAATATTTGTAGAACATACAAACATTTATCCCATAGCGGGAATCGAACCCGCACCTCTTGCGTCGCAGAAAAGCACTCGCCCGCCACGCCACCGAGGTCGCTTCAACATTCAAGGAGGTCTGTTTATCGATTTCTTGGAATAAGAACGCCATCAATCCTAATATTTGTTCAGCGACCGAAATAACTTGGAAGTGACATCGCATGTAATAATGGACTTTATAGCTAAACTATTATATAAGTCAGGCGTCTTCCTACGTAGTTATTGAATACATTTACCACTCGCGCGTGTCGCGGTTATGTGCCATGATATTTTGATGAGATTTGACTGTAGAATACGGAATTTAATAGTTCTTCTTTATCAAAAACAACGAATTTCACTTATTTTATTGATAATAAAAATTGGATGTGAATTATTAAAACCAATTACTGAATTATAGGATCTGAGAAACGACCCAATGTACAATCAAAGGTAATTTATGATCAAACAACGTTTAAAAACAATTTTATGATCAAATTATGAAAAGTCGAAAATAAAGCTGATTTTGACTCCATATTTCGTTCAGTGTTAAAAAATTTCCAATGTTCTTAAAAAATCATCAGTTTCTGCTGCTGACTGTACTTAAATTATACCTAATCTAAGGATTGGGTTTAGTTTAAGTACAGTTTTGAGTTTCAGCCTCAAATACGACTCCAATCTCTTGGAATAAAAGCTAATCTAATACTCTTAGATTCTTCATCTCGCGGAGTCGAGAGATTTGCATAAGCATCATATCGTCTAGACGTACTTCAACGTTCATGAGCCAAAAGTAATGACATATAGAAGCGAATTTATCATTCCGTTGGGGAATGAGGATCAGCCTTCAAGCGAGAACGGTTGACGGTTGAACACATTATTCTTAGTAGGGATTAATAAAAAATAAACCGAAAGTATATATGACTCAACAGAATTGGATGAGACAGTAGCTGCCATGGAAAAGCATAATTTATTTTATGGCATAGCCTACTTTATATCCTGTGGAAGCGTGCCCAAGAGGCTGGCCGCATTGCTACGCGGAATGGAAACACTGATCCGTTGAGCCAAATAAGAACCAGCTCTTAAATCGCGCATCGCTTCGAACAGATGCCCTGAAAGAATTTTGAAAACGCGATGGAAACCCGTGCCTTACGGTCCTAGGGTCTCGACCCCAAAAAGCTCAAATGTTGCATATTTATGCCTTTTAAGATCCTCAGCCGAATCTGGCGCCGTGCCGGCCCTAACTGATGAGCTGGATCAGGTGAGGTAAGACCGTTTGCAACGACCTTTAGACAGCCCAACTGTTTCTTTTGTACTTTGTTGTCTAATTAGTTGTATGTTACTTTATATACAGATTGATAAAACATGAGCAAAGATAATAAAACTTGTAAGTCAATATATAACACCCATACATTGTTCTGACATGATTTTCCCGAGTGCTAGGGTAAAATAAACACCACAAGATTAGAAAAAAATGCAGAACATGCAAGTATATTCTGCTTCTCATCTGGACACACAAACTGCTTCTCAGCTGGACACACAAACTGCTTCTCATCTGGACACACATCCGTCTCGCTACTGAGATTGTTAAAATGTAATTATTGTTGGCTATGGTCACGTGGTCCGAAAGCATTCGTTAAGTGACTGAATGACAAATCATCGCTAATGAGATCAATCTAGGAAAACTCATGTTAGATACTTTTTAGAGTTCCGTATCCGAAGGCTGCCCACGGGACCATATTACTAAGGCTTCGCTGTCCGTCTATCAGCGGGCTGTATCCCATGAACTATGTATTTCTATTGCCGCTATAACGACAAATAATAAAAATAAAATAAAAGAGGGCCCCATACAAGAATTATTTATGTACGATGGTACGGAACCCTTCTTGTGCGAATTGGACTCGCACTTTACCGGTTTTTAGGCAGTTTCCTTTCTATGTCAGCAAATATTATGTACTGAAACGCAATTACCCTTCATTTTATACTTGCTCGTCTAAAAACCTACAATCTTGGTATAACAGAGTCACTTCTAAGCCCATGTTATCGTACAGATTTGCTGTCGACTCAGGGTGAGGAAACTACTTTCGATTTGGTACGCGAGGTTCGATTCCAAACTAGTTAAAACCAAACATGGTTTCTTGTTTGCGCCTTCCGTACATACGAACAATATTTAAGACGTTGCAAAATGATTCTTGTGATTTAATTGACTACAAAACATTGAATTGATTTTAGCCCAGCGTTTAAGATCCATAACAATATCCAGCCTACACTCCAGCGACAAATCCGATCGGTAATGTCGCATGCGATTTTGCGATAGTCATTTTGAGTACGTTTTGCATTTTGCATGCGATTTTACACCACTGCAACAATTCCCGCAAAATGTCCGTCTGTCATTCGACATCGCTCAACGTCACCCGACTTCGCCCAACATCGCCCTTCTTCACCTAACGTCGCGCGAATTCGTTACACGGCTTTACCGTCCGGGATTGCTGCAGCAGTGTTTGAGCCTTTATGAGAAGGTACTTTCAGTAAAATGTTATTACATTTTGGTATAAATTGTTAAGTAGATTTTGTTAGCGGCTGTTTCGCCTTGATGTCGGTGATAGGCTTCGTGTTATAAGCGTTTTGGCATTTTGTACGCCATGTTTTTCAATTTTCTTGCCAACGCACTTGTGACGCTGTAATAGCAGGTAAGTGAGGTGCCTATGTGTGAAGATTATCACAGATTGACCATAAATATGACATGAATAATATTAACTATTCACTAGCTTTTAATGTAAAATTTAACTGTGGAAACTTTGTTGGTTTATGTGTTGTTTAAGTGTGTATTTTTTTATTGTATAGTACTGTTTGTTTCCCAAATAAAAAAAAATAAAAAAAAAAAAAAAATAAATAAATAAAAATAAAATTAAAATTGCGTTCTTTATGATTGTCTGGCCATTTTTAGGGTTAGGTACTTGAAGGGTGCCAACGGGACCTTTGCTGACCGTTCGTCCGTCCGTCCGTCCGTCTGTACACTTTCATATTACAATTATAAATAAGATTATACTTAACATGGATTACTTATAATAACGTTTGCTCGAAGTTTGCTTATAAACGTTACAAAAATGACACTTTGAAACAAAAAAAACTCGTTTCTGTCTCAAAGAGTTTCAAAGAACCAGTCAGTGAGTTACTTAAGCATTTTATATATTTTAATTATCGCATCAGCCTATGGCTGGTTCCTGAACCATAATACAGAGCATAAATCTAGATCCACACGATGGTATATCGCAACTTGTAACCGAGGTAATGTAAAAACGAGTATCGGGAGATTGACGAGCCCCTTGGCGTTAATACTACTACCGATATACGTAACTACCTGACCCATGCGGTTTCGGTTTAAATACATCATCATCTGCTAAACCCATGAGGGCAGAGCAGCATGAAGCTGAGATGGGACCTGTTTGGCCCACACGCACACAGCTCAGAGCTGACTGAGCTTCGGCTAGCAGCACCTTACCCATTACATAGGTAGGGTGTTGTTTTTTTTTTTTTTTTTATTCTTTATTTATTAAGGAGGGTTTGATCAGAAGTGATTATGTCACCCTCGAAGTACACTTATATAAATATTTTATCTTCTACTAATACAAATTTTAATCAATTTACTTAATTCTTTTGCTTCCTCCGAAAGGGGGGAAGCCAAAATACTGTTACATATGCCAAGCAAAGATAAATCACTATATTTATTTACAAAAATCATTCTCAAGGGTGTTGTTCTTATTTGTAGTGTATATTATCCTTGTAGGTAGGTGCTTGTGCGGATGTTTGGCTGCATATCTAGGTAGATTATGCAACCAAATATCTACCTACGTTCCTACTTTTACTTTTACTATTATTGTGCTTCTTTCTTTTCCTTTCCTTTTATTGCTTCTGTCATTCTGTCTGTGCTGTGTCTTGTGTGCCAAATAAATAATTCTATCTATTTATCATCATATCCGCCCAGATCCTTTCCCTGCTGGGCTCTTTAGCGCATCGTTCTTTCCGATCCTGCGATAACCGACTTTGAAAACATTACCCTGTCTTCACTATGTCATCAGATCACCAGGCTGATGGTCTACATGGTCATCTATGATTCTCGCGTGGCCACCACTCGTCCAGTAACTATGTCCACATACCGTCCGGTTTAATATACAGGGTGTCCCAAAAAAGATTGTCAAACGGAAGTTCAGAGATAGAGAGCACCTTTGTCATATTTTTTTATGATTGGTATTCTAACGTTGGGATTTAATTTTTTTTGCGGCGCAAGAGTAATCAGTTCGCCCGACAATAGGTCTTGATTGATTGACCAATAATGTGTTGTAAGCCAAAGTTTGAAATTACATAAACCACGGAACATACATGGGGGCGATTCGGGTCCCCCATTGGAGTGCTCTATCTCTGGACACTATTTTTTCAAACACCCTGTACGTAAATACCTTCTGAATATTGTTGGGCATTTTACACAGCGCCATATAGCCTCAGACTAAGCAAAGTTTGTACCTATTATTGGCTGATAAAATAATTGCATACTTTTTTTTTAATACATCTTATCCATCCAAATCATATATCAGCCTGTGGTTCGCTGGATTTAATAGAATAATTATTTATACTTAATAGTATTTCCTTACTACACGAAAGGAGCTTAACGAGGCGCACTTTAATCCCGTTATTTCATCTGACGAAATCTCATCATTGATAAATTAATTTGTTACGGGATTAGCGACCTTATTCTAAAGCACTTAAGAGCTAAACAGATTAAGGATTACCTTGAGTTGGTTTCAACATAATGTCAGACATTTTGAGATGTTTAATAGTTACTAATACCTTTAAATCTTGAGCTTAGTATTTGAATAATTAATTGAAATAAAATTCGAAATTAAATCCAGACTTGTAAAGCTTACGTTTGAATAATTAAATAAAATTAAACCAGGTATTGTTTGCGGCTGTACCTAAGCTTAAAGTTTTCAGTGCCTACCAAATAACACAGAAATCTATTATATTAAAGTTTTGCTATAATCGGCGATCAAACAAATATTATATTGACACAGCGCCATCTAGTCCCAAGCTAAGGAAAGCTTATACTATGGGCACCAGATGGCTGATAGAATACTTATATACTTTTTTTTGTAAATACATATTTTTAATAAACTCTCACACCATGATCCAAGGATCATGCTATGCCGACCCCACATAGAGTGGGATAAGGGCAGGAAGATGATGACATATTTTTAATACTACAGCACCTAGACCCGGAAGAGATATTTGCAGAACATACAAACATTTCTCCCGTAGCGGGAATCGAACCCGAAATGTCATATAATAAGCCTAAATGTTAACCTATATTCCAAGATTCACTAAAATCCGTTCAGCCGTTCCACTGTAATACATATTATCACGCCCGTATCCCTAATGGGGTGGGTAGAGCCACAAGTAAACTTATGAAAACATATTCCATTGATTTTAACTACAAAACCATCAACAAGCGAAATTGAAACATAAACACAGCTCATGAGGACTGCATTTCATTTGACAAAAACCTGGCTTACATCCACGAATATTTATTTTTATTGCCAAGCTATATTTTATCTAAATGAACCGGCATAAAGTACTTTTTTAACTGCAAGCTGTCACAAGTGACAGTCGTGAAAAAATATAACGTTTTATTTTAAACACGAGTAGGTCGAGTGACGAACGATATAATTAGATTGTGTTGAATAATTTAGGGCGGCGGGAAAGTTTTCCGACATGTTTTTAACCAAATTGGTTAAAGGGTAGGTGGAAATGAGTGTTATATGGATAGAGCATTTTAGTTACTGTATAACTATATGCGAGTCTCCGATTGAGATAAGGTGGCAGACCACCAGATGATCCTGGCCAAGGCGGAAGCAAAACCAAACAAAGATGTGATAGGCTTTATTAAAAATTAAATTAAAATATATTAATATTCAGTATTTTGAGGACATATCACTCAGCACCATCTAGCCCCATACTAAGCAAAGCTTGTACTATGGTCACCAAATGGCTGACAGAATACTTACATCTTTTTTTGTAAATACATATACTACATAATATTAAAACACTCAGACCCGGAAGAAATATTTGCAGAGCATTCAAACATTTCTTCCGCAGCGGGAATCGAACCCGCGCCTCTTGCGTCTCAGCCAGCACTTGCCCGCTACGCCATAGAGGTCGTCACTTATTCTAGAATTTATTGGTTCAAGGCTGTACGTTAATATGTTACTATAAATATATCTTTTCTTAGTACCTAATTGTTCATAATTTTACCTTCACAAATACTATACCATTCAAAGCCCACGCTAATCTCTATACACGATATTTTTCTTTGACCAATAACCAAAGGCCTCGGACAAAAGATAAGTATAAGCTATCCAACGAGGTAACGTCGCCAGCCTTTTGGGGACTTTACCTGCGGTCAGTGATCTGAGCTCTGTTTTCTATCTGTAGGCGAACTTAGATAGAAAACTGAGCTCATTTTCATTTTTTATTATTATACCGATTACCTTAAAGTTTTTAATGTTATTGTAGTTTGTCTTTGTAAATAAGTTATGTCTATACACGTATTATCTATCATTGTATAAACGAAACGACGTTGAATACAATTGGAAACCACACCTCCATATAAACTTGGTGGAAATCCTTGAAAGTTCGCGATACACAACACCTCCAATAACAAGTACCTATTCCAACAGGCACTGATAAGAGTTTATCAAAACTTCACGTCGGAATCGAACCTGCTATCATCATCATCATAACCAGCCCACATCCATCCTCTGCTAGTATATGAGCGGTGGGCACTCGTGCCCCATGGACCTAGGGTCTCGACCCCAAAAGGCTCAAATAGGGTATTCTTTATCTACCATACGATCGGATTCGCGGGCAGATACTAGTCATTAAACAAAAAAATACTTAATAAAAAGTATCCATATGCTTCTGAGTATCGGTCCGATCCTGAATACTCACCGATTTTTGTTTCAGAATACCAAAAACAGCTTGGGTCCTCGCATTTTGATATTACTTTCTCGTGACTAAATTATTTATGCTACACCCCGTGACTTTGACTCCGTTGTTTTTTTTTTCACAAAGTTTATATTCCTGCTGTGTCAAGGAGTTGAATTTTGGGAATTCCTTATAAACATAGGTTGTCTTGAAAAATAAGTAAGATAATTTCGTAAGACAACTTATTTACAAAGACAAACTACAATAATATTCCTTATTATCCTAGATGCATTGACAACCTCGGTGGTGTGGCGGGCGAGTGCTCGGCTGAGACGCAAGAGGTGCGGGTTCGATTCCCGCTACGGGAAAAATGTTTGTATGTTCTGCAAATATTTATTCCAGGTCTGAGTGTTGTAGTACTAACTTATTATAAGTGTGTATTTACAAAAAACTATTTAAGTATTATATCAGCCATCTGGTGGCTATAGTACAAGCTTTGCTTAGTTTGGGGCTAGATGGCGCTGTGTGAAATGTCCACAAATATTTATTTATCTATACTAGATGATTCATACAGCGTCAGGAGGCAACTTTTGCCAACACTGCTTGAGATAAATTAAGATGAATATACCCTCCAAGGGGGGTTGACGTCAGGCAGGCGGCCGGTCATAAAACACCTTAGCCAAAACTTTTACAGCATGATCCAAGGAACATGCTGTGCCGACCCCACATATAGTGGGATAAGGGCAGGAAAATGATGATACTCTCTAAGTTATCATGCTTCTAGGATTTGGTTCGATTGTGCCTTAATTATCAGTCAGTATCGTAACAACTTTATATATTTTCGTGTATTTTCTCATGATCAATATTATTTTCTTATGATCATTTTATCAATACAGCCTTCGAAAGCTACTTCTTCCTAAATAAATACTATCCTGAATTAGTTTCTTATCAGAGGGGCCCCGGGCCCTACATTACGAGTTGTATGGAACTCTGAGTGCCCAAAGTTTGGTCGATAAGTGAAGCTTTGCGTTTCTAAATGGTAGATACCGTTGTATGACGGATGTAATTAGAAGTTACTTAGGTGATATCATCATCATCATCATTTTCCTGCCCTTATCATACTCTATGTGAAGTGGCTGGATGCATTCTATGCTTTGCATTGCTCCCAGCAGAGAAGTAAATTCTACTATAGTATATAAGTATTCTATCAGCTGTCTGGTGTCCATAGTACGAGCTTTGCTTAGTTTGGGGCTAGATGGTGCTGTGTGAAATGTCCACAAATATTTTTTTTTATTACAAAAGTTATTTACAAGCGCCATCACATTACATTAAATACAGTGTACTTCTAGCGTCCACCGCTTTTCTAAAACCCGAGGTATATGTACCAAGGTCGGTAAAGTTCCTTTCACTCAATCTGATTTGACGATAATATAAATTGAGGGGCAGGAGCTACTGGTTCTTTTGATGTCAACTCGGCTTAGCAAAGTTAGCCGACTTGGGGAATTGGCTTGACTTTTTTTTGTATAATGAACACAAAATGGTACTCTATAGAAAAACATTATTATCATGGGGATTGGGGAGGCTAAGGCCCGGTGCACACTATCGGCACGATGCGGCATGCCTAAGGACGCCTCTACGTACAGACTAAACTAACCTAGAAGCATGAAACTTGAAGAATACATCTTACTTATATTATAAATACGAAAGTTTGTGAGGATGTTTGAATGTTTGGATGTTTGTGCCTCAATCACGCCTAAACGGCTGAACGGATTTGAATGAAACTTAGAATATACATAGTACATGTACTGGATTAACATATAGGCTATTTTTTATCCGGGTACCACGTGAGCAAAGCCGCGGTCGGCAGCTAGTTTATCATAAAGGTACTAGTTTTTTTTAATTAAAGCCTATTCTGTCCCACAGCTGGGCAGAATAGCCTAATTTCTTAGCCTCCCTCAAGAGCTTTCACTGATCCCGGTCCTAAGAGGTACTATGAAAGAAATTTCCGAAATTGTCTTGTTCCGAACATAAAACGTCTTTGGTAACGTGGTGGGCAAGTGTCCAGCTAAAACGCGAGAGGTGTAGATTCGATTCCAATTGAAGAAATATTTTATGTCCTGCAATTTTACGTCCGGCTATTGTGCCATGTTACTCATAGTTTCTGATACTCACAACAGAAGGAATCGTGTGGGTGTCTGTTATCGATTTATTGATTTGTTAATTAATTATTTAAAAATACCAATTACATAGCATTAGAGCCTTGGGTTGGCCAAAGTTCAAACCCATATTAAAAATAGAAGTTAATTGGTACAGGTACATACATATTATCACGCCCACACCCCTAATGGGGTGGGCAGAGCCACAAGTTCATAAGAAAACTCGCAGTCACTACCATGAACCATGGTGACAGGTGACGGAGGCCTTTAGGCGGCCTAAAAACTACGTCACAAGAGTTGGCCAACTAGCTCATACGAAATTACTTACTATGACGACCTCTGTAGCGTGGAGGGCGAGTGCTCGGCTGAGACGCAAGAGGCGCGGGTTCGGTCCCCGCTGCGGTAGAAATGTTTGTATGATCTGCAAATATTTCTTCCGGGTCTGGGTGTTGCAGTATTATGAAGTATGTATTTACAAAAAAAAGTATATAAGTATTAAATCAGTCATATGGTTCCCATAGTACAAGCTTTGCTTAGTTTGGGGCTAGATGGCGCTATGTAAAATGTCCACAAATATTTATTTATTTATGTTTTTCACCATATCCATCTTGGGACTCTTGGATTAGGAGTGGCTGCAAGTGTTCTTATAATTACTTGTGGCTCTGCCCACTCCGTTAGGGATACGGGCTTGATAATATTATATGAATGTATGTATAATAATAGAGGCATTCTAAACTCGGCAACAATAAAACTCTTTGAGAAAACGACTTACCAGCAACTTATTGACGACCCTCAGTTGGCCAGACCCATAAAAAGGCTTCTAATAAACCATCTGACCTGGCCAGTTCCAAGAAAACCTGGTAGACTTATAAACAAGCACGCATGACCCAAATCTATGTTTATTGTTGTAATGGGATCGACACGCGATGCCCTCTGTTTTATGGTGCATTTCGTTACGGACCCAAGGTTATGGAAAGGAGATGGCCTCAAGGTCATCCAGACATAAAATTAGGAGCGCTGTTATGTAGCTCCAGTTTTGTAAAGGTAAAACTTACCCTCTTCATAACATAGTAGGACATATCACAAATAGACGCGTCATACGCGAATAACAGACAAAAATAACATTTTTGTCTTGTATTGGATAGCTACTTCTTTTTATAATATGTATTTTTTTTAAGTTCCAACAGTTAACAATAAAGTTTATTCTATTCTATTCTATTCTAAGGAAGATATTTGTAGTGATAGAGGCTTGTCCCTTGACAGCGATCAGTGCGGGATTATGTGAAACCCAGGTTATTACTTTTGACAATATAGAGAGCTTTGAACGCATCTATACATAAAAAACATTTTAGATAACAGTAGGATACCCATAGTCAAAATAGTTGATATGTGTATGTATATTATCTGAACCGAAGGATCACGAACAATATCAAACTAAATTTGTTTGATATTGTTTGTGATCCATGGCAGAGCATGTTAATATGTAGAATAAATTGAATCTATTATTTCTAAACCGCCGTAATCAGAACCCATAACTTGAATTAGGTATCGAAATGTTGGGAAAATAATAAGGTACCCGATAACTACATGTCACATTTACACAAAGGATATTGACAGATCCGGTCCAAATGCTGTCCAGGAATCAATGGACTCTGCCCTATAGAATTCTCCTTAAACTCTCAGATTGTTTCAAAATCCTACCGTAACATCTATGTAGGAACCATAAATCTGACCATGAATCTTGAATGTAAACTTACCAGTCAGCTTGATGCTGGTCTGTATCGGTGGCGTGACGGGCGCGGCCGCCGCCGTCGTCACCGTGTTCTGAGGATATACAGGGTCGCAGCATTCTCGCTCCGGGAACTCGCTGCCAGCCACCACCGAGACCGTCAGCGCCAGCACTGCGATCACTGGCCATGCTCCATCCGCTCGGCACGCGCGAATCATGGACGCAACTTTAGATACCACAAAATGGCCGACACAAAGCGCCCAAAATGTCCAACGTAAGCGCAAAGATGGCGGATCCCAAAATGGCGGCACAGATAATGGCGAATGTGATGGCGAGCTCAACTTCGCAACTTCACAAACTAGCCTAACTCGTTCTTGCATTCGAAACAGTCTCCTCCGGTTTTCGTCCTTTTTAGTTTTATTTTTTTCATTGCAACTTTCCTTTACGCACATTACATTTGTAATTCACATGACTCTCGGGTGAAGTTTTGCTTATTCACTATGTTTTTATTCACTTTAATTGACTTTCACTGAACGATTTTTGTATATTTATTTATAAATATTTAGATGTATCTGAAAAGGGTAAAACAAAACGGGAACTCAGTAAAATATTTAAGACGGGGATTAAAGCAAACATATAAAAACAAAAAGTCAAAATTTTAAGCAAATATAAAAACTCACTCATTCCCATTAATTTTTTCATCGAGTTTCAAACAATAGTAATATTTGTCAATCGTTAAACTTGCCATTATCCAAACCACTAAAGTTTTTCTAAAACAATAAATAACCATTTTAAGAACTACAAGAATTACGTAAATTAGGGCGCGAGCCCGATTTGGCCGAAGTTAAGAGGGCATTAAACAAATTGAATTCCTAATATGCTATTTAACTTTTGTTCGAAATCCTAACGCATATTACTTTTGTTTCAAACTTCTTCTATTTACGTGAAATTTCATTAAAATATCCAAAAAAATGTCCATTCACAGAGTGGTAAAATTATAGTAGTCCTCACTACAGCACGACTTATCAAGCGTAAGCAATATCTTACATAAATCAATCTTACATAAAGTAGCCTATATGTTATTCCATCACAATATGTATGCTCCAAGTTTTATTCAAATCCCTTCAGTAGTTTTTGCGTAAAAGAGTAACAAACATCCATACATCCATAATTACAAACTTTCGCGTTTATAATATTAGTAAAAATAAACTCAAATGGTGGATGATAAGTAAGTAAGTTCGTATGAGCTAGTGGCCACCTCTTTTGACGGAGTTTTTAGGCCGCCCAAAGGCCTCCGTCATGGCTTGACGACTTAAAAGCCGGGACCGACAAATTAACGTTCCATTACTTTACCTATGGTTTCGGGTGTTTAGCGAGCTCTATCATTTTTCTCCTCTTAGTATCAATTTTATTTCTTTTTCTCTACCTCGACTTGTTTCGAGGACGAATGACTTTTCTAAGATAATAATTCATATTAATTGCAATTTTACGTTTTCCTTTTCAAAGTTGTTTTGTTTCAGATACAAAAGCTTTTTTAGGTAATTAGTCACTGGAGTTTTTGAAGATATTTGCACTAATTTCTAACCGTATACTTTAGCATGAATTTTAAGCGCTAGTGGCTACTAATAACATGTGTCAAGTGGACGAAAGGAGCCTTTGAGACACACTTTAAACCCTTTCACCGCACTGGTTCGAAAGGACTAGTGACACGACTAGATGGATAGATAGTAATCGTACTAATATTATAAATACGAAAGTTTGAGAAAACCTTGAGGAAGTGCGCCTTAATCACGGCGTAAGCGCTTGTTTAGGTATCTATTATGGTTTGGTTTCCTATTTTAGCGAAAATAAAGACGATCGGATGTATGAGTTATTTATTCGTAACTGAAGGTGTCACAATACAGCATTACTAAATGAGGATAATATCGTTCGAAAAAATTAAATAACACCGCTCTGTACTGATTTGAATGAAACTTAAATATTCAGTCATACCTGAGAGCATTTACCCCCAGATACTTAAACCCATCTCAGAGTTAAGCACGTCTCAAATGACGAGTTTTTGACAGATTTTCATCAAAAACTGTCAAAAAACCGTGACTTGAGATGTGCTCAACTCTAAGTCACGTTTGAGTATTCGGGGGTTAGACTATTTTTCAACGTTACCTACCTTTTTGTTTTGGAAAATATCAACGTCTCAATCTTACAATAGGAAAGTTTCCTCGGAAGAATGCTTTTTACGCGTTTTGGCTTCGGTTAAAACGTAACCCTAAAAAAACATCGCCCTTCTGAAATAAAATACGAGTACTTTGTACACGGATGTTAAAATAATTCTTATCAGAGAGCTTCACAATTATAAAAAAAAAGCTTTACAAAATTAGTTTTGAGAGATAAAGAATGAAAATCGGTTCTTTTGTGAGATAAAACAAAAGTTGTATAATTGCCTCAACTATGGCTGATCCCGCCCTTTGTCGAATTATGATTCTTTAGAATTTAATGAATTAACTCAAGGCGCTGTTGCTTTTTGTAATAACATTTGTGATTTTTAGGTTTAATGTATTAAAGTGATTTTTTATCTCTGTTTGTGGATAACCAAAATTTGACTAGTTCTTTGAACATATTACAAATCGTTCATTAAGGCCATCACAGACGAAGCTATAATGATTACAATAGAAAATATCACTCGAATAAAATCACTTGAAGGTACTATAGAAAATATACCGTATTATACCATATCATTCCTCTCAGCATGTCTTATCTGTGGATAAGGCTGACTGCCTTATCCACAGATAAGACATGATCAATACGTGCGGCGTGGACTAAACCAAAAGTTTCTTCACGACGTTTTTATTAAATTTTAAGCACACATGTTTATTTAAGAAATTGCTTACCTGCCTTTGACTATCTCTGACTACCCCCCTAGGCCCGGCGCACACTGTCGGCACGGCATGCCAAGGGATCCTTAGGTGCCCTAGACGTCATCAAACAATCGAAATCCTCAAGATTTGAGAAAATATCTACCGCGCTTGTTTTTTGTATTAAAAATATAGAATAAATAGAAAAGTCAAACAATCAAATCATACAAATCTTGAATTTATTCGTAGATTTCAAATGCAGACTGATAAATTATAAGTCTTCGAAGTTTTTGGGAGGGGTTAACGCACTCGGCTCGCCAAATATCGTCTAGTCTGCATCGATTCGACTTGTCCTCATAAAGTCTTGTTTTTAGACGAACTTACTCAAACTACAAGTTAACATGAGCACTCGTCGTGTCACTAGTAGTAAAACGAAAAGGGCTTAGTGACGATTAACGCCTAGGTAGTCGTCTGACTTTTGTCTATATGTTGTATCGAACATGTGGTCAAACCACATAGCCACAGTTTGCAGAGAAATACAGCCTATTCCTATTTATTTTTTACTAGCTGCCGCCCGCGGCTTCGCTCGCGTGGCACCCGAATAAAAAATAGCCTAGGTATATGTTAATCCAGCACATGTACTATGTATATTCCAAGTTTCATTCAAATCTGTTCAGTAGTTTTTGTGTGAAAGAGTAACAAACATCCATCCATCCATACATAAAAACTTTCGCGTTATTATATTAGTAAGGATGATTTTTGGCTAATCCTTTTTGTGTTGTGTATTCGTTTTTTTACCTTTTCATACATCATAAACTGACTTTTGCGGGGAGTCGGCACTTTATCTTCCACCCTCCTTTATCAACCGTCATCTCAATATTCACTCCTATTTTACTTACTCATATCATTGGCGCAATCACCTTTCATCATTACAAAACCTAATTACTGTTATTAATTTATTATACGCAATAACATAGCAATAAACATTATTTCAATACGAAACCCCAAAGAAACTAGCCGTTCACCAAATCACAAGAGATGAAACTTTGTATTTATTAAAAGGCATTCGATAGGGTTGGCACGTGCCAGGGACGTGTGTACATTATGTATACTTGTATAATATATATGTATCGAACAACGATGCGTGAAGGAAATAGCCATGAGGTAGACCGCCTGGATTATTGATTTTGATACGATATAGCACACAACTTCTCTCCCCGAGCATGTCGTAAAAGTCGACTAAATGATAGTATCATCCAATATGATGAGATACAATAAGCAAGTATTCCCAAGGAGGGTTGACGTCAGGCAGGCGGCCGGTCATAAAACACCTTAGCCAAAACTCTTACAGCATGATCCAAGGGTCATGCTGTGCCGACCCGTAGATGATGATGATATCATACAGTGTTTTTGATGGTGGACAGAGCTGTTGATTGAGCTTCGATTCCTAGAGCATATGTATTCAAAAGAACTATGGATTTGTATTCAAAAACAATATTACTATCTTTGAGAAGTCCTTTCTTTTAAGAAGTCACCACCGTAATATTACGTACGTTTAACTTTAAGATCCAGTCACATTCATAGTTCTAATCCCACACTAGGATTCCCAGATATCAGAAACTACCATAGTACCTACCGCAATACACAGAAGTACCTACACAAACATTGCGATCACCACATGCAGAAATTCACGCGTTTTGATTTTATTCCTTTTTTTCTATTTTATTTTAAAATTTCATCAGTTTCAATTAAAATAAACAAATTTGCAGTACCTAGGTAGTACAAATATTGTGCGCTTCGGCAATTTTCGTCTAGCTTCTGAAATACGAACTAACGAGATAATGATATGTAATTAATTATACAAGTACATAACAATAACTATGTAGATACTTATTTTTAAAGGGTTCGTTCAGTTATTATTAGTTGACCAACAAGAGCGTATTATGTAAGGCTATTAGTGTGTACAACCATTCACGAACACTTACTAGATACATCAAATGTTATAGTATTCAAAGTGAGACTGAAGAAATTATTACTGGAAAAGGCTTATTATTATACCCATGATTATTTAAATGATAAAAATGTTGACTTGTAATTGAATTTAAAAAAATGACATTATTATTATTAGACCTCGTAAAATTTCAATAAATTAATATTATATTCGTCACTGGAAAGGCAAAATTACGTAAGCGCCAAAATGGCGCCAAATGGGCATATTGATTTATTATTTTAAAATAGCAGTCCAAATACAATAATATGAATTGCTGGACATAGAAAATGAAAAAAGAATGTAATCTTACTTTGACGTCATCAAAATTCGATAATTAGGTAAAAAGTTATGTTTAAAAAACGAAAAAAAAAGAACTTTAAACGGCTTTTTCTCGTTTGGCGCTTACGTAATTTTGCCTTTCCAGTGACGATTATAATGAATATTGCATGCGTACTACGCTGAATATGGCTGCTCTAAAACTGTATCAAAAAACATCTGTACAAACCTAAATTACGCAATAAATGATTTATGTTTATGATTATGATATTCGGACACATTCGGTTTTAACACAAAGCACGAAGTTTGCCGAGGTGCACAATATTTGTGGTACCACCAGGTATCCATCGTGGTACTCGTAGTTTCTGATACCCTGATGAGATCAAATATGAATGTGACTTTTGGGTGCTATTTATCAATTACGTTCGTTATATTCCGATCACCGGTTTTGAGAAAACACCATCCGTTTACGAGATTAGGTAGCTAATGACATTATCAATCACATTAAATGATTGATTGATGATCAACTCTGGTTTCCTAGAACATTCTATTGACAATCACTCGCGTTACTCGACTTGCAGACGCTGAAGGAGGGTTAATATTTCATTAATGTTAAAAAAACCTATGTATTATCACGCTTGTATAAAAGAACACCTAAACTTGCAGACACACCTGATTCAAAGTCCCAAGATGGATATGGTCTATCTAGTCCTATCACTAGTTCTTTCGAATCCTTTCAAAATACATTTTTCGAAAATAAAAATTTATTGGTGCATGACTGGATTTGAACCCATGACCTTAGGATCGAAAGGCGTGGCCGCTACCACTAGACTAACAGTGCTCTCAAAAGTATTAGGTCAAAACCATGGGCTATATATAGTGGCCTTGAAATGAAGAATAAAATCAATAAATGTATAGAAAAACTAACAGAATTGTATAGAGTCCATACTAATATTATAAATGCTAAAGTAACTCTGTCTATCTGTCTGTCTGTCTGTTACCTTTTCACGCCTAAACTGCTGAAAAGATTTTGATGCAATTTTATAAGAAAGTAGATTCCATCCTGGGAAGGACATAGGGTAGTTTTTGTTGCAAAAATAATCCTGGGGGGTGGGTGAAATAAGGGATGAAAATTGTATGGAAAGCCCATTATTATACAGAGGCTAAGCAATGTTGTGCTCGGCCAAAACTTGGATGGGTGACCGCCTGAGAATGATCCGCCAGGACATCAACGAATCTATATTTTTATACTATCCTCAAAATTATAAGGCAACATCGCGGGTTAAAGCTAGTCAATAAATTCAGGGCATATTCCCATAAGCCTGTCAAAATATCATCGCCCAACATTAATCGGTGTTGCCAGAGCGTGAAATAAGAGTTACAATAAGACAAATGTAATGGCAACACTCACATGCTTCCTGGAGACATTATTGAAATTGACATGTACATCAGAAACCTATTTCAAAGGCCCATAATGTGAATTTTTATAAGAAAAATACGTTTGTTTTGAAGTTCCTTAACACAAAACCCTTGCATATAATTTTCTATGCATACATAGAGCACTGGTGGACTAGTGGTAACGACTCTGCCTCGTGATCCGTGTCGTGGGTTCACCAATGGATTTTTCTGTTCGAAAAATTGATGTGCGCTATACCAGTACTCTCAAACGGTGAAGGAAAACAACGTGAGGAAACCGTTACGTCAAACCGTAGAAAGTTCGAAAAGATGTGTCAAGTGCACGAAAGGAGTCTTTGAGGCGCACTTTAAATCCTTTCACCACACTGGTTCGAAAGAGCTAGTGACACGACTAGATAGATAGATCTACATACATACCTATTTATCAGAAACCACGGATCACCATTTGCTACGATGCTAACATACGACATACTTTTGTATTAGTCTGGTGAAAGGATTGGAAATGCGCCTTGAAGGCATCTTTTGTGCACTTGGCACATGTTTAAAAAAGTTTTAGGTGGTTTAAGATCATCCTTCACCATTTGAGATTACACATTTTTGAACAGAAAAATTCTGTACACGGACTTGAACCTACGACCTTCAAATGGCCGTTACCACTAGACCACCAGTGCTCTTGAAAACGTAAAAAGCTCTCCAATGATTTTAAGAGTAGAAAACATTCATAAGCCTGAATCCCTCGTAAAAGCTACAAAACTATGTATTAAACACAAATTCGTACATAACAATTTAGGAGCACTTCTACGAGATCGTAGATATTTCGTAGACCCTCTACGCCTGACATTAGAGGGGTCCCCCCCCATTCCCAATATGGCGTCGTAAAAATGTCGAAAACGATAATAATAAAAAGTGTTATTTATGTTTGTTTTATTTACAAGAGTATTTGAAACAAGGTGTACAAACTTGATGGTATCGCTGGCGTCTGCCTGCAAGAGGCTCGATTATGATGTGTTATTTATTTATTACTAGCGACCAGCCTCTGCTTTGCACGAAAAACTAATTTAAAAAGAAAGGTGAAAAATGTGAAGTTACTCTCTATGATTACACAACTCCTTTATAAACAATGTTTGCAGCTGACTTTTCGTTACATAATACGGACAAATGTTTGGTAGTGACGCGAGAAAGATATGTATAGCCGTTCATGAAAGCACTCAATGCTCATTTCAACATTGAATGTCTGATCTTGTGATTTGTTAATTAGGTTTTTAATATATATGTAAAAATTTTGTGAAATATTATTTAACTAATGGTGAAAAACGCATCAAAATCCATTGCTCTGTCAGCTGGCTGTATCTCTACGAACTAGGTAGTGTGTATTTATATTGCCGCTATAACAACATCATCTTCAACATCTTCCTGCCCTTATCCCACTCTATGTGGGGTAGGCACAAGAGTGTAAGTTTTGGCTAAGGTGTTTTATGACCGGCCGCCTGCCTGCCGCAACCCTCCTTGGGAATACTTGCTTATTGTATCTCATCATGTTGGAGGATACTATCCCTTAGTCGACTTTTACGACATGCTCTAGGAGAGAAGCAGCTGGACGCATTCTATGTTTTTTCTTTAATCCCAGTCCAGCAAAGAAGTATATTGCCGCTATAACAACAAATAATAAAAAAAGAAAGGCTCATACAAGAAACATTTATGAACATGTACGATGGTACTGAACCCTTCGTGTGTTAATTCGACTCGCACTTGACCGGTTTTTTATAAAGTTAGGTGCATCGAGTACATAATCGATACGAAACAACCCTTGCCAAGTGCGAGTAGGTACATAATAACCGAGGGAGAATTCATTAGCTCGAACATATTTCTTACTTTATTAAATCGAATAAAGATCGAAAGATAAACACGAAAGGACTTAAGGGCACACTTTTTACTATTATTCGTGTCACCATCAGTGTGGCGAAAGGATTTAAAGTGCGCCGCAAAGGATCCTTCTGTGCATTTGACACAAGTTTTTTGGATTTTCACGACTTGAACTTGTTCGAGAGTACTGAGACCACCAGTGCTCTCGAATCGTTTTCCACATTAAATCGTCCCGTAAGTGTAGGCAAAGGTTGCCTCCTGACGCTGTATGAATCGTCTAGATATAGATATAGATGACAGAGGATCTTTTAACAGTACTGGTGGTCTTTTAGTGTACCAGCATTGCCATTTAATTGGTCGTGGATTCGAATCCACGACCAATACAACAATGTATTTTTAATTGTCAATGTATTCTAAAAATGTTGACTTCTCTGTTGGACTGGGAGTAAAGAAAAAACGCAGAATGCGTCCAGCTGCTTCTCTCCCCGAGGATGTTGTTAAAGTCGACTAAGAGATAGTATCCTCTCCAACATGATGGACCATCTATATGGGCGATGGGCTGATCACCTGTCACCATGGTTCACCATTATCCATCTTGTGACTTTGAATAAGGAGTGGCTGCAAGTTTTATTATGATTACTTGTGGCTGCGTGGTATTTTAGTATAGTACTAGCATTACCTTCCCGATCTTATCGTAGGTTTGAATACAGTCATACAACAATTGATTTTTCTGTTAAAAAAAATAAATGTAGATTCGTATTACAACTAGTATTCTACAATGCATACTCGTAAACGGTAACGGAAAACCTCGTGAGGAAACCCGCATATTGGTCAGTCATGTCTTGGCGATAAGGCCGACTGAGCTAAGAGGATGTTATAGTTACTGGGAAAGCTTACTCCTTCTAAAATCGTCTCAGGTACTTAAGCGTTAGTGTGGGCAAAAGTTGCCTCCTGTCGCTGTATAAATCTTCAAGGCATTAGATATTACGTACTTAGGAGAAAATATAGAGATATATGACAAAATATTGTTAAACAAGTAAGGTAGCTCAAAATATTTGAGTGAGAGGTGATCCTTGCCTCTGACTAGCTCTGACTACACCGCGAAAAACCTCACGGATTAAATAGGCCTATTTCCTGGGAATTCTGCATGGATAAGTAAATTTTTATTCAGTCAAATTAGAAAAAAAGGTGTTTGGTAACATTTACTTAAAATAAAAATAATTATCGATATTTAGGAATTACTTCAGGGCAAGCTACGTTAACTTCCTTAATCTCCCCTACAAGAGGAAGTGGCTTGATTAATATTTTATTTCTCAATTTCCTTCATCTTGATTCAGTACTGGATTACATCACAATTTTAAATCCAACTTGAATTTTAATAGCCGCCTTAAGTGCCTCTTGCACGCGTACTAACTAAAAGTTAAATCGACTTTTACATACAAAATAGCTTAACCCGACTCATTATGCTAAGTTCAGTCGACGCAAGTGAGGCTTTACGCACTATATTCCCGCCATTTTAAACGTGTGAGCTTTCCCGCGCTTTCTCAACGCTCCTCAAAAAGGCTTCAATCATTACCGTCATTTGACTTATTCTTTCAAAAATACCTGTATCCGGCAATCAGGCTAAGTAGGTCATACATTATACCTATCGCGCTATACAATCTATTATAGCAATCCACTGCATACATATCACCTGTACAGCACACATTCACAACTTAAATAAGTGATAAATAAACGTTGGAAAACTGAGGGATGTGGTACAGTATTACGTTTTAAAAAAATCTAAAAACGCACGCTCTTTGCTGAGCGCGCCATCCGTGCGCACGAGGCGGCGTTCGCGGTCCTACTAAACGTAGTAAGACCTGGAAAGGCTTTAGCTGCCCCTTCCCCCGTCCCCCCGCGAACCCCTTTCAGCCCTCGGCCATGGCTACTACCACGCAGCTGAAACGGCACACACACTCAAATAATACCACGCGATTTTCAGCTTTATCTCTGAAGCATAGCTTATAAAATGGTTTAAACGTTTAGAAGATTTTCCGCCGGTAAGATTGTGTGTCAGAAAAGCGAATGCACGGCGTTTATGAGTCAATAGGTTGTACGATTCCAATCAATCTTAAAGCATTCTCGACCTAATTTTGACGGCATAAGATTGATTTTCCCCTACAAATGCAGGATACGAGTGAAACCAGGTGCAAATGTGTGCGACGTACACAAATGTCCGAATTCGATTATGTTTATAATTGCGTCGTGCTACGTAATATTAGGTCTTTGGTCATTAACTGTAGAGGACATTTTCGTGTGACTAGTAAGCTTTATGAATACACTGTTTGCTTTCCACAGCTCATATTAGCTAGTACAAAGCTTAGATGTTTGATTGCAATAAGTGCCGTATTAGGAGGATTTAAGGTTGGTTTTGGCAATGCAAGTTGCAATAAGAAAAATCGAAATTTAACACCCGGGGACCGATATTAATGCCAAAGTAGATTTTGTCAAATGAGTATCTCGAAAAGTGCATTTTCTCTGTGGAAAGATGCATTTTCTTCTAGACAGGTTATTTTTATGCAATTTGCCTTCGAGAAAGTTTTTTAAGGCTTTGAATAAGTAATTTTTTGTAATAAGTTCTTTTATCTTTTTTTTTATCCAAGAGCTGGTTCTTATTTGGCTCAACGGATCAGTATTGCCATTCAGCGTGGCAATGCGGCCAGCGTCTTGGGCACGCTTCCACCGTCTGATGAGCTGGATCAGGTGAGCTATCTATAGACCGTTTGCAACGGCCTTTAGATAGCCCGACTGTTTCTTTTGTATTTTGTGAATTATATTTGTAATAGTTGTAAGTTTCCTTCTGTTAATAAAGATAAGTTCTTTTTGAAGTTTACTTGAGTTACCTACCTATTTATTATACCTAAGTGTAATTAAGAGTAAAAGAGAGGGGTGCTATAAATTTGTAGTGTGTATTTGTGGCATAGTAGCTTCCGATAGTTGTCGGTCCCGGCTTTTAAGCCATTAAGCCATGACGTTAGCCACTAGCTCATACGAACATACATACATCGTAGCTGCCAAACGAGTGGACTAATTTTGATGTGGATTGCTTTTATTGAAAGCTGTCGAGATGGTTCTTAGCTATATTTTATGAAAATCTGTTGAGGCGCTCGAAGATCATCAGCTCATTTCCAACTTGACAAATAGATCTTATCAACTTTCACAGGTCCGATTGATTTAAAGTTGTTAAAATGTTTGGGGGTCGAGGATATTTTTTTTTATTTAATGTTATTTTATTGTTATTGTTTGCATTTCACCGCTCATATTAGCTAGTAGGTACAGAGCTTAGATGTTTGATTACAATAAGTGTCGTATTTTGTAAATTATATTTGTATGTTTCTATCTGTTCAGAAATGTCTCTTAAAAAAACATTTATAAAAGACTTTCAGAGATGGTAACTTGTTAAAAATCCTTTAGAATTTTCTTAGCACTGGTCATCTAGCGGTAGTGACCTCGCAGATTCTGAGGTCGTGAGTTCAAATCCGGTCGTGCACCAATGGACATTTCGATTTTCGAAAAAATTACGTGCGCTATACCAGTAGTCTCAAACGGTGAAGGAAAATATCGTGAGAAAACCGGCATGTCGTAAAAAAAAAATCTCGAAAACATTGTGTCAAGTGCTCGAAAGAAGTCTCTTTGATGCGCACTTAAAATCCTTACACCACGACAAGTAGTAAATATCTATCTTTGTATAAATTGGTCCAACTATTCATTAAAATATGTAAATCTGTTGTTTTTCTCAGGCGTTTTAGAAACCTGTAACCTGTGCGTAAGGACCAAATAATAAACAATTAAAACTGACAAACACCATACGAATATCAACTCTTTGTATTCAAAATAAGGGTGGTTTTCGGTTGAGGGTCTAAGCCCTACGACCCAGACGATATGACCTCATTTCGTTAACACCTCCGGAATCAGATTTAGAAACGGCTCAATATTATGATGACAATGTTATTTTATTGATGTGTTGCTCCTCTGTCATTTTTTATAGTCCCGAAGGGTGCCAACTGGTCCC
Source organism: Scotopteryx bipunctaria (assembly GCA_949320045.1). Classification (NCBI taxonomy): domain Eukaryota; kingdom Metazoa; phylum Arthropoda; class Insecta; order Lepidoptera; family Geometridae; genus Scotopteryx; species Scotopteryx bipunctaria. The sequence goes on from OX439465.1 coordinate 4,370,939, forward strand.
TAGCGGACGGACGGACGGACAGCGTTGGCTTAGTCGCCGCTGTCCGTCCGTCCGTCCGTCTGTCAGCGGGCTGTATCTTATGAAGCGTAATAGTGAAATTTTCAGTGTGTATTTCTAATGCCGCTATGACAACAAACTTGAGAGCGCTGGTGGTCTAGTTGGTAGTGACCCCACCTTCCGATTCTAAGGTCGTGGTTTCAAACCCGAAAAAATTATGTGCGTTATACCAGTACTCTCAAACGGTGAAGGAAAACATCGTGAGGAAACCCGCGGCTTAGTCAGCTCCGCACGTATGACCATGTCTTTCCTGTGGACAAGGCTGACTAAGCTGAGAGGATGGAATAGGTGCTGGGCAAGCCTACTCCATCTAAATTCGCCCCGGGTACTACAGCGTCCCGTTTGTGAAGGTAAAAAGTTGCCTCCTGACGCTGTATAAATCATTTACTATAGATGGTAAAAGGCCTTAGTAGTATTAAATGTTATATTGATTCACCTATTGTCTTGTTCTTTTTATTAGCATACCTAATTTTTTCGAGCAGAAAAATCCATTTGAACTCACAAACTTAGGATCGAAAGCCAGGACGGTTACCACGTGACCACCAGTGCTCTATTGGTCCATAGGCTTGGTAATAAGTTTATTAGAGTAGGTATTTTTTATCTACATAGTTTGTAATACTGCTTGTTTTCCGCATATTTTTTAAAACTACTTTACGTCTTAAAGTAACATGGTACAACACTGGCTTCACTGTGGCACGTTTTAACATACAGTTCGACCCCTGCAAACACGAGTCTATTAATTAAATTAGCAAGTTTTAAACTAATTATCGTGTCTGGTTAGATAAGTACGTAATTATAAGTAATATTGCAGTTAATTCCAGTTATTTTGTTGTTATAGTTGTCTGTGAGTCGTTAACCGCTGGATAAGTTTTAAGATAGATAAGTCAGGAATTTCGTAGGTATTTTAAGAATATTTAAAGGCTGTATTCAATCTTGTTGATATTATAAATGCGAAAGTTTGCGAGGATGTGTGGCTGTATGTTTGTGCCCTAATCACACCTGAACGGCTGAACGGATTTAGATTAAACTTGGAACATACACAGTATGTGTGCTGGAATAACATATTTATAGGCTACTTATTATATCCGGAAACCGCGCGAGCGAAGCCGCGGGCGGCAGCTAGTTTTACGTAAACGATTCCTCAATGCGAATGTTTGTATGTTTAACCAATGTTGTGAAAAGATTGAAATGATGAAGGAAGCTCTTTTCGTGCACTTTTGTCTTCAGATTGTCCTTTTAGATATTTTTTAGGTTCCGAGAAATTCGCCGGATTTTTATGAAGTTATCTGTCACCGATCCTAAGGTCGTAGGTTCAAATCCGGTCGTGTACCAATGGATTTTTCTGCGCGATGTGCGCTATACCGGTACTCTCAAATGGTGAAGGAAAACATCGTGATTAAACCCGCGGCTTAGTCAGCTCCGCTTATTGACCATGTCTGTGGACAAGGCCGACTAAGCTGAGAGAATGGAATAGGTACTGGGCAAGCCTACTCTATCTTAAATCGTCTCGGACACTACAGCGTCCCGTTTGTGCAGGTAAAAGTTGCCTCCTGACGCTGTGTAAATCATCTACTATAGATGGTAAAAGGCCTTTGATTTATCCGTCACCGTTTCAGAGTACTGAGAGGCAATCGTTATAGGTTTTAACATATTTACCAAAGCCAAAATACTTTCAGTACCGCTTCGTTACGCACATTTCGTATTATGCTAAATTTTATAGCGTACCTATATCATACGTTGTAAAACGAATGTTTTTGATTACGTTAGAAACGTTGAAAAATATTGCGCGATTGCCATTGCACATTTTATTAAAATAGTAGTTTAAGTATAATAAATAGTTGACCCTTATTGGCTATCAAAATTTAATTTTCACAACTTTCTTTGACTTCAAGGACGTAGTTACAATTTTATTTATTGAATTTTTACCAACCTTAACATAAAGCTGCGTTTTCACTGGACCATTTAATTCAGTTTGTCAGCAAACATGTCGCACGTTTGGTTATACAGTTTTTTGCTCGATAAATCCATCGAACACGCGACAAAATGTCATTGGAAACACCATGAGCATAAAATCAAACCTTAAACATCCCAGCATTACGTAAAACAAATGAAAACTTGATAGGACTTTGCTTTGGACGCGTTGCCTTTACCAGGCGAATGAAAATTATAATGTTGTAATTAAAAAAGCTTTTTAAACTCAGGAACATAAAAAACCGGTCAAGTGCGAGTCGAATTCGTACACAAAGACTTCCGTACCATCGTACATGTACACAAATGTTTTTGTATGGGGCTCCCTTTTATTTTATTTTTATTATTTGTTGTTATAGCGGTTGTTATACACACTCTGTGAAAATATCAACCGTCTACCTACGACGGTTCATGAGATACACAGCCCGCTGACAGCCGAATGAACGGACGGATAGTGGCTTAGTAATAGGGTCCCGTTAGTAACCTTCGGCTACGGATCCCTAAAAATATTACCTAGCAAAAAATATTAGCCACGCTCAACTTGACGGCCGAGCAGCGCGAGAACACCAAAATCTAGACATGCCTGAAAACATGTCCGGAGACATATCCCGGGATGTTTAATGTGAAAGAGACTTAAATATCGTGACCATAAGTACCTATGTAACACAGCAAGCACGCGACAACTAATGACTGAGAGCGGTCAAAATAAAAAAAACTTACGGGTTAACCCATAAGTTTTTATATTTTACTTCTACTTAAGTATTTTGTTGTTTTTTTGGTGCAGTTTTTCATGGGAAACCATTTAATTCAGTCCACTCCCAACCATACTACTAGTGGTGTCACTAGCTCTTCCGAACCAGTGTGGGGAAGTAGGTAAGTTTGTATGAGCTAGCAAATCCGTTCAGCCGTTTAGGCGTGATTGAGGCACAAACATCCAAACATCCTCACAAACTTTCGCATTAATAATTTATGTAAGAAGATGACGTGAGCTGGGATAAAGTTACGGCTATTTTTTATCGAGCTTAGCACTAGCACTGGTGGTCTAGTTGGTAGTGACCCCGCCTTCCGATCCTAAGATTGTGGGTTCAAATCCAGTCGTGTATCAACGGATTTTTCTGTGCGAAAATTTTATGTGCACTATACCAGGGTAAGCCTACTCTATCTTAATTCGTTCCGGGCACTACAGCGTCCCGTTTGTGAAAGTAAAAGCCTCCTGACGCTGTATAAATCATCTACTATAGGTGGTAAAAGGCTATCGTATTAGCACTAGCAAAGGCGCAGGTCGACGCTACTGTTATTATTTTAGTAATAAATGTAAATCCGTGTTATTGAGCGAGCTCGTAATGCGGTCAGATGGCGTGATTACGAAGCTGTCGCCTCTATTGCGTACGTTATAATCAGCCTTTTCACATTAACATATTTTTTATATCAAACAAAATAACTAGGACCTTTAGCATTGAAAACTACTACAAACTACTTCTTCGCTGGACTGGGAGTAAAGAAAAAACATGAATGCGTCCAGCTGCTTCTCTCCCCGAGCATGTCGTAAAAGTCGACTAAGGGATAGTATCCTCCAACATGATGAGATACAATAAGCAAGTATTCCTGAGGAGGGTTGACGTCAGGCAGGCGGCCGGTCATAAAAACACCTTAGCCAAAACTGTGCTGACCCCATATAGAGTGGGATAAGGGCAGGAAGATGATGATGACATTTAGCATTAAAACCATCTATGAAATTAAGTTACTTGCGGAGCTGTAAAATGGTTTCCTCACGATGTTTTCCTTTACACTCGCATATTTTTTATACAAAAAGCTTAAAGAGGCCATCATGCGATCGCGTCTAGACTATTTTCGAATCATATTCAAAGAAATAGGGCTACGCATTTCGGGTGTAGAAAAAAAAATAGAGGTCGCCCTGTGCGCGGGCTGCAAGCAGACCGCATGTTTTTTTCGGAGATACCAGCAAGAGGGGGTGAAAAATGGGGGAAGGGGGTGAAATTTTTTAACTAGTACATTTGCCATAACATTACTATGCGATTCGACCAAACAATAGTCCAATCCGTTTTGCATTTTGGGGGATGAATCGTGGGATTAAAAACTTGTAGACCCCGTATACCAAACCATTTCACGTGACATCTTAGAGAATCAATCGGTGAGGGGTCAAGGGGGGGAGGGGGTCAAAAGAAGGGGGACCAAAAAAAACCATTCTTCCAAGCATCCTCTATACGAATCTATAAAAAAAAATGCCCTCGTCCTGAAGAATTGGGGGACCGAATGAAGGGAGGGGGGGGGGGGGGGCGTGGGGGGTTGAATCTTGGGGTTTTGAGATTTTTTCCCCACTCACCATGACTTACCGAACAAACCGCGCAAAAAACACCAGCATTTTTCACGCTTCGTTTTGACGATTTATTTTCGGCGCTATTAAATAAATAGGTGATCACCTGACCTACCTTTTTAAGGTTTTATACCAAAAAAACGAAAGATACAATTATTACATAGTTCACTATATTCTTTATTACACAATATGGCTGCTTATAAATTATTAGACTTCAAATTGAGATCAGAGACTGAAACAAAGTTGGTTGGGACCTATGGGACGGAATATGTACTAAGAACTAAAGCTTAGTGACCCTACTAGTCTGAATTCCACTAGAGCGAAGAGTCGAATTCGGAAGGGACCCTGTATATATATGTTTACTACCTTTTAATGTGACTTTTATTCTTATGTTATTTAAAAAAAATTACTTGATCCCGTTATAAATAAATAAATTATTGAGGACATTTCACACAGCACCATCTAGCCCCAAACTAAACAAGGCTTGTACCTACTATGGGAACCAGATGTCTGATAGAATATTTATATACTTTTTTTTGTAAATACATACTTATGATTAATGTTACAACAACCAGATCTGGAAGAAATATATGCAAACATTTCTTCCGTAGCGGGAATCGAACCCGCGCCTCTTGCGTCTCAGCCGAGCACTCGCCCGCAACGCCACAGAGGTCGTCAAATTTATATTTATTTTAGTTTTATTATTTTGTTGATAAAGCGGCAATAAATACAAACTCTGTTAAAATTTCAACTTTTAACCTATTACGGTTTATGAGACAGACAGACGGACGGACGGACAACAGAGGCTTAGTAATAGCGTCCCGTTGGCACCCTTCAGGTACGGACCTTAAAAAATATTCTTAATCCTTTCACCACACTGGTTAAAAGAACCAGTGACACAGCTATACTGAAAGATCCACAGGCATGCTTTTAACAAGAACCGTCTTAATAACATAATGTGAATTAATTTTACTACCTACATATTATTTTCAAAATTAGTTATCCCAACATTACTATCTTCTAACAAACTGCAGTCCTCAAAATCCCCCCTCTTCTCATCAACTTTCCCAAAGCTGTTCTTAAAAAGATCATTGTCACACACAAAGTCACTTCTATCTTCCATCATGCCTTCAAAGCCTTCCCGGTACCTGTTCTCACTATCATATTGACATCTTATCTGGAAATCGGGTGAAATCGTCTGTCCTTCATTCACCGACTCCTTCAGTATATCTTCCGTTTCAATCGGCACAGCATTTATCTCGTAATTCACTCTACCCTCATTCTTCACTTCGTACTTCAAATCGGATAGCTGTTCTCGATTCTCCATTGGCTTCAGGTTCATAAGATTGAAGTTCGGTATGATTCGCCCATCCCAATTCTGAGGTTCCGAGACCTCCAAATCCAGATGGACTTCTTCGATCTTCTTGAAGGTTCCCAGGTTGTACTGAAGGGGTATTGAGAAGGAAGGTAGTTCCACTTGGTTGGGTCTGGTGGGTAGTGCTGCAATGTGGATGGCGGGACCTTGAGGCTTCTTGGAGTATGCTTCTTGACTCTGGTCTATCACCATTTGGCTTGATGACACTGAAAAATAAATAAATCATGACATGAAAAACTATAGAGAGAATTCAATAATAGATGTTGTAACGAGCTATGTACAAATGTTCAGTTTTAATGTTCTACCGTAGACAGAGAATAGAAAAGTTTTTTCTCTGTCTACGTGTTCTACTAACGGAAGACGTTTTTCTGCCAAAAAACGTATGGTGCTTTTCGACGACTCATCTCACTATTTCTTTTCGAATCAGTGTGGTGAAAAAACACTTGACACAGTCATGTTTTCGAACTTTTTACTACGACATGCCAATCCCATCACGATGTTTTCCTTTACCCTCAAGTACTGGTATAGCGCACATTTTTTCTTGCAGTAATGGTATTGGAAAAATTCTGCAACTGGCAACTATAAAAATAAATTACCCCGCAGCGGGAATCGAACCCGCTCCTTTTGCGTCTCAGGCTAGCACGTCACGCCACCGAGGTCGTCATTAGTACACGACCGGATTCTACGACTTAGGTCTATGATGATGGATACCTGGGATGGTGATGAAGTCCCTCATCTCCAGAGCCAGAGTTGATTCGGATCGTTCCGGGGATCGTGGCCGGCCAGGATACTGATCACATCCAGCTTTCTGCTGCTTACGCCATTTCGCTCGACGGTTTTGAAACCAGACCTTAAAAAAAATTAACAGCTTTAAGAACACCAGTGGTCGAGGGATAATGACACCGCTTCTGGATCCTAAGGTCGTGAGTTCGGTCTGATTGCGCGCTAGTAGATATTGTATTTAAAAAAATGTATTCAAAAATTTCAATTTTTTCTTTTTTTTGGAACAAAAATATTACGAGTAAAACATAAAACATATGACACGTTGATAACTATAAAAACAAAACAAACAACAAAATAGACTTTTGACCTTTGACTTCTGACCATTTTTTTGCTTGGACAATGATGGTTCGATTATGGAACGGAGTAGTTATTGTCAAAAATACCGTAGTAGAGAAAGACTATAGAAGATGAAGCCCAAATACCATAAAAATTTGAGATAAAAATAAACAAAGCTACATACTTACTTCATTGATGACATACTTCATTCACTCTCATAACATAACATTCTTCATACATGCTCGTCGGTTTAGGGTACTCTTGATTCATTCATCATCTATTGTATTGAAAGTTATCAGACAGAACAGCTGCCATAATGACAAATAAGCTTCAAAGTCTCACCTGAACCCTGGCTTCGGTGAGGTCTATCCTCATCGCCAGTTCCTCTCTGAAGAACACGTCAGGGTAATGGGTCTTGTGGAAGGCTGCTTCCAGCTGTTCCAACTGAATATTGGAAAATGTAGTTCTGCAAATAAAAAAAAATAAAAAAATATGTGGACATTTCACACAGCGCCATCTAGCCCCGAACTAAGCAAAGCTTGTACTATGGGTCATAGGTGGCTGATAGAACACTTATATTATGTAGTTTAAATAGTTTAAATGAAATACATAGAAACACTTGATAGTATTTACTACTAAATATGCCTAGTTCCATATGCTAATCTTAAACATAGTTTTCAATCTAGCGGGATTCGAACCTGGCACTTTCAACCGGATTGAAAAAGTTGTTGGCCTACAAACCTGTATCTTCTTTGTTTTCGTTTCGGGACGTCACTTTTTGAACCTGAAAATTTTAGAAAAACAAAATAAGTCTTTATTATAAAGGAGAAATTCACTCTTAGTAGTCATGTCACTAGTTTCTTCGAACCAGTGTGGTGAAAAGATTTAAGGAACTCAAAGGCACCTTTCATGCACTGTGTTTTCGAAATTTTTAGGTTTATGTCAGTTTCCTAACGACGTTTTCCATCACCGTTTGATTTCTGGTAAGCGCACATTTTTTCGAACAGAAAAATCCATTGGTGCACGATTTTGAACCTACGGCTTTAGGAAGGCGGGATCACTAGACCACCAGCACTCATAACGAAACTAACTGGTTTTCTATGTAATCATCATCATTTTCCACAGCTCACAGTATCCCACTGCTGGTTAGGCCTTCCTTTGCTTCCGACATTCGCTCCAGTGCTATACATCAGTTTTATATGTGCTTAGTTTTAAAAGTAAAGGTTCTTACTGGATTTAGGAGAGTACTCCTCATCATCCTCATACTGCTGGTGCTCAGGATCCTCTGCCTCCACCGGTGTGTAGGTCTCTCCAGACTCTGTTTCTGGGCGTTCACACAATTCTGAACTCGGTCCTAGGCTGAAAACAAAAATAAATATAATTAATAATTAACATTTTTTTATACTTTTAATTTGAAGGTTTTGTGACATTTGACACAGCGCCATCTAGCCACAACCTAAGCAAAGCTTACCTACCTAGCATTTAGGTAACACCTAACATTTCTCCCGTAGCGGGAATCGAACCCGTACCTCTTGCATCTCAGCCGAGCACTCGCCGAGGTAATAACTTACTTACCTCATCTCATCTCTACTATCAAAGTAAAAATCATCCGAAAGTAGGGTTCCCGAGATCTAGATAGAATGATTTTCTAACAATGCTTTTACTCGTGTTTTTTATTGTGTTTTCACTTAGGAACCAAAGAAAAATGTTAAAATTTTATTTTCATTTTGAAAAAACACATTTCAGTAGCTAATAATTGAGTTCTACATCGATTTTGGTGAGCAAATGAACTATGAGGCCAGTCGAAATAAAAAGCAAAAAAATAATCATTTAAATTAAGTCAATACATAGTCCTAACCCTATACTTAGATATCATGTGTCATCGGTATCAGAAACTACGACGACCATGGTACCACAAAACCCAGCAATATGGTAAATTTATGTAGGAAAAATTTTGTTTACATGAAACTTTGCTGAAAGTCCTACTTATTGAGAAGCAATAAATAAATATCTTCCCCGTTACTAGAGATGGGTGATATTGGTAACGTGTTGATATCGATGGTTTAATATCGATGTCGTAATAATCGACTGAAAAAATGTCTATGTTTTCTAATGTCGATATTATTTAACAGAACTTTTCGAGGTTTTGACTGGAAAAGTATTGATATTACAACACAAAAATACCAATATCGTTTATTTAAAAAATACTGTACATGTTAAGGTGGATTTTTTGTTTTTATATTAAAATCCGTCTTTATTAATCAATAGAACTTATCAGTTTTTCGTTACTTTGCGTGAAATATCGATATTCTAATATCCAATATCGATATCGGCCATTCCTTGACACACTTCCCGTATCTTACAAAAGTCTTCTATTTGTCTCACAAACAACTTTCAAAAGCGTTTATTATAAAAACCGGTCAAGTGGGATTTGAATTCGCACACGAAGGGTTCCGTCCCATGATACATGTACATATATGTTTTTTGTATGGAGCCACTTTATATCGTCACTGGAAAGGCAAAATTACGTAAGCGCCAAAATGGCGCCAAAATAAGCATATTGAGTTATTATCCTAAAATAGCAGTCCAAATACAATAATATGAATTGCTGGACATAGAAAATGAAAAAAGAATGAAATCTTACGTTGACGTCATCAAAATTCGATAATTAGGTAGAAAGTTATGATTAAAAAACGAAAAAAATGATCTTTAAACGACTTTTTCTCGATTGGCGCTTACGTAAATTTGCCTTTCCAGTGACGATATATATTCTTTTTATTTTTATTCGTTGTTATAGCGGCAAAAGAAATACACATTGTGAATATTCCCTATAGCCTCGGGTTTCCCCGTACTGTAATACAAACACATTTTATTAAATTTTACCACATTCTGCTGTCCCAATTTTTTATCCAATACAATGATATGATCCTTACATGTAAGTATCTGAGTTAGCATGAAAAATTGTTTTGCGAACATCACTCATTTTCATGACCAACTCGCACTTGGCCGAAAAAATACTTTGCCAAAATCGTTTTGACAAAAAAAGAGCAAATGTTTTCTAAGACAATTTTCCTGTATCTCTTCTTGCTTCGGATTTCCCCATACTATCCCAGTTATAAAAAACACTGTATTTTATTCAAGATCAAAAATTAAGGCCTTTTACAATTCTATATAGACGTGGTATATAGATGATTGATACATTCACAGCGTCAGGAGGCAATTTTTTTTGTCTACACTTACGGGACGCTGTAGTATCGGAAACGAATTTCTAGATGGAGTAGGCTTGCCTAGCACTATACAATCCTCTCAGCTTAGTCGGCCTTGTCCACGGGAAAGACAAAGTCAATATGTGCGTAGCTGACTAAGCAGTGGGTTTCCTCATGATGTTTTCCTTCTCCGTTTGAGAGTACTGGTATAGCGCACATCGGAATAAAAAATCCATAGAAAAGATAACATACTAAGTAAATAACAAAATTTTAATCCGATCAGCCGTTGATTAAAGACACAAACAGCCTCAAATCGTCACAATGTCACATAACCACAAATTTTTGCTAGAATAGGTTGAGAACTCTGGTGGTTTAGTGGTATCTGACCGTGGGTTCAAATCCGGTCGTGCACTTTTCTGTTCGAAATTTTATGTGCGCTATAGGTACTAGTACTCTCTATAATACTCTCAAACAGTGATGAAAAACATCGTGAGGAAAACGACATGTCGTAGAACCTAGAAACAAAACGTTCGAAAAAATATGTCAAGTGCACGAAAGGAGCCTCTGAGCACTTCAAATCCTTTCACCACACTGGTTCGAAAGTGACACGACTTGTAGTAGCAGGATAGGAAAACTCTGAGAGTAGAGGTTACAAATGTAGAATAAGTACATAACTTACCCATTAAAAAGGTTAGGTATATTATAACAGAAACTAGTGGTGGGCGAGACGTCATCATTGAGGATGGTCGCGGAGTCGAAACCCGCCGCTCCGGCACCGCTCTCCCTACCGTCAAGGGATTCCTCCATCTGAAATGTTGTTTTAATTTAGGAAAAAATCTAAATATAAGTTAATTTATAAACATTTTCTGCCATACATAGAAAAGTAAAGCAGTTCCTATAACATATTATAATATCATTCCAGTTTCCAATAGTGGTAGGTAGAGATCACGGATTTTCATTGACTATGGTCCCGATATTCTGTTCTCGCTACATTCATCGTGGCGTAGCTTGCTTAGACGTTCTTGATTGATAGTTATAATTAAGCAACGTTGTGCACGGTCACAATTGGGATTGGGTGAGCTCTGTCCACCCCTTTAGAGATACGGACTTGTTAATATGTACCATTGTATGTTATTTGATAGTTTAAACATAACGTACGACTCTGGAAAATGCGTAGTGGCATTTTCCTATGAACTATCACAGACAGATATTGTGAATCAAAACAAAAGCAGCTGAAGTATGTGACGTTTTGATAATAATTTTAATTTTCCGTAGATCCAGCATGTAGATCGTAGCATCGTAGCATCGTAGCATCGTAGCACAATGCTACGATCGATGCAATAGTAAAAACTCACTAGAGATCGTATTACGTCTATAAGTAATCAGTTCATTAACCTTAGTGTTCGAAAGCATTGTCATTGCAGACACTCCTGATTCTGTCTAAAGATAGATATGGCGATCCATGGTGACAGGTGATCAGCCCATCGCCCATATAAATGGACCGTCATGTTGGAGATTTTAGTTGAGTTTATTAGTGTACCTAATAGAATAATAAATAATAATAATAAATAACACCCAACAGTCACATACATAGTCCTGACCCCACACTAGGATTCCCTGGGTCGTGGGTATCAGAAACTACGAGTACCATGGTACCACAACACCCAGACCCGGAAGAAATATTTGCAGAACATGCAAACATTTCTTCCGCAGCGGGAATCGAACCCGCGCCTCTTGCGTCTCCGCCGAGCAATCGCCCACCACGCCACCGAGGCCGTCATAGGTCAATAGATGTTAGAGATGATGCAATCCCTTAGTTTACTTTTATGACATGCTCGGGGAGAGAAGCAGCTGGACGCATTCTATATTTTTTCTTTACTCCCAGTCCAGCAGAGAAGTTGTTATTCAATTAGGAAAGTTTTTGTTTAAATTCTTAGCAGATTATTAAAATCTAGCAGTAGATAAACTAACTACACGGTAGTTAAGTTAAGAAAATAGTTAAGTACAAGCTTTTAAACCGAGATTCGTGTCAAAATCAAATCGTATTAAGGCTTAGCTACACATCCCCCTGAGATTTCCCTGCTTATAATAAACCATTTAGTAGTAGGTGATTGACCGAGCTCCGTACTTGTCGGCTAAATTGAATTAAATGCGTATAATTTAGTTAAGTTTATTAAATTACCACTAAATGAACAGCTATTTCGTCATTTTACAATCGTCCTTTTCAGTTACAGGGGGTCTTAGGTATTAGTTATTTAATTTTAATATTTATTTTCCAGTTTAACATGGCAGTTCAGGTTATTACCATAAATTAAAGTAACTTACGGTTTATAAAAGTGAAAGGGCAGTTTTAAATTTTAATTAGGTAATTAGATACCTATCTTGTAAGTTTCTAAAGGCCTTGTAAGTTACTGAGGAGGAAGTTACTTGTTAAGAATAAACTTTGAACGGAAGTTTTGTATAGTGCAGTGCTCGGAAGTTTGGAATAAAAAAGTTTTTTGTGAACTTTGTAGAAAGTGGAAATTAAAAACAAACATTGAGAAAATCAAGTAATTAGTTTGTGGATGTGGTAAACGGATACAATTTTATGAACTAAGTTTTTTAAACTGTAGAATGCAATAGTAATGATCTGAATCAGGTAAGCTATCTATAGACCAATAAAAACGATTTTTAAAGAACATCTAATATAACGACAAAATTAAATAAGACGGCACCGAAATATATACCTACTCAAGTGTAAAGAGATTAAATTCCTATTCACCTAGGTACCTACATAAAATATAATATCAATTAAAACATTAATAAATAAATCTTAACTAAGCACTTTTCTTTTGCTAAATTTATTAGATAAAACACTTTTAATTTAATTATCACCCAATAAAAAAATAATTAAATTAACACTCACCATGTAGGCTGGACTCCTTTTTATTTTTTAATTTAATAAAGTAGAGGCTCTAGCTATTGTCACGTGGTCGATGGGAATGAAGAGTGGCCGTCGACTGTCCATACGCGGACAGAGGAAACCGTGGAGCTGATATACAAAATCGATGAAAGTTTATTTTCCATAGTTAGATATCGGTACTGATTTTGCTCGCTCGCTGATATTAGGGGATGGCCTGCGCTCGAAGGTTAAGTAAGACTCAAACTGTGCGTAATTAGGTACATTTCTTTTTTTTTTGAGGTGCTGAAATTTCAGTTCGTCATTACTATTTTTCGTTGGGCTGGCTAAAGAAACAGTGCCCGCATTAAAGATGATTTATTACCTTTTAAGAAAAAACGGGCAGGTAAATAAATAAACTTAATAATTGTCTTACGTAAAAGCAGCTGCTGAAGTAGGTATTTTATGCAATTAGTGCTTTTCAATGTAAACGCACCTCTGTATAGTTTAAATCATATTTTTATGGTATCTTGCTGGACTGGGAGTGAAAAAAAACATAGAATGCGTCTAGCTGCTTCTCTCCCCGAGCATGTCGTAAAAGTCGACTAAGGGATAGTATCCTCCAACATGATGAGATACAATAAGCAAGTATTCCCAAGGAGGGTTGACGTCAGGCAGGCGGCCGGTCATAAAACACCTTAGCCAAAACTCTTACAAGACTCGACTCCAAGTGGGATAAGGCAGGAAGATGATGATGAGTGTTTTCTAGATTTTCAGTACCCATTCGTAAATAGTGCCTGGGTTTAAGTTTACCTAGTACCAAATTTTCTAAAATATATTTTCATACATAACACCGACTCCACACCTTCCCCACTTGCCTAGAAAACTTTACCTACTATACCACGGTACGAACTAAGCAGCGCTTATTCCGTCACGAAGCCAGCCAAGTGTCATACCTAGTATTGCGGTATTAGAAGCCGTGTGGGGCTGTCCTTAGGGCCTGCGCTCACACACGGGACAGCGTGACACGGCGCGGCAACGGATTTTCGTAGACAAGCACTAACATTCCTTTACACATACATATTATCACGCCCGTAATTGGGTGGGCAGAGCCACAAGTAAACATAAGAAAATTGGCAGCTACTTCTGATTCAAAGTCCCAAAATGGATAATGGTGAACTATGGTGACAGGTGATCAGACCATCGCCCATGCAGATGGTCCATTATTTTGGAGAGGTCTATATATCCCGTAGTCGACTTTTACGACATGCTCGGGAAGAGAAGCAGCTGGACGCATTCTATGCTTTTTCTTTAGGTACTCCCAGTCCAGCAAAGTATCTCCACAAACATGCCCGCGTTACGTTTTGTTTGGTCATAGTGAATAAGGCCCCACGATACCGCGCTGTCTGTCAGCTTAGCTGGAGTACCTACAACCGCTGTAGGTAAGTACTTGTTCTGTATAAGTGAAGTCGGGGCATAAAGTATGTTGTGGTTGACCTCATAATACAGTTCAGACCCCACATTAGTATTATTCCGTCGTGGGTATGAGAAATTACGAGTACATTGGTACCATAAGGCAAACTGGAAGAAATATAGGTATGCAGAACATTTCTCCCGCAGCGGGAGTAGAACTTGCAACGCTCGGGTTTCAGTCGGGCACTCGCCTGTCACGTCACCGAGGTCGCCCCAAGATTTAGGCAGTCACTAATACTAGGCAACTAGAGCTATCAAAACAATAAGAACCTAGGTATCTATTTAACTCTTGCAGTCAAAGATCTAGTCTTCAATGAATAACTAAGGCAGGTATTTTTACTTTTGTTGGATTGGAAGTAAAAAAAAACACAGAATGCGTGCAGCTGCTTCTCTCCCCGAGCGTCATCATCATCTTCCTGCCCTTATCAATCAATGTAGGGTCGGCACAGCATGATCCAAGAATCAAGCTGTGAGAGTTTTGGCTAAGGTGCTTTATGACCGGCTGCCTGCCTGACGTCAACCCTCCTTGGGAATACTTGCTTATTGTTTCTCATCATGTTGGGGGATACTATCCCTTAGTCGACTTTTATAACATGCTCGGGAAGAGAAGCAGCTGGACGCATTCTGTTTTTTCTTTACTCCCAGTCCATCGAAGAGGTAAAAGCATGTCGTAAAAGTCAACTAAGGGACAGTATCCTCTCCAACATGATGAATCATCTACATGTATGGGCGATAACCTTTCTGGAACTTTGAATCAGGAGTGGCTGCAAGATTTCCTATGGTTACTTGAGTCTCTGCCTATCCCATCAGGGATACAGGCGTTATAACATAAGTAGGTAGTTATTGTGTAAGTAGGTACATACTTAGCTATAAAATAAAACCACAATAAATCATCATGAATGTTAATTCATATTTAATAAATAAATACATTTTTTGTATTTTATTATTTTAAATTAAACTATTGTAAGTGACTTAGTTGTAGCAACTTTCAACAACATTATAATACAACATATGTGACGCAAATGCGCTTATTGCTTACTCTACTTTAACAATATATAATAACTAAAGGGATATATATTAGAATTCTTCAATATACATATAGAAAGAGAAAGAATATAAGTTAGTAAATTATATTACAGAAAAATTTAACCCTTCTCAACTTAAACCAACTTAATCTATAAACACCGGTATATTATAGAAAATACGAGAATTAAGTAATTATTATTTAAAAACACTATTTTTTTATTAGAATATCAATGTGTGTTCAAATTGTTCAAGTGATTCTGAACACAAGAAAATATTACTTAAATCTTTGGTTTCAAGCGAAAATTACAATAGCATTTTTATTAACCCACACAAATGCTTGCTGTATTTAAATATTTAGAAACACAAATATGCTTATTAATGGTATTCAACAAACTATACCGTTTTTTTAACTTATTCCAAAAGACGTGATAATATCCATTTGGGATAAAATCTGCACTTCTCACACCTGCGGAGGGAAAATGTGACATTTCTTAGTACATAAAAAAACAGAACCTAGATTTTTCAACATCTTTTTTCTTGGCGTGTCATTGACCTCACCCTAGAGACACTTGAATAATCTCAGTCCAAAATGTCACTTTTCTCAGTTTCTAAATATTTAAAGAACAGCTCATCTATCACAAAATCATACCATACACCTAACAAAATAAGAACGCATTTCGCTTGAAATACGCTTAAGAAATTACATTCGTAGACACAATTTTTAGGTTATACAATAATTTTCTATACAATTGAAAAGTATTATTATATTAATACACATAAGGTTCAAAAATCCAACGACAAAACACTTTTATATCAATTCCTTTATTATGCATATATGAAGGACAGAATTTTCTAGTCATACAGTCAGACACATGGAAGTCATATATAAATTACTGAATACAAAAATTAGAGATTCAACGGAAGTTTATATTAAAATGGACACACAATTTAAATATTAGAAAGAGATAGACATATACTTATCCACGAGTCAGAGGGAGAAAGTATTCTCGGTTAGATAATCTAGTTTTTTTTTTAATAGTTCAACAATTTATCTAACTATATCGTATCAAATAGTAGAAATAAGTTACGGTATAGTTAAGAAGCTACGTACGTAAGATTAGTCAACATTTTTTAGGCTGACAGTACACATCGTCAACCCTACGTCACGATTACGCAACGTTTTTCTCGCTGGTGTAGCATCAGCCTTGTACTTCTGGTCGGTAGGCACAAACTTGAAAGCTGAGGCGAAGTAGTCCTTCTAGCACACTAGCTCTTTTAAGGTTACATAGTTTATTTTCTACCTTAACAAAGGTTTAAATTATGACTTAAATGTACTTTTTCCAGCATTATATAGTTTGTTAGATGAAAAATGTTACATTTACTAGCAGAGTTAGGGTCTTAATACGCTGCGCGGATAAAACGCTGTTTATTTTATGAATGTACATTGCGATACCTACAAATTCGCCTGAGCGGCACACCACGCGTACACGAGCGCAAATTATGCCTAGAAACCTCTCATTACGTGGGCGTCAGATACGCTCAGTGTGCTAAGACCTTAAAACAATAATTCTATAAACGATGTGTCCAAAAAATAACCAGTAACACGAAAGGCAAGCAGGCTTTTTATTGATGTTATGTTCACGTACCGACCATAAATACATATCTAAGTAGGTAGGTACCTATAAGTACAGTAGTAATTCATTGAGGGGAAGTGTCATATTGGTAACTTGACAGACGATATTCAACCCTATTTCAAGGTAACGTAGAAACCTGTAGAACTGCTATGTGAATCATAAATGCGAAAATAGCACACAATTTGGAAGAATTCACGTTAAAAATGAGATGATACATCTATACGAAATCATTAAATACGATACGAAAAACGAAATAAGAATAAATGCCCTTTGTAAGTGAAAAATACAACGAACAGCTCTTACTCTATAAAATAAAACTAATAATATTGCCATGTCAATGAGTCACATTTTAAAATAAAACGGGTCAAGTGCGAGTCCAATTTGCACACGAATGGTTCCGTACCATACATAAATGTTTCTTGAATGGGACCCCCATTTTTTTTCATTATTTGTTATTATAGCGGCAATAGAAGGTTACAAGAAATACATGAAATACAGCCCGCTTGTGATCTGGTTTTATAGTCTGTACCTATAAAATACATACCAGCGCCATCTACGAAACCTCAAAGAAAAAAATAGACTGACAGCTCTTAAACTATTGCGGTCTTTGTTATCAATAAGAAAGAGATAGCATCAGTTTTAGTACTGCTTATTTCAATAGGTAAGAAAGTGAGAAACATATTTAGTACAGATGTATCATCTTGCGTTGAAAAGTAAGACGTAGGAATGGGAACTTTAGAGTCTATAACCTACTAAAAATCTTCTCAAACGTCTACTATCTAAAAAATTCAACAACAGTGAATAAATTCGATATTTTTTTATAACTTTTAATATTATGTATTAAAATACAGGGTGTTACAAAATCCACTGTCACATTTTTTATCGAAACAGACTCGAGAAGCGCTCAATATTAGATTTTTTTACTTGCCGAAAATCCATGGATAATGTATAAAAGTTAAACAATGAGTTTCAAGACACCCTGTATGTAATTATGTATTGCTTTGTGCTGTAAATGTTAAATTATTGTGAAAACTATTGCGTCGGCTAACCCAAACGTATGTACATTTATTTCTAAAAAAACTGCGAATTATTATTAAAGAATATATTAATACTTTTTGTTGGTAACGAGTAATTAACTATTTTTAAATGCATTATAATTTTCTTTAAATAAATTTGATTTGAAGTATTAGAAATGTTTTTTAATAGTTCTCATCTCTCATTCGTATTTTATAGTTCTCATCTCCCATTCGTATTCCAATAATGTTACTATCTATAAAGAGAATGGTAGTGACCTTTTCTATTGAAATAGAAAACTAAATTCGTGAAAACACCACTATTACAAGAAAAATGATCTTATTTTATAGTATTTTCATTAATGTTTGTTTTTAAAAGTGCGTTTTTCTATATTAAACTTAATTTTCTGTATCTAAAATAATGATTTTTTTTTGCATTATCAGAGATTTACCATATACGTCTTGGGGATTTGTATCAGGAGTGGCTGCAAGTTGTCTTATCATTACTTGTGGCTCTGCCCACCCCGTTAGGGATACGGGCGTGAAGATATTGTATGTAAATTAGGTTTAGTTTAGAAAAGTGCACAAAATAATATCATTGTCTCTTTCTCGCTACGCTTCGGTTAAACTGACAGAGAAAAGGACACAAGATTAAGTACTTTTCTTGAAGGTCATCGAAATACTCTCTTATTCATAAATCTGATGATATCGTCACAACTACGTTTTACTGATACGTTCGATTTATGAATAAAAGGGGTGTTTTTAACCTAAGAGACGCAGTTTCCAAAATTGTTATTTCATACATATCTGTGTTATCTTAGAATGTTACAAAAGACAAAAAAATCTGGAATATAAAAGTTTGTGTGTTCTACCTGCCGTGGAATTAAAGATGGCACTATAGCTTCAAATCGAAATAACACTTTTCCCGGTTCCAATGTCCAACTATCGGACGATGCATGCTAAATAGGCATAGGAACGCTGTTATCTGTCAAAAAAATCATCCATCGCCCGTTAGAAGAGTACGGGAATCGGGCCTCAGGAATGATGTGGAAAGCCTAGATACGTCTTTAGTTAGACATAGTTTTATCTTTCGTTGTTTAATACCTGACTGAATAACCTGATGGATACAGACTTTATAATTCATTCTCATTTCAAATGTACGTTCTTATTTCAAAACAAACCTATCCAGATAATTCGAATCGTTCTAGAACAACAAGCATTCCAAATTCGAAGAATCATCCTCGTTTATGAAGCATTATGAAAGTTTCTAAATTCAAATCTGAGATGAATGGTTCTTAAATTAAATCTGAAAGTTCGATTTATTTTCAACTCGTTAGATTTTAGCTTTGAAAGAAAACCGTTGGTTTTCAAGTAATTTTCAAGGTTTAGACTTCCGTGCTTTTGCCGACGCCATGTTTCGTATCAGGGACCCCTGAAGCGCTCAGTTTACGAATACGCGCGGGGAAAATGCCACTTATACCTCCAAAAAGACGACCTGAAAGAGACAAATTTCTTTTGAAAATCACTGTTTTTATATAAAATGTAGGGAGATAATGTGGGACAATGTAAATGGTGATCAATGATCATGAATGAAACTCCTTACTCATATTTCCGATACAACTAATCGTGTCACTAGTTCGAACCAGTGAGGTAAGAGCATTGAAAGTGTGACACATATTTTCGAACTTTTTAGGTTCTTCGACATGCCGGTTTCCTCACGATGTTTTCTATCACCGTTTGAGAACGCTTGCAGACATGCATTCAGAGTCCCAAAATGGATATGGTGAACCATAGTGACAAGCGATCAGCCCATAGCCAATTATATTGGACCAATGCAAAATGATCATTATCATAATGGCGATTTTATCGAAATTCAAAGTAAGGAGTGAGAAAGGATTTGATAGTCAAGTATTAGGCGAATGTAAGTATTACAGTACTTAGGTACTTGAAGTTGAAGTATACAATCTAATAGGTTAGTAACTAATAGACCTACAGATTAGTATGGGATGCATTATAAAAACCTGACCGATTTATGAACGATCACTGCGTGCACGTTAGTTTATTCATGCATTTTTAAAATAATTTAGAAAATCTTAATCAAATAGCAAAACCATATGCCGTTACTTTTTAGTCAAAATATTTTTAATCAATATTTTGATTACCAATTGACTGACATACCTATTAGAAACTACTAGCAAGCTATTTTTGGCGCAGACAGTAAGTTTCAATTGACGTAGCGTATCAACATTTACTAGTACGGCTGGTTGTATATAATTGGCCAAGCCTGAAGAATAAAAAATACCAGCGCAGTGATAAATGATAAATATTACTAGCGGTACCGTAATGATAAAGTTAACTCGCGCAACCGTAAGGATAAAAATCACAGGCGCAATCAAAAATATTAAATTAAATAGCGCTTCTGTATGGAAAAAATACTTGGCGCAGCCGTATGTATAAAAGTTACTGGCGCAGCCTTAAGAAAAAAGTCATAAGATTTACTAGCGCAGTAAACAAAAACAAAAAAAAAAAGTATGAGCTGCCAACAAAAATAAGAAAAAACCAGTATGAGCTAGGTGCATGCAAGTGAATGAACATAGAGGACCTGTCTAGGGGTATGGTTTACCAGGAGAGCGGTCGGGCTGACGCGGCGAGGTGGCTAGAGCAGTGCGGCTGCCTTGTTGGAAGGAGACAGACATACCACTGTCAAGCGAACCAACCGAGCCGCGGCGCTGCAAGCGCTCAGCGGCCAACGCAACTGCGAGAGAGACAAAACATTGCATACAATGGTAGGCTGATCTATTCAATATCCATATAAAATGGCACGTACGAAGTAGATCTCTTTTTGATATAAATCACCTCGAAAGTACGACCAGTGTTAATATTTCTGAAATAAGAGGCATTTTACAAGATACTATAACATAACATAATGCTAAAATATGTACCGTGTTATCGTACTAATCTTATTAAACGCGAAAGTTCGTATGTATGGATGTATGGATGTTTGTTACTCTTTCACGCCTAAATGGCTGAACGGATTTAAATGAAACTTGGAATATACATAGTACATGTACTGGATTAACATATAGGGAATTTTTTATCCGGGTACCACGCTAGCGAAGCCGCGGGCGGCAGCTACTTTATTAATATTGGCACACACCGTCTTTATGCTGGAATACACACTGTGTTTATGCTAGCATAGGTACTTACCTGGATCGTTGATGTCGACGAGCGAATTGCTGAGCACGTTCCGTTTGATAATGCTGGTTGGCGGTGGGTTCGACGAGAGGCGGGAGGGGGCAGCGGGTGCGGGGCAAGATGGTGGAGGAGGGACCACCACGCTGAAAAAAAAATACAGTATAATATAGATCATTTTATACAAATTAGTGTCAGCAAACAGAACTAGATGGCGCTGTAGGTTTCGCTTTGACTCGAGTCACTAAGACCGCGTTTACTGTTTTGTATTCATCTTTGTTCTGGGAATCAGGAACCCACAACATAAATTCCAGAGCTACTACCAGTCGTGTCACTAGTTCTTTCGAATCCACTGGTGAAAGAATTTAAAACGATTCAAGGGATCTTTTCGTGCCTTTGACACATGATTCCGAACTTTTTAAGTTCTACGTCATGCGGGTTTCCTTATGATGGTTTCCTTCCACCATTTCAGAGTAACTAATACATACATTTTTCGAAAAGAAAAATCCTTTGGTGCACGACCGCATGAGTATCGAAATGCGAGGCCGCTACCACCTAGACCACCAGTGCTCAATAACATTATTCATATTAGTGTTGGCAAATCGAACTAGATGGCGCTATATGCAAAATTAGTTGCTTTTGGCAAGAACACTTCAATACACATTATTCATATTAGTTTTGGTAAACCGAACTAGATGGCGCTATGAGCAAAATTAGTTGCTTTTGGCTTTTAACACCCACCGACCGCGTCCAACTTACCCATGAACATGCATAGCGTGGTCCATGCACTGCTGATGGTCAATTTCCACGTCAGCCACGCCACTGTCTCTGTTCTCCATTACTGAAAACAAATGAAAATAAAATCTTAAATACTACACAACATTTTCAATCTCTTTGCAGCAACATTCTTACATTAGTCCTAACAAAACATGCTTTTTAAACTCTTTCCATTGTATTCCACTCACCGCTCCTGTTGTTATTCTCAAATATAAAACCTGTTATTTAAGAGCGGTTTCTCCACAAACACAAGCATATTTCCTGCTTTAAAGGAGTTTCCAAACCTTGTTATATTTTTATTTTAAGTTAAAGCAATAAAGATTTTCATTTTTCATTCTCGACGTGGACCTACCCTTGCCTTGGCTGAGTTCTCCTTTGATCCTCATGGCTTCCACCTCGTCCATCTTCGCGACAACCTCGAACAAAGTCTTCACAAACTTGCAACGAAATTCCACTCACCGTTTCTGTTGTTATTCCCCGCAGTGGACTTACCCTTGCCTCGGCTGAGTTCTCCTTCGATCCTCATGGCTTCCACCTCGTCCATCTTCGCAACAACCTCGAACAAGTCTTCACAAACATACAACGTAGCCACTTCCAATCCATTTTTGTTATTCCACTCACCGTTTCTGTTGTTATTCCCCGCCGTGGACCTGCCCTTGCCTCGGTTGAGTTCTCCCTCGATCCTCATGGCTTCCATCTCGTCCATCTCGGCGACACTCTCGCGCAAGTCCTCCGCGAACTTGCAGCGGTCGTGCTCGTTCCGCGCGTTGAACGTCGCGAGCCGGCGGCCGTCCACTCGCCGGGAGAGACGGATGCCGAAAGGGTAATCTTTACAAAGAAACGCATCCATTAATTATGTCAGGCCACTTTGGCGATTTTTCGACCCCCCTACCCTCCGCCATTGGCGAGATTTTGCTATAGTTCTCACTTTTCAGAAACTCTAACTTCCTTCTCTGCTGGACAGGGATAAAGAAAAAACATGGAATGCATCCAGCTACTTCTCTCCCCGAGTATGTCGTTAAAGTCGCCTGAGGGATAGGTATCGTCTCCAACATGATGGACCATCTATATGGGCGATGGGCTGATCACCTGTCATGTCACCATGGTTCACCATATCCATCTTGGGACTGTGAATTAGGAGTGGCTGCAAAATTTCTTCTACGGGCGTGATAATATGAGAACTTTTTGCGAAGGAAACTTTGATCTAAGTCCATAATTAATACAGCTTAAGCCCATACGGACAGTGCAAAGAAGTCAAGCATAGACACGAAGCCACTTTGCTACTGAAAAAAAGACTTTATCAGAATGTAAATAAAGCACACAATCATACTCACGTGGCACGGAGAATAGATTGACCAGCATGCCGCAGAGAGGGAAGGACTGGCGGAAGGTGTACGTCACTGAGGACTTCTTCTTGCTGAATATCTTCGTTATTACCAACAGGTCATTGAAGAGGAACACCTGGAAGATAAAACAAGTATTATGTATTACTAGGCTTAGCGACTTTTCTTGACAAACAAAACATTACATTATGCTTTAGTTCGAATTGAGCCATGTTGAAGAAATATTTCCAGAAAATGTCAACATTTCTCCTGCTGCGGGAATCGAGCCTGCGCCACTTGCGTCTCAGCCGTACACTTGCCCGGCATACCACTGATGTCGTCAAATATACTTCCACGATGATCGACTTTGTGATACCTTCACAATATCGTCGGTCCATCTGGTGACGGACCATGCTACTCCAATTTTCCGATCAGTGGCCGCCATTCGAGAAACTTACTCTCCAAAGGTTGTCTGCTCGTCGAGTTATATAAACTGCCCATTGTCACTTCAACTTAGGAGCTATGAGTCAATGATTTTCACATTCCGGATTTCACCGGAAACTTGCTGTACCTACGATTAGACTAGATAAAGTTAACAAATCATTTAAAGAGCAATGTGTACGCTTCTATAACAAAGCGAGATGACAAATTTGTCAGCTAATAAATTAAAAACTCTAATATAACGAAAGCTGTTTAAAAAAGCTTACGTACTATATAATATGCGAATATATAGAAGACAAAACTGCTTGGGACTGAATAATGCTCCAACTCCTTTTATAAACATTATTATAAAGGGATCATTTTCCAATAAAATTGCCAAGCGTGGTTTCTTACCTGTATCTTCCACGCTTGGTCGCGTTACGAACAGTGTAAATGCAACGTAGATTTAAGACGTGTCCAAGTGATCCCCGTGATTTTAAGGAATAAAAATATTTGACTTTGACACTACGTAGGGAAACCATTAGCGTGACCCCAGAACCGTCAACCTAAGACAATTTAGGCAGGGACTTGTCTGTTGACTAACCTCTCGCTGGTGTACTCCAGGGCGTTCCTTCTTGTGTATATCGGGTATCTCGTAGAGCCGGCAGTAGCAGACGAGCCGACGATGGGGTAGCGCTAGGTGAGGCTTCTTGCCCACTATCGTTGCTTGGACCTTCATCACCTGGGAAAAACATAGGATATAATAAAAATAAGATACAAAACAGTAGCTTCCGCCTACGGCTTTGCTTATATATACCATGTCACGCTCATCATCATAACTCCCCCGGTATATACATTTTATTTATTGACTTAAATCTGTTTATAATTATTTTATTCCTTTAGACACACAACGTTACAAACAAAAATAAAACTCAATAAATTTCAATTCTCTACCTATTACGGTTCATGAGATACAGCCCGCTGACAGACGGACGGACGGACAGCGGAGGCTTAGTACTCTTTGGGACCCTTCGGGTATCTAAGTACCCTAAAAATCCCAATTATCTGAATGACATGGTCGCTTCCAGGTCGGAACTCGCTCGACTTGACCCAGTCATATATCTCCGCATATTCCCAATCCTCGACCCCGCATTAGTTTCTACTTAGAGATGTATGTGTTATACAAAAATAGTCCTTATTACCTGAGTGACATGGTCGCTTCCAGGTCGGAACTCGCTCGACTTGACCCGGTCATATATCCCCGCCAGCATATCTCTATCGATATCCCCACAGTCGTCGATGCCGCGCAGGTTTCGTACGAAGTCATCCAGCGACATGCGGGCTTCGGGCTTGAGATTCGGCGTGTGTAGATCTGTGTTCAGCATTATTATAGCGAATGCCAGGACGAATATCTGAAACATTAATATAAATAAATAAATATAAATGTGGACATTTCACACTGCGCCATCTAGCCCCGAACTAAGCAAAGCTTGTACTATGGGAACCAAATGGCTGATAGAATACTTATTTTCATTTTTTTTTGTAAATACATACTTATAATACATGATACTACAACACCCAGACCCGAAAGAAATATTTGCAGAACATATAAACATTTGTCCTGTAGCGGGAATCGAAGCCGCCGAGCAGCCGAGCACCCGCGGCCCCGCCACCGAGGTCAAATAATTAAAGTAATTCAAATTATTGAGATACAAAAATAGATAAAAATTATAGTAAGCCATTTTGGGGAGCTTATTTGTTTAAAGGGAAGTCAAGATTCTCGTAGTCTTGAAAAGTTTTAATAGCAATATCATCATCAAGCTAGTGCCGCAACACATCGAATTTACCTCTAGAAGTACCTAATAGCAGATTAACAAGAACTCTTAACGTTTTTACTTTTGCATAGAAATCTAAACTGAAACCATTCGTAATACAATCTAAATTCCCTTACCGTGTGTAGTGCCTAGCCTCTGAACAAAGTCAGGATTACACACAGTAGCGCTTTGCAAATGCAAATGCCTTCACCAATCGTTCTGTCGCTGCGCCTCGCCGGCCAGCCTTAAGAAATCTAAACTCAAACAGTACGTAATAAGACCTAAATTCCCTTACCGTGTCCTGAGTGCGTAATCGCTGAACAAAGTCAGGGTTGCAGATGCAGTAGCGCCGAGCAAATGCCTCGACCAATCGTTCTATCTTCTGCGCCTCGCCGGGCAGCCTGAAGTGGGCCTGGTATCTTCTGAGAGCCACGTCAACTGCCATCCCTGATAGGTCCAGCTCGTTGACGAAGCATCTGGAGAAAAATACAATAGTTATTATTGGATTGAATGAAATTCTCTGGAGCTTACTGTATCCAGATATCCACTGACTGGTGTTAGAATTATTGTACTAGCTTCAGCGGTTGACACATCCCTAGATTTTTCTACATTCCAAATGAAGATTAACAAGTCGATGTGATTGTAAGCATAAAAAATACAGAAGAAGTAATATGGAGTCAAGTCACATCAGTTCTAGCCAGGTACAAATCATTGCAGATCACGAATAATCACACTAATGCTGTTTGCCGATTGCACCGTACTGCTGGGAAAAGGTTGGAGATCTTCACCTTCTTCCTTTCGAAGGCATCGAATTCAATCCATTTTCTCTTTCAAGAAGGAATAAAAATGCTTACTCTAGAACAGCCATGTTGAAGGGATTCTGCAGATTCCCAAGGTACTCTCCGATCATCTGCTTGCTGAGCCCCTTCCGCGTGATCAGGAACCTGGCAACTCCTCGCGGAGAGTTCTCGAGGAACCCTCGCGCCATCAGGTACGCTATGCCACGCTCTGGCTTCTTGTTGAAGAGATTCAGGCCCACGCGATACTGACGCTTGCGCACCGTTTCTGACACCTGGAAGGAGAAAAGGTATGAAATCTGCTGGAGCAGTCATTATCTATGGTCGGAGTTCGTTGCTAGATTAAGAATAAAAACTGGGCCCAGATCGGGATGGATTCAGTCACTATTAAACTATTTATGGATGCATTGTATCAGCTATTGCAGGTATACAATTATCTGGTCATTGACTTGAAGCTGGATGACTAAAAAATACCAGTGGCAGAAGACAGTAACGAACTAATGATAGCTACCAGAAATGTGGTCCTTGGATTAATTGCAAAGCAAACACAGTTTCTTCCGACAATGAATTACCAGCTCTCCTGGATTCTTACCTTCTGTGGCTGATGATGGTCATGCTTGGGCCGGCAGCAGACAGCAGGTGGCTCGTAGTACGGGGGAGCGTCCTGACGCTTCCACACGGCGTAGCTGTCTCCCGGACCAGGGTATATTGGACCCGACGCCGAGGAGGTGCGCTGATGCTGCTGGAAGTGCTGCTCTTGGATCAGGACGTGGGGCTCCTGGAGTAGGTTCATCATTATTTACAGGCCTCGATGAATGCAGTAGTGAACAGATGAAACGAACTGCTTGTGAGGTTGTCATAAAAAGGGTTAGGGCAGATGTAGATGATTTAGTTGTAATGGCATGTTTTGTTTCTATCTTATGATTCTCTTGTGTTACAATCAATCTAGTCGTGTCACTAGTTCCTTCCAACCAGTAAGCTTCAGATGCTTCTTTCGTGAACTTGACATATGTTTTCAAACTTTAATGAAGATTATTGTATTGATCAATTATATTATATTCTACAACCCGAATCCACAAGAGTGACTCTGCCCATGCAGACGATTCTTTGGGAAATGTTCACAATAATTATTATCTTAGCATTCAATCCTTTTTACTATTTTATCTAATATGATTTTCTGTCTACTTAGCGAGAAAGAAAACTTGGATTAGATAAGTAAATGGTAAAATATCTTACAGGTGCCCTCGGCTGGTAAGGCTGATGATAATGATGCCGGTGCTCCTGTGATGATGATGATGACGAGGACTGAACCGAGGACATTGACCCGCCTCGCACCGCGCCGCAGTCCGCCCTGCGAAGGGACACTGGGCTTTCCGCGCTGGAAAAAAAGTTGAAATTTCAGTTCAAACAATACAGTAACAAATTAAATACACATAAAAACAGAGAGCCAATTAAAGGTTTTCACGTGTAAAAACATTTTACAACACAACACGGTCATGAACAATTACAAAGAAAGAAAAGCAAGCTTTGCCTACAAAAAACTCTTTAACTCTTTGCTTAACCGCTGTCTGGCTGAATTAACACTCTTATGGAATAAATCAAAATCCAAGCACTTACCTACACAGCTCATTGAAATCATTACTTACTTGTCACAAGAAATAACTGTAATTAGTCAACTACAGGAGTGTAAATGGGAGGATTTGATCTTAAAGATCTAGGTGGAGCATTCAATGCTATTTTGCCAAGCAGTTCATATATAATATCACGCCCGTATAGCTAATGGAGTGGGCAGAGCCACAAAACATAAGAAAACTTGCGGCCACTCCTGATTCAAAATCCCAAGATGGATATGAACCATGGTGACAGGTGATCAAGCAGTTCATTTCTAGAAGTTTATAATTTTGACGATGTCTAAATAAGTAAGATTTCTCTCGTAGCTCCTCCTCTTAAAACAAAGACATAGGGTGCATACTTGAGTGTGATACTGCTGGTCCGTTTTGGCACTTCGGGCGGTAACCTCCTGGCGTTCGCAGCTTGTATAGCAGCCAACTGCTGCTGCTGCCTCGCCGTCGGCGAAGACAGCGGCTTCCCGCCTGATGATAGGAGATTACCGTAGATCGGACCTGGAAAATTTAATCATGGTACAAATACATAAAGATTATCTGGTCTGGGTGTTGCGGTACCATGCTGCCCTCCTAGTGAAGAACGCAGTAACCATGTCAAACGTTTTGATACGTGAGTGAGAACAGAATGTTGTATTTTGTTGGGCGATTCCGAATACCTATCTAACTATTTTTTGTCAAAAATGCTAGTTACTGCGTTCTTTACTAGGAGGGCAGCATGGTACTCGTAGTTTCTGATACCCACGACACAGAGAATCCTAGTGTGGGGTCAGGACTATGTATGTGACTGTTGGGTGTTATTTATTTATTTATTTATCTACGCCCGTATCTAATGGAGTGGGCAAAGAAACAAGTAATCATAAGAAAACTTGCAGCCACTTCTGATTGAAAGTCTCAAGATGGATAAGGTGAACCATGGTAATTTTGGAGAGGATACTATCCTTTAGTCGACTTTTACGACATGCTCGGGGAGAGAAGCAGCTGGACGCATTCTATGTTTTTTCTTTACTCCCAGTCCAGCAGTAAATGTATATATGCAGAGTATGCAAACATTTTTCTCGCAGCGGGAATCGAAGCCGCGCCTCTTGCGACTCAACCGAGCACACGCTCGCCACGCGACAATGGTCGTCGATGTTATGTTGAGTGCTGGGCAAAATAAAAAATCGGCCAAGTGTGAGTCGAATTCGCACACGAAGGGTTCTGTATAATCGGGTTCATAAATGTTTCTTGTATGGGGCCTCCCCTTTTATTTTAGGGGTTGCGCACGGGTAAGAGAAGTAAGAGCACAAGAAAGGTTCCGGTATCTGCTCTAGTTAAAAAAATAAGTGATGATTATAAATTACTCACCAGTATTATTCATTAATTGGTGGTTGTGGAGAGATTCATTGTGGGATGAGGACGTCGATATATTGGTCACGGATCCGCTGACAGAGCAATTGCATACCTGCAAAAAAACATAATTTAAAACATACATACATATTATCACGCACATATCTCTAACGGGGTGGGCAGAGCTGCAAGTAATTATAAAAAAACTTGCAGCCACTCCTGATTCAAAGTCGCAATTTGGATACGTATTTTAATCATTTAACTAATAATAAAAAAACTGGTCAAGTCGCGTCGAATTCGCTTACAAAGGGCCATCGTACATAAAAAAAATGATTCTTGTTACGGGCCTCCCTTTTATATATTTATTATTTGTTGTTATAACGGCAGTAGAAACACACACTTGGGTAAAATTTCAACTCTCTACCTATTACGGTTCATGAGATCCAGCCCTCTGATAGACGGACAGACGGACAGCGAAGGCTTAGTAATAGGGTCCCGTGGGCATCATTCGGGTACCGAACCCTAAAAATACGAATGTTGGTAGTATGCTTGTTGCTAACAAACATACTACATGACATAGAATGCGTCCAGATGCTTCTTTCCCCGAGCATGTCGTAAAAGTCGACTAAGGGATAGTATCCTCCAACATGATGGGATACAATAAGCAAGTATTCCTAAGGAGGCTTGACGTCAGGCAGGCGGCCGATCATAAAACACCTTAGCCAAAACTCTTACACCATGATCCAAAGATCATGCTGTGCCGACCCCACATAGAGTGGGATAAGGGCAGGAAGATGATGATGATGTTTGTTGCTGAATAACGCCGTGACGGCTCAAAAGACATGAAACTTGAAATTACGTAGTATATGATTTGGAAATGCTGATACTACTATTTACCTGGGGTACTATGCAAGTGAAGCCATGATTAAAAGCTATAAGCTCCCAAACCGGCATATCGTAGAAACTAAAAAAAGTTCGGAGACATGTATCATACGCACAACAGGATCCTTTTGAGGATCACTTTAATCCTTTTACCACACTGATCCGGAAGAGCTTGTGACACAATTACCTTAAACTTTAAGGTATCATTGTCAATGCCAATACTTTAAGCCTTAAATTGCAAAAATGCAAAAGTGTACAACAAGAGTTTAAGTAAGGCGGCGATTAGAGGAATGGTCTGCCTTAAATAAATAAATATTGATGTACATTTGACACAGCGCCATCTAGCCCCAAATAAAGCAAAGTTTGTACGGAACTAGGTAGCTTAATAAATGGTGCGGGAGTGGAGAGAATTAATTGATGAAATCTATGGAGCTAAATGAATTTCTTAGTCAACTTACCCTATTTACTATATATTTCGTAGAACCGAACCTCCAGAGCCTGATACGTTTCACTCTTCTCAAAACCGTCACATTTTCATGCATTTTTTATTTACTTTTCTTAATATCAATGATTATCTTATCAGGACGTCATACCTCGACGATGTCACATGTAATACTGATAAAATTGATAAGAAAGATCTTACAAGCTGCGAGACTGTCAAAATATAACCCTAATTGCGATGGAGATAAGGTTGATTTTCGTAACTGTTTTAGTTCTAATTCTTATGCATGTACGTAGTAATTAGAAAATGAGCCAACATTCTTTCAGCCATCACGGAATCTCAGATAAAATCTCCACTCTCCATTATAAAAACGTGGACATGGCATAATACTACGATCTATACAGTCCCGTGACATCTGTCGGATCGGGATAAGTACTTGAATAAGTAATTCAGACATTCCATTCGAAAGATATCACGAGTTTAAAAATGTAAGTTTTAGAAAAAAGTGAGTGTGTAAAAATTATATAATTTTTGAAATTTTTGTTAAATACCCGTGCGAAGCCGGGGCGGGCTGCTAGTGTATTATAAGTATGTATTAACAAAAAAAATATGTATGCCGGCCATTTGGTTCGCATAGTACGAGCTTTGCTTAGTTTGGGACTAGATGGCGCTGTGTGAAATGTCCACAAATATTTATTATTTATTTTATTTTACTTTACACAGTCACCAATGGATGGCTTCCAAAGTTAGTAGACGGTGGCTCATAGCATTTATTGAACTAATTAAAAACTATCGTAGTAGCGGTAGCACTGAGCACTTTTTAGGTATTCATCTCCGTCAATACCTCTGAAAGATGTTACTAGCCACGGTAAGAAAATAGCGACGGTTTTTCAACAGAAGCGACGCATTCTAGAGCATCCCTATTCGATGGCCCAGGGGTGGCAAGTATGCCCATTTTAGGACATTTGCTAGTTACTGCGTTCTTCACTAGGAGGGCAGAGCTGCCCTTAGCTGCATATATTTGGTTAGTGAAGCGTACTAACTTGAAAGCTACATACGCCGCTGTCTGCATCGCGGTGGTGTGGCATGTCGTTCGCGATCATGTGGATTTGATGCGCGGATTGTTGTACGCGCGCCACCATCGCCTCCACCTCACTCGACGTGTCCATTTGTAAATGGTTACTGAAAAAAGGAACAAGTTAAATTAGCATCCGTTAAGACCAGCCAAACTTCTCTGCTGGACTGGGAGTAAAGAAAAAACATTGAATGCGTCCAGCTGCTTCTCTCCCCGAGCATGTCGTAAAAGTCGACTAAGGGATAGTATCCTCCAACATGATGAGATACAATAAGCAAGTATTCTCAAGGAGGGTTGACGTCAGGCAGGCGGCCGGTCATAAAACACCTTAGCCACTTGGATCATGTGCTGACCCCACATAGAGTGGATAAGGGCAGGAATATGATGATAAGACCAGCCATTTGGTGGCCAAAATGGAGAATAGAATAATCTTTATTGTAAACTGTTGAAAGTAAAATTTGTTAGGTATAATAATACAAACAGTTTGTACTTTTCGGACGTACCTAGAATCAGTCAGACAAATCAGTACAAAACAATTCAGAAAGAACATTAAAAAAAACAACAAAGGTACCTAGTTGAGTTATTGGCATCTCAAAACTTAAACTACGGTGATTCATTAAAAAAATCTTCCATATTGTAGAACACTTTAGATACAAGCCAGTTCTTCAGTTTGTTACGGATAAATGATGAATAAAGACGGTGAAGTGAGATTCAGATTCGCACAGGAAGAGTTCTGCACCTTCGTCCATGTACATAAATGTTTCCTTGTATGCCACCAATTATAGGTGGCAGCACGTGTCCTTTTAAAATAAAGCAAAAAAAATGCAAAATGAAACATGTCTCT
Organism: Scotopteryx bipunctaria; assembly: GCA_949320045.1. Classification (NCBI taxonomy): domain Eukaryota; kingdom Metazoa; phylum Arthropoda; class Insecta; order Lepidoptera; family Geometridae; genus Scotopteryx; species Scotopteryx bipunctaria. The sequence continues at coordinate 4,403,479 of OX439465.1, forward strand.
TATAATATGAGCACCCCCTTGTTTTAATTTAATTATTATTTCGTACAGATATATAGAAAAACACTATAAAAATGTGCAAAAATTCACTCGACCCATCCAATTAGTGACTTTTTAATCTCCTGGGCTATCCAAAAGAGTTAAAAGTGCCTGTGTGTCTATATCCAACTTGGATAATATTATGGGTTATAGTATAAATACGGTCATGAAAAGTTCGGTGTGTTGCAACTTTGTTACGTAAAATGAAGCAAGTTTTGATACTCTTTGAAAGGACAGATTTATTGTTGTGTAACTCCCAAACTTAGCTTGTAAATGGTTGAAAGAGTTACCATTCAAACAAACGAAATCCAAACAGGTACTTTTAAAAAGCGGAAACAAAATCGGCGTTGAGCACTTACCTCATGTCCATATCATGGCGTTCCCTTAACGACATAGAACGCATGGGTCTGGTGAGACCCAGGGCCTTCTCCACGCCACCAGGACTCTTCTGGAGAAGCGTGTTTGCGTAGATATCATTACCTGAAAACGTCAAGAGTAACATTTAGTTTGTAGGTATGGATGTTTGTTACTCTTTCACGCCTAAACGGTTGAACGGATTTGAATGAAACTTAGAATATACATAGTACATGTGCTGGATTAACATATAGGCTATTTTTTATCCGGGTACCACGCGAGCAAAGCCGCGGGCGGCAGCTAGTGGTTAATAAATAAGGTCACTCTATAAACTCTAAACTCACCAGTCTATACGAAATCTGTCGAGTTCTATAATAGCTTGATCGATTGAGAATAGCAAATCACTACGTCAGACAACGAAACTGTCTAACTATCTATCTAGCCAGTCGTGTCACTAGTTCTTTCGCACCAGTGTGGTGAAAGGATTTAAAGTGCGCCTCAAAGCTTCGTGATCTTGACACATACATATCTTCAAACTTTATAGGTTCTACGATATGCCGGTTACCTCACGATGTTTTCCTTCACCTTTTGAGAGTACTGGTTATAGCGCACATAAATTTTTCAAACAGAAAATCCATTGGTGCACGACCAAATTTGTACCCATGACTGATTTGAACATTACATCAACAGTGCTCTCAATTGTCTACAACCAGGATAGAATCAGTTGGCGTCATTAGAACATATAATATTATGTTACTTGACCACTGCCAATCTTGAAGTCTAATGATCTCATAACCAGATGATGCAGTTCTTTTATTTTTTATTTCACTTCATATTTTTTTTAGTAGTAATATAATTTATAGATAGATTATTTATCTATTTAAACATAACCAACTCCCATGTTTAGGAGGTCACAGTTTCAAAACATTTGCAGTCTCATCGTTTTACTTGTAAAATTTGTCCAACTTGTTCCGTTCTGAATAAACATGTTTTTTTTTATTCTATGGGGGTTTTCTCACCATTGACTAGCTGCCCATGTTCCGGGCCGTCTACCATTCGCCTGGTAGTGGAGTCTGCTGCCTTCGCCATCGCCGTGATGGCACTGAACTTCTTCAAGAGCTGGCGTCGTCGGAACGCACGCTGGATGGTCACCGCTGCCCTCCTGGCGCGAAGACCACCGTATCTTCTCTCGAGGATCTCAACTTGCTTGTCAAGGAGGTCTTGGGACATCTCATAACGGCTGGAATATGATGTTTTATATTAAGATGGATGTAAAATTTACTTATCTTAAGTATTTAAGGAGGGTTCTCAAATTTGTGAATTTTGTAGGGGATTTTGAGCTGAATGTCGAAATGTGGGTTTATGCGTCAAGTAGTAAAAGCGTTGTTTTTATGGTGCTAACTGTGCCACTTTCACTGTGTTTTATGAATCTGCTTAGCTGAATTTGATAGAACTGCATGATTTTCTAAAAACTACTGAAAAGAAACGAAAGAATTCAGATCCAGATGCTTCGTTTCTTACATAAATACTTTCTCACAATAGATTTAAAACGTCAACGGTCTAAATAAAAGAAATGTTTTAGAAGAAACTGCTGATGCGTACTTTTTTAGTATTAAGTAATAAGTTAGTTTTGAATACATGCTTTTAGTAATTCAGAAAAACTTTGTGAGAATCAAGTCAAGGAGGATTACGATTGAATTTAGACAAGGGTCCACCCACTTTAATTCTATACGTTTTTAATCAATAAACCGTTAAAACTCACTGATTAAATTCAAAATCGATTTCATGCGTGCAAGTGGACCAAGGTCTCATTGAATTATGATTTTATCATGCGTATTTTTTTTTTTCAATTCAAGTGAAAGTAAGTCAAGGACAGTTAAGTGTTATCTAATCAAAGGGTTCACATGACAAGCTTCAGGTTTCGCTGACATACCCTCTAGTCAATTTGCCCCTTTTTTGGGGTGATGGATCTTTTTGCTTTATCCCGCTGGTGCCTATGAGAGATACGTCTGTGCCTCGCCTATGGAATTTTGTAAAATGTTACAAAATTTACAAATAACACACAAGATGGCTAGAATAGAACAATACAGCGCTGTTAGAGTTGCTCTCAATAGAGAAGGGATGAGACCTACCTTATTTGATAGAACTTAGATAGTGCCTAAAATATGGTGTTCCAAATCAAACTTATACTCTTAGTACTTTTGAAATAGTACATTCGAAACAGCTCTATCTAATAAGGTTCACATCTCACAACGCGTTTTGGACTAACCCGCCTCTTCCAAAGTAAAGAAAACTTACATTTCATTTGAGAAATAAAATCGAATAAAACAAATTAACATAACTCAGGTTCACTGTTCACAGGCAACAATAAACTAAAGTAGGTAATTTCAAATTGTCAACACGTAATTCACCATTGAATTACTCATAACTATTGATCATCCGAAGAGCTACAGTTATTTTATCCTGATTCCTGTTAGTCACAACACCATCTGTGCGAAGGTATTTACAAAAGCTGTGTACAAGTGCAGTGTTTATGAAAATAAATAGTCATAAAAACCTACATTTGACCATGCGATAATCTTACTCCATTTTGTTTTCATATCACTTCAATAAATTTACGAATCTAGTTAAATTTACGAATCTAGTCATAACCACGCTTCAGGGGATCAGTATAGCACCTACGTTTTAGCGGTCCCTTATTACCCTTGATCTACTATAGTTTGATGTTCAAATTATATGTACCGAATGTTAATTGTACCCCGACCTGCCTATTTAGAATATCAAAGCCGCACAGGACTTCGGAGTTAATTGAAAGCTTTTCAATGGATCAGCGTGGATCTCGGAGTCCATTATAAGATTTGAGTTCGCATTAGAGTCAAATTTATGAAGACCAAGTCACAAGCCAGACTCCAGCCAGATCTTTGGAACGATGGAAATTGAAGACGTCATGACCACAGGTTGAAATGGCCACTTACTTTACAGTTTCAAGTTTGAAGCATCGATGCTCCAACAGTCGCTGCTTCTAGACAACGTACTTCAAAGAGAGAAGAATCAATATAATGTGCTTACCTCTCCACAGATCTGTTGTTGTGGACAGCCATTCCAAAGCCCTCTGGCGGCGCGGCAATGTACAGCGGCGGCGCCGGCTCGTTCGCGGGGCAGAGCCCAGCGCCCGTCGACGCGTTCGAAGTCGACGAGCATGACGAATTTGAGTGGTTTAGTGCTGGAAATAATAATTTGTTGGAGTAATAAAAGATAGCCCTCTAAATGATGGCCCGAGATTGTAAAGTGATGGGTGGAAAGAGGCAACACTAAATCCTACTAATATTATAAACGCGAAAGTTTCTAAGTATGGATGTATGGATGTTTGGTTACTCTTTCACGCCTAAACGGCTGAACGTATTTGAATTTAAATATTTTTTTGAGGACATATCATCGTAAATAAATTGAGAAGGCCTACTTCTTCAGGCTGATTGAATGATGATGGATTATTTTTTTGACTAGGTATTGCTTTAATGTAATTTCAAGACACTGCAATTCTTCATTTCTATATGATTCTTGACAATCGAGGGCTAGGCACACAAGGTCGGGGGAAAAGCTAGGAAGTGAAGGGCGTCATGAACATTAATAAATTCCCCTAATGTCTCAAATCATTGAGTTCAATTTTGCCAAAGGATGTACTGCATTTGACCTACATACCTGGCAGAGGTCTATGCACGGAAGTGACGTATCTGTTGCCGTCCATGTAGCCCCGGTCGGGCTCAGCGGTGTGGGCATGGTGGCTGTGGATCCCGTGCTGGTGAGTGTAGAAGCCGTCTGGTGGATGCAACGGGACGCCCCCGCCGCCCTCCTCTTCGTCGACCTTTTGGGAGAAGCTGTGGACAAAAGAAAACATCTGATCAGTTACTGTATTCATTAACCTTTTGGAATAACTCTTTGGAACACTGATCTTGTTCTGTTCATCATTGATTTGTTTGTTTTTTTTTTTATTTTTGTTCTGGAGGCAGGCGTTGATTCTGCTACAGTTTTTATTTTTGCAGTTGTCAGTGTCATTTGTTTTATGTACCTTTATTGTTTTTGTTCCAAATTTATTTTTAATTTTGAACAGAAAATGTTGAATGGGAGACTACGCTGAAAATGTTTTCCGGTAGTCTCCTATAGTTGTTGTATGCTTAGTGTGTCGCAAAGTCGCAAAGAAACGATCACTTTGTCAATCCTATACATTTTACAGCAGCTTCTATCGACTTTGTAAGTCACTTGGCTACAGATCTTTCATAATAAATCAGGGTAACGCGGTCCAAGTTCCACTGATTGAATACCGACGATATTCACAAAAGCTTTCTCACATTTAAAAAGTAATTCAATGCTGTTTTTTGGACCGTTAAACCTGAAAAAAAAAACCAAATTATATCCCGCCATCCTGACGTAAATTGCAAATTGTATTCTTTGAGAACAGAGTGAGTATTTAGTAAAATCGTCCGTCCAAAGTTTCAAAGTACATTCCAGACAAGTATATAGGATTGTTAGCTTGACCTACATTCAATCGGGAAAACTTATCTGGATAGAAATATATCATGCTTCTTATCAATAACATCCCATATATCCAGTCTTCGATATGTATTAATAAATATATAAAAAGAAAAGGTATGTGTGTACATCTTAGCTGGTTCTTGAAACTTGAATTCACCTGAAAAGATTTATATGTAAGCATAATTTTTTGCAGTGTAGGTATTTTTTGAAATCATATTTCGTATTGGGATATAAATAAATATGGGTTTAACTTTTACCCACAGAGATAAGGTTTCTGGCAAGTGTAACCGGCGGTATTTTCTAGTTCATGATATTGCGACACAAAACTACGGGTATCTCGATCAAATATTTGCTCAGCACAGGATATCTGGGACACAAGAAGTTGGCAAACAGCCTGGTTTCTTCTATTGTCATCCTTTTCACTCCCATTAGGAGAATAAAGGATAGAACGGGACGTAGCCCCCTTTACGGTTTAAAAGAGCAATTAAAATCTTAGTTTCGCTGTGAAAATGGCACGTGTGGATTACAGAAGATACCATACTTACCGTTATTGTTATGGCTTCGTTTTCTATTTCAGATAAGAAAGGTACCTAATGGTAGACTTAAGCTTGATTAAAGTATCCACTATCAGATAGCAAGGTGTCTAACAGATGCTGAAAGCCTATTTTCACCCTCACGTCTTTGAGATTCGTGAATATTCATGATGGAACCTCACTAAATCTTTAAACTATTTCTCAAGACCATTTTCAGGGCCTCCCTGGGCCACCATAACCTCAATCTACCCAAGAATTAACCAATGATACTGCGGAAGTAAAGACAAAACGATTTAACCTCAGAGTTATCGACAGTTCTGCTCGTTCTGATGCGTCAAAACTGCTTATTCATCATCATCATCATCATCATCATCATCATCATCATCATCATCATCATCAGCATATACCAGTCCACTTCTGGACATAGGCCTCCCCTAATGAGCGCCATCGCGTCCCATCTTCAAATTAACTCATCCAATCTCTGCCAGCAGGTTATAGTAATAATATATCTATTACTTGAAGAATCGTGCAGTTTTATAATCTACAAAGGACAAAACACAATGAGGTAAACAACAGTTAGAATCCACATTTCCTTGACAATGACTGACCGGGGCGGTCGACCGTGTCCGCGCCAGAGCACGAATCAGTAGGTACGGTCCGGAAGGCAGAGCGTGACGTGTAGGTGCCCATTACATAGCTACAAGTAGACTAGCTGTACTGTGACGGTCACTGAATCAGGGCTCATTGCAAGCTCTTTGATATTAATCATAATAGAGGCTTATCACTACATAGTATAAAACAAAGTCGCTTCCCGTCTGTCTGTCCCTATGTATGCTTAGATCTTTAAAACTACGCAACGGATTTTAATGCGGTTTTTTTTATTAGATAGAGTGATTCAAGAGGAAGGTTTATATGTTTAATACATGCATAATATAGTAGAGGAACACTGATAATTTTAGAGGTTTCTAATGTGATGTCGTAATAAACACAATTTAATTGCAAACGTTGAACCCTACGAGATAGATCAAAATAATGTACTACAGTATTGTACACCTTAAAAGGTCTACAAAAAAATCCGCGATGGTATATGTCTATCCCCGCGCGAAGCCGGGGCAGGTCGCTAGTAACTAAGATATAATGCGATGACGAAACAGATGACCATCAACCACCACTGAAATCGATGCCCTAACTTCAAGACCTAGGTATTCACAAGCTTCTGTCCTCTTCGTTCCTATGTACCACAGTAAAAAGGTAGCCTAATACATATTTATTAAAAGTCAAAAACTAAATATATTCCAAGTTTCATATTATACATAAATGGAACCGGATTAAGATACACAAGTTAAAATGACTACGCAGTTTCTAGTAATAATCGAATTAACACAAAAGCTGAAAGCACGTCGGCATTGTCACGACGGTGATAGAGAAAGTAAATACCATACAATTTAGTATAGTTAGCGTTCCGGCTATATCTACAGATATCTTACTAAATAATGGTCCAAATCGGTGTCTAGAAAACGGAACCGAAGACAGAAATATGTCATCGGGAAATCTCAACTTTCGTTCCAACCTATGCAATTTTATGTACGAGAAGTTTAAAATGTGGAAGTCCGAAAGAATTTTCAGAGAGCCATTTTAAATTACGTAGGTTTCTGTGAGTTTTAAAACCCTCTGTAGAATGGCTTCAGATTTACTTACACTTTGGGATAAATACGGACTTCAAAGTCTTTATTAAAACCGCCCTTAAATTCTCTCTCTCCTTATTTAAATTGCTTTAAAAACTTTGTCTTTACGTTTTAAAACTAGAAAATAACCGCAAATATTTACATAGACGGATATTTTGTAAATTTTATTCTCTGAGACAGTAATTTAGAATTTTATGCATGCAGGTTTTGTAACCCACAAAGCATTGTCAAGTTACGACACAGACTTTAGGTGAAAGTGGGATTGTATCATTGCATTATAGTGTGGACTAAGAACATGAGCAAAGATAAGGAAGAGAAAGACAGAGGTCCACCACCAGTGGGTTCGTATTTTTTCGTAAACACCAACAGAATAAAAATTGGGTAATTGTTTTGCCAGCAAAACACTGGATATAGCTCTTTTCTAGCCCCTCGTCTATTCTCATCTTAAATTAAACTCGCTTGCCGTATACAAAATTCTTAAGAGGGCCTAGATTCTGCATCAAAAGGATTCAGAAAATGCTATAACGACGATATTTTGCTTATTCCGAGACCCAACGCAATAGCAATATCAGCTGTACTGAAGTTTAGTAGAAATCGGCAATAACAGTTCGTTACAAAGTTTCAACTGTTTGTAGCGCCTCAAGCGTCTTTCAAAAGAGCTTCTCAACTACCTACCTAGGTGTTGAATACTGCAGTTACTAATGAAATATTTTCAATGTAGCTTCAAGGTAAAGAAAATTTCATTTTAGTAGCAACGTTTACGCTACTATAAGCGATTTCCTGTTTTGTATCCATAATGCCAGCGCTTAAAACTTCTTTATGAATCACTAGCAATACCCCGCGGTATTACTCTTTTTAAATCCTTTGGGGTGGAATTATCAAAATCCTTTATTGTTTCTAGGGGCTTTGTATTGAATTTCAGTTAGCCAGTCAATTAGCTAATTACAGTTTCATATATTCAAAAGAAAATTTTTAGATGTGATTTTTAAAAAGGAATCATGTATTTAGACGGATATTTTTGCTGCTGGTATGGTATTTTTGCAGTTCGCCGATATCAGCATAAAAAGATTAAAAACTAGAGAATCTTATATTATAAGAATCTTTGTCCTGACTGACTGACTGACTGACTGACTGACTGACAGACAACGCACAGCCTAAACCGCTGGACGTAGAGACTTGAAATTTTCAGTGTAGGTAAACCTTGGTACGTAGGGGTGTACTAAGAAGGGATTTTTCAAAATTTAACCTCTAAAGGGGTGAAGAGGGATGAAAACCTGGAATCAATTTTTGGTCTAAAACTGCACATAACCTATATCAAATTAAAGAGCCGATTTTTCTCATTTAGTTGATGTCATAATTAATTACCTGTAAATTCTTTATTTTTGGCATGTTTTTCATGAAAAATAGAATACTTTTATTTCGACATTATGACAGCGATGATACCACAGATTAGTAATAGATGATACAAAACATATGGAAAAGGAATTGTCAATGTCAAATTACACTACATTCATTAGCGTCTAAAAAAATGTTGCAATAACTATGCAATAACTATCAGAACTATGTATGTGACTGTTGGGTGTTATTTATTTATTATTTATTTATTTATAATATTTTGGACTGTTAACACTGCAGGTGGGTTACTATGTAGTCTTAGAGCAGGGCAGTAGTTGAACTGCTCGACTTTTTTGTGCTTATTTGTTCTGCATAAGGTTCAAAATGGCACAAAAAAGTCGGGCAGTTCAAATACTGCTCTACTAGGTACCTACGTGTGCTGGAATGGGACATAGGGTACTTTTTATCTGGGTACCGCGTGAGCGAAGTCGCGGGCGGCTGCTAGTCTATGAATATATTTAGCCCGATGTTCATATGTACGTTACGTAGTGCCCGAGTGTGATGTGTGAAATTTAGTCAGGCACCGAGTTTCCGAATCCCATTTTAGAAGTACATAGATGGCTATGCTCTAGCATGCAATACGCCAGTTTGTGGTATAGTTCAGCCTGAGGGCGTGCGACATATCCAAACGTTATTAACACTGTGAAGCTAGTTGCTCTGAATTTTCAATTCTTGCGGTCAAACTGTTATTTTTAGTTTCATGTTAACGAGATCCTTTGTAGCTGTTTTACTTTCATTTGGTTAGTGATCGTCACAGTTTAGATACTAGAACAGGTCAATTACAAAAGGTAGAATACAATTAAGACAGAATTATTCCTTCTGAAAATTTGAACATATTTTGTGGAGGAAGAAAAATTCTTAAATGCTCGGTTCTCTAAAACTCGAATGCTACAAGTTACGGAATCCCTAGATTGCAACTTTCAAGTAACAAATGTGAATCAAATCGAAATAAATATTGCAACGGAGGCAAGAGTTCTAAGAAAAGTTCTGTGAAACTGGAAAAAATAAAAAGCAGAGTAAAATATATAGACCAAGTTTCGTCACCTACTTTTTATGTAAACTCGAGAGCTAATAAACTCTGTCTTGCGGAAAAGACATTGGCATTTTACGACGTAGATGCAAAAGTGCATTAGCTTTGAAATATGATGTTACAAACTAGGTTACTTGAAAATGTTCTGGCTTCTGTAAAACTGAGCTTAAAGATAAATACATAAGACGGTTAAGTAACTACTTGATGTTCTGAAAAATGTTTCCTTCAAGTGTCACTTTCAGTTCTTTGTGATACTTATACTTTAGTCAAACTGGAGAATTAGCAAACTGAAGTGGCAGTGGGCTGGTCATATCTGCCGAAGAACCGACAACCGCTGGGATAAACGAGTTCTTGATTGGAGACCGCGACTCGGCAAACGTAATGTAGGACGCCCTCCGGCTAGGTGGAGTGACGATCTGCGAAAGGCCGCTGGTAGAGACTGGATTCGTCAAGCCGAAGATATGGCACAATGGCGTAGATCACATAAATTTTAGTTCTTACCGAACTAGGAAGGGAAATTAATTAAAAAAATGATCATTATAATACGTAAACTACATATAGTAAATTTATTAATTAACAGTAATACCTACACCACCACGATAGAAAAAATGGAAGTAAAATTCAAAAATTTAAATAAGAACAAATTTAATAAAACCAGAATTTAAACTTTATAATTGATGTAGAATAAAACCAAAATGTAGTTTCCGGCACAATCGTGTACGAGTGTACAAACTAGAGACGTAGTTACCGAAACTTTTGCATTTGTAATGTGGGAACTGCGCGAAATCGAGATGTTTACCGCTGTAGATTGCGGATTTGTGGAAATCGCTGCACCAAATATCAAGTTTAACAATAAACTTGAAACTCCTACTAATATTTCAGATACTTTATATTGGTTTCTAACCCGTGACCAAGGCTGTACAAGTCGAAGTTTCGTATCTATATATTGCGAGAAATATATCGTATGAAAAAAAAGCTTGATAAGCGTAACTAAGCGTGGAAATATCAGTCAGGCTATAGCCATTGTTATTAAAGCTGTTTTACATTTGTAGCCTTAAGCATAAGCCCACAAGACAAGGACAATTCAAAAAGCTTACAAGGTAAGGCACCTCCATTTTAACTTGACCACCTTCCACATTATCTGTGATTCAAAACACTACTAGTACACAATAACACTGTCGTTGGAATACATAATACTGCAAAGTTTTAAGAGTTTCCTTAAACAAAGCAAACCAATTATCCCGTCAAGCTCTTGTTTTGGACGGAAGCCAGACTGAGCTGATACGCTTGCTTACTCAACGAAAACCTCAGTGAAATAACATACTCCATATTTTGGCGCGTATTCTACTCGTCTATTACATCACATGGCATGTCGCATTCGAATCACAATAATTTCTGGAGGATAAAATTCGACCTTCTCTGCTGGACTGGGAGTAAAGAAATAACATAGAATGCGTCGACTAAGGGATAGTATCCTCTCCAACATGATGAGATACAATAAGCAAGTATTCCCAAGGAGGGTTGACGTCAGGCAGGCGACCGGTCATAAAACACCTTAGCCAAAACTCTTACACCGTCCAAAGATCATGGTGTGTCAACCGCACATGGAGTGGGATAAGGGCAGGAAGATGATGATGAAAATTCGACGAAGAAAACAACTTCGTAAAACATCATAATTTTTCTTTTTCCAAACGCGCAGCCAGTACGAATCTTCATAAGAAGTGAATTACCTCGCGTCTCCCACAAATGTTTACGTGTCGCTTCTCTGCCACGCCAGCTAAAATACACAAAACCTGCAGAAAACCGTCGAAATTTACAAAGCTTTGTTTATAAAACCCCGCAATCCGGCTCGTAGGCATTTGCTCAGTGTAATAACCTACAATTTTTCGCCAGAAACTAGGTCGGGTCTGCAACCATTCAGGCGTATTAATCAAGTCGGCAACTGAATGGAGGACAGGATAGGGCTGCTGGCTTCAGGCACTTCCAAGAAAGCTGCGGCTTGAGTTAAATTAAATTTATATTGCAAAATCAAGAAATTTCTTGATAAGATTTTTGCTCGAGTTGGACGTCAGATAATTTGAATGAATCGAACTAAAGAGGACTTTTAGAGATTAATCTAGGAATATTCAATGCACAAATTCATATTTTTTTAGCTAGAAATGTATCGATTTTAGCCAAAAGGTGAATTTAATTAGAAAAAGTATCAGTTAAACCTGAACCAGTTCAAACCGATCTCAAACTATATTACGCGCGAACAGGAGCGAAGTTTTAATAATACTGGACACTCAACAATATAGCAAATATCACAGCTCCGAGCAACCCTGCCCGCCTACCCCACAAACGACAATAGGGGGATGTTGCGCTCCATTTGACAAATAAACTGCACTAGTATACTTAGTACTTGGTTTACCCACTTCCGAAGTTTGAAAAATATCCACTAATGATACCCTACCCTTTGTTCTGGCAAATTGTGGTGGATTGTATTTTCCTCGGGTAAAAGGTTTGACTACGGTATAAGTTTCGTATTTCGCTTGATTGGTCTAGGAGCCTGGAGATTATGCTCGCATTATCTAAATATATAAAGACGACCTCGGTGGCTTGGCGGGCGAGTGTTCGGCTGAGACGCAAGGGTTCGATTCCCGCTACGGGAGAATGGTGTAAGGGTGCACTAAGAAATTAATTGCCGAAATTAAACTTTTAGTGGACACAGCAGGAGGATGAAGATTGTAGGAACAAATACTTATAGCGGACAAGTAGTCAGGCGTATGCGGTAGTATTGTGACGTCCGACAATACGACCGCACGTCACGCGAATCAACTGTTTGGAAATTTCGTCGTTCGTATCTAAGAACTGATGACTGAGGTGGCACCTCGACGCGGGGACTATGTAGACTCTACGTCAGTGAGGAGGACTACGTCGGAAACGCGTCAGTCGAGTACCCCGTCAGAGCTATGTCACTGTGAGGAACTTTGTTGTATGGTGAAGAGACCCAATAAACATCATCTAAGACCAGCCGTTTCCTTCCAATCTCGTACCCACTTCAGTAACAATATAAAACAAAGGAGCAAATTTAGATTTTCAATAATGTACTTAAAAACCTCTATAGAAAAGTTATTAGTATTATTGACTAAGAAACTTGGGTAGACCGTCGGTTTTACGATTAACGACTTCTCGGGCAAGCATAATTTTAACTAAAAAAATAAGTGGAATAAGGGCAGAAAGACAATGATCTTTTAAAGCTCATGAATGATTGTCACAAAATCATTAACTCCGACATCGCGGATGATTATGATTTCAAAGGTAAATTTATTATAGAACTGGTTGTGAAGCCTTGGAGCCATTACGCCATTGTTTGCAAACCAGCTCGTGTAACTCTGAGAATATTCATATAAAGTGTACAATAGGTGTGTAAATTAAAGTTTTGATGTTCTATTTAAGAAATTTTTAAATGCTTTATGTAAATTCATCAACAACACAGACAGTAGGATTCTTATCAGCATAAAGAATGGAAGCAAAATCATGAATTTACATAAAACGGCAGTACATAGAGAATGAGTAAATAATAGTGCTTGACATTTCAGACAGCGTCATCTATTTAGCACCTAAGCAAAGCTTATAAGGAAACCAGATGGCTGACAGAGTACTTATACCGATTGTAGATACATAATGTACTTATAACAATAAACATAAATCATAAAACATATTTTCATCACACAGATGTTCGTCCTAGTCAAAATCGAACCCACAAAAACGAATAAATAAAATCATAGATTAGTAAAAGCTTGTGTTTGCATTCTTAAGGTGTAATTTCTGTAAGTCTTTGCAAAAATATACATTGAATTCTACTGCACCACTGGCTTTGTATATCCGATTCTCTTCAAGCGCCAATAATTTCGACATCTAGCAAAGAGGCAGTAACATGAAATTTTAAACTATCTATTGGCCGGTACCCAAGTTTGCATCCTAAACCTTTCCCGAAATGGCATCCTTCAGGGTAAGTTAAGGTAAGTGGTACTTTTATAGACCTATCTAACGTAATGGTAGTCGCAGGGGATAAATTTGTCAATTTAATAGATATTTAGTAACTTAAATAATCCTAATTGTTTCTACTTTGAATCTAATTGCCTTTTACAAAGTTAATCATTTCTGAGACTTGGAATTTAATATTGATGATAAAGAAAGTATCAAAAAAGATTCAGAAACTTTTATAAGCACAGGATTTAGTAATTAATAACTTTTTAATCAACTACGAGAATTCTCGCCGTTCAGTTTATATATCCAAACATCCTCACAAACTTTCACATTTATAATATAAGTAGGAATAAAATCTTACATTTTCTATGCACATAGAAACAATAGCGCAGTCGAAAAATGAAATGACATGAGTTACACTAAATACATAACCAGTTCGTTTTTTAGAGCAAATGACTTGTTATTACCGGTTTTTTAATACGATCAAACTGCAGTATAATGCCAAAATCAAGAAAAGATACACTGCATATGATGTCATATGAATATTTGATGAAATCTAAATCGATTCATGAATATGCAAGAACATTACGTCCATGTATTAACTTACAGCATCCTACTTCCTACTAATATTTTAAATGCAATATGAATTATAAATGATTATAATTGATTTAAGTGTGATTATAAATTGTTTTTTTCCTTCCTTCTTCGCAGCAACAGAGCTATATAGATCGAAATGATTTGTTACTAATCGTGTCACTAATTCTTTCGAACCAGTGTGGTGAAAGGATTTTAGGTAGCGCGTGTATTTATATAACTCTCATGTTACCGTCCAACTGACCGACAATCAACACAGCCTCAAGGCGTAGTTTGCTTAGCCGTTCTTGATTGATCGTTAAAGTTAAGCAACGATATGCGCCGTCACAAATTGGGATGGGTGACTGCAAGTGGCATTACGAGCAGAGCGCTTCCGTGCTTCAGAGGGCACGTTTAACAGTCAGTCCTAGCTTTTAAGCCATGACGGAGATCTTGAGGTGGCCTAAAAACTCCGTCACTAGAGTTGGCCACTAGCTCATACGAACATACATACAACACAGCCTAAACCAGAAGTCCTAAGTATAAAACTTGGAGGGAGTATAATCTTATGGTTGTGGGGTGCACTAAGAAAGGTATTCCCAAAATTCTACTCTTACAGGACGTAGCGGTAAGACAAAGTTTCTATGAGAAAAAAACTCAATGCGAACAGGCGCGGGGCGTTCCTCTACTAATTATAAACAAATATCTAAATGTTATGTAAATCCAGGTAGAGACAATACAAAGTAATATTTGTTGTGAAAAATGCACGCCGTTTCATCCATTGTTACGCTAATGCTTTTCACACAATATATTAAAAGCGACGTCCCTTTGAAATAGATGTGACACATTATTTATTTAGTAGATCGTTTTAAGAATCATCAAGTAAAAGAAGTGAACACTTAGGTTATGTCTTTTTGATACTGATAAATGCCCGGTTCCCGAATTCTACTAACAGACGACGGAAGGAAGATCCACCATAACATCATTTTATTTTATCAGAAAATGTATGATGGCTTTTGACAGATATAAATGCTAGGAAATGTAGTTTTTGTCTACATTTTGTCGTCATCAAATTTCGCTATACTTCAATCCACCGATTGGTTTTATACAATATAAAACCAATCGGTAAAAATAAATAAATAAAATAAAATAAATAATAAATATTTGAGGACATCTCACACAGCACCATCTGGCCCCAAACTAAGCAAAGCTTGTATTATGGGAACCAAATGGCTGATAGAATACTTATATACTTTTTTTGTAAATACATACTTATAATACGTAATACTACATCCAGACCTGGAAGAAAAATTTGCAAATCATGCAAACACATCTCCCGCAGCGGGAATCGAAACCGCACCTCTTGCGTCTCAGCTAAGCACTCGCCCGCCACACCATCGAGGTCGTCATGCATATAAAACTGTAAAACTTCAAACTAGCGGCAGTCCAATCTAAACTTGCAGTCTATGGTGCAAATGTAATAACCGAGGCATAATCCACAGCCAGAGGGAGAAAATTGCAATATCGTTCCCATAAGTTCTTTAGTCACTTTCCAGTTTAAAATTAAACTTAGCTCAAACGGTGTTCAATTAAAGTTGGCAAAAGGTGTACCCAGTTATATAATACTTTCTTGATTTATTAAGGTAATTTAAACTTTTTAATTGGTAAACCAGTGTTTTGAGTTTCATCTTTTATGGAAACTTTCGTTTGTTTTTTGTTGTTACTTCGTTTTTTTCTAAGCATATAATGTACTAGCTGCTGCCCGCGGCTTTGCTCGCGTGGTACCCGGATGAAAAATAGCCTATATGTTAATCCGGCACATGTAGTATGTATATTCCAAGTTTCATTCAAATCCGTTCAGCCGTTTAGGCGTGATAGAGTAACAAACATCCATACAACCATACATACGAACTTTCGCGTTTATAATTATTAGTAGGATTCGATCAGCCATCTGGTTGCCATAGTACAAGCTTTGCTTGCTCGGGGCTAGATGGCGCTGTGTGAAACGTCCACAAATATATATAATTTTTTAGCGCTACTGACCCCCTTTGCTTGTAAACATTGTGTAAGTTAAACATTGTTTAAACAACGTTTGGTATTTGCCCTCTATCTAACTAACACTATTTAACAAAACTACTTTACTTTTGAGATATTTTGATAGATAAGTGAGCCCTTTGGTACTTTGTTTTATTTCATTTATTATAGGATATATACATAGAAAAAATAATTATTTCATATAACAATATGGTGAATTAAAATTAAAAATCTTAAATACGTGTATTGTGAATATTTTAGAAACATATTTGTTAAAACATAATGAATCTTCGGTGACAAATAATTTGGACAACATTACTTAGTAATTCGTAAAACTTAAAGGTCAGTTAGGTTTTCTAAGAATAGTATTATATCTATTGACAGGGATTACAATAAGCGAGGTGCAACATAAGTGGCTCATTAGAGTCATGTTACATTGTATTACTTATAAAACAAAATTTAAACAACAGTTTATACAACAAAATTGACAAGTGCGATTCGACGCGCACTCCGAGGGTTCCGAACAATACATTTTTCAGTTATTATAGAGATAGTTTGTTATTTTTGATTTGAGTGAGCAAGTATAATTTAAAGTAATTCTTGACAGACGGACGAATAACGGTTTCTTTTAACTATTTTAGTTCGGAACCCTAATAAGGTGGTATACGAAAAATTGCGTCTTATACAAAATAATCTGTATGCATAGTGGCGGCAAGCTCAAATCATGATCATAAAAACTATCTGCAATAAAACGCTTGACCATGACCTTGTCAACCCTCATATCGTTTAAAAAACTACCTTGTCAAGAACTGCCCCAACTTACCCGTGCTCAGGCTTCTGACAGAACCACGACCTGGTCAGCTTGGCCGCCTCGAGGAGTACTCCGCCGAGCTCCCCGATCCTCATGCCAGTGCATGAGCAGCATCCATCACCCTCCCCTTCTCCCACTAACACTAATCGCGACTCTGACTTCGCCACTTTGAATAACTTCACTTGCAAAATTTGCAATCCACACTTGCAATTTCAAGAATACGCGTCAATCCACAAATAGGTCACTTTCTTGTAACTGTTTGTCTAGATCACCGAAAATATTTTAGTGTTGTGTCTGAGGTGACGTCACTGATACGTACTGAGGTGACGTCAGAACACTTTTTATGTATAGTTTTACGTTGATGATCACGTTCGTCTTCTGTTTTTAAATTTACTTTTAATATCACTGTGTATAAACTTGTTTCTTCAATACCATCAATAGTCTACACTTTGTCAGTTATTGTTTATTAACTTGGCTGGATCTAATAAAAACAACAATACGGTGATAAAAAAACACAATTAGCTCCGTCGACACGACCGGGCAATAACTTGGTATTGCAAACGATAACTCGCGGTTAACGAGAACCGATAAATGACTAATATCTGAGACCCGTGGAGAGCATGAAGCTCCAATATTGGCATTAAAAAAAGGATGAGTAGGTAAATAGAGAAGATGGAGGCAGCACAATATCGTTCGACGTTAGAAGTATATTGAGGAGGCCTATGTCCAGCAGTGGACTTCTATAGGCTGACGATGATGTAATACAATAGAGAAAAAAAAATTATTATAACAAAAAAAATACGTAAAGACGAAGCGAAATGAGAACCAAATCCTAGTACTCGTTATAAAATCGACACAATAGAAACTATAACGAAAGCAAATAAAACTACGAAAAGTGTTCTTTCCACACAAAATATAACTGGTCTGAAAACACAACAAAGCAGGAAACTCTAACGAGGAAAAATTTCGAAACACAACGTGTATAAATAAAGTAAGAGACACGTCTGATAAAAATTTACTACGCGAGAAGTAAATCTAGAACTGATAAGATGAGTCATGGTAACGATAATAAATCCACACAAGATAATCAAGATATCGATACGGGAGATAATTCAACAGGATCATTGACATAATGAGAGCATGAGACGTAGAGAGATCAGTCATACAGCCAATTCATTGGCATGATACACTGACCAAGTTGTATGGAATATTTATTACGCTTGAATAGGCTTGTCTAACATAGAAAACAATAATGTAGGTGAAATTAGTCTTACTACAAGAAGGTAGTAAAGAAGTAGGTAGAGATACTGGCACGGATCTTGAGCGCTCGAGCGGGTTAGAAAGAGTCGAAAGTATCAAATCTGACAGCATTTAGGTATATTACAGACAGCCAGATACAAAGCAAGCATTTAATGGTAGATCTATAATCATTTTGTTTTTCAATCTTATTTATAGCAGATTACCGTCGACTTTTGTAAAAGAATCGAATATTTAAATTGGCTTAATGTAAATTTTATCGAAATTTCCTAACAAGCTTGAAAATATAAGACCCTTAAACAAGTTTCGGTAGCAGGTATCGTAAATGTAATCAATACTCCCCGAAGGATAAGAGTTTGAAATCCGGATTTAGGTCATCAAAATAACCATATCCGGTCAAAAACAATAACGTTTTCACTGATATTGGTAGATTTTTTGGATCATAATTTTATTTTTATGCCACTTAATGAATTTGAAAGGACTTTGCTCCAAATTAAGAACACATGAATTACAAATACATTTAATAATAACAATATATAAATTCGGATCTGGCTGCTGAAGTTTCTTCCAAAGTATTTATTGGTTCTCAACCCACAACAATATCTACATAAAGTCGGACAGAAGTTGACTGACTGAGTGACAACACGCACAGCCTAAACTTTAAGCCCTAGGTTACCTCGAAGGGTGTGGTAACTGAAAAGGGGTAAAAACGCTCGTATGAAATAATGAGAAATATTATGCGAGTAAAACCGCGAAGACTGGCTAGTTTCCAATAAGCCGGGTGGATTAGCTGGCTTTTCAAAGGTTCAAATCGAATAGGTCAATTCTATTTCCTTTGAATCATAATGTGGTCTGGCTTAAATAACGCATTTGAATTCAAGGATTACAACTTTTTTCAGTAATACCTCTTATTGGAATATTTATAACTAACTTTGCAGGAGTTCGCGATGATGATGATATTCTCCCCTCTCTTTGACTTGATTATAGGAACTGTAAAACATATTACTGCAGTATTTAGTTTTCCAGCCACAGAGACCGCAATATTTCTCATTCTTACAAAACCCTAGCGCAATTATTTCCTAGCATAATTTAATCTCCAAAGATTTGTGTTAAAACCGCACATTTCACTTGTGTGGGACACAGGGACTTCAAATCAGAACTTAATATGTCATGTACTTACTTAGATAAACTCATGACAATAATTCTCTTTTTTTTAAACCTTTTCCAGAAGCTATTATTTACAGGTGATTCTGTTAAAAAAACAGCATTGTTTTACAAATATCAAGTTAAATTTCAGAACCGATATTCTTCCTTTTTGCGTTGTCAGTTCGACGCCCCCTCTTATTCAATTACCACGCGACTGCGCTCCAACAAAATTGTGTTTGTTCAACAATTCTGCCATAAAAGAGAGTGATGGAATTTTCAAAGCAATCCATACTCGATATAAGAGAGATATATCGGAAAATTTAAACTGTTCCGGAAACTAATAGTAAGAGGCACTCTTGGCAAACACGTAATCGGCAAACTCAAGTGGAAACTGAAGCTATGGAATAATTTCTGAAGATAAACAATATCATAGCATCGCTTAGTAAGTCAAATTTGTTTTTAGATGTAGGTACTCTATTGCTAGGTTTTTACTTAAACGAAACTGGGAGTATATCAAAACATCGATTATTGACAAAAAATATCATAAAGAAAGTATATACATTGAATACTTCCTATGTAATGAACATAAACTGTCTCGGGGCGACAACATGTCGATGTTGTTATATTTTTAGGATGTGGGTGAATGGCGCGAAACGCAACCCACATTACTACTATCATATCTCACAGAGAGGAAACATTTAATCTTTTTGTTTACACCGTCTTCAAGGAAAAGTAAAAGTTTATTTACAATTTTTTTTTATATTCTTGCCATAAGAAGAAGACATCAAAAATGAGTGAAAAAATATGATAAACCGTTTTTCAAATGAAATATGACCGAAAGCTTTAAAAACTCACCCAAGCAAACCTCTACAGACGATAAAACCAATCGGAACAGTTGAAACTTGAATTGTTTATGGTGCAAATTACGTGAAGCGTCGTCAATATAAATTGCACTTTATCGTTAAAGCTATAAAAGTCAAATTGGATACGACAATCACAGGCTCCGTCAAACAGATTTGCTGCGTTGTTTAGCGTAAATAAAATTCTTTAAATGATTGCCTTCCTTATAGAAATGGACGGAACTGATAGCAAATCAGAATGTCAGAAGTACCAAATAAAAATGTTATTTATATTTGGCAAGGATTATTGTTGAGGAAAACTGGATCGACAGGAAGAGAATGGTGGCTTAGGACAAAGTGGACTGGAAAGATATTGCAAAGATAACAGGAAAATATTATGAGTAGTGACAATCTGATGATTGCTAAAGTGAAACGGTCCAATTAGAAGTGATGAAAACACAGACAGTTGTGTCAAGAAATACAATTGATTGAGTTGGTACAATTACATTGGCAATAAAAAGCTTAGATGATGGTGTTTTGATAAAGTGTGAATGAAGTTTAATGGATGATAAATATAACAGATGAACCAGCAGATAGATTGAGTCTGAGAAACGAAAGTTTCATGTTATCGGAACTATGTCAGTCATGATAATTCGTGAGTACAATGGGTAGTTTTAACAGTTTTAAGTTAATTCCAACCGACTTGGTCAATCACTACAGATGTACTGGACTTACTGTTAGCTAGCGCTAAAATATATTTCATCATAGCTTAGTAAATATCATCATTACGTATTAGGTACGAAGACGTAGCGGCAGACCACGAACCAAATTCCGTACCGACTGGACTATTTCAGCACAGAAGAGGGGTGAATAGAGACAGTAGGAGAGGCCTCTACCCAGCAGTCACATTGGGCTAAAGAATTAGTGTTTTGATAAGTGCAAGCGAAATAGGGAAGTTTCGCAAGGTCGGTAAGCGGTGGCACTGCCACCGCTTATTATGTCAACCGTCAGCTGGTTACCGATGAGATTGTCTTATTGTCTCGCACAACTCGTTTCGATCTCGATAGCCGATTGTGAGAAAGTCAGGGTTGTTCGACAATTGAACAACATAACAGCGTGTAGTACAGATAGCGTATACAAATGACAGACACGTTTTATACTATGCACTAAATGGGAACATTTTCGAAGAAAAATCCATTAAAATAGAAGAGAAACAAATAACTATCGTCATAATACAAGCCTTGTGTAATTCTATGAAAGATTATTAAAACAAATAGCAAAAGAAAGTACCCACTACGTATTGAGAATAAAAACTTTCAAAACATCTCTATATTTTGAAAGTCGAAACACTGAATTTTGATTCCTTTGCAAAACTGTTATTGGCGAGAAAGCTCAATGCACATTTTCATAAATCGATAGAGGAACTCTCTACGTTAAATATTTACTCAGTAATTTGTCCACACTCAATTACTCGCGACAAACTAAGCACAGGTAACTAAAAGGTTAAAGTATACAAAGGTTCGCTAACGGCCTTGGCAACCGATGAAGGCTTTAATGGTTAAGATATTGAAGACTAGCGGATTTGCACGTTTCAAAAAGTGGCACCTACATTTTATAGTGTGAAGTTTAGATATAGAATTCCGAAGTATGACTTACTACCCAAATGACTTACTACGTAATAAGTAGGTACATCATATAATCTCCCTGCCCTTATCCCACTTATGTAATCCCACTTAAGTAGGTACATCATATATACTTATATAAATCTGTTTATATAACTTTACATATTTAACAAGAAAAATAGATGATGTTCATTAAGATAAAACTAGAGGATGGTGGTCAATTTAAGTTTATATATTGAAAATCAGGACTGTTCAACCCTAAAAATTATGATAGATTGGGTAGTGTTAAGTGCTCAAAAAGAGCCTTTGAGGCGCATTTTAAACCCTTTCACCACTCCGGTTCACAATAACCTGTGACACGATTAGCAGTAGTAGTAAGTAGTTAAATAAATTGATTCCTACGAAAAATCATAATAATTAAGAAGTAATCTCATACGCTTACAGTCAACAACTCATACAAATCAAAACGAAACGTAATCAAAGCGATACTGGCCACAGCGGAGACGTCGCCGCCTTACACAATCCACTCCAAACCGATAACCAACTTTATTCTCGAAGCGATAAAATTTAAAATCCAACGTAGCGCCTGTACGCGAGTCAGATTCAATGGAATTTTAACTTTATTGGCCGAGCGAGAGAAGCGAGCGAATAACTCAGTGGCAACTTGGGTGATTATAAAATAACACCCAACAGTCACATACATAGTCCTGACCCCACACTAGGATTCCGTGTCGTGGGTATCAGAAACTACGAGTACCATGCTACCACAACACCCAGACCCGGAAGAAATATTTACAGATCATGCAAACATTTCTTCCGCAGCGGGAATCGAACCCTTGCCTCATGCGTCTCTGCCGAGCAATCGCCCGCCACGCCACCGAGGCCGTCGAGGCCGTGATTTGGCGTTTTATGTTTGTGGATATGTTTGTTGGAGCATAATATTCGAACTGTTAATACAATCTGTTTGAAACTTGGTAGGCCAATGGATTGTAGTATGAAGATTTGCTGGAAAGCGTTTATGAGCATAATCGGTGAAGGGATTGTAAAGATATTGGGTTTCTAAGGGGGTAAAAAAATTTAAAGTTTTACAAATATGTCGATTAGGGTGCGATAAAGATAATACTTTCGAAAAGAATACGTTTACGTATTTATATTGAACAATCAAGACTAATATTATTTATTTTTCACGCCATCAATTCATAAATTGCAAAGCAAACATATTTTTTTCTATTTTAGATTTTTTGAGACGGCGCGGCGGCGGCCAGATGCCTACGAGATGATGGCAGACGACGGCGATGGATTGTGGTGACTGTCGGAGGCTTTTCTCCAACAATGGGACATTGTAGGGCTGTAGTATGTATGTACATAATATTATCACAGGGTGGGCCAAGCCACAAGCAATCATAAGAAAACTAGCAGCCTATCCCGATTCAGAGTCCTAAGATAGATGGTGAATATGGAGTAACAGTAATTTGTTGATTTGGCTTCCTTAAACTACATTTACCTTATTATACTTTGACGGCCTCGGTGGTGTGGCGGGCGATTGCTCGGCAGAGACGCAAAAGGCGCTGGTTCGATTCCCGCCGCGGAAGAAATGTTTGCATGTTCTGCAAATATTTCTTCCGCGTCTGGGTGTTGTGGTATCATGGTACTCGTAGTTTCTGATACCCACGACACAGGGAATCCTAGTGTGGGGTTAGAACTATGTAATGACTGTTTTTTTTATACCAAGCTAGTAACCAGTAGGGATCTAAATCAACCTCATTACTTTACTGATCCGGTATCGAAAACTATATCAAATATCCGAGTGCATGCAATTTGATCCTCTAAGGTAAACAAATTAAGGTATGATGTTACCTGCGCAAGTAAGCGATCTGTTTGCACAGATTTATGGCCTGTCGGTTTTCGTAGAACACAATCTGTCAATAATATTATTATGTACATATATTGTTGCCAAGAAGTGTTCATTCTCAATGTGTATTTCATTTGATTTATTGCGCAAATTAAAGTGTAGACAGTATAATTTCCCGGTTAAATGTACCATCTATTACGCAATTCGTTATATTCATAACTTTCTTACGATTACTTTTAAATGGACAATTCTAGCCAATGACTTTTTTATGATGATTAGCTATAGGCATCAACTACAACAAACTCATAATTTAAGAAAGTGTTCAATTACTTATCTAATTGATATTTTGATGTTTTAGATTGATCGTGGATTCCATAAATCACTAAAGATTATTGTTTTTCAAAGTTGTTTAAACATTACTTTCAGCTGTGAAATTATGATTAATGACACCATCGACTTAAGTTTATATCAAAACCAATATTTACCATCTATAAATACGCGTTTTATATTTGATAAATGAGTATATACAAAGTCAGTGCAAAACATTCCAGTAACCGTGATCAATGTCACTAATAAAGAACGGGCTGTGCTTGATGATGAAAACATGACAAGACTAGGGGAACGCCTCCCGAGTTTGTCCGCTTTTTTTATACAAATTTAATCTTCCCTCAGCCCTCTTATTCTCGATGACCAAACAGAATGTAACGCGGGCATGTTCGTGGAATTGCCATAGCCATGCCATAGCCGCGGGCGACAGCTAGCAATAAATAAATAAATATTTGTAGACATTTTACACAGCGCCATCTAGCCCCAAACTAAGCAAAGCTTGTACTACGGGCACCAGATGGCTGATGGAATACTTATATACATACTAGCTGCCGCCCGCGGCTTCGCTCATTTGGTACCCGGATAAAAAATAGCCTATATGTTAATCCAGTACATGTACTATGTATATTCCAAGTTTCATTCAAATCCGTTCAGCCGTTTAGGCGTGATTGAGGCGCAAACATCCAAACATCCAAACTCACAAACTTTCGCATTTATAATATAAGTAAGATTTGCAGAACATACAAATATTTTATTTTCTCCCGCAGCGGGAATAGAACCCGCGCGTCTTGCGTGTCAGCCGAGCACACGCCCGCCACGCCACCGAGGTTGTCTAAGGTCGAGATCACATGAAAGCGGCAAGTAGAGCGAAGCTACGCGGTCAGCGAGCACGCGATGCGACATGCTCGATTAGACCGAAGACACACTGTTGGGAGATAGTCATCATCATCTCCACTGGACATAGGCCTGTCTGTTTGTCATCCATCACGTTCTTGTGTTCTTCTATCAACGGCCGACGACGGTTTATACTAGGTATATCGTTTGCCCATCTTTATATTCCATCTATTTATAATTATGTGTGTTGTGTGTATCAAACTCTTACCCCCGAATACTCAAACGCATCTCAAAGTTAAGCACATCTCAAATGACGATTTTTTGACAGATTTTCATATATACCTGTACATTTTTGACAGAAACTGTCAAAAAAACCGTTAGTTGAGACGTGCTCAACTCTGAGTCACGTTTGAGTATTCGGGGGTTAGTGGTGAAAATAAAGTACGCCACAAAAGGGCTCATTCAGTTCACTTGACACATAAATAAATAAATAACACCCAACAGTCACATACATAGTCCTGACCCCACACTAGGATTTCCTGTGTCATGGGTATCGGAAACTACGAGTACCATGGTACCACAACACCCAGTCCCGGAAGAAATATTCGCAGAACATGCAAACTTCTTTACCGCAGCGGTAATCGAACTTGCGCCTCTTTATAGCTTAGGTATGTATTCATTTGGCACAGAACATATTTGAAGTGAGAAAGTAGAAAACGAAACATGACGAAGTTTACTATATGAGATATATAGAATCGCCGAAGAGAACGACTCGTGTATTCCCAAAGGAAACCCCCTCATTCATACTGCTTGTTACAGGATCTAACACTTCATTGAAATGTTGCCTGTTACAAATCTGAGATTCAACTTTGGTAGGAAAATATTACATCTTGGTTCTGATATATTCCTTATTGCAAATTGGGTAACGATTCGACATCGTACTTACTAAGTAAATAACAATAACAACAAAGTGTCAAAAATAGTTATTACATAATCAACATGTGTGTGTGTAAAAAATAATAGTTCTAATAGTTAGTAATTCAAAATTGTTTGTTTTTTATAATAGTATATTGAGTTTGTCGAATTCGCACACGAAGGCACAGAAATGTTTGTATGTTCTGCAAATATTTCTTCCGGGTCTGGGTGTTGAAATATTGTTTTATAAGTATAAAAAAAAGTTAAAGTACCTATGTATGTATTACATCAGTCATTTGGTTCCCATAGTACATATAAATAGCCAAGCGTGGTTTCTTGCCTGTATCTTCCACGCTTGGTCGCGTTACGAACAGCTGTAAATGCAACCTAGATTTAAGACGTGTCCAAGTGATCCCCATAATTTTATGGAATAAAATTTTTTGACTTTGACATTGACAAGCTTTGCTTAGTATGGGGCTAGATGGCGCTGTGTGAAATGTCCATAAATATTTATAATTATTTGGCGAAAGAAACAAATTTCAAAATGTTTCAACAGTGAGTGCTCAGGTCTAGATCGGCGCACGCGCATAAAGAACGTGCCATTTAATAGAGTGGTGCTCACCATGGCAGATGGAAAAACGGATATTATCGTAATTGCTGTACAAGTACCTGGCGTTATCACTTATAAATTACCGTGTTAAAATGTTACAATTGAGTAAATATAAGTTAAACGTGACTCGGCTATGTATATTTGCAGACTTCCAAAACACATAAGCAAAATGTTACCTAAATGCATTTTCGCGAATTTTATTTTGTAATTCTATACGTTGTTGTACAAATTTAATTGAGAAAATGAAATTGTTTTCAGGAATACTTTTCTGCTGGACTGGGAGTAAAGAAAAAACATAGAATGCGTCCAGCTGCTTCTCTCCCCGAGCATGTCGTAAAAGCTGATTAAGGGATAGTATCCTCCAACATGATGAGATACAATAAGTAAGTATTCCCAAGGAGGGTTGACGTCAGCCAGGCGGCCGGTCATAAGACACCTTAGCCAAAACTCATGATCCAAGGATCATGCTGTGCTGATACAGTGGGATAAGGGCAGGAAGATGACGATGAATACTCTGAAACTTGCACAATTTTGAAAAGTTACTTATTACAGCAATCAAATTCAAATCATAAAAATGATATCAATCAAACAAAATCGATTCGACATAACCCCCCACAGCTTAACCGACTGAATAATAACAAGGTATGACAATGCTGGACCATTGGGCATTGCCGATTGTAAACGCTCGTAACTACTATTTACTCTGTGGTAATAGAGTGAATGACGAATACATATTGATTACATCATGGGTCATCATTGCTGTCAATTTACTCCACCTTGGTCGAAACTAATCTGTATTCGTAGGTAAGTAAGTAAGTAAAGTAGGTAAGTGCATCATTCTGATGAAGATGGAAGGTGGAACAGGTAACGAAAGTTTTCTCAGCTGAGGTTAAGATACTGAAGATGATGATAAAACAATAAATGTCTATAAATGACGATGAAAAAGCAATAACAGTGACCCCATTAAAAGTTTTTATAGATACGTTGAATAACTTTCATAAACAAAACGTTATTGTTACCACTGTTTAATCTACAACAGCTAAAGCTGAAAATTTGGAAGCAGATAAAACAATTAGCATTGATAACAGTAAATACGGGTTTACCACTAGGTATGGTAATGAGCCAAGTCACTTTATTACAGCTCGTAATTGTTATCAACGTTTTGGAGCATTCGGTGAATTTTAAGTAGAATAATTATATTCTAATATTATGTAAAGCAAACATATTACGAATATTCTAGATATTATAATCAAATAATATTTTATACTAGACGAAAGGCAACAAAATGTTATACTGGGAATGCTGGCAGAAATTAAATGAATCGAAAAAGTAACAGTGATTTGTATGTGAAAAAACAATGAGCTAAAATTAGTTAATAAAACGATTTAGAGAACATTTATGTAGATCTGTTATAACTTTGAAAATGGGCGAATAACTATGACTTCAACAACAAAACGCCAATAGTAGAAATACTGACATAATTTAAATGAAATAATATCTCTGATTATTTCAGCAGTTTGCTCAACCTTCCAATGGATGCCTAGTATGAATTATTCAGTAACTAGATTAATGTTTTGGAGGAAATCTTATTCAAATTAGAGCCGTTTTCTATAATAATATTTAATTAAGACGTATATTATAAAGTACGATTCGTCGTGTAATTTCAAAGAGACTCTATTGTTAAATAAACTTTTTCCAGAAGTTGCAAACTAAAAAAATATAAAGCAAGTAAACTGGCGTAAACGCCGGCATTTTGGACTCTAATAAACTTATTAGAGCCCAAAATGCCGGAAACACGGATAATTTACGCCAGCGAGTTAAAGATAGCTTGATTTCCAGTAGAGCATTGATGAGAATGAAAAGGTAAATAATAGTTTGAACATTACATAAGAAAGGGCCTTTTGCACGTCATTATTTTCACACTTGACACTAGAATATGTAACGAATGCTGTAACACCGTGTGAAGATGTTGTGTAAGAAATAGAACATGTAGCTATAAAATTTGGCAATACTGAATCTGAATTGTCTATTGTTGTATGACTAGATATTGCTGGGTCATTTGGTTGAGAAACAGATATTATGGTTACACTACGGGAAGTGGTACGAATTGCTTAAGTTACTAAAGATAACTCAACAAAGCTTTCAAATATTTCTTAAGAATAAATAGTAAGTACAAATAAGATTCGCTTAAGAATTGCCGATTCAAACACGAGGCATGCTTATCAGATCAAGCGCTGGAAAAATATGCATAACTTGTATAGAATGTGTAATTTAAAAGTTATTAACCGTGAAAATCTGAATATGGCATGTCCACACTCTCCTCACGCCTAAGCAGAAAATAGAAGCCTATTGACCCGTATAACACGATCGATAGCGCGATTATGATACCAATGTGTATACCTATCATCACGGTTCAATATTCTGTAAACTGTCTGTTAAAGTATTACCATTTTATGCAACGAAAGGTGAAACGTTGATACGCAACAGATGTGCTTTTCAATAGTTCATAAACTAACTGAATAAACGTGAAAGATAACGCGGAAGTTCTTATTTTATAGCAGTGTTTACTGTTTATGCTTTGAAACGAAAATAAACCTTATTTGATGAAGTTTCATCACATGCCCACTCAAAAGGTGCTACAGATGAGAACAATAACATAATGTTGGAAGCGAAGGGGAAGCAAACGAAGCAGCGAGCAGTAGTATTTAATCAAAAGAAAGATAATAAAGGACTTGTAATTCCAACACTTGTCTTAGTCCTAAAAAAACAAAAGGAACGTAAAACAAACACGTGGAAAACAAACATTCAATAAAAATGTTTACATCCTAGTTCCCGGAAGCACCCGAAACGTAATAAACACGGATCCAAAGACATTGATCAAAGTGACATTGATCAAATTTCACGGAGAAGCCAAACTTCACTGAAAAACCTATTTACAAATGAGAAGAAAAAACTATATATAAATAAAAGTTAGTTGTTGGCTCGACAAACAACTCACCACCTTTTCCAATAGCTTTATAAGTTTTTTGTGGTGTAAAAGTACATTGTAGTAGCGAATTCCGTAAATCTACTGCAAATAAAGGTGGAATGAGAGCGCGGACAATATTTTTTTACTATATCTTTAAAAATTAATAAAAAACCTGATCGGACCTAATCTACTATGGTTGTACTATGGGCACCAGATGGCTGATAGAATACTTATATACTTTTTTTTTTAATACATACTTATAATACATAATATACAACACTCAGACCCGGAAGAAATATTTGCAGAACATACAAACATTTCTCCCGTAGCGGGAATCAAACCCGTGCCTCTTGCGTCTCAGCCGAGCACTCGCCAGCCACGTCATCGAGGTCGTCAAGAAAGTGAGCGAAGAAGAGCGAAATAAGAAGAAGAAAAGATAAAACAAGAAATTATTGCTGAAAAACATCAAAAGAAAGTCAGACCAATTACAATAATATTTGCGGTCGGATTGATATGGTTTATCTTTGAAGTGAGGATTGATAAACAGTATTGTGGTTCATGAGGTTTTGAAAGAATCAGAGCAGTTGCAGAGAATGTTTGAGTTAGCAAACATGTGATAA
Organism: Scotopteryx bipunctaria; assembly: GCA_949320045.1. Classification (NCBI taxonomy): domain Eukaryota; kingdom Metazoa; phylum Arthropoda; class Insecta; order Lepidoptera; family Geometridae; genus Scotopteryx; species Scotopteryx bipunctaria. Next base: position 4,433,422 of record OX439465.1, read on the forward strand.
ATATTTGGATGAACTTTCTGTAGTCTCAATAGTAAAATCATACATACATATTATCACGCTCGTATCCCTATTGGCCTTATTATATTGTGACCGCGCACAACGTTGCTTAACTTCAACGATCAATCAAGAACGTCTAAGCAAGCTACGCCATGAGAGCTTCAACGCCATGAGGGCTTCAGAACCATAAACAAACCTACATCACGCCACCCAAGGAATATCCTATCTCCGTCTTTGGTAAGATTCTTAACTTGCTTTTCATAATCTCTTTATCAAGGCTACATTTTTGCCATTGGCACTTATGCCAGCGAAGAGATGACAACACATTTATTGGCCATTTTAGCTATCGGAGGTTTATAGTCAATTATCATTAAGAGGATCAATGTTTATAAACTCAATCACGGTTTAAGAGCAGACATAAAAAGAAGATATGAGTATTGTTCCGGTAAAGCAAATCTGTAGACCAATCAATATGGTGGGCGAAGCAGTGGATTAGAAGACATGTCTAGTAAGGTACAGGACACAGAATATTAAGAGTAAGTAAAAGGGAACAATATGCGGCATACCGTCTCGGGGAACCAGTTCGGAACTGCAGAGGTCGTCTATAAGGTCAAGTCGGCAATGACCTCGGTGATATCCGCGTATATCATCTAAGTGTTATGTTCTAAATCGGGTATGTAGATGTTATGTAATCAATAACATTTTATTGGAATGTTCAAAGCAAAAGCAAAATGAAATGACTAGACTTGTTTATATTATACTACAACACACGAAGATTTTCAAAGACCATAGCTGAAGTAGGTAACCCAATTTCAGTTTAGAAACGAACTATTTCGCTCATATAACATTTGACCTTCAAATAAACCTTAAGATTTCATAGGTAAAAGTAGAAATATTAATTTGAAAGAGCGTCTAAATTCCTCCCCGATGAATTTCACATGAAGTATGTGGTTTAATAAGATCTTCAATTCATTTTATACTTTCTCCGGGACCATCAAACCTATTGCTCCGTGCTTCTGGGTCCGAGTACGTTTTATGGCCCTATTAATTCTTTTTTCCGTAAGTGAAATCCTTATTTATTTGCGGCAGAGGGTTTCTATTATATGTCGCTTAAAGTCGATAATAACGCATTAGGATTTTTATTTTCATTTTTGGTCAGTTGTCACTTTGATTTGTTTTATAAATGGTGAATATCATGTTTTTTTAATTTGACGAACGAGTTTCTGAAGAATGAGTGAGGTAATAAAAGCCTAAAAGGCCTTATATCAGAGCCATCTACTTAGCCTCGGGAAACATCAATAGGTAAGCACGTATAGGTACTTAAAAAAAAGTTTAATGCAAGTAATGGATTCAAAATTATGGTCACGGTCAGTTATGTTCTAAATCATGATCACACGAAAGAGACTGACCTCTACTTTTCGCATATTTTGACCGTTTTATGAAAAATTCTAGGTACCCTCATTTTTAAATAAATATTGTTATTTGATAAATAGGATTTTTGAATGCAAACCCTTTTTTACATACATTTTACGTATTTTTATCCCATAAAAGTCCTTTAATAACACCAAAACTTTGTGATAACAACAAGGCTACCGGAAGATTTATTATTCACGAGGGCAAGTAGAATGATGTCTGAGACCTTTGACCGAAAGTATCCTTCCCCGAGACAAATACGGAAGCTGTTTTCCTTTTAAATTCAAGATAAATACACTATAACTAACTCGAGACAAAATTAAACAAACTGTAAGACTTGTTCACATATAAAAGAAAATGGCAGACAGTTTGAATTTAAATATTTATTTCGACGAATTTCCTTCGATAAGGTGGTAAATTTTATCACTCAGAAACTCAATATGCTTCAGCTATACAAGTTCATCATTACCTACCTAGTTCGTACCTAACAGTTAAGTAAATCTAAGACTCATGTAGCATCTACTTTACAAACCTTAGTGGTTTCCGTGGTGCTATTTTAGTTCAGCATTTTTGTAAACTTTTTATTACGATAAATAAATAAAAAAAAGTGTAAGCAACAAAAAGTAACTTTACAAACACAATTATATACGATCCTATTTTGAAACTACTCGAGCAATCACTGCGATTGGTTGAGTGAAAGTGACAACCTGCAGTGCGGTGACGTAACGGAACAAATCGGGTATTGTCCGTGGTCCGTGTGTAGGTTACAAAACGAGATTGACTAATGAGCTTCGCTAAAAATGCCGTCTAGGCCCCATTGTCACATCTTATAGGCCGTGTCATGATGTTACTATGCGATACTATCTGACAAACATAATATATATTCAAAGATTAGTGTCAATCTGAGATCCAAATAGCGATTACACCGCGATTAATATGTTAGGTTAAATGGATTTTGCGATACAATGGTTGTTAATTGAAACGTGAAACCATTAGACGAACATGACGTAATTGTTCGTTCGAATAATTACTAAAATCAAAAGTCGCGATGTTTAGACAAAGAAATACAAAAGAAAGACAATTTCAACTCTAATCGAGTATTCATTTACATATCACAGTAGCATTGAAACAATTTAAAACTCAACGCAGCCAAAAGAATGTATAAAATGGCATAATTTGTACATTCGTATAATTGCTGGGATGTATCCGCGCTACAAAAAGCTCCGTTCGTTAAATTTGTATTCCAGCCTTATGCCAGTTGACCGACTTTACTGTCTTCCGTCTGCCAAGGACCTATTAGACTTCTACAATAAAAAATGAGGCTATAACATGAAAATTAGAATCGAGGTTGAATCTTACAAACCGTTTATAACCTATACCTAATGCTTTCATAAATTATATAAAGATTCGTGTGCAGCTTGGCTTGCTATAAAGACAAGGTCTCGTGCGCGGCTTCGCTTGCCTAGTATCGAGTTAAAAAGTGCCCTTGTCACTTTTCGGCCCATAAAACTCTATGCCAAATATTAGGTCGATGAAAGGACAAACTAACAAACGTACAAGGAAACTATACACATAAAAGGGTTTATAATGCAAGTTAAAACTTAAATTAAAATGAGAAAACGTGACAGGCCCACGTGAAATAAATCTGTCATTGCACTTTCATTCTTCAGTAGGTATTTCTATGTCATTTGTTTTTTTATTGTCACATGGATAAAATATGGGAAATAGAAATACCACAAAATAAGTCCGTTAGTAACCACTGGCTGTGCCACTAGTGGCAGTCAATACAAAAACCATCCAAGTGATCGTCGTCACTTTCACTGACGTTTTTTTCTTCTATTACACTCAATACATTTCTTTTTACACTTGAGGAATCAACTCGTCAACCCGCGTCAGCCGTACTCGATTAACTACTGAATACAGTTGTGTTGACGTCGACTGTTTGGATAACGACTGGTGCTTGACTGATACCTACCTATTCTACTTTCGTTTTCGTAGTTTTAACATTTTTTTATTATTCCGGCAAAGGTAGTGTGACGCTCTCCGGCTAGGTGGAGGAAAGCCAAAGGCAGAGACTGGGTGCGTCAAGATGAAGATGGGTGCGAAGGCGTTCAATAAGGGAGGCCCATGTCCAGCAGTGGACTGCTATATGATAATGATGATGATTGATGATATTCGCGGGACATAGCAAGATCCTTCATAGATTAGCATTTGCCCGCGGTCCCACTAGCGTAGTCCCTACCCGCATAAAATAAGTCTTAAACTATACGTATTCCAAACAGTCAAATCCGTTCATCCGTAAAATTACTTACCTAAGTGTAGGATTGTCTTCTACTCCATAATGTGGAATTACGGATAAACCAGTCAGTACTTATCCAACCTCAGTGTTTCATTATTATATTTGTTAGACTGGTGATGAGGATAGGATTCAAACCCACGCGAGCAAAGCGCATTGGATAAATAATCAGAATTAATTTACTTAGTAGATTACTAAATCTACTCTTAAACCATGTGTATAAGTTTAACACGCCCACATACCAGCGTGGGTAGAAAAGGCCCATGCCCGAGGGTGCTTACATTTCGGTCTATGAAGGAATTCAATTTGGCCACTCAGTCACTGCCAGTCCTAGCAATCTGTGGGTTGCTGATACCCACTCCACTTGATAAACATGCTATATTGAAATAGTTTTACCTACTATATAATTGATTATTGTTTTTTGGCTATATAAAACAAAGCCTGTAGTTACGAAATCTTACTTATATTATAAATGCGAAAGTTTGTGAGGATGTTTGGATGTTAGTGCCTCAATAACACCTAAACGGCTGAACGGATTTGAATGAAACTTGGAATATACATAGTACATGCATTGGATTAACATTTAGGCTATTATTTATCCGGATACCACGCGAGCGAAGCCGCGGGCGGCAGCTAGTATTTTTAATATAGTGAAAATCTTGGGCCGTGAACGGACAAGACTAGCACATAACCGTGATGGATGGCACAAAGGGAGCCCTATGCCTATATTGCGGCTAAAATAGATGATTATGATAATGACGATGTATAAATTTTTTGCAAGGATCTGACTACTTCTAATAAGCTCTAAAGCTCTTAGTAACTGGCCTTCTAACTTGACAGCTTGATCAGACGTTACGGGTGGTGAGTTCGTGAGTCAGTGCAAGGCAATCAGACAATGACACTTTAGCAAATCACCGATTCTCAACCTCTACTCTCAGCGTAATGACATTTCACTGTCTTGTTGTTTTACACGCCATGTATAATCAAACCCTAATTTGATACTTGAGCTGTTGCGGGCAAGTTCAAGTATAATATTACTGAATTTACCAAAAGCGGATACGGCACCTAAAAATTGGAGTTCATAAAATTTTTTTCGCTAATGGTGACCGTGTGGGCGGACGTGTGACCGAATATCAATTGAATTAAAAAGGAATCCTCGGACATAATACAATTAATTTAAATAATGGATTATAAATGATAAAGGTCGACAGTATGAGCAAGCTGCAACCATTTTTAGCACTGTCGCACACTGATAACGAGTTATGGAAGTATTTAATTTTGCCTGTTTGCAGTACGGCCATCTTTTACATTGACTTGAAGACGTCATTGGTTTTTGGGTTCGACCAGTTATAATCTAGTGGAAGTTCAGTCAGAAAGATAGTCCTGAATAGACCAGCCATAACTGGTTTTAGGATATTGACATTGGAAATTCCTGGTATGGCATGGTGATTGCTCTGAGTAATTTTCATGGTCTGCCGGAGTACTAAGAGTGAAACTTAGTATCTTTGCTACGTGTTGGTATTCTGTGTTAAAGGTACGTTGCCTTTGTGGTTCGGTTATGTCATTCACGAGATTCCCTTCTCAACTCCACATAAGCTGTTTGGAGCTTCATTTGAGGAACTGAGATTTATGTGAAGGTTATGCGGCTTGTCACTTGATTTACCAATTACATAATCGCTTTAAAGCGTATTTTGTGATTTCAATCCAAGATAAAACATTATAAAATCAACAACACGCCAGGTGAACTAGATTTTTTATGTTTTTTGTAAACTCATTTATGGCCTTCATACAGCAATCTGGTCACTGACCTCACAGTCACACCTCGTTCAAAAAGACAGATGTAAATATGTTTTTGCTGTAAGTGTCGAATGAAATATTTACTACAGGAACCTTGCCAACCGTTAAGCATCCGTAAGTAGCGGATCTAAAAAACCCAACCATAAGATAAGCCTCGCTACCCATAGGTATCGCTTTTAAACCCGCTGTCAATAAGATACCTGTTTTTCCCGATACCGGTAAATCCATAGATGTCTTTGAGACCTTCAACTTTTAAGTCTTTGGCGTAGCCTTGGGCCGTATTACTATCGAATACACTAAGCACAGTAGTTGAGGTTCAACATCAAAGAGTTTTGGCAGCTACACTGTAGTTTTTTTGGTCTGTTAGCCTGTTAAGGTAGGATTCAGTGATATTACAGTCGCATAAATTACATAAAAAACCGGTCAAGTGCGAGTCGATTTTGCACACGAAGGGTTCCGTCCGTACATAAAAAATATTTCATGTATGGGGGGCCCCTTTTATTTTTATTATTTGTTGTTATTTTGTTTCTGACTGACCAGAAGCATGAAATTTGAAGATTCCTCTTATGGTGTAGGGGTGTTTTAAAAAGGAATCCTCACAATTTAATTCCGAAGGACGCATCGGAAAAGTCAAGTTTGTATGAAATAAAAACCAACACGAACAAAGTTGCGGAGATGTTCCACTAGTAGGAAGTAAAAACCTCAGTGTCACCGCAGACGGAAATGGTGTTTTTGTCCATCTGTTTGCAGGTTTTAGTAAAACGATTTGTCTCGCTCCGCGGGAGATGAGTCGATGCTCAAGTGCCACTGTTTTAAGAGTTTAAAAATAAAAAGCACACCATCTTTTGTAGGACTTGAAATAATTCAATGCTAAATGGATGGAGATCTCTTGACGTAATACCTACTTTGTTACGAAGCGGATTTTCTATGTAACATTTTCAAGTTGTGTCTTAAGATCCGTGTAGACAAATATGTAAAACTAATGAGTGTTGATGTCATACTGTCGTAAAAAATATGAAATAATCTAATCTGAAATAGTCCACTTTTAATATTATGTCAAGGCGAGGTATTATTTGAATTATCCCAATTTAATGATGGTTTTATAAAAGCGCCAAGTGTCGTCGTCAATTGCGTCTTGTGCGTCACGATGACGTCAAATATAACTAAAGTTTTATGTAAATTGTCGTTGAAATTAAAGTAAACTGCTTAATACAATCTCAGACGAAGTACTGATATAGTTACGTACGTCAGACCTTCACTTACAAGTAAGTTCATTTAATCACTAATCCATCAAGTCAAATGTTTTATATTTCTATCTTAAATAAAAGATTGTAAGGATTCTCCTCGCAAAATGGCGAAGCAAAAGAAATGCGCCATGAATAGTGAATACATCTAAATAATATTAAATCAAAGCAAAACTCAGCGATTACGTTATAGTATAATTACAAGGGCGCTTTCTTTGAAATTAAAATGTCAACAAATATCTTGACTCTAGAGATCTACCTGTTTTTGAATAACTCACAATGAAAGGGAAATAAGACAATGCTATCGCGATTCTTGTGGAGCTATGAAAGGGGGAACTGGGTTATTGTGCTGAATCCTACTCTTGAAACCGAGTATTTACTGATTTAGGAATTAAAAAAGAAGCCACTTTATTCATTTCACCAGTTTACAAAGATGAGAAGTAATAGAACCAAAGGGGATAGTTACGATGTAAGCAGATGTTGCTATCTGTGCAACTCTCATCCTGTACACAGCCTCTTTCGTGCCATGCTCGGCATCCGACTTGTAGACCGGGTTCCTAATGTGGAAATCCGAAGACTTACTAAAGCTCACGATATCGGGAACCGTATCATGAAACTGAAATGGAGCTAAAAACATATAGAATAATATATGTTTTTCAAATAAAATTGAATAATATAAAAAACGTATATATACATAAGACATATTGCGAGGCGTGGTTTGGACCGGTGGAGGAACGCGATAACTGAATGATAACTGAGGCATGGCTATAGGAATATAGGAAGTCCGGCAGCGAGATGGGCAGACGATATAGTCAAGATGCCGTAGATGGATGAGGCTAGCACAGGCAAAGGGAGGCCTACGCCCAGCAATGGGCAAAAACGGGCTGTGGATGATGATGATGAAGCAAACATGCCTAACAGAAGTAATGAGCGAAATATCACACTTCTACTAATATTATAAATAGGAAAGTCAATGATAATTGATAAAGGAATTCGAAACGTAGCTATATGAGAAACTAGGAACACGTCACATGAAATAATATCTAAGCTACTTTTTATTTTGGTGCTACGCAAGCGAAGCTGTGGGCGTAAGCTAGTGGGGTGTATTATAAATGTAACTAATGTACTTAACTGTGGTTTACATTATGGTTATTTATTTACTTATTATATATAAAGTCATGAAGACATCCAGTCTAGACATTAAAGTCATAAACGTTCTGATAAAAAAGGCGCCGTAACTGAAGAAGATTGATTTATTTCTAATAGTCTCGATAAAATATTCATAAAATAAGTTCTAAATGACAAGAGAAAACCGTAATCCAACTCTCGCTTGAAAAGAATAAAGAAAAAGAAGATTGATGGGTATTCAAAATAATCGTTCGTTAGTTAATACAATGTTTTTATTTGAATACTAAATGAGCTGTTTGATCATTCCGGTGGTAAATTTAACTTCAAGCTTGAAAATAAACTAGGTAACGAAATATTTAGATGTTACGAAAAGTTCGTATGACACTAAACTAATAAGTATTCAAACAAAACGTACACAAACGTCATCTTCCGATTTGGCTTAAGCTTAGAAGACTTCGTTTTTCTAGTATCTCGAACCAGCTTCCTGACCTATAATAGGTTTTTATCCTAGTAGATACAAAGGGAGGGAAGCCGCGGGCAGATGGTAGTATTAAAAAACGCTGAAATTTCTGCACACGACGAAACCTAATTTCACAAAAGCTATGGTGCTGTTGTCTTTGTAATATGCAATAGAGCACCTGTATCGAATGCTTTACGAAAGACGTATAAACAAACTTACAAAACGTTTATAAAAAAGTGAAGTAAGATAGTACAAGGTCCGAAGCTAACAGGTCCCCTACCTTCCGTTTTGACAGTTCAGCCTTGACTTTTAAGTGTTGTATGTGAAATACAATTAATAAGGCTAAGTAACCATATTTTATTGCAAAGGCGCAAGGTTTCGCAGTTTCGAGGCACGTTCGAGTTGTAATATTATTATGTTTCACTCGACTCACACTCGTAACCCAATAACTATAAATGTGGGCAGAGGCAGTAACTTCATACGTCGTAAAATGACAGACACGAAGTCCCGAATGAATAGTAAAAACATTTTTGTTGAAGTTTTTATGTGTAAGGGTGAAAGTAAGCTTTGTTCGTGAGAAAAAATACAATGATCCAAAGGAAAAAAATATATTCTTAAATCTCACTGACTCGAAATTTTTATAAGATTTACAAAGAAGCAGAGAGAGTGGAAAAATGCGCTTTCGAAACATGTGTCTGATATTAATAGTAAGATCGAACACAAATCTTAACTGCAAGTCTAAACAACCGGCGACGCGGAAATATAGAAAGTCTACCATAACAAGTTAACTACTACATCGAGAAAAAGTAAAAAGTAGTAGGTCTGTCTATCAACGAGCAAGGGAAAACTTCGTGTACGGAACACGGAAGAATAGGCTAATGGATTTGGGAGTTCAGGCTCATGTCGAAATTGAGAGCGAAAATCATTTTCTCATTTTTCAGCTTACTTTTTTACCTATCCCTTTCGAATGATATATTAATAGGAGTGTATGTTATTGCAAGGGATTATCCAGTAAAGAATAGACATGAAGGTATAAACAGGAAAAACTTCTAAAGAATTATTTCAGAAATAGAAACTAAGTACAAATAAACTTTCAAATACATTCACAAAGGTTACATACTTACAAGAGGTCTTTCAAGTGCAGATACAAAATTCAAAGTCATAGACAACTTAAAAGAGGAGTTCCAAGAAAGATTAATTAAAGTGTTGATACAACGTAGGTATCCGAGCACAAAGCGACAGAAGCTAACGTGATGCGCCAAGGTCTTCAAGATCAAAGATTAGCCAGCAATGTCTGTCGAAATGAATGTTGCAAATATAGTTATAATTACTATTTTATCCGTGGTTATTCTCAGTATTCTTATGTATTTCATCAACGCTATATTAATTGGATTATTTGAAGCCGAGGAGTTAGGTCCAAACGTAATGTCTTCGATTTTTTGAGTGTTTACGGAACAAGCTAAAAGGTGATGTGATCATGTAAATAAATACAGCTACTAATGTTACACTACAAATAATTATCTAAAAATAAATAGGGGTTCACTAAGAAAGGAATTCCTGAAATTCTTAACGACTAATGAATCTCTTTCTGATAATACCCTTGATAATAATGAGTGACCAAATAGGCGGCTCAATGTTGCCTGTTTTGATGTCTTATCTTGATTTTAAATAGCATGCAGCTGATAAAAAAATGCGCTAAAAACGTGAGAAAATCAATACAGCAGATGATTCATTAGGACTAGATGACTTGTAGATACCAATTCTATGTCTATATTGAGACAGACCAGGTTTGGAACCATTATACGATTTGAATGTTTTAATAGTCCAATGAGGGAAACCCACTCGAACATAGTTGGCATGTCCGTGTGGTGAGCATTGAGCTCATTTCGAGAACATTTGATCACAGAATCGTTTTTAGCTACCTACATTATCGCACTTAATCAAAACATTGCAAACTTATCCGTGTCACGTTATGTATCCGTGATTGGTTAAAATTAGTGATATATTATGCAGAATTCGTTTCAACTCGGCTTTGAATCCGGATTTCAAGGTGATTTGCAATACAGCTTCCTACACGATCATGGAGGTCCTAGTGACTCAGAAGAACCATAAGAGACAACCAGAAACTACATAATTTTGAGGACCAGAAACTAAATATTATGAGGCTTCGTCTAGAAAAGTAAAATCTGATATCAGATAAGGACAATTATGACGTGTCATTTTATCGATTAACCATAACGACATGAACAATAGCGTAATTACAAAAACAATTACAGTAATATCAAACACGAAAAGAGTCAAAGCGCGTGACGGGAGGCAAGAAAACACTTAAAATCTCCAGCTTTTTGCAAAAACACATCACTGCTAACCTTGGTATGTCCCAGGTTGTTTGATCACAAAATATTTGTTTTTGCACTGTTGTCACTGTAACTAATGGTGACGTAAGTAAGCACGGATGCGGTCAGTGTCCGTCGCGGGATGCGCGTGCGGCCTGACCGAAAGGCCGATAGCGACTGGCGCCCGCAGCACTCGGCATCGTTTCGCTTGAGAGAAAGCCGTGCTCCTGCGCAGGTAATCAACACTTCGTTTACAAAGCGCTATTTCTGCTGGATTATTGCAGAAATGCTTTCTAAGATGGTAACCGACCATGGTTTCTTAATGGTAAGTTACATATTGACAAGGGAAAAGCGACGTCTGACAGGTAATCAAACAGGTAGCGTTATTATTTTTTCCTGTCAGTGCCACTGGCCACCTGTGGTGGCATATGGCCTTCCTGTTTGAAATCTGCGAAGCCTTGTTAGCTCAGCCATATGTCCATATGTTGTATGGGGACGAGTTAATACGTCATGTAAAATAGACTAGAACACCTGTGTGGTTTGACTACAATGGACCGCTTCAAGGTGATTCACTTCCAAGGTCAATGGCACATCCATAGCTGATCATGTGAAATATTACTTTTGATGACTTTCTAAACTAAAGAGTGGTAACAGCGAAGCGATATGGAAAGTGAATTCAAATCAGCAATCAAAAGATTGAGAACTATCAATTAATAACTTTCGTTATAAATGTCAGATTCTTTACTAGCAAATTTAAATTATATTCGCTTGATTGTGTTGAATGGATTCTAAATTAGATATTATTTAAAATTGTAATGCGCGTAGCAACTGGACATTTATCGGTACAGTCACAGTACATCTTCACGTCCTTAAATAGTGGCATAGAAAAACTGGATATAATTATGGAACTATTAAAGCAACTGGAGACCACGACCGCTACAAACCTGAGGCTTGATGACTTCAAAGTTCCTAGCGAAAAAGACTGAATATCCAGCTAAAGCCAACGTCCCCAACCTGACCTCACTCATCGCTGGTGGCCTCCTTTTTGTGTGTGCCACTCTCCATGGTCCATCCAGGTATATAAAGTTCACATCTCAACGTGAAGTTCTCGAAAAAGTCCCAACAACTCTTCGGAATGAGACAAGCGTTTCCGTTTACTGACTGTACCGAGCAATCAAATGTTACGAAGCCCCAACCTATAGATCAGAGTGAACGTGAGCGGGCGCAAGGTCGTCCGCAACCGGTCCGCGGTCAAGTGACGACTGGTTGACCAATATCGTCGCACAATCAGACATTTAGGTTGTTGGGACATTGTGATCGGAGTATTTGACTAATAGTTGATTTTATGTGAACACTTCATGAAGTTAATCATTTTCTGTACTATTTTCCTGCCTAAGAATTGCTGTTTATTAGGGTACGGTACCCGAAGAGTGCTAACGAGACCCTATTAGCTTCCGCTGTCCGTCCGTCTGTCAGCGGGCTGTATCTCATGAACCGTAATAATGCCATGGTAAGGGAAATCGCGAAGATATTTTATTTTTATCTATACTGAGTCTGATTCTCGGGAAACAGAAATAAGTGTAAACAATAGATAAACCTGTCAAAAACTGACAAAATAAGCACAAGTACAACTTCGTTCTAATGTGATTTTATGTCTATTTCCCGAGAGTAATATTCAGGGTAGAAACCAAGTTACTGTCACATTGTCCGAATAACGCGTTCCGTGGCATTCCGACTTGCATATTGACATTGATAGCAGAATACTCAGCTAACGGTACGATTGCACCAAATCCGTTAAAGGCCGAAGTATGGTCGTACGTAGTCGACCAAACTCTGCTGATCAAATGTCGACGCAATCGAGCGGACAATGTCGGTTGTAATAGTGTAGGGTACAAACTATCTTTTTGCATAAGTATGCTTTTCTCTCCGGGCAAGTCGTAAAAGTCAACTAAGGGATAGTATCCTCCAACATGATGAGATACAATAAGCAAGTATTCCCAAGGAGGGTTGACGTCAGGCAGGCGGCCGGTCATAAAACACCTTAGCCAAAACTCTTACAGCATGATCCAAGGATCATGCCGTGCCGACCCCACATAGAGTGGGACGAGGGTAGGAAGATGATGATGATGATTCGATCGGCCGAGTTCAGTAGACGACGTCCGGCCAAACTTCGGCTGATAACGGCTTTGGTGTAGTCGTACCGCAACGTGACAAGCGCTGAGGAACCATCAATAACTTGGAAACGTGACTAGAGCCTACTTAGAAGAAGATTGTCTGAGTTGTAGACATTTTCAACATATTTGCACAGCGCATAAATTATTTGTATGAGTTTTTCTGATCACCGCCCCTTTGAAAGACAATGGATGAGGCACGTTTTAAAGCACAAAGCTCCGAAGGCATAACATACATATTATCACGCGTGGGCAGAGCCAGAAGTAATCATAAGAAAACTAACACTCAGTAGTGGATTAGGATCCAAGAGTCTCAAGATGTGAACCATGGTGACAGGTGATCAGCCCATCCTCCATATACCTAGATGGTCGATAATGGCATAGCAAAGATATAATTTCATATTATGTCAAACCAATAAGGTCGTTCGCAGTTTGGTGACCAAATTGTAGACGAGAGTCCGCATATAGCGAGAGAGGTGCCGGTTCTAGCAAGACAAATATTTGCATGTTATACTATTAAATATTTGTACTGGGTTGTGGCACAATATTAACTGTTTGAAATGTCTACAAATATATTATTTACATTATATTATACTTATTTTAATTGTCAACCACGCTTGGCTATTTTTTTGGAAAATAATCCCTTTACAATCACGTTTATAAAAAGAGTTGTAGCATTATTCAGTCCCAAGCATTTTAGTCTTCTATATAATCGGATATTTTATAGTAAGCTTTTTTAAACCACTTTCGTATTTTTAGAGTTTTCAATTTATTAACTGGCAAAGTTAATGCATCTAAATATCTTATATCTCAGACATCTTTCATTGAGGCAGTTGCAAAAACAGGTTGGCAACGAGTAGAAGCGATGCATGTGGCGCCTGCGGTTGACCCACTGCTCAATCGGTCAATCGTAGACAAGTAATGAGATACTTACCTGATGCACAGTTAGAACAAAGTGTGAACACATGTACATTGACGTTTTTGGTGAAGCATAATATAGATAGAAGGGTAAGAGATAAACCCCAGAATACTCAATCGCATCTCAAAGTTGAGCACGTTTGAAATGACGATTTTTTGACAGATTTTCATCGGAAGCTGTCAAAAAACCGTGAGTTGAGACGTGCTCAATTCTGAGTCGCGTTTGAGTATTCGTGTCAATAATTTTATCGAACCTGTGTGGTGACCGGATTTAAGGTAAGCCTTAGTGAATTTGACACAAGTATCCAAATTTTTTTTCTAAGACATGCCGGTTTCCTCACTATATACTTTATCGTTTCCCACACAAGCATTCTTAAATTAAGCTTACAAACATATAAAGAAAGGTAAACAAGCGGCCTTATCGCTAAAAGCGATCTCTACCAGGCAACCTAGGATGTATTGGATGGAACAAAAACATAGAAGGTGGAAATTGGCGTGGTTAATATAAGCTTAAATACTTATTTACCGTTTAGTTCTGGTATATAGCACACTTAATTTTTCGAACAGAAAAATTTATTAGATCACCAGTGCTCTCTGGTTTGGAACCTGAATAAAAGATCAGCTTATTCATCTTCAAAGACTTTCATCACACTTTCGTTTTCTAGTGAGGCTTTCCGAAGTCGTTCTGGTTCTCACAAGCATAACTATTTTACTGTGTCAATGTAAAAATGACATGATTATGGATGACTTGCCGATTGATGTTCACATTATACTTGTAAAACGAGCGAGCGATATCATATATATTTTTTATGTTTGACCCAGACGAGATTTATGACGAAAATATAAAAAAAAAAACAATTTATTATGACGAAATACCGTTCTAAGAGTAGAAGTTATAACAAGCTTCCAGCGCTTGGTTTTTTTTTTGTTCATCTATCTTCTATCTAGCCGTGTCACTAGTTCTTTCGAACCAGTGCGGTGAAAGGATTTAATGTGCTTCACTTGACACATATTTTAGAACTTCTACGACATGCCGGTTTCCTCGCGATGTTTTCCTGGTATAGCGCACGTAAATATTTCGATCAGGCATTGATACACGACCGGATTTTAACCCGCGACGTTAGGATCGAATCGGTCCTAATTATTCTGTACTTTATCAAAAATCACAGTTCGGGTCCGTTAAATAAAACTAATGAGTACTTACCTACTTTTATTGGGTGTCTATGATCACCATAAACTTATAAGACCTCTGACAGGTGCACCCATACCTGCCATCTATAATAGATGTAGAACTAATAAAACAATAGAAGCCCGTGCAAATGGCATCCAAGGCTATTTATATTTTACGGTGAGCCACAGCCTTATTTATCGAATCAAGCTTGTATTGGCTGTAAGTGTACAGACAGCAAAACGATCCTTGCTTAGTTTGACACGGTAAAGATAAAAATATATAAAAATAAATTTAAATACCAAGTTCAAAATAAAAAATGCATACATGATTTACCATTGAACCCCGACACAAGGCTAGTCTTTCGGACTTATATTAAAACTTTCGGATAATACGAGAATTAGCAAACTAAAGTGGAGTGGGGTGGTGATATCTGCCGAAGAACCGCTGGGGTAAACAGAGTTCTTGAGTGGAGATCGCGATTCGGCAAATGCAATATAGGACGCCGTCCGGCTAGGTGGAGTGATCTGCGAAAGGCTGCTGGCAGAGGCTGGATGCGTCGCTGAAGGCGCAAAGGTGCTCATTAGGGGAAGCCTATGTCCAGCAGTGGATTGCTACAGGCTGATGATGATGATGATAATAATACGAGCGGGCGGATCGTCAGTTGTAACGATGATAATCAAGAAACACGCGACACGAATGTCGTCCAACAATCCCATAGTACGGTTCGGACAACGGTCCATTGAAAGTGGGTAAGCAGTGTGCTCTGCATATCCATAAAGTCAAAGTCAAAGTCAAAAATTTTTATTCCATAAAATCACTGGGATCACTTGGACACGTCTTAAATCTACGTTGCATTTACACCTGTTCGTAACGCGACCAGGCGTGGAAGATACAGGCAAGAAACCACGCTTGGCTATTTTTTTGGAAAATGATCCCTTTACAATCATGTTATAAAAGGAGTTGGAGCATTCAGTCCCAAGCATTTTTATCTTCTATATAATCGGATATTTTATAGTAAGCTTTTTTATACAACTTTTGTTTTATTAGTGTTTTGAATTTATTAACTGACAAATTTGTCATCTCGCTTGGGACTTTGTTATAGAAGCGTACACATTGCCCTTTAAATGATTTATTAACTTTACCTAGCCTAATCGTGGGTACAGCAAGTTTATCCTTATTTCTAGTATTAACACTATGATTATCACTATTTTTCTTAAACTTACTAACATTTTTATGTACGTACATCAAGTTTTCGTAAATATATTGACAAGGAACAGTCATAATGTTTATTTCTTTAAATTTATTACGTAATGACTCCCTAGGACCCAGGTTATAAACTGCTCGAACAGCCCTCCTCTGCAACACAAATACGGTGTTTATATCTGCAGCACTCCCCCACAACAAAATGCCATATGCCATGATGCTATGGAAGTAGCTGAAGTAAACTAGTCTAGCTGTATCTACGTCTGTAAGTAGACGTATTTTTTTGACTGCATATGCCGCAGAACTAAGTCTCTTCGACAATTTATCTATATGTGGGTCCCATTGAATCTTTTTATCTAAGGTTATGCCCAAAAAAGTAGTAGTGTCCACGAGATCTATATGTTCATTTTTTATTTTTATATGAGAATTTACTTGTGTAACATTTGGTAGTATAAATCTTATACATTTGGTTTTCTTTTCATTTAGCAATAAGTTATTTACATCGAACCATTCTACGACTTTGGAGATTGCATTGTTTACTTCGCCAAAATTAACCTGGCGTCGTTTCATTTTAAATAAAAATGAGGTGTCATCTGCAAACAATACAATTTCATGATCATCCCTAACAAGTTTAGGTAAATCATTAATATAAACTAAAAATAGAAATGGTCCTAATATTGATCCCTGTGGTACACCCATTGTTACTATTGACCCTGGAGAACGTTTTCCATTAACGTCGACTCTTTGTATTCTGTTACTTAAATAGGAACTGAGAAGGTCAAGAGCAAAACCCCTAACCCCATAGTGTCGGAGTTTCCTGATTAATGTTTCATGATGGACACAATCGAATGCTTTTGACAGATCACAAAAAATCCCTAAAGCATCACGAGACTCTTCCCATGCATGGAAAATATGCGATATTAACTCGACACCAGCCTCTGTTGTTGAACGGCCCTTCATAAATCCGAATTGTTTGTTGTCGAGTAGGTTATTTATGTTAAAATGGTCTTGAAGTTGCTTTAGAATCAGTTTTTCAAATATTTTGCTAAAGGTCGGTAGTACTGATATAGGACGATAGTTACTAGGGTCTGAATGACTACCAGATTTGAAGAGAGGTGTTATTTTACTATGTTTCATTAAATCAGGGAACACACCACAATCAATACATTGATTGAAGATCATAGCTAGGTCAGGTGCAATTATGTCTATCAATGGTTTTACGACGCTAACAGAAATTCCCCAGAGGTCCGTGGTCTTTTTTACATTGATTAATTTATAAGCCTTGACAATGTCATTAGAACTGACATAATCGAATGAAAAATTTGTTTTACATTCAGGTACGTTTTGTTTCAACATTGACTCTGCGATTATGTGGGAAGAGTTTAAAGATTTTGTAGTAGAGACTGGAATATCAGTAAAAAACAATTCGAGCGCTTTAGCTACATCTTCATCTTTGTTAATAATTATATTATCTATTTTTAATTTAAAACTGTTATTATGAATTATATTTTTTCCAGTCTCTTCTTTAATAACATTCCAAGTAGCTTTAATTTTATCTTGACTGTTTTTAATTTTTGAACTCAAATATAATGATTTGGCTATTTTACATACTTTCTTAAATATTTTAGAATAATTCTTAACTTTTTCTTTAAACTCTTCACTGAAATTATATTGTTTTATACTGTACAATTCATACAATGTTTGTCTACTTTTATGTATTCCTGCTGTTGCCCACTCACAAAATCCTGGCTTATTAGATACCATGATCGATTTGGATGTATAAACTGAATTGAATTCGTTATTAAATTCTTTAAAAAATGTATTATACAAATAATTAGGATCTTCATTATGATATATTATGTTTGGAATTTTATTTTTTAGATTTGATTTCAACTGTTCCAATCGATTAATGGTCATTGGTACATAGGTAATTTTCCTTTTTACATTTTGCCTAGTTTGTGTTTCAATTTTTATAAATTGTCCAAGGTGGTCTGATTCAAGTTGATTAATAATATTTTTACTTATTATATTAACATTAGTAAATATGTTGTCCAAACATGTAGCTGAGGTGGCAGTTATTCTAGTTGGCTCCATAAATGATGGTTCAAGATTGAATGATTTAAATAAACTTGTTAATCTAGTATTTAATGAGCATTTTTCAAGCAGATTTACATTAAAATCGCCACATACAATAATTTCCTTGTTAGATTTAGACAATTTGAACATAATTTCTTCCATAACCTTTTCAAAAACATCAAAGGAGGCGCAAGGCGGGCTGTAAGCGCTTATAACAATGAACTGCTCCAACTCTACGCAGGCTATTTCTATGTGTCTTTCTGCAGTCAGGTGAATAATATCTTTGCGTTCTTTAAATTTAATTTGTTTGTTTAGTAATATTAATGAGCCACCTCGTTCAAAATGGTTCCTGCAGAAAGCACTACCAACTTGGTGATCACTGAAATTAAACATAAGCTCATGATTTTTTAGCCAATGTTCTGTAATACAAATTATGTCAATTTTATTTGATTCATACACCCACATATGCACGTGATGAACAGACAACACAAGGTCACGTGAAGGTGAATAGCCTTTATCATCTGGCTGACATTCCTGTCGGAATATAGTCTTTGAAGGGAGGAACGCTGATAAAAATATGGTATCCACTCGATTTTTTCCACTCATAAGGAACAGGCCAGACGTTGCTTAGAGCAGTGATAACTTGATCTGTGACATCATACTTGTTTAAGGTGGAACTATTAAAACAAGCTGATGATGTCATTGTAGGGGCAACATTATGATGTAGACTAAAAATCTACCATCTGTAGTCACTTTCCGATACATGCGCGATTCCAGACTTCCAGAGCTCTTTTATGGGGACGGAAAAGAACATGAAAAATCGTAGAACCTAGAAAACATGTTGCTTCAAAGATCTTCATGATGATTTTTCAAAAAAAATATAGTTTTTTATGGATAACATCGTTAATATGGTAATCCACGTAAAAAAGGACGTATGTTGGTTAATTGATTCAAGCGTGACTTTGCGGAAGTCCAGTTTAGTGCATTTTATAGAAGGATTAAGCGCTATCTACTCCTTTCTAAATTACCCCTTTTCTTTACCCTTCTATTTAGTAGTAGCCGACAGTCGAAATGGGAACCAAGCAACAGTCCGCACAGCGATTAGAGTTAGAATTATTTATTTCGGTAAAACAGAAAGCTTTCAGTTTACACCAAAACGGTAAATGTCTTGATTAAAACTTAAAAATACTCTTCGATCCTTAAAAATAATACAGTTGCAAACCACTTATCAAAGGCATGACACAAGTGCATGAAACATGATTCAGATTAAGACCCTGTCTTGGTCACTGAGAACTATTCAGTTTCAAAGCTTCGAAGTATCACATCGTTTATCAACCATGCTAGCCTTTGTGCAGGCGAGCCGAAGTGCTCTAGTCTTTGTGCATTCGAGAGTACTCTTGTCAAAATTGATTTCCAACATCAGGGAATTGACTAGACATGAAGACTGCTAACTAGGTGATACTGCATGCGATTTTGTGATATTCATGTTTACAGCAAAATGGATTTTGTTACTGCTGCGATTATCCTGACGGTATTGTCGCAAAATACATTACATGTACCCACTTTAAAGTGGGAAAGGGGTAGGGAAATTATAAGTCTGATCTCTGATCATCATTCTAATGATGTGCCTCACATAATTATTTTCAATTCAACGATTTATCTCTGTATTAAGTCGATCCAGTCAGTCAGAAATTAACGTACGATTGTGTCTCCGCCGACCTGTTCTTTAAACGGACCGTAACCGTTCTCACCCAAAAAAACAAAGCCAACGTTTTTCATTAGTTTACCATGAATCGTTTAGGATACAATTGATCGTGTCACTAGTTACAAAGAACGAAAGTGGTATTATATAGACATATTTATTCTACAGGGTCAAAACAACATCATCATCATCATCCACAACTCGACTTTAAACGCAGCTGGGCATATGCCTCAATCCAAAACGACGACCTCTGTGGCATGGCGGGCGAGTGCTCGGCTGAGACGCAAGAGGCGCGGGTTCGATCCCCGCTACGGGAGAAATGTTTGTATGTTCTGCAAATATTTATTCCGGATCTGATAAATATGTATTTAGAAAAAAGTATATAAGTATTCTATCAGCCATCTGGTTCCCATAGAACAAGCTTTGCTTGGTTTGGGGCTAGATGGCGCTGTGTGAACTGTCCACAAAACAAAACAAAAAAATATTCGCGTCTGTATTATTAAATCTTGCCGCAATATCAGACGCATTGCCGTCTGCAGAGGCTACAGTAATTCAATTCACTGCTACAGAATTCTAATGCAGGACTGGAATTCCCATTGGCAGAAACTAATGTAATGACTATTGGTCTGACAGCAAACAGTCAAAGTCGTAAAGTGTATTATTTTAGGTCTCGACTGCAACTCAGACAAACCAAGAGCCGATTTCGCCATTAAATTAAACGGCGTTTAACCCTAACTGAGTTCAAGAAATGCTAAGAATTCTCATACAATTTGACAGCTCTTGAAGAGCGAAACGCAGTTAAGTTTAAACGGTGAAATCGGCCTAAAAATGTCAAACCAAATCTAACATCAAGCTAAAGCAGATAAGTATACTAAGTAGGTACTCATCGAACTTAAGGGTAAAAAAATTACAATATGTTTTGGACTAAGATTATTTTATTTTCCATTAAAAAAAAACAAGGGCGACTATGCCTAGATCGGCTCTTTTAAAACTAAAGAGGTAGTAAACGGTAAAATAAGGGTATTAATTTCTATCATAGAACAATCACGCAACCTAGATAAGGACTTACGAATAGCGAGGCTTATAGCTGTTCTTTCTAATATAAAATATAATTTGAGTAGAATAAGAGTAAGCACTAATTTCTAGACCAGCACAACTATAGCAAGACTCAAAAACCTTGGTCGTCTATTCGCTCTATTTGATTAAATAGTAACTATAAAATGAGCTGCGACAATACGGTTAGTTTATCTTCTGTGCAGTGCAGAACCAGCTGTATTTCCTGAGACAATATAGGTAGAGCAATATTTGCGCACTAATCCTAGATGTTTATTTTTAGGCTAGACTGCTGCACTATGAAGTTTATTATTCTAGAGCCAGTAAGATTCAGTACTTACGAGTACTACTACTCGTGTCACTACTTTTGAACCACGAACCAAAAGATTTTAAAATAGTGCGCCTCAAAAAAGCTTTGATGTACATGGCACATCTTAGAACTTTTCAGGTTATACGACATGTTTTTAATCTGACTAATAATTTAGAAGTGCTACGAAAGAACGAATCATACTTATGTATAATGTATACATATATTAAGATTTTTAAACTCATAACCCTCCTTTTGCTACTGTCGAGGGCTGCTCATATCCAGGTGAACAGTACACAAAGTCGCAGGCGGAAGCTAGTGTAGAATAGTTTAGTGGCGTAAACCGTTCCGTGATCGATGACGTGATCAACAATTCAGATCGCGCGGTGCATTATCTCTTGCAAAACAGTGTTGAAACCATTTCAGTTCCGTTATGCTGTTGTTATTGCTATTTCTTGCATTCGCATTAAAATATTCTAAATCTGTTCCGTTTTAGTTGAAAGTATAGTTTTGTAATAATCATCAAAATTCACAGTAATTTATAAATGCGGAAGTTTGTGTGGTGTGTGTATATGTTTCTTTTGACTCAGATAATGTTACAACTGATCGAATTTAGATGATACTCGAAATAAACAAAGTTAGTTAAATAATAGACAACTTTTTCCACGTACCACGCGAGCAGAGACGGTTGTTAGTTAATCATAACAGTACTTTACAAACTGTTTTAAGTTCCCAACAACTTCAAAAACAAGCTTAATTTAGTAATGGAAGCAATCTGAAAGTAACTGGTTAAATATTCAATGCACTTACTGAGCATCCACTGAGACGACTTTCATGCAAGTTAAACAATTCGGGTCCTAGGTGACACCCCTACGAAAGCCTTGCAAGTGACGCTTGACTCGTCTTACGTGTTGGCTAACGTGAGGTGAACTACCGATCTAGTTACGCCGTTCACGCAATATTAATCTCTGGTTACACAAGCCATAATCTGTTATAAGGAATAACGAGGCATAAAAATCATGTCTCATGCCTGGCATGGTGTATGTTTAACCTAATGGCCAACTCTGGTGACAGAGTTGATAAGATTAAAAAAAGCAACAAAGAAACGAATATTATGTTTGTTGGGAGCGAAAACACTGAGTTTCATATTCATATCAAATCACGGAAACGCCCAATTGCAAATGCCGTAAGCCTTGTATGAATTAATTATATGTAGAAGAACAATTATGAAAACAATTACACAACACGCAAACAAACATTCCTCTTTATCGGATAGTGATGAAACAATAAAGATTATTTTTAAATTACGATTAGAATCAGGATATTTCAAAACTTTTACCTTTTGTAAGCACATTCACATCCGAAGTTAGTGCAAATCCATTGTCTAGATTTTCTTCTACGCCTCATTTTTATTTCCAAGTCTTCACCAAATTCAGTCTCTTCTTGCAAATCATCGTTTACATCTTTGCGATGGCATAAGTCAGTTGATTCAATAATAACGTCAGAAGTTTTTACCTTTTAGATAAATCTTTTTACTTTTCCTAGGATTCGAAGTTTTTCAAATTACATTTGCGCACACAAAACATAGAATGTCTCTATTTAGTTCAGTTTAATTTCTGTAGAAAAGAATATTTTGACAAAAAAGCACTGCTTTTCATACCTCTATCTATATATTTTAAAACTAGATATATTACTATGATAGCTGAAATTTTAGTATTCAGTCTTTTTCATTTCCAGTAAAGGAATTTCCAAGAAAACGATCACGTTCCAACAATACGTTCGACCTCATAAAACGATTTCCTGGTTGCACACAGTAATTTCTATCGTGTAATTGCAATCTGCTGATTATGCACTTTTTCAAACACCACAATCCTCAATCATCACAAAGCACATCAATTACACTTAGATAATACGATTCACTCACTTTTACTGCTTTTAATAACTGTATAAATACAACAAATGATACACTATCAGTACTTTACACTCAATGTTTTTCTTGAGCACAATCGGGATCATATCTGAATTCACGCATCTAGAGTCTACTAGAGTTCGAGCACAACGAGAGTTTGCAGTAACATTTACGTACGTTTTGACAAGGTTACGTTCTTTATTATATAAAATATGACGTTTAGACAAAGTTGTTTCAAATGAGCCCAGCTGTAGAGTATCGATTGACATTGCAGTGAGGTGGGTGGTTGGCTACGTCATTATATGGTGGGCGGATCTCTCGAGATAACGGTAAAGGGTCGCTCATAATGTACATTTGCGAACGATTTATTTAACAGAATGGGAAAAATATTAGATAATACTTAAAAACGAAGAGGCTTACGACTTTTATCCCTAAACAGAAGACTTGCGAAACCTTCAGACAGGCACTTAAGATTATGTCTAAGTACCATGTCTACAATGGTGGGTTACTTTGGAAATTGGTTTTAGTGTAAAGTTCAAATAGCCACCTGTAGTCACAAAGATTTTGTTGAGGCTTCTGATTGGGCGATTTCTGAATGGTGTATTTTTATGTTATAATCTCATTGGCACTATGAATTCATTAAAATCCAGAATTTCCTTTCGTGTTCCAAATGTAAACATCAATCGTTGCTAGCTTAGCTTTTAATATAAACAAAACTCACAACAAAGTTTATCGAAGTAAATTCCCAGTAGTACCTTAGCAAGTACTTCGCCACCAGTCACCCGTCCTTTGCCTCGTTTATCCGTAGGTACTTGAGACATATATACCTATAAAAGAGCTTAACCTGACTGACTGATTCATCATCGCCGAGCCAAAACCGCTGAAGCTAGAAATCTGAAATTTGGAAGGTAGCTATCTGTATAGCAAAACCATCTACTACGGCGTGATTTTTCTAAATTCAACCCCTAAAGGGGTGAAAACGTTTATATGGAACTTTTTAACGCGTGGTGCGATTTGCTTGAAACTCGGTTCGGATACTGTAAATCCAAATAAATGGACGTGTTTCAGGATTTTTCAAAATAACCCTCAAAAAGGCATGAAATGGGGTGTCAAAGTTTGTATTGGAACTTTTTGAAGGGCGATGCGTTGGCTTGAAACTCGATTTGGATACTATAAATGCAAATAAATGGGCAGGTGTTTCAGGTTTTTTCAAAACAACCCTCAACGAAAGAGGAGAAATGGGTACTTATAAAAATAATGTAACACGTACGAAGTCGCGGGCAACAGCTAGTACAATATGAAATGACTTTCATTCGATGCACGTTTCTCATTCAAGAGTACCTATGCCTCAAGACCATTTCAATTTTCAATAAGATTTCTGTCTTTTATAACAGATTTCGCATTGAGCGCGGCGATGCACGTAGTTTAGTAAAGATGCAAAAATGACAGATCGAGAGCACTGGTGGTCTAGTGATAGTGACCCCGCCTTCCGATACTGAGGTCGTAGGAGTAGGTTCAAATCCATTCGTGCGATGGATTTTTCTATATCATGTATGTTAGTGTTTTAACTTACTACACTTACTTACTAAAGTTAGTTTATTGAATTAATACACACTGTTATCTTTATTGATTCATTTTAATATTTGCCTATAATGTATCCTGTGGAACCCTGTGTTCTCGCCGCAAAACCAGTTTCGAGTCAGTGGTGCCCAACGGAATATGAACGCACGTGTCACACGATAAGTTTCAATTTCGCGTGCAAGCATAACGGTCGTAAGAGTATGCAAATCTATACCTAAACTGGACTTTTTGTTCGAAAATGATTCTTCTGTGCGCTAGTTATCTATTCTGTGATAACATGTAAGTAGTTATGTATTATTATGTTATACTAGCTGTCGCCCGCGGTTTCGCTCGCGTGGTACCCGAATAAAAAATAGCCTATATGTTAATTAATTCAGTACATGTACTATGTATATTCCAAGTTTCATTCAAATCCGTTCAGCTGTTTAGGCGTGATTGAGGCACAAACATCCAAACATCCTCACAAACTTTCGCATTGATAATATAAGCAAGTATAAATGTTCTTCAAACATATTCAAAAGGTTGCTTGCATTTATAGTGTTTTCTTTGCATAACGATAAAGTTCTAGACATTTTGTTAGCTTTACATTTAATGGAATTAGGAATTGCAACTGACTTAAGAAATTGATTTACGTCCTCGTCCTACATTGTTTTAAAAAATAAGTAGGTACTTCACATTTATTTTGCTCGACATTTTCGCGCATTTTTTGTTGTTAGTGGTACAGTTGCCTAAACCAACATTGAATGAATGAATGAAAATACTTTATTGTACACCTTACAATAACATAAAGTTAAAAAAGAGTACAATTGGCGGTCTTATCGCTTAAGAGCGACCTCTTACAGACAACCATGCAACATTTATGCATTTCATGAATTCAAAATGGTGTCTTATCAAAAATTAAAACATGCAAAAGCTCAAATTTCTTATGTGTAGGTGAGTTACTGTGAACATATAATATGATTTTTAGATTTTGATAGAGGTACAGATTATTGTACCACTGTGACTTCATTTTTATTTTCACCGACGTTTTTAAATCTTATAACATGCAACTGTACCACATAAGTACTTGTAAATACCTACAGCAGCTAGGTTCGGAATAAATATTTGCAAACATTTGAGCCGGAACGGAAATCGAACACGCGTATCGTTTGACTCTTAGCTCACTACGTCACAAAGGTTGCCAAACACACAAAAAGTAGCAGAGATACCTTTCATTCTTTTTTTCTAATAGATACTATATTCATTTAGTTAGATAAAAACCTGATTCAATTTATTTTGTTTGCATTATGTAGGTACCTACCTACTAGTTGTTTTATAACAGCTATTCAAGTTAAATTGTCGATATAATAATAGTTTCATAACTCACGGGAGAAGCCATTGGATCCTGAAACACAGTTTTACAGTTTTAACTAGTTCAGGAGCCTAAGGATTCATTTCTTTTGTAACATACTTATTGTGTCAATAAATTGATTTGTATATGTCTATATTATGTATTGTATTTATATGTTTTGAAGATAGAGAGAGAGAGAGAGAGATCAACTAATTGTGTCCTGGGTAAAGGCCTACCTACATTCATACCTTCAAGACTTAACTATATTTGTGGAGATAATGAGATTATTTTTACAATAAAGTACCAGACATAATAGTCAAATATAAACCGTCTTTAAATTGTGTCAGAAGACGAATTTCCTCGACTCGCAGGAAATTGAAACAGCAATCATTTCCCGTATCCCAGCTTCCAGCTCAGAAGTGTGTCAACATGTCTGCGATACGGATTAGTTAGTTTGCCACCGCCAACAGATTGTTCCTTCGAGCCTGATCAAATATGGCTGCCAGGTTTTGTAAGCTTGCTACCCAAACAAATGTGCCAGGTACGTACAAAAGCCACATTACTTAGTCGTACTGGTATTCATTTAACTTTTCGGTTGCAATATGCAGAACAAGCTTTGCTTAGTTTGAGACTAGATGGCGCTGTTAACAGTTACACAAAATACATAAAATGTAGATACAATTTCGGTCACAACAACGGTTATTTTTACAACAGTAACTTTCTTTAAATCATAAGATATTTATCGAGAATTGTCCTTTTTAACTAAAATGCCATCTAAGAACTCGTGCAATTAAATAATCGATATAACCTGTATTTTAGTACCGAAACGAACCCTAAAAAGACAAGAGAAAAAACGGCTGAATTTAATTTCGTTCTGTTGTTTCAGGATAACACAATAAAAGGTATTAATAAAAGGTATGCCCCTCTTTTGTCCGAAACCCACCTTATAGGGCGACCTTTTAGACAAGCTGAAGTCATCCCACGCAATTAAAAGGAAATAACTAAAGGCTGTTTTACCCAATAATTAAATTAAGAGTGTTATGATTCTTGTGGCTCAGTTTCACGATTGTGTTGTTTAAAAGAAGCGTTAGTCTGCTCTCTACCAATCACCTTAAAGAACTGGATTGGTCTGTCTTCGTTCATAACAGATTTTTACATTTTTTTTTGCTTTGGTCATAAATAGGTAGACAGAATTGAAAGGAAGCCTATTAGCGATGGGCTAGTGGATACCAGGCTGATCTCTCTCTAGATCTAGTCGTGTCACCAATGTGGTGAAAGGATTTAAAGTGCGCCTCAAAGGCTCCTTTCGTGCACTTGACACATGTGTTCGAACTTTCAACGGTTCTACGACATGCCGGTTTCCTCACGATGTTTTCCATGACCGTTAGAGAGCACTAGTATAGCTGCACATATTTTTTTTTGAACAGAAAATACCAATGGTGCAGACTGGATTTGAAGCCATGACCTTAGCGTCAGTGCTCTCGCCAAGCTGAAATGATGATCGACCAATGGTTTCTTCCGTTATACTACAACCATACAAAATATTCTGATTAAAAATAATACAGTCACATTTCCCAAGAGCCTTAAAACTACCGCCACTAGAGAAATCTCAAGTAGATTAAGTAAAAAAACATTAATGTTTACCCAGTAGACGTTATGTTTCAAACACTTCTAACTTGTAGAAGTAACTTTGAAAGGTTGACTTTGGGCCATTCGAGGCTTTGCCTCATGGTAATTCGCCCACTCAGTGATCAGGCAAGTGTCACAACTTTGAGGCCGGGTTTTACTAGGATCTGGCTGAATATTTAAATAGGAATTAACATCCTCGATGTAATACAGTAAGGCTATGCAAGAATAAGTTCATGGACCGGGAAACGGAGTAAGATGGCTTAACCGATAAACCGATGATATTATAAAGGTCACATGTGGTCAGCGGATGGAGGCAGAATAAAATAGTTTTTTGTGAAATGCTATTGGGAAGCCTACGAGTATATCCAGTAATTAATTTATATAGGCTAATGGAGAGGCATGAACAGATCCACGTGGCGCATCCTGGAAGCAGCTAGATTAGGTAACGCAGGGCATAGGCTGACAAAGAACAAGTTGAAGCATTGATTAGATAGAAAATAGGCCGATGACGTTATAACTAAAGCCTTCAGACTGCCTACACTATTATAACCAATTATGGCTATAACTACTGCCCACATTCGTAAATTTTCACATGTAAACTTGAAATCAGCAAAAGATGCTAAAAATATCATGTAAACAAAATGCGTGAGGTTGAAGTGTGGCAACGTGGGTTAAGGTCGCAGGCCGCGGTCTTATAAGGCCGCATTGCGATAGTGTGGAGCAATCACACTTACATTATAAACGCGAAAGTTTGTGAGCTTATTTGTGTCCTACTCATCTGCGATACGGAACGGATATGGTTAAAACACACATCGTTAATGACCTGGTATAAAATATAGGCTTTTAATCCGGGTAGGAACCACGCAAGCAGAGCCGCGGGCGAATACTAGTCGTTTATTACCCACGACGGAACGGAGAAGGTATATGCGTTTGGCCTAAGAGGTTGTATGTTTATGTGTTTGTTTGTTACCATTTTCGGTGCGGTTTTTTGCTATTTATTGTTGTCTTTCAGGGAAGGTTCTCAGATATGTTTGGAGTGTAGTTATGGAGTAGGCTTGTAAATCATGTAAAGGATGTAAAGGATAATCGGATCAATGGATGGTACCAGTCCACTCGTCAAGGAGTTCCATCTGTCTTCATCACCAGAACAGCTAGTTGAAAATGTTGGATTGTTATCAAAACTTGACCGTTACCAGTTACTTATCATGACAATTTGGCTCTTTCTACTGCACTTTCTAGTGCGCTGATGTATGTATGACCAGGTAATGGTGGTAGTCATAGAAAAGACATAAGTTAAAGAGAATGTGTGAAAAGATTAAAGTACGCATCGCGACGGCCAAATTATTCATTTATTTTGGCTTTGGTTTTAACATTTAACAAACTCTTCGGAATCCTTTCTAGCTTTCAACTCAATCAAACTGTCGTAAATCATGTTCCATAATAGCCTTTCTTGTCCCGGACAGTTCTTTCAAAGTAACTACTGAGACATAAAAATCCTTTATTCCTGCGTTGAGCGACTTCTCATAGTGAGGAAACCCGCGGCTTAGTCAGCTCCGTACGTATTGACCATGTCTTTCCTGTGGACAAGGCCGACTAAGCTGAGAGGGTGGAATAGCTGCTAGACAAGCCTTCTCTATCTTAATTCATCCCGGGCACTACAGCAGCGTCCCGTTAGTGAAGGTAAAAGTTGCCTGCTGACGCTGTATAACTAATCCACTAAAGATTGTAAAAAGCCTTTATCTATTTTTAATATTTAGACCCAGCTTAGAAAAATCTGTAAACAACTTTAAGGGAACTGACTTTGTTGGGAACTAAGGCCGGTTCACAAAAGCTATAGCCGGTATCAAAGCGAAGTAACTTCACACATTGACACTGACCTAATAAAAGTTTAGTACTTAGGCTCTTATAACTCTACTTGGCACTTCGCACTTGTGACTTTATTTGGTGATTTGCCAGCGGCTCTTTGTGGTTAGTACCTTTGGCAGGGTTAAGTTGACATAACCCACAATCCTATTAATCGCGAAGGTACATATAAATATACGCTACAGGGAGTAAAGGAAAAACATAGAATGTGTCCCGCTGCTTCTCTCCCCGAGCATTCGTAAAAGTCGACAGAGGGATCGTATCCTCTCCACCATGATAGACTGTCTTCATGGGCAATGAGCTGACCACCTGTCCCCACGGTTCACCATATCCATATTGGGACTTTGAATTTGAATCATGTTTGATGCAAGTTTTCTTATGATTATTTGTGGTTCCTCCTCTTGGACGATTATTCGTCCAAGTTCCTCCCACCCTATTAGGGATACGGGCGTGATATTATGTCATGTATGTATATAACCCAAAAAAGATATAAGGATCTTCGCCGACTAACCCGTTTTTATAACCGGAACGTCACCGTCTCGGCACCGAACGTTGATAGGAGTTTGCTTTGATTCAAAAGTTATGGAAAATGATGCTTTTGTGTTTTTAAGATCCAATCATCGCCGCAGCGACAAGACCGATCTAGATCAATTTAGGTACAGCTTGTAATTTATAATTAAGCCTCTTTTTAGCCTGGTAATGCGAATAAATGCGGGCTAAAGTTAGTTTGTTTTTACCCTCGACGGAACGGAGAATATGCGTTTGGCCTAAGAGGTTGTGTGTTCATTTGTGTGTTTGTCTGTTACCATTTTCCTCAAAAACTATTGCATCGATTTCGATGCGGTTTTTTGCATTTTATTCATGTCATTTCAGGCTCTTAGATATGTTTTACGGCTATAGCCCGCCAGGGGGCGCTGCATCAGCTAGCCTAGATTTTTGCACCTCGGAAACTCAATAACTACTGAACCGATTTCGATGCCATTTTTTGCATTATGTTAGTTTCATTTTTGATAAGGTTTTTCGGTAAGTTGTAGATAAGTAATTTTTTATCGTCGTGGGTTTCTAAAACATAAAATATTTTCTGTTACTTGTTAAAGGCTTTGTTGTAGCATTTAAAAAAAACTATCAATAGAGCTAGCAACAAGTACCATACAAAGTTAAAGTAAGTATACCTACACATTAAGCGATTAAAATTTCTCTTCCAAGATGGTGGTTAATGGTTATTTCTATGCAAAACGTTTAGCCACCGTGAAGTGACAACATAAAAAACACAATGACAAGACACTTAGAAAAGTAAAAGTTATAGTTACATTGAATGGAGTTTTTGTTGTGACATTTCACTTTCAGTGTATTTTGGACATTTTTTACATCCCATTACATCGATTTAGGTTACTGCAGATAGGTTATAAAGGCCTTTTATCATCTATAGTAGATGATTTATACAGCGTCAGGAGGCAACTTTTAACTTCACAAACGGGACGATGTAGTGCCCGGGACGAATTAAGATAGAGTAGGCTTGCCCAGCACCTATTCCATCCTCTCAACTTAGTTGGCCTTGTCCACAGGAAAGACATGGTCAATACGTGCGGAGCTAAGCCGCGAGTTTTCTCACGATGTTTTCCTTCACCGTTTGAGAGTACTGGTAGCGCACATAAATTTTTCGCACAGAAAAGTTCATTGGTACACGACCGGATTGACCTTTGGATCGGAAGGCGGGGTCACTACCAACTAGACCACCAGTGTTCTCAATAAGGATAAAAATAATCTTGACCTTACCATCATTAGTAAAGTTACATACTACTAAAATCTGTAGTCTGAAAGGTCTATCGTCCCAGTTTTCTTATTCTGTGGCTATGGCTGCCCTGAATGAAGTCAGCAAATCAGGTCGATTCTGTTGTGCATTTTCCGAAACTTAACTTAATTTTATATCTCTAAAATTATATCAATCACTGTTCAATTCACTTCTCAATGTATAAGAAAGGGTCAAATTAAACTAAGTTTAAGAAAATGCTCAAAACAATCGATACCATTGATTGTGTCATCTTAAGATATAACAATTCTCTTATCATGGCCATCAGAAAGTGAGTGAAAATCCGTGATTCCCGTCCTGAATTTGCAATTTCCTTGATGGGTTATGTAGTCTACCTGTAAGGTAGACGAGTGGTACCGGGTTTCTATTGAAGAAGGACCTTCCGACAGTTCCGTCGGAAGCCACGCCGCGAACAATAGCGGTAATAGGCATGCGTGAGGCTCTGGCTAGGGAAGAGGCTGTGGCGAGTCTGGTAAATATTATTTGGCACTTTTCGCTTTCAAACTCTATATACCTTGATCAATGGGATCGGTAGAGCGCACGATGAACCGCTCGTGGCGTAGCTTGCTTAGACGTTCTTGATTGATCGTTGAAGTTAAGCAACGTAGTGCGCGGTCACAATTTGGATGGGTGATTGCAAGTAATATAACGAGCTGAGCGCTTTCGTGCTTCGGAGGGCACGCCATGACGGAGGCTTTTGAGCGGGCTAAAAACTCCGTCACAAGAGTTGGCTCATACGAACTTACTTAATGGGATCGGTAAAGAATCACTTTGAATCGTCCTAATCTACGTTGAATTTACGCCTGTTCGTAACGCTACCAAGCGTGGAAGATACAGACAAGCTTGCCTATTTTTTTGGAAAATGATCCCTTACAATCTTGTTTATAAAACGAGTTGGAGCATTATTCAGTCCCAAGCATTTCTGTCTTATTTTTATTGGAGTTTTAAATGTTTTAACTGACTTTGTCATCTCGCATGGGGCTTTGTTATAGAAGTACACATTGCCCTTTAAATGATTCATTAACTTTATCTTGAGCCTAATAATGGATAGCCTTTGATTTTGGCACTTTTTTTCGTCCGTGGCTAACCTGACTAGTAAAGGTAGGTTCAGTTCAGAAGGGGACCTAGTGACAGTTTATAAATCAGCATCAGTAAACTTTATTGGATTTTTGTTTAATTTAATTTTGTACGTATAATAATTCTGTTTCTTTTGAAATAAATAAGTAAGCAACAGTTGTGTCAAGTTTCTTTGTAATAATCATAACGATTGTTGTTTCATCGATGAACAGAAGTATTTCTAACTTTTGCATGGAGTGGGACAATGACTGTTGATTTTTCAGTGCATTTGTAGTAAAACAGACGGTACGGCTTAAGATTGATAAAATCGCACAAATGGTTATAGTTCTCATAACTTGCGCCGCTATGTCTTGTGTGAGACCCCGACGAGCTATGTCGAGCTTTTGAAAGGACCCACAAGACGCAAGCTGCCTTTGTTACGGCGGAAGCGGCTATAGGTGTAGGTACGTAGCTGTCAAATGATGCAATTCTCTGGCCCGCCGACAGGCGAGGGGTCAAAGACTCGTCTAGTAAAAGTAAAGTAAAAAGTATTTATTCAATATAACAAGTGTCTAAATACATGGTTTGGGATCTCTCCTTTTAAGTCGTGTGACCTGTATTAGGAGAGTCCCCTCTTTTCTGTAAGTAGTACAACTTAAATTAGAGCACTTGTGTTACCTAGATTCAGACTCATTTAATTGTTCCATATAGGTACAGATGTACACTTGGAAAAGTTGAAAAAACTTGGAAACTAAATGTGAAATATAATATGAAATGACAAAATAATTATTTATAATGTGTGTAGGGTTACATGTAGTGTATGTATATGTCTAGAAAGCTATCTATTGTAAAATAACACGTTTTTATCAGCTGTTTGTAATTATTCTTACCTGTCATCTTGCAAGTGCTTCAACTCGCTGAGCTCCAGTTCTCTCCTAAGATTGGACACCTCGCAGAGAAGCATATCTCTTTCGGTAGAGACCTTCTCTAACTCGGCCCTCAACCGGACCACCTCGTTCGTTAAATCCATAGTCGCCATGACTATCGATAAACACTGCACATCACTAGACACATCCGTAGTGACACAGGTACCAATCACGCTCGCACATTTTGAATTTCGAACGGCACGCTCGCTGAATAATATTGTTGTGAAATGTTTTCTCGTTAAACTTCAGCGTTCCATCGTATCGGGAGTCTGAGGCATCTGAAACAATAAATCACTTTGTTAGGAACGTAAAAAAAGGTATTGTTGGTATGTACGTCGTGGAATGTTGTTCATAAACGAGATAGCAATTCTGAAGGTATGAACTTGGTTCAGTATGAGTATGAATAACACGAATGGTTAGGTTTTATTGGTTGTTTTGTGCAAACAGAGGGATCCTTCGCGGATAACTTTCTTTTATTACGTCTGGGTGAACGGTGGAGGCATATTTGGCATAATCCCCTGTCTGGCCTGCCCTTCGATTCGGGACCCCTCGATTCACCCGACTTACTGTTCACACGCATAATACTTACCTACTCGATGCCTATATCGTGGAACCAGTTTTCTTAACAAAATAGGTATCTAATCAAGAATACCGGAATCGGAGGGATTCAACTGATTTTTGAGTGTAAAAGTTCAATTGCAGGTTCAAGTCCCGTCCGTGCAAGCATTATTGGGTTGATTTTATAAATTTAACTCAATAAAGTCCACTGCTTGACATTCTCGTAGGGCTGTTGAATACTATCAAAACGTTTTTATGCTGCCTCCATGTACCTAAGACTCGCGAAGTCGCAAGTCGCTTTACAATGTATAATGGGTAGGGAGCAAAAAAAAAACAAAATTCAAAATACTTCTTACATCTTTGGGGATTACTAAGGGATCTATCAGACAGAAGGCAGTCACGCGTTCATGCGTCCCGCGTTCACGTTCTGCGTGAGCGTGCAGTAGCCCACGAACCCCGCTGTTGGACGGTCTACGCGTTACCACTACTGTGTCCATGTTTCTTGACGATTATTCTTCATCAGAAGACGAATTATTAATTTTGTGGTCATTAGGACGAGCGTAAAATTGACCGCTTGAACGCGCGAATGCCTTCTGTTTGATAGATCCCTTAGACACGTCTAAAATTAACGTTGAATTTCTGTACGCCTATTTGTAACGCGACCAAGCGTTGAATATACAGGCAATAAATCATCATCTCCCTGCCCTTATCCCACTTACGTGGGGTCGGCACAACATGATTTTTTCTTCCACTCCCCCTTATCAGCCGTCATCTCAGTACTCACTCCTTTTCTTACTCATGTCATGTTTCACGCAATCCATCCATCTTTTCATTGGTCTACCTCTACTCTTGTATCAATCCACATTCATAGACTACCTCGGTGGCGATGTGGGCGAGTGCTCGGCTGAGACGCAAGAGGCGCGGGATCGATTCAAGCTATGGGAGAAATGTTTTTATGTTCTGCAAATATTTCTTCCGGGTCTGGGTGTTGTATTATGTATTATAAGTATGTATTTACAAAAAAAAGTATATGAATATTCTATCAGCCATCTGGTGCTCATAAGCTTTGCTTTGTTTGGGGCTAGATGGTGCTGTGTGAAAAGTACGTAAATATTTATTTATATTTGTAACTTTATAATCTAACACTTTTTTCGTGACATGATTTTCATCCCTCCTCATGACATCCCGTCACTTTACTCAACTTCACCATCACAGGCGCTACTTTCAAGCTTCCTCTGATATACTGATTCCGTATTTTGTCCATTCTCGTCACTCTACATATCCATCTCAACATTCTCATCTCTGTCACATCCAGTCTTCCTTCATCCGTCCCTTTGGTTGCCCAACACTCAGATCCATACAATACAAAGCTAAAGCTTTATCGTACCTACTTTTTGCTTCATTGTTGACGCAATATTAACCCAGATCTGTGAAGCGTCACGTAAGAAACTATGAATGGACTACTTTTCCTTATTATTAAATCGGCCATGAGTTTCTTCCTTTCATTGTAGAAGTACTTAAATTGTTATCTATTGTAACTTAACAAGAAGTTAGAAAGCTTTCCTCAGAACTTTTAACTTACAATGTTGCCCTACAGTATTTATTTATTATTTTACTTTGTAATAGACTAGTTTTCACCCGCGCCTTCTCTTGCGCAGTAGACGAATAATAAGAAGCATAATAGATTTTATTTCAGATCAGGACCTATGTTCTAGTTCCTATATTCCAAGTTACCTTGGAACTATTCAGTACAAATAAAAATTTATTGACATAATAATATCAGCCACCAGGTTCCCATAATACAAACTTTGCTTAGTTAAGGGCTAGATGGTGCTGTGTGATATGTCCTCAAATATTTATTTATTTATTACAGAATAAATGAATCCTTGATAATGCGTTTTAAATGCCTATTGTCATGAAGAAAGAAGTTCACCAAAACCGGAACAAAAGACACCTACTTGTTAGGTTTTGATAAATATTCATTATTTTTAAAAATCATTTATTATTTATTTATATATATTTACAGTTATTATTTTAAAATGAACTAAAAAGAAGTATTTTGAATATCGGGATGTCATTTTAAACACTTAATTGATTTATTGTAGAATGTTAGATTTGATTTATATTATGTTGTACAGGTTAAAATCATTTTAATAATTTTATAAATCGTGTTAATTATTGTAATGAATTAACGTTAGTTTGTTAAGATCTAAATTAGTGATTATATCGTTTTGTATGTTCGTAATGCGAGCGACACTTCCGGGACAAGATGGCGTTAAAAAGGCGGACGACTGGAACATTATCTTGTTGGTCACGCGCTTGGAAGTGTCGGTCGCATTGAAATTTTGAGTTTAAGGCTACCACGTGGTTAATTATACCCTTAGAAGTTTAAAGTGATGAAAAGTTAAAGCTAATATAGTGATTTGCAGCAAAAAGCGGAGTTTTATTACATATCCGAAGTGGTAAGTACGCGCCCATTTGTTTCTTTGTTAAAATACTATACTTATCTATGCATGTAAGCAGTTATTTTTACCCAACTACGAAGGAGGGTTGTTTTTTCAGGTAGGTGTATTTATTAAAATTAATTGTTAGTAGGATAAAGGCCAGTTTCAATTTAAGTGTCATACCGTTGCATGCGATGACGTCATCAAAAGTATGTCAAAGTGAATCGTTGCATCGGCTGTGGGGTAACATAGGGGGATGAAATTTCGGTTATTTTCACTCTACGACGCACCGTTTAGGAGATAATAACGAATTCTTTGTTTTCATACATTTATTTAATTTCGAAACAATCTTAATCGTTTTTGTCTCTGAGTTCCAGACTATGCCGCACGACGATGAGCCCCGGCGCCTGGTGACGCCAGCGCCGCGAAGTCGGTCACGTACCGAAGAGGTACGCAGATTGGACACCGCGAGGTCGAGCCGCAGGCGCAGTCGAGAGCGCAGTCGTGAGCCTACCAGACATCGCAGCCGCAGCTACCTCCGAAGCAGAGCCCGGTCCCAGGAGCGGAGCTACAGGAGCGTCTCGGAGCAGGAAAGGAAGCTTGAACGAGAACGGGAGCGACTGAGGAAGTTAGAAAGTGAGGTACAAAAGGCTCGTAGATTATTATCCAAATGTCACGATACTCCAACACGCCATACGGCTTCTCGTCGGGATTCTCCTCCATCATCAGGTCATGGTCGGAAGAGAACTCGATGTGACGACGCTATGGTTGATGAAACTAATAATCAAACGATGAGATCTACGGGCCTAGAATTTTCTACAGAGGATGTAATGAATCTGTTAGGTACTATTAAGAATTTGACTTCCCAGCCAGCAACGACAGCATTCAAACGTAGTGACCACAAAAATATTTTGCCAGAGTTTAACCCATCTCTGAGGAATCAACGAGTAGATATTTGGTTGAAAAAGGTTAATGAATGCTCGTCAGTTTATGGCTGGGATGACAAAACTATAGTTCACTTTGCTATGCAAAAACTGCAAGGATTGGCCAAATCCTGGTACGAGAGTCTGAACACCATTTTGTTCACGTGGCCTGAATGGCAAGAGAAATTGTTGAGCGCGTTTCCTTATGAACAGAATTATGGCCAATCCTTGGAGGATATGTTAAAAAGGAAAAGCAGATACAATGAGCCCATTGAAGTATACTTTTATGAAAAGTTAGGTCTTTTAAATCAATGTGATATAACTGGCAAACGTGCCGCTGAATGTATCATACACGGTATAACTGATAGGACTACTAAATCTAGCGCCCTTGCGTTACGATGTGATCATCCCGACCAATTGCTAAAATTCCTCATAAGCAATAAGGAAAGTTCTGTACTTTCTGAGCAGAGAGCCAACACCTTTAGACAAAGGTCAGGACCCGAATCTAATGTCGCTAGACTTCCAAATCGACCAGGCGGATACAACAATAGCTTGTTTTGTTTTAACTGCAAAGAAAAAGGACATCCCTTCTTAAAATGCCCAAAGCCATTAATAAATTGCTCGAGATGTAAGAAAGTAGGCCATACGTCAGACAGATGTTTTTCTAAGCCAGAAATAGGAACCAAGACAAACGAAGTGGCCAAAACTATGTGTATATCGGCTGCTGAACCAAATTCAAAATTTAATAAAAAGGCTTTGATTAATGACTTGACGGTAGACGCATTCGTAGATTTTGGTAGCGAGGTATCATTATTGAAACGATCATTGCTTTCCAAGTTGGGTCTTGCTCATGATAACGTCGTGACTGTCTTGAAAGGTTTCGGGAACAAATTGGTGCAGTCTCATGGTAAAGTCAATGTGGGTCTTTGTGTAGATGACGTTTGCGCTAATGTTCGATGTTGTATCGTTGATGACGAGCTTCTAGAGGTTCCCATGTTGATAGGACAGTCTTATACCGAACAGCTTCACATTGTTGCGTATAAAAGCGCTACGGAATTAAGGTTTATGAATATCAATAATGAGATTGCATTTTCAAAAGAAGATAGCACCTGTGATAATAACAATAACGTATGCGTGAAGATAACCAACAGTGTGAAGTTGAGCGGAGAGGCGACTGTAAGGGCATCGGTTAATTCCATTAACGGACATATTTTGTTAGATAACCGAGTAGTCGGCAAGCCCAATGAACAGTGTGTAGTAACAGGTGGAATATACCCAGTCAAAAATGGTATTGTCAATATCAGCGTAACTCCAGTGACAGAATCTTGCGTGATACAAAATGGAGTTACAATAGGGCGAGCTACTTTAGTTAGAGTAGTAAACCGAATAATTTCTTCGTCTTCTGAGGTTTCCTCAGAAATTCCCGAAAAAGTTGATTGCAGTCAGGTTCGTGTCGGTCAATCAGTTAATGTAACTGATAAGGCTAGGCTCATGAATATTTTACAAAAATATTCCCATTGTTTTGCATCGACTCTCAAGAACTTGGGTTGCACTGACGTTTGCGAAATGAGCATCGAATTAAATAACAAGGCTCCAATAGTATATCGCCCTTACCGTCTATCACCAAACGAACGCCAAAATGTACGCAACATGGTCGATGATATGCTAGAGTCAGGAGTGATTAGGGAATCGATATCTGAATATGCGAGCCCAATCATTCTGGTGCGCAAAAAGGATGGCAATCTTAGGTTATGTATAGACTATAGGATGCTCAATTCTATTACGGTCAAGGAACGTTACCCTATGCCGATAATAGAAGATGAAATAGCTAGGTTGTCAGGCCAGGCATGCTTTATATCCCTAGATCTGGCATCTGGTTATTATCAGGTACCGATTTCGGAGAACTCAAAGCCCCTGACATCGTTCGTCACCCCGGACGGCCAGTACGAGTTTAACCGTATGCCGTTCGGTCTGGCGAACGCTCCTGCTGTCTTCCAGCGGATGATGAACAAGGTGCTGGGTTCCGCTAGATTCTCCAAGGCAACCGCATATATAGATGATCTTCTTATATATGGAAAGGATATCGACGACTGCCTGGCAAAACTAGAGGATATCCTACAACTATTGGAGAAGGCTAAATTGACCCTGAACCTAGCTAAATGCGAATTCCTAAAAGATAAAATTGATAACTTGGGGTATGAAATCAGTTCTGCAGGAGTGCGGCCGGGTAGTAAGAAGATTCAGTCTGTTCTCGATTTTCCCCGTCCTGCTAATGTACATGGTGTAAGGCAATTTCTAGGGCTTGCAAGTTATTTCCGTAAGTTCATCCAGAATTTTGCCCAAATAGCTCACCCTCTCAGTAAATTATTGAAAAAAGACGTAGCTTGGGTTTGGTCTAGTGAACAAGAAGAGGCTTTCATCGGTCTACAGCAAAAGTTAATTGAGAGGCCTATTCTGACCATTTATGATCCTTCCGCTGAATTAGAATTACACACTGATGCAAGCCGCGTCGGAATTGGTGGTATTCTAATGCAGCGGTTCACTAGTGACGAAT
This sequence comes from Scotopteryx bipunctaria, assembly GCA_949320045.1. Classification (NCBI taxonomy): domain Eukaryota; kingdom Metazoa; phylum Arthropoda; class Insecta; order Lepidoptera; family Geometridae; genus Scotopteryx; species Scotopteryx bipunctaria. The sequence continues at coordinate 4,473,277 of OX439465.1, forward strand.
CATTTCGCCCTGTGGCTTATTACAGTCGTCAGACATCGCCGGAAGAGAAAAACTTTCACTCTTACGAGCTAGAAACCTTGGCTGTGATCTGCTCCTTGAAAAAGTTCCGGGTTTATTTGTTAGGACAAGAATTCAAAGTCGTTTCAGACTGCAGTGCATTGCGTACTACCTTCGCGAAACGAGACTTGATACCTCGCATCGCAAGGTGGTGGTTGATGTTGCAGGAGTTTAATTGTTCTATAGAATATCGTCCTGGAACAAAGATGATGCACGTAGATGCATTATCTAGAAATCCAGTCCCTAGTGATGATCAGGGTCCTGTTGATCAATATCCTATGATAATGTCGATAACCCAAGACGATTGGTTGCACACCTTGCAGTTGGGAGACTCTGAATTAAATAGAATACGCGATATTCTTACCACTGATTTAGACCCAGAAGGCTTAAAATATATAAAAGATAATTATATTATTAAAGATAACGGCTTGTATAGATGCTTGGATGGTGATGTAAATAATATTAAATGGGCGGTTCCAAAGGGTGCAAGGTGGCAGTTGTGTCGCCTAAATCATGATGACATAGGGCATCTAGGAGTGGAAAAGACTTTAGAGCGAATTAAGAAAACATATTGGTTTCCACGAATGGCTAAATTTGTTAAGAAGTACGTAGGTGCGTGTATTGAATGTGCGTATTCCAAGAAAGGCAATCACGGTTCTGAAGGATTGTTGAATCCAATAACAAAAGTAGAAGTTCCATTCCACACGCTACACATCGACCACCTTGGGCCTTTTGTTAGGTCTAGGAAGGGAAACTGTTACTTGCTAATCGTTATTGACGCGTTCACAAAATTCGTATTTATCAGACCGGTGAGAAACACAAAATCGATAACTGCTATGAACGCACTAGAGCTCATCTTTGACATTTTTCGATCTCCAGATCGCATCATCAGTGATAGGGGTACATGTTTTACGTCCCACTTATTTAAGAAGTTCTGCGTCGATAAGGGTATCAAGCACGTGCTTAATGCAGTTGCTAGCCCACAGTCAAATGGGCAAGTTGAACGGTATAACCGTACAATCCTTGATTCATTGACTGCGCAGAACCTAAATAGTAATGAAAAGGACTGGGACACAAAGGTAGGTCGAATCCAATGGGGACTTAATAATAGCATACAAAAGACCACTGGTAGAGCTCCAGCAGATATCATGTTTGGTACGCAAATGAGTAGTGAGGTAGATCCGCGATTTAATGAAATAAGACAAACTACAAAAGACCAAACTGAGCGTGAGACTATTCGTGAACAGGTTAAGGATAAGATAGATGAGGAGCAAGTCAAACAAAAGCAAAATTTTGACAAGAATAGGCGTCCTGCGCACAAATATTCTGAAGGAGAATTGGTCAAGATCACCAAGACAAATTTTGCTAATGATGGTAAAAGCAAAAAACTCCTTCCATCTTACGTAGGCCCGTATCGTGTGGTAACAGTACTGAGTAATGATAGGTATGAAGTAGCCGCGATTCCAGGAATGAGTAGTAGTAAAAATAAACATAAGACAACAATAGCTGCTAATCGAATGCGTCCATGGGTTCATGTAGCTGCATTAGAACTAAATGAGGATAATTCGGATGACAATGAAAATCCTGTTAATGATCTCGACTAGCTCAGAAGACTGATTGTGATTTTGTAATGAGATAATCGATAGGTTTAGAAAGTTAGTAATAATAAGTAGAGATTAGGAAGAGTAAAAGAATAAGGATAATGGAAAATGATTTTGTATAGATATTAGTATAAACAAAGCAGATTTATTTGATGTAATAAGATTAAGATGTTAATGAATGAAATTAAGAAGGATATTATATGTTTCAATGATTTCAAGCCGTGGTCGTGAGAATGGATGGGTTCACGTCACGATGCTTTAGAAATCGAATGTGTTACGTGAGAATGGATGGGTTCACGGCACTACTAAAGGGATGGATTGGTTTGTAATCTGACATGAGAATGGATGGGTTCATGTTTCGTTGCAAAATGATCCACCTCCCTAATGATCATGCGAGAATGGATGGGTTCGCAGAATTTATGATTGTAACTCGTAAGAATGGATGGGTTTACGAGCTACATTAATCGATTTTTGTCATAATGGTTTCACATTTTTTTTTTTACTTTCTGAATTTTAAAGTAATATTGCGTAGTTATAGGCCGAGTGTTAGGTATTAAGGTGTTCACTTGATACGTGTATGGGGACATACACGTTGTCAGGATGGACGAGTGTTAGGTTTTGATAAATATTCATTATTTTTAAAAATCATTTATTATTTATTTATATATATTTACAGTTATTATTTTAAAATGAACTAAAAAGAAGTATTTTGAATATCGGGATGTCATTTTAAACACTTAATTGATTTATTGTAGAATGTTAGATTTGATTTATATTATGTTGTACAGGTTAAAATCATTTTAATAATTTTATAAATCGTGTTAATTATTGTAATGAATTAACGTTAGTTTGTTAAGATCTAAATTAGTGATTATATCGTTTTGTATGTTCGTAATGCGAGCGACACTTCCGGGACAAGATGGCGTTAAAAAGGCGGACGACTGGAACATTATCTTGTTGGTCACGCGCTTGGAAGTGTCGGTCGCATTGAAATTTTGAGTTTAAGGCTACCACGTGGTTAATTATACCCTTAGAAGTTTAAAGTGATGAAAAGTTAAAGCTAATATAGTGATTTGCAGCAAAAAGCGGAGTTTTATTACATACTAAAACTTGGCTCATAAAATATGAAGAATGAATAGAAAATCTCCTATATTGTGGCGCACAGTGAACTTAGACCATAGAACCGCCATCAAAGAACTATTAAGAAATAACATAATTAACTTTAATTAAATAAATTAACACGCTAGTTTACATAAAAACTGCAGATGTGCGATAGAAGAATTCCGGTTTCTCAGTGGATTATAATTCTTATTACTATTATGTGAAAATCAGATCATCTAAGAGGAAATAGTCATAATTATGTTAATACTGCTACTCGAGTCACTGCGTCTTTAGAATATGTGTGGCGAAAGAATTAAGTATACTTCGGAGGCTTCTTTCAAAGACTTGGCACATTTAAATATCTACGACTAGCTGTAGCTCGCGACTTCGTACGCGTGTAGTACATTATTTTGTTCTATAATCAATAGTTTTCGCAGCGCACGCCAAAAACGATTTTAGGTTTTCTACCTTGGGTTACAATATTGCAATTTTCTTACGGATTCCTATTTTTTTGAAAATATATTATAGCCTATACTGATCCCTGATAATGTAGCTTTCTATTGGTGAAAGAATTTTTGAAATCTGTCCAGTAGTTTCGGAGCCTATTCGTTACAAACAAACAAAGAAATATTTCCTCTTTATAATGATAAACCGGGATCTACTATGTTTTTCTTCATCATTAGAGTATTGATTTTTTTATTCGAGGATAAATCTTTCGATGCTATATCGTCAGCCCATCAACCTGCTGGACGACCGACGTTTCTGTAATCGGTTCTTGGACGCCATTCAGTTACCCCCTTACTCCACCCTGTCATCACCTAGTGAAAATCGTCAGCCGTGGACGTACAAGACTAGCACAGAACCGTGATGGATGGCACAAAGGGAGGTCTATGCTCAGCAGTGGGTAAAGACGGCCTGTGGATGATGATGATGACGTACTCAGAAGCTACGCCTTTACAAAAGCTCAGATGGTTAATTTACGTACTGAATAATGTAATAAGTAACTTTTCCTTTTACAATGAGACGTGCAAAGTGAACTAATTCGACACGAGACAAAGCTAACTAGGTTAGGTACCTCAGCTTCGGCGAATGACGAATGTATATGCTTTGATTAAGCTTCGACTACGAATATTTGAAACTGAAAAAATTTAAGTATCCGAAGTTAAAGCAACGCTCTGAACAGTAATATAATGGATGGGTTAACACATCTTTCGAAGGTCGTGGGTTCAAATCCGGTCGTGTACCAATGGATTTTTCTGTGCGATAAATTTATGTGCGCTAAAATTCTCAAAATATTTATAATATAGGTCTCGTTTGATTTCATCTTCAGCTGGTGAAAGAAGTATAGCATTTACTTCATCACCCTGTCATCTTAGCTGATGGATACTGGCCATGGTGAAAGATTGTTAGACGAAATAAAGAAAACAGCAGGCGAAAACTGTAATAACAAAGCGAACAATAGAAACACTTGAAGCAAAATGGAGGAGGCCTTTACTCGTTGAGAGGTTCTTAATAATTCACACTGGTACAATAACAAATTATTAAATTACTCATAGAGTTCCATACCGAAGGGTGCCAACGGGACCCTATTACTAAGCCTCCGCTGTCCGTCTGTCAGCGGGCTGTATCTCATGAACCGTAATAGGTAGAGAGTTGAAATTTTCACTACTTCTGCCGATATAACAAATATAACAAATAAAGGGGCCCATACAAGACACATAAGAATCCTTCGTGTGCGTATTCAACACGCACTTGACCGGGATTTATTACTATTATTGAAACTGAATGAATTAAGTATTATTCAAATGTAGTATCTTAAATTACTTTCATTCGTTGTATTGAAATATTGAAAGAGCTTATATTATTATTACTGGCTTAGGTGCAAGCTGGATGTGTTTGAACAGTAGATATACCACTCTCCATAAATAATTCTGCAGCTGCCAGCAGAAATACTTTTCCCGTTTCATTTCCCTAATTAAAATCTACTCGCATGAATGTTTGACCCAAAAACGTTTATTACCCTATACGGCCTACTTCTGCCAGTTAAATAATATTTGCTGCATATTTAAGTTAAGGCAACTAGCGTAGGTAGGTAGTCAATAGTCATCCACAGTCTGAATTTACCCACTGTTGGGCATAGGCCTCGCTTTGTTTGTGCCATCCATCAAGATTCTGTGCTAGTCTTGCCCACGATTTTCACTAATTTGTCTGCCCATCTTGCTGCAGGATGAGTGAAAACCCACGGAGCTTTTGTGGTTACAGGGACGTCCCTGTAACCACATCTCGGCAACCATTCAGCAAACATCTTCCTTCACCGGTCTTCACCTCACGTAATTAACTGAATAGACGTGAAAGTTATTGGCCTCATACAAAAGCTCAAAGTCACGGCTATGGGGCTCTGAAAAGGGTTTCAGTACGTAATAGAATCTGAAACGAGGAAATCTGTGGAACTAGAGTTTCCGCTCTTAGAACAAGCGAGTTGAAGTGGGCATTGAGCAGGTCGTATAGCTCAAAGAACAGACAACCTGGGTGGTACAGGTTCTCGAATATCGTCCAAGTACCGAGAAACGAACTATCGTGTAAAATAAATATTACTGAACATTTTACACAGCGCCATTTAGCCCCAAACTAAGCAAAGCTTACACTATGGAAACAGATGTTAAAATACTTACATATACTTTTTTTAGGGTATTATTTATTTACTTTTTTTTATGATGATGATGATACTTTTTTAGGGTTCCGTACCCGAAGAGTGGCAACGGCACGGCAAGCAACGGCACAAAGAAATAACCTACCCACGATAAATGCTTGTGTTTATTTTCCCTACCTGGAAGAAAGTCTTCTCTCTAGTGAACAATATATTAAACTAAGTTTAATGTCAACTGCACGAGTGTAAAATAAGTTTATAGGGTAAATGAAGAAATACGGGAAAATGGTGCAATGCGGGGTTTATCAAGAGCTGAAATTAATTTTACAAGGAAAATTGGTTGCGGTATATACCTACCTATTTAGTTTTATAAAAGTTTTATCGAGCTAAAAAGAAGGGTTCCAAACGATCCTTCTTGTACTGTCACCACTTGGCTAAGTAAGAAAAATTGACATTTCAGAAGTGTTGAATAAAAAGTCTTTCTAGCGCCATCTATTGACAAACTACAGAACTACGTACAAGTACGACTCACGCGCAGAAATCAGCTGACCTGCATAGTGTGTTAAACTAAGCGCATAGATGTCGCTACTTGGAACCAAATGTGTCGAGTTTCAAGTTTGTTTACATTCGCTTTCGGTGAGATGTAGGATTGATTTCAACTTTAATACCATGAGCACTGGTATAGTTCTCATGTTCGAATTCGAACGTGGACCGATGGATTACTGATAGAAAAATATGTACCCAATACCAGTAGGTACAGGTAGGTCTGAAACGGTGAAGGAAAAATCATACTAAATTAATTAAATTTGCATCTATGTTAGGTATGATATAGAGGAGACCGTCATATTATACAACCTTTCGAAGGAACCTCTTTGAGTCTGAGAGTTTACAACACTGGTTCAATAGTACTAGTGACCCAAATATTATTGACTTCAATACAACGTTATTCCATTTTTCGGGCAGGCAACTTTCAATTCAGTAGTTTTACATGAAATTGAAAACCGTCAAAATCCATTTAAAGCACATGCCGCAGATCAAAAAGCAATTTGGCCCAGTGCATTTCCAACACAAACTGAATCTGAATAGCGCCGTCCGAAATTCAATTCGACTGGTAAGACACAAATATAAAAATGGCCGACCGGGCCCCGTCCCCATGGAAATCCAATTAAAACTTCAATCCGCAGGAGTAAAATGGTGGAAATAGGTGAGCAAACAGTCCCAGTTTCAATGCAAAAGGTCCCAGTGGTCTAATTGTTGATGCGAAGTTTATGCATATGGTTGAATATCTAGGGTGAGCTAGCTCACTTTTTAACCGACTTCGAAAAGGAGGTTCTCAATTCGATTGCATGTTTTTTTTGTTACGCGATTATTCCGCCAAATATGAATTGACTTTGATGATTCCTTCACTCTGCCCTCCTAGTGAAGAACGCAGTAACTATATCAAACATGTTTTGATACGTGAGTGAGAACAGAATGTTGTATTTTGTTAGGCGATTCCGAATATTTATCTAACTAATTTTGTCAAAAATGCTAGTTACTGCGTTCTTCACTAGGAGGGCAGCACTGGTGTATAGAGAATGGTCCCAATGTGGTTCCATATAAAATTATATTTATAATTTTCAAGTAATATTTAAAAGTCGTACTTAAAATAAAAATTGGATGGTTCTTAGATATGTTTTACAACCAAAGCCCACCAGTGGGCGCTGCAGCAGCTAGCATAGTTTTTTGCTCCTCGGAAACTCAATTACTACTGAATCGATTTCGATGCAGTTTATTGCATTATGTTAGTTTCATTTTTGATATGTTGTAGATTACTTTTTTGTCGTTGTAGGTTTTTTAAATATATTTTTGTTACTTGTGTAGCATCCCTTCAACGCTAGTACTGGGTTCTCCATCAAAAAAGTCAAAAGCTGTCAAGGGTTTGCTTCAATCCAATTTCTTGTGTAAGAGGAGAATGTGGAGTTAGAAATAAATGAAAAATTAACCGTCTGATATCAACACGAACTTAGAGGAGTGCGCTGTCTGTTCCTTTCGTAATTTGCTCGGAAAATGCTAAATGAGAGACTGAGTACTCAGAATTCAACGTTAGCTGCTGCAATTGCAATCAAATGCAGTTTGGCCAACTACTAAGTGGTACTCTTGTTAGTTTGATTTGTTAAGTTTGCTTGGTTTATATATATGTTTATTTCACTACTATTTGGAAAACATCGTGATGAAACCCGCAGCTTAGTCAGCTCCGCACGTATTGACCGTGTCTTTCCTGTGGACAAGGCCGACTAAGCTGAAAGGATGGAATAGGTGCTGGGCAAGCCTACTCCGATTGATTTATGGTGTTCTGTTCGGGGGTTGGGGTAATTTAATAGCTTGTTATTTACATCTTTATTATTATTACTTTATTAACTTTTAGAAAAAAAACATAGAATGCGTCCAGCTTCAGGATGATGGGTTATTCAACTGTCACCATGGTTCACCATATCCATCTTAGGGCTTTAATTAGAAGTGGCTGCAAGTTTTCTTATATTTACTTGTGTCTCTGCCCACCCCATTAAGGATATGGGCGTGGTCCTCATTAGGGATATGCCGGTACCTGGCGATTGAAACTTAGACCAATGACAAAGGATTGAAAACTACTGCACTGAACGACAAAACAAACAGGCCAATTTTCAATCCGCATAGAACGAGTGGCCTATATTTTTACTAGCATTGAAAATCTCGTTAATACAAACCTAGTTTCTGTCGAGTGCTCTCAGTTTTTACCGAACCGTTCCAGGAAACAAAGGTTTTAAAATGATTTAGCAATGGATGCACAGAAGAATAGTTTGTTTGTATTCTGAAATTGTACTGTACCTACATACCTATACTTAATTGCAAAGTGAGAGCACTGGTGGTCTAGTGGTAGCGGGCCCGCCTACCGACACTAAGTTCGTGGGTTCAAAATATTTATTTATTATTTATGTAACTTGGAGAGTATGTTCACTATTTAAGTTTCACATTGGTATCGATTGGGCATTTTATTAAACTTAATTTAATTTGACGGTCCTAAAAATTCCTTTCTTATACATTGAGATAACAGGGATCGCTATAATTTTAGAGCTATCAAATTAAGTTTAGGACAGTACACAACAGAATCGACCTGAATATCACTATTTAACACTTAATACTGTTAATTGTGTCCGTTTAAGATTAATCATGTCACTATTTGACACTATCTTGTAAGACAAAATCCCGTTCTGTAGAACGGGATGGCACTTCAGTTCTGACAGATTTGAAGAGGCGTTTATAAGTGAACTGCAGAGAGTAAGTTTCAAGCAGTCTGACAACACAAACACTTTGATTGAATGTAACACCCTGCAATATTGACGCCCGAACTTTTAATTGAGAAACTGATAGGTTTCTTAATTGAGTTCTGGCTCCTTAGCGAGTAGCGACCACAGTGTTTATCTGCTACCTTGGGAAAAACCGGTCAAGTGCGAGTTGAATTCGCACACAATCAAATTTATTTGACTGTCTTGCACTATCCGCGGAGTGGGGCACTGGTGACCTGTAATACAGGTGTCAAACCTACCACAAGCACCACAGTCTCTCACAAAACCGGATTTGCTTGAATTCTGTAACATCAAAAATCTGGCTCTTTAGTCGACTGGCCCCTCGAGTTCAGTTGACCTAATGCATGTTTTGCATTGGTCAACTGGCCCCGCTTACAAAATTTGTTATTAGAATAGACAAGAAGAAAAGTGTTTCAACTTTTGTCGATATTATCATGGATTCAAAATTTCAATAAGGTTGCCTGAAACCATAGAGAGAGAAAAAAGAAATTGACTATGCAATAAAAGAATTACAATATAAATCAAATCAAATTCAATTACTACTACTTACTGTAAAAACACCTTTGTGAGAGAGAATAATTAAACATTTTATTATTATTATTATTTATTATGACGATGAACTTTTGTTCATACCTGTACCTACTGACAATGATCAGTACTGTTTGCTTACAAAACTGCAAATCGAAAGTTAATCGAAAATCTGTCGCAATAATCTTTCATGAATACTGTTATTTGTAGGGCGACTATGTTTTACTAAATGTTCCGGACGTTTTCGCAAAATTATTATCAACCGCGAGAAGTCTCAGAAAGTAACTGGTGGTAGATCTGTTTCGTAAATAGTTCTGTTTCTTACGTGAATAGGGGTTTTATGTTTATTTCTGAGTACAGATTGTACGGTACATGTTTTCAGTGCTCGGCGAAAGCGAGAGATAATTCGCACACGAATTAGAGGTCTCTTCTGTGCCTAAATAATATGACTGTTTTATATTATACTAGCTGCTGCCCGCGGCTTCGCTCGCATGGTACCCGGATAAAAATAGCCTATATGTTAATCCAGTACATGTACTATGTATATTCCAAGTTTCGTTCAGATCCGTTCAGCTGTTTAGGCGTGATTGAGACACAAACATCCAAACATCCAAACATCGTCACAAACTTTTGTACTAGATGGCAGCACAGGTAAAATTAGTACACGCTATCGTTGCGTTTTGAGCTTTACGCCGGTAATTTCAATTTTATAATATAAGTAAGATATATGTAAAATGTAGGTGTAATTTACCCTACATATTTCAAAAAACTTTCTTTAACCATTAAATCATTTTAGACATTTTCGAAGATTTATGATAGGTAAGTTTGTTGGACTTACAAATAATTTGAAACTTTGAAAGGTCAATTACCAAGATGACTCTCCAAATTACTACCGAAGAATTTGAGTCTCACTCGAGAAAAGGACAGTGTAAGTAAACCATTCAATTGAAACTATCAACTGACAAAATACTGCTAAATTGGTTTTGAACCTGCCTTTGTTTATAGTGTTAAGGCTATTAATTTACTCCTATAAGTACCAACCTTAGGTGAAGCCGTTCCGGCAATACGCTCCTGTCAAAATTATAAGTTATGAACCTAGTGTTTTTCATTATAAGTGAATTGTATTCTGTTTTTTTTTTGAGAAATAAACGTCTTAGGCCATAATTTATCATTATCTTATCTATCTATCTTTATATTGAATCTCATTCAATTTGAACATCATGTTTCCATTTTCGGTTTCCAATAGACATGCGAGCCATGTCTGTGTCATGCTAGTCTTTAACACTGAGAGTTCGAGGTCATTTGGTCGAACAATGGTTTCAATTGACTGTATTCTGCTAATCCAATGGTTAAACAATACATATCCGAGTTTAGTAACGGTCATAAACCTGAATTTTTGCCAAAAAGTAGGTAATTAGGTGATTGTTAGATAATTCACTACCAATTTTAAAAAGTAGAATTAAAAATGGACTCATTATCATTCATCCACAGCCAGCGTTTGCCCACTAATGGGCGTAGGAATGGATTTAACTATAAATTTTTAGAGACTTAAAATAAAAATAACCTTTACCTCTTCAAGGCCGTAATGAAATAAAATTAAAAGATGAAGTTTAGTATAACTATAGGAAAACCATTTAATTCAGGACACTCTCGCAATATTTACAGACACGCTTAATTTTGTATTAAATGCACACGATACTAAATTCGTCCCTGCCGAGCGTTACCCTCCAGTTCCCCCGCTCTTTCTTCAGCAATGGCATTTTTTTCGCGAAACTGTCCTTTATTTCTACAATATCATGGCCAACACCGCGCGGCGCCTTGATACTTTTACTCGCATTCCTAATAAGACCGTAGCAGTTTCACTGTCCGACTGGCATACCAACGATCTAGATTCACGATCCGATCTGTAGATAGGCTGTTTTGAATTGGAAGGATTTATTGGTCAGGTTGTTTTGTTTATTTGTGCAAATGGCAATGATTATGATTTTCACTTTCACCAGTGCTACTAGGTATATCTGGATTCAGTTATGTTTTTGAGCTTCAATTTATTGTTGTATTTAATGTTTAAGTGCCTTGTGATTTTATTACCGTATTTGTTTGGACCTTAAATGGATGAGGAGGATTATCACAGGAGGCTATGGATGATGATGATTTGTTTCGAATGGATGGATATGGTGATTAGAATAGTGACAAAAACAGATCAAACCACTAAGACTCAAAATAACAGCCGATCTTGATTTACAGTTCCGAGAAGTTATTTTAAACCAGGAAGGATTTATTCGATGCTCTCATTCGATTCGTTTTGTTAATCCGTGGTAACAACTTGAGTGGTTTCCGTTTTATTGAAAGACTGAGGAATTAAATCAATCTATTCAATGTGTTTGGTGCAACGTTGAAATAGTTTCAGAATACTTTTAAAATATTCTCTAGAAGTGGTTGATGATACTGATGGTAACGACGAAGTGAAAGAAGATGCTCAGAGACCTAAAGGCGTAATAAAGGAATGTGTATGTAACAATGAAGAAGAATAAGAAGTATTACTGATGGTGTTTGATTCTGAAAGTTAAGATTATGGCTCGTTAGAGAGAATAGTACCCCAGCGTGAATTGACCGACACTCAAAGAATTTTTGTTACAGTTTTCGATGGAAAAATGTCAGCGAATCTATACTTGAATGATGTTTAATGCGTAGATAATGGGGTTTATAATTTTTGCAGTAAACAGCTGTAAATAGTTTCTGCGAAGTAACTACAACGAGGTTAACTAACAAGGAAGTTACATTTGGTGAACATTGTACACAATTAACAAGCTCATGTCAAAAGCGTCAAGGCTCAACACATAATAGAGTGACATGGATTAATAAATCTAAAAATGAATGCTAATTTGAATATGAAAATACAATTTTGTCTTAATGAGTCACGTAAGGGGCTCAAAGTTGATTAGCAAAATTGTATCCTGAAAGTAGAACTCAACGCGACTTTGCCCGCATTGAGTTTGATACAAACTCCTTCCCGCTGCTTCCTCTAAGAGTTTAATTTCGGGAATTCCTTTCCTAGTGTAACCCTACACTATAAGAGGAAAATACCCTCGAAGTTTTATGCTTTTCAAATTTTTGGCTAAGGCTGTGTGTTGATTTTCAATCAGTCGATCAATGAAGTGAGAGTTTTTGTAGCAGGAATGTCTTAGATTAATATGCAGCAATTCTTCAAAGTCTTCATTATTTCATCATATTGTAACTCCCATCACGTTCTTTTACGGTCGGTGATTAATAGGCTTCGCAAATATGGTCTCACAGGGGGACATTTTGGGGCCACTACTTTATGTTATCTATTGTTGCGGTTTGTCATTCATGTTACTTGATTTAGTACTTCGATTGATGCTAAGGATGCCACGTGTACATAAGTAATTGAAAAGATTCCGGGTCTAAGTTGACCGAGTTTCAATTGTGTTCAGGTAGTGGATAATTTTGTGTAAAAACATACTGGTGTCAGATTGTATGGCGTTAAATGTATAAAACTGAAATCATAAAATATTACGTATATATTCTAGAAAATGTAACTAAATTACAAATACCTTACACCATTTTTTTTCAGTAAAATAATGTCCAAAGTCTGAGTTAAAAAGTATTGTATACTACTACTAGTCGTTTCACTAGTTCTTTCAAACCAGTGTGGTGAAGAGATTTACTTAAAGGGCTCAAAAGTTCCTTTCCTACATGACACACATGTTTTCAAACACTAACCGAAGTATCTTAGAATTCAAGTCATTATTTTTCAAATAAAACTAAAAGAAAGTTCGTGTCAAGATACCGAACCATTAACCGAGACCGTAAAATTCTCAAGCAACGGAAGATACATAAGTTACTTTTTGCACGATATAAGAAACTTGAATAAGTTAGGTTACAATATGACAAATTTGACGGTAAATACATTTAAAACTTTGATATAAAGAAATTGTTTAAAACAGCTTACTACTAAATATTTGTGGACGTTTTTTACAGCGCCATCTAGCCCCAAACTAAGCAAAGCCTGTACTATGGGAACCAGATGGCTGATAGAATACTTATATACTTATTTGTTGTAAATACACACTTACAATACATAATACTACAACACCCAGACCCGGAAGAAATATTTGTAAAACATGCAAACATTTCTCTCGTAGTGGGAATCGAACCCGCGCCTCTTGCGTCTTAGCCAAGCACTCGCCCGCCACGCCACCGAGGTCGTCAGCTTGATATAGATATGACGCATTACCTGACTGCAGGATATCTTGCAGGCGTTCATACAAAGTATATTTCACGGGATTTTAAATGCCAGCCTGAGACAGTGACAAATGAATATACCACTTTTCTATATTAAGAGCAGCTATTTTTATCTCCTCTTTGATCCTTAGATGACGTGAATTATTGTCGTTTTTGAAAAAATATCCTATAATAAGAATAAGGGATCTATATTTCTTAAATTATAACAAAGCACGTTAAATTCATGCGAAACTGAAGCCAAATTGGATATTACAAGCCATATTGAGATCAAGATAAGTGACAAGCGGACTGGTTATAAGTGTGGCGTCAAATTAACATGAGCTATGTGGAAATTAATATTATGTCATCGTTAAAGGTTACCGAGGCTTTCAGAGGTTGGGAATGGATTCAATCGATTTACTGAACTTTAACGGCCTCGGTGGCGTGGCGGGCGGTTGCTCGGCAGAGACGCAAGAGGCGCGGGTTCGATTCCCGCTGCGGAAGAAATGTTTGCATGTTCTGTAAATATTTCTTCCGGGTCTGGGTGTTGTTGTACCATGGTACTCGTAGTTTCTGATACACAGACACAGGGAATCTAAGTGTGGGGTCAGGACTGTGTATGTGACTGTTGGGTGTTATTTATTTATTTATTTAAAAGGGAACAGGCAGACCAGTCCTATTTTTACTGTAAATTCGAAAGTTGGTGACTATGTGAAAATGTTTGTATGTTTGAGCCTCAATCACGCTGTAACAGCTACATACATTGTTATCCTGAGTTAACAGGCGCGGGTTCGATTCCCGCAGCGGGAGAAATGTTGGCATGTTCTATTGCCATGGTACTCGTAGTTTCTGATACCCACGATACTGGTAATCTTAGTGTGGGATCAGAACTACGTATGTAACTGTTGGGTGTTATTACTCGTATTTTTTATTTATTCATCTAAAAGCTATTAAAATAATAATTATTATGAATATCTACTATTTTATTAAATATATGACTTAATCACCTAAACCAAAGCACTTCATGGATATCCATAATTTTATCTAAAGATACAATCTCCGCTCGGGAAGTCCCGAAACGATTACTTCTGTTGAGTTGTTAACATTTTCGCAATAAGGAAAATCGTTTCTATAAAAATCTCGGAAGAAATCCGCTATAATTTTTTGGTGTTACCTCTTCATATTAAAATCCGTGAAGTTTATTCGTATTAAATAAGTTCGTATGAGCTAGTGGCCAACTCTTGTGACGGAGTTTTTAGGCCGCCTAAAAGCCTCTGTCATGGCTTAACCACTTTAAAGTCGGGACCGACAATTTAACGTGCCCTCCGAAGCACGGAAGCGCTCAGCTCGTAATGCCACTTGCGGTCACCCATCCAAATTGTGACCGCGCACAACGTTGCTTAACTTTAACGACCAATCAAGAGCGTCTAAGCAAGCTACGCTACGAGCGCTTCGTTGTAAACAATATTGTGTCGTTTATTTGACGTATAGGTAATAAAATACTTTAATAAAAAGCTTTACATCGAATAATATACATATACTTAATGGTATCGATATCAACTGCGACATTATTAAGCATTTTCTTAAAATTTAATTTAATTTGACAGTCCTAAAAATACTGTCGCCCTTTTCTTATACATTGAGATAAAAGGGATCACTATAATTTTAGAGCTGTCAAATTAAGCTAAGTTTAGGAAAACACAACAGAATCGACCTGAATGATGTAAGATCATTGAAAATGTGCATATTCTACTGATATTATATATAAGTTTTTTTTATGAAGATGTGACGACTTGTGGACGTTTATTGTTATTGCCTCAATCAGTTAAAGTTATTGTTATTGCATCTGAAAGTAACTTTTTCACTATTAAAGGTAATTAAAATTAAATCGCTAGACTGTATAAAGTTGCATTTGTATAAAATGACAATGAAACCCTACAAACAGCATTGACTGCTTATTCAAGCAACAGAGAAACGGACAATTTTAGAGCATAAGTAAATATATATATATTTTTTCCAAAAAGGCACCGGCACTTGTTATTTCGTGGGCTCTGCAATTAAAAATTAAAAGAGGGAAAGAGGTTTGGGTCGTCCCAAGCATCCCTTACGAGGGTAGTCCGAAACCGTTCGAAATGGTGCGAATTAAACCGGCTGAAATCAGCACAACGGAATTAGATCTTGATTGGCCGACACGCAGTGACGACCGGAATATGGCGATAAGAGAACGGTGGCCGAGGTGTGGGCTTTTGAAGTGCGGGACAGCATCGAGATGGGTAGAAGATATAGTAAAATTCGTCAATCGTGGATTAGATTACCTTGTGACTTGAAGAATGCTGTGGACGTGGCTAGCTTCCTGTCTAAAATAATAAAAGTGTGAATCATTGACATGATAGAAGAAGAAGGGTTAGGTTTGGCTAGCACAGTACCATGCATGGCGGATTGACGGTGGTGGAACCAAAAGCCTGCGCTCATCAGTGAGCAACGACATGATGGAAGCTGATGATGATGGCAAGGGACATTCAACACGTGGTTTTGGTTTAAATTATTCCTAATTAGTCCTAAAATGATGCGGAAATAAAAAAAAAATAAGGAATCTCGCATTATATTATAAGCAAAATTCACACCTAAAGTTTCTTAAATTTCGCATTAATAATATAAGCAGGATTCATAAATATTATTTTGTGCATTTTCGCACAAAGCAAGCGTAGTTACATTAAAGCTCGAAAATTAAATGCCTCAATTTAAGAGCGACATTTGTAACTGAACAATTTATAGCAAAGGAATTTAAGCGACAAAATATACGAGGAAAGTGAATTAAAACACTGTATTTCTTTTAAATTAAAATGCTCACTGTATTTTTATTTTACGACTAATGGAACGCGGGTTTATCCGCGTCGAGTTTATATTTTACTCAAACTTCATCTTCACGCTGCGTCTGCTAGAAGTTCAATTTCGGGAATTCCTTTCTTAGTGCAACCCTACACCATTATGAGAAATTATATCCTCTAAGTTTCAGGTTTCGAGGTCTAATGGTTTAGGCTGTGCGTTGATTAACAGTCAGTCAGTAACGTATAAGTTTTATATATTTAGAAGGATAATATTTTGCGAAAGAGGTTTAATTAAGGCGGCTTCGAGCTGAGATTTGCTGGGTGCTAATTGGAACAGGTTTTTCGTTTGCTTTAGGAATTACAACTGAAGACAAGTTTGAAAAGTCTTTGAACTGAAGGTATCCTGTGTACCTACTGAGCTTTCTCGAGGGCCTTCTGGGACTATAATCTAACAGACTGCACTTATAAAATATAAGTTATTCTGCAGTTTCAACGAATTCTTCGCCTTGAGTGACTTTTCGACATGATGTCTGCCAGACTTTTTTAAAATGTTTGCTATTTGGTGTATCTATCTAATCGGTATACCTATTATGGTAAAGATAAATAAATAATTACATACGAGGTAAAAGTAAATACGTACCGGGATCATCAATAAATAGAGTAGCGAAAGTAGGCGAGAATCAAGTATTAAGTATCAGAAACTACGTGGACCACTGTCTACCAAGTCGAATCACTAGTTATTTCGAGCCAGTGTGGTGAAAAGATTTAAAGTACGCCTGTTTTAGCAGAAAAACCCATCGGTGCACAAATAGATTTGAATCCACGACCTTGGGATTGGAAGGCGGGACCGCTACCACTACACCACCAGTGCTCACGGTACACAACAAACAGTTAGTACGAAGTAGTAGTAGTAACGAAAAATGTGCAAAAGGTACAAAATTGATAAAGTACACACTTCACACCTTTGTGATGTAACACTACGAAATAATACCCCGAACAACAAATTGGCGCCATCGACATATTTGCATAAAACCTAGGGATAAAGTGATACCTAACATAAACATTTGTACGTAACAGCATTAACAAGAGTGGCTACAACCAACTTTCTTTCAAATATGGCATTTTACCACATTCGCTTTAATCTGAAAGTTCTGTAATAACTTTTTACTATTTAACTTCTATTCTTCTAATGTAATTTTTATGATCTCTATAATTTTAAGGTTTTTAATTGTAAGATATTTTTATATTTTTTACGGAATTAATTTTATTGTTAATTGTTAACTTTTTAATTCTAAATCATGCTGTGGCATCCTATAATTGGAGGGACACATAGTTCTAACATTTTATTAACTTTATTCATAAATTTAATGTGATTTCTTCGTTGGGTGTCCTCAATAAATAAATAAATAAATAAATATGACAGATTGAATTTGCTCGACGGTAGTTTTTTTTAAAAACCTCAATGTTACCAGCAACATTTTTATAACTTAAACAAATAAAAATACAATATATCACGCCTGTTCCGTAAACTCTCTCTTCCCCTACGGTAATAGGAGAAGGCTACTTGCTACGATTCTGATTTACTTCATGCATGCTTATTGGTTTAGGGTACTCTTGACTTAAACCTAGCCTATTTAAAAAACTTCACCGATTTGGTACTGTTTGTACCATTTACGATTTTGATTCATTATTTATGACGATAAATACACGTTACCGCGTGATTTTACTCATCATCTTCTTCTTGTCCTTTCTTACAACTCTTTACGGGGTCGGCACAGCTTCCTTCCTTCTGTCAGTAGTCATCACTGCACACACTCGCCCTATCACGCCCCTATTCCTAATGGGTTGGGCAGAGCCACAAGTAAACATAAGAAAACTTGCAGCCACATCTGATTTAAACTCCTAAGATGGATATGGTGAACCATGGTGACAGGTGATCAGCCCATCACCCATATTGTGGTCCATGTCGCCTTTTACGACATGCTAGGGGAAGCAGCTGGACGCTTTTTCTTTACTTCCTGTCCGGCAGAGAAGAAAAATTTCACAAAATTCATTCACGTGTAATTTTTTGTGTTTCAATTACTTTTTAAAACTAGGATAGTTGTATCAGCTCTATACGATATCCCTGAAGCTTAGCGTAGGTGGCGCCAAGTGCCTTGGCGGGTCAGTCAACTTACAAAGGCTGAGTCGAGGGCCGTCGCGAACTATACCTGATGCCAGCATAAGCTGTTTGTTTTGCATGATGCTGTTGTGATATTGTTGATAATGTAGCATATTTGCCAATACGCCTCGGTGGCGTGGCGGGCGTGTGCTCGGCTGAGACGCAAGAGACGCGGGTGCGATTCCCGCTACGGGAGAAATGTTTGTATGTTCTGCTAGTATTTCTCCCGGGTCTGGGTGTTGTAGTATTATTTATTATGAGTATATATTTACAAAAAAAAGTATTTAAGTATCCTATCAGCCATCTGGTTCCCATAGCACAAGCTTCGCTTAGGGGCTAGATGGCGCTGTGTGAAATGTCCACAAATACTTTTTATTTGTTATTGCATCTCTAAAGACGAAAGATACAGACAAGCTGTTTTGTAGTAATTCCAGAACCAAGTAAGGAGAATCTACATAGGCCTGTTTAACGTTGGGGTGGGCAGAGACCACGGACCAGACATACTTCTTTTCGCTTCATTTACTCTCTCCCATCACATCATCATTCATCATCATTTTCCTGCTCTTATTCCACTAGGTGAGGTCGGCACACATGTCTCCCTCTTCCATTTTCTCCTATCACTCGTCATCTCCGCACTCACTCCTTTCACACGCATATATTCTTTCACACAATCCATCCATCTCTTCACTCTCTCCCATCACATGCTTGCAAGAATGTAAAGTGTCAAACGCTCGAAAGGTAGCTATTTCCAGAACCAGTGGCGAAAAAAATCTTCCTGCTTTGGTAATATGATTCATTTTTAGGGTTCCGTACCCGAAGGGTGCCAACGCGACCCTATTACTAAGCCACCGCTGCCCGTCCGTCTGTCTATCCGTCCGTCCGTATGTCAGAGGGCTGTATCTCAGAACTGTAAATAAATAAATAATAAATTAATATTTGAGGACATATCACACAGCACCATCTAGCCCCAAACTAAGCAAAGCTTGTATTATGGAAACCAGATGGCTGATAGAATACATAATATACTTTTTTTTGTAAATACATACTTATAATACATAGATAATACACCCAGACGCGGAAGAAATATTTGCAGAGCATGCAAACATTTCTCCCGCAGCGGGATTCGAACCCGCGCCTCTTGCATCTCAGCCGAGCACTCGCCCGCCTCGCCACAGAGGGCGTCGTAATAGGTAGCGTTTAAATTTTCAATAAGAATAAAATAAAAGGGAGCCCGATACAAAAAAAAATATGTACTTAAGTACATGTACGATGGTACGGAACCCTTCGAATATGAATTCGACTCGCACTTAGCCGGCTTTTTGCATTCAGTTACACAAGTAGTAAAAAAGCCAGTTTATTTCACATTGCAAGATTATTTTATTGTCAATCCATCACCATAGAATCATCATCAATCAATCCTTGTAAATTATAGTTCCTCGATCCACATCGCCTCGTTTTTAGTCTGCCGCTTAATTGTAATTAAAAATCAATACATCGCAAACATGATCCAGTCTGCCGGGTTTGTGGTATTCAGTGTTGCAAGTTTGTGCAATTTGTGGGTAAATTATTCAACTACATTACCTACAACATAAAAAAGAAATACCTGAGCCCTATACCTTGTATTGTAATGTTTATCGTAGGAATCTAGGCTCATATTCAAGAAAAATGGTAAAGCGTGAATCCCAATCTGTGACTCAAGCAAAGACATGTTGACCGTTATTGATGGCAAAATTACTTTATATTATTCCAAGATTCATTCTTAATTCGTTTAGTCGTTAGCGTCATTGTAGGCACAAAATATACAAAGCATCCTCATATCCCGTTCACAGATTTGCGCATTTATAACATTAGTAGGATAAGTTGTAACTTTACCACTATAAAAAGAATATTATAAGCATATAGTTACACAAAGACAGCGAACACGTGCGCAAGTAAACAAGAGCCAGCAAAAGCAGATGCGCGCGCGCACCTGGCGCCAAGACGCAGAACCAAGATGGAATGTTTTTATAGCGATTTTATGTCAATATTCAAGCATAACTTTATAAGTGACTAGCAGCCCGCCCCGGCTTCGCACGAGTATTTAACACATTAGGATTTTTTTATTAATTATTGAAGTTTTAATAAGGATCGCTATTATTCTGCAAATAAATTATAGCCTATGTTATTCCGTAATAATGTAGCTATCTACTGGTGAAAGATTTTTTAAATCGGTTCAGTAGTTTCGGAACCTATTCGTTACAAACAAAAAAATATTTCCTCTTTATAATATTAGTGTAGACTAAATGCCGCCCGCGGCTTCGCTCGCGTGATACCCGGATAAAAAAATAGCCATAGTTAATCCAGCACATGTATGTATTATGTATATAAGTTTCATTCCAATCCGTTCAGCCGTTTAGGCGTGAAAGAGTAACAAACATCTATACATCCATACTTACAAACTTTCGCGTTTATAATATTAGTAGGATGGGTGGATTAGTTGCGTTAGGAACAGGCGTAAATTCAACGTAGATATAAGACGCTTCAAATTGATTTACTGAATCTATTGAATAAGCGCTCGTGGCGTAGCTAACTTAGACGTTCTTGATTGATCGTTGAAGTTCAGCAACGTTGTGCGCGGCCACAATTTGGATTGGGAGTAAGTTCGTATGAGCTAGTGGCCAACTCTTGTGACGGAGTTTATAATCCGCCTAAAGGCCTCCGTCATGGCTCAGCGACTTAAAAGCCGGGACCGACAATGTAAAGCGCCCTCCGAAGCACAGCAGCGCTCAGCTCGTAATGCCACTTGCGGTCACCCACCCAAATTGTGACCACACACAACGTCAAGATAAAAACAAGGTATGAAACAAAAAATACCACGCTTTTTAGTTTGCAATATTCATTAATAAATTCAAGACAAAATCTTCACTCACTCCTATATTTAACATTTTCAAATGTCTAAGAATTTTTTTAAATTCGTCACAAACATAAACTTTTATATTTCAAGAATAACATTCCGGACAATTCCAACAGTTTAAAAAAATAACTCGGGAGAAGTTACTGGCTTGATAAGTCCCCAAATGTCGAGGGTTAACTGGAAATTTCAAAGTAACTTTTGAGCAGAAATAATGAAAATTGTTTTTATTGCATGGAATGATATCGTGGGAAAGTAGTTGAAAAGTTGTGGGGATATTTTTTGACGATTTTATATCATTTACAAAACAAGCTTTTGATGAAGCTTTCAAGTCAGAGTTAATACAACTGTAAGTTTTTTAGATATAAACTGACCTTAAGCCCTTACCCCCGAATACTCAAACACGACTCAGAGTTGAGCACGTCTCAACTCACGGTTTTTTGACAGTTTCTGATGAAAATCTGTCAAAAAATCGTCATTTGAGACGTGCTCAACTTTGAGATGCATTTGAATATTCGGGGGTTAGACACCCCAATTATCTGTTCTGGTCTGTCACCGAAGGAAGAGTAAAAAAAATATAAGCTTTTTGTCAGAACTTTGCCATAGGTCTCGCCTGACCTTGACTTGGACGTACCTTGCCAAAGATTGGATTGACAATAGCAGGTCATTGAACTTTAAAAGGGTTCCTTAAAAGGGGCTCTAACTGCTAATGAATCAGTGCGTGTCTGTGTCCTGTGAGTCATCGGAAAACCTCACGATGTTGTACTTACTGATAACGCTGTTTTGCATACCTGTAACAAGTTATTTGTTATTAGATATGTCAGAAGCAGGTGCACCAATCAAGCTGAAAATGAGTCAGTTTGTAAATAAAAAACACGTGTATATCAGGCAACATGTATCTTTATACAATACAATACACACATACATACATATCACGCACGTATCCCTAATGGGGTGGGCAGAGCCACAATTAAACATAAAAAAAACTTGCAGCCATCCTAAAGTCGTGGGTTCAAATCGTGCACGAATGGTTTTTTCTGTTCGAAAAAATTATGTGCGCTATACCGGTACTGTCAAACAGTGAAGGAAAACGTTGTAAAGAAACCGGCATGTCGTAGAACCTAAAAGTTTGAAAATATGTGTCAAGTGCATGAAAGGAGCCTTTGAGTTGCACTTTAATCCATTTACCACGCAAGTTCGAAAGAACTAGTGACACGACTAGATAGGGACTCAAAAAATCATATTTTAGTAGCGAAAATCTTTCAGCTCGTAAAACTCATTAGGGACAGATATTGCTCGAACTAATAGGTATCATGGTTTGAGGTTACCACAATCAACCAGCCGACAACCACAAACCTCATAATCATTTTCAACGCAAAATCCTCATTATTTTAAACCAAAAGCACACCTACATCAGCCACCTAGTTCCCATAGTACAAGTACATTACAGGCGTGAATGAATGAATGAATAAAAAAAAACACTTTATTGCACATCTTACAAATTAAACAACTAGAATTAACAAAAAGAAGATATTGTACAACGGGCGGTCTTATCGCTAATAAGCGATCTCTTCCAGACAACCTTTGGATGGAGAGGAATTTAAAGAAGTTGAAGATTGGCCGAGGTGCACTTTTAATAGATAATGTGATAATAATTTCTAAACCTACATACATATCGTGATTAGATAAGGCGTGATAAGATAAGATAACTACAATATTTTTTTAAATGCTGATGGTGACATTCTGCACATCCCTACTATCTATACAAATAAGAGTATGTAAAACTTTACATTCCCTATTAATTATGTGCAAAAAAAATAACCTGTTAAAAGACAGGTTCAGTCAGGGCCATCACGTAATTAAAATATCAAACTCCCAATCCAGACACAGAATAGCCCACAACAGCCACCCTTTTGATCTTCTGGCAAAAGTGTTACCGTACTACACTTATTTTTGGCGAGCTCCCAGAATACTTTCATAATTACGTGGACATTAGTGTTACGTGTCGTGGAAAATGCTGATGGAGGTGCCCGCTTATTTAGATGTCGGATTTTGAGTGCCATTTTAGGTGAAATTATTATTGTAAAGCTACGTAATTTGCTCGCTTGCAAAAGTTTCGGACACAAAGAGAAAAATACCTAATAACTACTAATCGTGTCATCAGTTCTTTTGAACCAGTGTGGTGAAAGGAATTCAAGTGCGCCTCTAAGGCTCCTTTCGTGCAAGGCACTCCTCAAAGGTTCTACGACATGCGGGTTTCCTTAAGATTATTTCCTTCACCGTTTGAGAGTACTGATATAGCGCACATAATTTTTTCGAACAGAAAAATCCATTGGCGCACGACAAGATTTGAACCCATGACTTTAGGATCGGAAGCCGGGGCCGCTACCGCTAGAACACCAGTACCTGAGAAAAATACCTGATTCATACTTACAATAATTCATAGATTACTTCTCTGCCGGACTGGGAATAAAGAAAAAACATAGAATGCGTCCAGCTTCTTCTGGTGGTGGTTCTGCCCACTCCCAGGTATATGGGCGTGATAATAAGTATGAATGTAAGTACAATTCATAGATAGAGTCATATCATATTCATTTACTTATTGTATAATGAGTATTATCAGGGGAAGTTTGAAAGCAGTGCCAAACAGAAAAATTGAGGAGTAATAGGCTAGCGTCGGGCATATCTTGAGGAAGAATGAAAGTCATGTTGCTGTCAATGGAAAGTTCCATAACTTTCCTCGCAACATGGCTTTCATCCCTCATATGAACGTGGATATATTTAGAGGTAAGTAGGCCAAAGAAAAGGTGGATGAATTGTGGGAAAAAGGACATGGTTAAGAAAGAAGTGAGTACAGAGATGATGGCTGACAGAAGGGAATGAAAGAAGAGCACAGGTGTCCGTGGGCGGCTGTAATCACTTACCATCAGTGAAAAACAGAATATGCTATGCTATGCTACCTCACGTAGAGTGAGGTAAGAGCAGGAAGATGATGGCTATCGTATAATTTTTTTGATTTATCCAACCCTCCGGACAATTAGGCAAAACAGACCAAATCTGGTGACTAGACAAAGGATTTATTGTTCCCTTACAAAAGCAAAAGACATTAACTGATGAGAAACCCTCGCGTAATAAAGACATAACATTATTTATGTACGTCAAGGTTTGAGATATAAATTAGGAAGCTGACAGAATTATTGCTGCGCTAGGAGACTTCTTATGCATAAAGGGATTTTCCACTTACAAAGACGACACAGGGTATAAAATAGTCGCTACGGCGCCAAGTTGCAGACGTCCAGACAGACCGAATATGGTATTATAGTACAACGCCCCCTAGTGGACGGAAATGGGGTTAGGGGAGTGAGATTATGACATGTCACGATACGATAAATGACAATCCATTCTATCTTCTAAATACACAAAACGCTTACGTTACTGAATATCTATCTATCTGGTCCTGTCTTTTTCTTCTTTCGAACCAGTGTGGTGAAAGGATTTCAAGTGCACCTCAAAGGCTCCTTACGTGCTCTTGACACAGACTTTCGAACTTCAAATATTATTATTATACTTGACCAAAACTGACTTCACAGAAACTCTTCCGAATAACATCAATTTGACATAACAAAGCTGATTCTGGGTAAAAATTATTTTCACCCAGAATCCAGATATTTCAATTTACGGCCCTCGGTATTAATAAATAAATTGAAAGGGGAGGTACTAGTCGCGTCTGGTTTTTTAAACCAGTGTGGTGAAAGGATTTAAAGTGCGCCTCCAAGGTTCCTTTCGTACACTTGATAATGTTTTTCAAATTTTTTATGCTCTAGGACAAGCCGATTTCCCCACTATGTTTTCTTTCACCCCTGGTCTAGACCAGATTTGACGATTTGAAAAATTGATGAGCACTATTACTAGTAGGTATTTAGTGCTCATTAATTAAAATCCATTGGTGCACGACCGGATTTGAACCAACGGCCTTAGGATCGCAAGGCGGGGCCGCTAGTACTAGACCACAAGTGTTCAATATAAAATTACTCGATAATTATGTAAACTGGCAAAAGATAACAGGCTCAGGTGCTTTGAAAACCTTTTGAGGTGGCCCAACGAGTTGTTGGTTTTGACGTTTAAAGGTCGGTTGGTTAATTTTGGAGAGAACAACAAATAATTTGGGAATTTACGGAGAATAGCTGTTTTGGACATAAAATAAGTAAAGTACCTCACTCCTTTGTTCTTCTACCTAGAGTAGAGGAAATCTACATACATACATACTATCACGCCCGTATACCCCCAATGAGGTGGGCAGAGCCACAAGCAATCATAAGAAAACTTGCAGCCACTTTTGATTCAAAGTCCCAAGATGGATATGGCGAACCATGGTGACAGGTGATCCTAGGAGAAATCTCTAGGGCTGCAAATTGTTTTTTTTTGCATAGTTCTAAAAACCGTTCTATAGAAGTCTGACCATAGTCACGTGTTGAAGGCCCTCCGTGGATCAGGAAAGCGAAGGACCGTGAGAAATGGCAAGAGCAAAGGTAGCCTATACTTATATATTGCTTATATCTAGCTAATTGAGATGACGGCTGATAGAGAGGAATGGAAGAAAAACACCATGTTGTGCCGACCCAACTTAAGTGGTATATTACTATTTACCCACATTTTCCCATTGCTGGGCAAAGGCTTCTCCCCATTTCCGCCAGTCACTGCGATCCAGCACCTTCGTCTGTCAGTTCCTCTCAAAGGCATCTAGCTCGTCCTGCCATCTCATTCCTGGTCTGCCGCGCTGCCTGAACTCTGTATTAGGGCTCCACGTTGAGGTAATTTTAGCCCACAGATCCCCCGACATGCGGAAGTGGGATAATGGCAGAGATATGACGATGGGTGCGATCTAGTTGCGAATGAATGATTTGATTAATTGAAAAAATTGTCCTTGAAAACTTAATACGTTTACGCACTAACCTACTTTTTTATTCAGTCTTGTTCAATAAAAGAGTTATAACTATTTTCTTCTTCAACATTCACTTGCGAGAAATGATTAAATAGTCAAAATCATGGTTGAATTTATAACATCTGGCACGCCCTGGCCCGTTGAGTCAATGGTCGGTTGATTCGACACAGTAATTGAATTGGGACCACGATTTCACTCTAGGGCTGCTTAAGTAGTTACTACACGCGATCAGTTCTGTTAGGATGGATTGTCGCCAGTTAGATGATCCTATTTCCTACTAATATTATAAACGCGGAAGTTTGTATGTATGGATGTTTGTTACTCTTTCACGCCTAAACGGCTGAACGGATTCGAATGAAACTTGGAATATGCATAGTACATGTACTGGATTAACATATAGGCTATTTTTTAACCGGGTACCACGGTAGCGAAGCCGCGGGCCTGCCGCCCGTATATAAGTTATTAGTATATTATAAATCCGAAAGTTAGTGAGGATGTTTGAATGTTTGTGACTCAGTCACGCCGTGAAGATAGTGGAATACATATAATATGAGAATATAGAATAACATATAGGTTACTTTTAAACGAGTTCTGCGCGAGTGCAGCCGCGAAAGAAAGCTATCAAAATATACAAGAACTATTACAGTTAATTCTCTTCAATTTCTTCAACGATATTATTGCAATCGACATATATTAATATCGTACAAAACTCTTGGGAAATAGAGGCTAATCGAATGGTGACAGGGCTAAGGACGCAGTAGTTTCAACAAATAACACTACGTTGAACTTATATTTATTTAGTGAACTTTGTTCATTGAAAAATGATAGAACCCCAAGCGTCTCCCAAGACAAGTACGGGAAACAGTGATCTAATGCTGTAGAAATTTTCCAGTCTAAACAAAACAACAAATTATCGCAACACCGTCAACTCATAAAATTCTCATTGAAGACAATCAAACCAAGACCAACAAACACAATAATGATCATTAATTATCCTCAAATTCACATTACAAGCCAGCAAGTCAACAATACAACCAATCCAGAGATCCAATCTGATCAAAGCAACCCAGAGCACCCGATGTTGATCTTCTCTTATTGACAGTTGGAAACCTACTACTCCAGCTAATCAAGGACTCCAACAAGTTTACTCAAACTACTAGAAACGGATTGTTTGTAAGTACTCACATAAACAGGGCTGTAGAGGTTATATGAGGATGTTATTTGCAGATCACGCCTGTTCACTGTAGGGTTGAGTTCGCAGCCTTTACGAACAAGAAGCCTACATCTACCTTTTCGAAGTGTTTTCAATGAATCAAAATATTTTATTGCGGAATATAGGGTTAGTAACATTACAGGTGTTAGTGTTACAGTAACGGCGCGTGGCCATATTCAACGCTTTGGGCATGCAAATAGTTTTTATATTATACTAGCTGCCGCCCGCGGCTTCGCTCGCGTGGTACCCGGATAAAAAATAGCCTATATGTTAATCCAGCACATGTATATTCAAAGTTTCATTCAAATCCGTTCAGCCGTTTAGGCGTGATTGAGGCACAAACATCCAAACATCCTCACAAACTTTCGCATTTATAATATACCTAAGTAAGATTATTAAATAACATTGATTACCTGATTACATTAAATCAGATTAAATTATATTGATTAAATATTAAAATGACAAAATAAAATAGAAATTTGATAAAATAATGGCAAAGTTGTTGTATACACCCAAAAGTTTAGTGGAAAATGTCATTTAAATATTCATCTATGCTGTAGTTAGCTTTACCAATGAGAAACTTTTTTAACTTCGTTTTGAAAACATTAAGGCTTGGAGCATTCAGTATAGCTTCAGGAAGGTGATTATAAATGCGTGGAGCTATACACATTAGTGATTCAGTGTGTGAACACACTCACTCATACGTAAATAACATCACGCTTGTTTCCCATAGGGGTGGCCAGTAGAGACCAAGGATTTCCCAATTACTACAGTTCTGACACACAACTTCGGTAATTAAGACATGTTTCGTAAGCCTAGTTATTACCCTTTCAACGGTAAAATTCAAACTAGCCCCATACACTTGTTTCGTTAATCTTCTTTTTTAACCCCCAGAAACCCGCCAGAAAAGGGGTGTAATAAATTTGACGCGTGTCTGTGAGTCTGTCTGTGGCCTCGTAGCTCCCAAACAAATGGACCAATTTAGATGGGTTTTTTTTGTTTGATAGTTGATTGTAGTATATCTCATTAACAGCAAAAAAACTAAAAGCAGATCAAAGTTAGCTGTGGTTCAGTCAACCATCGCTGCTACCTTCAGAGATTTTCAAAAGTATAACAATTTATCGGTGCAAAAAGATATTCAAAGGTCCAAAGGCGCGCGATAGAAAACCAATTTCAAGCTATCAACATACAAACCGCTAAAATCCAGAGATTACCTGCCCGATGCAGTAGCCAATATTGTCCAGAACCTCGACAAAGGCTTTTGCGAACAGCTGATAGTAATATTGAGTAAACAGTCACAGAGGGATAAAGAGTTAGTAGGTTGACCCGGTTTATATAACCCGGTTCTGCTGCATCTGACATGATAATAATGAATTGGTCGGTTTGCTGCTGCTTCGGCTTACCGGGTGATAGATGGTAGAATCAGTGGTAGGTCACTGAAGTGATATGGATCACAGGTTCAAATCCAAGTCAAACATTTTGTCTTTTAAATGAAATCTGAAAATCAAACGATTTATAGATAGCTCAGAACTATACCTTGGCTTCGAAAGTATTAATGAGCAGATTAGAGAAATGTTTTACCTGTTAATTTTGAAGCAACCGAATATTACGTTTTATGTGGGAGTAAAGATATTTTCTTTGCGGAGCAACTCTAAAAGCATTTTTTTAATCCTCAAAGAGATTTTTTTGTAATTTTTCAACAAGGCTCCTTCTAATTAGAGGAAACAACATGAAACTTAAAAAACAAAAACTCTCAAAAGCAATCGGACACCGTTTAGATGGAACTCCTGAATTAGCTTCAGAGCTTATTTAGAGATCCATTTAAAAGGAGTAAAATGGAAACCTTGGTAAGACGAGAAACCACTAACGGCTTTCACAACTACATCGAAGTGTGAAAACCGAGGAAATATAATGTCATCATCATAATCGACAACCTGTTTTTTCTTAGGTACTTCTGGGTGTAGGCCTCCCTTTGCCTGTGCCATCCAATACGGCCCAGTGCTAGCCTCATCCATGACAAACAGATGGAGGCCTACGCCTAGCAGTGGGTAAAGTCTCTGAATGATGATGGTATATTTTAACAACCAGAACCCATTTTTTGGGTCTAATGCTTTCGGCACCAATACTATTCCAATACCTCTTCATTCATCTATTGACTGTGACTGAGTGAGATGAATACGTAAGAAGTAGGGGGAAAGGTCAGCTTTCAAGATCCGGTATCTCTAAATAGGTACAGAACCAACTTCACTCCAAGTCATTTTTACACTTGTCGCTTGTCGATATTTTTTTGCGCCGTTTGAGGATAAATTGAATTACCTCACTTGTCTTTGAAAACAGAGAATTCTCTGGCGACGTTTTGTTAAAATATTTTTCAAGATATTCAATAAACTCTCTTGTGTTTTAATTAACGTTGTCCATTTAGCGCTTTTGTTAGGCAAAGCCATAGCTTTTGTCAATATAATAAACGTGGTCATTTTCTCTATGAACATTTGACATCTCTATGCATAAGAAAGATGACGGCTGATAAAAAGGAGTGGAAGTAAAACACATGTTGTGGCGAGGACCCCATATAAGTGGGACCATGGTAATAAGAGAGATAGATTAATTGCCGATTTCACTATTCAAACTGATTGAAGTTTAGCTTCCAAACTGAGTTCAAGAACTGTCACTGTTGACTATCGGTCTTACGGCACGATTACACCAAAACCGTCGAATCAAAAGTATGCTAAAAGAAGATAGGTACTATTATAACGGAACTTGTTCATTCGATTCCATCGACATTTGTTCGGGCGAGTTCGTTCGACTACGTCCAACCATAGTTCGGGCGACGACGGTTAAGGTTTTAAATAACAACTGAGTCTTGTTAAAACAATTGGAAAATTTAATTTGGTGGGTATTTGGGTATACATTTCCCAAAGCCCTATTAATTATATACAGCAAGTCGAGAAAATACTGTTATTTTAAGAATCGCGACCTTAATTACGCTTACAAAGACATCGACTATCTGAATAATTGATATCTCTGGGAATCCCCGGGAGCGCAATTATGCTAGTGTGTCTATGCTTTGTGAATATTCAAAGAAACATAAAAATATACAACACTAGCGGTCGCCCGCGGCTCCGCCCGCGTGGATGTCGGTTACCGCTGCAAAAAGCCTACCCAGGAAAGACACGGTCAGTCGCGAGGTCGGCTCCCTACGCAGCGGTCGTGCAGCAGAAATCGTAATATTTTAATTTCGCCATAACTTCAAAACCAAACGTCCAATTTTAATCATTCAAAGACCAAATATTATCTCCATAAACTGTTCTTAGTGATGAAATCATTTATTTTGATAAGGATTAATAGCATGAGTAAAATAAACGCGTTTAAATGTAGTCCAAAAAAAATTCAAGATTTTTAAATAAAAAAATGGTTGCTGTGCCTCACTCGACATAGATGGGTATAGTGTGTCGCGGACTTTTTTGTAGATATTTATAAGATCTACAATTAATTAGAACATTTTATGGTTCTATCTTTTATAGTTTAGGCAGCGTACGCAAAATAAGTAACTTTTCTGGTTGATTTTTTACACCTTGTGTCCGAAAAACCCAAATATCTTACGGAACCCTATTTTTTTCCAAAATAAAATATAGCCTATGTTACTCGTGGATAATGTAGCTTTCGAATGGTGAAAGAATTTTTAAAATCGGTCCAGTAGTTTTTGAGCCTATTCAGTACAAACAAACAAACAAAGTTTTCCTCTTTATAATATTAGTGTAGATTTCAATGTGGATTCAAATTCAAAATCATGACTAGGTACAACGTACCAATTCGAAGTTCTTGACTTTTGTGTGAAAAAGTTTACTTTCAATCTTACTTATATTATAAATGCGGAAGTTTTTGAGTTTGGATGTTTGGATGTTTGGATGTTTGTGCCTCAATCACGCCTAAACGGCTGAACGGATCTGAATGAAACTTGGAATATACATAGTACATGTACTGGATTAACATATAGGCTATTTTTTTCAGGATACCACGCGAGCGAAGCCGCGGGCGGCAGCTAGTATACAATAAAAATAATGGCAGAGCAACAATAGAGCAACTAAGAAAAATCTTTTACTGTGCAGCCAGAAAGCAAGTTAGGAGCTTAGATTAAATAAAAAGACATGAAACAACGCAGGATATTTTCTATTTGACTGGTCTCATAGCTCAGTTGGTAGCTATAACTTCTGCTCTGAAGGTTTGGATTCGATCTCCACGACAAAGATTTGCATTACGTGATGAGCGTTGATAGGTTTTGTGTCCGGGCGCTACTAAGTAAAAGGGATTTATTTTACCAGTCATCTGGTTCTCATATCTTTGCTTTGCCTGTAAATGAGCCCGCATTAAATCAACTGAACTACCTTTAATCTAGATAAAATAATCCTATTATTACACATATTGTATTCCAAGTTTCAGCCAAATCCGTTCAGCCGCTACGGAGTTGAACACAGCCAAACAATCTTTCGCATTTATACATACATATTATCACGTGTGATTTTCTGAACTTCCACTTCCACGTGGCCACCCGACCAGCCGCAGGTGTGAGTACGTCACACGGAGACAGTTAAACGATCCCCATTAAACCCGCAGCGTGTAATCTCAATCTGACTTTATTAGATTTGCTATGCATGCGGAATGTTCTGGATCAATGGAGCAACTTCATGGTGTATTATGCTGAACGGATTTTAATGAAACCGTACTAATAATGGAGCCGAAAACTTGTAACTTTGAATAACATTACAGGCTAGATTTATAATGTACTAGCAGTTGCTCGCGGCTTCGCTCGCGTGGTACCCGGATAAAAAGTACCTACCTTATATGTTATATGTTCTCGCGGACTTTTTTGTAGGTCTTAATGGGATCTACAAACCCGTAGTACATCATTTTGTTCTATTGTCAATAGTTTTTGCAGCGCACGCAAAAATAGGTTTTCGATTTTACACCTTGTGTTACAAAATAGCAATTTTATTACGGATCCCTAATTTAAAAAAAAAACTTAGCCTATAGCCTTCCTCGATAAATGGACAACACTGAAAGAATCATTCAAATCGGACCAGTAGTTCCAGAGATTAGCGCGTTCAAACAAACAAACAACCAAACAAACAAACACTGCAGCTTTATAATATTAGTATAGATGAAGCGAAAAGTTTTACTTACTACTACTAGCACTGATGGTCTAGTGGTAGCGGCCCCGCCTTCCGATCCTAAGACCCTGCGTTTAAATCTAGCCGTGCTCAAACGGATTTTTCATTTCGAAAAAATTATGTGCGCTATACCAGTAGTACCAGTACTCTCAAACGGTGAAGATGCTTTGTAAATCTGGTTTTTAGTTGGAGTTTCCAGTTACGAAAATCTAACTTGAGATGTGGAGAGAGAGAGGCTTTTCTTCGCTTTTCAACGGGAGGATGTAAACGCCCATTCTATATTTGGTACTAAAAACCGTTCCCTGGCGCTGTATACCCTGGGAAAGCTCGTGGTAGATCCAGTTCCGTAAATATCCAGATTTTCATTAACCTAAACTCGTGATTGAACCAGAAAACGTTAACAGTACCTTACTAGAAAATTACGTTATGCCCTCCTAACGGTGCCCCATACCCGCTAAAATGCAATCGCACTAAAAATACATTCCAAGCCTTTATCGCCTTTATTCGTATTGTAATTGCATAGCTCCCGAAAGGCTGGCACTTCCAATCTGTTATCGGTCATTGCCCTCGCTCGCGTAAAGCCTGTCGTATCAGTTCACGGACCGTGACGTAATCCCTCAGGCTGTGGGTGGGGCCGTCAACTTTAAGCGGCGGTTAGGGCAATGGAGGAAATTAAATAAAAAAGGAAACAAAAACAGGCTTATAACGGTTCTTAACTCATTTAAAAAAAACTGTAGAAATTCCTTTAGAGTTGGGAAAGTCAAGGAATTTTCTTTCGGCTATTCAGCTAAAGTCTAAATTACATACATACATAATATCACGCCTACTTCTAATATGGATAGGTAGAGATCACAGATCTCCATTTGCTACGGTTCTAAATTGAGAAAACCCTTAAGACTATACCGGCGCAGCATATTGAGTGAAATAGTTTAAAAATCAAGGGTCAAGAGTACCCTAAACCGACGAGCATGCATGAGGAATGTAATGAGAATGAATGAAGCGAAAGAAGTAGGTATGTCGGGATCGTAGCAAAATCCGTGATCTCTGCCTACCCCTATAGGAAACAGGCGTGATTTTATGTATGTATGTAGATTAAAACAATTCCGTTAACGATTGTAGAATAGCAATCGCTTCGAAACGCTGCTGTTTGCATCTATCTCTCAGATCTTTGGAACAAAACGAATTTTCGTTCCGAATTTTATCCGGTTAATGCGCATTATTTGAATGTGACAGTTTAAAAATTTACCGAGAAATGCAATCGCTACGAAGCGATGCTAATCATCCTTCCAACATTCTATACTAGAGGTTATGGGCTCTGGTCAATGACCCGCTCAAAAAAACTAGTGTCTCAATAAGCTGTTTCACAGTGCTTGCAACAATTCCCTTTGTGTGTAAACAACCTGTCCCGATCACTCCATCGGAGCAGTCAAACGTAACGTAACTTCTCGGTACGCGTGCGCCCGCGCAGGTCGGATGTGACGTCAGCTACCGTAATAGCGGTAAGGTGCGGTATGGCGAGCTCATTAGGTAGCTGCGCTCCGTACTACGCAGACGTGCTAGTAATGTGCTTTTTATGATTTGCTCGGACCGTTTTGTTTTTCTTTCAATTAGTAACTTGAAATCATTGAAAACATCGGTGGCGTGACGGGTCAGTACCGTAAGGTGCGAGTTCGATTCCCGCAGTAGTTTCTGGTACCCACGAGACAGGAATCTTGGTAGGTAGAGGCCGTGTGTAAGTCTGTTGGGCGATTTCTTTATAACTATTTAACGTTTTAATTTTTCAAGGAAACAGCCTTTATTATTTCATTTCATTAACAAAATGTGGAAATAATTACTGCAGCCTCGACTCATTAGCGAAGCCCACGTAATAAACTACAGTTGAGGCGAAAACTTATGTGTCATTAGGTTAAACGGAGCGTACTCCTACGCTCAGTTTTGTAATAAGAAACATTAGTACCTTATTTTGGTACTTACATTTATTATATTAGCTTAGATTGTAGTGTGGGCTGATAATTCTGTTTTATTTTACGGATAAAACTTTCAAAACTACGGCAGAGACTACGGATCTCCATTTGATAAGACGTACATACATACATACATACATATTATCACGCCCGTATCCCTAATGGGGTGGGCAGAGCGGTGATCAGCCCATCGCCCATACAGATGGTCCATCATTTTGGAGAAGTCTATCCCTTAGTCGACTTTTACGAAATGATCGGGAAGAGAAGCAGCTGGACGCATTTTATGCTTTTTCTTTACTTCCAGTCCAGCAGATAAGACGTGAAAATGAATATATTATCACCTTGGTTTGATTTAGGCTTACCTTACGTCTATACATGATCTTAATAGTATCAAACCAAAATGATGAAGTACTCTATTTGCAATATTTCTATACGCGGCATAAGTACCTTAGTACCTACTACAAAACAAAGTAAATTCCAAACAATAAAATCGTTTTCCAGTCCGTCACTCAATCGACACAAACAAGATTGGAACCTCGAGGAAGTGAAGCCTCGGGGAGTCATCTCAGCTTCCCCTTAAAAAGGGGGGGGGGAATAGGGGGACTTCCGACTGTCTCGCACGTTTCCGGAATACGCGTCGTGCGATCGCTACACTTGTATTTTGCAAGTGCAAAACAATATTTTTTTAATGGCTTTTAATGTTGCTATACGAGGAATGAGCGACAGAGACTTTTCAAATAGTACAAAACAAAATCTCTATACATTAGTACCACAAAATATTGTGCGCCTCGGCAAACTTCGTGCTGTATAAAAATCGACCGATTTTTTTTTTGCCTATTCTGTCCCACTGCTGGGCAAAGGCGTCCCTCAAGTGCGTCCACTTATCCCGGTCTTTTGCAATCTCCCACCACTCCTTGTCGAATCATCATCATCATCTTCCTGCCCTTATCCCACTCTATGTGGGATCGGCACTAATGCTCTATGCTGTAAAAGTTTTGGCTAAGGTGTTTTATGAGCCGCCTGCCTGACGTCAACCCTCCTTGGGAATACTTGCTTATTGTATCTCATCATGTTGGAGGATACTATCCCTTAGTCGACTTTTACGACATGCTCGGGGAGACAAGCAGCTGGACGCATTTTATGCTTCTTCTTTACTCCCAGTCCAGCAGAGAAGTTGAGAAGTTGTCCTTGTCGAACATGCAACTAAAATAATAACTGAGCCAATCAATTTGAGTCGATTCAATTAGTTTTCTCGCAACATTTTCAGATACATTGGAAAGAGAACAAAACTTGACATATAACACGCTTGCGCTTTCAAAATGGAAATAATCTGATATGTATTGCGTGTCTGTCAATCCAATTTACTACACTACACTTAGGTTTTTCTGTAGTTTTGCATTCACTGAAAGAGTTGGCTTTGCTAATGGAACATTCGCAACTTTATTCACGTGAATTTTATAACAATGATTGGATTTTACAAAATAGCTAGGTTTGTTTATGTGCAGTCCAAGGCCTTTTACCATCTATAGTAGATGATCCTTCTCTGCTGGACTGGGAATAAAGAAAAAACATAGAATGCGTCCAGCTGCTTATCTCCCCGAGCATGTCGTAAAAGTCGACC
This sequence comes from Scotopteryx bipunctaria, assembly GCA_949320045.1. Classification (NCBI taxonomy): domain Eukaryota; kingdom Metazoa; phylum Arthropoda; class Insecta; order Lepidoptera; family Geometridae; genus Scotopteryx; species Scotopteryx bipunctaria. The sequence continues at coordinate 4,509,563 of OX439465.1, forward strand.
AAGGGATAGTATCCTCTCCAACATGATGAGATACAATAAGCAAGTATTCCCAAGGAGGGTTGACGTCAGGCAGGCGGCCGGTCATAAAACACCTTAGCCAAAACTCTTACAGCATGATCCTTGGATCATGCTGTGCCGACCCCACATAGAGTGGGATAAGGGCAGGAAGATGATGAGTAGATGATTTATTTATACAGTGTCGAGAGGCAACTTTTACCTTCACAAACGGGACGCTGTAGTGCCCGCGACGAATTAAGATGGAGCAGGCTTGCCCAGCACCTATTCCATCCTCTCAGCTTAGTCGGCCTTGTCCACAGGAAAGACTTAAGTAGGTATACGAATTTTCTCTTATAATAAAGAAAATGAAACTAGTATTCGCACAATCGTACATTAAAAATGTTTATAGTTATACCCCTCATGTATATTTTTTAATTTTATTATTTGTTGTTATAACGGTAATATAAATACACTCTCTGTGAAAATTTCAACTATAGGTACCTATTACCTATTACGGTTTATGACATACAGCCCGCTGACAGACGGACGGACAGCGGAGGCTTAGTAATTGTCCCGTTGGCACTCTTCGGGTAAAAAACAAGTTACTGTACATAAATCAAAACTGACATAAGGCTCTGATTGAGGACAGCAAAGTGCGTCCATGCCGGCGCACGCGCACACAAGCAATACAGTAGCACCACAAATATTGTGAGCCTCGGCAAACTTCTTACTTTGCATGAAAACCGAATTTGTCCGCATATGCAATTAATAGACAACTAACAATAACTGTAAACTTAAAACTTTAAAACTCTAATAAAACGAAAGTTGTTTAAAAAGCTTACTATAAAATATCCGATTATATAGAAAACAAAAATGCTTGGGACTGAACAATTCCCCAACTCCTTTTTTAAACATGATTGTAAATGGATCATTTTACAAAAAAATTGCCAAGCGTGGTTTCTTGCCTGTATCTTCCCCGCTTACGTCGCGTTACGAACAGGTGTAATGCAACGTAGATTTAAGACGTGTCCAAGTGATCCCCGTGATTTTATGGAATAAAAAACTTTTGACTTTGACTTTGAACAAAAAATATAAAAAAATAAGTAGGTATCTACACCATTACTGTAATATATCTATATTATGTATCATCATCGCGTTAGTTCGTATTTCAGAAGCTAGACGAAAATTACCGCGGCGCACAATATTCGTGGTTCTACGACTACGTTTCAATTGGATGATTGTCGGGGTCATGTTAATTGTATCATTACGTGCTTAGCCGTAATGGTTTTGTTGTTTCGGATAACTGATGATGATGATTAACTTGGAACAGTCGCCTGCGAGATGTGTATTCGTAACTTTAAAAATGATGACAGAATAACAAAAAAACATTTCCATCGCTAAAACATTTTGTAAGTAGTAAGTCAAGTGTGAGTCGAAATCGCACACGAAGGGTTCCGTACACGTAAATAAATGTTTCTAGGGTGGGGCTTTTTTTATTCTTGTTATTTGCTGTTAAAGGAAATGCAAAGCAGGGGGATAATGCACAATACACTTCACCGCGGAACCTCAGTGCAGAACATTTGTTCCCCTACCATTAATTAGAATTAGAATTAGAATTATACCCGCGGCGAGGACGTTCACAAATCGCCTCGAAGAAAAAACGCTCGCGAATCGCCAGTGTGATATCGCTCTTATCGTACTATCTATTTTTTATGGAAAATTAAAAATGTTTAAGAATAATTTTTTTAAAAGTAGTCTAACACGGAAACAGCTTCATAAATAACGAACGAGGAACACAGATGGCGTAAGTGACGAATCAACGTTTTAGCGTGTTTGGACACAGCTGTTGAAAGAATAATTACTTTCACAGTCGTAGGATTGAGCAATGGTTTGAGTGAAAGTTCAATGTGCTTAATGTTTTTCTTCACCGTTCGATAGTGCAAAAGTCGTGTCAATAGTTATTTCGAATCAGTGTGGTGAAAGGATTTAAAGTGCTCCTAAAAGGCTCCTTTCGTGCACATGTTTTAAAACTTTTTAGGTTCTATGACATGCCGGATTCCTCGCGGTGTTTTACTTCACCGTTTGGGAGTACTAGTATAGCGCACATCATTTTTCGAACAGAAAAATCCGTTGGTGCACGACCGGATTAAACCCACGACCTTAGGATCGGGAGGTCGTGCCACAAGCGTTAGACCACCACTGACCTCGAGTTCTGGGCTATTCAGGGTCTTTCAAGTCAAGCAAGGTGATTTAGGACCGCCTTTCTAAGATGGCTTCGAATGCGGCCATGCATCAATAGATTTTCCTGTGTTTCCACTACAACAGTACTCTGAAACGGTAAAGGAAAACTTCGTAGAACCTAAAGAGTGACAAGACACGACAAAAGCCTCGTTGAGTCCCGGGTAGGATAGATGAGAATAGTTCGTTTTAGACAGTGTTATATTTGCCATTAACGGCTGAATCCATTCATAGAATAGAATAGAAATTCATTTAACAACAAACGTCACATTGCACTTAAACTCAATATACATACACTCTTATTTTATTATAATACAAAGCGGAAAAACATAGGCACCCCATACTAGGTATGACCTGTATTATGGCATGCAACTACATTTCTAAGAAAGACAAAAGACACAGTTACCTAGAATAGCTAGTTTAACAAGCAAAGACGTTAAAGCTAAAGTAAAACTTCTTAGTCTATAAATAGAAAGAATTGGGATGGGTGACCGCAAGTCGCATTACGAGCTGAGCGCTTCAGTGCTTCGGAAGTTACGTTAAATTGTCGGTCCCGGCATTTAAATCCTAAGGCCATGACGAAGGCCTTTGGGCGGCCTAAAAAAACTCCGTCACAAGACTTGGCCACTAAGCTTATACGAACTTACTTCTTTTTTTAATAGAAGGAAACTTAAAAGACATGTTAAAATACTAAATGGCATTCCCATTAGAGCACCATTAGGCCCCATACATTAAAACTGAATGTGCTGGCACTAATGACGTCTCGAGAATCATCAAAGATTCAAAGACTTGCATGGCCTATATTTGGACTAAACGTGTGAAATTTCAAAAACAAGGAAGTACATAAAACCTCATCTATCGTATCAATGGTTCAGTATTCATCTTATTTTAAAGAAGAACTTAGGTACTTCTCTGCTGGCCTGGGAGTAAAGAAAACACGTAGAACGCGACTAGCTGCTTCTCTCCCCGAGCATGTCGTAAAAGTCGACTAAAGGATAATAAAAAACTAAGGCCTTTTACCATTTATAGTAGATGATTTATATAGCGTCAGGAGGCAACTTTTACCATCACAAACGAGATGCTGCAGTGCCCGGGACGAATTAAGATGGAGTAGGCTTGCCCAGCATCTATTCCATCCTCTCAGCTTAGTCGGCCTTGTCCACAGGAAAGACATGGTCAATACGTGCGGAGCTGACTAAGCTACGGGTTTCCTCACGATGTTTTCCTTCACCGTTGTGAGAGTACTGGTATAGCGCACATAAATTTTTCGCACAGAAAAATCCATTGTTACACGACCGGGTTTGAACCCACGACCTTAGGATCGGAAGGCGGGGTCACTATCAACTAGACCACCAGTGCTCTCACTAAGAGATAGCATCCTCTCCAATATGATGGATCATCTAGATGGGTGATGGGCTGATCAGCTGTCACCATGGTTCCCCATATGCATATTGGTACTTTGAATCAGGAGTGGCCGCAATTCTTATGATTACTTCCATTCCTTTGTCAGCAATAATCTCTGAGGTCACTCACTCGCATTACGAGAACATATCATACGATTTATATGCACTTCGGCGTAGGTAGTAACATAATTCTCATGCGTAACAGAATACTATTGATTTTAACAGTGTTACTTTCAATGCACTTACTCAGCACCCTGTAGACTCGTTAGTCCTACCCCCGGGCCGTGATAAATTTTACCGTTCACAATATATACTCTCCCACTATTTATTAATGGATTTTCGATCTTATTTTCTTTCACGTAAAGTCACTTTCCCATTAAGTCACCTGTCGTTGACCAGGTTTGGGGCGCCTAGCGATCCTAAGGTTGTCGATTCGAATCTGCTCGTGCATCAATGGATTTTTCTGTTAGAAATATTTATGTGCCTCATTTACCAGTCATTACCAACAGGTGCCTACTCTCAAAAGAAAAACGTCATAATTTCCCTGCCCTTGTCCCACTTTATATGGGGTCGGCACAACATGTATTCTTCTGCCATTTCCCTCTGTCAAAGTCATTTCAACACTCACTCCTTTCTTACTCATGTCATCTTTTCGAGGATAAACATCGTGAGAAAATCGGAATGTCGATAAACCTACAAAATTCAAAGCTTCGTGCATTGTAAGTGCAAGAAAGGAGCCTTTTTTGTGGCGCACTAAAATCATTACACCGCACTTAACATAGACTGGAATCAGACACTAGAATCAGAGACGCGAAATGTAGTAGAATCTACGGAATATTTTATTTCGTTGTCTCCAAAAACCGTTTATAGGTCATGAGGCGGCATCGTCTGCAGAAAAATACGATCATTCGACTTGTATGGGTCATATTTTATACCCCCCTATTCGGGGCTGACCACAATAATGTTGATATCGTAAAATTTATAGGGGATCATTTTTATGTATCGGCCGTGGGCTTTTTAACATGAAAAGACAAAATGACAAAATATGGGGCAACTGTAATATACAGTCTCAAATTACCATAAAAAAATGTTAAGGCCATTATTTTCAGCGTAAACACTGGCTGTGCTGCTATGAGCGTGTTTAGTGAAAGTTGTTCAGAAACTCGAGATAAATAAATGTACATAGATAACACACTGACTCCGCACTAGGATTTTGTGACGTGGGTATCAGAAACTACAAATACAATGATACTAAAACACTACCGAGAAGAGATAGAGCATGCTTCTCTGCTGGACTGGAAGTAAAGAAAAAACATAGAATGCGTCCAGCTGCTTCTCATCCTGAGCATGTCGCAAAAGTCAACTAAGGGATCCTCTCCAACATGATGGACTACCTATATGGGCGATGGGCTGATCACCTGTCACCAGGTTATCCATCTTAGGACTAAATCAGAGGTGGCTGCAAGTTTTCTTATGTTTCTTGTGGTTCTGTCCACCCCATTACCATAATAATATGTATGCATTTGTTGTAATAACGGCAATGGAAACGGTTCATAAAATACAGCCCGCTGACAGACAAACAGACGGACGGACGGACAACAGAAATTATTTCAGGATGATTCATAAGCACCACTTTCAGTTTTCTTCAATGACATAATGGCATTATCATAATAGAAAGTAGGTTTTCTGTATTATGTAAAATATTATTATAATTTATATCTTAATACTATAAAGTAAAGAAGCTATTAGCATCCGTCTGTTTAAGTGGTTAGTTTTTCTAACTGACGCAACGGATTATGATAATTTATTCTGGATGGTTTAATGTATCAATACCCATATTATATTAATAACTAGCTGACCCCGCGAACTTCGTATCGCCTTAAAATTAATAATTCAAGTGCTTGTAATTTAATATGAACTTTATACCATAGCAATAAAGCTCAAATTGACTACGTTTTAGTTACAAATCATTTGTATGGGAAAAAGAAAAGGGCTATTTTTAGGGTTTTTCCAGCAATAATTCTAATTTTTCTCGCCGTAAAAACCATCCTTGAACTTCAACGAACATTTTAAAAAAAGATTTGGCCAAATTGGTCCAGGCGTTGTTGAGTTATGCGCTTACCAACACATTTTGCGATTCATTTTTATACTATACAACGTGTAACATAATGTCCCTATAAGCCCGAAACGGGGGTGTTCTATACGTCATTGCGAACAACGTTTGTTCAACGACTTTTAAAATTTCAAAGGTTTTCATTCATGAAATGTCTCTTAAACTTTGCTCCAATACGTAACTTGACACAACATGAGGCATCCCTATTTACAGCTGTTTTTTGACCTTTAAGTGTGAACTCTAGATGAAACAGGTAACAGAACAGACACCATTAGTAAAATGCCTACCTACTTACCTAATAACGAGGTGACCTTGGTATTTATTGGTAATTAAAATGTAAGGTCACATCACGACTAAAATCCCTAGGCACCGTAAACATCCTTTCAGATCTCTTTGTTAAGTACCTAGTATAGGAGATAGGTACCTTACCTACTCAATTTTGTACCTACCTACTCGGGCCTTAAAGGTATCCTCAGTGGGTGCCAAGGAGTATGAGAGGATGTCTACCGTGCCTGAGGATAAAGCCGTGATACCTACTCAATTTTGTACCTACCTACTCGGGCCTTAAAAGCATCTTGAGTAGGTAACAAGAAGTATGAGAAGAGGTCTACCGTGCCTGAGGATAAAGCCGTGACCCTATTCCACTTTAGTTTTTCCAACGATGTATTATTCCAATATTCATTGGAGCATTTTTCAATGCAATTTTGTACCTACCTACTTGGGCACTAAAGTCAAAGGTTGTGACTTATCTGTCTTACTAATCTTCATTTTCATCGTGAACAGCCTATTTGTCATTGGTTGCATTGAAACAACAACAACAATAAGTGGGATGGCACCTTGCCCTAATTGGCTGTCGGTGCCTTTGCTAAATTCAAAATCCGCAACCGTCAACCGACACCGCACCGCAAGCGTTTGTTTAATAAAATCAAATTGGTTCCGTAGGTTTATTTGTTTTTTACTTTTCTTGATTGAACTACGTAATTGTTGGTAGGTTATTATGTAAGTAGGTAGGTACCTAGTAGCAAATGGGGATGGAGCACATGGTAGCATATTGGTATGAACCCCGCCTTCCCATCCTTAAGTCGTGAGTTCGAATCTATGGATTTTTCGATTCGAAATTTATGTGTGCAATATCAATGCTCTCAAGAGGTGAAGGAAAACCTCGTGAGGAAACCAGGCATGTCATAGACGTGTGTCAAAGTGTACGAAAGGAACCTTCAAGGTGCACTCTAATCCTTCCACCACACTGGTTCAAAAGAGCTAGCGACACGGACACGACGACAGTAGTAGTAGTAGTAGTAGATGTATGGTGAAGTTTTTTTTCCTTTTTTTTCCCAATCGGTATTTAGTGGGTTACCCCAGACAAGGAACCCTAAAAATTCGGCTTTCGGCAATAGGTACCTACTTTTGGTCGCAAAACAGATCGGTTTTTATCAGTCGCAATTAGCATTCGTTCCTTGCAACAACTGCAACAAGCAATCTCTCGGTTCGCGTAACTAATTAACGATACGATGTCGGCTTTGTACTCAAACGGTGAGTATTATGATATGGTGTTGTGTGTGTGTGTTAGTAGCTACTTAGTAGCGGCGCGTCAGCTCTACAGAGAGCGTTATCCAGGGCGGCCATTGCCATCTTACGGGCTATTTTCTGGGATTGGTGAACCGTCTTCTCTCGACGGGATCTTTCCACCGGCGCACCAGTGAGGGAAGACCGGGAATTCGGTGGTGTGTTGTACCTACTTCCCTTTGATGGATACCGAGTGCCTACTGTGTGTGTCAACAGTGATAAAATTCAGTGATAGGTAGGTATGATGATAGGTACCTAACCTATCACCCTACCTAGTAGGTACCCCATTAGTACCTAGCTTACTAATAAAAAATGACAAAAATAATTTGTGATTGTGAATGTGAATGTGTACCAGTAATACCAACCTAGGTACCTACATACCTACCATGTCAATTAGCCGTGTTCCGAGCCAACCAAGAAGAAGGGAGAAAAGGTATAACTTAACTTTTCCTGTACCTAATGTGGTAGGTAGTTGTTTTTTTATGTGTGAAAGATATCGTGATTTTAATCTTCGACTTTAATTTCTACGTAGAATTAAAAAAATTGCAAATTCTTACGAAAATTTTGGTGATTACACCTAGGTACTTTTTGAAACTTGCCGCGCGTTCAATTGTCTGCGTATGTGTGGGTCCGACGCGATAGGAGGGTGGGCGTGTGTTTGTTACCTACGCAAATGGTAAACAAACACATAGGGTTGTCACAAATTTCTCATGAAATAATTTGTTTTTAATTGTATTGGAATTTCAAATATGATGTATTGAACTTTTGCACACGTCAATGTATTCAAGTGCTCGGTCTGAATACACCCCTTTCGGGCTTATAGGGACATTATGTTACACGTTGTATAGTAGGGTGGAGTGAAACGAGCAAAAAAAATTTTTTTTATTTTTTTTTAATCTCCTGTATTGTTAATCGATGACCCTATGATAAAGCTTCGTTGGTACAAAAAATCAAAAGTCTACGATATTATTTTGAGGTGGCGCACTCTGAAGTTAGTTTACAAAAAACTTACATTTTTGCTTCATAATTGTACCCACAAATTGAAGTCATTTCGTTGCTTTTTTGCTATAAAGGTTTTATTTTAACGTTTATCGTAGTTATATCTCGTATGTAAACGAATTTTTAATAAGTGAAATATCATAAATTGTTTCTGATAATAGTTTAACTTCGAAAGGCATTTTCTTCAAATTCATGAAATACAAAAAAGTGAAGTTTACGTTTAAAAATGTCTAAAACACGGACTGATTTGATGGTGATGGTGCCCTTTGTTTGGATATCCATTTAAACTAAGTAGTAATGTATTACTGACTCATTATGATGTAATTAAATATTACTTGTGGATAAGAAACAATATGCTCGAGATGCGTAATGGAAAAGAAGGGTCAATGAAAGAGTTATGTGAAATAATAGCCACTGATATCGAAAAACTATGGAATAAAGCATCTATTCCTACAATTAATCACTAACAAGTAGTCGCAAAGGTTGATTACATTATTACAACGAGTACAAAAATGGGTATTGTACCAAAAAAACAGGTATTTTACGAAGTTTCTATCAAAAAGTTGTTTGATATCGCAACATGTAAATGTTTGTAGTGCCTCGACTTGAAAGTGGTAGCATTTGAACCCATCACCTAGGAGTTGCCAGATCTAAATACTGATCTATTAAGCACCGATCAAAAAAACCTGTTCCAGATAATATGATCTGCAATTTCTGCTGGTACGGTCTGCTGGTAAGTCTCACCGAACTTAGCCATCAAAGACCCGGGTAAGCTGGTACATTCTCGATGGTTGACTTGCGCGAATCGAATTCTTCGTTTGTATTTATATTGGAACAGCTAAACCGACTGAAAACTTAAAGAAACGAGCCACTTATATGATGAAAATTTATGCACCAACCTGGTTTAACAAAAGACAAAGCGATTTTGTTATTATGGCCCAATTCATGTATTTAACATGGTCAAAACTGATTAGAAGATGTTTGTTTTTTGCGAGATGATCTGAAAAGCATTGTCTTAAAAACTATTCAAAGAAAAGTTTTCTTCAAAAACCAGAAAATATATTGTTGGCTATGATACAAGATGATGCGTCACACATAAGGCAACTGACTCTTAGTAGAGTTTTAAAGGCGAGAAAAGAGTCCAAAGGAAATAAAGTTCGCGAATTCCAACTTCCAGATATTAAAGTTGAAGCGTCAAATTATTATAACATAATAAATTGGGCAAAAGAAAAGGTAACAGAACCTCCCATGACAATGAGATGTAGCGACATAGAAATTTCCCAAACATTCTTCATGAATCTTCAGGAGGGAATTGGCTTGAAATGGAAAAGTATCCCTGCCACACTCAGGCAGTAGAAAGGTGCGTCAAACTTGTAACAGAGGCTTCATTATTAATTGTCTGCGGGCCAGAATCACGAGATGGCTTTATTGGTACCAGGATAAAAGCCAGACAAGACGTAACATATTTCGACACCAAATTCCAATATTTCTGGCAAAAAGAAAGTGATGTAGGTCATTAAAACATTACTTAAATGGTGATTTAATACATGTTTTTAGTAAGGTTTTAGTCATATTAGCAATATTTAGCACCAAGATAGTCAAACACATTGTTTAATCTTCTTAAATAAAGCTCTATTTGAAAACCGAAATTTCATGTTTTCTTTAAACTTCAAACCTAATGCGCCACCTTAAGATATTGATTAAAAAATCTGAAATTTTACGTGAATACATTATACTATATATAGCTGCAAACCCACTGACTCACTCACTGACATCATTGTTCTCCCAGAAGGAGTCGAGATGGGTTAAAATGATGTATGGGGGAAGTGTTCAGGGAGTCAATTCCAATTTGGGAAAAATCCGAAATCTTCGAAAACTGCTCCTCATCAGGGACCTCACCTACTGCCAGACGAAACTAAAAGACCGACACCCACCCTGCTTGCGGAATGTGGACATGCACCCTGGTCGAATCCGATGTGCGGTGAAAAAAATTCAAAATGGCGGAAAACAAGATGGCCGCCATACAAACTTTGACCGACGATATCTCGAAAACTAAAAGCGACATGTAATGGGTGCTCGAACAAATGTCATAGAGGATGGCGCGACGCAAATGTCGAAGGTGTCAGTTTTTTTTTTTTTTTTTTTTTTTTTAACAGCAGCGATTACGTCCCTCGCGAGCTGCGTGCAGCTCGCGCCCGCAAGCGAAAATACTAGTCTTAAACTGTAGGTCATTGATTAATCATACAGGAATATTCAAATATGAAAAAAATTTTTTTCGCTCCACCCTACTATATAGACTTCGCGCACGACCGCTGCGTAGGGAGCCGACCTCGCGTTTGAGCCGCGCGGGTACCTTACTCATAGATCTAAACTCCCCTCCCGCACGCGCACCCCCGCCTTGGTGACGCCCACTTCGCAACGGGCCGTGCAGCAGAAATCGTAATATTTTAATTTCGCCATAACTTCAAAACCAAACGTTCAATTTTAATCATTCAAAGACCAAATATTATCTCCATAAACTGTTCTTAGTGATGAAATCATTTATTTTGATAAGGATTAATAGCATGAGTAAAATAAACGCGTTTAAATGTAGTCCAAAAAAAATTCAAGATTTTTAAATAAAAAAATGGTTGCTGTGCCTCACTCGACATAGATGGGTATAGTGTGTCGCGGACTTTTTTGTAGATATTTATAAGATCTACAATTAATTAGAACATTTTATGGTTCTATCTTTTATAGTTTAGGCAGCGTACGCAAAATAAGTAACTTTTCTGGTTGATTTTTTACACCTTGTGTCCGAAAAACCCAAATATCTTACGGAACCCTATTTTTTTCCAAAATAAAATATAGCCTATGTTACTCGTGGATAATGTAGCTTTCGAATGGTGAAAGAATTTTTAAAATCGGTCCAGTAGTTTTTGAGCCTATTCAGTACAAACAAACAAACATACAAACAAAGTTTTCCTCTTTATAATATTAGTGTAGACTAGATGTAACCCACGACGTTGTCTGTTAAAAGAATTATAATATCTGGGAGCTCAAAAAGTCAACATCACGCGGCATTCTCCATAGCTTGACCTCGCTAGTATAATGGCAGGTTTTCCATACAAACTTTCATTCCTTATTTCACCCCTTTCAGGATTACTTTTGCAACAAAAAGTTGCCTATGTCCGACCCCGGGATTTAATCTTGTTTATCTCCTTGACAAATTTCCTCAAAATCTGTTCGGCAGTTTAGGCGTGAAAAGGTAACAGACAGACAGACAGAGTTACTTTCGCATTTATAATATTACTATAGATACATACATACAGACATAAAATCACGCCTGTTTCCCATAGGGGTAGGCAGAGATCACGGATCGCCATTTGCTACGATCCTGACATACTTCTTTTGCTTCCTTCACTCTCATTACATTCCTCATGCATGCTCGTCGGTTTAGGGTACTCTTGACCTGGCCCTTTTCCAAAACGTCGCTGATTTGGTCCAGGTCCGTGCGCCGAGGTCTTCCCCTTCCAACGGTACCATTCACACTCGTCTCATACACCTGTTTCGTTAATCTTCTTTCATTCATCCTCTCTACATGACCGAACCATCTTAACATAGATAATATAATCAAAAAGCACTTATGGCGCCATATTAGTTCACTGTACGTACCCGTGCGGAGCCGGGGCGGATCGCTAGTTCCGTATAAAAATACAAACAAGCGATTATGACTACATAATGAAAAAGCATGAAATAACAGACGTGCATAATTAAATTAGAACGGTAGTAGACTCATATTCCGTAATATTACAAATTTTGTATGAACCTAAGAATAATGTACGAGTACATTATATAGTTAAACCTCAATACATGTTTTACATAGTATGCATATATTGTGACCCGATCTTAGAATTGGATGTGGCCGACCATTTCATGAAATTGCCAGCTAAAACTGTTCAAACTTTAAACGTCAACGTTTGATGATATGTCAATCCATGTTTAGCCATAATCTTACTTCTTACTTTTTATATTATAAATGCGAAAGTTTGTGAGTTTGGATGTTTGGATGTTTGTGCCTCAATCACGCCTAAACGGCTGAACGGATTTGAATGAAACTTGGAATATACATAGTATATGTACTGGATTAACATATAGGCTATTTTTTATCCGGATACCACGCGAGCGAAGCCGCGGGCGGCAGCTAGTATCATTGATAAAAGATTTCCTGCGGCCGCTACCGCGGCGCACTCGCTCTGCTCGCTCGCCTCTCTAACCTAACCTACTGATTACAATGTAATAGATAAGAGACATCTGCTCAGATACGTAGTAATTAAATAATACCTTCATGATGGAAACCCTACATATCTATTGGTCGGCCACATCATGAAGTGATCAGTTCTAAGATCTGGCCACGACACATACGTTGATTGTTGAATAAAATAATATGCTTAATGTTACTGAAATAATACTAACGGAATATTTACAAGTTATTTTAAAAATCATTAAAAATTATCAGCAGGGAATTTATTAAGAAATATTTTTGCTGATAAGGATTTATTTATTGCTAGAAGCCCCTTGAACCCTTATCTTAATACCTATGTAAAAGGTACCTAAATAAATAAATATCCATCTCGGGACTTTAAATCAGGGGGTTACTGCAAGTTTTCTAATGATTGCTTGTGGCTCTGCCCACCCCATTAGGGGTACGGGCGTGATTATATGTATGTATGTAATCTCTGTAAAAGCTGTACAGATTTGGCTAAATCTTAGAATACAAACAGTTTATGACCTGGAATAACATACAACGAGAGCGGCGATGCGGGCGGACGCTAGTTTCAAATATTAAAATATATTTTCATGAAACCAACATATAAATTGGAAGAGAATGTATTTGTAAGATAATGTGATCCCACAGAATAATCCTGGCATCGCCTTGACCTACTTAGTTTTCGATAACTTGCCGTTGTCCCGATATTTACTAGTGTTCAGATACAGATACCATTGACGTTTAATGGACCAAACAAAGCGAAAAAAGATATAAAACACACACATATCATCGCGCCCGTATCCCTAAAGGGATACCTATTCAGAACCACAAGTAATCATAAGAAAACTTGCAGCTACTCCTGATTCTAAGTCCCAAAGATGGATATGGTGAACCATGGTGACAGGTGATCAGCTCATCGCCCATATAGATGGTCCATGTATCATGTTGGAGAGGATACTAGGTATATCAAACAATAATAATAATAAATAACACCCAACAGTCACATACATAGTCCTGACCCTTCACTAGGATTCCCTGTGTCGTGGGTATCAGAAACTACGAGTACCATGGTACCACAACACCCAGACCCGGAAGAAATACTTATGTATTTGCAGAGCATGCAAACATTTCTTCCGCAGCGGGAATCGAACCCGCGCCTCTTGCGTCTCTGCCGAGCAATCGTCCGCCACGCCACCGTGGCCATCAAGGCCGACAAGGTAGACATCATCTCTAATCTTCGGGCCTTAAAGATTTATCAAAGTACATAACTATGAACGGTAACTAACATATTAAACCCGGATGCGACCAATGATAAATACAATAATGTTCTGCGGTTTTCATGCCTATTCTCATAATTGCGCATATTGTTTTAATTAAATTCTCAGTAAGCGTATGTAGGTCATATAAGGTAGATTATATAAAAGTACCTACTCTAGTAAGTCTATTCTAGATAAATTCGATGCTGACTAAATATATTATCACGCATGTATCCCTAATGGAGTGGGCAGTGCCACAAGTAAGCATAAGAAAACTTGCAACCAATTTCAGATTAAGTCCTAAGATGGATATGGTGAACCATGGTGACAGGTGTTCAGCCATCACCCGTATATATATGGTCCATCATGTTGGAGAGGATTAAATAAAACGACATGAACAAATCCAAGGGCAGTAGATAGCTTAATTCATGAGCATTAATCAAAATGTGTTTTACAATCGCTGTCAGCGTGGGTGTCATACAAACATTTAATATCGATTTCGAATAGAGTATGGGTCCTAATTCAATCACAAACCATTGAGAAGACGTAAATTCTGAACTAAACAACAATAGAAGTACAGAATCGTAACAATTTCCAGGACAAAACATCGAATGCACAAAAATATTCTGTAGTAGAATGTAGAATAGACCCCAATAAGAATAAATGTAATAGAATATAAAAAGGAGACTGAAAATAAATAAGTAATGAGCATGATAATACCGACATACATCTAACTTCGCAACATACCTACATCTCCGACATCTCTAATTCACGTATCATTAGACATAATAAGCAGAAAAACAACACAGTACAGCCTCAAGGTCTCTAATTCCGTAATGGTACGGTAATCTAGCCAGATGAAGTTCTGAAGTAGGTAATGTTTGTTTTGTGAAAACATTTTGGCATATAGGATTAGGTAAACAGAGTGTTATATTTCTCTAACATAAACCCAATGTCGTAGTTTATAACTACACTGAGAAAATGTCAAATGACGGCCAAGACAAACAGTATGTAACCCAAACTAAATAAGTTTAAGTTCTATTCAAGAAAGTAGCAACAAGCAACAGATGATAAACGATCTGGAAGTAACATTAACGGAGACAGTACAGGTGTCACTCAGAGCACCTACGCAATGACTAACGCGACAGAAATGTACATGAAAAGATATCAAATGACATTGTATTCGACGTAACAGAGATCATTTTGATAATATATGATAGCAAAAATAGGTAGGCTTCTTTATCTAGAACCAGATAGGTACTACACGCAGCCGTGGTATAAAGCTAACTACTTACAGTGAGGCCACTGTAAAGATGACCGCAGAGGACCGTTTGTATTTTGTCTTGTTTGAAACAATACAGTAACAAATAACAAGTACCGTTCCAAGAGTAAGAGATCTTGAGGAATGATATTGCAAAGAAAATAACATCTGTCAGTACAAACGGAATATAAAGAACCAAGTCGGCCAGGCAAGTGTTAACAAGCATTCAACGCCCATAAATTGTCCCTCGACACCTCATAACTGGCGCCCAGCAACGGGTAACTGGCGCCCAACGCGGGGCGCACCTAAAGCAATTTTCCATTTACTTCCAACGTATGGAAACGACAAACACCCCAAACATCATTACATTAAAGATCAACATCCTTTGTTTCGCTTTCAATGTTCGTGATTACTTTCAGTTTTCGAACTAAACTGAACTTTGTTGTAACGGGGAAAGATTGTTTGTTGAGGGCGTTCAGCTAGTTTTCATAGAAAATACCCTAATGCCTAAGTACATGGGGTGCGAGGGTCGTGAAAAACGTACCAGAGGGTAGGTTGTCGCGACAGTCTGGAGTACGGAACTAGAGGCTTTTGTTCAGCTAGAACAAACAACGTTAACACAATTTACCGTATAACTTTGATAAGAACGTATAGGAAGGTCGAGGCTCAGAAGATATACTGGTTCTACCTATTAAGATAAAAGTTGGATTAACCTACACGATCTTTTTTACCAAAATACCTAGAGCTTTTGCTAGTGCATGAAAGCAGCCTCTTCACTAATCCTTTCACCACACTGAATGTTTTCAACAACTGTAACAGTAACTACTAAAAAAACATATGATACACAAATTCATATCTTTGTCAAATTGCACCTAAAGTCAAATGATTAAAGTATATTTTAGTTGGGGCTGAATCGACGTGACACAAGGTCTGTTATATATCCAAACTGTAACGTCACGTCCGCAATAAATAAGAGTTGTTTCTATTCGATTTCATGTATAAACTTGGGAAGCTTAACTCACCCATAATTTAGTTAGTACGGTTACTTTGTTTTTACGCGTTCTCCTAAATTGAGTGAGAAATTTACCCTGGTTTATTATGTGGTAAAAACCCATTAGGGCCTCCTCTATGTCAATGGTCATTTTTCACCCTTTTTGTTTCTTAGAATTGCCTTGTCATATACATTGTATATGACTTGGATTATTCCTAAATCATCAGAGCCGAAAAATGAAGAGTACGTTAGACTAAATACTATCATTTTGTAAACCTTCCCTGCAGTCTAAAACACGCGCAATAAAACTCAACAGACTGCTCCTACGTGTTCAAGTCTGCTCCAAATCGACACCCCAAGGCTATTGGCGACCCCCGAGCCCGACTAAACATTACGCGGTGGAGGGTGACGTCACGGGACGAAAACAGATGCCAAATGCGCCTAATATACCAGGTAGATAGGCAAGGTTCGTACAGTACACAGGTAACCGACAAACCATATTTAATACCCCGGATTTAATCTTATATGGAAGCAATTGTAAGGAATATTATTTCAGCTGGTTTTTATTTGGCTCAATGGATCAGTATTGCCATTCAACGTGGCAATGCGGCAAGCGTCTTGGAAACGCTTTTACCTTTTGATGAGCTGGATCAGGTGAGCTATCTAAAGACCGTTTGCAACGGTCTTCAGATCGCCCGATTGTTTCTTTTGTATTTTGTAAATCATATTTTGTATTACTTGTAAGTTGTAAAAACATGATAGATATGAGAACACGATAAAGTCTATGTTATTTATGTTGGCGGGAAACTAAAAAAAAAAGAAATCGACAACGTACGCCAATAGAACTTGACATTCGTGAAGTTAGCCGCATGTTAAGTGCAACTTTTTCATACTAAATTGTCTACTGCGCATCGAAACGGCTAACTTCACGAATGCCACCGAATGTGTACTGTACGTCTGTCTTGGTTCCATTTATTCGACTACCGGTGGCAGAAGGAGCTGAACGCAACCACGCTCTGCCACAGACTAAATTGTGTCCCACAGATAACACAATATAGTGGTACTACACTAACATCCTTCCATCTTAAGAGCTCTCCAAGCCGCACCTTGCAACATAACCCATCCATTTGTGATTGTCAATTTGGTCACAACGTAGTAGGTGCGTTGGGTGTCCTGACAAAACCGTATACACTCCAAGGATCTGTCTGGTCGGAGGGCAATTTGTCAAGCTCCCGAACCTACCCTCACTTCCCCTCGTATAAAAAGCATTTGAATAATCGAAACGATGACGTAGACCCCAATATTGCCAATAAGGCAGGTGCAGCGGCAATTTGGGAAATGGAAACTTGCGGACATGGATCACGAATGTTTTATTAAATTCTGCTTTTAATTGGAGTATTCCAGGCTACTATAAATCGTACTCTATCTATCTAATGGTGTTACTAGTTTTTTCGAACCAGTGTGGTGAAAGGATTTAAAGAACGCCTCAAAGACTCCATTTGTGCACTTGACACATGTTTTCGAACTTTCTACGGTTCTACGACATGCCGGATGTTTTCCTTCACCGCTGAAGAGTACTGGTATAGCGCAAATACATTTTTCGAACAGAAAAACCCATTGTTGCACGACTGGATTTGAACTCACTCACGATCGGAAGGCGGGGCCGCTACCACTAGACCACCAGTGCTCTCACAATATACTAAATCCTACTTACAATAAACGACAAGTTTGTGAGAATACCTGTTAATAAGGCAGACTAAGCTAAGAGGATTTCATTTAATTTATTTATTAGGCAATACCAACTCCAACAGCACACATAATACATTACTAGAGCTTTTTAGGTGCTGGCCCCCTATTTTCTATGACCAAACGAAACTTGACAACTCGTAAATTGTTCGTAACGCGCCTCGTCGCGTTTTTGTAATACAAAATTGTCATATAGAATACGACAACACGGCGATACCACAAACGTGCCCGCGTTTGTCCGCGTTACGTTTTGTTCGGTCATAATGAATAAGGTCCCTGGTCAGGGCTACTCCATCTTAAATCGTCCCGGGCACTTGATCGTCCCGTTAGTGTACACAGAAGTTGCCTCCTGACGCTCTGCAAACCATCTGGTATACATAGCTTTTTTTTGTTTGTAAAGTTGTTTGCTTACGTCTGTGATTCACATAAAGTATGACGTCAGTCGCGTTCTCTTTACTCCTATGGATTTAATCGCCCTGTACGTGACGTCATTCCGAAGGGGTTATAATTATCTCATCATATTGAGTGCCGTTAAAACAATAGCTTTTTGTTTGAGAATATTAATAGGACTAACGAATGAAGCATTTAGTTACATTATAATACTACTAGCTTCTGCTTGCGGCTTCGCACGCTTTGTATAAAATGTAGCTTATATGTTATTTCGGCACACGTACTATGTATATTTCGAGTTTCAGCCAAATCCATTCAGCCGTTACGACGTGATCGAGGCACAAACATATCCTCGGAAACTTTCACATTTATAATATTACTAGCTGCGGCCGGCGGCTTCGCGTGGTATCCGGATAAAAAACGGTTTTTTGCATTTCATTGGTGTCATTTCAGGGAAGATTCTTAGATATGTTTTACGGCCACAGCCCACCAGGGGGCGCAGTAGCAGCTAGCATAGTTTTTTATCCCTCGGAAACTCAATAACTGAACCGATTTCAATGCAAGTTTTTTGCATTATGTTAGTTTCATTTTAGATATGTTTTAGAAAACTATTTTTTTATCGTCGTTAGTTTAAAAAAAAATACTTGTTGAATCTGAGACACTGCGCTACGCTTCGATTAATAATGGCGAGGTGATTCGTAAATTTGAATTTCCCTCATTTATTAGGATATACTTGTCTGTAGTCATTATCCATGCTGACCTGTAATGTAATAACCATAAACCATGGCAACACGAGAAGTATTTACCATTAAGGTAATTTGTAAGATTAAGGCTACCGCAGCTACAACATTATAACGTCGTTACAACGTTAATTATTCCTTGCTACCTACACGTTTTACAAACTTTTGCGCATCATTAGCCATAAGTACCTATTACATAGAACTTTAAAAAATATTTTTGAGAAAATCTGCATCTAGAGGAAGTCATTACAATCGTGACTATGTCTATATAAAATGTGTCTACGTCTAAGTGAACGAAAGAAGCTTCTGTAGTGCACTTAAATCCTTCCAACTTGTATAAAACAACTATTGACACGATCAGTAGTGTAGTTACTAAACTTTAGTATTTCACTAGTGTAGCCATAGGATATTAAGTGTACCACGGATATTGCTGAAACACAACAAAACAACAACGGATATCGAAACTGTATTTTGATACAGTAAATTGCAACTGGTTGTATTCTTTACTAACCATATCTCCGAAAAATATTGCTCGGAAAACAATAAGCTTGGTTATTGCTTTGATATGGAACCACTGGCGTTTGCCAGCGGCTTCTTTCAGGTAACCTATAAGACACTTACTTATATTATAAAAAATGCGAAAGTTTGTGAGTTTGGATGTTTGGATGTTTGTACCTCAATCACGCCTAAACGGTTGAACGGATTTGAATGAAACTTGGAATATACATAGTACATGTGCTGGATTAACATATAGGCTATTTTTTATCCGGATACCACGCGAGCGAAGCCGCGGGCGGCAGCTAGTCTAAATATATATTTTTGTCCGGCCGGCACTTTCAAATTCCGCCTCAACATTAGTAGGTATGGATATTGTTTTGATATATAAGCATTACCTCGTGAAACAGTACACACTGCCATAAGGAAGCAATCAATCACGCTAGTTCGCGAACGTGTTGAATGGTACCCCGCCATCGCTCAACGAACAATAGCTTTTTAGTTACGCCTTGAAGGTAAAACTTGTGTACATAAAGGCTAGGTGCTTTGAAATGTTTTGTTAGGATAAGAGAAAGAAAGCTTCTTGTTAAAATATGCTCTAGATTCTATTTATATTTCGACACGTCCTACGTAGACCAGTGTATGTGCCTGATACACCAAAGTGTTTTTATTGCATTTTTGAGCGCTACGTACCCAGATCTACAATACCAATTTTTTTTTTTTTTATTTTTTTTTTTCCTATCACAACACACTTTTTTCTTCTCAAACGTGTAAGTATTTATCTGCATTGACGGTTCAAAACGCACCAAAAACGAGAGGGTTTAGAAGAAAAAAAATCACATTAAAATAAACTGCTATCAAAACAAAAGCCTTTTGCCAATTTTCAAAACTATAGATCTGCGCAAGACTGAGTAGGTAATAACGAAATAAAGAAATTGAAATCTTAAAACCGCTCTCCTGTAAAATTTGCTTTTTGCAGATACTTAGTTTAACGTAGGACGTGTCGATTTGACGACCTCTGAGGCGCGGTGGGTGAGTGCTCGGCTTTTTTTTCCGGGTCTGGGTGTTGTTATAATATCCTACTATATTATAAACTAGCTGTAACCCGCGACGTTGTCTGCGTGATAGACAACGTCGACAACGTCAATAGTTCGAAATAAAAACCTACTAATCAGTTCAAACGTTGGACGTAGTTAATACACAACACATTTAATAGTCAGTACGAAATTAAATCCAGTTTTTCAGGATTTTCAATACACCTAACGCCATCTATTAGTTTAAAACAGAAAAAACTTATACACCTTCACGACTTTACTCTCAAGTCACGGTACCTAGTTATAACACCCATTACCTACAGCAAACAATGAAGTTTAGGTCACGTTTATATTACGCAGATGA
Source organism: Scotopteryx bipunctaria (assembly GCA_949320045.1). NCBI lineage: Eukaryota > Metazoa > Arthropoda > Insecta > Lepidoptera > Geometridae > Scotopteryx > Scotopteryx bipunctaria. Next base: position 4,530,405 of record OX439465.1, read on the forward strand.
TTAGTGGCAAATTGTTGTCTTGTTGTTTGTAGCTCAATGTAAGTGACAAAAAATGTCACAGACACTGCGCACTTGCTTATCATTTGAAGGTATTGTTAAACAATGTTTTGAAGTGATTACTTAGCGAGGTTTTTTTACACAATGTAGTTTTAAAACAATCTCTAGAAGTCACTCAAAGTTAGCTAGCGAAGCGAGCTTCAAACCTATGCGAGCGTAGCGAGCTTCAAGCTAATGCGAGCGAAGCGAGCCGAATTTTTTAACTCAATGTAGCTTCAAACCATCTCTAGAAGTCTCTAGAAGTTAGCGAGCGAAGCGAGCTTCAAACCTATGCGAGGGAAGCGAGCTTCAAACCTATGCGAGGGAAGCGAGCCGAATTCTTTAACTCAATGTAGCTTCCAACCATCTCTAGAAGTTAGCGAGCGAAGCGAGCTTCAAACCAATGCGAGCGAAGCGAGCTTCAAACCCATGCGAGCGAAGCGAGCCGAATTTTTTAACTCAATGTAGCTTCAAACCATCTCTAGAAGTCTCTAGAAGTTAGCGAGCGAAGCGAGCTTCAAACCTATGCGAGCGAAGCGAGCCGAATTTTTTAACTCAATGTAGCTTCAAACCATCCTTAGAAGTCTCTAGAAGTTAGCGAGCGAAGCGAGCTTCAAACCAATGCGAGCGAAGCGAGCCGAATTTTTTTACTCGATGTAGCTTTAAACTATCTCTAGAAGTCTCTAGAAGTTAGCGAGCGAAGCGAGCTTCAAGCCAATGCGAGCGAAGCGAGCCGAATTTTTTAACTCAACCTTTCTTAGTTTGCCTACATGCATAGTGGTAGTCACTAAGCTAGGTTGAGTTTAAAATTCGGCTCGCTTCGCTCGCATTGGCTTAAAGCTCGCTTCGCTCGCTAATTTCCAGAGACTTTTACAGGTGGTTTTAAAGCTAAATTGAGGTAAAAAACGGCAATAGCTTAAAATAAGAGACATAGCTCGCTTCGCTCGCTTTTTCGAGGTATCATTATACCTATTCTTATTTTACTTACTATTTTTATTGCTTCGAACTGTAAACTCGTCAGTTCAATTCAATTCAAGTAAGTAATTACTTACATATTATCACGCCCGTATGTCTAGAGGGGTTGGGTAGAGCTACAAGTAAACAAATGAAAACTTGGAGCCTCTTCTGATTAAAAGTCCTAAGATGGATATGGTGAACCATGGTGACAGATGATCAGCCCATCGCCTATATAGGTGGTTCATTATGTTGGAGAGGATACTATCCTTAAAGCTACTTTTACGACATACGGGGAGAAAAGCAGCTGGACGCATTCTACGCTTTTTCTTTACTTCCAGTTCAGCATACAAGTTATTCAAGTACCTTTATCAAAATTTATTGCTACCTTTAAAAGTTAGTTTCATTTTCCTATTTATTTCGTAGTAAATAGTAAGGCATACTATATGAAGATCCAGCATAGCTTGCTTTACCCGTTATAAGGGTCCTCAGAGGTCCTCTTTGTTGGCTAGGCGACCTAGATACAATAGATTACCTACATGTAAATACAATAAAAAATATTTGGAATAATTAAAAGACCTTTATTAAACTTATCAACAATTTGTACGTAATAAATAGAAGCCCGATTTTAAAACGCAGGTTGACTGATATCCCCTCATAAGACAATACGCCTTCAGGATCATTGGCCCGACGATTTATCTAGCCAGGGGACGACGCATTATTCCATAGTCTTAGCAGATTTTTAGCACTGTACTGAATGCTTCCAGGGTTCACAGGCTTCCAGTCTTTCAAGACTTCCAAAGAAAGTAGTTACAACATACTCTGATACTATAGATCTGAAAAAAAAAACTGTTATGATTCTGGGCAAATAGTACTGGTATTCGATTTGTGGGATCGCCCTTTCAGCAACAAACCATTTACATGTTATTTTGAGAAAGTAATAAGTAATTTATACAGAAATACGATGATTTTCTTTCTTCTTTGCAAAATTTTGATTGATGTGAATTGTCAAAATTTTTCGTACGTCGGATTAAATGTCATGTCATAAACTTCAAATCAATGAAGGTTTTATGTGTTATCCTGACTATTTCTTTGAATCCTTTTTCCATTTTGGGATCCTTTTTCAGGATAAAAAGTAGCCTATATGTTATTCTGGTGTATGATCTACCTCTGTAGCAAATTTCGTTAGAATCCATTTAGCCGTTTAGGCGTGATTGAGGCACAAACATCCAAACATCCAAACATCCAAACATCCAAACTCACAAACTTTCGCATTTATAATATAAGTAAGATGTGAAAATTTGTGAGGATGTGTGTATGTTTGAGCTTCAATCACGCCTAAACGACTAAACGGATTTGAATGAAACTTGGAATATACACAGTACCTACATGTGCTGGATTAACATATAGGCTATTTTTCATCCGGGTACCACGTGAGCGAAGCCGCGGGCGGCAGCTAGTGTATTATAAAGTATGTATTTACAACAATAAAAAGTTTATAATTATTATATCGGACATCTGAATACAAGCTTTGCTTAGGGGCTTTGGGGCTTGATGGTGACATCAAATATTTATTTATTTACTAGCTGCCGCCCGCAGCTTCGCTCGCATGGTACCCGAACAAAAAATAGCCTATATGTTAATCCAGTACATGTACTATGTATGTTCCAAGTTTCATTCAAATCCGTTCAGCCGTTTAGGCGTGGTTGAGGCACAAACATCCAAACATCCAAACTCACAAACTTTCGCATTTATAATATAAGTAAGATTTATCTATTGCAAACCCGGTTTGTGAAAATGTTTGTACTTTAATCATAGCGTTGGCTGTGCTGAGTATTGCCTCCAGTCGCGCATCAATCGATTTTTCGTGTTACGAAAAAATGATATGCGCTATACCAGTACTCTCAAACGGTGAAGAAAAACATCGTGAGGAAACCAGCAAGTCCTAGAACCTAAAAAGTTTTATAACATGTGTCACGAAAGGAGTATTTGAGGCGCACTTTAAATCCTTTCACCACACTGGTTCGAAAGAACTAGTGACACGATTAATAGTAGCAGAAGTTAAAATAAATATAGAGCAATTTATAACAAATTAAGTTAATGGAGTGCGGGTGAGGCCAAAAGTGTTGTTTCAAGGCTCCATAAAGCTCAATCCGAACAAATATTCACACGACTGGGCTTCATAAATTACAGCTGCTGAAAACAGCAAGCCAGCCGAATCTAATAGCATTTTGATGGTGGTCTACGGCGTAAACAAAGAGTTAGGGATTTTTATATCTACTCCTTACAAAATAAAATAAATAAACTACTAGCTGTTGCCCGCGACTTCGTACGCGTGTTCTACATTATTTTGTTCTATAATCAATAGTTTTCGCAGCGCACGCCAAAAACTATTTTGGGTTTTTTACCTTGGGTTACAATATTGCAATTTTCTTATGGATCCCTAATTTTTTGAAAATTTATTATAGCCTATACTGGACCCTGATAATGTAGCTTTCTATTGGTGAAATAATTTTTGAAATCGGTCCAGTAGTTTCAGAGCTTATTCGTTACAAACGAAAAAGCAAAAAATCTTTCCTCTTTATAATATTATGTAGTATAGACTAGTATAGATTTAGAGCCTGCATCGACCACCCCAGGAGCGTGACTCACACGACACAGATTGTATGATAGTAGAAAGGGTAGGCTAGGTATTAATATAGAAGCCATATTATATAGATGATCAGGGATCATGACATTATAAACATTCTGAAGTTCATATCAATATAATACGAGGGGGTTTTGCATAATACGTTTGTTTTGATATTGTTTGCGAAGGTAACGATCATTTGTTATCATTGTTACATGTAATGAGTATAGTTATATTCAGTTTGACGACCTCGGTGGCGTGGCGGACGAGTGCTCAGCTGCGATGCAAGAGGCGCGGGTTCGTTTCCCGCTAGGGGAGAAATTTTTGTATGTTCTGCAAATATTTTTTCCGGGTCAGGGTGTTGTAGTATTGTATTATAAGTATGAGTTTAAAATAAAAAGTATATAAGTATTCTATGAGCCATTTGGTGTTCATAGTACAAGCTTTGCTTAGTTTGGGGCTAGATGGCGTTATGTGAAATGTCCACAAATATAAATTAAAAACTAAAGGAACGCTTCGCGATTATTAAGATTACGTTTGTAAGAAGAAAAAACAACGTGGACAAAGTACGTTGATTTTTTTTTCATACAAACGTAATCTTTCCTCTGCGTCCTCTACGAGTTGAATTTAGAGAATTCCTTTCTTAGTGCACACCACTACACCATAGGAGAAATATGCCCTCCAAGTTTCATGCTTCCAGGACTTAAGGCAGTACGTTAATACACATTCAGTAACGTAACAGTTTTATTGTATTTAGATTGTGTTCTAGCTTATCAAATTAATCTTTATAGGCGTCTAAGACATAACAGTTGCTGCTTACGGGACTACGAACGGTAAGAATTCATTCAATTTCAAAAACAGCTTGCTGGACAATATTCACACTATTTTAGTACTAAATAACTGTAATGTTGAAATAATTTGAACTAGCAAGGCTGGCTTAGCGAACCGAAGAATTTCGTAAATATTACAAGAGCAATGTTACGTTAATTCACTTGATAAAATTAACATAAAACCCACACTTTTCAATATTTAAATAATAAATTATCTCTAAGCATTGGATTACTATTTTTAGCAGTAGGTAGTTACCAAGCCAGTAAGCTTGGATAACCGAAATACAAACTTTCCTCTATAGTAAGAAGGTAAAATCCTTCTGAATATGTAATATTGCAATTTATTGGCTCGTTTGGTAGTCAGTTCATCTCCTTCATTTTATTGATGATCTTTATTTGTCATCATTAGCAACAAATCACTTTTAAACTGCACAGTACATACGTCCCCCTATCAATTAGCCATTCAGACAGGGAATATTAAGGGACTCGATCGGTTCTCAAGCATCATCGGCGGAAATCAATGGACTAGAAAATTATAGAGGGGTAAGAACAATCTTGAGGCAAAGCATTGAAACAATATTGGTGATAGAAGAAATTTAAGTTAAAATGCTGGAGGTACAATCCCAGAAGTATTTTAATACAGTAACGAAGAAATAAGTAATTTTAATGGCGGGTCGTCCGATTTCTCCGATTGTTATTCAAATAGTTGAGGACGAAATATCGAGAAATCAGGAAAAAATGGGAATTACTTTGCCAGTAAAACAATACCAAAACAAAGTCAGATATATAAAATACCTTGTAGAACAATTAAAACGTTAGATTTATTCTGTTTTGATAGACAAAATGCCTAAAATTAAGAAATAAATAAATTCAAAGACATAAAATACCCCTTACACTTAAAATGTTACATTAAATCTTGTTTTGAAAACAAAATGCCTAAAATTAAGAAAAGCGAATCTTACTTATCTTACTTATATTATAAAATTGAAAAGTCTTAGTTTGCTTGAAATTACCGGCGTAAAGCTCAAAACGCAACGATAGCGCGTTCTAATTTTACCTGTGCTGCCATCTAGTACGAAAGTTTGTGACGATGTTTGGATGTTTGGATGTTTGGATGTTTGTGCCTCAATCACGCCTAAACAGCTGAACGGATCTGAACGAAACTTGGTATATACATAAAACATGTACTGGATTAACATATAGGCTATTTTTTATCCGGGTACCACGCGAGCGAAGCCGCGGGCGGCAGCTAGTATAATCTATTAAATGAGCCGAAGACTGTATCGTTTAATAAACAAATCGAAGTAAAATACACAAACGAAATGGAACGTAAACGTAGCAGGTCTGAGTATCGAGCATGAAAATCATATACAGATACAAATAAACATAATGTTTGTTCGACGGAATTGAATAAATGAGTGGATTCAATTTGATACAAGCACTTCAGGCTACATCACTCTCGTAGATAGTATTATTTTAAGTGAGGGAACGGTGGATTCTCGCGTACTAGACTGTTTCACAACGTGTGTTATTTTCCCAGTTAGAATAATAATTTGATTGGTATAATTGATTCAAAATAAAAATCCAATTTTGCACCTACAAACGTTGTAAGGGTACTTCTAGCTATACTTGTATTATTTATAAAGAGATAAAAATTTGTTTGTCACAAACTTCAGAAACAACTAGACTGATTTTGAAAGCTAACAAGCTTCTGTCCGCGATCTTGCTCATGTGATTGGTAACCGCATTAAAAGTAGCATTATATGCTATTCCAGATCACTTACTATGTTTATTCCAGGAAAGATTTACCTTTTGTGTGGTAAATCTGATCTCTAACTAAATTATGAACGTTAACGAAGCCTAGAGAAATTCTATCCCTAGTAAAGTACAAATAATTGTACAAAATTTACTACGCCAACTTACTTCTCCTTTGAGAACGTTACGAAGATTAAAGGGTTATATTACTTTAATTAAATGCTGGACCCTTCTGTAAATCAAATAACATAATTACCGCTAGTCCAGATTATGTTACTTTTAATTAAAACATAAAACAAAATATGTTAGGTCAGGAAATTAGTAAGATAGCTGGCCACAATTATGTATAGGACATCCTCTACTGCTTTTAACCGGAAAATACAGAAATACTTTCGCAGTGGTAGGTATAGGTATCACCTATCACAGTGATAGTTAAAGTCAATGACATATTTCTAATAGTTCTACAACTTACATTTCATCCTACACATATCATAAATTCACATATTTGGTACTATAAAATCATAATAGATAAAATGATTTGGCTTAAAGTTACCTGGAATAGCATAGATTACTTTTCCATTCAGGGTCAAAATCGTCAACGGGAGTTGGTCATCTTCATGTTAACTCAACAAATCTCATCTCAACTTACCTCAAAATGTCCCACAGTGTTTCCTGTAAGCAAGAACATGAAGATTAATCAACTTGCATTATTAAAACAAGATATATTGGCATAAAGTAAAAAGAAGACAAAGTTGTGTTCAAAAATCATAAAAATAAACAAGTTAGATCGAACAATCGACAATGCAGATGCAGCACAAAAGCTAAACGATAAAGTTGATTTAAAGTTAAACAACAGTGAGGCTATTGAAAGAGACAAAGGCATAGTAGAGGAAAATGCACAACAGAGCAATGTTCCGAATAACATTGATTGTAAAACAAGCGATTGAACAGAGGGGAACATAGAGAATGGAAACATAATTGAAAGAGAATAGAGTTTCATCTATTTCACATAAAAACTCGCCGAGCAAAATTTTAATGTAGTCAAAGTCAAAGTCAAAGTCAAAAAATTTTATTCCATAAAATCACTGGGATCACTTGGACACGTCTTAAATCTACGTTGCATTTACACCTGTTCGTAACGCGACCAGGCGTGGAAGATACAGGCAAGAAACCACGCTTGGCTATAGGTAGAACACTGGCAAGCATAAGAAACATAAAATTAACTTCCTCTAAGTTAAAACAAAACAAGCTTTCATTGGCTTGTCGTAAATCTAGGAGCAGAGAATGCTATCATTCAATTTTATCTTTATAAAAGACATAATGAATTCATGACGTTACGAGTTTAAACAGAATAGCTAGTTTAAATAAGAGAGTTGCGATGAAGTGCCTCCGAAAAGTTCACATATTAAATTATTTGAACATGAGTGTATGACGCTATGGAGTAGCAAAGTAACATCGATGCTTCAAACAGCATTGATTGTGTAGTGTAAACGATTAGGGAGCGTACGAGGGGTGGCGCGATCGATGAATATAAACCGCATAATCGCATTGGACGAAGAAAGTTTATTACTGGTGCAGGTTAATATTATAACTAGCGAATGCATGGGACATTCTTATTGCATTTTACATCAAAAGAAAACTATAATTTCAATATTCTTGACGTCAAGTAGGCCACTATCGACCAACGATTTTTAACATTTGAATTCTAGAACATAGTAATATTTATCCAATTCAGTGACTGGAACTATTAAAGCATCTGTAGCTTCGCTTTTTTATGCAAACTTCATCACTTGAGTTTTCTTTGAAGTAGAATTTAGAGAACTGCTTTTTTAGTGCCGTGAGCGTTCAACTCTAGATTATAAAAGAGAGCTAGAAACACTTACAAGTTTCTCAGGAAAGAGGTTTTGGCTATCCGTTCTGAGTTCAAAATAATGACAAGGAAATCACATTACGACGATGCATGACTTATATTACAAAATAAACTCAAACATCTAAAAAAAGCAGATCACGCAATAATGCATGTAACACGTGGGTCAAACCCCTTATTTGTTAAAAGAGGGGTCTTTTCTGCTAACTCTCGACCTTGTCCCGTCGGAATAGGGGTGAAGGGAATCAAGTGCAACGCAACGCCCCTCCAGTTATAAATTACTGCAAGCTTTCGTGCATTGGATCGATACTGCGAATTCGGTATCTACCATTCCATTTGTAAATCGAAGTGTAGGTGGATTTGGCTTTAGAAATTTAAAATTCATGTAGTATCAATGCAGAGAGCATTTTGAAACTGAATAGGATGGAAAATGCACAATGCAACAATCATAGCACGTTTTAAAAAATAACAAAGAAGATGGCTTGCCCCTATCTTTCGCGCTTGATCGCGTTACGAACAGGCGCAAATTCAACTAAGATTTAAGACGTTTCAAAGCGATCCTTAACAGATTCTACTGAATAAACTATATTTGACTTTGACCTTGATGAAAACGACAGATCCAGAAGGGTTCAGAAAAACTAATTAAAAAATTTGTCAACAATTCATAGAACAAACCGTCCTATATAAACATTACCTTCAGCAGTATTCCGAATTTCCGAAAATTTGGCTATTTCTGTGTTGATATCAATTTCCAACTCGCCTGGCTATTACGATAGACGGATTACGGACGGGACGTGGTGTTAATTGAAATGGCTGGTCGTGATTTCAATGCTGTCGGGATTCAGTAGCTGGTAGCCATTCACCGATACTGAATAATTAGGGGCTTAAAATATAAACAAATTAATATTGGTGTTGGTGGACGCTGTTAAAATATGAATTTGGCATTTGTAAATCGAGTTTAAACAGAAAAATTGAGTCTTCGAAGGCTACAAAGTTATTTTTTTTGTATCTAATTATATCACGCCCGTTTCCCATAGGAGCACACACAGAGATCATTCGGATCTCCATTGGCTACGGCATATTACAGTATTTTTGTATTAGATCTTTTATCACTTTCACCAGCCTTTTAACTTTTCAATTTAACTTATTTAACTTAAATTCAACATTACAAAGGCTTGCTATGAAATTGGGTTACAAACACAATTACCGAAACTTTCCCAGCATTTGTACGACAAAAATTACTTAATTTCCTCCCCTCAAGCTTGGACTTTTTCACAATAAGCTGTATCGATTTACCAGTTAAGAGGTCAACGACCAGGCTTTTTGATACAAAATATGTTTTCTGCGTTCAACAAGCCGAAAAAGAGGTAAAGTAGATTTGTCTCTACATTAAGTGATGTTTTCTATGATAGAGAGATCTAAGGACCGTATTCAAAAACAATGACTAACAATGAATAATGACTCAAGCATACACTTGCTGTAAAATTTCCATACAAATCTGGCAAAAAAAATCTTTGCTTTTTGTTAATTTATCGCTTTAACATTGGTCTTGAGTACGAGACATTTGAGCGTTTGTGCCGTATTCTTTGAACTGAATATTCAATTCAATGTTTGCCAATCCAGAACCCATAAAACAATCGTCACCGTAAATGCACTCGCAAACGCTTTCCTGAATATCTTATTCATCTTTATCCTGGTAACTGTTTCCGTATCAAGATTCGAGAGCGATGGTTGCTCCATTTGAGTATAAACTTTATATTAAACAAAATAGGTGTTGTATTGGCGTGAAGAGCACCTTGTAAAACGACTCAGACTCTTGCAAACAGCCAGAATAAAACTATGAGCTGAACGATTAGAGGGAAAGTGGAAACAAGAGTTCACGGGCAATTTGATGTGAGATATTAGAAAAAACTTGAGCTTTTTTTGTAAGGTTAAATCTTTTGTAAGATAACCCAGGGTTTTACGAATTCTTCGTACAAGTGTTTTCCAAGTGGTTTCACTTTCTGACGTACAATAGACTGAAAAGGCTTTGGCATTTAAAAATTCTTCCGAAGTTTTACACAGATGAAACTGGATGGCGAGGATTCGACTAACTTTTCAGCGAGAATAATTCCTTTTAAGTGTGAACCGACTACATCCAAGGATGACCCGAAATAAAGTTAAGTCGACGTGCGGTTTAGCAAAGCTGAGAGAAATTTAAAATTTATGAAAATTCAGTGTCAAATGCTCTCGGCTTTTGGTTTTCAAGCGACGCTTTTAATTTTGTATGGTTATTTTAAATTCAAATTCATACCACGCAAGCACTTAGCTTTTCGCAACATAGTTCTCAAAATATATTCTTCATTTTAAACTTATTTACTTAATCCAAATATATGTATATACTTAACTCTTAATTTTTTTATGTTCAGCATATTTTGTTACAGAATGAATCTAATTAAAACATGAATATCGAAATGCTTCATTTAGATTATTCATGTTTTGAACAAAATCGATTTAGGTATGTAAATACTTAGTGTATTACCAGACCCTTCTTGTAAAAAGGTAGAGTTTTTGAGTAAGTCACTTTAATTAGGTTTACTTACATATAATATAAGTAAGTAGTTATTAAGTTTTGTTATGGATAAGTTTTTTTTTTATTCTTTTTGTTTTTATATTTTTATATTTTGGTGACTAGCTTCCGCCCGCGGCTTCGCTCGCGTGTACTCCTGCAGTACACAGCAGTAAGATTATATTTGTGTGAAATAAACTCAACGCGGACAAGGTCGTTCCACTAAAGTATGTACCTACAGATAAATAATATTTATTAAATTATATACAAAAAACAATAATACTTAAATGTACAATAGCTGTAGTGAAATCTCAACCGGAGATCACTTTCACCTCGATTCCGATCAAGACGAGTACCAATTCAATTCCCAAAATAAGATGACCGTAAAATTAAGGGTCATGGACACCATTTGAATTTAAATAGCCCTTCAGTGATCGCATTCATTCTTTACAAGCAAGTCGTGACTTCGTGACCGATCCTGACACATGCATCTGACATTTACCTTGCTCTGTATATGTTAAAATTCTATAAACTTGGTCCTAGGAATTTGTGATTGAGTTAACTAAAATCGTGGTAGGTATATAGAATTATGCCTTCCTGTGTAGTGAAAACTTGTAAAAACAGCAGCAAATCACATAGTCTCACGGAATCACCTTTCACTTGAAAGTACTTCAAATAACATCGTTTCTTAATTATTATACTATGAATTTTAGGTTAATTGGAATACAAAACCTCAAAATCGACACAGATAAAATAGTAACTTCACTTTTGTTGTTCGCGGCGCGCCGTCTTTTCTTTTTATTTGGTAGACAGAAACATGGAAATTAGAGGGTATTTCTCTTATGGTTTAGTGCACTCTGCACTAAGGAATTCCCAAAATTTAACTCCTACAGGACGTAGTGGGAAAATGTTTGTATGAAAAACAACTCAATGCGGACAAAGTTGCGGAGCGCTCCACAAGTAACACATTAAATTTATAGCAGTCAATGACCCATAGTTGTTAAAGAATAGTTATGTTCAACTTGTTAACTACAGATACAAACAAAAGGCGAGTGGTGTCTTGAAAGCGGGAATTCCTTTATATGGAAGTCTAGTTAGAGTTTGAATATGGGCCGAACCATATACAAACTTAAGTGTCTTTAGTACTGGTTGTCTAGTGGCCAATCCTACGGTCAAATCCGGTATGCAGCAATGGATATTTTTGATGAAAAATGTATGTGCGATGTTACCAGTGTTCTCAAACGGTGAATGAACCTAAAATATTCGAAAACATGTCTTTGAACGGAACGGTGGTAATAAAGTAAGTACCTAAGTTCGTATGAGCTTGTGGCCAACTCTTGTGACGGAGTTTTTAGGCCGCCTCCATCATGGCTTGACGACTTAAAAGCCGGGACCGACCATTTAACGTGCCTCCGAATCACGGTGGTAATGCCACATAGCAATACTTTGCGTTAGAGTTCAAGTTTAGTAGTATTGATCAAACTGTTTTTTCGAGAAAATACGTTTTTAAAAATCACAAAGTCTACTATCACCGTTCCACCAATTGGATAATGTCGTTTATCACATCTTTAGATGTTAGCCGCGACCTGTGGGTCTACCATGAGTTTTTGATATTCTCGCTACAATGATACTCGTTGGCCACTATAGTTAAAAAAAATGTAAAGAAACGGCAGGGCTGTGTGTCCATTATGAATTTGGTACCTACAACCTGTTGTGGCGCTCACACATTTCAATGCCTACATATTTTATAGTACAATATTTAGCATATTTACTGCAATGTATGGCTGCAATACAGTTGCCGGCAACATTGCCAGCAATCACAGCCAGGCTATATAAATACATATTTTTAGTAGGTACCTACATGCCGATGTAGTTGTCGGCATAGGTAGGTATATTGTAGAACGCTGGGATCACATGGGAACCGAAAGTACTGAAACATTGGCCGGCTAGCTTTGTTGTCGTCTTGTTTTGTTGTAGGGTATTGTAGAAAGAACGAGACAACATAATGTGATATGAAGGTTGCCGTAAGCTATGATTGCGACGTTTTGTGTTTGTAGCCCATGTAGAGGCATAGATATTGAGTAATACTGTTCCAGACATAATGCCAGAATATATTGCATTTAAATATTTCGTAATGGCCGGAAATATTAACCTGCTTTAAAATGTTTTCGAAAATATTGTAGCACATTGCAGTAAAAATATTACCCGTTTAAAGGCACCTTTAGAAATACACATGGTAGACCCATTGAAGCTTGTTTGTCACAAGTGCATTCACTTCCGTTCCCAACGAGCCCTGATTTAGAGGCTTTACAATTTATCAGGCGAGACGAATCCCAATCAGTGTCTGGTGGCTCCTTTGTTCACGGATATGAAACGAGCTTTATATTTTTAGATGTTGTGTTTCACTGTTATTGATTGCCGCTTTGTGATAGATATGACATTATAAATAAATAATAATAAATAACACCCAACAATCACATACATAGTCCTGACCCCACACTAGGATTTCCTGTGTCGTGTGTATCAGAAACTACGAGTACCATGGTACCACAACACCCAGACCCGGAAGAAAAATTTGCAGAACATGCAAACATTTCTTCCGCAGCGGGAATCGAACCCGCGCCTCTTGCGTCTCTGCCGAGCAATCGCCCGCCAGGCCACCGAGGCCGTCATATATAGATCAAAGACATTTTAAATAACTGTTAAAAAGACAGAAGAAGACGTCACTGAAGATGACATGATATACAAAACTCTTTCGTTGCTGACTGACTGGACTGACAATCAAAGCACACCCAAAACAATAATTACTAGAAGCGAAGCATAAAACTTGAAAGGTATATTCCTCTCATAATGAAGGGGTGCATACTACGAAAGGAATTCACAAAATATAACTACTGGGAGGCTCAGCTGGAAAATGAAATTTTGGAAAGAAAACTCAATGAGGACAAAGTCAGGGCTTTCCATATATACATACATACATATCACGTCACGTATTATCACGCCTAAATGGGGTGAGTAGAGGCACAAGTAAACATAAAAAACTTGCAGCCACTTCTGATTTAAAGAACTAAGATGGATAAGGTGAACCATGGTGACCAGCCGGGGCGTTCCACGAGTTTTAAATTAATTCAAGCACGTTGCAAGAACAAAACCGCATTCGAAAAGATTTTCCCAGATTTAACATATGCCATGAACATGTTTCATTACAGTCCACTACTCCAGATTTTACAGATACGGTAACGGGATCAACAAAATATCGTTTATTATTAAACTCCACCCACAGGCATGAGCAGGATGCATAATGAGACGGTAAAGAATAACAAGAGCAGCCAAGTGGATTAGAAGAACAGGAAAGTTTGATCAGAATATTAAGCAGGATAACCTGAAAGTAGAATTTGTAGCGATGTGCAAGATAAACAATTGTTTAAATAAGGTGGCTATTGATATTTTAAGGGGTGGGGATTAAATTATACAGTTTACAACACTTGTAGCATTATTTGGCAACTTTAAGAGGCTACCATACCATCGCGTTTAGACCAATTTCGAAATAAAAGAGACCGCGCAAAAATCAAATAATTGTTTATTACAAGGAAACTACACAATGAATCAAAAAACTGGTTTCCATAATTAAAAAAAAAGTTTTTCCTATAGAGTAGTAGGAAAATAGGATTATCCATTGTCGATATAATTTGTAGACCCTTGAAACTTCAGCCAGACACATTGTTACCTGCCGTGTATAAAGTTCTGACATTTGTTGAAGTAGATTACTATCCTACGCTAAATCCTTCCGAATACCTTTGAAGATATCGAATGAAGCTGTAGTAAAACATTATTCGCAGAGATGATACGTAACACAATGCTTTTGCTCATAACTAAACCTATTAGTTGGATATCTGACAAGGGTTATCGACAACTGGCGTATATTCAACTAGTACATAAAAATTTATATTAGCCGTACGTAGGTTAAGCTAATTAAGATCTGTAACTTTCTTCTATTGTTACCTGAAATAAAATTATTTTATGTTCTTATTATAAAACTTGGGATTTTAATGAATATAGATAGTTTTCATTTTAAAAAGTCAACGCAAAGTCGCACTTAGTATCGTGAATTGTGGAATTACTCGGTACTGAAAAATATATGTTTAAATACTTATTCTTTTAATTATTTTTTTTTACCATAAAAACTTTTCTCGCTGGTAAAGGTGAAACATACAACTGTATGTTTCACACGAGACCATATTTTTTTTGTCTCTTGTTTTTAATTACTCACTGTGCTCAGTAGCCTTTATTAGACTCTAGATTACTTCGCTAGTTCGTGATTTAAACTATTTTAATTGAAAGAGTGCACTAAAAGGGATTGCGATGGAAAAGTAATCTACTACAATTTAGGGCGCTTTAAGAGAATCATTGCGTGCATCCAACTTATTGTATAAACGCGAAAGTTTATGAGGATATTTGGACGTTTGTGCTTTATGTAGGAACCACCCACGCTATATACGTACGCTATATGAAACCTTATCTCACCAATCACAAAATACCTACCAGCCAACAGTCGGTGAAGCGAAAGTGACAGCGTAGCCACGGGCGGCAGCTAGTCCACTATGAAACCTTACTGTACCTAACCAATCACAACATAGCCGGTAAACAGAAGGTAAGAGTGCATTGGCCGTGACTCATCGCAAGTGTATTGCACTATTACAACGTCTGTGGTCTGCGCGAGCGCACCCAAATTAGAACAGATAACTTTTATTTTCGGATCCAAGGGGAGTTCATTGTTTACTTCGACTAAGTGATCTTCAGTAACAGGTAAGTAGAAACAGGTTAAAATCAGAAGTGGGATATTAAGATCAGTGAACTTATTGGTAATTGTAATGCATGTCGGTATCAGAGTTGTGTAAAATGACCAGCAATTTATTTATTTATTAGTTTGAGTGACTATTTATTATAATTTTTATTTTTATTAACCTATTTAGTCCCACAGCTTGGCAGAGGTCTCCTCCATGGATTTCTATGCATCACTGTCCTGAGCTTCCTCCTAAGGCATCGAGCTCGTTCCGCCAACGCATTTTTTTTAACTAAGCCTAGATGTTTATAATTGTTTACTGTTGATGTTTCCAAGAATGTTATGTTCGTTTCTGTCACTATTATGTAAATTAACAGTAGTCCGCACTGTATCCTTTCCGTTGTAATTAAATTAGAAACCAAGTCTGCTGACACATAAATTTAGGGTCTTTTCCCAATGGCCCGTCAGAAAAAAGCAAAGCTTACAAGCTACTAAATTAAAAATTTAAATAAGCCCCGAACATCAGAATTCAATCGGACCTGTGAAAGTTGGAAAGATCATTATGTCAAGTAAGAAATGAGCTAATGATCCTCAAACGTTTCAACAGATCTTCATAAACTATAGCTAGGAACCATCTCGATCACATCAAAATCGTTCAATGCGTTTGGGAGCTATAATTGCACATACAGATACACACTACAAACTTATAACACCCCTCTTTTTCACTAATCAGTGTAGGTAGTAAGTTCGTATGAGCTAGTGGCAGACTCTTGTGACGGAGTTTTGAGACCGCCTAACTTCCGTCATGGCATAAGGACTTAAAAGCCGGGACCGACACAACGTGCCCTCTGAAGCACGGAAGCGCTCAGCTCGTAATGCCACTTGGTCACCCATCCAAATTATGACCGCACACAACGTTGCTCAACTTCAACGACCAATCAAAAACATCTAAGCTATGCCATGAGCGCTTCAAGTGTAGGTAGTGACAGGATTTAAACGGCTCAAAGGCATTTGACACACATGTTTTAGAACTTTTTAGTAACTTGCCGGTTTCCTCACGATATTTTCCTTCGCTTTTTTTGCGCCAGGGTGATATCGGTCCCGGATTATCAAGAAAGAACCAGTGACGCGTCGAAATACCTACAGTCTTGAAATCTGTCTAATTCCAGACGAGAGAGCGCCGCTGGAAACATCTCGTCTAAATATGGAGCTACCAACGCGACGCACTGATTCCACCTTTTTGCGATGACGAGACTTCTGGAGAACTGTTCGTGAATCATTACAACATGTGTTCGGATTTTAAGAATTTTATTTTGATCAAGAGACAACTAGGTAGATCTACTTATCATGTTACGAATTGTTCACTGTATCTGGTTCCCTTCAGTTCCTCTTGAGGAATTAGTTAAGTATCTGTGGTACCTTAAGTATCTGTTTTCCGTTCTTATCTTTACCTATTTTGTGATGTCTCTATGCTATTGAGGTGAGGGAAAACATCGTGAGGAAGCGTCCATGTCGTAGAACCCAATAAGTTCGAAAGCATGTGACAAATGCACGAAAGGAGCCTTTGAGGCGCACCTTAAAATCCTTTTAACCACACTGTTCGAAGGTGACCCGATTAGTATTAGTAGTAGTAGTAGTAGTAGTAAGTAGTAGAAAAGAAAGAAAATAAAAGAAAATATATTTATTTACGCTAAAACCCTACGACATACACAATAACTTAAAATCTATACGTATTATATAGTAGAATACCTAAGTAATAATAAGGTGTCCTCTTATTAATTAATTATAGTCGACACTTTGACCAAAATCTGGGTTTCAAATATTGAACATCACCAAAATGGCCCATTTCCATTGACTTTTTCAATTTCGTATTCTTAAAGTCATTTAGTGATTTAAAAAAATATTTCTTTATAATTTTGAAGTCACCAAATGACTTTCAAGACTACAGACCGACTGATAGAGAGCGGAAAACCACTTGTTTTCAGGTTGAAGGGATTTTTAGGGCCACTATTGGCGCCAGGGCGAACTTCAGTTGATAAATTTTCCATATAAACTTCGCGTAAACAATAAAAAATTTAACGTAGTGAAAATCGTACTTATGTTCAGATGACTTTATTAGGTGGTCAAAAATACATAATATGGCCCCCGGTCATTACTGGACTGAAAGGAAACATCAGTTGTCACAAAAAGACCTTAGTCAATATAACAGGAAATCCATTGTACAATCGATTATCGATAATAATTCGAGGGCATTACGATAATCGCACAATAGAACATTGTTATTGCAATTCGTTCAAGATAACTAAATTCAGTTCCGATGCTAAATTGAATTGAGGCACGAGCGTTACAGAATGACCGGTTTTACTTTATATTCTATCAAATTTACATCATGAATGGGATATTATGCTTTGATTGCATGTGAAATACTAATAAGCGAGCACGCATTATATGTAATAAATAAATAATAATTTTCTTTAATGACCACTGGTTATTAGCAAAAAATTTGGTCCATTTCAGGCAACACAATACGTGACAAAACTTTTTTAATAATAATGTAGTTATATTATTATAGATTTAAGCATCTTAGATGCGGACTTTAATCCTTTCACCGAAGTGGTTGTTATATTGAGAGTAAAACATTTAAATTTTGATATAAATTTAGATTTTTTGAACAGTATTCCGAGTTAAAATAAATGATTCGAATAATTTGCGGGTTGTTACGGAATCAGTCACAGATATAATCGGATTTCATGGTCTGATCCGTCACCGAACGTTGACATGGTCTGCTGGATGTAATAAGTTTTAAATAAATTAAATTTACATTTGGATAAATTAAATTTATATCACGCTAAGTCCAGATTTAAATGTTTTGTTTGTATCAAAGGGACAACCAGTTGCGTCACCTACCTCATTTAGATTGGTGTTGACTGTTGAGTAAGCAGTACTAACATACTAAGATGAAATAAGTGAGGTTGAGTGTTGAGTGAGATGACGACTGCCAGAGAGAAATGGAAGAACACATGTTGCACCAAACCCACTAGAGTCCACTTGATCTGTCTGTACCAGCTAAAGTCAGTGCTACTAGTACTCATATAACGATTAGTAGGTACCTTTCCCGACCATTAGTAGGTATACTCGTAGTACTACGAAGATTTATCTCTACCAAACGAGGTAGGTAAAGGTATTACTGACTAAGTTTTCCCCGAAGATATTACGCTGCAACTTTTCCCAGCAAAACGGCACTTAGCTTGCGGGAAATAAGAACTAAATGGTCATTGCGGGTGGCTGTTAGTTGTCTGCCAGTTCGATATTACTTCCTGCGCGGGACTTAAGTTGTCAGAACTGTAGGTACTTTGTGGCTGAGACCTTTCGTTTCTAGTTTTCTAAATTACTAGTAGTTCGCCCCGAACTGAAATCTCTCGCGCGTATTCCGCAACCAGAATCCGCAAGATTTCAAGACTTGATGTCGACTATAACTTGACAAAAGACATAGCAAACACAACTACTGCAAATGACAACGACACCGCTATCTAGCTAATATCCAGTCTAACACCTAAACTACGAAGACATCGAAACTCTAGCAAAAGGGAGCTTAACGGTTTATTAAATTTTACTTTTTACATTGTATTTAAAAAACTACACATCCTATAGTAAAAATAAAAACCTTTGGGAATAACCTCTTGGGAATCCAATATTTTTACAACCCTATCACCGATTAAGCTCATAATTATATGCTTCCCAGCATATCTTCATAGCACAATCTTGACCTACCAAGTTTCATACAGATTGGATTAACGGTTCGAAAGTTATGCACAAACACATCCACAAACATACAAACATACAACGCCAAATCGTCCAAGTTGCCACTGAAAGCTTCGCTCGGTCGATCAATAAAACTTACGTTACTGACTGACTGACTGACAGCATGAAACTTGGCCCTTGTGCTGTGCGTTCCATAATATTCCTCTTATGCTGTTAGGGGTGGTACTAAAAATTAATGAACGAAATTCAACTTCTAGAGGACGCAGCGGGAAGTTAGTTTGTATGAAAAAAAACGCGGACTAAGTCGCGAGTAGGTAAGGTACTTGTAGTGGGATAAGACTATCTTACTTATATTATAAACTAGCTGTCGCCCGCGGCTTCGCTTGCGTGGTACCCATATAAAAGATAGGCTATATGTTAATCCAGTACATGTACTATGTATATTCCAAGTTACATTCAAATCCGTTCAGCCGTTTTGGCGTGATTGAGGCACAAAAATCCAAACATCCTCACAAACTTTCGCATTTATAATATAAGTAAGATAGGTAAGTTTGTGAGGATGTTTGGATGTTTGTGCCTCCATCACGCCTAAACGGCTGAACGGATTTGAATCAAACTTGGAATGTACATAGTACATGTGTACTCAATATTACTAATCACTCCTCCAAAAGCTTAAATAGCTCCTCAAAGAGACTCTTCAAACTTTTTTTTAGGTTCAACTATACGATTTTTCACGACGTTTGTCTTCAACATACTACTGACCAGCCCAAAATGTTTAGGTATAGCTGCGGCAAGATAGGTTGGAGCTGTAAGCCCCACCGCTGCAATTTTAATGGAACATCAGGCTTTTGCGAGTTTCTATTTTGCTCGGCTATTCCATTAAGTTTAGTGTCTCATTGGTTAGTTTATTAACTTCATACAAAGTTTCACTTTTAAACGTGCACTTTCGTATTCTATCTAGGTACTCTCAGACGGTAAAGGAAAACATCGTGAGGAAACAGGCGTGTCGTCGAACATAGAAAGTACCAAAACATGTGTCAAGTACACGACAAGCATTTTAATCTTTCACCACACTGGTCCGAGAAAACAAGTGACACGACTAATATTAATAGTACCTATTTAAAACAGATAAGTATCTGCATATTTTAGAACAATGCTCAACTCAAATTTTTTTGACTGTTTTCAGTAGAAAATTGACAGCAAAGCTATACTTGAGCCCATGACTCACGCTTGGCGTTTCGTCATTTGTTCATGAATACGGCCTTAAAACTCATGCATGACACTTAATTTTACGCTTTTTGAATTTGGGGTACCTACCTATATCCTTACATCTTAACCAACCTTCATAAATCAAATTGAGAAATTCAAACGTTATGAACTCTTGCTTATGCGTCATGTCAGCGCACGATCACCATATCACCTTTTTTGGTTTCTCGTTTTTTTCCTTTCTTGGTGCTCAGTGGTTTAGTGGACAGTCAGCTTTACATCATATCAGATACCAATATCACGTCTAGCGGCACAAACAATGTGTTCTCTCAAAGCAATAGCGTTACCATAACTTCAACTATGAGAATAATTAACGTATCTTGGCTGTAGGAATTTAGTAATTAGCTGAATATATCCAGCGAAGAGAGCAACGGGTCTCGTTTATAGTTAAATATATACAACTGACTGACTGACAGTAAACAATGCTTGGAGATTAATAGATTAGGTACCTACGTTTAAATAAAAATCTGGTTTAGTAAACATAAAACTATTTTTTTTACGTAGAAATGAGGAAAATGTAGCGTTCCTTACTCTCTTTCTATCCTTTCTATTTACTTTTGGTTCTGCCCACCCCATTAGGGCTACGGGCGTGATAATGTGTATCTCATTTGGAAACAATATACGGCTCGCCTGATGTTTACCGTCGCAAGTTTGAGAGTTTTTGTATCAAAATAACAAGATAAACTAAGTCACGTGCATTTCACTAGCACTTGAATAGTTACGCGGAACAAATCTTATATTATAAGAATCTTTGTCCTGACTGACTGACTGACTGACTGACTGACTGACTGACTGACTGACAGACAACGCACAGCCTAAACCGCTGGACGTAGAGACTTGAAATTTTCAGTGTAGGTAAACCTTGGTACGTAGGGGTGTACTAAGAAGGGATTTTTCAAAATTCAACCTCTAAAGGGGTGAAAAGGGATGAAAACCTGGAATCAATTTTTGGTCTCAAACTGCACATAACCTATATCAAATTAAAGAGCCGATTTTTCTCATTTAGTTGATGTCATAATTACCTGTAAATTCTTTATTTTTGGCATGTTTTTCATGAAAAATAGAATATTTTTATTTTGACATATGACAGCGATGATACCAAAGATTAGTTATAGATGATACAAAACATATGGAAAAGGAACTGTCAATGTCAAAGTACCTGTGAAAGGAAGCATAAATTATTACTGGTCTAATAAGTTTCCAATCTTGATTATTCATGGAGTTCTGACGTAATTCTACGTCTGAAAACTAGATGTCGCTGCTAATTCTGATCAAATCCTAGAATGCGCTATCGTTGCGTTTTGAAAAGTTTACCTTACCTAACTCTCAAAATTTTTACTAAATTCACCGAAATTTCTTAATTTTTAGATTTAGGTATGTTTGTTACTCTTTCACGCAAAAACTACGGAATATACTTACATACCATTATTCATATTCGTTCGCTAAAGTTAGCCATTGCTTAAAGTTAGCCCTGTCACTGTTTGTCATTATGAAATGGTAAGAGATGGCAATACTTTAGTCATCGTTTAGCGTACAATAATAGGTATAATGAATAATGAGGATAGTAGGTACCTACGTGTGCTGGAATGGGACATAGGGTACTTTTTATCTGGGTACCGCGTGAGCGAAGCCGCGGGCGGCTGCTAGTGAGATTATAAATCTTTAGAGCTGAAGACAGTTAATATTCAAGAAAGAGGATTAAAAACTGGAGTCTATGAGGTTTTGATATGAGCGATTGTATAGCGTCAAACTGGAACAACTTTGAAAAGTCCGGGCACGGAGACTTGAATTGAACTGATTTATGTCACGTAGTACTACTTTTTTCATGTCTTTCCTGTGGACAAGGCCAACTAAGCTGAGAGGATGGAATAGGTGCTGGGCAAGCCTACTCCATCTTAATTCGTCCCGGGCAGTACAGCGTCCCGTTTGCGAAGGTAAAAGTTGCATCCTGACGCTGTATAAATCATCTACTATAAGATGGTAAAAAGCCTTAGATAATTATAAGAGAACCATATCAGGAAACCAATAACGCGCTAACATCCAACTCTCAACAAAACGGTAAATCTTGTTCATAAATCAAGACCGATAATTGCCTCAATCAAAGCCTCTAGAATCCATAGGTTCAATTATCTAAGTAGCTTAGATCTAGACTAGATAATTGGCCGTCAGAACCTGTCGGGTGTCCTGCGACCACAGGTTGGGCAACCAGAGCGTTTGAAATGCGGTTGTACCTATTGGTTGACTCAATCAGGGCTGTTGAGGCGCATACATAGGCTGCACTGACCTGGATTTGTGGGCAATCTGTCTAGACTGGATAATGTGAAACATTGGTTAACACCGTTCAGAGCTCTGGTGGTCTAGTGGTAGCGGACCCTAGGCTTCCGATTTCAAGGTCGTGAGTTAAAATCCGGTCGTGCACCAATGGATTTTTCTGTTCGAAAAATGTATGTGCGCTATACCAGTACTATCGAACGGTGAAGATAAGCATCGTGAGGAAACTGGTATGTCGAAGAACCTACTAAGTATAGTATTTCTCGAAAGGTGCATGAAATGCAAAATAATAAGAAAAGTCGTCTTTTATGATATTAGCTTTGGAGATAGGTACTTACCTACAGACTACATACACATAAATACCTACCTACAGTACCAGACGTAATGTTGACAACTAAACATAACACAATGACACACATAATCTGCCGACATTATGTCAATTTGAAGTTCATTACGATAAAACCAAGCAAACAGCGAACAATTGAATGACGCAACAGCTATTACCACTGCACTATTGTTACTGTCTCCGACAGCCAGCCTAACCAGACCCCTCTCCTAAACAATGTCAAAAAGCTCGACGGTTCTAATTACTTTAGGCATATTATGCACCTGCGCCGGTTGAGCCTGAGCTCCGATCCCTCCCACGTTTGTTTGAATTATAGGAAAGAATGGAATTCTCCCAGGGTTCAAGTGTCTCTGGTCGCTGAGCACCGCTTGTCGCACTTGGCCCGTTTCGCAGAACAGCAAAGGGTTACGTTATCAAGATTGAACTGATTCTACTCCATTGTGACCGTAATGAACTTACCCACGGTTTAATAGTTTATTTTGTAAACAGCTGTAATCAAAATGGCTAAAAAGACAGCGCTTTAGAAGTATACACCTGTAGATAAAGTTTGGATGACAATTGACTTACTCTGACAGAGTAAGAACTAGGAAAACATTCAGCCTACGCCATGCGAGAAAGATAAAGGATTTGATATAGTCTATTTCAGCTAACATCGGTTCGGTCGGTGACAGCAGGCTAAAAGATGGAACAATTGATAGGCCAAAAAGAACTGATCTGACAGCTGTTACCCAACTGATGATGCCAGAAATGACTTTATTAGGCAGAAGGTAACTTTCGACCGACAATGCTCACTATAACGGGCTCATGATAAATTGTTTTTGACCTCGTTCAACTTGGCCAGGCTAGATGGGCGGTGGCCTATGAGCTCTGAGACCTGTGACCAGAAATAGACCAGATGCTTATTTTTGATTGATTACACCTTTAAATATCTGTCTTTACAAATAGCCGATACGATCTTACCAGGTATTATTTCGGAAAGGGTGGTCTACTTAAAAGTCCAGTTAATTTGATTATTCTGATCCGAGAAATTTTTACCAATTTTTTCGAGTTCATTGACTTGCTAACCGTTTAATTTCCAGTCCAACGGTTTAGTAGTCCCAGGTTGAATATGGTCGAATGAAATACCTGTGAATATACGTGCGATCGTGTAAAAGGATTCCCAGACAATGCCTCGCTTTGTAATGGAAAACGGGTGGTTTTGTATGGTTGAGTTGAATTCTTTGGATAGGTTTAGGTATGAATACGAGGAAACCAAACATTAGTCGTCTTCTGTGTCGTTCTCGTGTCACCGGTTCGACCATCACCACAAAATCATTGTTTTCCTTACAAAATTAGGTAAAAACATCCGTTGTTAGCATTTTCCATATAAGTAACAAAACCTTTCAAAAGCAAGATCTAGTTACCATTCATATTCATATCACACGATTTGTCAGCAAAAGAAATCTCGCGTCACTTTCCAACCCAAAATGGATGGTCGTAACGAGCGACACAAACAAATCGAGTTGTCATCGCTTGAAACGTTGTATTGTGTCACTGCAAGCCAGGGTTCAATGCAAATTGAGCTTTATCACGATGACTCGAGAGGTAATAGCTGCGTACTGACCGACGGCGTACCGAGTCATCTCTCAGCAATGCTCGCTTAGTCGTGCTTTGCTCACAGCTTGCGGACGTTCAGACTAAGCGTGCGCTTGCCTCGCGCGGCACCCATACTAAGCTGCTCGGTCAGTCAGTACGCAGCTAATCAGATGAGAGTAACACTCATTCTAACATATTGAGACAAAACACGCACCTATACTCCTCATAATTGGTCATGCGCTATTTGAAGCACCGTAAATGTGAACGCTTTGCCATCCAGTATCAAAACGAAACTAATTGGTAAAGGAAAGTCATTCTGAAAAACTAACAGTATCACCATCTTACGTGTGGTTGTCATGTCATGACATGACATCATGCAGGGTTTAAAGTAAGTACCTCCTAATCTTTTAGATAATTTCTAAATAATAATTCCATGCATAAAACTCGGAAAAGATTAGAGAACAGAAACGTACCTAAATAATTTCGAACCTAGCGTTTTTTTTTAAGTACCTATGTGAATTTTGTGCCGATGTCAGTACCGAGAATGAATTTTATACTGGCTTTCTGGATTAGGTACAGTTAGTTGCTGAGTGAAGCTACAATGAAGATGTTATTTAATCTGTGGTTCTACCTTCACGGGCCCGACCCTGACGGTAAAAGTACGACAGCATGTGCTACTACCCGAAATTAGGACAATCCTGGTTTGGAGTTGAAATATTTAGGCAATTTATGTGGCCAGGTGGCCACCTTTTTGAGAGCGCTCATCATGTTATTTTATCCTGACTACCTTTATAGATAGCTTCGATACGGGTATACCGCGATACTGAGATTATACAAAATTGTTTTGGAATGTTTTTGTGTATCTAGGTTTCTCTCAAACTCATTCGGGAAGAATCTGCCACATCACCAGGTCTATTTCTTTATCATAATTGACAGGCACATCTAATTACTAAGCTGTGATACTGGCTTGAGATCAATTTAATTTTGGAATGTTTTTGTGTAGGTATCTAATTGCCTCAGGCACATTCGGGTAAAACTTGCCACATCACCAGATCTATTTCTTCATCACAGCTGGCAGATCTGTTTGTAACTGGATCCGGCTGGTTGGGCAAATAGCACGAAGAACTGAAGGATGAAGCCATTATGAAACGTAATGATTTGAACAGCTGAGCCATCTCAGTCTGAGTGTTCAGTCTTTATTTTTTTTTTATTATTATAAGTGATACTGTAATCAATTACAAAATTGTATATCGAGTTAGTCTGTCATCTACTTGTATTACAGAATGTCACAATGGGTTTGCTAGAAATAGGAACGTCGGCGTCGTCTGCTTAGCTGGTATTCTTCTACTAGTGGATGCTGAAGGTAATCTCAATCAAAACTCATCCCACTCTATGTGGGGTCGGCACAACAAGTTCTCTTACATTCCATTCTGTCGCCCGTCATCTCTGAAGGTACACTTATAACATAGGTTTTATAACGGGTTTTTACAAAGGAAATCATTAATTATTGACGCCTGATCCAAATTCTAACCTTTCCAACGATTTCCGTACCGTCACCAAACCGGTAAAACAAAAACAAATGATCATAACTCAATAGTCAAAAGTACGATATACGACCCACGGAGGACGGTCCTATTACGGTTGGGTTAAGGAATAGGGTAGACAGGGGGTAGGGGAAAGCATCAGTTACACTTCCACCTACCTCTATAAGAAGTACAAGTTTAAACCATGACAATAAACATTTTTACTTTACTTCTCAGTCAAACAAAAGTGTTAAGGAACACGGATGTGAAGACGTACGTAGTACAAGTGTGCCATCAAGATATGTATCTTCATAACGGATTGTGAATCTGACCTACATAATTTGATTTGCATGTACACATGCAATACTTACGTTGTAAGTTAACTGCAACTCGTTTGATAATTTATTTTTAACTTGTGGAACATCTCGTCTTTATCCGCCTTTAGTTTTTTTAATACAAACTTTATCTTCACCAACCCAGAATGTGACGTATTTGCGGATGAATGGAAAAGACTTATGTTGTTGTGCTTGAGGTATTGCGAGAATGAATGAATTTTGACATTATAATTATTATTTTTTGACTTAATCCTGAATATTTGAAACCTGATCTATTATGACATTTACTTTGAATTTTGTTATTGTTACTGTGATTTTATTTTCTTATGTTTTTGTGATTTAGTTAGTGTAATAGGTTTGTTGCACCCTCCAAGTCTATTCTTTTGGGACTAAAGGCTATGCGTTAATTGTCATTCAGTCAGTGAGTAACACAACTGTTTTTTTTTATATTTAGATAGACATTTAATTATCTAGCAACTGCAAGGCATCTGCGGCGCCGAAACTGGGACTGGCCGATATAAAAGAAAGTTTTTTACGATGTAATGAGACATTACAGAATCTGTGCTGTGTGCTAGATCGGTTTATTGCGGCTTTTAGCGGCCTTTGTCTTTTGTGGAAAGATCTTGTGATTTTCACCGATTTTTTTATAGCACCTATTTGCTATCTAAACAAATTCTAACGTTACCGACTGACAATCAAGGCAGAGCCTAATCCTATCCTAGAAGCTTAAAACCTGGAGGGTTTTATCTAATGGTGGGGAAGGAATTCCGGAAATTCAACTCTTAGATGACGCTGAAGGGAAGATGACATTTTGTAGAAAAGAAACTCATCGTGGACAAGTTCAGTTCAAGTTCCACTAGTTCTGCTTTGAAATCATGCGGGTTCTAAATAGAACATAATTATGTACTTGTACTCATTAGATTATTGGTGGTTCCTTTTGTCTTCTACCTGTCCTAATTTTTAAGTTCTGCTGTGCTAAACTTAAAAAGTTCGAATGCACGAAAAAACCCTTCTAGTCTCGAACCAGTGAAGTGAAAGGATTAATGTACTTCATAAGAGGGTAATAATTTCGTGGTCTGGCTTAAAATATGTCTACGAAACTTTTTAGATTCAAAACTGACGACACGATTGACCAGAATAGAGAAATACAGTAGCAAACCCAATCTGAATCACTATTTAATACATTCGTCGAATCTCTGATTTTAATTAGAAGTAATGACTATCCAGAAACTAGCTTTTAGATAGGACGAGTAGATTACGTAATAGATTAGCTAGAATACCACTACTCTGGGTGCCTGAGGAAGGAAGGCGACAATGGACCCGGTCAGGAAGACGTTGGCGTGACGATCTGGACTCCTTCGAAAATAAATAAGAGATAGCACAGGACCAGGATCTCTGGAAGCTCTTAGGGGGGAGCGCTTTGCCCAGAAGTGGGACATAATAGACTAATAAAAAACATAAACCAGAACTAAACTGATATTTTTTATCTTTTAGTGTTCAATTACAGGATGTACTTAATACCGCACACGAGCATTTCAGGCCAGTCTCAGAAATAACTTTAGTGAATAGTTGAGTATGTAGTGTAGACTGATATTCTCAGTCTTGGTTTCCTGGCCTCATTCTACCATGATCATGTTCTTTATCCTTAAACGCTGGATAAGCAATCGGGTAATGGTGTCATCCATACAAGGAATATAAGGCTACGTCACACGCAGATGTAAAGATAGCATTGTTTGGGCGCGATTTAACGAGGTTCGCCGCATGTGTTCCAAGACTACCACTCAGCTGAGGCAGCTAGGGCACTACAATCATTATAAACTTCATTTGCTGCCTGCGTTTGAGCTTTAAGTGCATAGGTTTATTCATTGAAATCTCTAGGATCGTTTTGAAACACTTTTTTGAATCCAGAAGCCTGAAACTGAACGTTAGACAGAACGCATACCACGCTAGCCTATTACTCCTCAATCTTTCTGTCATTGGCGCTACTTTCAAATTCAATTAATTCTACAAATTCGCACTGAATTCACTGCTGTCGATTTCACAATCAATGCGTAATTTTAGAGATAATCAGAGGATCCGGTTTAAGCATTTTAAGTCCTAAACCTAACAATAACCATGAATAAACCAGTAGGTAATAGTTACTCATTTACGTACAAATTCGCACATCTTATCTCTTTCATTAATGCATTCTTATTCACAAAAAAAAATGTGATAGGGTCACTAATCCTAATGTGGAGTGAACTAGCTGATTCTTCAATTGTATTCGTAGAAAAAAATGTATAAAGGGCGTTGCTCCCACACTGGTTGAAATGGAATAGGAAGGGTTTACTGCGACCTCTAAATGATACTGAACAGACTTAGGTAGTTACTTTACTGTCTTCGTAAATAGCTTTTGGTAACTTTCACGTCTAGGGATGAGGCTGTGGTTTGCTTATTTAGGTATTTGTGCAAACGGGTATACATAACATATATTATCACGCCCGTATCCCTAATAGGGTCGGCAGAGCTAGATGAAGTAATCATAAGAAAACTTGCAGCCACTCTAGATTCAAAGTCCCAAGATGGATAAGATGAACCATGGTGACAGGTGATCAGCCCATAGACCATTTAGATGGTCCATCTGTTAGGAGAGGATACTGTCCCTTAGTCGACTAAACCAAACGGATAACTATAAGTTTATGTAAATACATACAATGGTGTTTATAGAATGAACAATACGCTATAGATCTCACTTAGAATACCGCTGACTGCTAAGTCTCCTTTCGCCTACGAACTTCCATACATACATAAAATCACGACTCTTTTCCGTAAGGGGAGGCAGAGATCACGGATCTCCATTTGCTACGATCCTGACATATACACGATACTTCTTTTGCTACATTCACTCTCATTACTACCGTGCTAAGGTTGACAGCCGTAAGTAACATTTTTTCTAAAATTGAGTTAGTGCCATAATATTCGGAATCGTCGTGTCGAGATCTATAACTTTCTCTTTGACAGTTTTTTTTAAATAAAGTCTATAAAGGCTTTTTTCAGTTGTGCTAAGCGCCGTAGCTACTATAAATTTTTTGGGTTTCTCAGAATTACAGTCGTAAACGAACATATCACTATCCTGTACTAAACTTCTATAGATAAAACTCATAGAGTGCTTACATTAATCGCATTAAAGATAGAGGCATTACACTAAGGATGCGCATTTCAATCGATAAGTATTTTTCTTACGTTAAGCCAGCTTTACACGCAATTTTATCGAAACTAGTAAACATACAATTACGGCTGTCACCCTTAGCACGGCAGATTACATTCCTCGTGCATGCCTTCCCTTTTTTCCATAACCATAGGCGACCATATAACACCCTTCCTATTTTCCTGATGTTTCTTTCGATCATACTTACGCTATTATTAGGCTTACGCTTATTGGTCTCAAAAGACCTATCCATTCACTAGGTGGGTGGTACCCTATTCCATAACCGTTATAGGACCACCACTTCGCGTGCCTTGCTCTATCAGACTTTAGACCTTTGGCTTTGTTTTTTTTACCCGACTGCGAAGGATAAATAACACCCACCCAACAGTCACATACATATAGTCCTGACCCCACACTAGGATTCCCTGTGTCGTGGGTATCAGAAACTACGAGTACCATGCTACCACAACACCCAGACAATATTTGCAGAACATGCAAACATTTCTTCTGCAGCGGGAATCGAACCCGCGTCTCTTGCGTCTCAGCCGAGCACTCGCCCGCCACGCCACCGAGGTCGTCATAACATAAGTAAGTACTAACTAGTTATTTAGGTTTAGTTTGGATAGCTAATCTGGCAATGTTAGATAAGACAATAAAATGCAGTAAGCGATAAACTGATAACAGACATGTGTCATACAGTCATAACATTCACATTTTATCTACCTACCTATTTACCTAGATGCCAAAAGGTAGTCGGCAAGTAGGTATTTGATACCTACCTAGGCTAGGTAGGTATCCTAGGTACTCAAATCTTGACTTGACATTTTACCTTATTTAAGTAGAACTGTTTAAGAAAATATGTAGGTACTTAGGTATGTACATATTGAAGTAAGTCTCATTTTAAACCTAAGTAGGTACCTAATTATCAATTTCAATCTAGAACTAGAATAGCTACCTACCTAGACACATCTTCATTTTTCGAACTGGTACGGATAACCAATAAAGTAACATCTAAATAACCTACTTAGGTACCTACCTAGAAGGT
The DNA here is from genome assembly GCA_949320045.1 of Scotopteryx bipunctaria. Lineage (NCBI taxonomy): Eukaryota > Metazoa > Arthropoda > Insecta > Lepidoptera > Geometridae > Scotopteryx > Scotopteryx bipunctaria. Next base: position 4,561,117 of record OX439465.1, read on the forward strand.
TTAGTTCCTCCATAATGGCTGTTGTCATGACTCTAGGTGTAAAATTACGAGGTTAATAGGCGTTTTATCACGTTTAAACTGAAAGTTCCATTCATTGTTTTTGTTCAAACTGGTTCAAGGATGAATGAGTGAGTTACAATTTACCTATACCTATCACAATCATCATCGTCATCATAATCAGCCTTCATCCACCTACTGCGGGATAATACAGGTAGGTATCCTAGCATGCCATTCTTTCTTATCCCGCAACAGAAGTACCTACTCAGCTATATGTATAGAAGATTTTTTTTCTACAATAAATGCGAGGACGACTTCTCGGCTGAGACGCTAGAGGCGCTGGTTCTTTTTTAATATCTTCCAGGTCTGGGTGGTAGTATTATGTATTACTAGCTGTTGCCCGCGACTTCGTACGCCGAAAACAATTTTGGGTTTTCTACCTTGGGTTACAATATTGCAATTTTCTTACGTATCCCTAATTTTATTGAAAATACATTATAGCCTACACTGGACCCTAATAATGTAGCCTTCTATTGGTGAAATAATTTTTGAAATCAGTCCAGTAGTTTCGGAGCTTATTCATTACAAACAAAAAATCTTTCCTCTTTATAATATTAGTGTAGATAAGTACTTAGGTATGTGTTTATAAAAAAAGTATATAGGTACTTAGTATTCTATCAGCCATCTGGTGTCCATAGTACAAGCTTTGCTTAGTTTGGGGCTAGATGGCGCTGTGTGAAATGTCCAAAAATATAAAAAAGGTATGGTCGGACTAAAATGTACACCACCCTAATTCATTTGCATGACATACAACAACAAAGTTCATTTACCCTTGCAATATCGTTGTGACAGTTACTTACTAATGGATTGTTTCAGCACTATTTATGTTTTGGTTACTCAGGAAGTATTATCAAAACTGGTAGACCACTTTCTTGGCCCACCATAAGAATGATATTTTAGCAAAAAAATTATTTAACTATGTTTTAAATAGAGGTATAAAGACCTTCAGTGTTCAGAAGATGTCCTTAATATCTACCCACTGTAACCGGGTAGGTCTAATTCTGAATAGTGGTAGGGGGGACAAAGGTCTGCACTGGCATCCCACATTTAGTTGTATTGAGATTTGCTCCCCAGCTAAATTAAACAGTACTTTAAATTTTGTAGTATTACTTAAGTACTGTATTCTTTTAGATCCTTTGAGATCATTTAGACATTTCTGCCTACATACACATTTAGACAACTGGCTCAGAGGTGTATTTAAAATACAACTAAATTAAAAAGTAACAAATTAACTAATTTGAATTATCCCCAAATTCATGTCACACAGGCAATTTAACTTAATTAAATACATGAATCTCTTAATTACTCAGAACCCTTACTTTATTAGTTTATTCAAACATATGAGTACCGCACCCCATGGTGTGAGAATTAGGGCCCATTGTCCCGTTCAAACAGAACGGCGTTTAGCCCAAAACTGAGTTTAAGAGCAGTAAAATAGTATGGAAACTCAGTTTAGAAGCTAATCGCCGTTCAGTTTGAATTGTTGTATTAGATCTTAGTTAAACCAGTAATATGAAAGAAATAAACATAGAGAAAAGTTTGAAAAACAGCTTTTTATAATAGGATTTTCAGAACGGTACAGTTACCGGAGACACATACATTTAAAGGTTTGGTTTTATTTTTATTTTGGTCAAAATATTACTTAAGTGCCAACTTACTTCTTTCAAAATTCTATGCCTTGATTAACCCACTTAGTGTTGTATGTACTTTAAAATAATTATGTAGGTAGGTATATACCTACATTCTTACCTAAAGGTTAGTTTCTGTCATTTATTCAACAGAGATATTGAGAAATTATTCTTGCTAATTATCAAACATGACTCCATAATGCATGAGTGAATTCATTCTGCTCAGAAAGCGTGTCTGATGTATTTCGATACAAAACAGCATCATACTTTGTTGTGCATTTTGTCCCCACTTTTGGGATTCGAATTTCGAACTCACTGAAAAACAGTGAACGAAGTTTCGAATTGGAATTTCGTTCGTGAGTGTTTACGCCGGAAACAATATAAATTCAATTGGATAAAAATTATAGTCACGATATACTTAGGTAGGTATCTAACAGGAAACCACGCTTAGCCGTCAAAAGCCAGCTGCAGCACGTTTAAATTAGCAGAAAAAGCGAATAAACAGGATTATCAACAAAAAGACTACAAAAAGGGGGTAAAAATCGATCACACGCTCACCATAATAAGATAAACCGGCGATCTTGATGAGCATCTAAGTCACAACATGCGCCACGATCTAGCTTGAAAACGATCACTTATCAACACAAATACACACTTCACTGCGGTCTTACACCTACAGATGCAATTTCGTAAAGATTTCAGTCACAAAACATGAAAAAAACACAAACACAGTATTTTCACGACGAATCCGTTTTTTCCGTTGACAAACACAACGATCTGCTACCGAAGCGGCAAAAGACTGATCAAAATTGATCAAATTCACTCGGTCCCAGTCAAAATCGGTCACATTTTCATTCGGTCGCTTTGTCTGTATCGACTTCATTCCATTGCGAAATTAAAAACCCTATTAAAAGTGACAGTTCGAATACACGAACTACGACTTCTTATTTTGGTCGGGTTATATTACTGCCATCTATGAAGTGAGGTTGGAACCTATTGCTTTTGCTTTTGCTGTCATCTAGCCTAAAGTTTACAAACTAATACGACAGTTGTTGAACCAAAGAACCAAAAACATGGTTTTCCACATTGAGTTGTTATGGTATTTTATTCTGACATTAAATTATTCTATACTAGCTGCTTCAAACATACTTACTAACTTTCGTATATATAATATAAGTAAGATTTAATTATGAGTGATGATTTAATTTCATCAGGGTAAAGTTAAGTAAAACTGCCATCTAGTATGATAAAGTTGTACCACGATGCGTAGGTAGTGTTCTGAAGACAATTGCAAAACCATCACAGTCATAGTATAAGAATCTTTCAAACAATTAAGTTTTTTCATTCAACACTAGATGTCATTGTCCCAAATTTAATTAAATACTTGTGGACCCGCTTAGTGGAGCCAAACGTACCTACACCCGTTACGTTTGGCTCAGAAATCCTTGTCTAATTAAGTAACCTGGTTATTTACTTACCGACGTAAGCGAAAAAGATACTAATTTACAAACTTAAGCCACTCTAAATCTAAACTCTATAAAATGTAAAATATTATACACCTGTAGAACTTCATTGTCACTTCATTATATTTTAATAGCTTAGCTAAATAAGTAGGTACCTATGTAGTTACTTTCATAGCATTAAAGTTAGGCACCTACTACCAAGCATTTCCATTCTGCCTCAAGAAGCGTTCCCATACAAACCAAGATAACTTTTTTTCTGGTAATAAACTTTCCGAGAAGAGGTTAAGTGAGAAAAAAAAGTAGGAGTCGATTCTAAAACCCCCAAATGAACGGTTTTGGTAGACTTCCGCCCGATGACCGGTGCGACCGAAGTACCTACTGGGCTATTAAGGTGTCAGCTGAACAAAACTGTGGAGTTGGAAATGACCATTCTCGGTATATACTAAAATTATAAATCCGTTTGTTGAGGAAGTTTGAGCTACGCTCCAATCAGGTTCTCTTCAATCCAATCGTAACGGTCCAGCCCTAAGAATTTGAATGAAGCTTCGAATATCATAAGGTACCTACTTACCTAGGAATATACGTAGGTACTACCTACTTCAAGTTTACGCACATAATAAAATAAGTTACAAGGTTTAGGTACAGTTCAGTCATCGAGCATTTAACTTAATGCTCGATGAGTTCAGTATAATATGTACGGGGCGTGGCCATTTAATTAAAAAGTCAATATTCTGATAGGTATTTAGTGAATTTTGATATTTTGTACCATGAAACCAGTGCGTCCTATCATGACATACAGAGCTGAACGTGGAAACTCACAGTACCGTTAGTCCACCAGTTCAAAGTCGCTTAGCAAGCTATAGATGTAAATAAATGGATAAATATTTGTGGACATTTCACACAGCGCCATCTAACCCCAAACTAGGCCAGCTTGTACCTACATGGACACCAGATGACTGATAGAATATACATTATATTTGTAAATACATACTTAAAATACATAATACTACAACACCCAGATCCGAAAGAAATATTTGCAAACATTTCTCCAGTAGCGGGAATTGAACCCGCGCCTCTTGCGTCACGCCACCGAGGTCGTCACATAGTTTTTGTTGAGCAAGTTTGAAGTTCATAAAAGCATCAATGAGTAAAGAAAAGTTTATATGAACACAAAATCTCAACAGTTTCTCTGTTCCACAGCGTGAAGAATGTTATTAAGTGGGTAGGCAGAAAAAACTAAAATATCTCTATCAACCACGGCCACGACGTGATAATTAGTAGATAGAGAAGACAAACGCGTTTCACTAATCCTGTTTATGGAAAACTTACTATATTTATGTGGAATGGGGAAAAACGTAAAAAAACCCTTAGGTATTTTAATATGATGAAATCGGTGAGGTGGTGGGTAAATGCCTGGCTAACCCCCTAATACTCAAACGCAACTGATCTCAAAGTTGAGCACGTCTCAAATGACGATTTTTTTTTGACAGATTTTCATCGGAAACTGTCAAAAATCCGTGAGTTGAGACGTTCTCAACTCTGAGTCGCGTTTGAGTATTCGTGGGTAAGACGAGAAAGGCGCGGGTTAAAATAAATATTTGCAGACTGCATTTAGGTACTTAATGGCAAATCTGTAGGTATTCATTAAATAATACAGCCGAATTGAGGAATGAGGTTTTAGATAGTTTAATAAGATCCTCCTTTCTTTGAAGCCAGTTTTAAAATTTGGGTAGCTTAGCCAATATTCCGAACCGAAGCAGTGTCCATAGGTACCTAAGTGAATCGCGTTTTGTTTAAAACGTTGTTATAATATTTTAAACCTTCAGCCAAACTGGTGATATAATTTATGTAAATAAACTAAGTACTCTTTTTTTAACATGTTTATGGAACTTTTAAGTACTTAGTAGGTTAAATTAAGGTGTAAAAACTCATGTTAAGAAGTTTATTTACGTAAAACTAAAACTCGAAGTCGCGTATTTTTCGTTATTACGATGAAATTACTTTAGTTAGACATTTTATAAGTATAAACCTCACAACATTAGTTTTTACACTTTAACAACTTACAAGTTCCTTAATTAAGTAAAATATGAGTAAGATTTAGGTTAAGTTATATGATAGTTTGTTAACATGAATAAAATTGTATATCCAGTTTAACTGAAATATTCATGGACTAAGAGCAAACTCTCACGGTGAATTCTGAATCTCCTAATCATTTCCGAGTAAGCTATCTGATCCAGCGCAGGTGCAGATGAGATCTTATTACGTCAAAGTTACCTATATTAAACTTTAATTTATTTAAATTCTTACTGTTATGATACTTTTCTTATTGAACTGTAGATTTGTCACGATTTCGAAGTGATTACGAAGCGCTCTTGGAGTAGCTTGCTTAGACGTTCTTGATTGATCGTTGTGCGAGGTCACAATTGGATGGGTGACCGCAAGTGGCATGTGTGGGTCACAGGGGATATGACCCCTCCAAAATCGTACACGTCAAATTGAAAAATCTTCTAAAAATTTCCAAAATATAAAATAGCAATTTTCTGCCCCTAGCTGCGATACCAATAAAAATAGAAGGCTTCAATTTGTTTAATAATGTTTGGAATAAAATTGTGTATTGTGCAATAAAATCAGATTTACTCTACATATTCTATTATTAGTGACCCCCTCCAAAATTTGAGGACCGCGCCTGAGGTAAACCAAAGAAGAGATGGTTGGATTACGTGTATGATGATATGAGTAAGAAAGGAGTGAATACTGAAATGACGGCTGATAGAGGGGAATGGAAGAGGAAAACATGTTGTGCCGACCACACTTAAGTGGGATAATGGCAGGGAGATGATGATGATGTAGAAAACTCTTGTTACTAACTGACTGACAGTTAACGGGCTGACTAAATCTAAAGTCCAAAAAACTAAGAAAGGAATTAATGAAATTCCTGAGAATACTGGGAGAACATATTAAATCGAACATAAAAATCCATTGAAGTACGATCGGATTCGAACCCACGACCTTTCAGATCGGAAGGCGGAATCACTCCCACTAGACCACTAGTGCCCTCAACCCATTTAATTAACTTTCCTAGGAAAGGCTATTACTTTTCCATTTAATATAAATATAATTTCTCATTTATACACTAACAAGTTACGGCAAATGAGTACACGCTCCCATTTAGCAAGCTAATCATCATCATCATCTGCAGCTCGATTTCGAAGCGCTCGTGGCGTAGCTTGCTTAGACGTTCTTGATTAATCGTTGAAGTTAAGCAACGTTGTGCGCGGTCACAATTTAGATGGGTGACCGCAAGTGGCATTACGGGCTGAGCGCTTCCGTGCTTCGGAGGGCACGTTATATTGTCGGTCCCGGCTTTTAAGTCGTTAAGCCATGACGGAGGCCTTTACGCGGCTTAAAAACACCGCCGCAAAACATGGCCACTAGTTCATACGGTATCCTGAGAAAACCTAAAAAAATAAGGGCATGAAGATTTTCGATGTTTTTTTTATGCGTTGTTAAAAACGTTATCGCGATTGCCACAGGACTTTTATGTCTCAGGGGGTAGTCAGGGTCACTGTTATAGGGGCAGCTAGGTGGGTAATTAAATACCAAGATTATCATTCGATAATTAGAAACCGTTACTACCATGACAGGTGCCTTTTATATCACTTCATCCAGCGCCCATTATCAAAACTTTATTGAATCGTCTCTGGATTCGAAATTCAAATATTCATGAACCATGAAAAGCAAGTGAGCATGTCACTGTCACTGTCAGACGGCTGCTTTGTAAAATGAACTATATAACAATATCTTTAGGATTCAAAATGGTTTAACGCTTGTATTTCCCAACCCGTTCACCGTCCCGGCACAAACAATGACAAGAATGTTGTAAATTGTTTTTTGTTTTTAAATGGGTTACAGTTACAGAACGAGGCAGCGATCTGATACCCTTATACGTTCAAATAAATAAATAACAGTCACATACATAGTCCTGACCCCACACTGGATTCCCTGTGTTGTGAGTATCAGAAACTACGAGTACCATGGTACCACAACACCCAGACCCGGAAGAAATATTTGCAGAACATGCAAACATTTCTTCCGCAGCGGGAATCGAACCCGCGCCTCTTGCGTCTCTGCCGAGCAATCGCCCGCCACGAAACCGAGGCCGTCTAATAATAATACTAATAATATATAAAACACCTAATAACGTAAAGATAACTCTTTGGCTGTGGACGTACCCCTAAAAACCAATCTCTGACATTATCAAGCAGGTGATTTCGACAGTGACTTAAGTTGTGCACAATGCTAAGTGAAGTTATCATTGCTTTGTTAATCATACGCTTTTTATATATGGGTGCGGAAAATTGCAAATAACTGAATCGTGGCGCAATGCCGAAACTTTTAAATTCATTGAATTATATGAATCTGAGCCCGTAAGGAACCCAAAAAATACAAGGTAATGTTTGCATTATTTATTAGGTAGTACTTAGTACCATTTTAATACTAGTTTTCGCAATCGGCTTCGCCCGCGCCGACGTCCGTATAACGCAGTTTCAAGCCTAATACAACTGCTACTCGTGTCACTATTTCTTTCGAACTAGTGTGGTGAAAGGATTATAGGGCGTCTTAAAAAGGTTCTCTCATCATGGTAAATGGGCTTTTAAAAAAAAAATACTCCTCGAAAATGACCTGTCCTACGACTTTGGACTGATATTATGCAGGCTTTTGATATTAAAACACGATTTTTTTTTACAAAATCCAACAAAATAATTCAAAAACTGTTACTTTATATAACCAAAAGCCCAAAAACAGACATATTTCACAAAGATATTGGCAAAAGAAGAAAAAAAAACGGTGTTATTTCGAGTGTACCTACCCTACTTTTACAAACTTTGATTTGTATAGGTATCTATATATCCCGTTTCAAGTGCTAATTTTGTTCATAATGATAGTTTGGAAAGTTATAACACTATCACCAGCCTACCATATAGTTGACCATACAATTCCAAGTGAAACTTATTGAGCCAGTATATTCCTCCTTAACAGCGGGTAGTCTGAAAGAGACGGATATACACTTAACCTGCGCAAGAGAGAGAGGTCCGATAGGGTCATAAATAGCACAGCTGGACTCAAATACTTTTTTCTCAAAAACCAATGTCTATGTCGTTTACGGATACAGTTGTGGACACAAGTGTTTCTGCGAATTCTTTCAATTCTTTTGTTGATGAACAAAAAATATCTGGTCAATGATGGCTCCCGGAGGCTGTTAGAAAGACACTGAATAATGGCTACGCAATAAGTCCAAGGGGATTCTTTATCTATTGTCTGAATTATTATGTTTTAAATTATAAAATTAGTTGCCTTATTTTGTAAGCAAAAATGTTGATCTAGCCATTCATTAGGCAACAATCGCCACGGAAAATGTTAAACATAACATAAACATTATTTATTTGATAAAAATAATTCATTACAAAGAACAATTGGAACACTTTAAGCGCCCCCTCCCAGCGATTATGATATAAGAAACTAGCTGCCGCCCGCGGCTTCGCTCGTGTGATACCCGGAAAAAATAGCCTATATCTTATTCCAGCACATGTACATGTGTATTCCAAGTTTCATTCAAATCCGTTCAGTAGTTTTTGCGTGAAAGAGTAAGGATGTACTAATTGTATTGCTCATGATGTAGGTATGTCATGTACCTACTAACAATAATGGATGACATGTCTAAATAATAAAATATATTGAACATAATCTCTGACCAAATAAAATGAAAAGACGGCGCGCCGCGAACAATAAAAGTGAAGCCACACAAAACCGTGCTCCCGTAAGTAAACACACACGCTCACGCACATACCTACACTAAAACCATGCTCATCGCTCTTAGCACGTCACGAGTCTTAAAAATATAATTATGCCTAATTAGTGAAAACTTGTAAAAACAGCAGCAAATCACATAAAAAGTCTCACTGAATCACTTTTCACTTGTAAGTACTTCAAATAACATCGTTTCTTAATTCTTATACTATGAATTTTAGGTTACTTGGAATACAAAACCTCAAAACCTTCGACACACACATAGATAAAAAGGTGGCTTCATTTTTGTTGTTCGCGGCGCGCCGTCTTTTCTTTTTATTTGGTCTGAACCCGCAATAATTCGTTTGTACGGATTCCAGAGATTAATAAAGATAATAAAATACAACAGAAAATCATCGCAGTCATGTTTTCTAACTTGGGCACTACAGCGTCTAGTGTAGGCAAAAGGTGCCTCCTGACGCTGTAAAAATCATCTACTCTAGATGGCAAAGGCCTTTCTCTAACTTTCGTAGAGAACTGTACCTACCCATATTATAGGACAAGCCAATAAATAAGACTAGGCTATACGGAACCCTGTCGCGGGCTGACACTAGTGTGTTTTATTAATTATATTCGGGCCCCATCGATTAGTCACAGCATTATCGGGTTAAGAAGTTATTTATCATTTTTATTCCGTCACAGAATATTTAATAGTTACTTTTGGTTATGATGTTACTTAATAGTGTTCTAGGTACAGTCGACAACGGAGGTTTGATTGACATAATGATGATTTTTTTTATGTTGAATAACACCAGAACCAACGTGATAAAAATAGTACTAACATTTTTGATAGTATAATAATTATTACTCTACTTGTAACAAGGCGAAAAAGTTTAAATAAACTCAAAATGATTAATGGATTTTCGCCGCAAACTGTAAATAGGTTCTGTATTCTACGTAAATAAATACCTACATTAATTATTGTATTGAAAGTTCTTTATAGAATCGACTTTTTTTTTCATAATTTAGGTAGGTTAGGTACCTGTTATATAATTGTCTTAGTCTAGAATTCAGAAAAAAAAGGAATTTTTAAAAATAAATAAAATTGCGTTGGTGTGAAGTTACATTAAAAGCTTATTTCTAGCATTCAAAATTATCTTTGAAAATCGTTCAGAGAGTCAGAATCACTCAGTAGATTGAGATTTAAAATATAAATACAGAAATCAATATGCTTTCTCTTCCAGAATAAAATTACAATTCAGATTCTCAATCTTACCTTTAATCCAAAACCTGAGTATCATACACTTTTTTCCTTTATAGGGTTCCGTGCTATAAGGGGAAAGTCGAAACCGATGTGATATTGCTACTTCTGTAAATGTCTAGTGACACAAAACATATTGTTCTGTACAATGTTCAATAGCAATTAAAAAACCGGCCAAGTGCGAGTCGGATTCGCACACGAAGCGTTTCCGTACCATCGTATTGATTACTCACAAGTCACAGAGTTAGAAGGCGTGATAAGATAATCATAATAAATATAGTATAAATAAATAAAATAAATAATCTTACAGCATGATCCTGGATCATGCTGTGCCGACCCGACGTAGAGTGGGATAAAGGCAGGAAGATGATGATGATGATGAAATAACACCCAACAGTCAACATAGTCCTGACCCCATACTAGGATTCCCTGTGTAGTGAGTATCAAAAACTACGAGTACCATGGTACCACAACCCAGACCCGGAAGAAATATTTACAGAGCATACAAACATTTCTTCCGCAGCGACGAACCCGCGCCTCTTGCGTCTCTGCCGAGCAATCGCCCGCCACGCCACCGAGGCTGTCAATGGGCCGTATAGAACTGTGACTCAAAAAGCGCTTAAAATCATGTATAAAATATTAATTATTGAAGTTAAATTAAAATCATTTTATTTCAGCCATACATATCTAGCCATATTTTATCTTTATAATAATAATATTAATTAAATCTACACTTAAACTTAAATACAAAAATATTGCGTTGGATCAAGAGGATGCATAGTGTGCAATTTCGTCCATTGCTCCATAAAGGTACAGTCTACGTCCAGCCTTTCTCCTATAAGCCGCAAGAAATGCAGCGCTTTCTACAGAACAGTCAAGGCGCGTTCCATACTCACCCTTGTCATTTTATTTTTATTTTTCCCCACACGATTAACATAAATTCCATTGCTCGTGACACTTTACTCTAATCAAAGTGTTTTTTTCTTATGTTATCTTTCTTAATAAAAGTGATCACTTATTCTTGGGCCGGTTTGAAAGCGTAAATGATAGTGTAGGTAGGTAGTTTATTTAAATTCTAATAGGTATCATCCAACCAGCTAAGGTGTTTAATATTGGTAGGTATTTTACCTACACTGTCTATATAACACGAAAAACATCAATGAACACAGATCAATTCATACTAATATTTAATTAATCTTACTTATATTATAAATGCGAAAGTTTGTGAGTTTGGATGTTTGGATGTTTGTGCCTCAATCACGCCTAAACGGCTGAACGGATTTGAATGAAACTTGGAATATACATAGTACATGTACTAGATTAACATATAGGCTATTTTTTATCCGGGTACCAAGCGAGCGAAGCCGCGGGCGGCAGCTAGTAGGTATATATAATTGTTTGTTTCTTCTCCGCTGGACTGGGAGTAAAGAAAAAACATAGAATGCGTCCAGCTGCTTCTCTCCCCGAGCATGTCGTAAAAGTCGAAAGGGATAGTATCCTCTCCAACATGATGAGATACAATAAGCAAGTATTCCCAAGGAGGGTTGATGTCAGGCAGGCGGCCGGTCATAAAACACCTTAGCCAAAACTCTTACAGCATGATCTAAGCATCATGATGTGCCGACCCCACATAGAGTCGGATAAGGGCAGGAAGATGATGATGATGATGATGATGATATAATTGTTGCCAACAACATCAAAATGTTTACCAAAAAATCTTCGTTTTATTTTATAGGAAGCTGGTAAGTGGACCTATAATATTATATACTTACATAAGCCTCTTGGTACATATATACATCCCACTGGGTCAGCTCGTCTCAGTCTATTTAGACAGAGTACTTTTGCATTCATACTATTAGTATGGATGTGGATTTATTCAACAAAATGCATCGAAATCAATAAATTAACATTTATTCTATAACTAGCTGCTGCCCGCGGCTTCGCTCGCGTGGTATCCGGATAAAAAATAGCCTATATGTTAATCCAGTACATGTACTATGTATATTCTAAGTTTCATTCAAATCCGTCCAGCCGTTTAGGCGTGATTGAGGCACAAACATCCAAACATCCAAACATCCAAACTCACAAACTTTCGCATTTATAATATAAGTAAGAAGTAAGATATCTGCCGCCTTTTAATATTTTTCTTCCACCTCCAAATCAGTATTAGACTAAGGAGTACTTATTTTATATTATTCTACTAACAAAATACTGAGTAGCATTTTAATCTTTGACAATGCTTAAAGCAAGTAGGTTAAAACATAATGTAAGCTGACACTACATAGATAAAATCACGCCTGTTTCCCGTAGGGGTAGGCAGAGATTATTTCATATACAATGCATTTTGTGTTCGTTAAAACACTTATTTATAAACAAAACAATCCCACGAATCTTCATTCCCGCACAATCAGCGAATTCGCAGGTGCTAACCTTGCCATGTAATTTTTCATTACTTAGCTAGTTACTTGTAGAATGTCCCTCGACAATCCTTATCATACTTTAAGTTAGATAACTAGGTTTGCTACTTGTGTATGCTTAGATCGAGACCACTCTACCTAATGGCGGATCAGGCAATGCGGCCAGAGTCTTGGGCACGCTTCCGCCGTCTGATGATCTGGATCAGGTGAGCTATCTATAGACCGTTTGCAACTGTCTTTAGCTAGCCTGACTGTTTATTTTGTAAATTACATATATTTTTTTATGCTAGGGGTTTTGTCGGTTTGCGACCATATCACCCATATGAAAACAAACACAAACCAAGTAAAACTTAACCTACATAATTTTTGTTTATATCTTAAGTATCACACATTTCTTATAAAATAAATATTTGTGGATATTTCACACAGCGCCATCAAGCCCCAAACTAAGCAAAGCTTGTACTATGAGCACCAATGGCTGATAGAATACTTACAATTATATATTTTTTGTAAATACATACTTCTAATACATAATACAGTACCCAAACCCGGAAGAAATATTCTTCCGTAGCGGGAATCGAAGCCGCGCCTCTTGCGTCTCAGCCGAACACTCGCCCGCCACGCCATGCGCCACCACCGAGATCGTTATACGTGGTACCGTGCTATATTTTTTGATAGACTACCGTTTATGACATCTGCCAAAATGAAAACAAAAGAACGCAGTGTGCATTCCATTTAATGTAACATCCATTAAATAGCGCGATTTGGGCAAACTCTTCACAGAGTCACTTCATTTGTTTAAGTACCTATAGACTTAATTATGCCCGGTTCCAAAAAACAACGCTGCTTTGGTAATCGTCGTCCATTAGAAGAATATTGGAATCGGCCATAAATAGCGTACCTACTTGGAGCATTGGGGCACACAGATCTTTTCACCATTTGCATATACCAATTTATTATCTGGGTAGGTTAAGTACTATGATTATCACCCGTAGCTACCTACCTATGCGCAAGCGCATAAAAACAACTCTACCCGCGTTTACTTACTTACCCCCATGACAGTTCAATAACTATATTTCACAAGCTGACCGCAGACCTGAGAAAAGAAACATTTTCATAAATAAAAATGCATTTGCACACCTAAATTTCACAAACGCAGGTCAAATTCTTCACACCGCAAATAAGAGGCGTTTTTAAGTTGACTCATATTGTTATTTCATTATAAATGCAGAAAATGTCTTAATTAAATGATCGAAACCGGCATAATAACTCAGAAAAAATACACAGACTGAACTCCGGTTCCGAATCTCCTTTCTCTGTCTAACGCAGCGGTTTTCGTCACCCATCTCACTTTGCTCCAGACCAACTTGTAAATTGTTCTTTTTACAAAACGCCCGGAACGAAACGGCGCAAGTATTTCCACTCCACCTGAGTTGAATTTTGAGCGCATTCAAATAAGGTTGCATTCGAAATTCGAAATAGCTGGAAGTCGTTCAGCACATTGAATGGATGATCAAGTTATCTCGCTCAGACAAAACAAAATACAGCTCAAGTCCTTTGAGCTTTCGAGTTGCTTTACCGCGATGCTTTTTGTAGCCCTGTCCCTTTCGAAGTATTTCATTCGTAAAACGGGTTTGATCTTCGAATCGTTTTAATACATTTTTTTTGAATAAAAATAGACTTTATTTTATTGTTTTTAAGGGGTTGTTTTGTGTGGAAATGACAATGTTTTACGTCGCCGTGAAGATGTTACTGTCACTTTGCGCTGATGAGATATTTTTTCCGAAGACTGTATTAAGACATGCATTGCGAGTTCAAGTAACTAATAAATGATTCATAGGGAAGCCTATTGCAAGTGACGCGATTTCACGCGTACTGTCAACAACACGAACATTCTTTTGTACTAATATTTCTTTATTCAATGGTGATAGTACGTCGGTCCTTAGAAACCTGTTCCTTCTTCAAGTACGTAAGTACTTCATTTTACTCTTACCAGAGTGTTAAGTGGACAAACATTGTTGCTGATTTCTTGAAACACTATTTTTGCTAAGAATCTTCCGAGAAGTAAGTTTTATGATTTTTAAATGAGTTCAACGGGTTTAAGTTTATTTAACACGTATACCTGTGCTCTTAAGAACTCTTTCTGCTGCAACGCGGGGCTTAATTAGAATACTCGAGAGATCTTTGTGTGGCTTTTAAGATAAGAAAGCATAGTTGCAGCTCAGTCAAGACTAATCCTTAAACAGGATGCGCTTGCATACATTTCAACACTGCCTCAATTTTCTATATTTGCTCTCAAAAGCTTCGAAGTAAAGTAGTCCAGCTTCTGTATGACTAAGGAATTTTTGTAGTTTCCCAGAAGGGCGCATGCATTGCTTGAGTCGTCAGTGCTGTCATCGGCTGGCAAACATTTGCTCAGTGGTCACCAGCGCAAACAGACAGACGTCAAGTGTTTGCTGACCACTTCACAAATAGATAATTATTAAGTCTGTTTCGTTACGATTGCTTTAATAAATAAATCGTGGAAAACCGTCCAAAATATTTATATATAACAAAAACCATATGAGTGATTTGATTTTCTGATATCTTGATGTCAGAGGACCAATAATATTTTTATATTATTGGTCCTCTGGTCTTATATTAATTAATCATTAGCAGATAAAACTTTAAATAATAACAACAATAACCGCGCAATAAAGGCTTAGTAAATTAATATTCGTAAAGAACTTTAATGTGTCCTTTTAATTTTGTACTTGTCTTTTGGTTAATAACACTTTCTTCGTCGAATGATTACTTACTTAGTCTTATTTATGTTTTGATAAGTTGGTGATAACTGAATCTAGTGGTGTTTGTCTTTGCTTTGCATCTAGTAGTGTTACTAGTCGTCTTTCCATCTACGTCATCTTTAGTTTGTATGAGTTTGACAAGTAAATCTTTTTTATGACTGCATAGTTTTAACTTCTCTACCTAATTTATCTACTGTTTATTGTTATGTTAGAGATAACAGAGTATTTGCTTACCTGTAGTAGGAATTTAATAGTTAGCTAACAAAAGATGTTTGTTAGATAAGTTAGCGACGTTCTTTGTAAATACGTATTTAATTACTTCTAAATTCCTTTTAAGCTTTTGAATAGTTTGGGATAATTATTTTGATTGAATTGTTTTTGGTGGTATTTCCTTTATGCTTTTGAAAATTGTTAGTGTCTATATTAAATTGATTGTATTATTTCTTGTACATATATTTTTATTGAGCTTTTTGAAAATCTCATCTAACATCAAATTTCATTATTTTATTTATCTTTTATTATTTTGCGTTTGCCCGTTTTGTTTCTGATTAAAGTTCGTTCATAATGACTATACAAGGGAGGCATACCTATAAGCTTATAAGGAAAATGCATAAAAAGACCTCCCACCCACCATATTTACAAACTTGTCGATGCTCACTCGATTAAAGCAGCTTATCGCCGATGCAAATCTGTGAATTATCATTGTTTATGTTAGTGCATCAGTCAGCATAGCACAGAAAATGCGATTGAGACATTATCTGGTTAGCACTATCCGCGGCAGAACGGGACGGAGCACAAATACACCCGCATATAATTTGTACGGAAATAACTTTCGGTGGGAGTGGGACGGCGCGATTGAAATGTCAGCCTCGACGCGTGCATAATGAGAAATCTGTTGTCTCTTTCGCTCTAGACGTCTTACAATCGTTTATTGTCATGTTACTGTCTCGTTTCGACGGGCGAGATTGAGATGAAATTGCCTTCGGCGCGTTCCGAGTCCTCCCGCTGTTGCTCGCTATGCTATATCGGTTTGCGCCGCGTCGCCGGTGGACGTCCGACCGCCGCCTCTGTGAACTCACAAAAACAATCGCCGTTGCTTTTAAATTAAAACATTGACATTTCAAAACAACTCTTTGACAGTGCAAGTGCAGTGACTCGTTCGGATTTTTACAAAGTGTTGAAAAAGTTTTTGAGGCAATTGACAAGTGAGCATGTGTTAAGTGTCTTATTTATAATTTTATGCCAATGGATTGCTTATACTTCGCCGATATAGTTTGACACAAGATGACCTGACCAATGAAGATATCATTTGTGAGTATTGCTACATTTAGTATTTTACTGTGATATTAAAACGTAATGTTTAATGCACCAATTACATCAATAAGCCAGTTTTCACGCACGCGCTGCAACATATTCGGAATACATCAATATTTGTTTTTGAATTTGTCGTTTTGACAATGTGACAAGTCCGATTTAAGCGAAGATTTGAACATGTGGCTGAATGCAGCATAATTTTGTACCTGCTTCGGCCAAACGAAAAGGGGCTGAGTTTTTGTTAGTTTTAAAAACAAAGAAAATGTCCTGGTCGGCGGGGAGCCGGTGTTACAGTGAAGTCACGGTTTTAGTCATTCCCGGGAATAGCCGGGGTTTTTATTTATCGCCCTCGCCCGAACACTTGTTGCATTTATTTATACAATGCAAGTGGTTTGAACTTAGGTTTGACAATAATATTGCGCTCATTTTTGATTACGGAAGTTTCGATATAGTTTGTGGTAATAATTCCTTTCAAATGTTTGCATATTTTGTTCAAAACGAAACTCTTAACTTTAAATTGAATATAACCTTTATCGCTAAGACCAGATACCTAACCCTATAAGATCTATAACTCTGACTTAAATAATAAAATAGTTATTAGTAAAAGAAAGTACACCTTAATAGAAAAACTTAAGTTGCTTCTAGATTCTTTACTTTATTAAGGGAAACTACCAATCAAAGCTATAAACTTTAGTTACAGTTTGTAAAAAGACATAAAATTCAGAAATAAGTTCCTTATTATTATTAATTAATTATTTTAATCTTAACAACGTTCCTAATTATTAACTTATTAACAAAATAAGAAGTTGGGGTACCTATCTTGGTTTATTAAATTTGGATTAAAATTAACAATTGTAAGTGTCTAATAGGTAGAGTAAGTATGTAATTGAACCATCTAGTAAAATAATGTTTTATTTATTAAAAAATAATAATTTTAATACATACATAATATCACGCCGGCATCCCTAATGCGCAGAGCCACAAGTCATAAGAAAACTTGTAGCCACTCCCGATTCAAAGTCCCAAGATGAATATGGTGAACCATGGTGACAATAATTTTAAATCGTTTTAATAAATATCTTAATCCAGACATTCTTTAATTAACAAAGTAATATAGTCCTAGAACGATGCTCAAGCGTGAATCAGTCATGGCTCAAGCATAGATTTACTGTAAATTTTCTTAAAAAAACTGATATTAACTTTTCTACCAAAAAATCATTATATTTGTCTTAACTGTGATCTTTAAAAGAAACAAAGAAAGAACCTAAAGACTAATACAAGTACTTTAAACTACCTTTATAAGCCAAAGATGCTTGAAATAAAGTGATTTTATTTATTTATTAAAATACGTATCTACATCCTAAATCTATGATTGAGAGTGAGTAATAATCTATTATAGTGCACGAAAGGAGCCTTTGAGGCGCACTTTAAATCCTTTCACCACACTGGTTCAAAAGAACTAGTGACACGACTAGATAGATAGATAGATTGTTGAGCGTAGGTTCTGTGAAGACTTTGACAGCCTCGGTGGCGTGGTGAGCGATTGTTCGGCTGAGACGCAAAAGGCGCGGGTACGACTCCCGTGGATGTTTTTCAAATATTCCTTCCGGGTCTGGGTGTTGTGGTAGCATGGTAGGTACCTACCTACCTTCTCGAAGTTTCTGATACCCACAATACAGGGAGTCCTAGTGGACTATGTATGTACCTGTTGGATGTCATTTTTTTATTTTATTTTATTTAGGAAGTTTACAATGTATGAACATAAATGATTTTAGCATGAGCACATAAACACACGTTCTGCGTTTATGAAAGCATACAATCCATAATTTGCCGGTTTCACGGACAACCCATTTCAGGTTTATGCCTGGGAGCCAATGCCTCGTGATTTTCCTCGGTTATATCTCTTGAAGGCAGTACTTTGTTTGTGAACTTGAGGAAAGCCTTCGACTTTGTTTATGTTCATGTAAAAAGAGTTTTAATAAAACATTAATTATCTGATAGAGATATTTTTATATTTTTATATTTTTTTATATTTTAATTTTTAAACATAGATTTTCTATATCAAATTAATAAAAACTTACAAAATCAAGTAAATCGAAAGTTTTGTAAGGCTAAACAAATTATTTCAGCTAGGAATAAGCCAAAACAAGCAAAGGTTTTTTATTTATGTACCTAAAGGTATCAATTATTTGTATTAAAGAAGGGATGTTTTATATCGGTAAGATTTTCCCAGTGCACCCGTAGATCATAAAACAAAGATTAATAAAATTTAGTTTTTATGACGTACAGCTCAGTCTGTGGTTTTCAGTCAGACATGCGTACTGTTTGATTTCGATGTTACAATTATATAATGTAGTGTAGGTACTAGCTGACCTCGTGAATTTCGTACCGTTCAGAATTAATAATGCAAATTTTCAAATGTTTTTATTGTTGTTATTCTACCAATCATGAAATCGGTCAGCTATAGACTCTTACCCACAGCTCTGCAAGAAAAAAAGAGCTGCTGACAACCCGATTGATATATATGTCAAATTAACTGTCTTGTCATAAATTAATGTCTAAGAAGTATTTATGCGTTATCCTGGTTATTACATCGTTTTTCCATTTTGGGATCGTTTTACTTGGGATGTTTTCCTTCACCGTTTGAGAGTACTGGTATGGCACATAATGTAAGTACATTTAAAAAAAAACATTGGTGTACGACTGGATTTGAATCCACTATCTTAGGATCGGAACGTGTGACCACTAAACCAGTGCTCTGTATAGTATAGAGTATGTTAGACATAACAATATGAAGATTACATGTTATCTGTGACGAATCTAATGGCGTATACAAAAGCTTGAAACTCAATATAATGGCTTTTGAAAGGCATAACAAATGTTTTTTTTTATATTATTTATTACACACAATAAGCAATTAAGCATCTGTTAAAAATCGACTAAGGGATAGTGTCCACTCTAAGATGATGGACCATCTTTATGGGCGATGGGCTGATCACCTGTCACCATGGTTCACCATATCCATCTTGGGACTTTAAATCAGAAGTGGCTGCAAGTTATGACTACTTGTGGTTTTGACCACCCCGTTAGGGATACATAAGGGGCGTGATAATAATTTATGTAAACTAAGAACTAAATCAATATTACACAATACGATATTATAGGTCTTTTAAATGCCTTAAAATTTTTCATAAATCTATAAAAACTATATGTATAATAATACATACATAAAAACACGCCTGTTTTCCATAGGGGTAGGGCAGGGGATCTCCATTTGATACAATCATGACATACTTCTGTTTTCATTCACTTTCCATATATTCTTCATGCATGCTCGTCTCGTTTATACCTAATTTATGTAATTTAATATTAAAAAATAATACTAAAAATTATTAATAGTACCTGGGTAGGTACTAATTAATAATATTTCAGAAACAAAAACTAAGTTTTTTTATAAAATGTATAGGTACTTTTCACTGTCCGTATTCATACATTAGCTGTAACATGAATTGAATCAAACAAAACGATAATTAAGTTGCAAATAGCTCAAATAAAAACCATTTCGGAAGTTATCCACTTTATTACTTAAATTATACCGTATGGTATGTTCAGTTTTTGTTATTCAGATTATTCATTGCCTCCGCTACTAATTGCGAATTACATAAAGACTAGGAGATTGCTCGCGACTTTACTTCCTTTAAGCTTTTCACAACATTTTTTAAGAAAATTACAATATAAGAAATACAGACAAATGATAAGTATTTCAGAGTTTTAAACTATGTTTATAGTTGGTGTCGATTCCAAAGCTAGTTTTAAAAATGATCAGTCGTAAAAAAAATATCAATCAAAAATATCTCGATGGACTTTATGCTACATCATACTTATTCCCTTTAAATAAGATTTAATTTAAAATACTGTACACAAATGAAGTAGTTTGCATACAGCGCAATTCAAATTAAGAAGACCGATCCTCCCCGACCAGCCCCGAACATCACGATCGGACCCCGAATAGAAAGGTTCGACTTTCGACCTAACATCATGATCACGACAAAATATCGATTAATAGTTAGGCAACCTACGTCATCGAATGATATCGATTATTTGCATCGATATACAAATTATCTAGGTACTTTCTCGAACAAAATAAATAAACTGAAACTGTATATGTATAAGTTACTTGAATACGTCTGTTTTGTTTTGTTGTATTTGATTTTGGTACCTGTACTTATTGTCTCATGATTATCTACTGTTAATAATGATCTTATCGCAATACATTACAGTACCTAAGTAGTGTAAATCCCAATGTTGTTCCATCCCAATGTTAGTGGTTTATCAAGGTTAAAACTTCAAATAGACATACATAGTGACCTGGTACAGCATATAGTTAGAAGCTAGTAAATCCCTACTATTATTATAAATGCAAAAATGTGTATGAACGTTTGTTGGTTCTTTTATTATAAAGTAACCAAGAAAGGGATCGTGCCGACAATAATGTATCTAAATAAAAAAATCTCATGAAAAATCAAACATTTTACTCTTACACATACAACTGACACACACTGATATATTAAGTTACTTTAACCTAAGATTTTCTTTCCGTTAATGCTCATTAAAAATTTTATCACGAAATAAGAATGCTTGTTTGTATATTTTCTCTATATGTTTATTCAATTTATTTCAATACGTTTTACAATTCTGTTTGTATAAAATAAATAATTATGATGTCAAAACGAATGCAACAGAGAAAAGACACAAGTTGTCTTATCAGCCTTAACTATCTCCAGCGAGCGGTCAGGGGTTATGTTTTATCGCAAAGAAAGTCATTTGTCACTTTAACACTTTATACTTTAATGTCCTTCAGTATTACATACGACACAAGAGGGAGTTGTTTCTCTGAGGAAGCTAATTCTTCTTATTGATTGTGATGGTAACGGGAGGCTGGTGGCAAGGACAATTTCACACAAATTTTGGCATCTGTAAATATTAATTATCTATCACATAAGTAGATGTATTATCTAACAATTTTGGTAATAGCAGAATGAAATAACCAAGAAAAAATTAAGCTAAATATCTTCTCCAACATGATGGATCACATTATATGGGCGATGGGCTGATCATCTGTCACCATGGTTTACCATATCCATCTTGGGACTGAGCCAGAAGTTGCTGAAATTTTTCTTATGTTTACTTGTGGCTCTGCCCACCCCATTAGGGATACGGGCTTGATAATATGTATGTAATAACCCAATCTAGCTTTTAATTTGGAAAAAATACCTTTTTAAAATACTTAATGGCAAACTAACTTGAAGACTATTGTATTATTTTCTAATAGGTACCTAATTTTTGGAACAATTAAGGGAAGATTAAGTAAAAAAAAAACTTAAATTATTTCTTCTACATTTTTGAACCAGTGGAATATTTTTTTGAAGTTTTGGCACTAACACAAAAACATAAATAAATTACCACCGCAAATGGACTTGTATGAAGTCTTATTTAATAAATAAATAAATTGATTGATTGATTGACATTTGACCTTTAAGAGAACTGAAAAACGCAAGTATTCAAAATACCCGTAGTTATTACCTGTTGTAAGGGTATGGGTACGCAGCGCACCCATCGAAGTCTAAAATCGCCTTGTATCCGAATCACCCGCAATCAGCATCGACCAATCACCGGCCGCCGCGGTCGTTCACTCGATAGATCTATCGACTCGATTAAGCAATTATCGAAACTATACGTCTCTAGCGCAGCTTAGGTAGGACGGCTAGGTCACTACACAACAAAGAGAAAAAGTTTTCTCAATGGAATCAAATGGATCTTGATCACTGGATCTACAGATAGTAAACGCATTATTTTATGGCCAAAAAAGAATTCACGACTGTCAGTCGTCAGACTCAAATCTCCAGCCTCTCGAGATTACTTAAGAATAGTCAGTGTTATGTCTAATACTTTGGCAAGAAGGGAGCATTGTAAGATTAATGCGCCTAGTTAATTATATCATAACTTTCAAAAAGGTTTCACATCATCACCGAATAACAATAAAACAGAGAGCAAAAGCTTTAAAATTTATCTAATAATTAATAAACATGATTCAAAAAATCTAATTAGGCAATCAGTCGTGTTTCTGTATTTTCTTAGAATGAAACCTAGCTGTTCTTTCAGTACCTATGACCTCAAAATATCGCTAGTTCCGCCCTCGGCGTCGCTCGCGGTTTCTCAAAAGTGCTGTTGAAACATCTAACCAATTATTAGGCGCGGATATGTTTTGTGATTTATATCATTTCGGACGTGACCGGGGTAAAGTCGATGAACTTAACCATCCGTTATTAAAAAAACCGTCGGTAATGTTTTTAACATTGTTTTAACGACCTCAGTGCTCGGATGATACGCAAGAGGCGCGGGTTCGATTCCCGCTACGGGAGAAATGTTTTATGTTCTGCAAATATTTCTTCCAGGTCTGGGTGTTGTAGTAGTTTTGTGTTTACAAAAAAAGTATATAAGTATTTATCAGCCATATTGTTTCCATAGTACAAGCTTTGCTTAGTTTAGGGCTAGATGGCGCTGTGTGAAATTTCTACAAATATTTTATATTATTACTACTTTTTTTAAAGCGCAGTTGCATAATTAAAGTTGGCGATGGTAATTTTTCTAATCAATTTGATATTTACAAAAGAAGGATGGGGAATTTTAAAGTTCTTTATACAACTACCTACAAACAAATAGGTGTTAGTTTCTGTTTGAATAACTAGTTCGTGTTGTCAATAAGTCTTGGGAGTGACCGCAAGTTGTCTTATGATTACTTGCGGCTCTGCCCACCCCATTAAGGATACGGCCGTGATAATATACATACATTTTAGTACTGTAATTTACTTGTGACAAAGCTAGCATATTACTAAGGCCTTTTACCATCTATAATAGATGATCTAGACAGCGTCAGGAGACAACTTTTACCTTCACAGAGTGGACGCTGTAGTGCCCGGGACGAATAAAGATGGAGTAGGCTTGCCCAGCACCTATTCCATCTTCTCAGCTCAGTCGGCCTTGTCCACAGGAAAGACATGGTCAATACGTGCGGAGCTGACTAAGCCGCGGGTTTCCTCACGATGTTTTCCTTCACCGTTTGAGAGTACTGGTACAGCGCACATAAATTTTTCACACATTGTATTGGAAACATACAAGATAGATTACAAGAACACCATAAAAAACCTTTAAAATAAAACAAGGATTAAGTTCAACAAACTCTAAGTTTGTTTAAGGGTCGTATGTTTAGCTTACGTTCGTTATGTGACGGACTCCGTTTTCTAGGAACAAATAATGTTCAATAATGTTCAATGTTCGAATATTTGTTGTAATTTCATCGATTTAAGGTTCTAGGCGAGTAATTTTGACTTCCCACTTATAAATTGTAATTTTTAGTGTTTGTTATTTTGTGATCACTATGGGGTCAATGCTCCTGAGATTTACATTTGATTAATTTTATTCAAGCAGCAAAGTGCAACCTTTCAATCTACCAAGTTTTATGCAGATCGAATCAAAATGGTTCGAAAATTATGCTAGAACATACTTACAAACTTTACCCCTTTATATATTTCTTACAACTACATTTTATCCATAAATTTATAAATGAAAAAGTAACTCTGTTTGTCTGTTACCTTTTCACGCCTAAACTGCTGAACAGATTTTAATGAAATTTGGCAAGGAGATAGATTCCATCCTGGGGCAGGACATAGGCTACTTTATATCCTATAAAACCGATCCCAGAATTGAAAAAGGATAAAGCATAAATACTTCTTAGACATTAATTTATAACAAGACAGTTAATTTGACATTTTACATAATTTTGATAATTGACAATGTCATTTATCAATCGGGTCGTCAGCAGCTCTCTTTTTCTTGCAGGACTGTGGGTAAGGGCCTCTAGCTGGACCAATTTCATGATTTTTGATTTGTACAATATCTCTCCGCTCCGAATAGCAGAATAACTACCCAATAAACCGTTTGAAATTTTGAATTTTTAATTCTAAGGCGAAACAAAGTTTACGGGGTCAGCTCATTTTTTATAAAATACAAAAACATACGAACATTTTGGAGTTAGGTGGTGGCGCTATGTGAAATGTCCACAACCAGAATATTTATTTATACAAGTAGGTACCTTTTCCAAGTTTCAGCCATTACGAAGACGAATGGAAACAAACACACAAACTTACGCATTTATAATATTAGCAACATAAAAATAAAAACAAGATCAACTCAACTAGTATTATTCACGCTCAGTTCAATAAAATATGAATATTGCTTCCGATTTGATATTTACTTTCGATGTAGATAATAAAGTTATTTAACTTGTAGAATCGCCAGACAACCTAGCGTTTTATTATTGCGATTGGAATTTATTTATTCTTATTCTATTTTCGAAAGTAAAAATAATTAAGAGATGTGAAAAGATTTAATTCTTTCTACGCAACGAATAACGTTAATAACTAACAAATAAAGTTAATTTATTAACGGTTTACCGAAAAAAAAAACTAAATATTATTATGTGTGATTGATTAAGCAATAAAATATGACATTTAATTTGAATTGGTAACCTTATTAGTCTTATTATTTGATTAGTAGGTAATTCATTTATGAACAATGACTTAATACTTATTTTAAAAGAAAAAAATGTGTACGGGAAATTCAGTGGCTGGTATTGGAAAGACGTACCTGGGTTCACGGCTGACTCGAGTCCGGGGGCCTTCCAAGATAGCACCGATATTGTCCGCACTTGTAGAAATCCACAGGACTGGTGAAAGGGTCTCACAGATCGTGTCGTCTGTTCGAAAAGAAGGACCGTAGACACGCACACACAACGCGATAGAATACCGGCGCGGGCGCGTGGGAAAATCGGGGCAAACGGCAGTCAGGGTGCGTAAACGTTCGTCTCCGATGACGGTGGAGCGAGGAATGTTCGTTGGCCGATTCCTTCACGAGAGCGCGTGAGAGGCGTCGTCAAACCAACCAGCCAATAAGAAAACAGATAGGTCAAAAAAGATTTCTCGACCTACCCTCCAAATTGTGTCTGCTTGCACAGGAAATGTATTGCTACCCACACCAACAATTTAAGAATGCACTCATTATCATCATCACAATAAATAAAACAAAAATGTGAAAAAAAATCAATTCCGGTACGGAACATAGCCGCTCACCTTAAAAGAACGTGGTTGTTTTAACGAAATATACACAAAAAAAAGTAAGAAATATGAAAGGAAAAGGAAAAACAAAAATATATAATATTTGCTTAGGTACTAACTAAATGCTCAACTAGTAAAGTAGATTTATTAATCTAAAGGAAGCGGACAAATCTTAACGACGGGTCTCCTCGTAAAAGAGTTTCCCATTTTAAGAGTGACAGCACGGGTAATGTTATCACTGCCCGGGTGCAGAGCGTGTACTCTGGCTAACCTCCACTGTAAAGGGGGTAGGTTGTCATCACGCACAACAACAATCATGCCTTCACGGATTGGAGGTCCACGATTATGAAACCATTTTTGAGATTGTTGTAATTCATGTAAATACTCGCAACTCCAACGTTTCCAAAAATGTTGAACGCTTTGTTGAATCCATCGCCATCGAGTAAGCCGATCAGGATTAAAGTCCGCCAACGAAACGTCCGGTAGGGCCGTGATAGGACCGCCTATCAAAAAATGTGCTGGAGTCAGCGGTAAGGGGTCTTGGGAATCAGTACTCAAGACGCAAAGAGGGCGCGAGTTCAACACTGCCTCAACCTGACAAAGAAGAGTATGCATTTCATCGTAGGTTTGTGTGCGAGTACCAAGAACACGATACAAATGATGTTTGAAACTTTTTACACCAGCTTCTACCAATCCACAAAAATGTGACCCGGTAACGGGTTGAAAATGAAAAGTAAGGTTTTGACCTAATACCTTTTCATGAAACGCCTTTTGAACTGAATCTGAATTTAGAAATGCATATAACTCTTGTAAGTAGTTATTACACCCAACAAAGTTTTTGCCGTTGTCAGAGTAGATGTCCGTACATAAACCCCGACGAGACGTGAAACGTCGTAACGCAGCTAAGAACGATTCAGTAGTAAGATCTGAAACTAATTCGAGATGTATCGCTTTTACACTCATGCAAACGAAAACTGCAACGTAGGATTTTATTATTTTAGCGTTCCTAACCTTATTAGCGCGCACATAAAATGGTCCGGCGTAATCAACAGCTGTTTTTAAGAATGGACGCGCTGATTGTATACGTACGCTAGGTAAAGGAGCCATGCGTGGCTGTGTGTGAGTCGGCCGCGCTCGAAAACAAGAAATGCATTTATGTATACGCTGTCTGATTATGTTTCGTGCCGATAAAATCCAATATTTTTGCATCAACAAATATTGCGTAGACTGGGGACCAGCATGTAAATGGGTGACGTGTGCATCATCAATAATTAACGTAGTTAAATGATGTTTTTTAGGAAGTATCAATTGATGTCTAGATTCAAACGAAAGAAGAGATTTATGCAATCGCCCGCCCACACGTAATAAGTTGTCCTTATCTAAAAACGGAGATAAGCGTTTCAATTGACTTGAGGATTGTTTCCCCAGTGTTATGTTTTTTATATCGTCCGCGAAAACGGACTGTTGAATTCTACCTATTATTAACTTTAGGTTAGAGTTATATTCGGGCACAGTAATGTGCGCAGGGAAAGAAGTTTGAGTTTTTCTACATTTATGATAAAATCGAAAAATGTACGATATGACACGAACCAGTTTTCCTAACGATGAAAATTTTGAAAATACCTCGAGCTCGCCTACAGAAGATGGTGTTGCGAGAAGAGGAGGATTGCGTTTTTCTTCCTGTGTAACAGGACCTTGAATGAGCATAGGCCACAATTTTGGTTCTTCAACTAACCAACTAGGGCCACAGAACCATAAAACGTGTTTGACAAACACCGAGGGCAGCATGCCTCGGGAGGCTGAATCGGCCGGGTTGTCGTACGATGGCACATGTCGCCAACAACCGGCTGGTACTCGTGACAGTATGTCACTGGTACGATTGGACACAAAAGTTTTCCATTCATGTGGTGATGAGCGTAGCCATGCTAACACAATCGTGGAATCTGACCATGCGTAGACATGATCGAAATGAATTCGGTCGCCGTAAGCGAGCATTACTTTTCTTATTAGTTTAGATAACAGTTGTGCTGCCATAAGTTCAAGTCGCGGGATAGATAAACGCTTCAATGGCGCAACACGCGTCTTTGCCAACACAAGAAAAACACGAATCTTGTTGTCGCTGCATTTACACCTAACATAAACACATCCAGAATAAGCTCGTTCACTAGCATCTGAAAAGCCATGCAACTCGATCGATGTAGCCTTGTCGAAAATGTGACGAGGGAAAAAACATTCAGCTAAGAGCGGAAGCTCACTGGTGAAACTTGACCACGCGTTAACTATATCAATGGGCGGTGACTCATCCCACCCGGTCCCAGCGATCCACAGTAATTGCATAATATGTTTTGCATACAAAATCACAGGCGATAATAAACCTAGGGGATCGTAGATTTTTGCGATTTCCGACAAAATGGATCTTTTAGTACAAGTCGAGTCAGAAGATTGAACATTGAATGAGAAGCCATCCGAACAAGGGTTCCATTGGAGTCCGAGTACTTTTATTGAAGTATCATTCTCCACTAGTGCGAACGAAACATTATCCGGCCGCTCACCGTGAGGTGAGGGCGCTGCGGCGAGAATCGCCGGCGAGTTACTATGCCATTTTCGAAGTTCGAACCCTGCGCTTGTACATAAATCAACTAATTGTTTTTGTAGAGTGAGTGCCTTGGCCTCGTCGGCCTCTCCTGTAATAATATCATCGACAAAGACGGAGTCCATCAAAACTGCTGACGCGAGCGGAAATTTCTCAGCCTCATCCTGTGCGAGTTGGCGCATCACACGTAAAGCAAGATAAGGAGATGAGCTCACGCCGAAAACAACAACTTTTATTTTATAATCCCGAATGGGTGCGTCAGGAGAGGATCGCCAAAGTATGCGTTGATAGTCCCAATCTGAAGTTCTAACCGCAATATTACGGTACATAGCCTTGATATCAGCTGTAAACACGACATTATGAATTCGAAATTTTAACAAAATATCAACAATGTCCGAATGAAGCTTCGGACCGGTAAGCAAAAGATCATTTAATGAGTGACCATTTGTGGTTTTACAACCAGCATCGAACACTACCCGAACCTTAGTAGTTTCGCTAGACTCTTTGACCACGCAGTGGTGCGGAATATAATAATGAGAAGTATCATCTTTGGAGGGGGGATCACAAAGTTCCATTTGGTTCAAATCTAAATACTCTTGTAAGCACGAGTGGTATTCCCTTTTCAGGGCAGAATTACGTTCTAAACGATATTCTAATTTTCGAAAACGCGAGAGAGCGATGTCACGGGATTGACCTAGTATAGGTGCACTTTTGAATGGAAGGGCCACTACATAGCGCCCGGATTCGTCACGTGTGTGCGATCCTTCGAAAAAGGATTCGCACAATCGTTCATCAGCAGAAAGGGTTTTTTCTTCTGGAACTGCCTCCAGCTCCCAGAACCTTTGAAGGTCGTTGTCCTCGAAAAAGGAGCTATGACACACCTGGAGTGGCGGCGGGTTCGCTACATCGAAAGAAACCTTTCCCATCAACAAATAACCGAAAATACTATTCATTGCAATCGGTGCATCGGGGTGACCTTTGACAATGTTTCCTAGCAAAATGTGAGATAGAATATCTGCACCTAAAAGCATTTCAATGGGTTGAGAGCTGTGAGCATTAAAATCAGGATCAGCTAAATACAAATTTTTGATGTGCGGCCACGCATCTATAGGTACCGGTATTCTAGGCAGGGTCGAAACTAGTTTTGGTAAAATTAAAGCCTCCACTGAAATAGCTGGTATATCCTGATTTCGAGGACTGATAACGCACGTAACTATACCTTTAGGATAAATCGGTTTTTCTTCACCGATACCAAAAATCGGAATATTAATATTCCTAGAGCTCAAGCCTATGCGTCTAGAACAAGCCTCCGTAATAAAACTAGCTTGACTTCCCGAATCAACTAAGCAACGTAATTGATGTTTCACCGTACCAACGTGTATATTGACGAGCGCGGTAGAAAGCATTACGGTCCATTTCCTCGTAGAGGGCGCAATGGACGACTCGCAGTTCGCGCTTATCGCGTGGTTCACGGCGGTCGTTTGAGGTAGCACGGCAGGAGGGCCGGGTTCAGACGCGACAACCATATGTTTCTCCGAAGGAGGGAAAGAGACGGCCTGATTTGAATGAATAGGCTTGTTTACCTGATTCTCAAAGTGCAATAATGAATGATGTCGTTTATTGCACGATCGACATGTATATTTGGAATTACAGTTTACGAGACTATGACCAACATTCAAACAATTGTAGCAAACATTTTTGTTTTTTATGAAATTATACCTATCACCGGGAGACATATTCAAAAACTTAGAACACCTCGGTAGGATGTGCTGCGCATCGCACAAAATGCATTGCTTCTCGCTTTGTCCGTCGGATGATTCGGTAGCTGCAAACGAGCGACGCGGACCCGACCCGGAGGGCGCATTCGATCGATATGGATCCACGCTGTTTGCGCGGGAACGAGAACTGCTATCTATCCGCTTTGATTCCTTCAATTCACCACCGGTCATAATTTCAAATGTGGAAATTTCCTGTTCTAAGAACCTAATGAGCACATCTACGTTAGGTATTTCGGACGGTTTTGAAAGAGATAATTCAAAACGCTTACGAATGGTATTAGGAATTTTTCGCAACAAAACGTTCAACAAAATGAAACTCCATTCATTCACTGGGAAACGCATCGTTTCAAGAGCCTTAATGTTTTCCATGTATACGTTTAGCAAATTTCGTAGATTGGAATATGACTCATTGGTACAGGTGTCACAGTCCAGAATGCGATCCAAATGTTTCGAAGCAATAATTCGGCGGTTTTCGTACCTATTTTTTAGTATATCTAACGCAACTAAATAGTTTTCATCTGTAATGGGAATCGATTTAATCAAATTATGAGGTTCGTTTTTTAAAGTTAACAACAGATAACGAAACTTCTCCGCTGGCGTGTAGGCATCATTGTTGTGAATCAACGCTTGATATAAATCAAAGTATGAGGGCCAATCAGTAGATTCACCGCTAAATGACGGCAACGGTAACGTTGGCAATTTATGTAAATGTAAACTATGATTATGTGCATGAGGCATTGAATTAATGTTAGTGCGACTCATGCGCCTAAATTCCTGACTGGCTTCTTTCAAATTATTTACATGAACTAAAATAGCATAATAACAATCATTAAAATCGTTACGAATTTTTAACTGTTCGTCTTTGTTAAACAACTTCGACTTCATCAACGCTTTTTCAATTTTAGATTGAAGTTTACTAAACTTTCTTTGTTGAGCATTTAGATCAGTAGATCTTGATTTGAATTGAACTTGATCAGTAGTAGCAAATAATAACGTTCTTTTAATGTCTTCTAGAATAATATCTCGCTCGAAAATATCTTGTTCAATTCCCGCGTCGTCCGCCATTTTGCGTAGCAAAGATGAGCAAAAACGACCAACGGAAAATTACAAAATGTACACGTAGTGTAGCAATGAAACCAATGAAAGATGACACAATCTGGAGGAATCAAGAAATATATCCGGCTCGAACGGATCAAAAAGTATGTACGGGAAATTCAGTGGCTGGTATTGGAAAGACGTACCTGGGTTCACGGCTGACTCGAGTCCGGGGGCCTTCCAAGATAGCACCGATATTGTCCGCACTTGTAGAAATCCACAGGACTGGTGAAAGGGTCTCACAGATCGTGTCGTCTGTTCGAAAAGAAGGACCGTAGACACGCACACACAACGCGATAGAATACCGGCGCGGGCGCGTGGGAAAATCGGGGCAAACGGCAGTCAGGGTGCGTAAACGTTCGTCTCCGATGACGGTGGAGCGAGGAATGTTCGTTGGCCGATTCCTTCACGAGAGCGCGTGAGAGGCGTCGTCAAACCAACCAGCCAATAAGAAAACAGATAGGTCAAAAAAGATTTCTCGACCTACCCTCCAAATTGTGTCTGCTTGCACAGGAAATGTATTGCTACCCACACCAACAATTTAAGAATGCACTCATTATCATCATCACAATAAATAAAACAAAAATGTGAAAAAAAATCAATTCCGGTACGGAACAAAATGTATTTTTTTATCTATCATGTAAGTAGTTTACAAAAAAAGCGCTTCCTTTTAATATTTCAATTTCATTTTGAAAGAAAAATAGTGCGTTCAATGTATTTTTTTTTTAATTTTTTTATGACGCAATCAATAAATATATTTACATAGATAAAATTAAAATACCTCTTCAATGCATCAATAAACTGCACAAACGAAGAAAAAAAGTGTAATTTCACCGATATCGTTAAGACGTTATTTGGCCGGCTCAGAACTGGTCGGGGTCAATTGCGGTCACGCCCTTAGATGAAGACATTCGGGATGTGAGGCTGTGCCTTTCTGATATTACGAGTGTAACCGACTGTGCAGGGTTGTTATGCTTTCTTAAAATATGAATCCTTTTAAAGACTTGGTATTTCAAGTCTTGACTATGAAACTTAAGCAAGTCTACTTTCTACTCTAAGTTTTTTTAATTAATAAGGTATGATGGGTTTATTACAAGGAAAACTGCAAAGTTTTTAAAGATAGGGAAACGGTTCACGCTTATTTTTGATTACTAAAAACATAACGTTAAATAAAAATATATAAATAAATATTTGTGGACATTTGACACAGCGCCATCTAGCCCCAAACTAAGCAAAGCTTGTACTTTGGGCACCAGATGGCTGATAAAACTTAATACTTAACTGAAAGAATACTTAAATACTTTTTATAAATTATATAATTACTTATAATACTACAAACATACAATAATTTCTCCCGTAGCTGGAATCGAACCCGCACCTCTTGCGTCTCAACCGAGCACTCGCCCGCACGTTCAGAGATTATCGCTGTATATACATAAGATGTTTGGTTTTAATCTTATTTTTTAAGTTATTTTGTTTGATTGTGCTTACTTTAGTAGGTACCTACGACTAGTAGAGGTTAAAATTGTATTTTATGGAATTGATTGTGTAGTATTCATGGAAGTTCGATCAATATTTTATCTATAAATGGCATTTTATCTATAAGTATTCTTGTGAAACCCAATTCAAAGAATACTAACGCACCATTATTGGAAAATGATATTTATGTATTATGGTGGAAATTCTGACTACTCCCTGACACTCCCAGGAACTCAAATGTCCGAAGAAAATGGCCGACTTTGGAAATAAACAAAAGGTTGCCAGCAAAAAATAATGGTTACATTTTCGTCACTTATTTAATAATTATTGAGCTCAAGACATACCGTAAATAAAACAGATTTTAAAATAATAATTATTACGTACGAGTAACACAATACGAATGATCAGCAAGTAATCAAATACGCTTTCTGGTACAGTCAATTGATGTTCCCGGTACCGTGACACGACCAGAAAATACGAACACAAAATATTTGTACAGTCAGCATCGTAATAAACACACAGAAGCGTAACGAATCACGGCCTTCTCAAAATAAAAAAAATATATAAAAAAGGTTGGTAAAATAAGCGACGAAAGAGCCATCTTTTCGGGGTAGAACTAATTGGTAGAACCTCCGATTGTGCCGAAAATGACTCTATTACTAGATGGGTAGGGTTCAAATTCGTTCCGCGCGCCGCAACTTTGGTTTATAGTTAAAAAAGTTATTTGTTATACTCGCACCAGTATTTTGATGTCCGGTTTCGAAGCGTGATGTTGGACAAAAAATCCGAGAGCTGACCGGTAATCTGTAATCTTCCAGATTGAATAAGCTTGTATAAGCTTTCTAAGCAAGATGAAGCACCAATTACAGCAAATACAAGTCACTGATAAAAATATTGAAATTCTTAAAAGGCTGTTGAATTTAAATTTGTGTGGTTGTAGGAAACATTCTTCGAACTTGTTGGACTTGTGTAACGTTGAGTAACGCTAGTCAGTATATTATTTAATTCCATCACATTGGAGAAACGAGAGTTTTTCTGTGAAAAAAAAACAATTTAGGCTTTAAGTGTTTTTCTAGCTTATTCTTGAACACACATTAGGATAGGTTTTTCAAGTTTCATTCAAATCCGTTCAGCCGTCACTGTCTGATTAAGTAACAAACATCTTCATCACATCACATTTTTATTTACCTACCTATTTATATACCTATGTTACAATTTCATATCTGGGAGTTATCCTAGTTTGGATAGGTACCTATGTTTTCCTACCAGGACTATAGCTAACCCCATATTAATGTACAACAGCCTTTTAAGAATTTCAATATTTTTATCAGTGACTTGTATTTGCTGTAATTGGTGCTTCATCTTGCTTAGAAAGCTTATACAAGCTTATTCAATCTGGAAGATTACAGATTACCGGTCAGCTCTCGGATTTTTTGAAAACAATGATGTGTGTTAACAAATAAATTTATCTTTATCTTTATCTCATTCCAAGATTTAACTTGTCACCTATCCTACTAACATTATAAATGCGAAAGTTTGTGAGGATGTGTGGATGTGACGATGTATGTTTGTGCCTCAATCACGCCGTAACGGCGGAACGAATTTGAATGAAACTTGGAATATACATAGTATGTGTGCTGAGATAACATATAGGCTACTTTTCGTCCTGATACCACGCGAGCGAAGCAGCGGGCGAAAGCTAGTACTTAATAAGTAAGTTATAAGATCAAAACGCAACTGGAAATAAAGCGATCACTTACAAACATCGATGGTAAGATACGAGAACCGTTTCAGATAAAACACCTGTACCCGCCTACCTACCCACTTATAAATATGTAACCCCATTGTCCCGCAGAATCTATTCGAAGACTTGCTAACAAGAAGGACTCTAAAAAAACGAGTCATCGGAACAATAGTCCTTCGAGCAGACGTCCAGGTAGAAACCCCTATTGTTGAATACCATTAGGACGTAATTCTGAAGATTTCGACGTAATAAAATTCGGGAGAAGCTAAATTTTTTCGGTGGAACCGTAACGCCATCTCTTTTTTCACTTCGGAAACTTCGTGCTTCAATCTAATTCATATCATAATCGATTGGGAAACGAAATCCAATATCGAGTCATAACTATGTAACATAAAAAGTCCAACAAAAAATTATTCACATCTTGATAAAATTCCGAATAATCAGCTATCGAATTATTAAAAAATAAATTTCTTTATCCTGTACAAATCACCGGCGGACGACCGCCCGTTAAAATTAATGACAATTCTTTCACCGAACGCCAGAATCTGTGTCGGCTTTGCACCTTAGGGGTCTTCAACTACCTGGACTCTGGCGTGTCTATTTAGACATCAAAATACACTTTTTTGTGTTGAACTGTAAAAATAGCTCCTTTCAAAGCTTTGTCAGGTAATTTTAATGATTTTCGGCACATTGGTTCTGCGAAGGGTCCACACGTGGCTCGTTTACTGTACGAAGTGTTTGACATCCGGCTATTACACCTTTGTTCGATAATAAAACTACACTTTTTTTTACTTCTTATAAAAAAACTCCGTCACAAGAGTTGGCCACTAGCTCATACGAACTTACTTACGTCTTATAATTCTTGCGTACAGTTTTGGTACATCTATCTGGTCGTGTCGTCGTGAAAGGATTTAAAGTGCGCCTCAAAAGCTCATTTCGTGCATTTGACACATATTTACGAACTTTAAGTTCTACGATACGTCGGTTTCCTCACGATGTTTTCCTTCACCGTTTGAGAGTACCTACTGGTATAGCGCACAAATTTTTCGAACAGAAAAATCCTTTTTTGCAGTAATCCAGTTTTCTGACTTTTCATTCAAGTTTCGTTGGTAACCCTACGGCCTACTGCTAAAATGGCGATGCAAGGTGTCACAGAAAACGTGACAAATCCCGTGCAAGTGATACTTTGCTACTTATACAACTTA
This sequence comes from Scotopteryx bipunctaria, assembly GCA_949320045.1. Taxonomy (NCBI): domain Eukaryota; kingdom Metazoa; phylum Arthropoda; class Insecta; order Lepidoptera; family Geometridae; genus Scotopteryx; species Scotopteryx bipunctaria. Next base: position 4,596,897 of record OX439465.1, read on the forward strand.
CAAGATAGATTTATAAGATTTATATTGCGTTTTTTGCTTACGCGTGCCTTATGGCATGAAATTGATCGGTATTGGTGATTTTGCAATACAGCAAAGAAATATTTTTTTGTTTTCAGTGGTGAATGTAGGCGTGAAGTTTGGACGTGTCACTGACTGCCCCATTATCATCAAATCATCTCAAGGATCATCTTGATTTAAGTGGATGTCTAGTGTCTATCGTGCTTTCTGATTTAATAATATTTGATTACCTTATCATCGCGTAAACTTATCAATTGTTTCGAAATCTTATGACAATGTGAATATGATTTTAATACAACATGTTTGATTTATCTATTAGTAGAGTAACGGAAAAGTTAGGCCGTACAAAAAAACATTGTATTGAAGGTGGAAGAACTCTATCATATTTACTCATAGTTTTAAATAATCAATTTCCTGTTTATTATTAACAGTTTCTAATCAGCTCTGACTAAATAATTTTAAATTGTTCCGGTTTTAAAAACTTTATGGAACATCCGTAACTATTGGAATTAATGCCATGTTTCCAGGTTCAATTAGAGCCATTTATTAGGTACAGTCGTCTTCAGAAGTCATGTAAGTCATGGTATGGGCATGTCATGTGGAGGGATGAATGTCATGTGACGAGAAGAATGTTAGATATGAAAGTGGATGGATACAAGGGTAGAGGTAGACCAAAGAAGAGATGGATGGATTGCGTGAATGATGATATGAATAAGAAATGAGTGAATACTGAAATGACGGCTGATAGAGGGGAATGGAAGAGGAAAACATGTTGTGCCGACCCCACTTAAGTGGGATAAGGGCAGGGAGATGATGATGAGTCGTCTTCAGAAGTCAATTTCTACATCGCACTGCCGCCATGTGGAATCAACTGTGGGATATTTCCGAACCGATACGACTTAGGGATGCGTCAAGCCAAAGATAGGGCGCGATGGCGCTTAGGGGAGGCCTATGTCCAGCAGCGGGCTGCTATAGGCTGATGATGATGATGACGACTTAGGGACCTTCAAGAAACGATCCTACTCCTGCCTTAAAGGCCGGTAGCGCACTTGTAGCTACTCTGATGCTGCAGGTGTCTGTGGGCGGCGGTAATCACTTACCATCAGGTGAGTCGCTTGCTCGTTTGTCCCCTCTTTAAAAAAGTACAAAGTGAATAGAAACAGCTGCGCTAGTTTACCAATATTTTATAATCTCAAATCGAAACAACTTAATTAAACAAATAAATTGGTTTGAATGAAATTTTATTTATTTAATATCAATGCAAGGTATAGTTACGTTTATAAGTAGTTGTTTAAAATAGAGATACCATGTCCTATCAGACATTTAGCTTTTTTTTTAACGGCCTCGGTGGCGTGGCGGGCGATTGCTCGGCAGAGACGCAAGAGGCGCGGGTTCGATTCCCGCTGCGGAAGAAATGTTTGCATGTTCTGCAAATATTTCTTCCGGGTCTGGGTGTTGTGGTACCATGGTACTCGTAGTTTCTGATACCCACGACACAGGGAATCCTAGTGTGGGGTCAGGACTATGTATGTGACTGTTGGGTGTTATTTATTTTTAATATTTTTACTTAGGTTTATAGCAAATTCTATTATTTTAAAGTAGTAATAATAATAAAAACAAAAAATAGGCCGAACTAGACTTCTTCGTTCATATCTTTTGAGAATATCGATAAGCTAAGCCATTTCTGATGCGCATTGTACTTACACAGTACGGACAGAAAGTAATTTTCAAACTGCCTGAAAAGTAAAATGCCTAAAGGCCATGTATAGACTGCAAAATGCCTAAAATGCCTAATGAATGTGATATAATTCACTCACACACAAACTTCCACATTTGAAATATGTATCAGTGTGATATCGCAAAGGCGTCCGTTGATATCTTTGTTATTCACTTTCGATTCTTAAGCTAAGACAATTCTGATACAGATTGTACTACACAGATTTAAGTTATCAAGTTACAACGGAAATCACATAGCCCTCGCATTAAACAATCAAGTTATCTTATCATACATACAGACAGACAGGATGCGAGACCTTTAGTATGAGTGACAGTTAGATCTTGGGGTAAATATTGTACGTGTATGTTTATGTCCCTAAACTATACGTCAGGTTGGAATTCAGGACGAAATGTTGCCATGTCTTCCAAGGATATTCTCATATTTAATATTACCATCCAGTAGTTCAGTGTAATCCTGAATTGCTTCATTGATTCGTTCATTATCTTCTTATATTATAAGAATCTTTGTCCTGACTGACTGACTGACTGACTGACTGACAGACAACGCACAGCCTAAACCGCTGGACGTAGAGACGTGAAATTTTCAGTGTAGGCAAACCTTGATACGTAGGGGTGTACTAAGAAGGGATTTTTCAAAATTCAACCTCTAAAGGGGTGAAAAGGGATGAAAACCTGGAATCAATTTTTGGTCTAAAACTGCACATAACCTATATCAAATTAAAGAGCCGATTTTTCTCATTTAGTTGATGTCATTTTAAATTGACCTGTAAAATTTTTGGCATGTTTTTCATGAAAAATAGAATACTTTTATTTTGACATAATAATATGACAGCGATGATACCACAGATTAGTAATAGATGATACAAAACATATGGAAAAGGAACTGTCAATGTCAAATTACACTACATTCAGTACATTCATTAGCGTCTAAAAAAAATTGTTGCGATAATATTTTGGACTGTTAAAACTGCAGGTGGGTTACTATGTGGTCTTAGAGCAGGGCAGTAGTTGAACTGCTCGACTTTTTTGTGCTTAGTAGGTACCTACGTGTGCTGGAATGGGACATAGGGTACTTTTTATCTGGGTACCGCGTGAGCGAAGCCGCGGGCGGCTGCTAGTAAATAAATAAATAACATCCAACAATCACATACATAGTCCTGACCCCACACTAGGATCCCTGTGTCGTGGGTATCAGAAACTACGAGTACCACGGTACCACAACACCCAGACCCGGAAGAAATATTTACAGATCATGCAAACATTTCATCCGCAGCGGGAATCGAACCCGCGCCTCTTGCGTCTCTGCCGAGCAATCGCCCGCCACGCTACCGAGGCCGTCATATTATATTTATCTAATTATTTATGTAGATATTTATCTTATGTATGTGTTTATTTTGTTTGTATTTATTTTCTATGTAGGTAAATTATTTGTGTATATTTATGTAATATTATTACATTATTTAATAAAAATGCACCTCGGCCAATCTTCAACTTCTTTAAAAGGTTGTCTGGAAGAGATCGCTTATTAGCGATAAGACCGCCCGTTGTACATTACCTTCTTTTTGTTAACTAGTTATCTAATTTGTAAGATGTGCAATAAAATATTTTCATTCATTCATTACCTATTTAATATTTTCCTGATTCATTTATTCGAGACGACCTTGGTAGCGTGGTAGTAAGTTAAATTATACTAGATACCGTACTTCTTCTATGGGTAAAAAATATGTTGTAAGCGTGCTTACTTCAATCAAAAGCACAGAATTGGTATCTTATCGTGGTTTCCGGGCCTATTTCAAGATGAAGTAACACAATACATATAACCGTCATGTCCGTCCGTTTGTACACGAGAAATTTACACAAAATAAAGATATTTTATCTATTTTTACGTTAATCCATATTCTATGGCACAATGGCGCCCAAACAGCGCCCACTCGAATTCTTAAGGTTTAATTTCTTAAGAAACGTTCACCGTTATATGACTGTTGTTATAAATATCATTAAGGTAAAGGAATCATTCTGGCCTGTAATTTTATTAAGTACCTACTCAGGACAATATTTTCCTTAGATTTTTATTTTATTATCTTTATTAACAGAAATAAACTTACAACTAATACATGCATACATATTATCACGACTTTATTCCTAATGGGGTTGGCAGAGCTATAAGTAAACATAAGAAAACTTGCGGCCACTTCTGATTCAGTCCTAAGTTGGATATGGTGAACCAACTAATACAATTACAATTTACAAAACACAAAAGAAACAGTCGGGCCGATGCAAACGGTCTATAGATAAGTTACCTGATCCAGCTCATCAGACGGTGAAAGCGAGCCCATCACGCTGGCCGTATTTAATATTTAATATTAAATATAGAAATTGAAACATCAACAAAAAAGATTTCAGATTGTTAGTCGACGCTGCGGCGCTACAGGTGAGAGCTGGCTCATTCTTAGCGCAAGGAATTTCTTTGGCCATACAACAAAGGCATGCAGCCAGTGCTCTTGGAACCTTGCCGAACCAAATTTTTTTGTTTAATTGAGGCTACATATTTCTTTTTTTATTATTTTGCTGCAAATAATCAAGTTGTGTTCTCCACACTGGACGTGTTATTACGTTCACCGTTTGTTAGTGGTCGGAAGCTTTTCCAAAACAGGTTCTACGCTTATTAGAGCACACACAAAGAAAGTTATCTAGATTTAGCACTGTAGATGTGCCTGTCTGATTGTACAGGATTATCTGTTCCTAGACACCTAGCTCTTGTAATCCTAGGTCCAGTCTTAATCTGGTTTAACCAAGGTGAGAACAACCGCGGTTTAAAAAGTGCAATAAAATATTCTAGTTATCAATAAAAGAGCAGTTAGGTACGTACACAGTAGTACCATCACCATGGTTCACCATATCCATCTTGGGACTCTTGGATCAGGAGTGGCTGCAGGTGTTCTTATGATTACTTGTGGCTTGCCCACCCCGTTAGGGATACGAGCGTGATAATATGTATGTCTCTATATATTTGTATTAGTCGAGAGCACTGGTGGTCTAGTTGGTAGTGACCCCGCCTTCCGATCCTAAGGTCGTGGGTCCAAACCCGGGCGAAACACTTATGTGCGCTAACCCAGTACTCTCAAACGGTGAAGGTAAACATCGTGATTAAACCCGCTGCTTAGTCAGCTTCGCACGTATTGACCATGTCTTTCCTGACAAGGCCGACTAAGCTGAGAGGATGGAATAGGTGCTGGGCAAGCTTACTCCATCTTAATTCGTCCCGGGCACTACAGCGTCCCGTTTATGATGGTAAAAGTTGCCTCCTAACGCTGTATAAATCATCTACTAAAGATGGTAATCTTCTTCTTAGTCGCCACACTCTTGACAGAGTGGTCGTGGTCGTCAGCTCAGGAGTAGTGCGCCATTCGTCTCTAACGGTGGCCTTTCTGAAGCATTCGTGTAGTGGACCATTCAACGCTGCCTTGACTTGGTCCGTCCATCTCATTGGCCATCTATCTATGAGATAGATGGTAATAGGTTTTAGTTATTTGTATTAGTTGTAAGTTTATTTCTGTTGATATTTGATTTGGCCTGATTTATCCTAACACGAGCCAAGCTGCATGCGGTCGCGAGTGCCGGACGGTAGCTAGCGTGTCCCTGCTAACTCTCTCGGCAAACTGACATTATCACTCTAAACCCGTTGCTTGTTTGAACTGACAGTTTCGTACAGAACTATCAGTTTAAGGAATTATTGCTCGACGTCAAGTATTCCTAAGGAGGGTTGACGTCAGGCAGGCGGCCGGTCATAAAAAACCAAAACTGATGATCCAAGGATCATGCTGTGCCGACCCCACATAGAGTGGGATAAGGGCAGGAAGATGATGACGATGATGACGACCTCTGTGGCGTGGCGGGTGAGTGCTCGACTGAGACGCAAGAGGCGCGGGTTCGATTCCCACTACGGAAGAAATGTTTGCATGCTCTACAAATATTTCTTCCTGGTCTGGGTGTTGTAATATTATGTATTTACAAAAAAAAAGTATATAAATATTCTATCAGCCATCTGGTTCCCATAGTACAAGCTTTGCTTAGTTTGGGGCTAGATGGTGCTGTGTAAAATGTCCACAAATATTTATTTTATTGCTACTAATATTTGTGTGTCTTTCGAACAAGTGTGGTGAAAGGATTTAAAGTGCGCTCAAAGCCTCCTTTCGTGCACTTGACACCAATTCTCGCGTTGTTTTTAGGTTCTCCGACATGAGATGTTTTCACTTGTTCGAATGCGCCATACATACATACATAAATATTATCACGCCCGTATCCCTGACGGGGTGGGCAGAACCACAAGTACAGGAAAACTTGCAGCCATTTCTGATCCAAGACTCCCAAGATGGATATGGTGAACCATGGTGACAGGTGATCAGCCCATCGCCCATATTGGTCAATCAAGTTGGAGAGGATACTAGGCACTCCTTAGTCGATTATCTAGCGATATTTCTTTCATTAACCAATTCGAATATTGCAGTCCGTCCGCAATCACAACACAAGTTGGAAACCGTTTCTGAATCAAGTGAATATTTTACGGTATAATATTATAAGTCATAAATACTCTAGTAATTATTATTTTGCCTTCGGCCGGGTATTTATAACGAGCAGGCTTTTATTGTACTTGATTTAGATTATGCTCTGAACTATTCTTTTATTATCAAGCCTGGAGTACAATAGAGCAAAGAGAGTAAGTAATGAAGAAGATTGAAAGTAGCGCTTGTAGCAGAGAAGTTGAGGAGTAGGTTAGCATGGTATGAGCATATGATGAGAAGAGATAAACAAGAGTGTTAAATATAACACCCAACCCAACAGTCACATACATAGTCCTATATCCACACTAGGATTCCCTGTGTCGTGGGTATCAGAAAATACGAGTACCATGGTACCACAACACCCAGACCCGTAAGAAATTTTTACAGAACATGCAAACATTTCTTCCGCAGCGGGAATCGAACCCGCGCCTCTTGCGTCTCTGCCGAGCAATCGCCCGCCACGCCACCGAGGCCGTCAATATGAATGTAGATGAGCGCTAGACTTGGTTCTATCGAGGAAAGAGATGAAAATAATGAGAAAGTTTAAATGTAGCGCCTGTGATGGAGAAGTTGAGTATGGGCATGTCCTGATGCATGAGTATCGTGTGGCGAGAGTATTACATATGAATGTGGATGGATACAGGGGTAGGTGTAGACTGAAGAAGTGATGGATGGATTGAAAGATGACATGAGTAAGAAAAGAGGGAAAACTGAAATAATGACTGATAGGAAGGAGTAGAAGAAAAACACATGCTGGGCCGAATCCACAAAAGCAGGATAAGGGCTGGGAGATGATGACGATGATGATATAAAATACCTACATGTCATCATAATAATGGTCGTGAAATAAATAAGCAGGTAAATACAAACAAATCCTACTAATATTATAGGTAAATTAATAGGTATTTGATATCTTCTTTACTGGACTGGGAGTAAAGAAAAACATAGAATGCGTCCAGCTTCTTCTCTCCCCGAGCATGTCGAAAAAATCCACTAAGGGATAGTATCCTATCTGACGTGATGGACTACCTATATGGACGATGGGCTGATCACCTGTCACCATGGTTCACCATATTTATCTTGGGACTTTAAATCAGGAGTGGCTGCAAGTTTTGTTATGTGGCTCTGCCCAGCCCATTGTACCTACCTAAATGCGAAAGTTGTGGGGTTGTGACGATGTGATGTCGGTGTCCTAATCACGTCGTCACGGCTGAACGGATTTGAATGAAACTTGGAATATACCTACATACACCTGTAAGCTACTTGATGCAGGCGAGTGAAGCCGGATTACGAATTCTTGCAAACAAACACACAAAACTTCATAATAATGGTGTAGATAAAGAATCGGCACGTTTACGATGCAATTGCTAAGAGTCCTTTACAATCAAGGATTATGGATTACAAAGGTTAAATAAGCATAATATTAAGGATTATTTGAACAAATAGCCATTGACTACAAGTGCTTGGCTAAGGTTCCATTGTCATAGAGAATGAGACTGAACACAATATGACAATTATGACAAAGTGACTATACCGATGTGAGGATTTGTGAAAATAAAATTTGAAAGGATACAGGTATAATAACAATATTTTTTGTCTGCTTGTCTGTTTATTGTGCTAAATCCTGTCCTGTGTGTCCTTGAGATCTTCTTTTAAAGAATGAATTTGGATCGCATAATTATATTATAATTTATAAATTAAATCTAGTTATGAGTATATTATATTACATAGGTACTAAATACATACTTACCTAATTATAGATGACTAGCTCCTCCCGACTAGCTCACTTGGAACCTAAATAAAAGTGGCTTATGTGCTTTTTTAAATTATAAAAATAACTAAGCCGTTTGAACATGATTGAACTACAAACACACAAACTTTGGGATTTATAATAAAATTATCAGTAGAATTGACAATATAAACACAATATTTTCCTAAAATGGTTTCCAATTTTTAAAAGTTCAATGCGATTTATTTCTTAACATTTCAACATTGACATTGAAGTTTCCTAAGCCTTATAACCTCCCACACGTCAATTAGTACAGCCTTCGCACTCTCTGCCATCCCAAATCCTCAACTTTTATCACGAACTCGTAAGGTTCAAAGTAGTACGTCTTTAGTTCCTGACTTAGTTTACCCAGTATATCTCAGGGTAACTCTGAAACTATTTCTTGGAAAGGGTTTTAACTTTGTCTAATATTGACCATGAGGTACAGTAGCATATTGGTATATTGGATTCTGTTGCCGTCAATATTAGTTAACCAGTTTCTGACCAAATAGTAGACAAGTCGTGAGATGTAATTTTCTTATCGCTTCGGGTTTTCTCAGTTTTGTATCTCATATTTCTATGCTTATGTCAAAATCGACGAAGCAAAACGTTGCCAGATAACCTTTGACAGGTGTCAAAATCATTTTTGTCAATGCTTACTTGTTAATTCTGTGCTATTTTGTGATTATTTTCTTATATTCACTATTCTCTTTTCACTTTTTACTCACAACGCTCAATTTTTTTTTTCTTAGTACTTTATTAAGTAAAACCATTTTTAATATTTAAATAAATATATACTATATCGAATTTGGTTAGAAACTCCTGTCTTTATGCTTTTATATCGATAACTTTAAGCTTAAAAGATAAATCGGTCAAAGGTTATTATGTAATTTAAAAGTGTCCTACTTTATATTTTGTTAAGAATCACGGGATTTTTGCAAACAAACACGAAAGAACTGCTACTTCTCTCCCCGAGCATGTCGTAAAAGACGACTAAAAAGGATAGACTAAAAGGGATAGTATCCTCTCCATGATAGACCATGAGATAGATATGGGCGATGGCTGATCACCTGTCACCACTGTTCACCATAATCCATGTTTGAGCTTTGAATCAGGAGTGGCTGCAAGTTTTCTTATGATAACTTGTGGCTCTGCCCACCCCACCAGGGATACGGGCGTGATAATAATTATGTATGTGAGCATTGTATGTAGACACGAAGGTACAAATATGAATGTCAAACTTTATGCAGCTAAGCAAATAGAGATAGAAGCTTCCAAATTAATGTCAACAGAAAAAAATACGTATAAATATGACATTATGGTCACAGCTTTGTGTGTACATATAACATGCCCTTAATTTTTACTTTGGATACAGGTTTCACAATTTTCTTATCGTTAAACGGACGACGGGATCTTATAGCAATGTTGTTTTTCTATCAAAAAATGTATGGCGCTTTTTGACAGATAACAATATTGCTATGGCAACTAACGATCCGTCGCCCGTTAGTAGAATATTTCTTCTTTTTTATCTTATCTTTCCTCTGTTTTATTTATGCCTATATACCAGGAATAAATAAAACAGAATGAAATTTTTGGCTAGAAAAAAATCTTTTAGCTGAACTAGGAGTAAATTAATAACAAAATGCGTCCAGCTGCTACTCTCCCCGAGCACACAGTCACAAAAATATTAAACAAATGACAATATTCTACTAACTTTTTAATTTTTTGTGTCCAGTAATATGTATAGCAATTTTCGACAGTAAAACATTGGAACCGGGCAAAAGTAAATTCTCACATCATTTGGAATAACAAGAAGTTCTTATGCTACAATATATCCAACTCTAAACGAAGTATATCTTAAGGCAGCATACTTAGCGTGCGCTCATCATGGAGTTTGCTCTAGAAATGCTCCTAGTCACACAGCTTTCAATAGGGTTGCCACTTCAAAAAAATATTTCTCAAATTCTTATCTAAGGATTAGTTAATTTTATTTTTTACTATAATACTTAGGTTGGCAGGTCGCATGACGACGATTTAACTTCTAAAAAATAGACCAGGAGGGCAGTCGCGTAACTTTGAATATAGGTATTTGGCGGTATTTGGCTAATGCTAACGCCTAAACAAAAAATACATAAAGGAACTTATTTTGAAAATATATATAAATAAATAATAAATATTTGTGGACATTTCACACAGCGCCATCTAGCCCCAAACTAAGCAAAGCTTTTGCTATGGGAACCAGATGGCTGATAGAATACTTAAAAAGTTTTTTTTTTTTGCAAATAACCCAGACCCGGAAATAATATTTGCAGAACATGCAAACATTTCACCCGCGGCGGCAATCGAACCCGCGGCTCTTGCGTCTCAGCCGAGCACTCGCCCGCTACACCACCGAGGCCGCCAATTAAAGTAAATAAAATTAATTTACGCATTTTTGGTTTTTTGGTACAAATGCATCATAAATTAGTGTCAAATACAGAAGTGTGCGTGAGCCCTGCGCGCGCGCACGTCTGCGTAAATATTGACTCACGCAGTAAGCTCCACCGATGCATCGCCCAAACTCGCCGGAGAGTAAATATTGGCCTGTTTGTCTGTTTGACTGTTTGCCCCGGGGAATCGAAGCAATAATGCACTTCAATGATACTTTCTGGATTGGAATTCTTGTTACTGGTCAGAAATCATACTAATATTATAAAGAGGAAAGATTTTTTGTTTGTTTGTAACGAATAGGCTCCGAAACTACTGGAGCGATTTTAAAAATTCTTTCACCAATAGAAAGCTACATTATCAGGGACCAGTATAGGCTATAATATATTTTCAAAAAAATTAGGCATCCGCCGGAAAATTGCAATATTGTGACCCAAGGTAGAAAACCCAAAATAGTTTTTGGCGTGCGCTGCGAAAACTATTGATTATAGAACAAAATAATGTACTACACGCGTACGAAGTCGCGGGCAACAGCTAGTTACAAATAAAGCAATAAACGAAAAATGTATTTTTCTTGAGATTCTGCGCACTTATTACGTTTGTCTCCGATTGGTCAAAATAAGAGAACAAAAGAAAAAGGCGGGGTCAGCTAGTTAACTGCTTGCAAGCGAAACAGTTTCAAAAGTGGCAAGATAGAACTTTTGGCGATGGTACCTAGTCCTGTTAGCAGATTTTTCTGTACAATTGAACTAAGATTTTTTAGATTTTTCTGATGTTTTTCAGATATTTTTGCAAATATTTCTTAAAAACCTGTCACTTTACATACGAGTTGATTATAAAACGACATAAATAATTATGTTCCTGTCCTGTTTTATTCAATTCCATGAACACGTAAAGTTATTTAAAGTACAAAATTACATACCATACTCAACTCATACATTATTCACAGTATTCTTTCTCAATTCATAAATAGAAAGTAACAGCTTTATTTTTCAAATAAATAATTCTGTATCTCAATATCCGTCCTACATAATAGTTAGTATATGCATTGTGGTATGTTCTATCCTATGGCTAGTGATAAAGACACGGCATGGGACCATGGACCATAGTGATGTCCCTGTCAAAATATTATTCGCCATAGTTATCGATAAAAATATAAAAGTTTTTATTATGATAAAGAAATCTTTTCGTATTATTAAGACATAAATAAGTCAACTTAAGCATACATCTAAAAGCACATGCATAAGTCAATTTAACTAAGAAATAATCTCGTACTAAATAAATTGTAAATGAAAAAGCAATGAAAACCAGTCGATATAGTTACATTAACTTTACAAGAGCTATCAACCGATCATATTAACCACAACTAATAGACCACACCGAGAATCCAAAACAACATTATAACAGGTAGAGTTGAACCGTATCGATTGAATCATCGAATGCTTATCGATAAAACTGTCGATGAAACTATAATACAGTCAACGTCCAACCTTTGTTACATACATTAGAGCAAACTTAGCTGTACAGGTACATTAGAGCTGAGACATGAATATTGTTCTATCGGTAATATTTGAAGCTATCACACACCCAACGCCAATAAAATAATATCGAACACAATCGAGCACAAAATTGATACCTCCGATAACTCCGGAACAAAACATGAAGTAACATCGAATCGACTTGTTTATTACATCGATAAAATCGTGCAGCACATCACTATCGACAATCTCTAGCTTTCTCACAATAGCATGGGCGAGTAACAAAACAACGAACGAAACTGGTATATTGTTATTACAAAGTGACGAATGTGTACACGCACGATTTGCGGGCAAATTGATAGGTGTGAGGAGCCTTAAGTGCTTGCTCCTTGTGTTGATTTAAAGCTGAGAGTGACCCTTAACAGTATCAATGAACTTTTCTAAATACCTAAATCTAATCTTTACCAACTACGACTAGACTAGCTTACGTGCGCGGCTTCGCTCACGTATAGTAAGTTGTGAAATCCTATTTTACCCTTTTTTCATGGTTGCTTCCCATTAATTTTGTATTTTAGGACAAAGGCGCTTATAGACATAAACGACACCTATGTTAGTATAATATTGGAAACGGGCATATCGGTTTATGCCCGGTTCCAATATTATATTAACATACCTACTTACCTAAATAGTCAAATAAGACTTGTATGTTTATTTCAATTGATATGCTTCTTCATAAAAAAATATTGATATTTTCAACATAGCTTTTTCCGTATACGGAACCAATCACTACGTGGTTCTGACGGCTTGAATCGAATGCGCCTTAATGATAGTGATGCGGCTCCGTAATTTACTAGTGATTGAGTTATTAGTTGTACCTTTGAAGCTATACTTCAGCCAAACTGGAGATACAATTTATATAAACAAACCGCCAATACTTAACCTAAAACTTACTTTTTTATTACATGTTTATGGTACTTTTAAGTAGTACATGCCTACTCATAGTAAATTAAGGTGTAAAAACGAATGTTGCGAGGTTTATTTACCTAAAACTAAAGTGATTTAGATGACTAAGAGGCTTGTCCAGCACCTATTTCATCCTCTCAGCTTAGTCGGCCTTGTCCACAGAAAAGACATTGTCAATAAGCTTCACGATTTCTACAAGACCAAACCATCTAAACATACCTTTCTCAAACTTCATCACTACATCTTCTTTCACTCCGCATCGCTCTCTTATCACGCTATTTCTCACTCTATCTCTCAAAGTCACACCACATATACTTCGCAACGCACGCATTTCTATTGCATTCACTCTACTTTGAAGCTTCTGTAAGCTACTTTTAGCTTAGAAATGAAATTGAGCTCAGTTTTCTAAGTTCACTCACAGAAATAAAACAGCTCTCTAATTATGTTAATTCTTAAAATGATTCCTTATCAAAGTACTTCACCGTTATGATTATTTGGCATATTTAAATATTGATTTCATTTTAATGAGCTTATCTATACAATGTTTCGTCACTCCCGTCAATGATCATCATCATCTTCCTGCCCTTATCCCACTCTATGTGGGGTCGGCACAGCATGAGCCTTGGATCATGCTGTAAGAGTTTTGGCTAAGGTGTTTTATGACCGGCCGCCTGCCTGACGTCAACCCTCCTTGGGAATACTTGCTTATTGTATCTCATCATGTTGGAGGATGCTATCCCTTAGTCGACTTTTACGACATGCTCGGGAGAGAAGCAGCTGGACGCATTCTATGTTTTTTCTTTACTCCCAGTCCAGCAGAGAAGTATCACTACCATCAATGATCGACATGTAAAATATAAATGATAAGTAGTATACCTAAGTCTTTACCTATCTATAATACCTATATGTATAGGTAGGTTACTGGAGAGCACTGGTGGTCTAGTTGGTAGTGACCCCGCCTTCTGATCGTGGGTTCAAATTCGGTCGTGTACCAATGGATTTTTCTATGCGAAAAATTTATATGCGCTATACCAGTACTCTCAAACGGTAAAGGAAAACATCGTGAGGAAACCCGCGGCTTAGTCAGCTCTGCACGCATTGACCATGTTTACTTTACTGTGGACAAGGCCGACTAAGCTGAGAGGATGGAATAGATGCTGGGCAAGCCTATTCCATCTTAATTCATCCCGGGCACTACAGCGTCCCGTTTGTGAAGGTGAAAAAAAAGTTGCCTCCTGACGCTGTTAAATCATCCAGGTAATCTATTTTCAAATTTTTATCAGAAATTAAATCAAATCTATTTCTCTTATCGAATGTCACTAGAGTCCTAATAAACTTCCTGACGAGAGATAATCAAGTTAAGAGTCAGTTTTTTTCTTTATACAAATTACCTTATTATTCTGGTCCTTCGAGCCGGATTGTGGCCGTGGGTGTAAGTTCGTCGCTTTCTTATGGCCCTCTTGCATTGATTATGTTTTGGGGTTCCGTTTCTCACAAAAAATAATGTCCTTATAATGTCTTAATTTCCAGGGCTGATGCTCCAAATGAGGAAAACGCCAGCACATATCTAAATACTACTATAATTCATATGTGAAAGTTTGTATGTTTGTGCTTCAATCACCTCAATACCTCCGCTGTCCGTCCGTCTGTCAGCGGGCTGTATCTCACAAACCGTAAAGAGTCGAAATTTTAACAGCGTGTGTATTTCTATAAAAAAGAAATATAAGAAAATAAAATATACAGAAACATTTTTTTTAAGTAAAAGTCGTATTAAAAAGTACATGCACGATGATATGACATCCTTCGTAAGCGAATTAAACTCGCATTTGACCGGTTTTTTACATACGGAACCTTCAAATTACCCGTCCTACTCAGACTTGCCAGTGTTTTTTATCTCATTGTAGGGTAATCACGCATGTCTTTATCGTACTAATGATCTTAGATTAACATGTTGTGATGATGATGACAAAGCCAAATCGTCTTCGGACTGAGGACACTTTTGAAAAGTAGGTAAATGTGTAAAGATTTGTCGACCACATTTTTGTTTAACGGCGACCACTAATCGTGTCACTAGCTCTTTCGAACCAGTGTGGCGAAAGGATTTGAAGTCCACACTTTCGTCCACTTGCCATAAGTTTTAGTTTTTTTTAGTTTCTGTGAAATGCCGGTCTTCTCGTGATGTTTTGCTTCACCGTTAGTAGGTATACTTCACAGCTGGACTGGAAGTAAAATAAAAGCTTAGAATGCGTCCAGCTGCTTCTCTCCCCGAGCATGTCTTCAAAGTCGAAGGGACAGTATCCTCCAAAATGATGGACTACCTATATGGGCGATGGGCTGATCTCCTGTTACCACGGTTCACCACATCCATCTTAGGATTCTAAATCAGAAGTGGCTGCAAGTTTTCTTGTTTACTTCTGACTCTGCCCACCCCATAAGGGATATGAGCGTGCTAATATGATGATGAGGATGTTAGTGTAGCCCTCGCCCATCGCCCTCATCTGGCCAGTTCCTCTCGCAGTCATCTAGCTCGTCCATCACATTCCTGGTCTACCGCGCTGACTCTGTAATATGGGTTGTACATAGTGGCGATTTTGGCTCACAGATTCTCCAGCATGCGGCAGGCATTTAAGGCCAATTAAAATATCATTTAAATTCCTCTGAAGTCTCACTCAAGCCCTCGAGTTTGACAAGCCGGTTAGAAGTACAGACCGAAAATAAAGGATTTGGGCCACTTGGAGCCTTGAAACGAGTCTAACGAACTAAAATGCTTTTTTTCTACTCTGGCAAGACAGCATGTCGGCGAGAGATTGGCTGCATTTACAATGTTTGCTGGCTGTCTGATGACAATGGGTGAAAAGGGAAGAAGCAGATTTTGCTTTTTTCCCGATTGCAATCAAAAACATGGATTACCCCCTGGATTACTGTCTGGCGCAGTTTTACTAGTATCCTGGAGAGCAATTGCATTATTTTTCAAGTACCTATTTGATTTTTTTAGCAGATGATCGTAGTAGGTACAAAAAACACACACTCACAGTAAAAAGTTCCTAAGCTTAAAGTTTAAGAACGTGTTTTGGCAAAAAACGTTCTAACTTCTCTGCTGGACTGGAAGTAAATAAAAAGCGTAAAATGCGTTCAGCTGCTTCTCTCCCCGAGCATGTCGTAAATCGACTAAAGGGTAACATCCTTTCCAACATTATGGACCACCTATATGGGAGATGGGCTGATCACCTGTTACCATATCCATCTTAGGACTAAATCAGAAGTGGCTGCAAGTTTTCTTATGGCCCTGCCCACCCCAGTAGGGTATTATAATGTATATTCGTATGAGCTAGTGGCCAACTCTAGTGACGGAGTTTTTAGGCCGCCTAAAGGCCTCCGTCATGGCTTAACAACTTAAAAGTCGGGACCGACTGTTTATCGTGCCCTCTGAAGCACGGTAGCGCTCAGCTCGTAATGCCACTTGCGATCACCCATCCCAATCTGTGACCGCACATATCGTTGCTTAACTTTAACGATCAATTAAGAGCGCCTAAGCAAGCTACACCACGAGCGCTTCAGCCCGTATCCCAGTAGGTATACGGGCGTGATAAATGTATGTATATTTCTTGAATTATTTTCGAATATCCCGTCTCTGCTTACCTTTTCCGTCTATTTATTTAAACTACACTCAATCAGATGTTCCACCCGCGTTCACTGCAATTGAGTCCAACCAATGCAGCCCTCCTTCGGGCGATTTGGGTGTTTTTTATTGTACACAAGTTTCTCCAAGGCATGTTCTTGCCGTAATGGCTTCATTATACCGCTCGGAATCTCTGCTCGAGGCCGATGCAAAAACTGGCTCGGACTGGTCGGGAGGGGAGGGGCAGGGGGGGTTCAGCCAGGGTTATGGCAAAACTAACCGAGTAAATAGGACTGGGTTCATTACAGATGTGAGTTCACGATAGTACCTATTAAGTTGGGAGAGTTCTTCAGTGTTGGTCATATTTGGTTATGTTGGGAGAGCGTTGGTTGGGGCGTTGCAACGCGTTGGTCATGTTTGGTATTATACCGATTTTTGACGTTTTTCAAAGTTGTATTATGCCTTATTTTAACCGATTTCAATAAAAGAGCATGTTCTCAATTCGGTTGTATTTTGTTACGTTTGTTACTAGTGTCCGAATTCCGATTACACCGATTTGGAAAATTCTTTTTCCGTTTGATCCCATTTGAATTTGAAGAGAAAATACCACCCCTAAGGGTGAAAAAATAGGGGATAATTTTTTTTATGGGCTTTGCTTTTAGTTTTTAAACGTATTATTTATTTCTTATGTAGGAGTCAGTGTTAAAAAATAATTATATTTACATGCCTAATTTTAGTATTTAGTCATATTATTTATTTTGTGATAAATTAAATATACTTATCTTCTCTATTTACAATGTATTGTCTGTCGTCACTTGAGATCGTACACATACTAGAATTGGTTTATTTTGGGTGTAAATCTTTCTATGGTTTTTGTAAAGGTATTAGGAAATATCACAAGAATCACAACCCCAATAAATGCCCCAATCTTTCCCCCTAGTTCCATCCCTGTCACTAAGTATCAGCGCACACAAATTTACGTGTTTTCGGAATAATAATTCTCAATCGAGGATGCTCAGTAAATCGTTCCGTCATTATGTTTAATCGACTTTAGAAAAGGAGGTTATTAACTTGGAGCTTCCGCTGGGCTTTCGTGTTTGAAAACTGTTAAGTTATTATCTGCAGCGCCGGATGATCACTTAAGTTTAAGTAACTTTCTATGCTGTGCATAGTTTGGGGATGGATAGGAATTCTCAAAAAAAAATTTATTTCTTGTTTTTTTATTCCATTGTTCGAAACTACTTGTTGCTCATTTGTGTAATTTATCTTTGACTTAATTACCAATAAATTTATTACTGTCTGTAACCAGTTTTATAATTAATGGATAAGTATGTTCCCTGCAACTTGGGGGTCTTGAAGTGGACAGTCATAATGACAGCTTCTCAACTTAAGGTAACTTCGAATCTCTTAAATGTGTAGTATTACAAAAAACTCAAAACAACGATGGCACAATGTTACCGTCTGCATTTACGGAGTTGATCACAGTGGTAGACGGTAATATATTACTAGCTGACCCCACTTTACGCAAACAGGCGTAAATTCAATAAAGTACTTTTGTATTTTCATTGTTTTATACTTGGGGGCAATTGACACTTTACCGACTGTTACTACGTTTAACTTTCTTACGTTAGCTATGAATGATGTGTGAAGATCCCATAACTAAGGCCTTTTACCATCTATAGTAGATGATTTATAAAGATTGTCAGAAGGCAACTTTTACCTCACAAACGGGACGCTGTAGTGACCGGGACGAATTAAGGTGGAGTAGGCTTGCCCAGCACCTATTCCAAATAAATAAGAAGATCCTATAAATTACATTTTATTGTACATTTAAAGAATTTGCCTTCACATCGTACAGAACTAACGTTATGCCGTCAATAGAAATGAAACTCGATAACCGATCAATAATAATAGAGGCGTGATTAAAAGAAAGATTCACAATCAAACCTAATCAACCTATCCGTTAGAGCTGTCAGTGAAGGGATGGGACAGGTGGGAATAAAACTATTATAGATATCAACGTGTGATAGAGTCAGCTTAGTGATTTTTCGTAACAAGTATCGTGATAAATATGTCTGTGAAATTATGTGGAAAATGGAAACAGGAGGATAATTATAATATCAGCAAGGACTGTCTTTTAAAATGTATTTAAGTAACATAAAACTCTTATTTTACTGACTTACTGAATGCTACAGTTTAAACAAAAATTGATTTGTTAGTTGTTAAAAACCATACTTCTAGGTAGGTACATGAAACTTGGGAGATATGTCTTCTTATGATGTAGAGGTATATAAAGCAAGGAATTTCTGAAATTCAGCTCGTGAAGAACGCAGCGAGAAGATTGAATTAGTATAAAAGAAAAACAAAACTGATATTTTCGTTGAGCTCATTAGTAAATGTATAAAAAATTATAAATTAAACGGAACACAAGCAGTGAAGTGCTCGTGTCGTAGCTTTGCTTAGACGTTCTTGAAGTGAAGCAACGTCACGTGAGGTCACAATTTGGATGGGTGACCGCAAGTAGCATTACGAGCTGAGCGCTTCCGTGCTTCGGAGGGCACATTAAATTGTCGGTCCTGGTTTATAAGTCGTTAAGCCATGACGGAGGCCTTTAAGCGGCCTAAAAACTCCGTCACAAGTTGGCCACTAGCTCATACGAACCTACTTACCATGCAGTTAGATCTGTGTTTACTTCTTTCGTCATTGTTTTACTACATTAGTCCAACAATTCGCAATTCAAGCAATAGTGATGGGAAAGGTAAACAAAAAAACAATCGATATCGATAAACCCCCGGCCACACGTAGCGTTATCGACCGCATGCGATTATTAAGTAGTATACGTTTCAATTACATAGGTACGTGCTCTGGGTGTGCGCAAGCGCACTATATTTATTGCACCTTCACAATGGCTGAATAGAGATAAACTGTGTAAGGATTGGCTTATTCTACAGTGCGCTGTGACAAATCCTTCTAAGTATATTATGAATGTAAAAGTTTGTGAGGATGTTTGTATGTTTGTGCCTCAATCACGCCTAAACGGTTGAACGGATTTGAATGAAACTTGGAATATATTTAGGAATATATATAATATAAACGTGAGAAAATTAGCAGCCACTTCTGATTTAAAGTCCTAAGATGGATCTTTCATTCTATCATTCTGGAGAGGATACTATCCCTTAGTCGACTTTTACGACAAGCTCGGGGAAAGAAGCATGCTGGACAAGCTGGACGCATTCTATGTTTTTTCTTTACTTCCAGACCAGCAGAGAAGTAACCTATTATTTAATAATGTTATTACTTATTGAGAGCACTTGTAGTCTAGTTGGTAGTGACCCCACCTTCCGATCCTAAGGTCGTGGGTTCAAATCCGGTCGTGTACCAATGGATTTTTCTGTGTGAAAAATTTATGTGCGCTATACCATTACTCTCAAACGGTGAAGGAAAACATCGTGAGGAAACCCGCGGCTTAGTCAGCTCCGCACGTATTGACCATGTCTTTCCTGTGGACAAGGCCGACTAAGCTGAGAGGATGGAATAGGTGCCGGGCAAGCCTACTCCGTCTTAATTCGTCCTGGGCACTACAGCGTCCCGTCTATGAAGGTAAAAGTTGCCTCCTGATGCTGTATAAATCATCTACTATAGATTGTAAAAGGCCTTAGTTAGTTAATAAATAAATAATAAAAAGCCTTTTATTTCTTAAAAACCTTAGTATACATATACACACTTAAACCTAACACTTTTAATCTTACTATTTTTTATTACTAGGTCTATAAAGGTTCGATTTTGTTATAAGTTCTAACTTGTTATGTTTCTTTATTGTTCCTCAAGAATCCCTTTATAGGTGAAGGCCTCCTCCAAAGAATGCCATTGGCCTCTCTCTTGAGCCAGTTGTAGCCAGTCAGGTCCTGCAGTGTTCCTGATGTCATCCTCCCAGCGGACGTATGGTCTTCCTCTGTATCTTTTGCCTTGAGGTCCTTTCCATATTGTCACCTTTTTTGTCCATCTCTGGTCTGTCGTTCTTGCAACTTAGTTAGTTATTACTTATTAATCTTAAGAAGTCAAACAATATAACTTAGCCGGGGCGCTTGGGAGTGTACTTACAGATTAATGTTGTTTTTGTTCGCGAGAGTACAGCCGTATGTTGGTCTCATTGTTATCTTTTCGAGAAATCGCCATTTAATGTGTACATGTTCGCTAATTTTTCATTGGTAATATGATATTGTTTGCTTTTGAGACAGTGCCATTCAATTTATTTTATTACTTTATTTTTCTATATTAATAAATAATATTTAATGTAAAATGGCTTAAACATGATCTATTTATAGTATTTATAGTAGTATACCATTGTAGTATAACAACTTATATTAATTTGCCATTTATTATATTGCTTGACAAAAATCCTATAGCATTATAATCTATCAATGCCGTCATATATCAAATCCTACTATATTATAAATGTGAAAGTTTGTGAGGATGTTTGTATGCTTGTGCCTCAATCACGTAATTGAATGAAACTTGGAATAAACATAGTACGTATGCAGGAATAACATATATATGTAGGTTACTTTTTATCGGGATACCATGCAAGCGAAGCCGCGGGCGGCAGCTATCTACCAATAAAAAAACTAGTATGTTTTGTTTATTATAAACATACTTACCTAATTAATATTTTTAATTGGAAAAACAGCATAACATAATTTTGTAAAGGCGAAATCATGGTACAACTGAATTTAACGACGTTTGGAGCAAAATTAATAATTATAAAAAGTACTGAAAGCGATAAAAAAAACTTCAAAAATTGGTTAAATAAAATAAAGCAATAACATACGAAAAAGAAAAGCTCAGAATAATTGAACATACAAAAAAATACTGATTTATGAGGCAGTGCAGTTAAAATCCTCCAAAATAAGCTATTAACCCAATGAAGTAATTGCAAATGCAGGTTTTGGACGGCGAATTATCGATTTCGCGAAAAATAGCGTGCGTGGAACGGAACGTACCTAATTACAAGGCGCGGGAAAAACAAATTGCACCGAAACATACAGACGGAAACATGTCGTAATTCAATAATAATATATTTAAATATAACTAACACTGTTGCATTAAGAAAACCTAATATTTTATTATTATTCCTCCAGATGATACCCGCCGTCCTCATAATAATTATAAATATAATAATACTAAATGAAATTTGTGTATTAATGCGATCGTTTCATTAATTACGAATTATTTTTGACTATACCGTCTACACACTTTGCTTCGGCACTGAACTAACCAAAATCAAAAGTAGTAATAGTAATCAAAAGTATTCCTTAATATCGCTAGGAAAATTTAGACACGTCTTACGAACAAATACAAAATATATTTTATTTAGCAAGATAGGTCGATAAAATTGTCAGAGAAGAGTGATATAAAATAAAGCAAAGGGAGGTTTATATCCCTCCCTTTGCTTATGAATTTTTATAAGTACTCTAAAAGGTACTATAACTGACATGTACCATATTAAAACCTCTTTTACATACAGGCTTTGACATAACTGTTACAAAATTCAAAATCAGCGCGCATACCCATTCCGTATTCAGTACAACAGCATTAAGCAACAGTATGTCAACATGGGGCTTACTCTCAGCACTCGACTCGATTCTTATCCTTACTTCACTTGCTAGTAGGAGCAATATTTATTTATTATTTATTCTTTCAATGTTTTACAACACACCTCAGCCCAAATAAAAAAAAAGACGCCACGCCGCAAACAACAAAAGTGAAGCCACACAAAACTGTGCTCCTGCAAGTAAACATACACGCTCACGCACACACCTACACTAAAACCATGCTCATCGCTCTCGAGTCGTCTAGTAAACTTAAAATTTAAAAATAGAATTATGCCTTCCTGTGTAGTGAAAACTTGTAAAAACAGCAGCAAATCACATAATAAATATTACGGAATCATTTTTCACTTGTAAGTACTTCAAATAACATCGTTCCCTAATTGTTATACCATGAATTTTAGGTTACTTGGAACACATAACTTCAAAACCTTCGACACACAAATAGATAAAAAGGTGGTTTCACTTTTGTTGTTCGCTGCGCGAAGTCTTTTCTTTTTATTTGGTCTGAGCAACACACGATCAAATCAATTTGGGTCGAGAGTGTCAAATCATGAGAAATCGAGCAAAATTCACAATCGGGAAAATTCCAAGTAATGTTAAATCGCATCGAATCGAGTTTCGGGAATAGTCCCCCAGACTACATCTACTAGACATTATCGACAACGTCACGTCCCTATCGGTTATCGATTATCGCAGAATGTGTGGTCGAGTTGTCGATTATTTGCGCGAATAGTTTTACAACGCCGGGACTGATTCATGCCGGTGTGTTTAGCACGTCACTATTAACATAACTAGTGATGTCCTCGGCTTTGTCTACAATTTGATACAATTTATTGTATTTAAAATATTTATAGTTTCTTAATCTTTTTAACTCAATTTATAAGATCCGATTTCACCGTTCAAACTGAACGGCGTTTGGCTCTAAACTGAGCTGTCAAATTGTATAAAATCTGTTAGCAGTGACAGCTCATGAACTCGGTTTAGCAGCTAAACGCCGTTCAGTTTGAATGGTGAAATTAGACCTAAATATTCTTACGGACGGATGGAAGGACGGAGGCTTTGTAATAGGGTCCCGTTGGCACCCTTTGCGTACGGAACCTTTAAGTCTACTAGCTACGTTTTCTCACTACGGGCGCGATGTCCCTATGGTCAGACAAGGTAAGTCAGTATCAGGTTCTTGTTAGATCTTAATCCGTTTGTAGGTATGGTGCAAGTTAAGAGGTTTCAACTATACCATTACTATGAGAAAAGGGAGTACTGGTGGTCTAGTGGTAGCGAAGTGGTTCCGATCCTAAGGTCGGGTTCAAATCCTGGCACCAAAGGATTTTTTTCGAACGGCGAAGGAAAATATAGTGAGGAGATCGACTTGTCGTGGAACCTAATAAGTTCAAAGTGTGTCAAATGCACGAAAAGAGCCTTTAAGGCGCACCTTGAATCCTTTCACCACACTGGTATGGAAGAACTAGTGGCAAGACTAGAAGTAGCACTATCAAAAGATGAATGAAAAAAAACTTTGAGAAAACAAACATGTGACAGAAACAAAAGTTCATAACACTAAAATGTCAAAAGCACGAAAGGTCTCTTTAAAGTGCACTTTAATCTTTTCGCCACACTGATTCAGGAACTAGTGACACGACTAGTAGGTACTTAGTGGCGTCGGCAAATAAAAAAAATAACACTACAATATTGTAGTTCTGATCCAACACTAGGCAAACATTTCTCCCGCAGCGGGAATCGAACCCACGCTTGTTGCGTCTCAGCCCAACCTTCGCCACGCCACCGAGGCCGTCAATCGACTCTGAGTAAAGTTTTTCTTTGATGAAAGGGGTATTAGAAAGTTTAACCTCAGGGTGTGTAGAGGGTCTCTTGTACCCTGCCATTGCATCTCTTATAGCTTTGTGGTGGCATTTAATTAACCCTACAAGATTTATCGCGTTCACTTGCACGTGCCTCAGATGTAGGGGTGACACTTTTATAATAAGAATCTTGTAAATAAATATTTGTGGACATTTGACACAGCGCCATCTAGCCCCAAACTAAGCAAAGCTTGTACTATGAGCACTAAATGGCTGATAGAATACTTTTGTAAATACATAGGTACTTATAAACACCAAGATACGGAAGATATATTTGCAGAATATATTAACATTTCTCCCGTAGCGGGAATCGAAACCGCGCCTCTTGCGTCTCAGCCGAGCACTCGCCTGCCTCGCCACTGAGGTTGTGAAAATAAATAAAAGGCAAAATTTTGCTGTGTACTACTGTGCGTAGTGCTGGTAATAATGACTTAGAGAGAAAGGGAGAGAGTATAATCAAATTATTTCGAATTCCCTTAAAAAAGATTTAACATTCAATAATAGTCGAAGAGGCGCGACGACGCTCATTAGGGAAGGCCTACGTCCAGCACTGGAATCCGATGACTGATGATGATAATGATATCTTTTTGCATAATATGAAAATGTGTGACAACCCTAGTCAAATTTTGATATAGTGAGCCCAAACTACCCGAATCAACTGTTTCTCAAAATCGATTTCTTATTCAGGTTAATTGAAATAAAGAGATTAAAAACATTTTTTTAATTGCAGTATTTCAATAGTGACGGGCTGTATCGATATTCTTAGTTACTAACTTATCGATATGTCAGTTATAATGAATAATTGATCGTTAATTTCGAATAATAAATTTATACATCATCGTGGTTTTTATAGCCTTTGGTGATAAAATATAAATTACTATTAATGTTTGATCGATTTCGTACTTTATCGTAACTGCTAATACCGTAATATAAGTAAAATTTTACTAGCAAATCTCTCAACATTACTGCTTTGCAAATATAAACAAATTATTAACTCAATGAGCAAAAAAAAAAGAAAGAATTAAAATTGAACTTTACTTTTATTTTATTTGTCTTTTCTCAAGGCAACAATTTTCGGGTTCATTGATTAATCACATAAAATTACACGCGTCCTAGCCAACGCCGTAAAAAACAACAAATTGGAACTGTCAAAATCACCCACTCATAAGGCGAAACGGCTTTATAAAGGCGCTTCCACACAGTCGGTAATTAAAGAGGCCGGATGATAAATAACCGACAGGCCGTGTTTTTACCGCAGATGTCATTATCTCGGCCGACTCTATCGAACGTCAGTTGATTACGACAAACGCGGAGATGTTAATACCACTTTAGAAAGGTCAAGGTTTTTTTATTGAGTGCATTTTTTTTTCTTTTGCGATTACCAACTGCATTTCAAGTAATTGGATGGTAATTGAAGTGATACATTATCAATTAAATAAAGTTTTTAATTGATTGAGCTTTGAAATGTGATGTATCCCTGTCTAGCATACATAATAACGCGAGCACGGCGCCATCAGCGGCTTTTGCCGGCACGATTTTTTTAAAGTTTCTGTGTTAATAACTTTTTTTTTAATTCTAAACTTTTATTCGGGCCATTGATAAAGTGAATGAATGAAAATAAGATTCTAACTGAAACTAAAGATTTAAACTACGAAATCTTATAGAAAAAATACATAACATAACATGCTTGTTTCCCATAGGGATAGACATTGACCACGGATGTCCAAAAAACGTAAAATTCGTTTCAAAAAGTTGTATTATCATCTCTCAGTATATCCGGCTTCTGCGACAGCGTAGCGCATGAATAATCGAAAGGTCCCAGTTGATGAGGGCGCGTGAGAGACTTTTTGTCGTGACCACGGCGTGCGTGTACTCCAGACCCACGATCTTAGAGATGGATCTCATCGATGTCGATGATTGACACATTTCAGATGACAGTTTTAGGATTTGTCAAACTCGCTTGAATCTGTGAAGGATAATTTTAAAACGTATGTAGGTGGTAAGGTGTTACGATTCTTATGAATATAACTTAGTTTATGTGGGATAAGAAGGTCTGAGTTGAAATAGTACAGTCTATCGAACAATTCGAAACAGCCACTGAAACGGGAAAAAGTTAGATACTATACAAAAATGAGCTTATATTGATTATATAAATCACTTATGAATTAGCTTTTTTAAGGAAACAATTCCAATTTCGGCAAAAAAATCGATATCGATAGATTAGATTATCGAATTGTCCCCGCCCTACCGCATTCCTCAAGGACCATCAGGGAAAAAATGTGAAGAAACAAATAATTATAATTGAGCGTAAAAATTACTTAAATAATATGTTCAGCGGTCGGCCTCGTTAAGTTAATAAACAACTTAACTGCTAAGTTAAGTTTAGACAGAACTGACGCGAAAACAAATTCTTTCAAACTATCGTCATATTATGCCACATCTAGAATATGTTGTTCACACACTATAATAAACTTTTCCACTTTTTTATATAATTCTGGTTACACCTCAATTTTAATTTCAAAAGTTTCAATAAGGAACATAATCCAAATAACCAGACATCAAATAATGTATCTATTCATCATTTTCCTTTTTTACCAGACGACAAATTATTTTTTAAAAATAATTTTCCTAAGACATCTTTTGACGGCCTCGGTGGCGTGGCGGGCGATTGCTCGGCAGAGACGTAAGAAGCGCGGGTTCGATTCCCGCTGCGGAAGAAATGTTTGCATGTTCTGCAAATATTTCTTCCGGGTCTGGGTGTTGTGGTACCATGGTACTTGTAGTTTTTGATACCCACGACACAGGGTATCCTAGTGTGGGGATTAGGACTATTTATGAAAAAATGTATGTGCGCTATACCAGTACTCTCAAACGGTGAAGGAAAACATCGTGAGGAAACCCGCGGCTTAGTCAGCTCCGCACGTATTGACCATTGTCTTTCCTGTGGACAAGGACGACTAAGCTGAGAGGATGGAATAGGTGCTGGGCAAGCATACTTCATCTTAATTCATCCCGGGCACTACAGCGTCCCGTTTGTGAAGGTAAAAGTTGCCTCCTGACGCTGTATAAATCATCTACTATAGATGGCAAAAGGCCTTAGTAGGTAGTAGCATAGGTACAACCTACGACACTTTTTTGATACTAAAGTGTAAAAAATCCAATATTGCAGCGTTACGGACCCATTTTAGTGGTGCACTAAGAAATAAATTCCTGAAATTCAACTACTAGAGGACGATGCGGGTAGATGAAGTTTTTGTAAAATGCTCAACACGAACAAAGTCACGAAGCCATCCATTGTATAATGTAAGATCATGTCTTTAAAAGGCTTGTAAAGGTTACAGCAGATGAGTTTCTTAATGACACAACTACTTATAAAAGACGTATGTGACACTGACAAGTGATACATAAACCACTTAAGCCAAGATGCAATAAAAGATTACGAGCGTTGCTGTAAAAAAACATTATTTACAATCAAAAAATGCATTAAAATACACCTTTTGAAGCTAAATTACGGCAATTTGTATTAAAAACACTGAATATGGCGACGATTTTGTTTTCTTGATTAAGACAGCAGCTGTTTGCAATCAGTGCTTGATGAGGAACTATCTTACTAAGTAACATGAAGCGCGCGTGGCGTAGCTTGCTTAGACGTTCTTGATTGATCGTTGAAATTAAGCAACGTTGTGCGCGGTCACCATTTGGATAGGTAACCGCATGTGGCATTACGAACTAAAACTGTCGATAAATTATACTTTTTATACAGATAACACGAACAAAGCCACCGGTGGAAGCTAGTATTAAATAATATATTTTAAGAGAGTATTTGTTTTGTGAAATTGAAATATGCAATCAATTAAAATGTCATTATGTTTGTTTGCAGATGTAAAAGTTCAGAAGCGAAGTGATATTGTGGTAAGTGTATATTTTAAGACTAATTTATTTTTAATAATCGCTGAAATTAATATGCTTTTTGTAAGTCATATTTTATAGGTAGATAATTATATTTATTTCTGTTTACATTTCTACCAAGGTCGTAAAAAGTATAAATGAATAATCGTGGTCTAACAATAACAAAGTACGTATCCTTGAATAGCCTTGATAGTGTCACAGGATAAAACATCATCATCTTCCTGCCCTTATCCCACTCTATTGTGGGGTCGGCACAGCATGATCCTTGGATCCTTGGATCATGCTGTAAGAGTTTTGGCTAAGGTGTTTTATAACCGGCCGCCTGCCTGACGTCAACCCTCCTTGGGAATACTTGCTTATTGTATCTCATCATGTTGGAGGATACTATCCCTTAGTCGACTTTTACGACATGCTCGGGGAGAGAAGCAGCTGGACGTATTCTATGTTTTTTCTTTACTCCCAGTCCAGCAGAGAAGTTCTTGTTTTATATAGACACATGTTTTATTGTCACAGGATAAAACATGTGTCAGTAATGCCTAATGACAGTTCTTGTCCTTCATCTAGTTGATTACAGCCGTCTACTTTATTAATGATCATTGCTTGACCAATCAACACTTTTTGTAGAAAGAAATCTAAGAACACCTTGTTGATTCACTTGGTCGGGGGTGTGGTATACCTCATTATAACATAAAGGTCCTTTACCATCTATAGTAGATGATTTATACAGCGTCAGGAGGCAAGTTTTACCTTCACAAACGGGACGCTGTAGTGCCCGGGACGAATTAATTATTATTATTATTAACTCATTTATTTCAGATTACAGATTTTCAGATTTCAAACATTGATATTGATTTGATATTTAGAAATACCTCACTCTAGTCAAACACGACTTATGATCATATCGATATCAAAAGTCAAGCTGGTATAACTCAGCTTCGTAAGAAAAATATTCTATGAATTTAAAAATATCCCAGAACTCAATAATCCTTTAAAATATGTATTTACAATTCAACTTACCGAAAAGGTATCGTTTGAGCTGCAATAAATTGAGCGTCGCACCGTTTTATCTCAATTCCTAGAAGTGATCGTAGGACGCGCATACCAACCCGATCTACCTGATACAGCTCAGACGCTGAATAATATGTGTTTCTTGCTCATTTGAAAGAAAGGCTACTTGGGTAGGTATAAGAATGAATGAACGAATAAAAAAACATTACGACCACCTCGGTGGCGTGGCGGGCGAGTGCTTGGCTGAAACGCAAGAGGCGCGGGTTTGATTCCCGCTACGGGAGAAATGTTTGTTCTGAAAATATTTCTTCCGGATCTGGTATTATGTATAATAAGTACCTATATGGGCTAGATGGCGCTGTGTGAAATATCCACAAATATTTATTTATTATGATGGACATAACAAAAGTTATAAAAATAATACCCAACCTTACTAAAACACACAGAAAAATTTTTTTTATTCAAACTCGTACATTATTCAGTCTTCATTCTTTCTATCGCAAAATGGTGTGAACAAACACTATATCGTCACAAAATCTATTAAAACTCAACCATAATAAAAGGAAACGGCTACCAAAAGTGCATACTAATGCAAACAAATACGTCTACATCCGTTGCAACTCGAAGATTCTATTGATCCTTATTACCAAGTAATAAAGTCGAGAATTGCGATGGACTATATATTTGTTTAGTGGCAATGACCACAGAATTTCCACGTGGTGTTATGAAAGATGAGATGTTGAATTTGAACGTGAATCAACATCAGCCAGTTGGATCATCTTATTGTTGTTTTTAATTTTGAATATTAGATTCAATAAACTGAACGATCACTGCTTAAAATCTTCTTATATTATAAGAATCTTTGTCCTGACTGACTGACTGACTGACTGACAGACAACGCACAGCCTAAACCGCTGGACGTAGAGACTTGAAATTTTCAGTGTAGGTAAACCTTGGTACGTAGGGGTGTACTAAGAAGGGATTTTTCAAAATTCAACCTCTAAAGGGGTGAAAAGGGATGAAAACTTGGAATCAATTTTTGGTCTAAAACTGCACATAACCTATATCAAATTAAAGAGCCGATTTTTCTCATTTAGTTGATATCATAATTACCTGTAAATTCTTTATTTTTGGCATGTTTTTCATGAAAAATATAATACTTTTATTTTGACATATGACAGCGATGATACCACAGATTAGTAATAGATGATACAAAACATATGGAAAAGGAACTGTCAATGTCAAATTACACTTAATTCATTAGCGTCTAAAAAAAATTTGTTGCTATAATATTTTGGACTGTTAACACTGCAGGTGGGTTACTATGTGGTCTTAGAGCAGGGCAGTAGTTGAACTGCTCGACTTTTTTGTGCTTAGTAGGTACCTACGTGTGCTGGAATGGGACATAGGGTAGGTACTTTTTATCTGGGTACCGCGTGAGCGAAGCCGCGGGCGGCTGCTAGTGTAATAATATTTCTTCTTAGACTTTAATTACAAAAATATTAATAATTATTACTATTTTTCTTTAAAAAACTGCTTTCTAATAACTGTTTATACAATGCAAAAAAATATAATGACAATAAACTTAAACCGCAAAAAACACTTTTCACAGTTACACCACTTTTTACAATTGCAGTTTGTAAGCAACACGGTATTTTACAAGTTAAAAAGAAAATAATCAATAAAAGCTAATTTGAACGCCGATGAAGGGCCGGCGCGTGACTTACTCACTGCACTTTACAATGTAAGTAACTTAAAAATAACTTGAGCATAATTTCAGCTCGCATTGTTATTGACTGTGAAAACATTGTATTTTTGAGGTGTGTAAGTATAAACGAAAGTTCAATGACTCATAAGTATTAATAATAGAACAATCTTTATTAACAGAAATAAACTTACAACTAATACAAATATAATTACAAAATATAAAAGAAACAGTCGGGCTATCTAAAGGTCGTTGCAAACGGTCTATAGATAGCTCACCTGATCCAGCTCATCAGACGGTGGACTCGTGCCCAAGACGCTGGCCGCATTGCCACGCTGAACGGCAATACTGATCCGTTGAGCCAAATAAGTTATTAATAATTAGTTGTAACTTTCTTTCTGTAATTAAATTGTAATTTAAAGTTATTTTTATACTCTATCTGTTTATTCGTGTGCTAAACAAAACTTTGAGATGGGCTTTAAATCTTTTCACTGTAGTGGTTAAAAATTCTATTGACACGATTATTACAAGAAGTAGTAGTATGCGTGTGTTAATATAATTTATTATAGTATTGAAAATAAATAAATAAAGTGCGAGTCGAATTTACACACGAAGGGTTCCGTACCATATACATTCTAAATGTTTCTTGTATGGGGCCCAATTTTATTTTGATTATTTGTTGTTATAGTGGCAACAGAAATACACTCTGTTATACACAATTTCAACTCTTTACCTATTACGGTTCATAAGATACAGCCCGCTGACAGACGGAAGGACGGACGGACAGCGAAGGCTTAGTAATAGGGTCCCGTTGGCACCCTTCAGGTACGGAACTCTAAAAACGAGCTCATAGATCGAAATAACCACGACTTTGCCTAAGCCAATTGTGGTGAGATTTTCACGGTCAGTTTCACCAACATAAAAAAACGAGGTAACTTCTAACCGCAGACTAAACTGGCGCACGAGTGCGCATTTATACGCCGTGGTTTTGTAAATTCTGATGTTTTTATCACTTAAAATTACGGTATTAAAATAAAATAATAAAAATAAATATTTGTGGACATTTCACACAGCGCCATCTAGCCCCAAACTAAGCAAAGCTTGTATTATGGGAACCAGATGACTGATAGAATACTTAATATACTTTTTTTGTAAATACATACTTATAATACATAATACTACGGGAAGAAATATTTGCAGAACATACAAACATTTCTCCCGTAGCGGGACTCGAACCCGCGCCTCTTGCGTCTCAGCAGAACACTCGCCCGCCACGCCTGGAAGGGAATGGAAAAGAGGAAGGGTGGCCTTTGCACAGTAGATCCAGCAGGCTTGTTAGATTCTGACATGTTTCTGAAGACCTGATTTAAATTTTAAATAATTTGTATAGTCTCTCTCTTATAAACTAGCTGTTGCCCGCGATTTGGTCAGCTTCTTTAATGTAACTTATTTCCTCTCATGCAGTCTCTTTAATTTTTTTAGTGTAGTTTATTTCCTTACTCATGCAGTCTCTCTAACTTTTTTAGTGTAGCTTATTTCCTCCTTCATGCAGTCTCTCTTATTTTTATATTGAATCTGTTCAACGCTTTACGTGTACTACTAGAAATACTATGAATTTGAAGTGTCAAAAACTCATGTCGTGCAAGTTCCAATTTTCGTCTAGATGTTAAGATGTTAAAGATAACAGAGAAGTTGGGCTTCAAGGATTAGACGATTAAGTTTGTTTAGCGCTGATCATAGTGATTGCAGTATCGAGATGTTCGATTCAACTGATTGATATGCAAGCGATGTGTTATATCGATTTATGAGACTTGCCAAACTACGGAGTTTTGAATATGCAATCGATTCGAATTCCACGTCTGATCGTTAAACTAAGTTATGAATGACAGGCCGAATAAAACTTAGGAAGACGTTTATTCGAGCTAAAAAGAACTTAATTTATGAAAACAGTTGTATATTAAGTATGCTTAATTATCAATGACATCACACTTATAATATACTTAGTCAGTATTTTCTCTTAAAAAATGTTTTAAGTAGACTAATATTTTATTTATATATTTATCACGCGACAACTACTTCTTCGCTGGACTGGGAGTAAAGAAAAAGCATAGAATGCGTCCAGCTGCTTCTCTTCCCGAGCATGTCGTAAAAGTCGACTAAGGGATAGTATCATATCCAACATGATGAGATACAATAAGCAAGTATTCCCAAGGAGGATTGACGTCAGGCAGGCGGCCGGTCATGAAACACCTTAGCCAAAACTCTTATACCATACCAAACCCACATAGAGTGGGATAAGGGCGGGAAGATGATGATGATGATGATGAGTTTTATTTAAAATGTATGCAACTCATGAAATTACAAGGACGTTCTCAGACGAAATTCTAGGACAGAAATGCATAAATAACGTCACGAGACTCGACTTCCAAATAACTAATTCCTATTCAGCACTCAACCATCGAGGACTAGGCTAGGCTTTATTTTATTGCGCTTCCTTAAGAACAGACTAGATTCGACGGGTTTGTACATTACTTCCTTCAAGAAAGAATATGTTTTATAACACGTAAAAATAAAAAAAAATTGTCACTGAAAAAATAATGTCGCCCGTAACTATACCTTTTTCAATTATCTACTTGTGACACTAAAAGATAGAGGATATTGTTTTTTTTTTAATTTAACAGTTGTTCTGTGTTAAAATTATATATTATTTGGAAAATAATATATTTTCTAATTTGTTGTAGAAAAAAAACTATTTGTCACATCGTGAGGAAATCTGCGGCTTAGTCAGCTCCGCATGTATTGACTATGCCTTTCCTGTGGACAAAGCCGACTAAGCTGATAGGATGGAATAGGTGCTGGGCAAGCCTACTCCATCTTAATTCATCCCGGGCACTACAGCGTCTCGTTAGCTTCGTCGACTATAGATGGTAAAATACCTTTTATATATTTGTCGCATTCTGAGAAAATTGATTATAATTTTATTCAGGACATTATAAGTAAAGAATATCTTAAGTAAACAAAATAAGAAAAATGATAACTGTTTTTATTTTTTTACTAAGATATTTTCCCAACTATTTATATACATGGTATCATTGGATCTCTATATAACAAGAACATACAAATATATCGAACATACAAATACTTCAGCACTCGAATATATTGGTCCGAGAACGCACTTCGCTTTGGCAATCCTCCATTTTTACATTCATTTATTAGCTTTGAGATGTCAATCTTCGCCTCACAAAATTGTTGTTACAATATATTGGTTACAGGTATTTTGTTTTTATAGAAATAGATTTGTTTTTCATTGCGTCATCGATTTGAAACAGCGGTTTTTGAGAATCGCTTACACACTTTGTTTGTAGGCGAATTAATTTGTCTATCCGTAGTGAAGTTTTCTTGCAGATAAATATTTTTAGGGTTCCGTATCCGAAGGGTACTAACGGGACCCTATTACCAAGCCTCCATTGTACGTCCGTCTGTCAGCAGGCTGTATATCATGAATCGTAATAGATGGAGTTGAAATTTGCACATAGTATGTATTTCTATTGCCGCTTTAACAACAAATAATAAAAATTTAATAACAAAAAAATAAATGGGAACCTATACAAAAAACATTTATTTGAATAGTACATAGAATAAAAGTTTTATTACAAAGCACATGTACGATGATACGGAACCCTTCGTTTGCGAATTCGACTGGCTCTTGACCGGTTTTTATTTTTATTATGAGTAGGCATGATAAGTTATGTTTTATAAAATATATATTAATAGGTAAGAAATAAAGATCTTAAGAATAACTCGTTATTTGCAAACAAACTTCATCTTCCAGCTGCATCCTCTAGGAGTTTAATTTCGGGAATTCCTTTCATAGTGCACCACTACACCATAAGAAGAATATGCCCTCCAAGTTTCATAATTTCAGGACTTACATAATGGTTTAGGCTGTGCGTTGATCATCAGTCAGTCAGTAACGTACGAGTTTTTATATTTAGATAATAATAAAGTTATATTAATAATTATGTGAATGTTAGCTACCGATGTCAAAACTACTAAACGATTCAACGGTTGTCCATTACAATGTATTTTATAGCTCCCAAAAATCCATAAAAATAACTCGTAAAAATTTAGATCTGTGTTCTATAAATTCTGAAATTGACCGATCGACGCAATAAAAATATGTTAATAAGTTTCACCTAAAACTATTGGTGTAATTCAATTTTTATATTTAACTTCCTTTGGCCGTGGTTTGAATACTATGGCTAATCGCAAACCAAACCCCACCAAAACTGTACTCAACTTTCAACCCTAACGTAACATCAATACAGCTTATTTTTCTTTAAAGCACGTTATAGATAAGTTTATGAAACAGAGGCGTCAAGTCATTAACAAGTCGACGCCGAAAAAGCAATAAAAACTTTTAAACATAAATAAGGTTATACGCCGTGTGTACAATAGGGTCGAATTGTCCTATTTATAATGCCAGGGATACACTCGCAGGTACGCTGCCAGACTTTAGTAGTCGGCGAAACTTGTGATAGATTCGCTAGTGCCAACTCGCTTAAGACAGGAATGGGAAACTTTTGGTTCGCAAAGCGGCCCGCACTATGAGGCCCAACAATCAATTCTAAATAACTAATCTAATCATAGACAGACATTTATTAACCGTTTATGACACAATACATAAAACAAAAATAAGAAAACCGTTCATAAGAGTCGATCTGCAACTCGTACCACATGAACTCGGCCCGCGTGGGCCGAGTTATAGACGCACAAAATTTTATTATTTTCGATCACTAACTCGTACCACGTCCTAATCTCATTAAGATTTAGTACTGTTAACGACAAAAAAGGTTCACGGAATTTTCAAGCAATAAAAGCATATCATTCGTATAAATTTAACATACTAGCAGCCCGCCCCGGCTTCGCATGGGTATTTAACAAAAATTTCAATATATTTTTTGAAAATATAATATAGCCCATGTCACCCGGGGATAGTGTAGGTTCCCAACGGTAAAATAATTTTAGTTTCGGACCCTATTCAATGCAAACAAGCAAACAATATTTTTTTTCCTCTTTATAATATTAGTTTTGAAAATATCATCATCATCATCATCATCAGCTCATCATTGATTTATTCATTCATTGCCTTTGGTAAAACCCTACTCAGTTTTAAACTGATAACAAAATCTACAAGCAGCGACGGCTCTTTAAAAATTTGAACTGGGTTTTTATTTTGAATCATTACAAAGCACTTTTCATGCTGACGTTACTTCACTTAAACTGATATAAAAACTCCATACAAAAAAAAAGTGGTACGAGTTAGTGATCGAAAATAATAAAATTTTTTGCGTCTATAACTCGGCCCACGCGGGCCGAGATCACGTGGTACGAGTTGCAGATCGACTCGTTCATAAATGTAGCTTGTATGGATCCCCTTTTGTTTTTCTATCATATTTTATTATGTGATGTTAAAGCGGCAAAAGAAATACACACTGAAAATTTCAACTCGGTTCTAAAACACAGTCTGCTGACAGACTATTATTATTATTATTATTATTATTTCTTAATTATAACAATTCTTCCTAAAAAGTAGGTACTTATTTTTGTAGCGATAAAATTATATAGCTAATGCAGCAGAATTTATAAAACAAAAAAAAATATAGTCTTAACTAGGTACTCGTCCTTGTTGAAATCTTGAATACAATTTTATGATTGCATAAAATTCGGCTTGTGAATAAAAAAAAACTTGAAGATAAGTTTACTGGTTGATAACCCGAGGGCCGGCGGTTGATCCTTTCATGAGACTTTGCATTCCTGACACATACACGGCTACATCCATAAATTACAATGAGGTGCCACACCGTTCCCTACGTGCGTCCGGATAGCTAAAGGCAGTGCCTCATCTAGCCGTCTAGCTATAGGTCTACCAGGATCTGATTTAAAAAAGGGAAAAAAAATTGACGCTAGCAATTCTTCTTTGACATTTTCACCTTTTTTTTTGCCATCAGATCCTGGTAGACCTATTCTACAGAACATGATTGTAAAGGTGTGTTTACGCGAGGCAGCCCTCGAACATCGGCTAGCACGGCGGTCGCACGCCTTGGATCGCCGCGAGGCAGCTTGACCATTGCTGCTCTCGAACGTGCCGTGAGGCAAACCGACTAAGATCGGTATAAATAAATAAATAAATAAATAAATAAATAAATAAATAAATAAATAAATAAATAAATAAATAAATAAATAAATAAATAAATAAATAAATAAATAAATAAATAAATAAATAAATAAATAAATAAATAAATAAATAAATAAATAAATAAATAAATAAATAAATAAATAAATAAATAAATAAATAAATAAATAAATAAATAAATAAATAAATAAATAAATAAATAAATAAATAAATAAATAAATAAATAAATAAATAAATAAATAAATAAATAAATAAATAAATAAATAAATAAATAAATAAATAAATAAATAAATAAATAAATAAATAAATAAATAAATAAATAAATAAATAAATAAATAAATAAATAAATAAATAAATAAATAAATAAATAAATAAATAAATAAATAAATAAATAAATAAATAAATAAATAAATAAATATTTGCGGATTTTCACACAGCACCATCTAGTCCCAAACTAAGCAAAGCTTGTACTATGGGCACCAGATGGCTGATAGGATACTTTATATACTTTTTTTTGTAAATACAATACAAAACCCAGACCCGAAAGAAATATTTTCAAAACATACAAACATATTTTCTCCCGTAGCGGGAATCGAACCCACGCCTCTTGCGTCTCAGCCGAGCACCCGCCTCGCCACCGAGGTCGTCCGTATTATGTCAAGTGCGCGAAAGGAGACTTTGAGGTGCACCTTAAAATCCTTTCACCACACTGGTGCGAAATAACTGGTGACACGATTAGTAATACTCTTAGTACAATATCATCGGTGCATTCCACGTTTCGGGTGGGAAGTCGTTTCCATCAATAAAAACATAACTTAACACGACTAGATAGAAGATCTCCACATGTCTTCGAACTTACCTACTCTATTTACCTACTTAATTTTAGGTTTTACAATGTGCCGGATGCCTCAAGATGCTTTTCTTTATCTTATAAAAGTATTGGTAGGTAGCGCAAATGCATTTTTGGAGCAGAAATATCCTCAACAAATTGGTTCGGATCCGAACCCACATAGCGTCAATGCCAGGTCATTACTTCTAGACCACAAGTGCATTCAGAGAACTAGTTAAAGACTAAGGTAACTTCTAACATTCACTTGACGTTTAACAATGCCCATTTCTAAAAGAAGCCATTAAAACATTTCAGTTTTAAAGTGTTAATGAGAACAAAATAAGGAGCAAAGTCACTCCTAAAGGTTAATTAAAACAATTGTACTTTTTTACTTAGAAACTACAACAAAACAAAGAAAGTAGTGCAATTATTGACGGACAATTTGTTAGTTACACTTAAAAGTAGATTCAGCAATGACGTCACTGTGCTGACACAAATTTTTAATAACAAAATGTTCCCAAGCTCATCTTATATGGCGCTTTACCATAACGCCAGAGAGCCATGGAGTGAAAACGATCATCTCCGATTAAACGATGGGATTCCGGTCGTCCGTTTGTATGGGATCCAATGAGAAGAATCCTAGATCTCTTTTTTCTCCTTATCAAGGGACATAACATTTCGTTTATACACATTTCTTATCGTGATATCGTGTTCTTTTTTATACGCATAATGTATATTCCAAGTTTCATTCAAATCCGTTCAGCTGTTTAGGCGTGAAAGAGTAACAAACATCCATACATCCATACTTACAAACTTTCGCGTTTATAATATTATTAGGATTTTTGTAATATACTCGATGTCCACTCTACAAACTTATTAGTCATAATTATGTTTATTATATTTTATCCAGCCATGGGATTTGGCAGGTTTATTAGATTGGATTTGGTAGAAAGTATTTGGGCTTTAAAAAATATTTTATTTATTCTATGCATCTTTTCTATTTTATATAGTCATGTCACTAGTTCTTTCCAACCAGTGTGGTGAAAGAATTTAAAGTGCACCTCAAAGGCACCTTTCGTGCACTTGACACAAGTTTACCCGTTCACAAAACGCATCATTAGATATGTATGACATTCCAAAGCTTGCTTTAGTGAAGCGATTGCATGCAATGGTATGTAGCTCGACCATAATGATTTACAAAACTATGTACTAATTAATTTAAATGTACTTTTAATTAGACTTTGAAACAAATTATTCGCTTTTTGAGTGAATTATAGTTTAAATAATACTAGAAGAATGCCCCGCGACTTTGTTCACTTTGAGTCTTTTTTCATATAAACTTTATCTTAGCACTGCGTCCTTCAGAAGTTGAATTTCGGGAATTTCCTTCTTAGTGCTCACCTGCATCATCCCTGAGTAACACATAGGATACTTTTTATCATGTTAAGCACAACACAAACCACAACAGATGCTAGTATTCATAAAGGATAAGGTACTATATATGTAAGTTTGTGTATTTGTTTGTAGAGGATTATCTCAGAAACTACTGAACCGATTCTGAAAATTCTTTCACTGTCAGAAAGCCACACTATCTCTTAATGATAAAGGTTATATTCTATTTCAACGCGAGTAAAACCACGCGGGTACAACTAGTATTAATAAAGTGTCACGTTCAACCATTTTATCTAGTTAATTAATGACTTATTTAGATGTAGACAAGAAAATTCTCTAATTACAGCGATGGCGTTATAATAGGAATGATGGTTGACAAGTTTTTCGTACAATTTTGATGTTTTAATACTGTAGTGTAAAGGTTTCCTTGTAATTCCAACAAATAGATACATTTTCATTTAATACTATTTTTGTGTGGCCTTAGCCATAATTTTACAGTTCCAAAGCTTATTAAAACTTAATATAACTGCCATGAAATAGTTCTGAGAGTTACTAAAACTACCTAGGTAGGTACCATAGAATCCAGATTATGAATATATCGTCGTATCCTACGAATAAGGGCACAATTGCAAAACACCAACTTTACAGGAGGCGGTTTTTTCTTATTATTTCGATGAGTTTTAAACTTTTTAATGAAATTATTTTTTTATTTGTTTTCATAACGTTCTATTTACCATTCTGAGTATTTTTTTTAAATATAATACTACGTTTTCCCTCACTTTTGTCGCTTAGGACCTTGTTCCGTGTATTATTTTCTTGTTCGCTTGGTTCTAAGCGCCTTTAGTAACCTTTTTCCACGGAGTTTTTGTTTATCGACGCTAACTTAAACGCCTTGATGGCCTTGTTCGCCCGGAGTTGGCGGGGTGCTGATAGATAGATAGATAGAAAATTCTTTATTGCACAAGATAAACATGTACACAGGCAAACTTAATGCTAATTAGCATTTTCTTCCAGCTAACCTTTGTGTAGTTTGGAAAAAAAACGGAGTTAGTGCTTTGTAGATAAGTTACAAGAAAAATCATTATTATACATAAATAAATACAAATAATATCTACCTAATTATAAAACATTATACAAAAAACCTACAGGTGCTCAATTTTGATGACTGTTCTGCAGAGCAAGATAATGGTGATCTACTTTAGACTTGAAGATTCCCGTGGATGAGGCTTGGCGTATTTGCATTGGAATAGAGTTCCACATACGAACCGCATTAACAGTGAAGAGTGTAGAAATTTGTGTTATGCTGTGGTGTCATGAGTAGAAGGTGATGAGAGGAGCGTGAAGGACGATTTGATGACTGTTAAATATTTTTTATGGTTTTTCAAGATTATCGTCATGTTCAAAATTATAAATTTTAGCAGCGGTCATGGGCTTGCAACCTGTCACATATGGAATACTTCTGCAAAATGTGGGCATGTGCCAAATGTTATGTTTGTACGTGCTTCTGACTACTGCCTTAGATAATTATATTCTCCGAGTATCCTACTAGATACTTAAGAAGAATGCGTTTAAGGAATGGAAAAATGTTGAAACTATGGAAATGAAAGAAATCAAGAGGAAGATGTATGTTGAGTGTAAGAAAAATGCTAAAAGAGCTGTCGCTGTAGCAAGGGCCAAAAAACTGTACAAGGAAAAACTGTACCAGTCTCTGGAAAGCCCTGACGGACAGAAAGACCTCTACAAACTAGCGAAAGCGAGAAAAAAGAGTTCAAGGGACATTCAAAGTCAAAGTCAATGTTAAAACTTTTTATTCTTTAAAATCACTGAGATCACTTGGACATTATATATATTAAATGCATAAAAGAAAGGTTTTGACGAATGATGAGAAACTAAAAACAGGTTGGAAGGGATATTTTGAAAAGCTGATGAATGAGGAGAATGATTGGAATGGTGTTTTACCTAGAACACCAGCAAACATGGCTGTGGTGAAACAGATAAGTGTAGATGAGGTTAAAATAGCGGTGCAAGGTATGAGGAATGGGAAAGCTGTAGGGCCAGACCACATACCAGCTGAAGTATGGAAGTTTTTGAAAGTGGATGCTTGGTGGTGGCTAGCTTTATTCTTTAACAGGCGATCCCGGAAGAATAGTGCAACAGTTCTCTTGTGCCAATTTTCAAAAACAAGGGTGATGTACAGAACTGTGTTTATGTCACACAGTATGAAAGTTTGGGAGAGGATAATAGCGAGACGAATGAGAGAAGAGAGTGAGGTATCACAGAGCCAATTCGGGTTTATGCCTGGAGGCGGAACAATGGACGCCATATTTGCTCTTCGCCAACTTAGTGAGAAATATAGATGTGCACATAAAAACTTGCATATGATGTTCATTTACCTAGAAAAGTCATACGACAGGATGCCTCGTGAGTTTCTGTGGTGGGCTATGAAAGAGAAGGGAGTGCCTGAGAAGTACGTGCAACTTGTACGTGCTATGTATGATAGAGCAAACATACGTGTCCGGTCCAAAGCTGAAGTTACCGATAAGTTCAATGTGGCTGTAGGCTTTCACCAGGGATCGGCTTTAAGCCCTTATTAGCCTCCTGGTGATAGATGCGTTGTCGTCAGACATACAGGAGGAAGCACCCTGGTGCATGCTGTTCGCCGACGACATTGTGCTTGTCGAAGATGATGCGCTTGAGGTCCAGGGTAGACTGGAAAAATGGCAAGAGAGACTGGAGAGTGTCGGACTGAAAATCAGCAGAACAAAAACTGAGCACCTGTTCTGCGAT
Source organism: Scotopteryx bipunctaria (assembly GCA_949320045.1). Taxonomy (NCBI): domain Eukaryota; kingdom Metazoa; phylum Arthropoda; class Insecta; order Lepidoptera; family Geometridae; genus Scotopteryx; species Scotopteryx bipunctaria. Next base: position 4,638,760 of record OX439465.1, read on the forward strand.
TTCGGTGGTCCATCCAGTTTCTCCCCTATTTCCTTAAATGGAGTATCCCTTCCAGTCTGCTCCGACTTCCGATACCTCGGCTCATAAATCCAGAACGACGGCGATATAGACCGGGATTGTGAAAAATAGAATAATGCGGGATGGATGAAATGGCAAAAGGTCACGGGGACAACTAGCAACCCCAGAATGCTCCTTAAAATTAAGGGGAAAATTTACAAATCAGTCAGACCTGCCGTATTGTATAGATCGAAGTGTTGGGCAACTAAAAGGGACGGATGAAAGAAGATTGCATGCAACAGAAATGAGAATGTTGACATGGATGTGTGGAGTGACGAGAATGGATAAGATAAGGAATGAGTATATCAGAGGAAGTTTGAATGTAGCGCCTGTGACAGAGAAGTGGAGGAGTAATAGGTTAGCATGGTATGGGCATGTCATGAGCAGGGATGAATATCATGTGACAAGAAGAGTGATAAATATGAATGTGGATGGATACAAGGGTAGAGGTAGACCGAAATAGAGATGGATGGATTGCGTGAAAGATGACATAAGTAAGAAAGGAGTGAATACTGAGATGACGACTGATAAAGGGGAGTGAAAGAAAAACAATTGTTGTGACGACCCCACATAAGTGGGATAAGGGCAGATAGATGATGAGATGATGAGAATACACTGATATTGAACTTCTAACCATGGAGCTTGTGATGGATTTTTAATTTCGGCGTCAGTTGCTGCTATCAAGCAGACATTGAACTGAGGTGTATGGGGTTCCGACTCACATCTTAGGGACCCAAGCCAACCTCACCTGCCCGTGGTACATCCTGCTAAATCACAAACGAAGCTCTGGCGACCAGTTGATTGCGGTATAGTGCAGCCCTTAAGGCACAGTTAAATTCCCGGGTCCCGCATGCCCAGCGTGGGGATTATTAGCATTAACCCCCCAATGATAAGGCACAAAAAGATGGCGCTCATTAGGGGAGGCCTATGTCCAGCAGTGGTCTCCTATAGGCTGATGATGACCTACTAAGTCAACATGACGTATGGAACAGCGCGATCAAAGGTTTGATTCCATGAAAAGTAGTTTAGATTGATGAGTACTTTCACCCTCCAATGTTGTCGGGAGTAGTCTTTTTACAGCCTGTACTTATATTTTGTAGTAATAAATCGATAGGCAAATGAAGAAAGTTACACTAGAAAACTTAAAAAATCCAGTTTATTTCCGATTAGGTTTGATAAAAATGCAACTTGTATATACACAACAATACGCAGCACACGCATGTCCGCACTTCACGGTAATCTCCGACGAATAAAGTCCCAGTTGCGTTTATCACTCATTTCGCGCGTGGAACACAGCTACCAGTGGCGTTTGGAACCTTATTCGCCGGGCAAAACTCAGCAATGTAATTGTGCCCCAAGTTTAAAACTTAAATAACTTATTGATTTAAATTTATTTTTGAACTTTTTTTGAACTGATTAGATGTAAATGATAGTGAAGATTCCAAAAATGCAATAAAAATAAAAAGGCCCAATGGCGTTTGTGCCCTTATTCGTAGGATACGACGATATAAGCGCTAGACATTCTGTGGAAAAAACACAGAATGCGTCTAGCTGCTTCTCTCCCCGAGCACATAGTAAAAGTCGATTAAGAAGTAGCATCCTCTCCAACGCCATATAGATGGTCCATCATGACCATCTATATGGGTGATGGGCCGATCACCTGTCACCATGGTTCACCATATCCATTTTAGGACTCTTGAATCAGGGGTGGCTGCAAGTTTTCTTATGTTTACTCTGCCAACCCCATTAGGGATAAGGGCGTGATAATATTATGTATGTATTGTATATCGCTCGTATAAAAAGGAAACGGATGGAATACAGATTCAAGTTGCCTGGAAGAGATCGCTCTTAGCGGTAAGGCCGCCCATTGTGCAGTTTTTGTTTGTTTTTTATTTACTTTTTTGTGTTTTTTTTTGTTTGTGTGCAATAAAGTGTCTATCTATCTATCAAGTAAACCCACCGAGAGTAAACGAGATAAAAATTAGCCTAATTATGTTATTCCTGCACATACACCATGAACTTTCCAAGTTACATTAAAATCCGTTCAGCTGTTACGGCGTGATTAAGCGTCCTATATATCGGATAAAATCCGATATATAGGACGCTCGATCACGCTTACGCCTCCTGAAAAGTAGCAGAATATGACTGGCGCGGTGTTGTTTGCTAGCCGAGATGTATCTTACGTGATTGTGTTTTTTAAAAATGTTATAATAAATGTGAGTGTACTTAAATAAATAAATAAATAAACATCCTGGAATCCTTACTTTCGGACTTATGACATTACGTATGAATTCACAACTACTGATACTATGGTAGCCAAACCCGCTGTACCCAGACACGCCCAAAAATCCGTCAAAACCCATCAGTCTAACAGAACCGCTCAATTTTAGCGCGATTTACACTCAGCGATATCTAATGAGGCGATTCGCGTTCTGAGCGCGCGCGCGATGGTGGAGGACGAATGGCCACTATTGTCCAGGCTGACTTATAGCCACAGTTACAAATTAGCAGTACGTGAACTCGTTGATAGACTAGTACTTCGCCCCGAATTGATATCTCGCGCGCGGCGTCCACAACCCGCAAGATTTGCATTCGCGCGCTGAGGTTCAATAATTGATGTCAAAACCTATGTTTTATTATTTGATTTTTAAGAGTTTCAATTTTGTTTTATAATGTCTAGTTTATTTTGTTTTATTGTATATTTTGTTATGTGCAAGATTCTCAAAGTTTCTAGGTGTAACGCCTTGGTTTGGTTACCTACTGCTGTAATGTTATTTCCTTTTTTCTGAATAAATGACTAAATTATTAAATGAGGTTTCTCACACTTTGTACCAACTTCTGCTGTCCCGGTTTATTTTGCGATGCAACGAAATTCTTCCTTGAAGTCGAGTCGATAAGCATCAAAAAATATTTTGGCAGCATCGCTCATTTTCATAACAAACTCACGCATGGCCAAAAATTACTTTTTTGTTTTGAATCAGGAGTAACTGCAAGTTTTCTTAAGATTACTTGTGGCTCTGCCCACCCCGTTAGAGATACTGCCATGATTATAATATGTATGCATGATGTAGGTTTAAGGTCTCCAACCACTCCTGAAATGGAGTATCAAGACGGTCAAAAATCTTATATTATAAGAATCTTTGTCCTGACTGACTGACTGACTGACTGACTGACTGACAGACAACGCACAGCCTAAACCGCTGGACGTAGAGACTTGAAATTTTCAGTGTAGGTAAACCTTGGTACGTAGGGGTGTACTAAGAAGGGATTTTTCAAAATTCAACCTCTAAAGGGGTGAAAAGGGATGAAAACCTGGAATCAATTTTTGGTCTAAAACTGCACATAACCTATATCAAATTAAAGAGCCGATTTTTCTCATTCAATTGATGTCATAATTACCTGTAAATTCTTTATTTTTGGCATGTTTTTCATGAAAAATAGAATACTTTTATTTTGACATAATGACAGCGATGATAGGTACCAAAGATTAGTAATAGATGATACAAAACATATGGAAAAGGAACTGTCAATGTCAAATTACCTGTGAAAGGAAGCATAAATTATTACTGGTCTAATAAGTTTCTAATCTTGATTATTCATGGAGTTCTGACGTACGTCTGAAAACTAGATGTCGCTGCTAATTCTGATCAAATTTTGACGCGCTATTGTTGCGTTTTGTAAAGTTTACCTTAACCATGGGCGCCGGCAAGGGGGTGCCAGAGGGTGCACTTGCACCCCTTGGGAATCTCGGGATCAACAGGAATTATTGAAACTGTATTGCGCTTTCTCTGTTAAGTTCATCCATCCCATTTATGCTGGTGCCATCTGGTGTAGAGTAGCGGTACTTTAAAGGGTGCGTTCAGAGAAGTAATGGAAATCGATTAATATCGATCCCGGTACTCCTGGCCCACCAATTTAGAATTTTTAAATTTCGATCGTCGTGAACAAATAGGTGTGAGCCGTGACGACTGGGTACCTATATAATAAATTCATAATGAATAGTCAGAAATTTGTAAATGTCTCAAACATTCAGACTAAAATTTCATCTTTTTATTAACAATCATATACGGCAAAGATTGTAAGAAAACTAAAATCTGCACCACCTGGAAATTATTTCTGCCGGCGCCCATGACCTTAACTCTCAAAATTTTTACTAAATTCACCGAAATTTCTTAATTTTTAGATTTAGGTATGTTTGTTACTGTTTCACGCAAAAACTACGGAATATACTTACATACCATTATTCATATTCGTTCGCTAAAGTTAGCCATTGCTTAAAGTTAGCCCTGTCCGCGTGAGCGAAGCCGCGGGCGGCTGCTAGTACAAACTAAAAGAATGACAAACCATCTTTTGACAGAACTTTGCTTTGCGTGTGATGGAACGGTAACGCCTGGCTTGTTATAATGGAAGGAAAGCCTTACGAAATACAACAGTAGTACCTATTCATCCATCATCATCATCTTCCTGCCCTAATCCCACTCTATGTGGGGTCGGCACAGGATGATCCTTGGATCACGCTGTAAGAGTTTTGGCTAAAGTGTTTTATGACCGGCCGCCTGCCTGACGTCAACCCTCCTTGGGAATACTTGCTTATTGTATCTCATCATGTTGGAGTACCTATTCATCCGTGCAAAGTTTTATGGCGAAAGCGTACACTGCGACCATACCCGAAGCGAAAGCGCGCAGTCACACCCCACCCTACTTTTCCTACTAGAATAACTTTTACTGCGGTTACTTATACTGCGTCTGAATAGATGCGTGCTTTTACATCTTAATGTTCCATTATACGGTGTTTGGTGTGTCTTCACACAATTGGCATGAATGATTTGTTGCTGAATATTAATTAGCTTTAGAGTGAACCAACAAATTAACCGGTGGTTATTTGTAAACTTTCGTTGTGGTTATTTCAGCCCTGCTTTCATTGATCGTGGTCTATCTATCTAGTCGTGTTACTAGCTCTTTCGAAACAGTGTGGTGAAAGGATCAAATGCTCCTTTAGTGCACTTGTCACATGTTTCCGAACTTTCTACGGTTTCTCGTCACGATGTTTTCCTTCACCATTCGCGAATAAATTTCGTATATAATTTTTTCGTGCATCAATGTGCACGACTGGATTTGAACCTACGACCTAAGGATCAGAAGGCGGGGCCGCTACCACTTGACCACCTGAAAAAGAACGCGTTATCCGACACGTTACTTAACCACAGGGAAGGTACAGCCCCCCTTGTGTTTTATACCATTTACAACAATAGACAGATTACAATTAAGCTTATTATATTTCTATATATAAAAAACATTTTTCTGCAATCAACGCACAGTACTGAAGCTAGAAAGCTGAAATTAGAAATCTACTTTCCTTTTATAACAAAGCCGCAAAGGCGGAATTTTTCAAAATTCTACATCTAAAGTGGATGAAAACTTTGTACGGACCTTTTACGAACACCTACTACTACTTTAGCTAAATTAGGTATGCTGTTCTAATTAGTAAATAAATAATTCTTACCTACTTATAATAATGATGCCTGTAACGCCTGGTTAAGCAGTTGGTGAACTTTACCATTATGACACATGATTTGCCAAGGACTAGCTCTGTCTGGCATGTGCCAAGGACGTGTCGGTCAAGGAGAGATTTTATAGGTAACGGTTGGTACGTGGTGACTGGTGACCGCAGATGTATGGTGAGAGAGGTGACGAACATTGGATTCCTCGTTTTTGTGTTATAGCTTGCTTAGACGTTCTTGATTTATCGTTGAAGTTAAGCAACGCTGTGCGCAGTCACAATTGGGATGGGTGACCGCAAGTGGCATTACGAGCTGAGCGCTTCCGTGCTTCAGAGGGCACATTAAATTATCGGTCCTGGCTTTTAAGTTGTTAAACCTTTAAGGCCTTTAATTAGGCCACTAGCTCATACAAACTTACTCCACGCTTTCGTAAAACCTACAATCAACCTTTCGATAATGTAGAAAGTCTAACGTCTTCAAATTTTACCTATAACAATTTATTTAAATAAATAAATTTATCAGCCTTTGATAACAGACTAACGGTTCCTGTTTGGGGCAAAGGGACAAAGTTACAAATAAGCGATTAAATTAATTAAGTGTTTTTATTATAAAATTAACATTACATTTGCAACTTTGCACGAAAATTTATGTGGTAATAGAGTTGGGCGTTAGCTTTTACGGTATCGATAAAAAGTTATTGGCATGTGACATCGAAATGGCGATATAAAAAGTACGGTTTAAGTGTAACGGGTTTCCTGACAAAATTGTTAATAATTTACGAGTAATATAAACTTACAATCTAAAAGCTGAAGGAAGCATTAAAGTGTAATGTACTTTAGTTATGATGATTAGAAACCACAAAAAAGATCTTAATTTAAAAAAATTAACAAAACTGCGATAAACATTGATTATTATGAGATTGAGGATTTTTCTTTTCATACCGTTTCTTAAAATGAAAAGAAACTGACATATTGCAATTTATATAGTTATTTCTAATAAATGGCTACCTAAATAGTATGATTATGCACAGGCTTGCATGAGTGTATGTTTAGTTAAGACCGCTCAAATTATAATCATCATAATCATGTTTAAATATTTAAATCTTAGAACTTAAAAAAGTCCAAAACAAGACTGTCTAGTGTACAAAAGGAGCCTTTTTCAGGCGCACACCACACTAGTTAGAAAGAATAACTATAAATATAGTAGTAGTAGTAGTATAGCTGCATATAAATATTTACCTTACATAACTGAAACCACGTTTTTTTTACTATATTTCGTGACATTATCATTAAAATTTCTGAGCATTCGAGAATACGGTCAATCTCGTCGATCTCCTTTCTGAGAAGACCTCAAAACAATTCGACGACTAAAAACAATTAAATCGTAATTAGGGACCGTATTAAGAGACGGTATGCGCGGGCATATTTCTTTTCTTATTTATAAGTAGTGATGTAGCTGTTAAAATATCGATATCGACTAGAATACGATACTATAATATGATATAAAATCTTTAATTCGAGGATTTTGAAGAGATAATAGTAATAAATGAATTTGTTGCTTAAACTTACGTACGAACTCAGCTTCGTAGACTTACAAACCGACCGAAATGAGATCACTTTATCACATTGAGCTTTGCAGCTTGTCTGATTTATTAAATTCTTCTTTTAAACATTTATTATCTCTTAGAATGTTAACGTTTTTAATATAATGCGAAACATATGAAGCCGTAATTTTCGTGAGAAAGCTTAAAGCTTACCCATAATCGCTTGACGCCTACAAAAACTAACAAAACAAAACCCGCCATTAATCCAGCGCTTTCAAAATTTACCATTCGATTTTTGAATGGCCGATAAAACTCGACACTTGAAACGCCCGCCAATTTCGCATGCATAAACATCGTAAATCTCATTCAATGAAAATGAGTATCGATAATCGATATCGCGGTTTACGATCGATTCATTACGGCACTACATCGGTCATTGGGACAATGTCGCTTCGACTTTAAAACGATCACATCTTTATTAATTAGAACCTATTATGACTTTTTGTTAGATGATAAAGGATAGTATGAATCTTGATGCAAGACAATGAGAGACGTATGTACTTATTTAAAGGCCACTCTAGAGTGATCCTTGATCATCGACTTTATGTATGTCAAATAACAATCGATATCGATAATTTATAAAACATTATAAGTTACAACACTATTGACCAATGTGGCCATTGGGACAATGCCGTCTCACGTCCAAAACAATCACATCTTCATTAATTACAGCAAGAATTTTCCTGATGGCTACCCCCAAATAGGGCGTGGTGCAAGTGATAATCAGATAAGACTTGTAGTTAATAAATGAGTTCTGCTGAAGTGCAACAAAAAGTGGTACGTGTATGTTTTAATTATGCAGTCCCTTGTTTGTTGACATTGTATCGTGTAGTGTCGATTAAATTACGTTTCTTATGTGATATAATGAATTGGCGGTCTTTGACATCAAATTCAATATTTTAGTGCGTACGCTTACAACCGAGCCAATGTACTTTGTCGATTTATTCAAAACTTTTTGTAGTTACTTCGAGGCCAAGGAAAAAATAAACAAAACAAACTCACTAACGAGGATGCTCTGTAATAATTATGCTTTGGAGAAATTAGTCATAACTATTTATACACCTTTCAATACTACTCATCTGAGTCATCATTAGTCCTATTCATATTTTTTAAAAGTCGCTATCACTCGGACCCTACCTTTATTTACAACCACATTTATTAGTCACTATAATTTAATCGCTCACACTTACGCCCCGCTCTTATTTCCTCGTACGTGATAATGACCGCGGCCTCGCTTCAATTTGTCGCTCAAGTTTTTGCGACGTGATTTTATCGACATTCTGTCACAATCAACGTTTCCCATCCCTAAATGACGAGTCGAAAGTTTTCGAAGTTCGAATTCGTCTTTTATTTGACCGACTGAACAGTTAGTGCGAAAAACACGCCGAGTATTGTCCGCTTCTTATACGGACAACGCATCGTTAAGTACCATAGCAATGTTGATTTAGAAAAAAAAGCTTTTCAACAGATAAAAACATTGCTATAATAACGACCGTCCGTTAGTAGAATATTGGAACTCGGCTTAAATGAACTTTATACAATATTGTTTTCCATTATTACTTTTTACTAATTACATAAACATATACAAATACATACATATACATAGGTACATACGCCCGTATCCCTAATGGGGTGGGCAGATTCACAAGTTATCATAAGAAAAGCAGCTACAGTCCAAAGATGAATATGGTGAGGTGAATCATGGTGACAGGTGATATTATTATTATTATTATCATCGCCCATATTAGTTCCGTTAGTAGAATAAATAAATAAATATTTGTGGACATTTCCCACAGCGCCATCTAACCCCAAACTAAGCAAAGCTTGTACTATGGGAACCAGATGGCTGATAGAATACTTATGATAAATAATACTACAACACCCAGACCCAGAAGAAATATTTGCAGAACATACAAACATTTCTCCCGTAGCGGGAATCGAACCCGCGCCTCTTGCGTCTCAGTCGACCACTCGCCCGCCACGCCACCGGGGTCGTCTGAGAATGTAGAATATAGAACATATAGAAATGAATATAGAACAGGACATTAGTTAAGTGATGGGTACAAACTGTAGACATTAACCACACATTTTGATTGCGTCTGACGTTTGCAAATGCTCAAAAAGGAACATTTCTGAGTTGGCAACGTCCACAAATTGGTTTTAAGTTTTGTTGTTCAACACCTATTTGTAGCTGAGGATATTATGAAAACTTATTATGAGAGTTTGTAGGGTATACTTATAGAAATAAAAAAGATAATTATCATACAATCATAAGGCAATCGTGCTAATTTTGACGTTTTACTCGACTCAGAGTTGAGTTCGTCTCAAGTCACGGTTTCTGTCAAATCTGTCAAAAACTCGTCACTTGAGACGTGCTCAACTCTGAGATGCGTTTGAGTATACGGGGGTTAGTTCTGAAAGTTGAAATCTGTCAAAACAAAGTAAAATACTTACGTTGAGAAATAGTTGCTCTGCAGTTCAAAATTAAAACAAAGTTTACTACATGACCAATAGTTATCTATACGATAGCAGTTAAAATTATTGTATTAATATAATATTCTCTTTGTTTCAGATAAGCAAATATGACAGCGGAATCTAACAAAACATTAAAATCATGACACAACTGTGATTGATAACCATGGCAGTACTAAGAATAGAATTGACTTGATATACCCTCAAAGTGGAACCCAAAACTCTTGTGATTCAGACAATGCTGGCAACTTAGTGGAGTAGATGAGGTGGTTTTGAGGATGCCAGACCGGGAGACGGTGGGACCTGGGGGTGGTTTCTTACCTCTGCAGTTTCCCTCTGCATTCGCTGCCTTCCATGCCACCACTCCGCAAGGGCAGCAGTCTGCAATGCATCACGCCACACATTACCACCATCACGCGCAGTAAGTTTTTTTACATTACCTACTGTAACCCGCGACGTTGTCTGCGTGATAGACAACGCAGACAACGTCAATAGTTCTAAATTAAAACCTGCTAACCAGTTCAGACATTGGACATAGTTAATACACACCACACTTAATAGTCAGTACGAAATTAAATCTAGTTTTTCGGGATTTTCAACACACCTAACGCCATCTATTAGTTTAAAACAGAAAAAGCGTGTACACCTTCACGGCTTTACTCTCAAGTCACGGTACCTAGGTAACTTTAGGTCACGTTTATATTACGCCGATTAGCCAAAATTCTTACAGCATGAAGCTTGTCGAAAGAAAATACCAGTGCTCTCTTTTATACTAGACTAGCTGTGCTCCGCGGTTTCACCCGCGTTTTTCTCGTTTGTGTGGAAATACCGAGATAAAATATTGCCTATATTATAGCCTCCCTCAATAAATGGACTATGGCCCATAACTCATTAATAGGTACCAACTCTTAACATCTTACACACGTGATAACTTTTAAACGAAATATCCGATTGAGATGAAACAAAAAGTATTTTACTTCTACATAAATACTCTTGATAACATAATGCTTAATTTCGGTAAAGATTAATATTACGATACATATTTAACGTAGTTTTTTTTTCTTCAGACGATTTCATAATTATTTTGAACACAAAATCGGTTATTGTGATTAAACCATGATAGCTAGATATATGTTCTCGCGGACTTTTTTGTAGGTCTTGATGGGATCTACAAACCCGTAGTACATCATTTTGTTCTATTGTCAATAGTTTTTGCAGCGCACGCAAAAATAGGTTTTCGATTTTACACCTTGTGTTACAAAATAGCAATTTTATTACGGATCCCTAATTTTGAAAGAAAAAAAACATAGCCTATAGCCTTCCTCGATAAATGGACTACCCAACACTGAAAGAATCATTCAAATCGGACCAGTAGTTCCAGAGATTAGCGCGTTCAAACAAACAAACAAACAAACTCTGCAGCTTTATAATATTAGTATAGATGACTCTACTAATGTTTTGCGTGTTATCGTGAACAAAGGGGTTTTTTTCCATATTTGGACCAATTATTCGTAGGATATGTAAAAAATAAATCGTTTTATTATAAGGATAAACAATCTATGTCGAGTTGGTCTGCGCAGGATTTTATCCTGTTCCCGATAATAAATCTATTAATAAAACAACCTTTCTTACCTCAGGCGTCTGCACTTTAATTACGTACTATAATTATTTATACCTACAATGGTAGGTGTTATAAAGTTGAAATGAGTCATAAAAAGTCCAGTTTTTATAGGGCATTTACGAGCGAAGCCTGGGTATTGAACTTTATCAATAACACTGTCCTGTGTCAAGCTGGAAAACTAAACCCGCAGTTTACACCTCGTACCGATACTCCATTATCTAGACGTGTCAGTAGTTCTTTCTAACCAGTGTGGTGAAAGGATTAAAGCGCACCTCGCCTTTCGTGCACTTCGCACATGTTTTAGAACTTTTTAAGTTAGAACCTAAGCTAGTTCCTTTTTAAGTTAGTTCTGAAAGTTCCTAAAAAGAACCAAAATGTCGTAGACGAGACCTCGGGCTTCTTCACGATGTTTTTTACTACAGCCTCTGTGTATACTACAATATTCTGACGCTATATAAATTGTCTAGTCATCATCATCATCTTCCTGCCCTTAACCCACTCTATGTGGAGTCGGAACAGCATGATCCTTGGATCATGCTGTAATTGATTTGGCTAAGATGTTTTATGACCGGCCGCCTGCCTGACGTCAACCCTCCTTGGGAATACTTGCTTATTGTATCTCATCATATTGGAGGATACTATCCCTTAGTCGACTTTTATGATATGCTCGGGGAGAGAAGCAGCTGCACGCATTCTATGTTTTTTCTTTACACCCGGTCCAGCAGAGAAGTTCCCGAAACTGTATAAATTATCTAGTATAGATGGTAAAGTATTTTTTTGTGTCATGTTGGGGATTCTTAGTTGATATAAAATAAAAAGCAGTGGACTGTACAAACTGGTAGTGTATTGGACGTAAGAACACGCGCTTGTAAGGGTCCGTGATTTTGAGTGGAGTGTGGTCCGGCGCAGACCGGCGCCTATCGGCTTCTTCGTCCCCCGGTCCCCGCTCCCTGCTCTCCCGTACTGATGGTGGTGCACGATGCGACGTTTTGTCTACGATAGTCATGCTGTGGAAATGTTTCTTCTAAAATAAACAGAGAGCCTCGTCCATTAAATTGGGAATCCCTGCATTGCCTGGTCGAAGTTATTTGAACTTATTAAAACTTCAAAGAGTCTTAGCTCATCAAGAATCGAACTACCGTGTCACATCCCTTTCACTTTTCCTTTTCCTGGTATCACTGTTGGGTATGGGCTTCTCTTCGATTTGCCAGTCTTCTCGATCCTGTGCGTCTCTTATTTCGTTTTGCCCGCGACTGTTTTGATGTCATCGACCCAACGCTCTGTCGAACATCCAGGATTTCTTCCTGTTCTCGGCCACCACTCGGTCAGAGCTTCCAGCGGCCATCATCACGTCTAGCCAGGTTTCCTGCCCAACTCCTCTTAAGATCTATACCGATACCAGCAAATAGCAAAGATAATGACGTAAGTCTCTCAGGGCACGAGCGTAGGTAGCCAGCACTACTATTTGTGTCACGAAAGGATGTCGTGAAAGGATTAAAGAGCGCGTCAATAGGCTCCTTGTCCTCACTTACGTGATTTCTCTCCTAACAAGGATGTAAGAAATTGCTACCTACTTACAGTTAACTTAAACCCACGCTTACAATAAAGCAAGTATTTTCGGTGATGTTATAATAACTGTAGAAAATTTACGATGTTTTTTACCAAAAATTTGTCCTAATTTGCAAAGTGTGATGTTAAATTTGATAGGGCTTGGTGTGTGGTGTAAGTCACAAGCTACAATATTAAAAACTAAAAATGTTGTTCTTGAAATTTTCAAATTCTGAATCTGCTGTTTTGCAAAAAAAAAACTTTTCAAAGCATTTAAGATAATAGAAGAAATCTTTCTTTTCAAACTTTAAAATGTAAGAACGTTGACCAAATGTACGAACAGTTTTCCTTTTTTTTTTCCATCACAAAGAATCGCCATAGTCTGCATTTTAAACCTAAATAAAATATGGCATAACATTTTTACGATTTTTCGCAAATAATCAACTGTTTTTATTAATATATTTTTCGATAAAAAAATATAGACATGACTGTCAGCCGCGCAAAGAACATCGTAACCATTTCTGTTTATTGAACAGCAGTTAGCTTTCGAACTACAACTTTATGAGATAATTTAGGAAATGTATTTTCATAAAACTTTATATAAAAATATATTTTTATCCAACTGAGATGTAGGGTTATACTTTTTATTAATATTTAAAAGGGTACCTAGCAGTGGGATACGAATGGCTTTTAGAATAATATATTTTTTTATGTTAATAATATAATATAATACATAATGACATTTATGGTCGACGTCCTGTGGTCAGGATCTGAAAGTCTTCCCGCGTTGCCACTGTACATTTTTTTAAAGTCGGTTATAAAGGTAATCAAAAACCCACGTAGTGATTTGCCACGAAATAATTATCACTGTGTTGTTATAACTCTTCTTGTAACACACTACTGAGTGCAGGACATCCCAAAACCAAGCAACCCTAATCTTTGGCAATCTTGCGCATTACCTTATATATCGGAATTAAATATTTTCTATTTATTCCAATATTATATCACACATATCATATCACAAATAATTAAAAATCCATTGATGCATGACATTTGAACCCACGACCTTAAGATCAGAAGGCGGAATCACTACCATTATAACCAGTGCTCCATTTGACACTTATATCTTTGATACAACAGCTTCTATAACCATTAAAATAACAGTCAGCGATAGAAGCAAGTTATACTCGTATCTTATTATGTATGTCCAGAAACCAAATTTATCTCTTATTTAAAAGATAAATCAAATAATATTTTTAAGCAACAATTATTTACATTACCTATGTATATTACCTATTATTAAAGATAAACCTAGGAAGGATTTTTGAAGTTTTTCAGAAAAAACTTCCCAAAAACGTTTTTTGCGGACACTAAAAAAGCTAAAGCTTTGATAAACCGGTGATGTTACTTCTATTTTTAACAAATAAACGTAAAAGTTAGTTACTTAGACCATTCTGTTGTCTATGCAAACAAAAACAGGTGGTTCGTTTACTACGCGTGCGCTTTGATACCGTATCGCATTACCGTCACTAAACTCTATGATTTGTCTGTGGTTTCACGTCAATAGCTCCTTCATACAGGTTCAATGACCCCTCTTGGTTATAACTAGATGCTCCGCGACTTTGCTTGCGCTGAATTATTTTTCATTCTTTATTCCCACTGCGACTAAAAGTTGAATTTCGAAAATTCCTTCCAACTTTGATCCTTCTAGGACTTAAGGTTTAATTTGCGTTGAATTTTAGTTAGCCAGTCAGTCAGTAATGCAAGAGTTTTATATAAAGTAACTGCATTGGACTCCAAACCTTATGGCATTATCCTGAAATCGAACTATTTCAAAATCCAACCCAGGGCTCCCGAGAAAAACGACTTAAAAGATCATTCATATTGTTTGTAATTCTTCATTAGTTTCATACAATAGGCCGCATTAGGTCATTTTTATGGTTCTGTTTGGTTTTAACATGTGTCATCGTCATCATTATCATCTGAAAAATCTATTTTCTGGACTTTGGCTTAGAAAAGAATTCTGTTGGATAGGCCTTCCCAATATATAATTCTTGGATGAACAATTTTTTACTGCCTCCGTCCAACCAATTCACAGATGTTAAAAAGTCATTAATAAAAGCCAATCGCATTAATAAACCCAAAAACCATAACAAGACTTAACCCATAAAACCGCTAATTCATTACAAAACACACGAGCGACATAAAGTCGCGCGACCGTTTTACGCGCGATTGTCTGCACTGCACCGTGTCGCGCTACCTCGATAAATGTTTGTTTTTTTGTTGTATCGAATGGTTGTTGTTTATTGGCTGATTGTTTTTTGTTTTGGAAACAGAAATACTGGGAACCATTGTGGCCTATTTTATGCTTTTTCTTTGATTTTAAATAATGTGAAATACGAGGATTTATACACGTTTTTAACTTAGGATAGTTATTTCTTATCTATTTATGGTTTCTGACTAAACCCTTAAAGTTCTTTATATCTATCGGTCCGTAAAGACAGAGCTATTTAACCTTTAAATCATTTTGTAATAAATACTTGTTAAAATGGAATTGATGCATTTTTTTTTTTTATTAACTAATCCAAATGTAAGGATATTCAAAGTAAGAGACATCAATAATCCTGTCAGCATTACTCTTAAATATTTTCACCGTAAAACTTTTTCCCAATTCATATCCCACCATCAATGAACCCAACAAATCTAAGGACGCGCACGCACGGTGCTTTTAATGAGGGCGCCTTCACACGCAGATCGGCGCGCGACGCGTTTGTTCGGCTACTGTGCGCCTGCGCACGCGACGTTGCATGACCGCGGTTTGGGATTTCGGGCTTATTCTTTAGTGCACGACAAAAAAAACAATGAGATGAGAGAAAAACAACAACTGGCCTTTTATTTTAAAACAATGAGATATCACAGTATCGATAATTCTGTTAGCAGCCTTTGCAAATTTTTTTTGCTAATTAAACTAACAGTGGGAGAAGGCTCGGGGTGGGAATATCTATAGACCTTTGCTCAGCAATGGGACGAAATAAATTAAAAAGAACTAAATCGTTTCTTGAATGATTTTCTGAACTAAAAACCTCATTTTTGCAGGACATTCAAACCCACTATCATCAGATCGCAAGTCTCAGTACCCACTGTACCAATAATAATTGCCGTTTTAAAACAAGATCTTATAAGAATAAGCCATTTGTTTTTCTGCCGTGATTTTATAGTCGGCTTATTGGGAAGTTAATAGGTAGGTGGCAATTTGATAAAGCTAAGGATTAGAATATAATTTCATATGGTAATCCGCAGATTTTGAGAGCAGTAAAGTTAATGACTTAATCATGACCAGACTAGCCAAATCCTTTTGTGATACGTTATTATCTCGTATGTTATCTTAATAGGTATTCTGTACATAAAATCAATATTTACCAAGATCTTCAAGTTTAGACATCTATGTTTTTTGTGAATTGCCGTAGGTTTTGTTTTAAGGTGCTTAATCTAAAATAATACATAATTATCACAGCCGTATCCCTAATGGGGTGGGCAGAGTCACAAGTAAACATGAGAAAACTTACAGCCACTCTGATTTAAAGTCCTAAGATGGATATGGTTAACCATGGAGACATTCTATGTGATTGCAAGTTTTCTTCTGATTACTTGTGGCTCTGTCCACCCCATTAGGGATACGGCCGTAATAATATGTATTATTTTGGATTAGAAAGTACCTACACAGATAACTGTATACCTACTCCTTGTCATACTAATATTATAAACAGGAAAGATTTTTTTGTTTGTTTGTAACGAATAGGTAGGCTTCGAAACTACTGAACCGATTTCAAAAATTATTTCACCAATAGAAAGCTACAATATCAGGGACCAGTATAGGCTATAATATATTTTCAAAAAATTAGGGATCCGTAAGAAAATTGCAATATTGTAACCCAAGGTAGAAAACCCAAAATAGTTTTTGGCGTGCGCTCCGAAAACTATTGATTATAGTAGAACAAAATAATGTACTACACGAGTACGAAGTCGCGGGCAACAGCTAGTAATAAATAATTTTGTAATATTTTATTTGAGTACCATGTCTCATACCTGACTCAGAGACCTGAATAACTGAATCCCCATATTTCAGTCAGAACGTCGTCTTAAATAACCTAACGCTTACATAATTGATCGTCGGCCATTTTGAAAACAGATTGTCTCATCCAACTATAATATAAATCCGAAAGTTTGTTGGTATGTTGTGCCTCTATCATAGAATATACATCCTACTACAATAAATGTGAAAGTTTGTGAGGATGTTTGTATGTTCGTGCCTCAATCACGCCTAAACGACTGAACGGATTTAAATGAAACTTGGAATATACATAGTACATGTACTGGAATAACATATAGGCTACTTTTTGTCGTGGGTACCATACGACCGAAGCCGTGGGCGGCAGCTAATAAACTATAATTTCGAAGGGTGTTGATGGGGTTCCGTGAGAGCACTGGTGGTCTAGTTAGTAGTGACCCCGCCTTCCGATCCTAAGGTCGTGGGTTCAAAACCCGGTCGTGTACCAATGGATTTTTCTGTGCGAAAAATTTATGTGCGCTATACTCGTGGTTACTCTCAAACGGTGAAGGAAAACACCGTGAGGAAACCCGCGGCTTAGTCAGCTCCGCACGTATTGACCATGTCTTTCCTGTGGACAAGGCCGACTAAGCTGAGAGGATGGAATAGGTGCTGGGCAAGCCTACCCCATCTTAATTCGTCCCGGGCACTACAGCGTCCCGTTTGTGAAGGTAAGTTGCCTCCTGACGCTGTATAAATCATCTAGTATAGATGATAAAAGGCCTTAGTTATGGGGTTCCGTACCCGAAGGGTGCAAACAGGGACCCTATTACTAAGCCTAAGTCCGTCTATCAGCGGGCATCTCATGAACCGTAAAGGTAGAGTTGAAATTTTCAGTGTATTTCTATTGACGCTACAACAACGAATAATGAAATGCCTTCTATGAGCAAGTTCGACTCGTACTTGACCGGTTTTTGGTTTTACAAAAGAGCATAGGAGGCCGCGTTGAAAAGCTGGGCAGCAGTTATGAATATTCATTCTAGCAGAGCGGCTAACAACATTAGCTTACAATAACTACTTAGTATTATAACTACTTATAAAAGTTAATTTTAGATTCTGAGTGGGTGGTTGAATTATGGGTTATTAACCTACTAATACTTGTAAGTATTAAAAAATGAACAGTGTTAATCCACACATGCATAGATATTTTTGACAGTTGTGGAAAAATTATAGGGAAGCTATTTTTACCCGACTGCAAAGGTGTTTGGGGTGTACCAATGTATGTGCATTCCTTTGGCTGAAGATCTAGTCTAGGCTGGACGGATTTTGATAAATGAGGTTTTATTGGATTCGTCTGGATGACGAGAGTGTCATAGACTATAAATGTAGTTAAAAAAACAATATGGCGGCTGTAAGAAGCTATTTTTTATGTATACTTTTGGATGCTTTAGACTCAAATGGTACAAATAGGTATATCATCATCATTTGTCAAAAAATCTAATATAGCAAACGTATATAGGTACTATGTTACCTAAATTCTACGCAGTCGAGTTTTTTGTTCTTTTAAATAAATACTCGTTGAGTTATAATTTTGATAATGGGTCATAAACTAAGGCCTTTTACCATCTATAGTAGATGATTTATACAGCGTCAGGAGGCAATTTTACCTTACAGACGGGACGCTGTAGTGCCCGGGACGAATTAAGATGGAGTAGGCTTGCCCAGCACTTATTCCATCCTCTCAGCTTAGTCGGCCTTGTCCGCAGGAAAGTCATGGTCAATACGTGCGGAGCTGACTAAGCCACGGGTTTCCTCACGATGTTTTCCTTCACCGTTTGAGAGTACTAGTATAGCGCACATACATTTTTTGCACAGAAAAACCCATTGGTACACGACCGGATTTGAATCCACGACCTTAGGTTCGGAAGGCGGGGTTACTACCAACTAGACCACCAGAGCTCTTTACAATAATGTATTAAAGAGATTATTTTGTAGCACAATAAGCAAGCAAGTATTTTGTCACAACAACGAATTCCTGTATCTATTCAGGGAAGTCCGAGGATAATTCTGGTGGTCTATTTACGCCTGGGCGTGGTCTGTCGAACAGGATGCCAGGAATGCCGGGATAGGGCAATTTATGACCGGAACTCGCTTTATGGATTGACCGATACAATTCGGAGACGGTCGTGATCCTTCAAAAAAACTAATGGTATTTAGCAGTGGCTTGAAAAAATTCACGCCTTTTAGGGTTGAAATAAAAAATGGACTTTCAAATAAATATGTATGAAACTAGCTGTTGCCCGTGACTTCGTAGAGTAGAATTCTTATTAAAAAAATCTAAGTGCAAAAAGTCAACATCACGTGGTGTTCTGACCACGCCCGACGCTGCTTAGCATTCGGGTTGCCCATACAAACTTTCATCCCTTATTTCACCCCCTTCAGGATTATTTTTGAAATAAAATGTAGCTTATGTTCTTTTCCAGGATGCAACCTATCCTAGCCGAATTTTATCGAAAACCGTTCAGCGGTTTAGGCGTGAAAAGGTAACAGACAGACAGGCAGACAGAGTTACTTTCGTATTTATAATATTAAGTATAGATGTCCATTACAAATGGTAAAATATTGGTTCAGTTAGAAATTTTGTTGGCATTCGTTTTAGAGATAAATGAAGTGTGTTGTTTTTTACTGTTTTACTGGAAAAAAGAGGTTTTACTTAAAGATAACTAAATGTCGGTTAGAGCAGGATCTGAAGGAATAGTGTGCTAAAGGAAGCCTATCTATACTATTCCCAGCAGTGGGATGTGGGCTAATAGACAAATATATAGATCTCGTTAGTAAAATTGTACAAAAATAAGTCACTAAGCCATACTAAAGTCATTTTTAAATTCCTTTGCTTTTCTTAGGCACAACTCGAAATAATGGACCTTATTCTTTCAACCAGTCAGTTAAACATAAATTATAATTTATGTTACGAATTATTCAAAAACCTAATAATTACCTCCCGGATATTATTACCATTTCGGAACACTCGAAAGTCGAGGTGAGCGAATAAATCAATCAAAACTAACTCGCTTAACCAAACTGACAGAATGCAGTTTTTGTTATTTTTTTTTTAATATTAACTGCCTTTGTTTTGGTGAGGAATATATATAAAACTACCTGCCGCCCGTGGCTTCGCTTGCATGGTATCTATCACACATCCAAACATGCTCACAAACTTTCGCATTTATAATATAAGTAAGATAATATTTTCAGGGTTAAAGGCCAATCTTTTCAAGGCCATCATAACTCTAGGGCAACGCAGCATGATTTAAAGAAGCAGTGAATTTAAAGAAGTCTTTTTTGTTGACAGGGAATCCTGTGTTTGGTCAGGATCATGTATTGCGATCTGTCACATAATTAGGTTCTTACTTATGAACATGTGCCAATTATAATAATTGTTTGTGTCAAATATTGTCAAATATATCAAGTTCCTTTCGAGTTTTGAACGAATCGAACCAAGGAATATTTTTTTCCATAGAAACAGATTAGCCAATCCATTATTCTAAAACCTATACTATTTACATTCTAAATTTCATTAAAATCGGTTTAGTAGTTATGGGGATACGTTGTAACAAACATTCACACACACGAACTTTCGCATTCATAATATTAGTAGGATAATAAAAAAACATTTGATTTGTTAATAACAACACAGAAAGGCACAATATTCTTACAAATAAAATAAGGTACCTAACAAGAATGACCACCACTTTATGCGTTTGATCATCATCATCCGCAACTCGACTTCACCCACTGCTACATAGGCGTCCCTTTGTTTGCAATGGGCGAAATATGCCGAAGCGCTGGCCTTCCGTGGTCGCACACAACGTCATTGCTTGTGGACACAGTTGTCCTTACGGATAATACGAACTTATGATCCAAGTATAAGGGCATCATAACATTGCCACCACAAAAGTTTTACCTATGGAGTAATAAAGCACCATTGAACCGCCCGCATCCCACTAGGCACTCTCTTTGTGATCGCGTCCTGTCTTCACAAATCATCGGACAAAAAATGATGGGCAAAGACAAAGGCGTCGATGATTGGTGTCTGTGTGTGGTGGTCCATTGTTCGTGTGTCCGCGGTAATTACAATCTTTATCATCGTTTATATCTACATACTTGAGGGGGTTATGGACGGGCGATTAAAATTGGCCTTGAAATTTCACGCGTCGTTGGCTAACAGGCGCCTACATAAGATGTATGGATTTCAAACCTGAAATAGTGCTGAGTTTAAGGTAAATAAGTACACGTTTAAAGTCTAAAATCATGAAATAAGTTGATGGTTAGACATAATAATATAATAATACGTATAGTTTTATATAGCACGAGCTGAGCGCTTACGTGCCTTGGAGGGCACGTTAAATTGTCGGTCCCGGCTTTTACGTCGTTAAGCCATGACGGAGGCCTTTAGGCGGCCTAAAACCTCCGTCACAAGAGTTGGCCACTAGCTCATACAAAACTTACTTTTTTATAATTAAATTATTCTTATCGCAGACAACTACTGTTAATGATTGTTATCATGATTTTTACCCAACTGCGAAGAAGCGTAATGTTTTAGGGTAATAAAATGGTTTTTTAAGTAAATTTTGTGATTGAAGGAATTGACTGCCCCTCATAGTGGCTCTCTTCATGCCTTTTGAGTGAAGCACGATGAAAACTCAAATTATCCTTTGTATTTACGTTGCGCAACAAGTTGTCCTAAGTTGCCCGTTTACAATCCAATGTTAGAAGCTGTCGTCATCCAATATCACGTTCTTCAATAAAGTCTTGAGTTTAGGTAAACTTTATACTTTTGTAATTCAATTAGACCGTTAGCGTCGTAATTCGTGTTATTTATGTAAACTGATTTGGATGTACCGTTTCATTTCGTGTTCGGGTATAATGCGTTCATTATGGCCCTGATTTTGGAAAGTTAATGGAATTCTTGGAAAGGATTTATTTAGACATATCAAACACATTGGACAATATTT
Organism: Scotopteryx bipunctaria; assembly: GCA_949320045.1. NCBI lineage: Eukaryota > Metazoa > Arthropoda > Insecta > Lepidoptera > Geometridae > Scotopteryx > Scotopteryx bipunctaria. The sequence goes on from OX439465.1 coordinate 4,660,625, forward strand.
TGTTGCGCAACAAAAAGTTGCTGAAATATTACAAAACTAACAAAACTATTTAAAAAATCTCTATGCATGTCAATTATTTTAGCTGAAGACGTAGTCCAAACGGTTGGACGGATTTTGACAAATGAGTTGTCATTGGACACAATACAATACAATATAACTTTATTGTAAAAAACACAAATTATAGAAATAAACAAAAAAATTAAAATAAGTATAAATATGCGTCACACAATGGGCGGCCTTATAGCTGACAGCGATCTCTTCCAGGCAACCTTTGGATGGACAGGACAAAACTTTAAAAAGAGATTGGATTCGTCTAGATAACGAGTGTATCTTCATCATCATCATATCATTGTATCAAAAAAGTAATATGTACCTACTCATCATTTCCCTGCCCTTATCCCACTTAAGTAGGGTCGGCACAACATATTTTCTTCTTCCATTTCCCTCTATCAGCAGTCAATACAGTATTCACTCAATTCTTACTCATATCATCATTCAAACTCCATCCATCTCTTCTTTGGTCTATCTCTACCCTTGTATCCACGCTCATATCTAACACTCTTCAAGTGAAGTTTATCCCTCCGCATGTATGTTCGTATGAGCTAGTGGCCAATTTTAGTGACGAAGTTTTTAGGCCGCCTAAAGGCCTCCGTCATGGCTCAACGACTTAAAAGCCGGGACCGACTGTTTAACGTGCCCTCCGAAGCACGGAAGCTAATACATGCCATGCTAATCTATTACTCCTCAACTTATCCGGCACAGGCGCTTCTTTCCTCTTCCTCTTAAAAACTAATAATAATGTACTATGCTGCCTTAATTTTACGCAATGGAACTTCTTGTTCTTTTAAATGAATACTTACTTATTTAACGTTTACTTAGCAGGTGGCAAATAATAGTAGCATTTGACAAATCTCAATCGTTAATCAGATCAGGACGTTCTGATCCGTCTAATCTGATCAAATGGAACATAGTCATGACAAATGTAACAATGAAATACATTTAGTGGACGATAAATAACCTCTGGTAACAAACGATGCAAAACAAACTACTCTATTTGTGGACACTGCTATCGCCTGCAGCTTCGAATGATCATTCGACACTTAGATCAAAGAACTCGAAAGTCATTGTGAGGTAACACTTTTAAATTGTGTAGGCAAAAGTTGCCTCCTGGCACCGTATAAATCATCAAGTATAGAAGGTATATAATGTAAAGTTTTTTCTTTAGCCGGCTTTCCTTGGTAGATATATCTTTTTTTAACTCTACTCTACTTATGTTCTGTTAAATAATATTACTAGATATTTCACATCCCTAAAATGAGCGAAGCTTTTACTATGGGACACCAATGGATGATCTTTCTTAAAATAGTTTTTTTTTAGTAAATTACTTATAACACACATCCCTTGAAACAAATAACATTTTTTATTCGAGATGAACATTTAACTCAGCACCTACAACGTAGAAGGTAAGTAAGTAAGTTCATATGAGCTAGTGGCGAGCTCTTGTGACGGAGTTTTTAGGCCGCCTGAAGGCCTCTGTCATGGCTTAACAACTTAAAAGCCGGGACCGACAATTTAACGAAGAAGGTAGAGCTACCAAATGGGCTGTGTGCTCAGTCAAATTATTTTTAGCTATAACCCTTAGCTTTTGTCTTTCTATTGATCATGCAACGCTGCTAGCGATGGAACCTATTCATCAGTTCAAAGGGTTCTTAATGAATCAAGCGACAAGCAGCTCGCAACACCTTCTTTGGGGCGACGCACCACCTCTTGTGACTTTGACGGAGGAAAAGAAAGTTAAAATAGCAATACGGTTTTTTCCGTCTTGACATATAAAATCAATATTTACAGTACAGTGATTTTTATATTCTACTAACGGACTACGGATCGTTAATTGTTACCATAGCAACATTGTTTTTCAGTCAAAATATTAATGGCGCTTTTTGACAAATAAATAAATATTTGTGGACATTTCACACAGCGCAATCTAGCCCCAAACTAAGCAAAGCTTGTACTATGGCACCAGATGGCCGATAGAATACTTATAACATTTTTTCAAATACATACTAGGTACAACACCCAGACCCGAAAGAAATATTTGAAGAACATACAAACATTTCTCCCGTAGCGGGAATCGAATCCGCACCTCTTGCGTCTCAGCCGAGCATTCGCCCGCTACGCCACCGAGGTCGTCAACGAGGTGGATGGACTGTGTGAAGGAGGATATGCTTAAGAAAGGAGCGAGTAAAGAGATGACGGCTGACAAAGAGGAATGGAAGAGGAGAACATGCTGTGCCGACCCCACATAGAGTGGGATAAGGGCAGGAAGATGTTGAGCCAGACTGAAGTTTTATTTCATTCGTCATACAAACAGCTAAAATTATTTTTACGCGTCCAAAAACCGCATATAGGCAGTGAAAACACACCGCATCCGTGAACGTCCAAATACCGAAGTCCAATCCATTGTAGTCCACAAATAGCACGCCAAGAATACACGTGGTGGCAATTATCACGGGTTAAATGAGCCACAAGCAACTGTCGTTAATGAAGGACTGAATCAGATCTAAAGGTTTCACAGAAAGTATATCATTTAATGGCTCTTGGTTTCTTAAAGAAATAAGCATCATGACAGTTACCTGTCAATATATTTATGAAAACTTGATGTACGTCCATAAAAATGTTAGTGAGTATAAGGAAAATAGCGATAATCATAGTATTAATACTAGAAATAAGAATAAACTCGCTGTACCCACGATTAGGCTAGATAAAGTTAAAACAAATCTATAACAAATTCCCAAGCGAGATGAAAATTTTGTAAAATAAATAATAACTCTAATAAAACGAAAATTGATTAAAAAAGCTTACTATTAAATATCCGATTATATAGAAGACAAAAATTTTTGAGACTGAATAATGCTCCAACTCCTTTTAAAAACTGGAATCCTTCTAACATTATAAATGCGAAAGTTTTTGAGGATGTGACGATGTGACGATGTTTGTGCCTCAATGACGCCGTAATGGCTGAACGGATTTGAATGAAATGGAACATACATAGTATGTGTGCTGGAATAACATATAGGCTACTATTAATCTTGTACGCGAGCGAAGCCGCAGGCGGAAGTCAGTAGATTAATATTTGTCGGCAATCGTTTTAACAGTAACGTCTCAATCGTGATTACTTCCTGTCCCAATCGAACCTTTCCATTTTTACGAGACAATTTTATTGTGTCCAGTTACGAAAGATAAATGGGGTCGTCAATTCCCTCGTGGCCATGTTTCGCAATAAATTTTCATTAAGTAACACCATGTCCGGACGGTTTTACTGTGCGCAGTAAACCTGGGGACGGCGGTTCTAATCTTATCTTACTCTACCTGCTCCTGATATAAACTCCTGAACATAAAGAGCTGGAGAAGAATGCTAATGGACGAAATATGCAAGGTGCAAGAGACTTGTATGAAATAAATCTAAATATATATTATATGAGACGACGTCTTTGGCGAGGCAGGCGAGTGCTCGGCTGAGACGCAACAGGCGCGGGATCGATTTGCATGCTCTCATGCTAAGTATGTATTTATAAAAAAAGTATATAATATATATTCTATCAGCCATCTGTTTCCCATAATAGTAATAGCGCAAATGAAAAATTAAAACCCATCATGTCAGGATCTGAACCCACTTTAGATCGGAAGGCGAACCGCTACCACTAAACTACCCGTGCAGATGCAGATGTAAAAAACAAATGAAATTAATGTTTCGTGTAAAATTAATATTACTTGGCATTTGTGGAGGTAACAGGTATTATGTAATAAGGGATGTAATATGCCGTCTGTCTGTGAGAGAACCACTCTATTTTATGGCCTAGACCAATAACTGGGCTGATGCTTTAGAGCGCGCATAAAAGCACGCGCATATTGCTAAAGGACACTTGCAGTACAAGCGAATCATAATAAAATTACATATGTAGATGGATACGATATATAAATTAGTATAATGCACCCGCGGCTTCGCTTAAGATGTGCAAAAGCGGATTTTGCTCATCAAAATCAACGTAAAACTCTGTTAAGTGTGTTAATTAAAAAAGAAAGTTGAATTTAAAAAAATACCCTTTATATTTTAAGTTTCAACCAAACCCGTTCAGCCGTATTTTCACACAGACTTTATCTTCCCACTGCGTCATCCAGGAGTTGAATTTCGGGAATTCCTTTCTTATTGCACTCCTATGAAGAAATAATATACTTACCCCCGAGTACTCAAACGCATCTCAGAGTTGAGCATGTCTCAAGTGACGAGTTTTTGACAGGTTTTCATCAAAAACTCAAAAAACCATGACTCAACGTGCTCAACTCGAGTCGCGTTTGAGTATTCGGGGGTTAACCTCCAAGTTTTATGCTTTTAGGACTGACAGAAACGCAAGTTTTATATATTCAGATAATAAAAATAAAAAAGATGTGAAGAGTCAAAGTGAAAATGCCAAGATGTAGATAATTAAGTAAATTGAAGTTACTGTTGAATATGTAAAAATAATTTAATTCTAGATATTACTGCAAATTGTAGTAATAGTAATGTATATGTCAAAGTAATAGGGGGTATTAAGGGGTAACACGCAATGGTAAAGGAATAATTACGAATTATTTAAATAAGACGTTTCAATTTTGTAAATATTACTTTACTCGCTAACAATCAGGCAGCCAGCGGCTACAGGTCTATACAATCTACACTAGAGGAAACTTTAGTGCCCGGGAATTTAGATAGAGTAGGCTTGCCCAGCACCTATATACCACCTCTCAGCTTAGTCGGCCTTATCCACAGGAATATAATAATAATACATGGTCAATACGGAGATGACTAAGCCGCGAGTTTCCACACGATGGTTTCTTTTACCGTTTGAGAGTAAATTATATAAGTGTAACTAATCGATTGACATGTAACTACTAGCTGATTAGAGAACACTAATGGTCTAGTGGTAGCATCCCCCGCCTTCTGATCCTAAGGTTGCGGATGCAAATCCGGTCGTGAAACAAAAATCAAAAAAATTTCTGTTTGAAAAATTTATGTGCACTTTACCAGTACTCTCAAACGGTGAAGGAAAACATCGTGAGGAAACCGGCGCAGCATGTCGTAGAACCTAAAAGTTCGAAAACATCGAGCCTTTGAGGAGCGCTTTAAATCGTTTCACCACACTGGTTCGAAACGACACGACTAGTAGTACATAGAAACAAGAATGCTATCAAAGAATTCTTCAATAAGATGCATTGTAGCCGGTGTCATTGACCCTGCACCAATAAAACCAATTGCATGCAAAGTCCACGACCAATAAGCAGGGACTCACTCGCTCTGCCACTATTTAATAACGGACGGAGGATGACCTCGGTGGCGTGGCGGGCGAGTGTTTGTCCGAACGCAAGAGGCGGTGTTCGATTCCCGCTACGGGATAAATGTTTGTATGTTCTTCAAATATTTCTTCCGGATCTGGGTGTTGTAGTTTTATGTATTATAAGTATGTATTTACAAAAAAAGTATATAAAGTATTCTATCAGCCATCTGGTTCCCATAGTACAAGCTTTGCTTAGTTTGGGGCTAGATGGCGCTGTGTGAAATGTCCACAAATATTTAATATTTAATTTAATTTCAATACTTACATATTATCACGCCCGTATCCCTAATGGGGTGGGCAGAGCCACAAGTAAACATAAGAAAACTTGCAGACACTTCTGATTTAAAGTCCCAAGGTGGATATGGTGAATCGAATCGGTGATATCTAGATTGTTGTGACTCGGAATACCGGGCAACATTCTCAGATACATTGCCTGACATCTGTAAGTGAGAACCCTACTATAGATGGCGTCACAGGAAAGCCTGTTGGTCTAAAATTAAATAACAGTGCGGTACTGTGGGGTCAAGACTCAACAGGCGATGACGACGCAAGGGCAGGACACAGTAATAAATGTCCAGCTTTATCACGACACATACATATTGAAGTGGTAATATGTTACTATGTTGCTACAATTTGTAAGAAGCAATGTTTGTTAAATACATACATATTATCACGCTCGTATCTCAAACGGTAAAGGAAAACATCGTGAGGAAACCCGCGGCTAAGTCAACTCCGCACGTGTTGGCCATGTCTTTCCTGTGGACAAGGCCGACTAAGCTGAGAGGATGGTGCTGGGCAAGCCTACTCCATCTTAATTCGTCCCGGGCACTGCAGCGTCTAAAGGTAGATAAAAGTTGCCTCCTGACGCTGTATAAATCATCTACTATAGATGGTAAAAGGCCTTAGTGTAAAGAACTGAGACCAGGAAGAAAGTTCTGATGTTCAAAGAAAGCCAAGGTCCACCAGAAGGAAGTCTTCCGTTCACATCCGTTCGAGAATAGCCGTACATCATAATTCACGGGGTTTGATGACCTGCGCCGGAAGTGACCGTTCTAACGCTAGGGTTGTTTTTGTTATGTGACAATACGGAAAAGTCCGGATTAAATTTTTTTAATGTACGGATTACGAATTTAAAAATCTGAATAATTAGGTGATCATTGCTAAAAATCGATTGTATTTACCACAAACTATCTAAATATGTACATGAGTATGGATTCCAATTATTTTTACATATAGTTAGGTAGTTATTATTGTGGCATTATTGAAATTGGCATGGCAAATGGCATTATATCGGCCACCTGGTTCCCTTAGTACAAGCTTTGCTTAGTTTGGGGCTAGATGGCGCTGTGTAAAATGCCCACAAATCATCATCATCATTTCCCTGCCCTTGTCCCACTTTATGTGGGGTCGCACAACATGTATTTCTCTTCCATTTCCCTCTGTCAGAAGTCATCTCAACGCTCACTCCTTTCTTACTCATGTCATCTTTCACACAGTCCATCCATCTTTTCTTTGGCCTTCCTCTACCCACATATCCTTCCACATTCATATCTAACACTCTTCTCGTCACATGACATGCCACAAATATTTATTTAAAATTAGTTGAAATGGCTCATTCTCAAAACATTCATTTATACATTTCGGGTCTATGTTTGAGAGTTTAGTCTAGTGCATATCTACCGTGAGTAGTACCGTTTATCGAGTTTTCTCAACAGAGCAAAATCAGCGACCACCGTCTTTTAGTTCAGAAAAACAGAATTGACTGCAATACATTTATTATAATTAACGTACATTTATGACGGAAAAATAATTAACCGTTAATTTGGCGGAAATTAACGTACCTTTCACATCACTAGTGCCGACCGCTGGCAATACTGACGCGAGGTAATAAAATAAAGCCAGATGATTTATTTGTAAACAGACGGCGCGTTGTGTATGTGTCAGTCAGCGACTGCCCGTAATATTGCGTACAGATACTGGAGAGAAATGTTCAGAGGCTGTATGTAGCCAGAGCGACGATAAATGCAAAATTATTCAGGAATGACATAATCGATGCAATACCATCAAGTCAATCCTATACATTTTTGTTTAGGACGTTGGACGCAGTAACTAGCCTAATGTGTTAAGAACAAAATATGTTTTTTTATGCATCGATCTAACTTTTTTTTAACTTTATCAATAGTATAAATTTATTAACAGAAATAATCTTACAACTAATACAAATATAATTTACAAAATAGATCCAGCTCATAGATAGCTCACCTGATTCAGCTTATTTAAGCTTTCAAAAGAATGTCAATAAGGTCACGGACAAAACAAACTATTGTTATATTTTCGGTGATGTGTCAGTATTCCCTGCGAGCATACATGCGCACACGCAGCCGGGACGCTTGTTTACAATAGTCCATTTGTTTATAATTTGTTTATTTTCACTGCATATGGATTAAAAAGCTCCCAAACACCATTTTGGGACTTTATAGCGTATTTTATTTAGACGTTTATATTTTATTAGTTGGAAGCGTGAAGAATAAACATCTTGCTTCTTTCTATTCAACCTCAGCCTAGCATTAATAAGACTTATTCGTTAAATGCTACGACAAATGGTCTTGATTTATCGCTATGCTATTTATTGAATAAAACATATCGAAATTTGAAGTCGCTCAGCGAGCTATGAAAGAGCTATGCTCGGAGTTTCTCTGAAGGATAAGATTCGTAACGATGTTATCCGACAGAGAACCAAAGTCACCGACGTAGCTCCGACCGAGACCGAGAATTAGCAGACTGAAGTGGCAGTGGGCTGGTCATATTTGCCCAAGAATAAACAACCGGATACAAACAAACTGGGATAAACGAGTTGTTGAGTGGAGACTGCGAATCGGCAAACGTAATGTAAGACGCCCTCCGGCTAGGCGGAGTGACGATTTGCGAAAGGCTGAACTACCCAGTAGACTTTATCTGCTTTCTATGTTACGACTTTTGGTTCAACATATCCATCTTAGGACATAGAATCAGGAGTGGCTGCAGTTTTTCTTATGATTACTTGTGACTCTACCTACCCCATTCGGGATACGGGCGTGATATATATACAGATTCAGTATAATAAAAAACTAATGTAAAGCAAAATTATTTTTACACACTGACATAATTCATCATTCAATATAACTGATTTTTATATTTACAAAATGTTATAAAAACCACAAAAGTTTTGCAAATCGTTAACCTAGTAAAGCTACAAACCTTAATAAAATTGTCGCAGTAAAATTTGGAAATTGTAAATCAATCCCAAAACGAACACCACCAATGTTTCGACACCCAAAATTTGAGCAATAAAGCTATTATTTTTACTGTTTTCTAACGAGACTACATTTTTATGACATCTCAATTCTTAGACGTCGTAAAAGAGAATAATAAAGTTGTGCAACTCGCTCCTATAACTCAAGATGATATAAAACTAGAACATGATGTAGGTGTTCGGAATTGTCAAGTTATAACAAAGGTTTAAAAAAGTTACGATACATTTAATGAAATAACAAAATATTCTGGAGAAATAGATAAGTGCTTATAACCCCAACAATTTGCTTACGCTAGTGAAAACCTTGAAGTGCTTTTCAATATACATACAATTTGAAAAGTGAAATTAAAAGTGACAGAACTTTGTAATCAATTGAATAATTCTGGTCGTGCACCAATGGATTTTATCATTCGAAAAAATTGTTTTCGAACGCTACACCAGTACTCTCAAACGGTGAAGGAAAACATCGCGAGGAAACCGGCATCTCGTAGAATCTAAAAAGTTCGAAAATGTGTATCAAGTGGACGAAAGAAGTCTTTGAGGCGCACTTTAAATCCTTTCACCACACTGGTTTCGAAAGAACTAGTAACACAACTGGAAAGATAGAATTGAATAAAAAATACCAACAAAGAAATCCCAGAGAAACAAACATTCAAAACAAGATAAGAATTCAACCAAACGAAGACGTAAAAAGCAATTCCACTAATTTATTCACCCTCAGATTGACTAATAAACAAACAATTGACCAAAACATTAAACCCATGACCTTTCAATTGAGCCCTCATAGCTTAACCCCATAAACCAAGCATCGTAAACAAAAGTGATGCTAACATAGTATTTTTATACTGTTCTTAATTAGCTTTTAAATTGAAGGCGCGGCTAGTTTTCTTAGATTGCGTTGACGAAGACGCACGGGTCTACATGACCGCAGATTTAAATGTTTTTTGTGAATTGTTGGAATACCACTTGAGACCAATAAATCTGTAAATGTGATTGGGCTGTTGTGTTTATGGATAAAGCACCACGCATCCCTTTAAATCTCAGGTAGACTTCTGTAGACCTAATGTGTGCCTGCATTACCCATAGTAAAATCACAACACTCTTCATTATCTACCATCATCATCATCTATCTATGACGGGGTTTCATGAACGAATGTCTTTAAATCTTTAATATCTCCGGAATTCATAAATTTAGAATAAATAATTTGACTTACAAAGGACGCTTCGCATTCTATCATCATTTTGTAAACAAGATATAAAATATAGGATTGAAAACTAGAATCGAAAAACCGATTTAAAAAATGATCCTGAACTTATATCGCTAACTGTACCAGAAAGAAAAAGATAGGTTTACAAGGATAATGTTCAAGGCAAGGATATCTATAATCTCAGATCACCAGTTCAAAGATTTTAAAATATCCTATGTATAAACTAAAATAAGATGATGGACGTAACGTAATCACACAATATTATACTTACTGTTATTATTCTGTGTGACCATTAGTAGGAAACAACTGTAATATTTAGTAAACAGACAGATAGCCTATTGATCTTTAGCTGTGATCTCTAACACCTAAAATAGGACAATTAAAATGATAACACGTAAATAATTACAAGGAAGCGACAGACCAAATGTAGCAATATAATGCCCTTATTGATGCAGATAAGAAACTTGAATTATTGAAACTCGCTTTTGGCCGTCTTTGCTCGCGTGATACCTAAACAAACCGTCGTGATTGCTATAAGCAAAAACATATTATTTGTAAGACATACTTTCAAATTAATAAAACTAGTAGAATTCTGTACCTAGAATTAGAAATAGAAATTAGCTTTATGATCAAGTCCATTAGCAAATTAGCTTATCTCCCCGAGCATGTCGTAAAAGTCGACTAAGGGATAGTATCTCTCCAACATGATGAGATACAATAAGCAAGAATTCCCAAGGAGGGTTGACGTCAGGCAGGCGGCCGGTCATAAAACACCTTAGCCAAAACTCTTACAGCATGATCCAAGGAACATGCTGTGCTGACCCCACATAGAGTGGAATAAGGGCAGGAAGATGATGATGATGAAGTCCACTAGCAAATAGACTGCCACGTTTATGATTAAAAACATTGCGTTTGCATAATACATTGTTATATTCAATATTTAATATTTGCCGCCATTATTTATCACAAAGCTATTAAAATACCAAAAGTCACCTTATTTTCTAGTCTGTCGCAAGGTTGTATTCTAGTACCCCTGCTTTACAACGTGCATAATTTAAGCTGAGCAGGTAATTATTCGTATGTTAATCCAAAGTCAATTACATCGTTTGCATTCAAACAATTGAGTGTAATAAAAAGCTTTATTAATAGAAATGAGTAAGAAAATAAAGCCTGCTGCACACTGAAGCGGTATAAAAATAAAATCACATAAAATTACGGTATAGAATTAAAAGCATTTGTTCGGGTCGTTTAGTAATTATTGTTTTGGAAGTTTGAAATTTCGTTCACAGTACTTTCTGTTGGTTTAATGGACAGCATGCTTTGAAATAAGTAATGTTCAATTAAACACATATCAATTATAGCGTGGTTATCCTGAAGGCCGCATAGCTCTACTAATTGTGTGTTACGATTCAGATCGTGCGCAGGCGCCATATTTGATTTGAAAGAGGATGAGGCATCTAACTTATTTGTATCTTTATTAGCATTTGTGTTAGCACCTCATTGTGTTCAATCTATCCTTTTTATATCTAGATACTTTGTAAATATCTAATTTTTCTACTGTATGTAATCATCAAAATAATTATTATTATTTGACTTGAATATTTGAAACCTGATCTATTATGACATACATTATGAATTTTTTTATTGTTACTGTGATTTTATTTTCTTATGTTTCGTTGATTTCGTTAGTTTAATTGTTTGTGCTGTCCTAATTAAATAAATAAATAAAAATAAAAATGCCTGAGGATGTCTCGAGCATGCCTAAGGATCTTGGTAGTACCTATTCGGTTTGCTTCAGCAGCGTGACCCGCTCACTTTTGACACGCCTCAGCATACCTAAGGATGCTTAAGGATCCCTTGACAAGACGTGCCGATAGTGTGCGCTGCTAAATATGCTAATTTTTAAGGACCTGTTTTAATCCAATTGAACAAAAACATCGTAAATACTGAAGGTAACACCTATCAACCCCATACATAGAGGACGCCAAACTAGGCGAACGGGAGCCAGATTCCGAGGCTCTTAACACCCGGATTCGCTTACACAGGGTGCCCTTAGTTTGAAAGCTTCAGATATCTTTCTAACCGACTTCAAAAAGGAGGTTCTCAATTATATTTGGCTGTAGATATTTCTTTTTTTGTATGTTTTTGTACGCCAATCGTTAACACATTAAACTCCCATAAAACTTAAAATACTTCATTATTGAAAACACGAATGTCGATATTTTTTGTATGTGGACAAACTGCTACACTACTCAAGTTACTAGTTCTTTCAAAGCCGTGTGGTGAAATAATTTAAAGTGCGACTCAAAGGCTTCTTACGTGCACTTTCATGGACTAGACTAAGAAAGCACCAGGACTACGTTAAACGAGGCATCTTGTATAGGATAAGTAAACCTGTTCCCTGCATTATTCAGTAGTATTGACATGTCAGCGTGTAGATGGCGGCCGATTGGACTTGTCTGAATCGCCCTTTCTGCTTCATCAATAGTTTGTATTGCTTCGTTTTCGTTGACTTTATTTTTTACAATCAGAACTGAGTTAGACTGGTTTTCTACAATACAAATTATAAACCTATTTTATATAATACAAAATATATCTACACTTAGTTTTTTTAATAAAAATCATAGCTATGATATATTGAAAAGTCCAAACAAGTAAGGAATGTCAGCAAAAGCAAAAATTAGTTAATTTGTGAAGCAAAAATTATAATAAAGAAATTAATTATGTGAAATCTAATATCAATAGAATGATGCTACTGGATTTGCAGTTTTTTGTCGATACATATAAAAAAATCGTTTATAACTTAATAAAATATAATACCTACAATCGGCACACGATGACAAACCATGATAGAATAAAATAATTTTATACAAACAAATACATTAAGACATGTTTGGATAACCTCTGAGCTTTTATGCAAACGGTTATGTACCTATCATGGAAAAACTCATTCATGTATCTTATCTGCTTTACTGTCAGCTACAGTTTCTAGGGTTCCGTACCCGAAGGGTGCCAACGGGACCCTATTACTAAGCCTCCGATGTCCGTCCGTCCGTCTGTCAGCGGGCTAATGTCTCATGAACTGTAATAGGTAGCGAGTTGAAATTTTCACAGAGTATGTATTTCTATTGCCGCTATAACAACAAATAATAAAAATAAAATAAAAGAGGCCCAAACAAGAAGAAAAACATTAACGTTGGTAATCGATCATTGAAGTTAAGTAACACGACGCGGTCAGTAATTAGAACGGTGGAGTAGCTTTTTGCTTTTTTTAAGTATTTTTGTGTATTTATTTTTCAAACGATCTAAAACTTACTGATTTGTACAAAAATAATAATAAAAGAAAAAATTAAGGGGGTCGTCATAGAAGAGACGTTTTTCTAGGAAACGTGTTGTCACCTATATTAGGTGGCATTTAAGACACATAATCCATCTTAAGACTGAGTCAGAAGTGGCTGCAAGTATTCTTATGATTACTTGTGGCTCTGCCCACCCCATTAGGGATACGAGCTTGGTAATATACATGTATGTACCCTTTAAATATGCCTTATTGCAAAAAAGCTTTATATTAGCAGCTGGTTATGGTCAAATAAAATAAAGGATGGTGCCCAAATAGCATACATTCTGACTCTGGCTGGTGTGACCATAAAATACGTGTCAAGCAATACAGCAAGACTCCTGTGGCGTACCCTTCTTGGAAGGATGATCTCAATTCACACACATCCTGTATTTCAAACAATTTTGAGCCTTCTCACCTTGGTTTAAATTTCAAATTGATTGGTCATTAAACTATACAGGGTGACTCATATCGGAAAATGATTTAGGTCTGAAAACTTTGACGTTGACAAGAGCTTAATCATGGCTGTCAAATTTGTAATGATTCAATTTTGGGTGTGCAATTTTAAAACGTTAATCGTTTAGGTGTTTGTTTTTATTGATGATGATGCTAAATGAACACTTCTATAGAGTTCTAAGAACTGCCGTAATGAGTTATAACTGTGTTTTTCATGTGTGTTTTTATATTGTGAATCATTGAAAACGCCTTTATAATTATATTTCCAATAAATCATAATTATTTATTGTAAACTAGCTCCCGCCCGCGGCTTCACTCGCGTGGTACCTGGATAAAAAGTAGCCTATATGTTATTCCAACGTACATACTATATAAGCTCAAAGTTTCATTCAAATCCGTTGAGCCGTTACGGCGAGATTGAGGCACAAACATAATGAACATACATCCTTACATCTTCACCAACTTTTGTATTTATAATATTAGTAGGATATTGTGGCTACACCTTAATCATTTTCCACTTCCATTTTACTATATAAGTCGTCTTCTCCAACCTTCAGCTTACGCGTTTCCTCTTTCATTAAAAATATAAATAAATCACCCTGTATAAAGCTTATTTCGTCAGGCTAATTCCCACAGAAGACGCCAAAAGGAGCTTAATTTTTTTAATAAAAAACGTTTTTATTCATTCGGTTCTGGGACTCCTATAAATCTGTCGTTTCGACACTTTGCTCCGCATTGGGGATTTTCGTATTATTTGTCTGCAAAGTGTTTTTTATAAATAAATAAATTATGACTTTATCACCTTCATGTGTTTACGTTTATGGTGTTTGTAATGATCATTTTAAATTGCTTTTGATATATCTTAGGCCAATATGAGTCGACATATAATAGATTATATTTGCGTGAGGATCGGAATGAATGACAAAAAGAGATCTATACCGCGAAGAGAGATTGTGTGGGCCGTGGATAGTGATACATCATACATATTATCACGTCTGTAATCCTAATGGGGTGGGCAGGGCCACAAGTAATCACAACAAAACTTGCAGCCACACCTGATATAAAGTGTCAATATGGATATGGCTAGCTATCTAATCCCGCCTCGAAAACATTGGTGTGCCAGTAAAAATCATAAATCTAACAAAGGCTATCAGAATTACTCTTGCCAAGTGCTCTACGACGGTCTTCTGTCCGACAATATACCTGTGAGCTCAGGCGTCCAACAGGGATGTCTTCTCTCGCCACTGCTGTTTCTTGTAGTGGTGACGGCGCGTCATGTCTCGTGTCAACGTTTGCTGACAAAAGTTAATCGAGTGGGGTCTATTGAAGCATCTCTAGGGCTTAGACTACGCCGATGACCTATGCTTACTTAACTATCGTTGCGTTGACATGCAGATAAGTAAGATGACTTGCTAAGAGAAACAGCGCATGTAGGCATGAAGATTAATATACGGCAAACGAAGGACCTGAAAACAACACCCCGCTTTACATTAGCGGAGAGGAAGTAGAACGAGACTCTGATTTTATATACCTCTACAATTTTTAACAAGATCTTTATTCCGTTGTCTGTACCCATATCTTCAAACGCGCGCATCAGTATTGCGCGCGCGTAGGTACGTTTTAAGACAGTGACATGAAAAATTGACCATCATTACTTTAATGAATTTTAACCATACGTGATTAATGATGGAGGCTGTATTACGAAATTTGCAAATGATTTAATTATAGTCCCGGCTTTTTAAGATCTTGTAGCTGTTATGAAAGTGAGATATCTGGACTTGAGGCACAGAATAACTAATAGTACTAGCTTGAGGTATAAGTTTAAGAAACATAATTATATATATATATAATTATGTTTCTTAAACTTATACCTCAAAAAATATTTTTATATAATAAAATATTTTTTGTTTATATCTTTGTCCATCAAGAAGAAATTGTATGAAAGTAAAACATTTTTGTGGACATTTCACACAGCGCCATCTAGCCCCAAACGAAGCAAAGCTTGTACTATGGGCACCAGATGGCTGATAGAATACTTATCTTTTTTTTTAAAGTAATATAATTATAACTAAAAAAAACTATAAACTCATTGACCCACAGCTCGTACGTTACTGACGACTGAATGGCAATCAATTTACAGCTTGAACCATAAGTCCTAGAAACATGTAACTTTGAGGCCATATTCTTTTTTTGGTGTAGTGGTGCACTATGAAATAAATTCCTAAAAATTCAACTTCTGCAGGACGCAGCAGGAAAGTGAAGTTCGTATGAAAATTCTCAACGTGAACAAATTCGAGGCGTTCCATTAATCCATACTAATATAAATGCGAAAGTAAACTCTGTCTGTCTATCTGTTACCTTTTCACGTCTAAACCGCTGAACGGATTTCGATAAAATTTACCATGGTGATAAGTTGCATCCTGGGGAAGAACATAGGTTACATTTTATCTCAAAAATAATCCTGAAGGGGGTGAAATAAGGGATGAAAGTTTGTATGTTGAACCCGAATATGAAGCAGCGTTGGGCGCGGTCAGTACTTGGATGGGAACACCACGTGATGTCGACTTTTTGCACTCAGTTTTTTTTACCAAGAATTCCACGCTGACGAAGTCACGGCTAGTTCACTATTTAAGTTACCACATGGATGATTCGTCCATTTAACTACAGTTTTAAATGTGTAAGTGAATAAAATCTAGATAAATATAGCCATGTCGCTGACAATACCGACTAATTGGACATTCGACAAAAAGCCCAGAACCAGTAAATAGTACCTACGTACAAGAAGCGTTGTAATTGCTAACAGGTTTTCATGAAACATTCATGTCGCAATGATTGAGTCGCAGCGCAGATGCGGGAATAGGTTGTATTTGTAAGTATAAAAAGGTCTTTCTTAGTAAGTACGCTAGCATATTGTCAAAAAATTACTTACTTAATGCAATATCTAATAGTTTTACTTCGGAGAAAAAAGTTTAAAGACACTCTAAAATAATCAATGTCTAGTGAGCTTTTCTTCAAAAAAATACAACAAACTTTTTTTAGCAAAAAATTACTTTGCATAACTGTTAATATTTAATTTCCCCTTTTGGGGAGGTTTATGGTATCAATGACTGTATGTAGTACTGCCTAGTCTCTTGTCAATTGAATATATTATTTATTATTAAAAAGTATTCCGTTCACTTGGCGCCATTTTCGATTCGCTTACTTTGCAAAAATAAAGCTGTGTGACAATACTTTTAGTGACACAATGACATAAGCCCTTATGTCACTGACATTGACAGTTCTGTTGTATTTACAAAATGGCCACTAATCTATGTCAATTGCTGTGATTAACAAAACTCATTAGTCAAAGAATTTATAGCGATGATTGCAGTATCTCTACTTGCAATTAGAAGTCATTCACTATGATTATAGTCATAAACTTATTCAAATCAGTAGCACGCCAATTATACAAGCAAATGAAAGCCTAATTACAAGCTAGACAGCGTCCAAATTGCAATAGAATCAATAAATCCTAAAAATAATGTAAACAAACACTTAAATCCGTACAAGCTGAGCGAAATCTCTGAAACTTGTTTCACATCCACATTTCAAACTTTCTTCCTGGCTGTAAACTGTCCATATGTCCGTCCTTGTCACGCACGCGGGGCTCTTACGGTATATCGCGTGCGCGAAAAAGACAGGAAACATGAAGACGTCACGCGGGGCGAAGGCGCGTGTTTTTGCACTTGTTTTATTTGTAAACCGCCATATTTTTTGTTCTTTTTTCAAAAGCTACGTCTTTGTTCGAGGGCGCGATCGGCCGTGCCTGGTAAGTTGGATAATTTCTTTATTCTACGGCCCACCCGACAATTTTGTGGAGCTACGTTATTATGAGCTTGATTTGTTTAATAATTTTATTACGGCATTGCACGTGCGGTTGTTCTTTTGTTTTGATTTGCGCGTTTAATGCTCTCTTTCCTTTTGCACTGTGGGAGCTTGGATTTTATTATATCGTTTTATATCGTTATCTAGGGACAAGGCAAACTTTATGACCGAGAGTCATTAAAATAAAGGGATTTAACTATACCTGTTACATCAAGTATATTTGTAAATAAGTACTCGTATTTAGTAAAAAAAACCGACTGCGAGATTTGCCGCAATTTATGACGTCTGTGGTTGTTTTTTTATAATGTATCATTCCAAATTACATTCAATTTACATTTTTGTAATTACCGTTAAAAACTCTTCATTTTCAGCCTCTACGATGCATTCGTTTTATTAGATGCATTAAAAATTCACCCTAATTCTCGACCAAGTCGTTTTGTCCTCAAACAATTTACACATAAACGCATTTTGGATCTCCAGCTGTTCAACTGTTTCTTGCCCAAAAGCATCCAGACATATTACGTCACGGATGCCTCGACGTACCACTCTGATCAGCCATTCTTTTTATGGCCTACCAAACCCGACTGGTATGTTAAGGCGCTGTTTTCTTGAGGATTTACTCCATTAAGTTCTTTAAGTTCCTGGTTATTTTTAGGGTTCCGAAACAAAACGATGAAAAGGAAACTTTAGGGCGTAAAGAACTATGGTTACTACAACTTTATAATAAACCTATCGAAATGGAAGCGACCAACCAATACTTAGGTCTAGTGGGGGATCATTTGAAAGGATTTGATTTGCTCATTTTAAGTAGGTATATCAGGTTTCTATTTTCATTCGTGGCATATAGATGTAATAAAAAATTAACAAATAATACCAAACCACACCTTAATTCTGAAGTTAGCAAGGCGAAATCTTTATAGCTTCGGTTTATGAGTTGATTTGCGATTGATCGATCTTATTATGAAAATATTTGTTTAGAAACTGACATGTGAAATTAAAAAGTTTGCGCACTTATCATTTCACTGCACTGAATCTTTTCCACATAAGACCATGTCAAGGTCTGACCCCAATTCAAGCACTGATAACGCAAGGTCTTCCAAACCAGTCAAGCCAAATTGTTCTTTTGCCATTCATCACAGAGTTCATTTTAAATTGTCTTTGAACTGTGTTGAGTATGAATTTCCAAAGTGAAGTAGCGTGTCCGGGCAAAGGAAAATTATCCTTAAGGGTTTTTGGGTTTCAAATGCCGATGTTCCAAATACCGTCCGCGAAGTCAAAAAAGTAATGTGTTATTGTGTTCAGCCTTTTTAGACCTCGGACGGCTTTAATTAGCTAATTACTGAGACATTTTTAAATGTTTAAATGGAATTTGGAGTGAAAATAGCCTCTTAACAAGCGATTGTCTTAACCATATCAAAGATTTGAATCCTTTTTGTGATTGAAATTAATTGCGATACGTCGGCCTTAATTATTTAATACAAGTTCTCGATTCGGTTCAACTTTGTTGCAATGTACGGACATAAGTACAATACATTATTGTAAACAAAATTAGGTTAGTACCTACCTGGTTTAGTTTAGGATAGGTATGCCAAATATATACTTCTCTGGCTGGACTGGAAGAAAGAAAAAGCATAGAATGCGTCCAGCTGCTTCTCTTCCCGAGCATGTCGTAAAAGTCGACTAAGGGATAGTATCCCTTAGTAGATATTTGGTCGTGAAGACCTTTCACGACGCAATGTAATTTTCTCTACTTTTAATATAACACGGAATCGTGGCAATACATGTTAATCATTCTTCCAATCAAAAATGTTATTATCAACTTTTAGATGACAAGCCGTTAGATTTGAGGCTGAGGTTCGATCGATAATGATAAAATGTTATCTTTCTCCAGGCTAGCAGCGGCAGCCGCTGCAGCAGCGGGGGCGACCAGCGAGCTGAGCTACCTGGCTGCCCTCCACCCCGCCTACCGACCTGTGCCTTATGACCATCCGCTCTACAACGCCAACACTCTTCGAGGTAAGCTTTCTATCAAAGTCCAAGTCCAAGTCAAAGTCAAAAAAATTTATTCCATAAAATCACGGGGATCACTTGGACACGTCTTAAATCTACGTTGCATTTACTATTACACCTGTTCGTAACGCGACAAACGTGGAAGATACAGGCAAGAAACCACGCTTGGCAATTTTTTTGGAAAATGATCCCTTTACAATCATGTTTTATAAAAGGAGTTGGAGCATTGTTCAGTCCCAAGCAATTTTGTCTTCTATATAATCGGATACTTTATAGTAAGCTTTTTTAAATAACTTTCGTTTTATTAGAGTAAATGTACATTCCGTATTAGTAGATACGACAGTCAACCCTACCCCTCGGAGTTTTAGAACGAGACATTGAAGGCAATCGCGCGATTTTTAAATGTTTCGAAAAAAGCGTTTGTTGACATACTTAATATGGATTTAAATAGCATAATATTTTGACAGCTTATTATACGCTGTCAAACTTCTCTGCTGGATTGGTAAAGAAAAAACAGAATGCGTGCAGCTGCTTCTCTCTCCGAGCATGTCGTAAAAGTCGACTATGGGGATAGTATCTTCCAACATGATGAGATACAATAAGCAAATATTCAGGAGGGTTGACGTCAGGCAGGCGGCCTGTCATAAAACACCTTAGCCAGAACTCTTACTCGACGCCACATAGAGTGGGATAAGAGCGGGAAGATGATGATGATGATGATGATTATACACTGTCAAACGTTTTTATTACGATTGAAACGTTGAAAATAGAGCGATTGCCTTCCTTATACCATGCGATAGAAGAGATGTTATGCTATAAAATCTATCGATATTTCGTTTATCAAACATAAGCTCATTCATTATATACTTACCATTCATCTTTAGCTCAGCAGAATTATGTTATTCACCAAGGTGTTTTGTTCGTCGACATAAGCTTCCTGGACGCCGTTCATAGGTATTTGAGCTTCGAGGTTCAAATCTATGCAGTCGCATTTTATGGGGGACGTAAAGTAAGGACCTTGGCACTTAATCTAACGAACCACAATGCGCCAGCAACTTTGAACCCGCGCTCTTACTCGTTACTGCATGCCAATTTCAACCCGTGACTTACACCGTCACTTAATAGCCGCTTTTACGTATCTGTCATCTGTCATCCCCACGCGAAAAAGACTTTTACACCATTATGAATAAAGGTTATTTTCCGCTGAGCGATTTTCTGGAAAGGAATCGAACGAGTCGTGAGTTCAATTCCTAATTAACACCTTTGTTTATAGATAAATTGAGTAGATAGTGTTTTGTCGTGGAAGGCTGGTGAGATATGTCAGTGTGGTCATTGAGGCCGTATTTATTCAATTGAGTTGGAAATCTCTAGTTTCAATGTTGGGTTATGTGAATGCTGAGATCTCAGATCAAATAAAAAGAGAAGACGCCGCGCCGCGAACAACAAAAGTGAAGCCACACAAAACCGTGCTCCTGCAAGTAAACATACACGCTCACGCACACGTCTACACTAAAACCATGCTCATCGCGTGTCTTAAAAATAGAATTATGCCTTCCAGTATAGTGAAAACTTGTAAAAACAGCAGCAAATCACATAAAAAGTCTCACGGAATCACTTTTCAGTTTAAGTACTTCAAATAGCATCGTTTCTTAATTATTATGCTATTAATTTAGGTTACTTGGAACACACAACCTTAAAACCTTCGACACACACATAGATAAAAAGGTGGCTTCACTTTTGTTATTCGCGGCGCGGGGTCTTTTCTTTTCATTTGGTCTGAGGCTGAGATTAAATTCGAGATGGGGTCCTAAGTAAGTTTCTGAACATAATCTTAAAGATCTTGGCAGTGGAATTGGAAAGTCAGAACTATTGCCGTAATAAACGAAATTAATAGTTATTGTTCAGGGAACGTAAGTTGAGAAGTTTATCTTGATGTAATTTTCATGAATGAACATTTTGTATGTTTTTATAGAAATGATTTTGATGAGTTCAAATCTCAAAACCTTAAGTCCTTTGTATTATGTTTGTTAATGTATCCGGTTCTCAAAGGCCCCAACGGAAGACCAGCGTGGGTAGTTTCAACCTGCACATGCTGAGTTAGGACTATTTTGCAACTGTATCATAATTATATCAAGTTAGTTTAGTTTTAGTCTTTGTTGTTGCGAATAGCAACAACAAATAGCAGTTGAGAGCACTGGTGGTCTAGTTGATAGTGACCCCGCCTTCCGATACTTAGGTCATGGGTTAAAACCCGGTCGTGTACCAATGGATTTTTCTGTGCCAAAAATTTATGTGCGCTATCCCAGTACTCTCAAACGGTGAAGGAAAACATCGTGAGGAAACCCGCGGCTTAGTCAGCTCCGCACGTATTGACCATGTCTTTCCTGTGGACAAGGCCGACTAAGCTGACTAAGCTACTCCATCTTAATTCGTCTCGAGCATTACAGCGTCCCATTTGTGAAGATAAGGTTTAGGCTATGCGTTGTCAGACAGTCAGTCGCGTAAAAGTTACATACATATTTGTATTACTTCCTGTTTGTATTGACAGGGAAATGTAGCCACGACTAATGCCCAATTCTTATATTCAACTAACGAACGGATGAAAAATTATTGATAATTATCAACTAATAATACTAGTCGTGTCAGTAGGTCCTTCGAAACAGCGTGGTGAAATTCAAAGTGCGCCGTGAAAGTTTCTTTCGTGCACTTTTTGTCAAGAAATGTATGAAGCTTTTTGGCAGATAACAACGTCGCAATGAGTGTGTCCGATAGTTTATTATTTGAAGCAAGCATAAAAAAATAGATGAATGAATTATTTATTTGTAACAGCAGCAAAGGTCAACAATTACGTTAAATTTAAATAAACTGAAAATATAAAGTAAACAAGTTGTATGTAATAAGATTATGGTGTTACAAAAAGGTCCTAACTCAGCAATGCAGGTTACTGTAAGTACCTTGCGCTGGTCTTCCATTAGAACCTTTTAAGACCGGTGAGTAAGATCAATTGCGGACATAGAATACAATATTCTGACAAACGAACAAAAAACCAAAATGAACAATGAATAAGAGTGACAAAAAGTGATACTACTGAATTCACTCGTTTACTTTCCTTCTGCCAAAAACAGAGCGCTGTCAGCGCAATATAAATAAAAATCTTAGCGCGCAATCGCAATAAAGCCTGTAAAAATACCTCTGTCCAGCCAGACTATAAACTTGCAAAACAATGAAAACAATCCGATAAGCACAGCTATTGAACCTGAGAGTTATCGACTGCACTCCACAGTAGGGATGCCACTACCACCTGTTGCTTGCATCTTTATGTTTACCTTTTTTGTCTCTGTATTTTTTTATGAAAAGACAGCACGCTGGTTAAATAATACCTAATAATAAATAAATATTTGAGGACATACCACACAGCACCATCTAGCCCCAAACTAAGCAAAACTTGTATTATGGGAACCAGATGGCTGATAGAATACTTATAATACTTTTTTTTTATAAATACATACTTGTCTCTTTCTCTTAATACATAATACTACAACACCCAGACCCGGAAGAAATATTTGCAGAGCATGCAAACATTTCTCCCGCAGCGGGAATCGAACCCGCGCCTCTTGTGTCTCAGCCGAGCACTCGCCCGCTTCGCCACAGAGGTCGCCAATGGGAGTATGACTCCTTCTCTAAGGTACCTACAGATTGATAAAATATGTTTCCCTTTTTTTCGTGATGTACGAAACTTTATTAAAATAGAACTATGTTTTTTCTTATTTTCTTTAACTTTATTCACAATATTTTAAATAACGTTATAATATTTTGATTTTGAAAGTAAACCATAATGGAATTTATACGTCGTAACTATGTTATATTACAATTTTTTCAGTTTATTTATTTATGAAAGATAAATAACCGTATCTAAGTAATTTAGCAACATAAAAATGCGATACAATTGTTTGATTTTTTAATAATTATACTAACAAGGTTTGAATCTGTCCCAAATTAAACTTATTTTGGCGTAGATATAACAGGGGCAGCCCTATTGTGTGCGAACGATGTAATTCTACACTGGAGCGCTTATGATATACGGACAGTTCAGTCTGTTATTGCAAGTAATGTGCATACCAGCGGCCATTGAAATTATTGCTCTGCGTCTTGAAGCTTCTAGGAGCTCGTTAAATGACAATATTATTTGTTTTAATGACGCCTACGACAGGTTAAAAGCTACATAAAGTATGTTCGCTATGAAATTATCATTTTGGATAAGGTTTATCAATTTTATTCGGATTGGATGGGAAATTAAGATCGATGTCGCGTGTGGTCGGTGGATAATGGCAGAACATATTTGGGAGGCCGTCGTGGGTTCAAATCCGGTCGTACACCAGTGGATTTTCCTGCTATAAAAAATGATTACGCTATTCCAGCACTCAAACGATAAAGGAAAACATTGTTAGGAAACCGGCATGTAACCTAAAAACCTAAAACACTTCGAAAATATTTATTATCAGTAGCCAAAGTTCACAAAACACAACAAATTAGTAATAAAATGCTAGTTACAGTGAATGCGTGTTAATTTCGCCATTCAATATGATACGTGAAAGCATGAACAAATAAACCATAAACATCTGTAATTAGCATACTTGATTCAACTCAAATTTAGTGAGTACTTGAATTTAATTCTGTAGTTAACATGAGTATACTAATTCTGCCTATTGTTGTATGTATACGAAGTCACAATAAACAACGGGAGATGGCGTATACAAAATGGCCTAGAATGGACGGAACCTTTGATGCGCACTTTAAAACCCTTCTACCCCACTGGTTCGAAAGATTTGACGATCTCGGTGGCGTAGCGGGCGAGTGCTCGACTGAGATGCGAGAGGCGCGGTTTCGATTCCCGCTGCGGAAGAAATGTTTGCATGCTTTGCAAATATTTCTTCCGGGTCTGTTTGTTGTAAGATTATGTATTTACAAAAGAAACTATATAATGTATTCTATCGTCAGCCATTTGGTTCCCACAGTACAAGCTTTTCTTAGTTTGGGACTAGATGGTGCTGTATGATTGATATGTCCTTTCATCATAATCATCTTCCTGCCCTAATCCCACTCTATGTGGGGTCAGCACAGCATGATCCTTGGATCATGCTGTAAGAGTTTTGGCTAAGGTGTTTTATGACCGGCCGCCTGCCTGACGTCAACCCTCCTTGGGAATACTTGCTTATTGTATCTCATCATGTTGGAGGATACTATCCCTTAGTCGAATTTTACGACATGCTCGGGGAGAAAAGCAGCTGGACGCATTCTATGTTTTTTCTTTACTCCCAGTCCAGTAAAGTTGATATGTCCTTTATTATTTATTATTAATCTTTTTATGACGTAAGACTTAGACGTAAATGAATATGTTTTGTTCAAGGAAAACCTTACCTAGGCCTTAAAGGTAAAGCTCACAGTGCATATTACCGATTCGACATGGTTAGTGAGCTTGATAGTCCCTTTCTACGAATTCCTCTATTAACGACTGCAAGGAAACGGGTTCGAACTCATTCAATGTAAAATTTACTTACCTACCGGATAGGCTTATTCATCTCTTCACGAATAGTAAAAGGAAAGCTTCTATCTAACGTCTATCTGTTTGTATTTCTAAGCAACGCAACGGATTTTTATACATTCTTTAGTGTCATTTAGAGAATTTATTTAAGGACACACGTTTGTAAAATCCCATTAATAAATTATAGATAAACTAGCTGCCGCCCACGGCTTCACTCGCGTGGTATCCGGAAAAAATAGCCTATTATATATGTTAATCCAGTACATGTAGTATGTGTATTTCAAGTTTAATTCAAATCCGTTCAGCCGTTTTGGCATGATTGAGGTACAAACTTCCTTCATCCTCACAAACTTTCACATTTATAATATAGTAGGATAGTAGCATAATATAGTTGGATTAATTCGCTATGGAACTTAACGCAAAATTAGTTCATTGCACCCATGCAAAGGCGAGGAGATCGCTAGCTAATAATAAATATAAATTGTAATTGTAAATGAATATTTAAAAAATATTCATTAAGTTATTGGTCAACTAAAATGTACTCAAGCAAAAAAATACTTAAAACAAAAAACCGAAGTGTCGCACGCAAGAAACTTAACCCGTTCGCGTCCTTGCTGTATTCCCGAAACGAAAATGTTTATATAAAAAAAAATGGTCAGGTGTCTGTTTACATCGGCAGTCCCTCTCGACTTACAGTCTGTAGCGTCTTTATGTAACGCTCAATTAGGTGCCATTTTTTCACCATGCGATTTCGGGATTACTTCATGCATTATATCTTCAGTAAACTTTGTTAATTTCTGTTTTTATTTAACATTTAACAAATTTCAAGTTTTTAAACTAGAATTATATAAGTACATAGGTATAGGTAAGGCTTCGCTTGGTAACCGGATAAAAAATAGCCTATATGTTAATCCAGCACACGTACTATGTATATTCCAAGTTTCATTCAAATCCGTTCAGCCTTTTTTGCGTGAAAGAGTAACAAACATTATAATATTAGTAAGGATTACTGTTAGTCAATAGAAGTCTCAATCAATAATTAATGTTGAAATAATCCTTTAAACGTCAAACTGCTTATAAACACATGAAATACTGTCTAAATTGTACAAAAAAGCAATTAGCGGCTCTGCAAAGTAGGAAACGTGTGGCAAATTAATTCAGCTCGCTACACATTGTCAATTGTGATCAGGTAACCTCCATAATGACTTTATTGTACGATGACTGTTTTTCTTGCGAGTTCTTGGCATATTAGTGTTTTTGGATTTGCGTGATTTGAATGGATATCTGTTCAAAGTTAACAACACAGTAAACAATTACTAAATAAGTTGCTCGTTCAAAAGATACTTGAATTATTTTAATCCGCATTGCACTGTCTTGCATACCGCCATCCTAACGGGTTGGCTACGAATGAACACACTCGGGTTACTTCCACCGGACCCAGTTTTATGGTCCACAGACCCACTTGACCATACCTGACCTTCAGACTCCTCGACAAACCTGCGCTATCTGAGAATCTTTTATGCACGCTTTTATGATGCCTTGATGAACCAATTTGCAAACAGTTTTAATGCATTTAGGAAACCACGTTACATGCTTTTTATGATTTTGTAGATAAAAATAATTCCCGATGCTTTGTTTTTGCTAATTATGTAGGTACGTTAAACATAAAACTCGAAATGATTAAGATTTTAAAAAGATTAGAAATATAATTATAGAGATTAAAATCACTAAAAATAAATTAGAAAATTATTATAATATTAACAAAACAATCAATTTAAAACTTCACTTAATCAATAAAGCTTTCGTAATATTAATGATAGGAATACAAAATAGCAAGACATCAATCACACTGACATATAAAACGCCTAAAAAAACCTAGATGCAGCCGGGCGGTCATCAACATGAAATCGTCAGCCAACTGCAAAATTTCGCAACTTAAGTGACAAGCCGAAACTTAATAACTTACTCAGAAATGCCCCAGCAAATTGGGAGCCGTCCCGAAACCGGCTCCGTAACTCTACACCGCTTTACCGAACTCTCCGACACATATAAATTGTATTTTTATTCAAATCAAGCCTACGTGCCGCGATAAAGCCTTTTAAAACAAATAACCACTCATTCAACTCGAAAAAAACACTCAAAAATCGACCTTAACCCAACAGCATAAAAATCAAAATGTCTCAACTTCAAGAGTTGATAAAGACACATGGGATATCGAACTTTAGAGATGCAGTAACAGAGTTGTAGTTTAAGAAGAAGAAAGTCTTGTATAGATGCTTAACCTTACTCGCGACAATGCTGAAGAAACTACACGCATTATGTAAACAAGCTAAATTGACATCTGATTACAGGAACAAAGGATTCAGATTCGAATGATCAGAATGCATCAGATAAGACGTATAATGATGATGTAGAACACGATGCTATTTCTGAAACGCATAAAGAATACAATTTAGAGGTTATATGGGACGCTTGTTCACTTAATCGTACTTCTTTCCGTACAAAGGGTGACAGTACGACGCGACAGACGATGTACGGTAGAACTGACAGTCAGAGTGCTTACTGTTAGAGTGCTTTTGATGACAGATGAAATTTTAATGGTAGTAGCAGCAGACGTAAGAGCCAAAGTTCATGTCCTGTTCATAGAGTTATTGCACAAGAGTTTTGCCTATAAAAAGCATTTTTCAAGGATAACAAGACAAAATTATTGACTACTCGTGTTCGCCTTTTTAATAAAGTTGTTCGCACCGATACCCTTCATTATTCACCGTTTTTTGTGGCCGAAATGTTAATCACCACATTTACTTGGCCGTTGGTTTTTGCTTTAAGGAATTTTATTAAACATTTTAATATAGTTGCTTGCTAATGATACAGCTGCCAGTCTGCCAGTCATCAAAAATTGCAATTGTTAATAAATACAGAATGTAATGATGATACTAAAAAGCACATTTGTGTTCCTGGAAAAGATTTTGCAAAATACTTTCATAATAAAATTTTTATCTTTCTAAGTTTCTTGATAGTCGTAAAATCGGTCGGAAATAATGAGACTCGCTGGCCAATGAAAGTTGATATTTGTGTATGTCTTCATCCCGATAATCGTAAATTGGGTCCAGTTCGGGTTCGACTGGGCGTAAAAACTGAGTGCCTGAGGAAGGTCATGTTACTCCCGAAATAAAACAAAACGAGTCATTCAGGTGTGAAAGAGAAAGAAGATGAAAACAAAGACAATCAAGAGATTATAAGTGCCTAGTGATTTCCAGTCTTTAATGCTTAGCACATGGCATAAGGGTGTATGTTTGTTTACACAACAAAAGCCGTCAATTGACTGAATGAATGACAATTAACGTACAGCCTAAACCATAAGTCCTAGAAACATGAAACTGAGGGGTACACCAAGAAATGTGACTCCTGGGGACGCAGAGGGAAGATGAAGTTTATAAAAAAAAACGTAAAAAAGGTCGCGGTGCATTTTACAAGTCAAAAAATGTGTTTACGTTTTTTGTTATTGTAAAGGTTGAAGTGAAGAAATTATCACTGCTAACCGAAGTGATCAGTCAAAGGAATGATCTTACGCAGCGGGTGGATCATCTATAAAATGTACTTATATCAATCATGCGGCTCTGTTCCAAGCAACCAGTGACATAAGAACCGATTGAGGAAATTACCAACGTAATGTGTTTGTTTTGTAGAACAAAGTAATAGCCATTTTAGACAGACTTATAAAGGGACTTCGATAGGTAATGATTTACTTCATTTTTCAAAAGGCTGTTATTTATTTTAAAAAGTTTTTTTTTTTTTGTTGTATTTACCTGTTCGTGACGATACAAAATTTTTCAAATTATCTTATCTATTCAGCATAATTTATGTGTGTAAACAGAAAAAATGGTGACGGTATAATAAAGTGTAGAGAAAATTATTACATACATAATATCACCCTTGTTTCCCATAGGGGTAGACAGAGACCGCGGATTTCCTCCTAGGTCCTGACATACTACTCTCGCTTTATTCAATCTCATCACATACCTCATTCTCTTTTAGAGAAAATTATAACGAAAAATTGACCTTATTGAAATTTATACTCCTTTTACTTAAGGTCTGGACAGCGTCATCTCTAGTACTACTAATAATGTCGCTAGTTCTTTCGAACCAGAGTGGTGAAAGGGTATAAAGTGTGCTTCAACGTCTTCTTTTGTCGATCATCAAAGCATCATCCATTTCAGCCTATAACGGCGTCGAAAAAACACTTTCCTCCCAAAACCAAAGCACATTCAATTAAGAAACCCGAGATCGGAATTAAGCCCTCTTCATTTAAAATACATTTAGCCGGTCACTTGTCATGCGGTCGTCGTCCCATCTCCCTCTAAAACCCGTTACGGTCTACCCTCTCTTTCCCGTTGACAAAGATTAAGACTTTTGACAATGCAACTAAAAAAACGAGATCGGACATGTCAACCTCACTCATGACATTTTGTAAATTGGAATTTGCGGCAATTTATGGGGGAGTAAAAAACATAATCAATCTTAAATCGATTAATCCCTTAACGAGTTCAATGACATTTTGTGATCGCGTTTAAGCACATTGACTCTACTAATAAACAAGTGTGGTGAAAAAATTAAAGATCCCTTTCGTACGCTTGTCAATACGAGTTTTTTTAATGTTAATAAAATTTTACCTGTGTCGTATTTTTATCCCATAAAAGCTTACATAAATTGAATTCATATTTGATTACCTAGTTTTTCTATGATCACAATCAATGTTGTCTTCATCAAGTAATTTCCATTAGAAATTCCGAAGGCGTATCGAAGATGTTTTTTGGAGAGCAGTTCAATCATGATCGATTTGAGAGCTGGTCGGTAACGATTGATCCGCTATCGGAATTGAGACATCTTGTAACCTGTTTTGTGGCCTGCGCTGGTCAAGTGATAAGCAGAAGCGAAATAACATGGAAGGTGTATAAGTTAAATACATAATTGACGACCTCTGTGACGTGGCGGGTGAGTGCTCGGCTGAGACGCAAGAGGCGCGAGTCCGATTCCCTCGACGGGAGAAATGTTTGTATTTTCTGCAAATATTTCTTCCGGGTCTGGGTGTTAAAGTATTATGTATTTATAAGTATGTATTTACAAAAAAAGTATATAAGTATTCTATCAGTCATCAGGTACCCATAGTACAAGCTTTGCTTAGTTTGGGGCTAGATGGCGCTGTGTGTAATGTCCACAAATATTTATTATTTATGGTGGTATACCTAAATCAGAAGAAAATAATAAAATTAATGACGATGAGCAGACGATATAGTCAAGATCAAGTGCCGTGAATGGAATAGGCTAGCACAGGACCGTGTTGCTAGCCCAGCAGTGGGCAAAGACTGGCTGTGCATGATGATGATGATGAGTATTTTTTTAATGAGAACGAAAAAAATCGTGTTCCAACATTTTCTTTCCTTATATACGGTAGCTTAACAAAACCGCTTGAACTCTGTCTGGATACTATTATGCAATATACGCAATTGACACGTGTTTCAGGATTTTCCAAAACATTTCCGCAGATTTTTCTTAGTAAGTAAGTTCGTATGAGCTAGTGGTCAACTCTTGTGACAGAGTTTTTAGGCCGCCTAAAGGCTTCCGTCATGGCTCAACGACTTAAAAGCCGGGACTGACAAAGATTATTCTTAAAAGGGGGTAATTATAGGGGTAGTAATGGACTTTAACGGGCAGTGCGATTGGCTCGAACGTCGGTTTAGATACTTTAAATAAAAATAAATAAACGTGTTTTAGGATTTTTCAAAACAACCAGGTAAGCGGAGCCGCGCGTGTAAGCTAGTATAATATTTAGTTTTGTAAAATAGGACCCTGGAGTTCGGAGGCATGGCTTCTTTTCAAGGAGTTATCCAAGAAGCTGATAGGCTGGCGCTTATCTCGGATAAAGGATAAGTATAGCTATGCAACAAGGTAACGTCGTCGCCAGCCTTTTGGGGACCTTACCTGCGGTCGGTGATCTAAGCTCTGTTTTCTATTTGAAGCCGAACTTAAAATTAAACTCATTTCAGATTTCCTTAAAGATTTTAATGTGATTGTTTGTCTTTGTAAAAAAAAGTTCTGAATGAAGTTTTGTAATATACCGCCAGCACTTTCAACTTGTACCGACCACCAACACCCACGCCACACAATATTTGTTCCCAGAAAACTTCGATGCTTTTTAATCGACCGTCGATAAGAGTAAATTACGTACCTACGTGTTCATAGTGTTTTATGTTCTGATTGGCGTAGCTCTACGGAACTGGGCGTAGTGATACGTTGGAATGGCGTAGTAAAACCTTGAAATGTGTTTGGTAATCAAGTTTTTCGGTTCTTGTCTGTTTTATTGGTTATGCGTTTTCGGTCTTAATTTCACAGTTTTTTGTAATTTCTCTATTTCTTGTGGATTCCATTTTTTATGGTTGTTAAGTTGTAATAACTTTTTCAGATTGAGTTTGGTTTTATTTTTAGTTACTGTTACATTTTTTAAATATTAAAACGCACAGTGGTTCGGATGCAGCTTTCGCTAGACATAATTAAGTGACTCGAAACCACGTGTTGGTACTAATTAAAATTAATAGTTTTAATCCCACATCGGCATGTCAACAGAAATGTGCGCCGCGGAAGACATAAATCACTTTACAGCCCAATGGCCCAGTGTTTCGAAATAGGGATGTGTAGAAAGTGGAGTTTTAATAGCCCAAAATTTGGGTTTATTCTAAGAAAATATGTCTGAAAAGCTTAGTCTTTTATATGTAATAATATTATAGACTTAAAAATAAAGACAAGATTTATATTGTATTATTTTTCACTGTTAAAAAAAATATTAAAATTAAGGCTCGAATAAAGATGTGATGTCTATAAAGATTTTGACTCAATATTTTCAGATCATACTGAGTAAAAACTAAGGCGTAAGCTTTTTATAGATGTCTCAAGACTCCCTAAACTTAAATTACGGTCCATTTCAAATATCCTGTTCCGAGAAAGTCGATTATCGCGTTGACACGTGTTTTTGCGCGCAAATGCGATTTTCGGGCGCATGTGGCGACATTTGTGTTTTGGTGCTCGGTGTCGGGCGGTTTGATATTCGAGCTTCATGTTTCTGAATAATGAGATATTTTGGACATCTGTCGACGTGTCATTGTTTTTGTAGGTTCATTTGTGATTTAGAAATAACAATGGCCGAAAATACAATTGTGTCTTCTCATAGCTTTTAAAATTCTTGTATTTTTATACATTAGGTTACTTTTGAATTCAAATTCTTGAATATACATGAGGTACCCTATTTTCTTCGTACTTTCCGATTTCATAATGTCTTAGTTATACTTGACGTTGCAATGACCGTGAACGTTAAAATGTTAAGTACCTATTTTAGGAGGGAACTTTAATCATCGAACTTCACGGAGAATAGTAAAATAGTAAATAGGCAAAGCAATTAAAATACAAACATAACAAGTAATTAAGGTACCGGAAACATATGGACGCAGCTTGGTGTAGAGTTTCCTTTGAAGTAAAAATATTATACTGTGCACCGCCTATGAACAGACTATGAACAAAACTAGTGAACTTTCTTCTTCTTTCTTACCACCAAATCTTTATTGGATACTTTTCGATGTCATTTCTGGGCCTAGAATTTTTAATTTTTAAATAATATGATTTCATATACGTGTCCCAATTTCGTTCGCGTGGTACCCTGTTACAAAATACCTACAGTGTAAACAAATGCAAGAAATATCGTTACGCTAAACTTTAAACCTACTTATCTGATATTTTTAGATAATAGATTGTAACCTCTACTGAAAAAAGTAAGAATATAAAAAAAAACGTTTTTCAAGCTGGGGTTAAATAGGATGATCATGAAATAAACCATTAACACGAGAGTAGTATCTGAGTTGTATATTGTTTCTCTTTTTTCCGGTTTGTCGTCTCTCTCCTACGAACCTCTCGTTCTAGTCAAATAAAAGTTGGTTCACTAATGAGGTGTCAAATTGTGGTGGCTTATGTTTGAGCCAATTATCAGTATAATTATAGGTGCCGCATAATGATGCAGAGAACCATGTTGTCACAGTTTTTAAATTGCTCAGAGATAATAAGAAAAAAATATTTACAATAATAATTGCAAAAATGCAATTATTATTGTAAATATTTTTTTCTTCTTCTTTTAGTCCGTTTTGAGTTTTTTTTTAAATTTAAACAGTCGACTTAATTTTAAAAATACAAAGGAGAGTGTGATATTAACCACTTTGTTTTTTTGAAAGATACAAACCTGAATGAGTATAGCTCATTTAAGTTATATCAAAACATTCTCCTACTAGCTTTACTTTGAATTGGAAGAAAAATATTATGTTGGTAGAATGAAGATCCACAGCCTCCTAAAAGTAATTAATGAAACGCAGTTTTTAAATTCAGTAGTGCCTCAAATCTCACCCACTTTAAAATAAAGACCTTCAAAATAAAAAAAAGCATTTATGAATAAATCATAAACGATCATCTCGCAAAAGAGAATATAATTTGATAGAAAGAGATGGGGGTACAAAAGGCAGTGAGAGTGAGAGAGATAGAATATAACTAGATCCATCAAGCTGCAATTATGCTGTTAAGAATATAATCTTGGCTGTTAAAGCGATGTATGCGTCACATTTACTTTTTTATTTTAGATTGAGACATAATAAGTTTGAAATGGATCTCTTTGAGGAAATTGAACTATTATATCATAGATTGCTTCATGATAATTTAATTTAAACGGAAATTAAATTATGATTTATAAGAGTAATGTACTTAAGTTTGACCTAGGAGAGTACTTCAAAATAAACCACATATTAACTCGGACCACCTCTAACACGTTTACGGGTTGAATGGATGAAATAGGTACGAGAGAGTCGTGGTAATATTACCATAACTACTGCTATAAGCGTATACTATTCTATTTTTGCGCAAAGGTATGCTAGTCTTGTGTCCAATCCTATGCTTTATTTACTCTGACAGTTCCTATCATAGACGTTTAACTCATTGCTATGCCATGCTGTTTCTCTATATCGTAAGTAAATGTAGACGACATCAACTGTCAAAAATTTATTTTAACTATGATATAGGTCTGAAAGTTTGTATGTTTGAGCCTCGATCATAAAGGCTCGGTAGGGTTGAACGGGTTTGAATGAAACTTAAAATATACAGAGTTATACGGCCCTAGTACCCAAGTGAAGCTACAAGCAGAAGCTAGTTTTGGAATCTGATCTGGACTTCATAGCAACATCATTAACACGAAATAACAAAAGCGAGGTCAATTTCCAACCTTTCAATCAGCCGTCTCCATCAAGTCAAATGACGGGTGTATTTGGTCCAGTTCTCGGAAACACCAGCCCACTGTGCATAGCTACCTGCACTGTATCACCTTTGATAGTGGCATAAAAACCTCGTTAGTGGATGCAGAATAAATTATTGTTTTTATTTTGGAGTAATAAATGGGCAAGTGTGAGTCGAGTCTTGGGAATTGAATTCCTGATCAAGAACCAATAATAATAATAAGAATTTGATAACAGAAAATAACTATTATTGCTACTCTTTAAAAAATATCTTTGTATTTAAAGTGTATCTTATTTTGATTTATTTTTTCAGAACTGTATGTGATGTGACAATTATAAGACGATAGGCAGACACAAAAAAAAAATTAATAATCTGAGTACGAATACGGAACATACAAATTTTATGTGCGCTATACCAGTACTCTCAAACGGTGAAAACATCGTGAGGAAACCGACATGTCGTAGATTAATAACCTAACAAGTTCGAGAGCATGTGTCAAGTGCACGAATGGAGCCTTTGAGGCGCATTTTAAATCCTTTCACCACACCGGTTCGAATGAACACATGACACTATTAGAGTAGTAGTCTAGTCAATGTTAGGTAATCTTACATAACATTAAATCCCATTGTATTTTCATGTTTAAAAATGAAATAAAAAAATAACCAATGAAAAGAAAGAATTCTTTCGTCCACTTCAAAACTCTTCCATCAAAACTCCATCGTGACATTACCATAACGATTACCATAGTTATGAAGAAAGTTACCGTAAGCACGGACTTGTATTCAAACCACGTGATACCTTTTTCCTTGGGCGGTTGAAGGTTATCAGATGAGATAAGTATCCCACGGTTTTTTTTAAGTACCGGCTAGGGCGGCGGCCGATTCGGCCGAGGATCTCAAAAGGCGCAAATGTGTAAACCTCGACGGGATTTATGTATTTGAGCCTTTTGGGGTCGAGAACCTAGGTCCATGGGGCGCAAGTGCCCTCTGCGTTTTCAAAATTCTTTCAGGGTGTCTGGTCGAAGCGATGCGTGACCCAAGAGCTGGTTCTTATTTGGCTCAACGGACCAGTATTGCCATTCAGCGTGGCAATGCGGCTAGATTCTTGAACACGCTTCCAACGTCTGATGGATCAGGTGAGCTGTCTAAAGACCGACCGTTTGCAACGGCCTTTAGATAGCCCAACTGTTTCTTTTGTATTTTGTAAATTATATTTGTACTAGCAGCCGCTCGCGGCTTCGCTCACGCGGTACCCAGATAAAGAGTACCCTATGTCCCATTCCAGCACACGTAGGTACCTACTATCCTCATTATTCATTATAATATAGTGTACGCTAAACGATGACTAAAGTATTGCCATCTCTTACAATTTCATAATGACAAACAGTGACAGGGCTAACTTTAAGCAATGGCTAACTTTAGCGAACGAATATGAATAATAGGGTATGTAAGTATATTCCGTAGTTTTTGCGTGAAAGAGTAACAAACGTACCTAAATCTAAAAATTAAGAAATTTCGGTGAATTTAGTAAAAATTTTGAGAGTCAAGGTAAACTTTTCAAAACGCAACGACAGCGCGTTCTAGGATTTGATCAGAATTAGCAGCGACATCTAGTTATCCGACGTAGAATTACGTCAGAACTCCATGAATAATCAAGATTGGAAACTTATTAGACCAGTAATAATTTATGCTTCCTTTCACAGGTAATTTGACATTGACAGTTCCTCTTCCATATGTTTTGTATCATCTATTACTAATCTGTGTGTATCATCGCTGTCATTATGTCAAAATAAAAGTATTCTATTTTTCATGAAAAACATACCAAAAATAAAGAATTTACAGGTAATTATGACATCAACTAAATGAGAAAAATCGGCTCTTTAATTTGATATAGGTTATGTGCAGTTTTAAACCAAAAATTGATTCCAGGTTTTCATCCCTTTTCACCCCTTTAGAGGTTGAATTTTGAAAAATCCCTTCTTAGTACACCCCTACGTACCAAGGTTTACCTACACTGAAAATTTCAAGCCTCTACGTCCAGCGGTTTAGGCTGTGCGTTGTCTGTCAGTCAGTCAGTCAGTCAGTCAGTCAGTCAGTCAGTCAGGACAAAGATTCTTATAATATAAGATTAGTTGTAAGTTTCTTTAAGTACCTACATGGTCTACCCCTTTAAGCCTAAGAGCATTTAAATTGCTGTTTAAAAACATCATGTAAAAGCAGACCTATGAAATTATTATTTTTACGACCTCGGTGGTGTAACGGTCGAGTGCTCGGCTGAGACGCAAGAGGCGCAGGTTCGATTCCCACTGTAGGAGAAATGTTTGCATGTTGTGCAAATATTTCTTCCGGGATGATTTATATATTTACAAAAAGAGTATTTTATCAGCCATCTGGTCTCCGTAGAAGGTACAAGCTTTGCTTAGTTTGGGGGCTAGATGACGCTGTGTGAATATCCTCAAATACTTATTATTATTATTAGTTCCGTTCCACTGCAAAGACCTCTTTACTCTCTTTCTACATATTTAAATCTTTCTTGCGCTATATCTGCGATTATAGTGCTCCATACAAGAAACATTATTTACATGTACGATGGTACGGAATCCTTCGTGTGCGATTTTTATTCACACTTGACCGGTTTTATTCCATATTACCATTCGCGATCACGCAAACATTTCACCCGCAGCAGGAATCGAACCTGAGGTCATTATTTATCTAAAAATCAAACAAACCACTAAGAATTTGTTAATTCCTTAGACTTTATCTTACAATTTTGCGAACACCCTATTCATATTTCTTGGATAAGTATATTTGAAACATTTATATTTATTCTTAGCCATAAATACTTATTTGAACATTATGAATTATTCAAATTAGTACGCCTTCATCTCGCCGCTCTTTGAACAACCGACTCTTTAGAATAGCTACATCATTCCAGTCTCTCCTCCATAACATATCACTGGTTCTTTTAGCGTACTTAGTCCTCATCAATCATCCTCATCTTCCTGCCCTTATCCCACTCTATGTGGGGTCGGCACATCATGATCCTTGGATCATGCTCTAAGAGTTTTGGCTAAGGTGTTTTATGACCGGCCGCCTGCCTGACGTCAACCCTCCTTGGGAATACTTGCTTGTTGTATCTCATCATGTTGGAGAGGATACTATCCCTTAGTCGACTTTTACGGCATGCTCGGGGAGAGAAGCAGCTGGCTCTCCTCCCGGAGGAGGCGCAACACTTAAAAAAATTATGAATGCAGTTCTAAACACCATCAAAATTGATTCCACAGACAAAGCTAAGAAAGCATTAACAGAGGCAATGGGACGAACCAATCTGCAGGTTATACATAAATCAAAACTTTTGTATGTTTGTGCCTCCACCACGGCATAATTTGAATGGACAGATTTGAATCAAACTTAGAACTCACATAGTTCTTGAAAATGGAATGTCTTTTACCGCGGATGGAAGCTAGTATTACAATGTTCTTGAAGTGAACTAGTGAGCCAGCTTTCTTTCCCTGTACCCAAACTCATAATTTACAAGTCTCTCATTAGTAAACCGTTACAAAGGCAGTGCAGAGCCAGCCGCCAGCCATTGACATTCACGTCTCAGAACCACACGTAACCACGAACCACCACACTCGAATTCAACTAATTTCACACCCTATCAAACCCGATAAAAATTAATACATCAATCGATAACAGAATCGAGACAAACAAAAAACAACTCAAACATATCACCGACTATGTTTCAATATTCATTCAATCGGAAAAAGGTCCTAAAGTCACTTTTCGAATGTACTTTTTGCTAGCGGTTACACCAATGTCGTTAGGGTGACCATACCGTAATGGAATTCGACTAAATCGATACTTTTTCTCTTTTTGGAGTTCGATTTCCGTCGGTTCTCACAATGAAGACATAAAAATTACGCGTTGTCCGCGCGGCGCGTCAAAAGGAGACCACATACGTTATTTTCGTGGGATTTGGGAGGCAACCTCATTTTAAATGTTTGCGAAATTGGTGGTCGATGACGCCTTTTCGACCTATTATTTCTGGGTTCGACCGCCGCGGAGCCGGCTAAGCAGCGTGATCGTTTCGACTTTTTTGTTCGAACCTTTTCGGCGTGTTTGTTTTCGTAGGTATAAATTATGAGACGTGATTATTGAGAAAATTCACGGCCGTTAAGGAACGCCTCTTCAATACATCATGATGCAGTTGAATGATTTAATAGGTACCCTTAATGTTATTTCATGGTAATGGTCGACATTGCATACCAATGAGTTTTGAGCTTCTATTTCGAAGGTTATAACAATTCGAATTAGGTCGTCAATTTTCGTAAAAGTAATAAAATAAATCCGCTTTTAACCTATGTCATTAATTATTCAGTAGCCTACGCCATAAAACAGAAAACAAAATGGCGTCAACATTGTTATCCGTGAGTTAGGGTGTCCAATTAGCGGGACATATCGGGACGCACCTTATTTAGTGTCCGAAAATGCTTTCCGTGAAATAGCTCGTAAAACCACGCTTATTAATCAAAGTCGTGTTAAGTGGGCCGTTTATATTCGAACAGGACCCGACATGTTGACAACTCAATCTTATTACTAAGATGACTAAGCTAAACTTGATTTGTGGGCTATTAAACAGACCGTCTCGTCTCTTCTATGAATGAAACATATAATATTGCAATTTACTTTTGAATGCAGTTATTTATGATTTAATTAGAGTTGCTGCTATATATATATGTAAATTAAGCTGTAATATTTTGAGACTTAATACAATAAAACTAATTAACATTTAGATTTCATATTTACTAGCTTCCGTCTGGTACATTTTTATGTCCAGTTATGACTTCATCATCATCATCAGCCTATGACAGTCAACTGCGAGACGTAGGCCTCTTAACTTAACTTATGTAAAAAGTACTATCATGTGGTTCAACTGTTTGAGTGAGTGAACTAATAAGAATTTAGATATCATATTGACGACCTTGGTGGCGAGGCGGGCGAGTGCTCGGCTGAGAAGCAAGAGGCGCGGGTTCGATTCCCACTACGGGAGAAATGTTTGTACTTATGTTCTGTAAATATTTCTTCCGGGTCTGGGTGTTGTGGTACCATGGTACTCGTAGTTTCTGATACCCACAACACAGGGAATCCTAGTGTAGGATCAAGACTATGTAGGCATGTGACTGTTGGGTGTTATTTATTTATTTATTTATTTATTATTATGGTTGTATTATGTTCCAGGGTTGGAGTACCTGAGTGCAGCCCGGAGCCTGCATCCCGAGCTGCACACTGGCAGCACGCTCGCAAGCCAGGAGTTCCAGCTTAGCTTAGACGGTGAGTTCTGTGAGTTACAACAAACATTTATAATTATTTATACCTTTTAACTTTATTTTATAAATAAGTAAAAGTAAATAAGTTCGTATGAGCTAGTGGCCAGCTCTTGTTATTTTATAAATAACACCCAACAGTCACATACATAGTCCTGACCCCACACTAGGATTCCTTGTGTCGTGGGTATCAGAATCGAACCCGCGCCTCTTGCGTCTCTGCCGAGCAATCGCCCACCACGCCACCGAGGCTGTAATTTATACTAACCTTTTAACTCAGCCCTTTTCAACCCCAACCAAGTGCTGGGCAAGCCTTCTCCATCTTAATTCGTCCCGGGTAATACAGCGTAGTGAAGGTAAAAGTTACCTCCTGACGCTGTATAAATCATCTACTATATCACGCTTGGTCTAGAGCCTGGTCTAGTGGTAGTGACTCCGCCTTCCGATCCTAAGCTCGTGGGTTCAAATCCGGTCATGCACCAATGGATTTTTTTGTTCGAAAAAATGATGCGCTATCCAGTACTGAAACGGTGGTTTTTTAAATTTTGAAGGTTGGGCTCAGTAAACAATATTGTCACGAACCCAAGCCTCCAATAATCTTGGTGCATAAAAACACTAACACCTTCCTTAAAATACTTGATCTTCGATTCCAGGGTCAAGAATAGCCTCGCCCACCCGTCTGAGGCTATCAGGAGGTGCCATCGCTGCGTCAGCAAACCGCAAGAGAGCTGTTTCCTGGAGCCCTTACTCCGCGGAGTCCTTGGACCTGGCGGCGGTGATCAGGGCGTCTCCGGCGAGCCTGGCTGTCAGGGCTCCGTCTGCAGCATCTACTGGGAGTTATGGACATCTTAGTGCTGGTAAGACTGCGTCAGCTTAAAATGGATTTATTATTTATATTATTTAAAAATCGAAAATGTAAGCCAAAGTCAGAAATTTTGACCACCTAAAAGTTAGGTGGATCGAAAAATTGCTGGAAACTGAGATAATCCTTTTATGAACTTCACATAACCCGTCCCGATAAAAGACCTCTTTATCTTCTCCACGGAGTAGGTACTTCATAATTTAATCAAACTATGCTTCAAATTAAACAGTCTCACAAGTATAGCAGTATCCTATAGTTAGTAGCAAAAAGTACCTACAGTAGTGGACGTTCAAACCTTGTTCCAGTAGCGATAACCTTAGTCCATTTTGATTTCGCCTTCCATCACACTGGTCTTAGAATCAGTGACACGACTAGTCTATTACTACTCCTCTTTCTACCTATTTTTACATAGTACCCACACGAGTATAAAAGATAGAAGTAAAATCTTTAGTACCTACCATTTGCCTCATAAGGTTTTTTTTTTAATTTAATTTGCGAAGGGCTGCCGTGTGGAATGCTACTTGGTCGCATATGAGGACGTGGCTCTGACAGGATTATTCTAAAGGAACGTTTAAACCTTATTCCAGGAGCGATATCTCCAGCGCTATCCCTCTCGCACGCGTCGCTGGCGCAGCAGCTGCTGGCGCGCGGCGGCGTGGTGGGCGGCAGCGGGGTGCTGGGGGGCGGGGTCCTGCTCGACCCTGCACACCAGCAGGCGGCTGCCGCGGCAGCGCACCACGCAGCGCACGCGCACCTCGTCGCGGGCATCCATCGGTAAGTACTGCATCGGTCCCCTTTTTGGCAGCAACTAGTCAGTGAATCAATCAAATTAATATAAAGCATAGATTATAGAAACGCTT
Organism: Scotopteryx bipunctaria; assembly: GCA_949320045.1. Classification (NCBI taxonomy): domain Eukaryota; kingdom Metazoa; phylum Arthropoda; class Insecta; order Lepidoptera; family Geometridae; genus Scotopteryx; species Scotopteryx bipunctaria. The sequence continues at coordinate 4,702,072 of OX439465.1, forward strand.
TATCGGCAAAAGAACCATTATCTTTGATAACTTAGTTTTTCCTCCTCCTTAAGTCGTTTTTCTCACTGCTGAAGAGATATTTATGCAGGATTATCTTCCGCGATACAGTAGCATCGCAAATGCTGGCTTGTTTATAGTTATTTATTAATCTTTGCAACCTTTTGAGCTGTAAATCTTATTCCACAGATCTCACATATCCTCACCGACGCAGCTTCTAATGGGCGGGCCGGTGGACGTCAGGCCGGGGCTAGGGCTGGATGGGACGCCGCCCCAGCATCTGCAGCAGCCACCGCAGCAGCCCGAGATCACTAGTGTCATGGAGGCTGATAGGTGAGAGCATCTGATCAAACCAATCTATACCTTGTTGGCGTGGCTGAGAAGCTAAAGGTGCCATTCAAAGCAAGATATTCTGTTTCAAAAAAGTCATATAAATGCAAATCATAGTCCAGTTAAAAGTTGTCCTGCCTCTTTTTAAATCCTATAGAACGAGATCCGGGTCATCATTTAATCAGCTGGTTGAACAAATCCATCCCTGGACGAATCCCACGTTTCTAGATTCCACTGCAGTTGACGGTCTGGTTATGAAACGGTTTAGTGATCGGAGTCCCTGTTTGTACTGTATTTTTTACGTCATTTGAATGAACTCTACCTATAGGTACTGATAGCGATCTACTGACCTACTAGGCCGGTGGACACTGGTACTTTGATTTACGTGTTCTTAAAATGTACTCCTACCTTCACAGCGCATCAGGCATGACCCAGCGCAAGTCGCCACATGTCATAATGCGGGAGCACCACAGCAACAAGCCGCTGTCCGCCGCCGCGGAGAGCACCGTGCACGACGGACTCGACTCCAAGGACGAGCCGGGGGACTTTATCGAGACCAACTGTCATTGGGTAAGTGCTAAAATAAAAAAAATATGGATCGTGGAACTAGTTACTTTAAATCTTGTGTTGTCTTTTTCTAAAGCGTGTGAATCACACCATGAAATTTATGCTGCGATTTGAGCCCTGTGAAAATTATGCTCAACACTGTTTCGCTTAGAATCGAACCCAGAACAAAAGACCGTCACTGATCAGAACGCTATGAAGCGCGAAGGCGGGACGCGAAGCTATCACACACTTACGTTTCCTGACCTCGAGGGATTTTGCGGTGTGCATGTAGAGTTAAGTTGCCTGAATTAAAGATATAATTTACAATACTCCAGCACATATTGTTACTACATTAAAATCTTGACCATGAGCAAACCTTTTAGCAAACATCTATTTGCTGAACGACTTTCCTTCGTCTTCTCATCAAAAACACTTTACTCTAGGTGGACTGCAAGCTAGAGTTTCCCACCCAGGATGACTTGGTGAAGCACATCAACACAGACCACATCCACGCGTCCAAGAAGGCTTTCGTGTGCCGCTGGGTCGGCTGCTCGAGAGATGAGAAGCCCTTCAAAGCGCAGTACATGCTGGTGGTCCATATGCGACGGCATACGGGGGAGAAACCACATAAGTGCACTGTAAGTTACATAAACATAGACTTTTAGTACATAAGCATAAACATTATCAACTGAAAGTTTCATAGAAATAGGCAAAAATTTACAACATAAGCGTAACATGGTATTAAAAACACAAAGTCAAAACACAAAAATTTGTTCTCTATGTGTGTTACAGGTTAGAGTCTCCTCCAGACTAATCCCATTCCATAAACGTACGGCCGTTACGGTCCGTTATTGGGCCGATACGTCCCGTGCCGTGCTTTAATGGACTTTCGACAATTGTGTTTTAGACTACTACAGTTGTCAAAACTGTCTTTTACCGCGAATTCAATTCTTCATCCATTCCTTTCAGTTCGAAGGCTGCTGTAAGGCCTATTCCCGCCTGGAGAACCTGAAGACTCATCTCCGGAGCCACACGGGGGAGAAGCCTTACACCTGCGAATATCCCGGCTGCGCCAAGGCGTTCTCCAACGCGAGCGATCGAGCTAAGCACCAGAATAGGACGCATAGTAATGAGGTAAGATTGGAATCATAGACATAGACATAGACAGACATAGACATAACATTTATTTGCTAAGATAGCACACATAACACATAACATAGAATTTTAGGAAAATAAAATAAAAAATACATAGACAATAGAAAGAAAAAAAAGACATTTTAAACATTAAACACTTATCACTAAAATTATAATATTAAACAAATTATGATGTGTGCTACAGCAGCAAATTGGTTTCGACTCAGCATTGTGTCTGCTGTTTGAGCAGCAGACGCTGTTATTCTGTCGGAACCACTTCCTCTAGCCATCAGACCCTGTGAGACTAGCGTACAACAGTAAAATGTAAAAAAAAACTAATGAAATAAAATAAATAAATTATATTGTAGATGTGTGTCTACATAGAATAAATCAGTTAATAATGTCAGGAATCATACCACTGGAATAGGCAGAATACGCCAGGATCCGTGCTGGTATACCGCACATACATTTTCGAACAGAAAAATCCATTTGTGTACGACTGGATTTGATCTTACGACCTTAGATCGGAAGGCGGGGCCACTACCACTAGACCACCAATGCTTTCAACATCCTTCCTGTTATAAATGCAATTTTTTGTAAAGGAGTGAGTGTGTTGGCTAAAGGGTTTGGCTGAAACTTAGAATACACGTAGTTTATGACCTGGAACTACATATAGACAACTGTTGTTGATGCTGGGTTTGCTATAAAACTGTGACTTTTTTCAGAAACCCTACGTGTGCAAAGCACCTGGATGCACAAAACGGTACACGGATCCATCATCACTGAGGAAGCACGTGAAAACGGTTCACGGTGCTGAGTTCTACGCCAGTAAGAAACATAAAGGTAAGTCCATCTTCATGTGAAAAACACTGGTACTACCATGTTATTCTGTCTATGTCGCTACGTTAGTAGTATTGACTACTCCACAAATATTCCAAAAGATCTCATGTTTAAAAGCTTTGTCATGTCATCACTTTACTTTAATAGCCAGGAAAAAATTTGCAAGCTGTTCTTTGGACGACATTAATATTGTGTACAATTCGTTAAAATATTTATGTTTCTTCGCAGGTTGCAGCAGAGGGGATGATTCAGCCGAATCGGGCGGCGGCGGGGCTGGTTCCTCGCCAAGGTCTGAAGAAGGAGGGGTTCCTGGTCTCCGAGGACATACATCATCAGCGTCTGTCAAGAGCGAGAGCCCCGCATCTCCGCTACCCCATGGTCTTCATACACCTGCTCATCAGGTGAGGATGGTAATGATCAAAATCTTCAAAAATACCTTCGACAACCGATTTCACCGTTTAAACTGAACGGCGTTGTTAGCTAAACGCCGTTCAATTTGAATTGTGACCCTACATTTTCCTTACGCAATATTAGCCAGATCAATGTGTCTGTTTGATTATTACAGTTGTCAGCACAATGCGGTGGGGAGATCGACTTCGGCGGTTCAGGGCTTGGCGGCTTTGGAGACGAGAATGGTTCTTCTGGTTATTTCAGGCTTGATGGAGAAGTAAGTATCTACCCACTGAAGCTTCAATCATATCCTGTGAACGGACTAGGAATCTTAATAATTCAGCTTCAAAATTTCGGGATCTTTTAGATACTAATAATAATAAATAACATCCAACAGTCACATACATAGTCCTGAGCCCACACTAGGATTAGGTACCTGTGTCGTGGGTATCAGAAACTACGAGCACCATGGTACCACAACACCCAGACCCGGAAGAAATATTTGCAGAATATGCAGACATTTCTTCCGCAGCGGGAATCGAACCCGCGCCTCTTGCGTCTCTGCCGAGCAATCGCCCGCCACTCCACCGAGGCCGTCAACTATGATTTCGAAGTAGAGGTGAAATATTTTCTAATTTAGGCATATTTTTCGCAGGTGGAACAAGAAGTGGTAGGTGAAGTGGGTCAGCTGCCTCTGATGCTGCGAGCCATGGTGGCAATAGGAGAGCCACGAGCGCACCACGCGCCGAGATTCAACAAGATGGGCTTGGCGCGGCTGATGCCGCCGCCTCACGCCGACATTGGAGGAGGTGGGTGTCAACTCCACTCAATATTATTAAGGCTTTTTACCATCTATAGTAGATGAATGCCTCCTGACGCTGTATAAATCATCTACAAACGATGCTAAAAGGCCTTTATTTTTATTACTATCTAGGATTTCTTAAGAGTGTTCTTCATTGTAATACTGATTCAATATCTCATAAGTTTCCTCGGTTCCAGTAGCTGGAATGCCCGGCCGCACAGAGCTGGGTAGCACCAATGTAGCTGTAGAGATAAAGACCGGGATGCCGAACGCTAGGCGAGACTCAGGGATCTCTTCTGGAAGCAGTCTTTATAGTGCAAGGTAAGTCATATTCCTTATGACAAATTACCTCATCATTTTACCCCATATTGATTAATGACAGTTGATGGTAAAAGCTCAAGGTGATTTGTCTCAAATAAACGTTTATGGAACATATATCCGGTTGTGGTATTTTTAAGCTTGTGATTATTATGAGCTATAGATTTCTTCAGGACAATTATGTCTGTCAATCTTTTTAAAGAGGCTTTCATAGACTCCTAAAGCCATTCAGGAACAGTGAACAACTTTTTAAATGAATCACCAGCTCGGTCATAATTCAAGATGACCTTGTGTTATAGATCATCAGACATATCCCGCAAGAGCAGTCAAGCGTCAGTGGTAGGCGGAGCGGCGATGGGAGCAGCCGTGTCTCAACGATTAGTTGCGCAACAAGTTGCTGGCTACGACCAACTCTCGCCTGACAGCAGTCGAAGGTATGTCGATAAGTTTTTTGATACATTCTTCTTCTCTAGAATCGAGATTATAGACATGACAAGTGGAGAATTTAAGAGACGTAGGTACTTCCATGTAAGGCTTTTCGCTTCAAGTCGCTTGGTTGTTTTGTGAACTTCTCAGCTTGGTCATTGAACTGACTGTTTTTGATTGGATGATTCCCACAATTGCACGATAACCAAGCAGGCAATATTTGCTAAAAGATGTAGTTTTGTTTCAGATCTAGTCAAGTATCCTGTGTGGGTTACGCTCCAGCGCCATCATCAGCGTTAGCAGCTGTTCAGGCTGTGAGGACCTCTCAGGGTAATCAGGTAAATTGCAGTCACCATCACTTAATTTTTCTGATGGAATATCCCGAGTAGACGATTTAAAAAAATATAGTGTTGATAGATTTGTCAGTCCAAACATTCATACCTGTATATTTTGAGCTAATTTTTTGACCATCATCATGAATCTGATTAGTTTATTATTTATTCTCGATAACAAAAACCAATTTTCATTTCCTTAGGCTGTTTTACTCCGAGGCGTGACCTGCTCAGAGGTGCGTGCTGAGGAGTTGACCCTGGAGTTGGACCCCAACGTACAAGTGAAGGAGGAAGCTAGGAGGCTCTCGGAGCAGTCCAATTTGAGCGACCAGACGCAGTCCTACCAGCCGTACCCGTGTCGAGCTGATGATGTGGTAAGCAGACTCTGGAACTTACATTATTTTTATAGGATTGTTTTGTTCTACACTTCGCCATATATTCTTAAAATCCAAAGTGTATCCTAAAAATCCATGAATCTTTCTTCAAAGGTTCTAAGTTAACTATGGTTACATTTTGATTATTTCTGAAAAAAAAATCAGTCCCCCTTTTTGATACCTAAACCTGGGTACTGTTACCATAATGGTGACTTTAAGTCAATGTCACGATAAAAGAACCTTCAAACTGATTTTATTCTAGTTCAGGCCTGTTCAGGCTCTCCGTTTATTACTCATCTAAGAACATTTATGACATTTTCGTTTCAATTATTTTTGTCTAACAAACTTCATTGAATAAATGATTAATATTTATATTATTTTTTTTTCCCAGGGAGATGCGCCGTTCCCTTTCAAAACAGAAGCGGATCAAGAGTCTGTGACGTACAAGGATTCACGATCCAACTCCACCGGCACAGTGGTGGTCACCACCGCGCAGGTGCACCATCCCAACCAGGAGGTTAATTTGGAACAGGTGAGGATCACATAACTTTTATGAAATAGCTTCTTCTGTAGGTAGACTTTTAAAATGTGCTCTTCGAAACTATAAACAGATTTAAAATCAATTTGTTGTTATAGGTCGCTGAAGGTGAAATGGTGGAGAACAAGCTGGTGATCCCAGACGAAATGATGCAATATCTTAACCAATCAATATTGGGAACCGACACGGTAGCACCAGCCAACCCACCAGACCCTGAAGACAAAGACGCCAAAGAACCAGACGACACAAACAAATCCAGCGACAAAATCAGCAACGTAGCGACTAGTGACGACTCTCTACTCAAAAATCTAGGTGCCATAGGAAGTGATCTCAACATAAGTGATATTCCAGTCGATTTAAGGTCATTAGACGTTAGTATGTCGGGCAACAGCGGATCGCTGCTCAACTCCAAATCACCTGATGATAAAAATCCACCTCTGCAAGAGCAGACCATTCCCGAAGCTAGCGAGAAAGCTGAAGAGTATAAACCGGTCACAAGTCAACCAACAACGAACCCTTTACAGTCTTTGCAAACGATGGCTGCAAATCAGACAGAGCAATCCACAGTGAGGGTCAATCAGATGCCTCAAAAGAATCCCATGAGCCCAAAGACAGTGGTCATGAACCAGAACCTTCTTAGTCCTCAAAGTTTAGCGCATGCGATGCTAAGTCCTCAAAGTCTACCTCACAGCGCGATGAGTCCTCAAAGTGTCATGAGTCCTCACAATAACCCACAAAGTGTTGTAAGTCCGCACAATATACCTCGCAGCGTTATGAGCCCACCCAGTGTTTACAACGTCATGAGCCCAATGAGCGTTATGTCTCCACAACACAACATCATGAGTCCACAAAGCATGCAGAGCCTCATGAGCCCTCAAATGCCTAACCAAATAATGAGTCCCCGACATAACAACATCGGAAGCCCAATGTCCCAAAACCTGGCCAGTCCGATGGTCAATATGGCAAGTCCTATGACACAAAATATGCCCAGCCCTGTCACGCAGAACATTTCTAGCCCCATGAGCCATGGAATGCCCAGTCCTATGCATCCTGGTCTTCAGAGCCCGATGACTCCAGGCATGACAAGTCCAATGCATCAAAACATGCCTAACATGGTAATGACTGGACCCAACCAAAACCAGATCCTAATGAGTCAGAACCAAATGATGAACCAAGGTCCTCAAATGGCTGCTCCCCCATACATGAACCGGCAGAATTGTAACACCAAGATGCCGAATAGAAACATGCAACAACAGAACCAGTACAGCAATGTCCCAAACCAAAACTACCACCAGGCTCCACCTTACCCTCAGAACGAACAGGTTATGAGGAGTCAAAATATGCAGCAGTATCAGATGATGCAATACAACCAGGGTCAAATACCTATGCACATAAACAACCAACCGAACATGACTTACAACCAGCAGATGATGAACTACCAAGGAAACTACCAGCAAAACCAGATGCACCAGCTACAAATGTCCAGGTCTTCTGTCATGAGTGTAGATAACAGTGGTAACATGAGCAGGGGGCAGATGAATAACTTCTGTGAGCAGCAGAACCACATACCAATACCAAGTCAAAACCACCAAACAATACAATCTCAAATACATCCCATGCAACCACAGTACACCCAAAACATGCAATACCCTCAACCACCACCTTACAACTCTGTCGTCAACGCAGCCAACGTGATGGGCCCACCGCCTCCCAAAAACAACCATCAATACAACCAAGCGATGATGAACAACAACCAATACTACAACCACCAGCGCCCTTACAACCAGTGGGACTACCCCGGCAACCAGTTCAACAAACACAACCAGAAATCAATGCAGAACTCTGTCAACATGTCGATTGGGAGTCAGAAACAAAGACCAACGAACTGTCCTATGAAAGACCAACAGACGGATTGCAGCATGAACAGTATGAAAAGCCAAAATCCCAACAACCAGACAGAGGTTCAAGTTTGGGACATAAGCCAGTCTCAGATAGAAGCGACAAATGGGAGGAAGAAGACTCAGAATCAGGTTCAAGCTCAGAACCAGAACAGCATGAGACAGGACACGTATCAAAGAACTCTGGAGTACGTCGAGAACTGTGAGAATTGGAAAAGTTCTGAAATGGTGTCGAGTAGCACCCACCCCCTACAAGGGGGGGATAATATGGTTGTGAACGACCTTCAAACCTCGCTGTCTTCGTTTTATGAGGAGAACCAATACCTCCAACTGATACAATAGTTTTAATACGGAAAAAAGTTTAGCACAGTGCTCTCTATTGCCGAAACTTCGTATCAAATGAAGGTTTTTTTACACACCTTTTTTACTTTTAGGAAAATCGTTCTTAGTGCATCCAACAAGATATTTTGATATCTGTTTTGTAATTAATAGATAGAGTATCTACAAACTTTTTGAATAGTTTTGATACCAATACCTCTTTTCTACGTATTTATAGATAGTAGATTTGACTCAATGGTGCATTGAAACGAAGGTTGTAAAATCTCTTTTAGAGACTGATTATTTTTAAATACTTTAAACAAAAATTTTTAAAATAAAAGTACATGTTAGTTATACAGTTTTTAAAAAGACACAAACGTAATGAGTTTTTGTACATATAGATACAGTCTTCCACGTAATTTTAGCACAATAATATTAAATACTTAATTTTATGCATTTACATTAATTGTAAAGATTCTTAGTGCCTTAAAATGTACATACTTAAAAGGTGTACACATTATATTGTGGAGTAACAACCACACAATATACCTATGTGCCTTTTTATTTCCTAACATTGTTAATTTTATCTTATATTAAGTTAAAATGTAAATTTTTTTAGTTGAAGTTATTGTAATAGATATCGAAAATATTTTTGAGATTATTAGATAAAAAAATCTGTACAAAAAAACGTAGTTTTTCTAGAATTTTTACAGAGTTGTTAAAGTTTTTCATTGTAAGTAATATTACATAATGAAATTAGTTAGGTTTAGTTAATTTAAGTTAATTTTTTATTAATCATCGAATCTCTTAGTTTAATTTTAATGAGATTACTAGATGTAAGACTTTGTTACATATTTTTTTATTTAAACGCACAAATAGAACAAAACAAGTGTAATTTCTTAATAAATTATTGTTTTAAATTAGAAATATTTGATCATCTGTGACGATTATATCAACGAAATCATTAAATAATATCATTATCATATATTTTTAATTTTACCTTTTACCTAAACTTACCTAGACTTGTATATTAAAATAAAAAAAGATGTACATTTGGATTGAGAGCCCAATTTTTAAATCCTTGCGAAACGAAATAAGACTTACAGGGGAATTAGTTAAAAATATCTAAAATAGTTAGTGACCTAAAATACGATAAAACTCATCAAAATCAATTTTCAAGCGTAAATGAATTATATAAATTATTTACTGCACCGTCTATGAATATGAGAATTATTATTCTTCATTTGAAACAAGAAAGAACTTATCATATAGGTAAGTTCGTTTAATCTCTAATTGTTCTTGAGTATTTGTTTTACATTCACCTATAAATATACATTAAGACTATTTAGTTGGATTCGGGTGACTAATTTACTCATTTTTGTGTAAAACGGTCATTTGAGGGTAAAAGGAAAAATGCACTGTAAATGACCTCGGATAATGATCATTATCATAATGCCTTCATTCTACCAACATTATAGTCATCATCATTGTATCATATGATCAAACTGGGATCTTGGAATCGATGATGATAAGCCTGCTCAGATCTAGGAATCTTCAGCGGGAGATGTACCTCTTCTAGAGGGAGCTGATGATGCTTCACGTAAGGAGGAAATCGACTGATTAATAGTTTTTATAGACACCTCTTGGTTGAAGGAAGCCATGGTCGACTGTGCTGCTGTTCTCTCCGTTTTTCAACCGCTCCAACAACACTGGCATGTACTTAATATCAAATATTGACCTCGGAATCCTGTGGCCAAGCCAAGCACGTAGAGGCATGGATGCTATCTTAAAGTTTAATGGCACGTAGGTGACGCATTATGATATGCTTCTTTTCGTTTGTGACGGCCTGGTTCCAGAGACATTCACAAAAATAGGTGGCCACATGGTCGTGAGCCACAGTATTTTCAACAACACCATCGAGGATACTAGAACACTGCTGCCAACATCCCAAAGTCAATTGAGGTTCTGAGGTCAATTGTCAAATGGTATTCAATCATCAATCCTGTGATACGGTTACTCGAATATTCAAATTCAAAAAGCCATTCTCTACATCCAGAATAGAGTGACCAAAATAGCCGCGTAAATTCCACACGATGACGTAACCCCCGACATCAAAATAGACTATATATTTTCACGCCGTTGCCAGCGGACGCGTAAAATGAGTTTATGAAAAATTTGCGCCTTTATGAAGCCTGTCATGATTCAATTATTACACTAAAAAGATCTTTTTATCTAAAAGAATAAAAATTTAATGCAGAAAAGTTATTAAACTACATTTGAAAAATTTCGCTTGTTTGCCAGATGAAAAGTTTTTGGGATGAGTCATAACTAATGAAAATTATCTTGAAAATTCTTTTACTTTCTCGTAGTTCCCTGTAGTTGGAGTAGATTAAATAAATACTAATTCCCATACACTTACTAGGTGGAAGTATGGCTTAACATCACGGTTATGCTATACAACTGTGCGATTTCAAGAAGAAAAACAAAATCCTTTACCTTCACAAAATCAGGTGCCTATCAACTTTGGACGCTGCTTGAGCAATCTTTTGTAGATGACATTCGGTCATTGAATTTGTATTGGTATACATACACGTTACATTATCACGCCCATATCCCTAATGAGGTGGGCAGAGCTACAAGTACACATAAGAAAACTTGCAGCCACTCCTGATCCAAGAGTCCCAAGATGGATGTGGTGATAGGTGATCAGCCCATCGCCCATATAGATGGTCCATCACGCTGGAGAGGATACTATCCCTTAGTCTCTCGGGGAGAGAAGCAGGTGGATACATTCTATGTTTTTTCCTTACATCCAGTCCAGTACGAGAAGTCGCATAGGTACACCATGACTAAATTACTTATTTACCGTATTTGTGTAGTATTACTTACTTTAATTTAAGTTTGCCTGGTATTTTTATGCCCTTAATTATAACTTCGGTAGTACATACTAGAAGAGCAGAACTTCATGGATAACTAATTTTCTAAACTCACTGTAGGTAGGTAATTAAAATAATAGCGTTATTTGTATTGTAAAAGATTACCAAGAATTTCATCATATCGCAAACATAATGAGAGTGAAGTCTACACCTGTTTAACCTCTGTTTATATTTAAACAGACAGAAATACTTCGCCAATTAATAGTGAGCAGAAAAACAATGTACTTGGCACTGTCTGTGTGTGTGAATTTTAATGTTTTTCATGATATTACTTGTTAGCCCAGCTTTGGTTTGGATAATGTCACTTGCACAACATTAGGTGATATATTTTTTTAAAGAATTCCTTTTCAATAGTACTGGATCTTCGTTTCTGCTGATTTGAAAGCCAAAGTGGAGAGAGTAAATTGCGCTTCATAGTGGCTGCAGCGTGTATGGCGGTTTCCAACAAACAATTTATATGATATCAGATCAATGATAGAATTGCTCTATCATAAGATGACCAGTGTGGCAGTGACCAGCTTAGACGCGAGAGTTTCGAGTACGATTACCACGGCAGGAGAAATGTTTGCATACTCTACAAAAATCAATGTGGACTCTATTTGACTGATGCTTGGACGAATAAACCTGATGGTGATATTAATCTATTTATTTAGAGCACTGGTGGTCTAGTTGGTAGTGACCCCGCCTTCTGATCCTAAGGTCGTGGGTTCAAACCCGGTCGTGTACCAATGGATTTTTCTGTGCGAAAAATTTATGTGCGCTATACCAGTACTCTCAAACTGTGAAGGAAAACATCGTGAGGAAACCCGCGGCTTAGTCAACTCCGCAAGTATTGACCATGTCTTTCCCGTGGACAAGGCCGACTAAGCTGAGAGGATGGAATAGGTGCTGGGCAAGCCTACTCCATCTTAATTCGTCCCGGGCACTACAGCGTCCCGTTTGTGAAGGTAAAAGTAGCTTCCTGACGCTGTATAAATCATCTACTATAGATGGTAATAGGCCTTAGTTTTATTTGAAGCGAGAGATAATAATTTCTTCACTTACTCACTAGAACAACTGGCTTAAATGCAGATGTCACCTTGTTTTAGAACTTATAATCTCCACGCCACATTAAACTTTATGATATACGGAAACACGTTAAATCAACACGTGTACAAAGTGGTCATTTATTTTTATAATAAATAGTTCTATGTTCCAAGGTTTTACGAAAATATCAATTAGCTGAATATCTGGGTAGCCTGGAGATGTTGCGTCACAGTACGTCATGTAATGACGCTTGCTCTCTTCAAAATTTCTCATCTCAAAAATCTGTAGTTGGAGGCGTTTGATAAATATCAAGCAAGTATTTGCGCTACGTATACCTACCAGTACTCACAAACGGAAAAAAACATCGAGAAGGAACCATTTTGTTTTAGAACCTAAAATGTTTAGGAACATTGTAAGTAGAAGTAATATTGTAAAGTATCCTAAAGTCGTGAGTTCAAATACGATCCTGCACAAATATATTTTTCTGTTCGAATTTATGTAGATACTCTCAAACGATGAAGGAAAACATCGTGAGGAACGCACAGAACAATAATACTACTGTGAAGGGAAACCGGCATGCCGTAGAACCAAAAAAGTTTGAAAATATATGTCAAGTGCAAGTAAAGAGCCTTTCAGACGCTCTTAGATCCTTTCACCACACTGGTATGAAAGAACTAGTGACACGATGAGATACAATATCTTATTCGCACCAGCACACATCAATTCTTTCACTGGGAGGTAACAGTCAAGTGGGGAGCCCCCACCAAATGGAGGTCGGTGGTGTACGCCCTGCTTAACTATCCCATTTCGTAGGCAGATCCAAACAGCTATACGACCACACTTCATTTTCATAGGATTTTTGTAAAAGGACTAAAAAAGTAGGTTTTGGACTTCCGATGCGTGGTCGTATATAATCTTGGAAGTATATAAGTATTCTATCAGCCATCTGGTGTCCATAGTACAAGCTTTGCTTAGTTTGGGGCTAGATGGCGCTGTGTGAAATGTCCATAAATATTTATTTATTTCTTATTCATCTTAAACAGGCTTACTTTTTTTATTGAGGATGTTGCAAACGAGCAAGCGGCTAACCAGATGGACACCAGAGAAGTTGCAAGTGTATTACCAGACTTTACTTACTGTTAGGCCTCATATATACATTATAGTCACGTCCGTATTCCTAATAGAATGGAGTGGGCAGAGCCACAAGTAATTTTAAAAAATCCTGCAACCACTCCTGATTCAAAGTCCCAAGATAAAGACAGGTGAACAACCCATCGCCCATATGAGGATTCTATCCCTTAGTCAATATTGACGACATGACAATAATTTTTTAACTGTTAATAATAAATTGTTGCAACAAATGTATTCTGGCCCCAGCCTCAATTCTAAGCAATAAAAAGGTAGTGGTTTTTAAAGTAGGTATAATTAACTAGTTCATTTGAAAATAAAGAAATAAATCACATCCTTTCGCCAAGAATCTCGTGCCAACACTTGATATAAAATTCAACAGATTTAACATTCCGAAAAGTATTGACCGCTGAGTGATTTATCCGTTTTGATGAATATTATTATGGCAGAACGGAACTTGATAAGTTTCAGTTATGTTGGCTATATTATTATTACATACATACATAATTATCACGCCCATACCCTAATGAGGTGGGCAGAGACACAAGTAATGATAAGAAAACTATAAGCCACTCCTGATTTAACACAGGTGATTAGCCCATCCTCCGTATAGATGTCCATCGTGTTGGAGAGGATCCAGAGATAATCCATCATGATGATCTAAATCCGTAGATGAAGAGAGTGGAAAGAAGAGTTGAAACAGATCCATTACTGCATTTATTTAATAGATAACAGTGGAATAAGGCACATATTCAGGGAGAGAAGTAGCTAGAAGCATTCTGTTTTCTTTACGGAGGCAACAGAGTAGTATATTATTATTATTAACTAGCTGCCGCCCGCGGCTTCGCTACCGTGGTACCCGGATAAAAAATAGCCTATATGTTAATCCAGTACATGTACTATGTATATTCCAAGTTTCATTCAAATCCATTCAGTAGTTTTTGCGTGAAACAGTAACAAACATCCATGCATACAAACTTTCGCGTTTATATTAAATAAGTAAGCATAATGTCGCTTTCACTAAAATGTTTCCACTGATACATAAGTAATACACGGGTCATACTTCCTGGATGAGTCAGTCAAGAAGGTGTACAAAATTTTTCAGATCAAACACCCAAATAAAAGAAGTACAGAAATGTTGAGCCAAATGTTTATAACAGAAGTGTAAAGTAACACATCCGGCAGCAATGAGCTAACTTCAATACATTCATACACCTACTAGAATACTTCATAGTGCACGAGTTGAATATGTCCTATACTAGGTTAGGTAGGAAATCTAAATAAATAAAACTATGTGACTGAGTGACTGTCTGACTGACAATTTTAACGCCTGAAACATGAAACTTGGAGAGTATATTTCTGTTACAATATAGGGGTTCACCAAGAAGGAATTCCTGAAATTCAACTCCTAGATAACGCATAGGAAGATGAAGTTTGTGTAAAAAAACTCAATGTGGGCCAATAGATTTTACAGGTTGGAATTATAAAATGCCACCTGGAGGAAAAGTGCTCTAAATACTGCAGATAGCAAAGAAATCAAGGAAACATTCCTTTATTTTTTAAAAGAAGCAAAACTGCATTCAAGCTTTGAATGTAAAATAGTAACTGATAGTTTTTTAGGAATTTATAAAAAACAAGCCATAAAAAGGGGTAAAATGTGGTGTCAAAGTTTGTATTGTAACTTTTTAAAGGGCGGTGCGATTGGCTTAAAACTCGGTTTCAATACTTTCAATAAAAAAATGGAAACTTGTTTCAGGATTTATCAAAATAGATCTCAAAAAGGGTAGAATGGGGTGTCAAAATTTAAACCACGCGAGCGATGCTGCGCGTGTAAGCTAGCCTTCAATAAATTCCGAATCGAATCCGTAACTGTAAACTTTATTCACTTCCACTTGGCTAGCTTAACTCAACCGATCAAAACAACTATAGGGACTAATATACCAACCGCGACCGCCGCTATCGAGGCAATCTTGTACTTGTGCTTTCTGGCGTTAACGTTCATGAAGGCCTCGAACCTGTGGAAGCCGTTGACGTCATAGTTGAGTCTCTGGTATTCCTTCAGCTGGTTGACGAAGCCAGGGTTGGGGTTGATGAACCGCCGCCGCTGGCGAACGAAGGCGAAGGCCTGCTCGAAGGTCAGTCGGTACTTCTCCATGAGATAGGCGATGACCAGGGTGGCTGACCGCGAGACTCCGAAGTGACAGTGGACGATAATGTTTCCTGTGAAAGTAAATAAATATTTGTGCTTTATTTGTTAAAGTTAGACGATTGGATCAGTTCCTATTTGAATGTCTTTAACATCGACTTTTTATACAGTAAAGTGAATAGTAATAATAATCATTTATTCAAAAAGGTTTAAGGAAAAGTAACAACTACAGTGTCTTAAATGTACATAGATAAGAGATACACGAGAGCCTGAACTAAGTTATCTTGTGTTTCAGGCGGTTAGAGCCCAAAGTATCCTAAATAACAAATAATCACATTAAAAAACAAAAAATAATTAATATACAAGGAATCTACATATTTGGTTTAATATTATATTACATAATTTAATTAATATTTTTTAAGATCTAAGCTAAAGAATAAAGCTAAGCAAAATTTTATCTTAACACAATCAATAATTTCTCTGTACCCTCGTAGGACATGCTTTGCAAGGCGACTGGAATGTATCAAGCAAAGCCTGGAGGATACGAGTGATACGAGCAAGTAGTGGTACCTTTTTGGACTCCTTCGTCAATAAACGCGTTGGCCATTGGGAAGTAGGGCAGGAGATTGGTTTGAGGAGTGTCGTAGGCCCTAATGAAGAGCGTGCTAATGTTGGTATCCTCGAAAGTTGACTTCGGTAGCCGATGAGCCTCAATTGTGAGCACATGGGTGATTTTAAGATGTCGCAACACATTTTTATCCGCTGCTGCTCGCGCATTGCTGAGGTACAATCCTGGAATTAAAACAAAATAACGAGATCACACGGGATGCTTGGCGGAGTATGGAGGAAAACTTTACCTAACATACATAATCTTACTTATCTTACTTATATTATAAATGCGAAAGTTTGTGAGTTTGGATGTTTGATGTTTGATGTTTGTGCCTCAATCTCGCCTAAACGGCTGAACGGATTTGATTGAAACTTGGAATATACATAGTTCATGTGCTGGATTAACATATAGGCTATTTTTCATCTGGGTACCAAGCGAGCGAAGCCGCGGGCAGCAGCTAGTATATTATAAATGCGAAAGTTTGTGAGTTTTAGATGTTTGTGCCTCAATCACGCCTAAACGGCCGAACGGATTTGAATGAAACTTAGAATATACATAGTACATGTACTGGATTAATATATAGGCTATTTCTTATCAGGGTACCACGCGAGCGAAGCCGCGGGCGGCAGCTAGTACATACATATTACCACGCCCCCGTATCCCTAATGTGGTGGGATGAGTCACAAGTAATCATAACAAAATTTGCAGCCACTCCTGATTCAAAATCCCAAGATGGATATCGTGAATCATGGTGACAGGTGATCAGCCCATCGCACATATCAATAGTCGACTTTTACGACATGCTCGGGGAGAGAAGCTGGACGCATTCTGTTTTTTCTTTACTCCCAGTCCAGCAAAGAAGATTTTTGCCTAGCAATGGAACGATAGGTATAAAAAAATGCGAACCTCGGACAAAAACAGGTAAAGAGTAGGTAATTAGGTATCAAATTGTTCCCAACATTTGTAGCTTATCTAAACACCTCTAGTATTTATTGAAGTTTATTCTACGAGAACAATTTTTGCGACCTAGTTCTTCTACGGATATACTTACATATTTGTGAAATATGTTTTTGATTGAATCATAGTAATCCTGGTAATATAATAAATGAAAATGTTTGAGAGGATGAGAGGACGTGTGGATATGTCGATATTTGTGCCTCAATCACGCCGTAACGGATAAACGGATTTGAATGAAACTTGGGATATACATAGTACACAAAGCTAATACACAATAAATAACTTTTACTTAAATTTATTTTTAATTTCATTATGAATATATGTAAGTAGTGTATCTTCGTACCTTTATACCCTTCGTACTTGCACTAGCTTAAGGAATGCCAACACCTATATGCAGGTATTCCTTTATATACTTTATCATTCACTCATCACCTAAAGCAAGAACGAAACGAAGTAAACTCGTTGGTCAAGTGTGAATGTACCTACCTGGTAGAATCTGCGTGTAGCAAGACTGAGTGCAAAGGTCTATTTTGTGGTAAAGCGCCTTCCGAGACCAGTTCTTGAGGCCGGCGAAGGCCACCACCGGGCTCGGAATGGTGAGGAAAGCGACTATGAACGCGCTTTTCAACATCACCAGGATTACTCCTCGCGCGCTTATCATAATTTGGTTTCACATTCTGTTTTTCATTAGAATCATTTTTTTTGGATTTTTGTGTTGTTTTGGCGAATGACGTTTGGACGTTTTCTTTCAGTTCAGCGTTTCTGACATGTTCCTTCTGTCAGCATTTGACTATGGTTTGGATTTTCCTCTTTGGTATCATATTGAAAAATAAGTCATTAATTCTTCCAAGTCATTAATGTACAGCGGCGGAATGAAAAGGTTCGTCAGTTTTCAAATTGATTCGTTTGACGTGTCGCGAGACATGTTACCTTTTGAATTTAAGGCACAAAACGAACTGTTGCATAGAAAATTATGTTTAACTGCTCGACAACAAAGTTCAAACTGACGCGCATCTAAGTTGTTGAACAATTTATCGTGTCATACAGGATAGTATGTTTTACTGAATTAAAACCATAATTGATTATTGCACTAGTGCAAGCGAAAACTGACCTCAAGGTGACGAACCTTTTCATTTCGTGACTGTACACGATTCATTTTCAAGCCTACTTCATCTTAAACCGTCATGGACACTACAGCGTCCCGTTCTAGGCAAAATTTGCCTCCTGACGTTGTATAAAATAGTCTAGTAAAGATGGCAAATGCCTTATAGATAACACTATAATAATAATGAGCTTATACAGTTTGTATGTATGTTTTTATATACGGAAACCTATAGGAGAAACCCTTCGCGGACATAGGTAGCTTCTGCCAAATATCATCATCATCATAAGATTTAAAAATATGAAATACTTCTCTGCTAGAATGCGAATACCTAAACATAAAGTGTGTCCAGCTACTTCTCTCCCCGAGCATGTCGTAAAAGTCGACTAAGGGATGGACTCTCCAACATGATGGACCATCTATATGGGCGATGCGCTGATCACCTGTCACCATGGCTCACCATATCCCTCTTAGGACTTTGAATCAGAAGTGGCTGCATGTTTTCTTATGATTACTTGTGGCTCTATTCACCCCGTTAGGGATACGGGCGTGATAATATTATGTATGTATATTTTAAGGTATCTTTTAATAAAAACTTATTAATCAGATGATAATTTCTAATAATACAGATTCAGTCGTGTGAAATTCCGGATAACTGTACGCGATCACATTTAAATACCCCACTATTCACAGTTCTAAATTAAACCTCACGCGATCGTAATCATTCATCTTGGTTGATCAGGCGGATTCAATACGTGCCTTTTCTATTCGATATTTATAATATACTCTAAATTTCCTTGCATGCTGTCTTCACTTATAATTGTAATAACATTCAACTCTATCATTTACCTCTATCTAACTTTTTTATATTGTAGAAATGTATATTATGTTAGTGATCGAATAAATAAATAAACATTGACATTTTTATGTTCAATAATGCACGAAGGGAGCGGTTCAGGCGTTATTTCTCATCATAATGGGTGGAAAGAACTATTAACACGAGAAGTATTTAATTTTGTAAATTTGTATTCGATACTGTTAACTCCTTTTGTTTATTTTTTTTAGTCGATTTGAAGCTAGACAAAAAAATATATTTTTAACTTATACCTAACAAATGAAGAAAAATACGTTTATTGTCCCACACCGTTTTTAGGGTTCTGTACCCGAAGGGTGCCAACGGGACCATATTATTACTAAGCCTTCGCAGTCCGTCCATCCGTCTAACCGTCTATCAGCGGGCTGTATCTCATGAGCCTTTACAGAATGTGTATTTCTATTGTTAATATAACAACAAATAAAATAAATAATCAAATGAAAAGGGGCATACAAGACTTATTTTCTTTTTTTACGTTCGTAATCGATCACCGAAGCTACCTATTTAAAAAGTACATAAGAGTAAAAGTCGTTAAATACTGCGATCAGAAGAGTTCAGGTAATGTGATATCTATTTTTATAAACTTTAAACTCTAAAACTCATGTTTTTGTAATGTTTAAAAAAAACATAATATTCTAGAGTCAATGACAGGTAAAGTCAACCCGTCTTATGACAGACGAACGACAAGACAATCAACTCAAGGTTCACATTGTATGTGCTTATATAAATACCTCTTTACCTGTAGGTATGTATACGTTACGTGACGTCTTTTATTTAGGTCACTCAAATACTGGAATTCATGAATAATATTGTGTTTTAGTCTGATTATAAAGTGCTACGCTATACTCTTGAGAAATACTTAAAAAAACGAATGAATACACGCTTGAAACGAACGTCATAATCCTTAAAAATATCGGAATCTTTGAAACTCCTTTTTTAGAATTTTATAATACTGTATGTAGCCAGGCAAAAAATCTAACAAAATATTAACAGAGCATAATTCTTACCCCAGAATACTCAATTAATTGCCCACTGTTGGGTGCCTATAAGCTACAAGCTCTACATCGTTTGATAATAATAATCATGCTATTTGAATGCAGAGTTTTTAAAAGATAGCAATCTAAAAAAATCTGCATTGCTATTTAAAACCCAATAGTTTTAAGTAAGTTCGTATGCTAGTGGCAAACTCTTGTGGTGGAGTTTTTAGCCTCCGTCATGGCCTAACGACTTAAAAGCCGGGACCGACAATTTAACGTGCTCTCCGAAGCACGGAAGGGCTCAGCTCGTAATTCCACTTGCGGTCACCCATCGGATATTAAACAAATTTATAACAATAAAGTATCAGACTGTCACACAGTTTCACCCAGCCTTGAAGTATCTAAGTGCCGCGACCCATGTGCTGAAATTACAGCGTTGAAAGTTCGGCTAAATACGCTCGCAATGTTTTTAAGGGGTAGTTGCCATATGTTCTATGGAACATGACATTATCGGACAGAATAAGATATTTTTTCTTATTTTGTACTACGGAAAATGTAATACTTTTATTTCTCAAATTGTTCTATTGTACAAGGTAAATAAGACCTCTTTACGATTAACTTATCATTCTTGCTACGAATATCCATTCTTTCAATTTTTAGGTTTCTTTTACCCAGGCAGATGTTTAATCAATGGTATGACAGAATAATTGTCATTATCAGTGTCCTTACTCACGGAAGATTTTGGGAAAATCTGATTACCATTTTGTTCTATGGCATGAGACTCGGGTAAAAAGCTAGCATGTAGTACTAGTAAAATAGGGAAGAAAATGTGTCATTTTGTTCGATGACGTCATGTTCCATAGAACAAATGGGAACTACTCTTTTTAAGTAGCCCACTCGTATAACACATACAAAAAGAACATTGCGAGCATATTTAACCGAACTTTCGCCGCCGTAATTTCAGCAAATGGGTCGCAACACTATTCTACAGAGCACCTTTAACCCTCCACTACGAGATGATCAATGGTTACGAATTCAACCCGTTCAATCGTCTGTCAATTCAATATTGCACAACATTTTTGCAAGCCGGTGACAACTCTAATAATAATTTGGCTCGACTATCGGGTCGATAACATTTTTATTGCGTAGGTACTTCTTCGCTTTTGGTCTCTGAGAAACTATGACCGTGGCAGTTGAGCTGAGTATCTGTCGCATGCCGGACCTGGATGAGGCTAGCAACGGACCGTGGAGAAGAGCAAAAAGAGGCTGTACCCAGCTGTGGGAGAAGTCAGGTTGCGAATGATGATGATGATGACCGTGGTAATATTTGAAGTATATTACTAGGGACGAGTTGTCCGCTTCGCTTTCGGTCCGTCCATCCGTCTTTCACCGGTCTTTCTCATGAATCGTAATAGGTAGAGTTTTAATTTTTACAGTGTACCGTACCGGGATTGATTTCTACCACATTTAGTTTTCATTTGTTGATGATGATAATGAGTGAATTCTTAAATTCGTTGGTTTGGGTAACAACCTATTTTATATGGAAGCAAATACAATTTGGAGGGTAGGTCAAGAAATATTATTGATCTATCTGTTTTCTAATTGGCTGATTGGTTTGACGACGCCTCTCGCGTGCCCTCGTGGGGTTCCATTCGTCCAACGAGGATTCCTCGCTCCACCGCGATTGGAGACAAACGTTTATGCATTATAATTGTCTATATTATAAATGATAAAATTTGTGAGGATGTTTGTATATTTGTGCCTTTATCACGTCTAAACGGCTCAACGGATTTGAATGAAACTTGGAAAATACATAGTACACGCTGGATTAACATACAGGCCGCAGGCAGCAGCTAGTAAGAATATAAAGGGGGCCCCATACAAGTATTATATCCGATGGTACGGAACCCTACGTGTGCGAAATCGACTCGCACTTGACCGGTTTTTTGATCCTATGGTCGTATTTTGTTCCAAAAATGTATACTCTCAAATTATGGCGGAAAACATAGAGGAAACCGGCATGTTTTCCGCCATAATTCCGCATGTTTTTTTTTACTCCCAGTCCAACAGGGAAAGAAATAATTATCCTTTAATTCTTGAAAGAACACGGTAGTTTGCTGTCGGTCTGTTTGTCAAATGCCTGCTACTAGACCATTGCGAACACCTGTTTGCGATTCTTAGAGCTTTTGCTGTGACTGAAGGGGTATTCACGATATTTACGACGAAATAGTACAATAGAATAAGATAATTGTGAAAATAAAAGTATATTTAAGTTCTAGTATTTTATGTCTTTTTTATGCTAAATATTTTTATCAACATTGTCAGCCACAGCTAGATTTTACCTTTTACTGGTCATAACATCCATGGACTTGTCATCTACGATACATGGTTTTGACTATGACTATCTCGCTACAGGACGAGCCATATTTAATATCTTAAATATAAAGGTTTAGGTACCAGGTATACCATGATACACGTTTCGCCAGAAAAATGCCCGAAAAGTGTATAGTTTTTTTGTTACAAAAATGTAAAATTTTTTGTCAGTAGATTTTCTACACAAACACACTAGTAAATATTCAGAATGAACTATGCAAGGTGGTTTTTTTTTGTAAAAAGAAAAAAGTACGACTTCAGAAAGCCTTGAAGCTTTCTTTGATTCATGAAATACAACTCCATTTTGTCATCTGCACCACACCTGCATGCGGAGATCCAGGCCATATCAACTGGGTTAACAGCATCGTGCATTTATACCATCCCAGTACACCTATTTATAAGTCCAGAGATTTATACCAAAGCCTAGGTATTATAAGTGTTGTGTACACAATGATGGGTATTTTTGGAGCGTCGGGCAGAGAGTAGGGTCCCCGGCACCAGTAGTGTGGTGGCTAGCGTCGGGCGCGCTACGACCACTGTCGTCGCGAGTGTCAGTGAGCAGTGTACAGTGAAACAATAAGTGGACGTAAGTGTAGTGCTTGTCGCCTCAACGCTCAGGATAACAGAGCTAACACCGCAAAGCTGTCCTAACACACTAACGCATGGTATATGTTGCGTGGGATGGGTGTGGGTGGAGAAATTTGATAAGGCGATGCGGACGGCTGGCCACTTTTGTATGCAGCGGCGAGGCGCGCGGGCGAAACCTATTTCTGTACCGTTCCTGACCGGCGTCTTATAGTATTTCGGATGGTTGCCGGCCGCGCCGTCGGACGTGCCGCTGCTGCTGGATCAAATAGGATAAGTAAAATGGCTATTTCGAGGCTGATGACTCAGAACGGGAAAACATGATACTTTTGACCCAAAAATTATTCGACAGACTAAAATATGGTTTGTATGTAAATGAAGGTATTGAGCTATGTGGTAGTTTCATGTTCAGAGTCCATAAGTCCAGATGTTGCGTACGCGCATGATTCGATGATCGTTGACGTGCGGATACAGAGGCGTGCGATAAAGACAACGAATCATATAAAACTCATTTACTGCTTTTCAGAAGGTGGTAAATGACAAAACTATGAATGTTCTACAAGGGTTTTAGATGATTTGTTTGTAAGAACGTAATAAATTATTGACGAGTATGAAGACTCGTGTTAACCAATAGTATATTTATGACTATGTAACATACGCCTGTGACATTATTCCAGATCATAAACTATATGTATAATAAGTTTCAGACAAATCCATTCAGCTGTTATGAAGATAAGTAGAAATACACACTCTCTTCTCCCATGAACTTTTGCGTAATAATAATTTTTTTCTTATGTTTTTATTAACTGTCATTTTAAACCAGTACTTCTTAAAAGTATTATTGATAATGTAGGTACACACTCATATATCTCCAAACAAACACAATCAAATTCATAAACTCTATTGACTTATACCAAGCAAAAAGCAAGCACATGAATCAAATAACTATGTAAATAACATATTGAGGCAATTTTGAAAAATTTTAAAAAGTAGAAAGCCACTCCTGTATTATCACTTTTTTTTTAGTTTTGTCAATAGACAACTTCTCTATAGTCGACTCAGTTCCTAGTATCCTCTCCAACTTGATGGATGGCTGCAAGTTTTGTTATGATTACCTATCCTATTAGGGATACGGGCGTGATAATTATGTATGTATGTTATACAATTGGTATTTCATCAATGATTGCAAACCATTTGATATTCCAGTCAAAACAATATGTTTTTAAATAAAACGGCCACTTACCATGACCTACTGGGCAAATTAAGAGCACTTTAGTTTGTTTTTTTGCACCAAAAATTACTCTGCAATGACAGAACACACTTCCAAAATGTCAAATGTGACACCTGTCACCGTGTGTTGTCATAATTACTGAAATAGCTGACTTAAAACAATATTTGTGTAAGCGCTGTGTGTACTGTATTGCTAGGATGTCATTGGAAATATTTTTTCCCCAACACTAATTAGAATTGATACCTCTCCGAACAAAATGTAGTCTTTAAAGCAACGTATGACCCAAGTTCAGTCTAAAATTTACGGTATGATTTAACCAAAAACTTGGCATAAAAATACAAAAAATTAAGCTAAATTGTTATAGTAAATTTAATGTCAAATTGAGCTCTATTGCATCAACAAACATAGATTATGTACAAGAAATTAATATTAATAATGTTAATTAAAACATTTTTTTTCTATTTCTTGACATTATTCAAACACACAAGAAAATAGAATGAAAAGCATGTGTGTCATATCAAAAGAACCGTAGAGACGCTACGACATTCGTAGCACTCGCGTAGAGTCACTAAGCTACGCTACACAACAGCTACGCAAGACAAATTATTTCTTGTTTTTCTTGTTGAAATATGACATTCTATGAATCAATGACGTCACGATATGACATCATAGTCACATGGTTGAGTCCCGTGATCTTATTTATGTGCATTCGTTATTTTATCATCTTCCTACCCTAATCCCACACTATGTGGGGTCGGCTATTCTATCATCATCTCAGTGTTATACGTTTTTAAACTTCTGACATATCAACAAAGCTTATTTGTGAAAACATTAAGATAAATTAATTATATATAAAATTAAATATAACAAAAAAGTAATGTTAAATGTATAAAAGCTTCGTAAAACATGATTTCTTATTTATTCATACAACTATCAAACTTTTTATTTCGAACTAGTGTGGTGAAAAGATTTAAAGTGCGCTTCAAAGGCTCGTTTCGTGCACTAACATGTTTTCGAACCTTCCACGGTTCCACGACATGCCGGTTTCCTCGCGATGTTTTCCTTCACCGTTTGAGAGTACTGGTACAGCGCAAATATTTTTTTCGAACAGAAACCCCTTCGGTGCACGACTGGATTTGACCCACGACCTACGGACCGGAAGCCCCGCCTTCTGCTACCACTAGACTACCAGTGCTCATACAAAAATGAAGGCGTGAACATTCTCCCTAGTTAGAGTCTTTGTTGGATATTTTTTACTTATTTTGATAGTATAACCTGTCAAACACTTTTTTAAACTCAGATTTTACTGTCAACTTATTATTTTACAAAAGCTTACTATAAAAAATAAAAATATTTGTGGACATTTCATACAGCGCCATCTTGCCCCAAACTAAGCAAAGCTTGTACTATAGGAACCAGATGGCTGATAGATTATTATAATACTATTAAAAACATCATTTTAATGTTTTGTCAAGCAATCAGTGTTTTAGCCTTCAAGCTTGCCAGATCTGATACCAGACAGCGTTGAGTCTGAAGATTATGGGTGATGAAGTTTTTAAATCTTAATTGCCTATCTCAAGAAACCACCATAACTATATGACACTTATCTCTTATTTTTATCACTTATCTTACATTTGATATCTATCTAGTCGTGTCACTAGGTCTTTCGAACCAGTGTGGTGAAAGGATTTATGCGCCCGCAAGATTTGATATGATCCATTTCAATGTTACATGCCCCAAAGAAGAAAATAAACAATTTGTTAACAGAAAGAAACTTACAAATATAATTTACAAAACACATAAGAAACAGTCGGGCCATCTAAAAACCGTTACAAACGATCTAGACGTCAAAACCAATTCAATATTATTTTGTTTCTCTTAATTTTTTACTACATATTTTCGCCCATGGGTTCGCTCCCGTGGTGCCCGGATAAAAAATAGACCATGTCACTTTCCGGACCACAAACTATTCTAAGAAAAAAACATATCGATCCGTAGTTTTATTGCCTAAAAGGACAAACTAACAAACTTAAAAAACACCCTATCTTGTGGTGTGTTCTAGCTATTCTGTTTTTATTTTAGTATTGAATTAAAAGATTTTGTACATACATACATTTTATCACGCACGTACCCCTAATGGCGTGAGCAGAGTCACAAATAGTCATAATAAAACTTGCAGCCACTCCTGATTCAAAGTCCCAAGATATAGTGAACCACGGAGTCAGGTGATCAGTCCATCGTCTATCTATATAGATGGTCCATCATGTTGGAGAGGATACTATCCCTTAGTCGACTTTTACGACATGCTCAGGGAGAGAAGCAGCTGGACGCATTCTATGTTTTTCTTTACTCCTAGAACAGCATTTTTTTTGTTATCGCTGACTGTACATCTGTTCTGATGATGATCAGCATTTCACGCCCGCCAAGACTAGGTGTTTAAATTACACGACTAATTAATGCAAGCCTGATTTTAATGGTCCTTTTATGAATTGGCACTGCAACCGGGTTAATTTTACTCAACGTTTATTGCATTTTGAAGAATGAAAGGTCACTGTAGAATTCTACCAACTCGTGCAGTCAATTCGTGCCCCTGGTTATTTTAAAGTCAGTACCTATAGAGCACAGGTGGTCAAGTAGTAGTTACCTTGCTTTCCGATCTTTAGATTGTGGGTTCGAATCCGGTCGTGCACCAATCGATTTTTCAGTTCGAAAAGTTTATGAACGCTACCAGTCAGTACTCTTGAACGGTGAAGGAAAACATCGTGAGGAAACTGACTCGTCCAAGAACCTAAAAAATTCGAAAACATGTGTCAATTGCATGAAAGAACTAGACAAATCAGTGTGGTGAAAGGAAGTAACCAAGTGAAAGTCAAAGCTCATTTTGTGCGCTTTCATACTTTCATCAAACTTTAATCTATTTCCAGCAGTATTTTTATTCATTTTAATGTTTCAAACGTTGTATTTTGTTAGACAAAATGATACTTGATTATCTTGACAAATCATTATAGGTACACCTGTCACTCCACTTAGCAAGTTTACCCAAGCCCGGATGAAGCCATAGGCATAGGAGTATATATGAAGTACCCACAGGAACTTCAAAGCAGATATTGAAAAATGATGTCAAATGATGCTTGATAGTCCGGATGACAGGCTAAAATCACTTTATTATTGGAAATAAACACAAGACGTTTTTTAGAATCAATAGATAGACATCTAAATGCGCGTATCTTTGTATACAGGATGTATCAGGGGTGGATCACCGGTGGTAAGGTGATGAGGGACTTCAATACCAATTGAAATGCAAGTACATTATATTCTACGATAGCCATTATTTGTTCAAAAGTTAATCAGATTTTAAGAAATTTTAGTCAAAGTTCCATTATAAGCTAGATGTCCCAATTGTAGCTAAATCTATCTTATTCTGCAACAATATTTTTTTATCCTCATAGCTCTGAATATGTAGTAGGCCTTTCGTCCTGTAATACCGTTTTTAAATCGTTATTTAATTAAATTTGAAATAATGAGCATGATGAATCTATATGGGCGATGGGCTGGAACTCTTGGATCAGATGTGGCTGCAAGTTTTCTTATGATTACTTGCGGCTCTGCCCACCCCATTAGGGACACGGGCGTGATAATATGTATGTATGTATGTATGAAATAATGAAGGATCCTTTCAAAGAAAATCTGAAAATGGAATTTTCAAACAAAATATTACTGCATTTTTATATATTGGTTACTAAAAATATTATAAAATCAACTAAAGTAGCCCGATGCAATAATATTTCCAACCTTGCCTTCGTTTTTGTGGTATTTTATTGTAAATGTTTTATTTAGTTTCATTCAATGCTGGAGGCCATGTTGGCATCTATGTTTTATTCTATCAATGATTCATCCGCCGATTTCAAACGTGTTTATGAAGATGTTTCCAGCTTGTTTATTACTCCAACATGCTATTACCATAAGGATTTTTAATAATACTTGGTTTAAATATGATGCGAATGTTGAGATGAATGTGTAGAATGACTAAAATGGATTATAATGAAATTAGCATATCAGGAAGTTTGAAAGTAAGATTGAGGAGTAAATAGGCTAGCGTTGTATGGGCAAGTCATGAGGAGGGATGAAAGTCATGTGGCAAGGAAAGTTATGAATATGAATGTGGATGGATTTAGAGCTAGAGATAGGCTAAATAAAAGGTGTATGGATTGTGTGAAAGAGGACATGTTAAAGAAAGGAGTGAGTACAGAGATGACGGCTGACAGAAGGGCATGGAAGAAGAGAACATGCTGTGCCGACCCCACATAGAATTATATAAGGGCAGGAAGGTGATGATTACTTGGTTTAAATGTAAATATGAAACTTTTTATACAGGCACTATGCGAGTGAAATTGCAGGTACCCAGAAAGTATAAACCCAAAAAGTTTGAGAGGATATTTGAATATTAATTTCTCAATCACGGCTGAATGGATTAATAAAACTTAATTTATAGATAATGATTTAGAACAACTTGTGTGTTACTTTTTACTCTTAAGCGGGTGGAACATAGATATATTGTAAAAGTTGCCGATAAATAATGATAAACCTAAAACCCGGAGAGGAGAAGCATGGATGGTATCTTCCCTTTATAATGTAGAGGTGCTAAGAAAGATGTTTAAGAAATTTGTATAAATATCGCATTACGCGAGTGCAACCGAGCGGATTAACTAGTATAAATGCTCATACATAAGATCCATCAACCAAGTAAAACTTTTTTTTCAACATTATTAGAAGTACTAGTTGCCGTCCGCGGCTTCGCTCGCGTGGTACCCGGATAAAATATAGCCTATATATTAATCCAGTACATGTACTATGTATATTCCAAGTTTCATTCAAATCCGTTCAGCCGTTTAGGCGTGATTGAGGCACAAACATCCCACATCCTCACAATCTTTCACATTTATAATATAGTAGGATTAGATTAGATTAGAAGTATTAGGAGCGTTGGAATGCCAAATTGTTCGCATCGTCCTAAAACAGACACCTTAAGACGAAACCCCAAATATTTGTTTAACCAGAAAATTCTTAAAACCAGTAAAAGCTAACCTTCACTCCTCACTAAAATAGCCGCGAACTGTACCACCTCTATTCCTGTCCGATTGCTACCAACCGAAGACCTTAGCATAAATATTTTTCACACAACATCACCTGTCTCTTTTCTACTCAAGCGGAAACATATCGCTGTCGCAGCCACCATGGCGCCGTGCCAAACCACTCGTCATGCGAGTTACGAAATATGAAAATTACAGTTTTCTGCCACAGATGATTATGTGGTCTGGGGTCGGTAATGTCTGGAAAATGTGGAATCCAATGCAAACTAAGTTAAATTTCCCAGCAGGAAATGTAGGATTATAAATCGCATCGTCGCGTAGAACCGTAAATCCGATACACTTGAAAATGAGTATGTGAAACTCCTGCTACAAAAATTTTAATGATAAAGTTTTATTGTGTGAATGATTGGTCAGAAAAAAACAGAACGCGTCCAGCTGTTTCTCTCCTCGAGCATGTCGTAAAAGCCGACTAAGGGATAGTACCTATCCTCTGCAACATGTTTAGATACAATAAGCAAGTATTCCCAAGAAGGGTCAAAAAACAAATGAATAAAAGCTATAGAAACGTCGGTCGGACGACCGACGTTGCAGCGAGATGGACTGACGATATAGCATCCGTCGCTTGCAAGACCTGGACGAGACTTGCAAAGGACCGTGGAGAGTGGCACACACAAAGGGAGGCCTATACCCAGCAGTGGACTGCTATAGGCTGATGATAATGATGATACTCATTCAAAGTAATGCAGATGAATCACTCCGAAGTACCTATTACATAGGTGGTAGTAGGTGTAAAGTACGTGATCACTCAACCATTCATAATCGATTCGCTAAACGTTATTCGGAAATACTCGTAGTACTTGAGGTAACTACATCATCATCATCCCGCATCCGGCCATATTATTGACGGCCTCGGTGGCGTGGCGGGCGATTGCTCGGCAGAGACGCAAGCGGGTTCAATTCCCGCTGCTTCCCCGAAGAAACGTTTGCATGTTCTGCAAATATTTCTTCCGGGTCTGGGTGTTGTGGTAGCATGGTACTCGTAGTTTCTGATACCCACGACACAGGGAATCCTAGTGTGGGGTCAGGACTATGTATGTGAACAAACATCATATTTCCACTGCGTCCTCTAGGAGTTGAATCAAATTAGTATTATAAATGTACCTATTATGTTGATAAGGATTTAGATATAGCTTTAAAACAGATATTTTTCTAATGAACGTACATTGACAAATGTATTTACATTGGAGTTCAACAGGGAACGTCCGAGTCACTGCAATGTGAACTAAAATACCGTTTTTAATAAACATAGATGACCGATTTATGTTCCGAATAAAAATAAACATTACTCTCATTTCATTAGTATTATGTATTATAAGTAAGCGTTTACAAAAAATAAAGTAGGTATATAAGGTATTCTATCGGCCATCTGGTGTCCATAGTACATAGCTTTGGTTAGTTTGGGGCTGCATAGCGCTGTGGGAAATGTCAGCAAATATTTATTATTTATTTGAATAATGCATTTACCTAAACATTTATTTTTAGACTATGTATAGTAAGCAAGCAAGTTCGTATGAGCTAGTGGCCAACTCTAGTGACGGAGTTTTTAGGCCGCCTAAAGGCCTCCGTCATGGCTAAGAAGTAAATAAAAAAATAAAATAAATGTAAAATAAAAAAATAAAATAAAATAGTAAGTATTTTCTGCAATCAACGCACAGGCCAAACTACTCAAGCTAGAAACCTGTTTGTAAAGTAGCTCTCTTTTAAAGTAAAACCACACTACTACTGAGGCGGGATTTTTGGAAATTCAACCCCTAAAGGGAGTGAAAAGGGGTGAAAATGTTATCGATTTCCGAGCCATTTTTTTGAAACTCGGTCTGGATACTATAAATGCAAAAGAAATTCACACGTATTCAGGTTCTTTTTTTTTCAAATCCGTTCAACCGTTTAGGCATGATTGAGGCACAAACATACTCACAAACTTTAACATTGGGTTAAAGATTATAGCATCCATCCAGGCGCGGTCGCAGCCTGTAATTTTGGAGGGGCTCACTAATATCTACTAGTAAATCAGATTTTATTGCACAATACACAATTTTATTGCACACATTATAAAACAAATGGAAGCCTTCTATTATTATTGGCATCGTGGCTAGGAGCAGAAAATTGCTTTTCTATATATTTTGTAAATTTTTAGAAGATTTTTCAATTTGACGTGTACGATTTTGGGGGCGTCATGTCTCCTGTGACCCCCCCACCCCCACCCCCCTTCAAACTGCACCTGCATCTATCGCGGGCCGGATCTGGTATGAGGCTAGCAACGGACCGTGGAGACTGGCACACACAAAAGCAAGCCTGTACCCAGCAGTGCGTGAAGTCAGGTTGTACATGATGATGATGAAATTATTAGCAAAATAGCAAACTTTAATGCTTATTCAAATTGCTATAATTATTGCAGATTTTCGTAGCGATTTATTTCAATTAATTTAATAGGTAATTTTTACTACTACAGTTATGAGTTCAATTGTATACTACCTAATTAATTAAAATGATTGTTCAAAATGTCTGTAGATCAAACGACAGATACCTTGTTTAACTAATTGAATTATTATTATCTCGCACTGCCAACTACTGTTTTCATAATTTATTGGCGAACAATTCGAAGCAATTGGATGCTGTAGGTACCTACTGGTAAAATCAGTTTGTAATCACTTTACCTATTTATACATCTTACTGCTATATGTTTTCCTCATCATAGGGTACTTTTACATACATCATAAAATTACCCATAGGGGTAGGCAGAGATCACGTTTTATGCAGGTAAATACCTACTACATGAGCGGAATGTTTATCACAAGTTCATCAACATTATTACACATATAGTACCGACCTACACGTATAGTATGCGTTTCATATTTTCCAAAGATACCTACATTCTTTAAATCTTCTGGCAACACCGCATTATCTCTACGAGTCAAATACGACGCTGCCTGTTTGAAACGAAGTTGATTTGCTGTTCTGAGGTTTGGTATAAAAGCAATTTAAAAACATCTCGCTTTTGAGATTTGTTGAATTCAGAACGATCTATTGACAAAACATGGACAAAACCAACTACCAAAGTAATTTCAGCCCAGAACAATTGTTCTGAGAATTTCAGTGATTTTTAAATCAGAATGTAGGAACATCGCGCGTATAAAAGCATTAGCTTGACTTCCGGTTGGTTTTGTCAGCGTGTCGCTCTGAATTTTACGTCACAATGTAAAGAGACGTTGCCAGATCGCTTTGTGGCGCGAAATCTGTCGAGCAGGCAGCGTCGCGCGATGGAAACTGAAACGTAGACACATATCGCGAGACATTTACGTTGTAGGTCTCTCCGACTTTTCGGGACAGTGGCATTCCACATTTGCCTTGTTCATACCAGCCAATGGTGATGAATAGTCGATCGTTAGACCACACTACTGCCATTTCGCGGGACACAAAGCGACACACGTCTTCAATAAGCGAAACATATCGGGCGACTGCCGAAACACGAAAGTCGCGCGTGTTGACGCTGCGCAAGCATCGACGGACATTCCGACGCGTGTTGGTCGAAGTCCCCTGCGACGTCGCGCGACACGTGGATTATGTTGGGCGATAGTGTCGCGGGACATATGTGCCCTAGTGAAAACGCATAACGGGGTACAGATTACATCAAAGTTAGTAGGTCTCTCGCCTCATTAAAAATCATAGTAGTACCTCTACTATGATTTTTAATGAGGCGAGAAGTCGTTCGAACGATTTACGCGCGCGAAGCATCAGCTATTACGCTTTGGTATTTTAAGTATTCAATATAAATCTTTTTTTAATTTTTCGTCCTGAGTTTTAATTTAATCTGACTTAGTTTTTGATTTAAAACTATTTGAGACATTTTATAATTAAACCTGTCTGTTTTAGTTATTGTTTTAATTTCATCTTGAATTCGTATTGTATTTTATTGAATTGTATGATGTATGGATTTTTATCTGAAATAAATAATAATAATAGGTAACTATGCTACGTTATACCGAAACGAAAATCGAAACGTGACATAATATGGATAAATCAAGCTTTAAAATGATAACTCTATCTAACCTAGTACCTAACAGATTTATTTTCTAATAGAGCAGTGCCTATTGCCTACTTAAGTAGTAGTTGTAATAAAAGGCTCTATAATAATATACTTCGGGCAAAGTTGCCTTATTTTGTAAGCTTGATGCAGTCGTTCACTTTTGACAATAAATTTCGCACTCACAGAATCCTACGTGAAAAAAGGACGGCCAGACAACTTACAAAAGACAATTTGATTTGTACGATGGAAATACATCCTCCCCAACAAAATATAATCTTACTTATATTGTAAATGCGAAAGTTTGTGAGTTTGGATGTTTGTGCCTCAATGACGCCTAAACGGCTGAACGGATTTGAATGAAACTTGGAATATACATAGTACATGAACTGGATTAACATATAGGCTAATTTTTATCCGGGTACCAAGCGAGCGAAGCCGCGGGCGGTAGCTAGTTGACCATATATTATGGGCGATTACCTGTCACCGTGATTCACCATATCCATCTTGGGACTAAATCAGGAGTGGCTGCAAGTTTTATTATGATGACTTGCGGCTCTGCCCACCCCGTTAGGGAAACGGGCGTGATAATGTATGTATGAAACAAAGAGTGCTATGTAAATTTTAAGTAGTTGAGCTAGAAACATCTGCCAGGTAATCACTCAGATGGCCAAAGCCACATGCACTCGTCTAGCTATGACGCATTGTTGATAAAACTATTTCTATTTCTGATCTGTTGCACGATACTCAATTCTGTTCTATAAATAAACAGGTGATGTACGGACTGTATATCGCTCGAATTGACTAAGGTACATTTATGACTAGTAAATCTTTAGGTGGGGCTTGTCTTGGCACAGGTAGAACAAGGTAACTCACCATTGTTTTGTAATTTTGTGTAATTTTTTGAACGAAATATATGGGTGATAATTAGAACGTCCTCGCCTTATTACCCACGACAGAACGGAGTGTATGCGTTTGGCCTAAGAGGTTGAGCATCGAAATCGGTTCAGTAGTTATTGCAGCGCCTCCTGGTGGGCTATGGCCGAAAACATATCTAAGAAAGAAAGGTTCAGTAGTTTTTGAGGAAAATGATAACAGATAAAAACACAAACATACAACCTCTTAGGCCAAACGCATATACCTTCTCCGTTCCGTCGTGGGTAAAAAGGGCTTTTTTCGTAGGTACATTTAATCATACATATCTAATCAAAACATTCCAGGTTCTACGACATGCCGATTCCTCATTTTCCTCCATTGAGCATCATCATCGAGAGCATTGGTGGTCTAGTTGGTAGTGACCCCGCCTTCCAATCCTAAGGTTCAAATCCAGTCGTGTACCAATGGATTTTTTTGTTCGAAAAAATCATGTGCGCAGTATAGTACTCTCAAACGGTGAAGGAAAACATCGCAAGGAAACCCGCGGCTTAGTCAGCTCCGCACGTATTGACCATGTCTTTCCTGTGGACAAGGCCGATTAAGCTGAGAGGATGGAATAGGTGCTGGGCAAGCCTACTCCATCTTAATTCGTCCCGGGTACTACAGCGTCCCGTTTTGAAGGTAAAAGTTGCCTCCTGACGCTGTATAAATCATCTACTATAGAAGGTAAAAGGCCTATGTTTTCCTCCATTGATGCTGAAATTAGGGAGTAAAGTTGTAGCTGCAGGTGAAGTGACAAGTTGCAAAATACTACAACTGAGGAATGGAATCGTCAAGCTAGGAAAAGCAAAAAAGAAAAATCAAGTTTCAGTCTTCTAATAGTTCAAAATAATAAAAGAAATCATATACTTAGCGTAGGAAGGTCTCCCACTCAATGTAACGAGACTGCAGAGGTCATCGGAAGTGGGTACATTACGGCTTATGTTTCTGGCGTTTACGAGTTTTCCCCAATAACAAACAATAAGTTCTTTGATCGTCTGCCTTTGATGTAATAAAATAATAAAAATTAAGAGCACAAATCAAGAGCACTGGTGGTCTAGTGGTCTACGGCTTTCCGCTATATACCAGTATATCAAGCGGTGAAGGAAAACATCGTGAGAAAACTGACATGTCGTATATCCTAAAAAGTTCGAAAGCATGTGTCAAGAGCACGAAAGGAGCCTCTTTAAGGCGCACTTAAAATCATTTCACCACAGTTTCGAAAGAACTAGTGTCACGACTATTAGTACTCGTAGTACCATGCGAAAACAACACAGACACAGAACTAAATATGTACAAGTGAAATATATTATATATACACAGTACTTTGTATGGTGAAATAACATATAGGTACCTAGGTTACTTTTTGTTCGGGTTCGAGCAAAGTCGCGGGCGAAATCTAATTTGATAAAGGTAAAATGTGTCTCATCTTATTTTTTTAAGCCGACTATTTGGAAATATGAATATACTTAAAATTAACAAAGCAAAACCCGTAACTCAAAACCACATCTCATATTTCATCCGCTTTCAAACACGTCGCTTTAAAACTTCCTGCCAGCTCCCAAAATGTCACTTTATTTACAAGAAACAGTTCAGACACAAGTCAGCGTTCTGCTTTCTTTTATATAAGGAGTGGAAATCGAATCACTTCCGTGTACCAAAACTGTATCTTTAGGGTTCTGTACCCGAAGGGTACCAACGGGACCCTATTACTAAGCCTCCTTTGTCCGTCCCTCCGTCTGTCTGTCAGCGGGCTATATCTCAAGAACCGTTATAGGTAGAGTTGAATATTTCTCAGTGTGTAACAAACCATGACAAAGATTTTTTCAATGTAGTTATATTTATTTATACAGGTAAAATTAATCAGAACAAATATGAAAAAAATTATGTACTTTTCAGGGCATTTTTTGTACATACTTCAAAATACATAACAAACATTCATTCATGTGCATAATGAACAAAAAAATCAGAAAAACCCCTCGGACTTAGGGAATACTGTAAAATCTTTTGTATAGGGATAGGGAACCTGTTAAAGTTAGTTGTTATATGTTTCAGCAGATGCAAAATGTCATGATTCATTTCAAAACGAGCTTAAAATATCTGTCGTCTGTTGTAACAAACAAACACTAATTAGATATAAATAACTGTGTTTAGCTAATTATATGAGATGTCGGCTTAGAATAGGAACGCCTCTAATCACTCACGGCTTGACATCACCGTCCTAATTCCGTTTTTTAAATAAAATATTATATATCCGAAAAGTTTGTGGAGATGTGAATAAAAAAATGGTTGCCAAATGTTGTATTTGAATATATGATACATATAGGTATTTTACTAGTATTCTTAATCTGAAAGTGAGGATGGAATGTGACAATGGCTTTAAGGAATGATTGTTCGAGGAATATCGACCCTGAGGCCTTATTCTGTAAATCTCACATACACACACATTATCACGTCGTATCCCTAATGGGGCGGGCAAAGCCACAAGTGAGAAAACTTGCAGCCATGGTGACAGACACCCATCGCCCCTATAGATGGCTCGTGTTGAAGAGGATACTATCCCTTAATAAACTTTAACGATATACTCGGAAGGAGAAGCAGCTAAAGATAAAAACGCATTCTATGTTTTTTCTTTACTCCCAGTCCAGCAGGGAAGTATTATCAAAAGTTACATTTTAAATGATGGTATTCAAATGTCGACTTCTGACAGAGGGAAATGGAAGAAGAATACTTGTTGTGTCGACCCCACATCATCATCATCTTCCTGCCCTTATCCCACTCTGTGTGGGGTCGGCACAGCATGATCCTTGGATCATGCTGTAAGAGTTTTGGCTAGGTATTTTATGACCGGCCGCCTGCCTGACGTCAACCCTCCTTGGGAATACTTGCTTATTGTACTCGTATCTCATCATGTTGGAGAGGATACTATCCCTTAGTCGACTTTTACGACATGCTCGGAGAGAGAAGCAGCTGGACGCATTCAAAATAAAAAATAAAAGTAACATGGAAATGATGATCATTTGATTTACAAAAGGTCCCACCCAAGGTTTGATATTTGAAAACATGTTTGAAAAATACAAAGCTTTGAACCCACTATTAGGATGGAAAGCAATAACCTCGTAGGCCACATCTTAGGTGTAGCTGGACTGAGAAAATTGCAACTGAAAGATACAGTTTTGTTTCAGAAAGCTGTTTGTCAGCTTACTTTGTAACGTCAAGTGGGTTTGACTCAATAGGTGTTGTAACTATTTCTTATGATTCACCAATCTTTATAAATTACCTACCAGTCAGACCACGAGCCAACAAGATGCCCGGTGATTTGTTTACCCGTAACATCTGTTAACAAACGTTTGACGTGTTTCTGTTACCAGGTGCTCTTATAATTTTATTATTCTCTAGGAAGTAAATCGGTGAAATATGTGAAGGTAATAGTCTAAAGCTTTGAAGATTGTAGTTGGCGTGGCAATGTGTATTTAGCAGAACAATTCGAACCTAGTTTTAATGACAAGTACCTAAATGAGAAGGAATATTATATTACTTCTATATAAATATATCTGGATTATATTTCTATGAACTTAATGAGATCTCGTCCAAATCTACGGACAAGACCCATACCATGGTAGAAGGTGCGGGCTTGTCGGTGTCCATCTGCAATATCACAGACCGTGGGAAGCGAGTTTTAACCAGAGACGCTATAATAAAATTATAGCTCTGGTTGTAGGGAAGTAGCGAAGGCCACGAGCACTCTAAAATTCACGTCAACAGCTAATACGATACGTTTAAGAGTCTGCATTCAGCCGACGTTTATTTGTCTAAAATCCTGTTTCTCAGAATCAAAGCAGAATAATATTTGTCATACGTGTACAGGATGTTTAGCCGATGTTTAGTACTGGCGCGTAGGTAGCCAGATTCGTTTGTTCCCACACTTCACCTGAAATAGATTTCCTGAGATTCATTCATGCATCGAGATATTTCTAATTATTCTAAATTAGTAATAGCATACGACACACGTTCTGATACTCATTGATACAATGTTGTTAAATTTGCAAGAGTTTGAAGAATTGTTGACGAAAAATAAAAAACGGTGTTGCTAGGTACTGACTTTACAGACAACAGTTCACTTAATTTTGTACGTGGAATTGATAAACCATATTTTGTTATTCAAATGGATCATGGGATACTTCAAATTTCAACTGCGTTTTCCCGTCAACACAATGACGTCTAAAGCCGATTAGGATTACAAGTTGAGTGATTCAATTTGACTGCTGATTCAACTGGAGCACCTTCAATAAGAATGATGTACAACCTCGCTGCACGCCGTCATACAAGGCATCAATCATAACTCCAAAACTAAAATACACTTTGACAATCTAACAGAGATTTATAGGTCACCTGACTCCGTGTCCAGTTGCCAACGCGTTATATTCAGACTGAAGAAAAATTTACGGCACAATCTGATTTATGAGCATATAAAACCAGGGCCACTTGTCAGTCTTCAAGTCGGTAACATATAAGTTTACATAGGTGCTGATTTTTATGTGCATGTACATAAAACAAATCGTTATTGTATTACGTAGGTTATCGAAAAATCGCGCGGAAACTTGCATGTTGTAGATCCAACAAAATTCGAAGGCATTTTTCAAATGCTGGAAAAGAGCTTCTTTGAGGTTCCTTGTATCTTTATATCTTACTAGCTTGACAGAGCTAGAGTAATAGCAATAGTAGAAATAGTAACTAGACCCTCTAGAATCTTATCTCAATTTGGTCATTAATATAACGTAGGGTAAATACAGTAAATCGACAAGCAAGAAGTATTTGTTCTAGGAATGTAGTCCGATATTTGTGTAGAGGCAGGGAACTAGGTGAAAGATGACGAAAAAGAGGTGTGAGTATTAAGATGACGGCTGGTAGAAGAGATTGGAAAAGAAAAAAATCATTTTGTAATCACGGGGATTAAGAGCATGAGATAATGTAATGCTGATATTAAATGCTCTTCATATACACTTGAAGATGAGGTTGAAAATGGCGAATAAATCTGAAGTGTTTTGTAACTGAGTAATAAACAACAGTAATAAGAGAGACGTTAAATGAATAACAGCCGAATAAAAGCGATAGTAATATAATGTACACTAACTTAAATGTAAATAAATCAATAATTTTAATATTAACAATCAAGCGGTCTATCTCTAGATATTGGTATACAATAATGTCAAGAAGGTACTTACTAAATAATATGAGATAATAGGTATGAATTTGTGATTTATTAAATGCATATATCAAGATGCAAATCGTAATATTATTAGTAACAAGCTTTTTAGCTATTGGCTTTAGCTCTATCACAATACGATATCGTAGATCCTGAAAGGTATAAGATCTTCGAGGGAAAACACCTCTGCAATGCTACGTCACGTCTGACGAGTTCGTTATCCAACCGCCGCTGCCGTCGGCTGCAGCGTCCCACGCACGTTTCTGCCGGCCTCGGCTCGCCGCCAAAATTTTCATAGTTTAGTTACGATTTCGAAAACGACCCGACGCCTCCCGCCGCCGGCGACAACCGATTTCTCACGAAATTCACTTGCCATCGTCAAGTTCTCGAACGTCTTTAGTGTTTGTGTTATTGACTTAGTGCTTAGTGACACTATTGGATTTTTTCACCTGTGCAGAGGTATGTGGTTTTGTGTGTAAGCTTTGAAGTTCAATGTCTAAGGACACCATGTTGTAATGGTCAAAGTGTCAGTTTTATACAACAAATACAGAAGAGGTCTAAGTTGAGACCCTTGCGGAACACTAAATGTTTTATGATTGTATTAGAAACTTGATAGTTTCTGTATCAATGAACTTCAACATAAATTTCAATATATCTTTGATCATGAATAACACTGAAAATTATGAAGAAAGTGAAAGAAATCGATTAGATAACCGTCGGAAGTTCATAATTGCATGTTACAACATTTTTAACGGCGCTGACTTTCCATGATTTCGGGGGCCTTCGGTCGTTACGAAAATAGATCGAGACGTTTCGTTCACACTCATGAAAATGTGAACACTGGACACCCACTCGCTTACACTTCACCTTGTGAATAGAGATGGCGCTGACCGCATGACTCACTATCTTGAATCAACCACTGCAATGACCAACATTCATATTGTCCTACAAGACTCGCATGATTTATGACTTTCAGCTCGATCCAGCAATGGTTAACAACAACTTTTGTTTAGAATTCTAACTCTACACTTGTTTGAAAGAACAACAACTAGTAAGTATTACGGACCAATAAAATACTTTCTTGGAATTAGGAAAATGAATAAGCGAATGATGATGAAGATCTTAAAACTGAAAAACAAAGAATTGATTCAATATGTTTAGGCTATTACAAATCAGCTCAAAACTAAATTCAGAATAGCTCCATCATGACAAAATCCTTGGCCAAATCGTAAAATTGTTTATCTACCGGAAACCTTCGCAAATATTGAATGTTATGAAAAACAGACGCTGATTGATCTTATATCATAAATAAAAGTGTAAAGACATGCAATTCATATCTAATGCTAAAATGCATATTTTGTGTTCTAATTTTGAAATGTAAATACTTACTACATATCAAAATTCAGGTCAATTCAATAACAACTCATAATAAATTAAACGTTTATGCCATAATGTCTAGTCTGTAATAATAAAGTGAATTCTTAGTTTTATTACTATACTAGCTTCCACCCGCGGCTTCGCTCGCGTGGTACCCGGATAAAAAGTAGCCTATATATTATTCCAGCACACATACTATGCATGTTCCAAGTTTCATTCAAATCCGTGTAGCCGTTACGACGTGATTGAGGCACGAACATATCACATCCTCACAAACCTTTGCATTTATAATATTAGTAGGATAAAATTATAAGTTGACGATATACAGTTATAATCGTTTTGGGGGCACGACAACTAAACGTTTGTATTCTTCTTTCATACAAACTTTATCTTCCCGCTGTGTCCTCTAGGAGTACTAGTAGTAGGAGTAGGAGTTAAGTGAAATGAAATGAAAAATATTTTATTGCGAACAATGTAGGAGTACATTTTTATAGAAGAACGCTTGTTGGCAAAAGGCAGCCTTATCGCTTATTGCGATGTCTTCCAGGCAACCAGGACTGAAACTGAATTCAACTAAGCTAAAACTAAATTAAACTAAACTAAATGAATGTTTAGTGTTTATGTTTACCCATGAGATGAAGTTATACCCTACACTACATGTTACATGCTTCTGGAACTTGGTTTTGACTGCGTTGATTGTCAGTCAGGTCAGTCAGTCAGCAAAGTAAGAGTTTAATATATTTAGATTTCACTGATGCGGTTTTGTATGAGTATGAATTTATGTTACAACCGTTTGGCACCTCTACGATTATTTTATTGTATTCATCTGATGTTATACCACAATTGAAAATGAATTATGAACTTCAATCATTTCAAATTCTATGCTCGCATGAAGCTCAAGCTACGAATTGCGTGTATGAGTATTAATAAACATATAATCAAGAGTTTAGATATAAACAATCAAGCTTATTTACTTAAGAGTAGTTTGTAAAGCATCTTCAGAAACTAGAGCTTCAAAGCTTGGTTTCATGGAGCACGCAAAATTAATATTGCAATAAATTTAGTGAACATCATCCCAAACAACTACATAAACGATATGTTTCGATGCTTTGATGTCTTGAATCCCCAATCAATGAATAAGTGTGTGATGACTTTGCAAAGGTATTCGTACTGGCTGTTACAAAGTTGAAGTATCGGTCGGCATTACTTACAAACTTCACAGATATCCATTTAGATGAGCCTATACGTGTACACATATATACAAAAAATTTTGGGTAGATAAAACTGTTACAGCAAGGAACATCAATAGGTTTCTTCTAGGTAAGCTCCATTTTAGACCACACTGTTACTTAACATCAGGTAGAGTGTGGTCAAACGCAAACCAATTTCGGTTTAAAAAAAACATGCTGTGCCGACTCCACATAGAGTGGGATAAGGGCAGAAAGATTATAATAAAACCTTTGTATAGGTATAAACACCTTAATCAAAATACTTTGCAGATAGCCAATTGATGTCTGATGATTCATATTTTTTTTCTGATAAGTAGTTTAAGTAAGTCTTGACGTAACTGTATTACTGTGTGTGGTGAACTTGTGATTTTGAACTACCCAATCCATTACTGCTATAGCTAATCAATACATTAACCATATTAAATGAGGGTAAGCAACAATGGGCTATGAAATAACAGCTGTTTTTTTGGTTACAGCAAGCACAGGGCGTCAATATACTACCGTAATGACCTGTAGCTAGCACTGAAGCAGCATGGGGGTTTCCGACGACTTAGCCCCGAGTTTCACTCAGAAGCCGGCCCTGCGCCAAGAAGATGACGGCAACAGGCTGGTCTTCGAGTGCCAGCTGCTCGCGGCTCCCAAGCCTGAGATATGCTGGTACCGCAGCGATGAACTGCTCAAAGAAGATAACAGGACTAAGTTTAAGTGAGTACCATCCCTTCCATCAGATTCTTTTAATTTTTGGCGTTTGATTCCTATCTTTTCATTGCTTTTTGTCATTTTTTTTTCAAGTCATAAACAAGAGAAGGTATTAGAGTAGTAATCACACTCAGGATCCTATTGGTAGCTAAGGTTTTGAAAATATAATTGTGTTTTAGAGATTTTTCAGAACTTTGTCGGTCTGTAGTTTTCTGCAAATACCATTTCTAATGATCTGTGTCTGCAGTGCAATATTTATGTAGCATATTTTAGGACATTGTTCAGGAATGTGTACACCTATTTTGAATTCAATAAGCACTATGTTTATTCATCTCCAGACATTTGTTACAATACAAATGTTCACACCAGTCGTATTTTCTCCATCATCACGCTGCAACTCACATTATTTATATATATTCACGTCAGTCAGCATTTCCGTTCCCTCATTGCAATTGTTATCCTCTGCCAAAACGATTTTATCAAGGTTTAAACCGATGCTTTTACAACTTGGTAAATCCTTTTAATTTATCACTGCGTCGATTTGTTGGTATTGGGGTCAATGATCGTTGTCTCTCCGCTTGATAAGTTTCAAAGTTTTATTGAAGTAACTGTTTCTCACAGTTTTAACAGACTCTTCTTTGGCTTTTGTTGTCTGTTATTGAGGCGCACTTTGATCCTATAACTACATTTGTTTAAAAGAACCAGTGACACGAGTAGTAATAGGTATTTCACGGTATCAATTCTAAACCATGACTAACATTTTATTTAAAACTTATTGGATATTTATTGTGTTCATTTTAGTACGTACATTCCTATTAACTGTTATAAATCTAATGAAATGTTTCCAAATTTCACAATTTAGTTATGCTAGGATGCAAATGCAAGTCAGATTAGGTAGGCTAGGCGCCTATTTACAACATTCATTAGTTCAATGTTTTCTCTGAAAGGGTACTTCTGCCAAAATAATTACTTCACCGTTGAGACTTTTATTTTATCTAAACTTATGTCCATGATTTTACAGGTCAATGCTCGTTGGTACCTTATGTTCTTGAGTTTTACGATCTTGTATAATCTTGCTTTCTTCAATAAACTGGAGACATTTATCAGAGTTTACATTGTTTTGTCCACGTTATTTATAACCATTGTCTCGACACAAGTCTCTATGCAATTAACTCTTTATTATCAGTTTCGTTGCCAAAATGATGTCATCAAGCGATCGCTTTCATTTAAACCTTCAGTATCAAGCTCTTTCATGGTCAACGTTCGTTGACTTCCATGAAATCATGATTTCAATGTTGGCTTGTCATGTTACTTTTCCTTGAATCACCCTACAGGTCAATGATCAGATGAAGGAATAACAGCGGGGATTGTCACACTTAAAAAACATTAGTTCTCCAAACAACAGTTGTTCAAAGGACTAATATTTTTTTAGCATATACTCCAGGTCTTCACTACCATCATTTTAAAATCAAGCAAAAACATCAAGCATCTCAATACAATCAGTTACTCCTGTCAAAACAATTATTTTGGCTTTGGAATAGTCAATCTCGCAATAGTCTCAATATTTCGGGTCAATGTTCTTAGAAACCTCGATTTTGTTGGATTTATTTCGATACTTCCTTTGAAGCGTATAGCCAAAGACATTTGCGATGGGCTGACACAGTTGGCACTGAACACTTTATTGGTCATTTGCCATTCAATAAAATTATTTCTCGGTTTCACATCTAATTTGAAATACAGTGATTTCATTTAATCGTTATTCATTATTATCATTAGTCATCATCTTTATTTTCCAGATGCAATTTGTTTAAGATGCATTTTAACGATTTTTTATATAGCAACTTTTGAAGAATCAATAAAATTCGCTCAGCTTTGTATTGTCTTTCATATTTCTTTAAACGCTTGTTCATAAAATTAATTTTATAATCA
This sequence comes from Scotopteryx bipunctaria, assembly GCA_949320045.1. Classification (NCBI taxonomy): domain Eukaryota; kingdom Metazoa; phylum Arthropoda; class Insecta; order Lepidoptera; family Geometridae; genus Scotopteryx; species Scotopteryx bipunctaria. Next base: position 4,746,786 of record OX439465.1, read on the forward strand.
CAATTCCATCAATAAATAAGTGCTACAGGAACAGCTGTAGGTACAACATAATCATTCATTCATTCAATTTAAATAAATATACCGTCTCAAAAGAACTAATTTTCTAGCTTATCAGTAAGTGCTGGGACACGATTTTAAATACTGACTTTTGTAAACGATTTTCCGTGAGTGTGGTAGAGATGACTCAAAATTCTTAAAACTTTGCAAACGCATGTTTCTTATCTCTAGCCAGATCAAAGGCGTGCTCATAATGACACTCATAATTTCAGTTTGTTTATATCTCTGAACGCGCTATCTTTTATTTTAATCGGTAAATACTTTCATAGTTGAGCCGTTTCCAACAAACGTTTAGTGGTTCTAGTAAAAGACTTGGAATGCCTTCTACTATTATTGGAACTTTGATTTCCTAGTTCTAATAGTTTTGCTTCTTGAAATGTTGATGGTTCTCTTCTGCTTTAAGCTTTTAGGCAAAAATTCTAAGAAATAACTCGTCAAATTATTAGATTTAAGTTAAGCCAAAATGAGCGATGCTTATTAACATAGTAGACATTGACCTTAGCGGAAGAAGAAATTTTATAGCTACCTAGGTCATCATCAGCCCACTTCAGTCGACTGCTGTACAAGGGCCTCTCCCATGGCACGCTATTGAGCTCGGTCTTCAGCTCTCCTCCTCCAATTACTTCAAACCTTACGAATATCATCGCGCCACCTAAATGATAAGTGAAAAAAAACTAAATTCGAATTTGTTAATTCTCCAGGATCCAGAGCATCGCTAACAACAAGTTCCTGGTGGTGCTCGAGCTGGACGACGTGATCGAGACGGACGCGGGGCTCTACAAGGTCAAAGCTAAGAATAAGATGGGCGAGGTGGCCGCATCCATCAATCTTAACTTTAGCCGTGAGTTTCACCTTTATACTATTGTCTATAATGTCTGTTTAGGCTATACTAGGTTAGAGTTTTTGGTATAAATCTTCCGTAAAGATCAGTGCTTATTGTCGGCAAGTTATGGTTTCTTCAGTTACTAAGCCTTAGATCATGTCTAGAGGGTATGAGGGATCAATATGATTTTATTGTTATCTCTTGAATATAATATTTTAGTCTTAGTCGAAAAAGGGAATGGAGTCCTCCTTGGAATCGTCCGTGGCCACCCACCAGTGGCATCCATCAGATTTTGTAGGCGAAATTTTCTTTATATCTGATACAAATGTTTGCAGGTAATATCAAATACTGTACAAATATTGATACTGTGAAAATGTACCAATTTTTTTTTCACAATTCACTAATAGAATCAAACCAAACAACCCGTCAAACAAAAGCAAACATTTGTCAACAATGACATAAAACCCTGCCAAGCTTTCACAAATAACAGCATTAGTCATAGTAAAATAATGTAAAACCTACGCTAAGATCGAGCCAAGCATTTCAAAAGTCACGTCCGTTGGCAAAAAGATTCTGTGACCAAAATGGATCGATAACCCCACGCTCAGAATGATTGTGTTCATGCCTCGGTAATAAGTAAGATCTAACATTGTTGATGCATGGCATAAGAGTTTATTTCAGCAAAAACTGAAATGATTCATCAATGAAACAAATCATGCAATGAAAATAGTGGTAACAATCAACATATTAGGAGTACATCACATTCTTCAATAGTTAAATAAGATACTAATTGTAGCAGAATTGAGTATTGAGCAAGAGGCTTAAAATAAAAACACTGAAATAACACTAATGCTTGAAAACGCTGTATCAAACTAAGACTGAGATAAATAAGCAGATTAGCTTGTGAACATAATTAATTTTGAATCTGTAAAGAAATAAATAACAGCGCAAAATGTAAACAAAACTGTTTAAATCATAACGAGGGCTGAAATCTTAGCTTATATTAGAATTTAGAACACAGGAATATAAAGGAATACAGAAATTATGAATGATCTGAAAATATAGTGTGGCATGACGACCTCGGTGGCGTGGCGGGCGAGTACTCGGCTGAGACGCAATAGGCGCGGGTTCGATTCTCGCTACGGGGGAAATGTTTGTGTTCTGCAAATATTTCTTCCGCGTCTGGGTGTTGTAGTATTATGTATTATACTTGTAAATATTTTAAATATATATGTATATAGTAAAAGCATTTCTTAGTTTGGGGCTAAATGGCGATGTGTGAAATGTCCACAATTACTTATAATATTTATTCAAGGATATATTTTATAACAAACAATGCATTCGCTTGTTGGTTTTATGACATTGGAAACAAATAAACATTGAGATTTCGAAGAACTAAACTTCATACCTCATAAAAACTGCAGACCACGAACCGTGTGGTTTAGAAAACGTCGGGTTTATTTCTAGATTTATCACTGGGCGATTCAGAATGTTTATGTCTGGAAGCTGTACGTATAGCAAAATTGCGTTTGAATGACCTGATAGAAGCTTATTTTTATAAACTACGTTCACCTTGCTTACTTATATTTTGCTTCTTGCAACGATCCTATGATTCTCATCTTAAAAAGTATCTTGATTTTTGTAAGAACCGATAACATTTTAAAATTTATTGATGATTATGTTTTTGTGAACATTAATGATAGGTAGGTAGGCCAAAAAAAGGTGGACAATAAAAATTACATTCTTAAGAAAACAGGGAACGGAAGAAGAGATCATGCTGTGCCAACCCCACATAGTTTTTAATCTGAGATTTAAGAACACGAAGCAAATGCAAAAGAATTTATTCAGATGGGATTTTATTAAAAAAGCTTTTTTTATACTTTTTCATATAAAAGCTAAATTACTAATGATTTCTTATTATTTCAGCCGCTGACGAAGAAAAACAGAAGTGAGTATTTTTATTCTACACTATAAAAACAAACGCCAATCATTCTAGATTTATAACTCAGTTCGTTGTTCTATTTCAGTAAGGGTATTTTTATTCGCAATATTTTTTTTTTACTTACTTTATATCTGCCATATATCCATCTTCAACTTCTAATTATTTTGTGTGTTTAAAACTATGGACTACTACTGGAAGTGAGTCAGATTAAGAAGTGGGTAGGAGATTGGAAGGAAAGTGACTTTTCTTCTGAGGTGTCAATTTATCTTGTCTCTTCCACGTAGCGCTGACGTGGGTGGTGGGTCCTGTAGTGTTTGTGTTAGATGTAACTAATACAGTAACACAGTCTCGAGCAAGCGAGAGGTAAAGCGGTGCGCCAGTATTACGAGAGCCGTGAGCGCGAGTAGGCGTGCGCTGGTACTTACCGCTTGTTGCCGAGCCTGTGAACTTACCTACAAGTCTACCTAGGATACCTTAGGGGATATTACAGGTCCATTGCTCGACATCACAAGAATTTTACCTTCCAATCCCACTTTTGACACCAACTTTTTATTTAAAACCTACTATTAAAAAACAGTAAACGAATACAAGGGAGCTTGTACTCTCTTTCTTCCCGACTATTAATCCCACATGGTGGTGGGGTCAGCCTTCCTCACACTCCTCCACTTCGCCTTATCCATGACGTCGTCATCGGAAACATTGCATTCTGCCATGTCGCGGTTCACCACAGCTATCCAGGGACAAAGGAGCTTGTACAGTTCCACAAAATCATAAATAGAATAAACACATATAATACTAAATCAATCAATCTTACTTATATTATAAAATTGAAAAGCTTTAGTTTGCTTGAAATTACCGGCGTAATGTTCAAAACGCAACGATAGCGCGTGCTTACTTTACCTGTGCTGCCATCTAGTTTCTGATAATTTACAGACAAGTGGACGGTAAGGCGCCGACGTTCGCGCGCAAACCGGCCATCCGACAAGAGGATGATGGCAAGCGGCTCATATTCGAGTGCCGGATCGAGGCTGAACCCGTACCCAGCGTCGTATGGTCCCACAACACTGCAGAAGTCAAACCTGATGCAAGGCACAAGGTAAAATCAAAAATGTTTCCAATAATTCCGGGAAAACGTATAATACCCATCTGCGGCAAAGCCAAAAGGGTTATGTGTTTGAACTGTATGTCTGTCCTTGGGGAACATAACTTCTAAACGACTGAACCGAAATTAATGAATGATATTATGTCGTTCGTAGATAGATTCGTCTTTTTTGCGCGAATGTCACTGGGTATAAAACTATAAAAACCCAAAATGGCGGATTTTTGTATCTTCTTCGTTTTGTTTCTTTTGTATTTCACAAATTATATTTGTATTATTAGTAGTAAGTTTATGTCTGTCAATAAATGTATATTTATTTATTTAGTAAAACACCTACCTAATTTTATAGAATAACCACAGTTGGGTTTTTGATATTTTTAAATCAATATTTGTTTGATACTGGATACCTAATTTATGGCCCAGCGTAAAGCACCTGGGGAAATAAATTTTTATATTGAGTATTATGACTGACACTAAGTTAAACTTAAATTATTTAATAGTAATGTAATACCTTCTATAATAAAGTCCCAAGCGAGATGACAAATTTTTCAGTTAATAAATTTAAAACTCTAATAAAAAGAAAAAATATCCGGTCATATAGAAGACAAAAATGTTTGGGACTGGTTAATGCTCAAACTATTTTTATAAACATGATTGTAAAGGAATCATTATCCAAAAAATAGCCAAGCGTGGTTATGTATGATCCCCGCTGTTACGAACACGTTAAATGCAACGTAGATTTAAGACGTGTCCAAAATGATCCCCGTGTTTTTAAGGAATAAAGAAATTTTGTCTTTGACTCGTAATAATCTTTCTTTCGTTACTTTTAGCACTTTTTGATGTTTTTATTGCCATTGTTGTCATCGGTCTTAAATGCATTCTTCTGATGTAAATCCTTGTCATCTTTTAGCTTTAATTTATTTAAGGGATAAACTTGGTAATCAAGCGCAAAGTTTTCAGGAAATTATTATTCTTAAGTTACCTATATGAAACAGTAGAGCTAGTCAAGCGTTAGAAGCAAGTCATACCTAATCTTGATTTCAGTGCCAAAGTATGCAACATACCTTGAAGGTGAAAGTAAATATAGCAATTGTTACTACAGGTGTCCTAGTTTTAAAAGTGCTTCATGGTGGCCTTGACCCCGTTCGAGTTGGCTAGAATAGATGCCAGCTGACACGGTGACCTTTCGTCCTAATTCTGTCATATATATTATATCACGTGCGTTCTATCAAATGTTTTACATGGTTTCACCCATTGTTTCTTAAATTAACTTGACTTTTGCTGTCTCAAACTGTTTATTAGCTGTTGCTGTTAAAATTTACCTGGGCGTTTAAATGTAGTTATTAAGTAGTAGATAATCAATATTTTTTGACAAATTATAATAAGTATGAATAGAGTTATTATTTTTTGTTTTGAAAATCATACCTACCTTATATATTTTTACATTCCAGTTGACAGTAAGCAAGGATGGTAAATCATACCATGCCTCACTAGAGATCAGCAATGTGACAGTGGAAGACGCTGGCAAGTACAGAGTGACGGCCAAGAACGAGCTCGGCGAAAGTAATGCCACGATCAGCTTAAACTTCGACAGTAAGTAATGTTGTTTATATAAACACTATATAGAACGTAGATGTTAATTTTGAAAACGTATATAGATAATATACATAAGAGTAAATATTGCGGATGAATGGAAAAGTAATTGAAATATAATAATTTGATACGGTTTATATAATACCGGGTTGTACGTTTAAATATACGCTTTAAGTTGTTTTAACCTAAGCTGATTTGTGTGAACCTAATATACTAGTTAGATGTAATTATCACGTCACATACGTAGATATTGCAGCCAAGCTTTTGTGATCATCGACTAATTCAGTTACTCTACATAATACACTGATATTTTATAATTTTAAGATGTTTTCTTAGTTTTTTTTATTTTGGTCAGGACACACGCTTTACACAACACTGCTTCACTACACAAACACATTCTCAAATTATACAGTCGTACAAGATACTCAACACTTTAAAGTTCTTTATTTTGTTCTGTAGTTGCATGTTTCCGTAATTCTTTTGTATCATGTCTTACAGTCACTATTATTTTGTATTAACCCCTGTATCAACTAGGCTTCTACTAACTTAACCCTCGCACTTTGTAGTTAGAGATAATCTGCAATTTCTGTGCTTTAGCGACTGCACAAGTAACAAAATAATCAAAGCAACTGTCATGCGTACGGTTTGTTAGACTGAACGTAGATTGAGGAAAATTATTTAAGAATAATCCAAAACTATATTTATGTATTTATACGATATCATTATCTATTCTTTTGCATTCCTCAATTAACTCTTGAATTTGATTGCGGATTTTAATAATACACAAAACTAAAAGAAAACATCTTAAAATTTGATGATCAAAATTTTATTATTATGACGTAAAAATTGTGAACGCTGCAATTCTTCGTGTTAGTGATGAAGTTTTTCAAGATAATAATATTTGATTTGCTGAAATAGGCGACGAAGCGCCCGTACCTGAAGACTTTATCAAACCGACATTTACGGAGAGACCCGTCATCAGGCAATCGGATGATGGTACCAAAATCACGTTCGAATGTCGATGCGTTGGCAAACCGAAACCAACCGTCGCATGGTAAGGACACGGAAAGTATTCTAACTGCACTGCACTCCGATGAAGTAACAACATTAACACTCACACTCGCTGATACAGGTACCATGGAAAGAAATTAATAAAAGAAAGCAGTCGATACAAAATAACGTTAGAAGAGGACCAAACATTATATCACATGGCGCGACTCGAAATTATAGGCGTTGAGAATTCCGATAGGGGAGAATACAGGGCTTTAGCGAAAAACAAGCATGGTGAAGGCGTGGCCAAAATTAACCTGAACTTTGAAGGAAGCGGAAAACCTAAGTAAGGAATTAAACAATATACATTTTGTTGACAATGATGTATTTGCTTAAACTTTTATCTTTTAAACAGAATACCTGATGGTAAAGCACCGAGGTTCCCTAAAAAACCAACGATTAGGCAAGAAGGAGATGTTTTAATGATGGAGTGTGTACTAGAAGCATATCCTGTCCCTGACATCAATTGGTTCCATGGCGATAAGGAGATCAAAGATGGAGCAAAAATGAAGATGTCCAGAAAAGCAATAGGAAAAGATACATTTAATCTGACACTAGAAATTTTAAGCCCGACTAGGGAAGATGGTGGAAATTATAGGTGTAATGCCTTCAACTTGTTTGGGGAAAGTAATGCAAACATTGCTCTCAACTTCCAAGGTAACAGGATCATAATCTCTAACAAAATTAGTCAAATAAATAAATCATTTAAATAATAATTATAATGTACGCATACAGTAGCAGGAGCATGCGAAGCTTACGGCTTTTGGGCTGCATGATAAGCTTTTAAAGAAAACCGAAGCTCGTTAGTAATGTTATAATTATCCATTTAGGTGGGGATGACGAGAACGGTTTCGCTCCCTCGTTTATCGAGAAACCTCGAATCATTCCCAACGAAGATGGCTCACTCATCACTATGCGTTGTGTCTGCAAAGCTAAGCCGGCGGCTGAAGTCACGTGGTACAGGGGCACAACGGTCATCAAGGCTAGCAGTAAAATAGAAATCAAATCGAAAGTACTCGAAGAAGATGTATACGAGTTGGTGTTGCTTTTGAGTAACCCATCGGCAGCGGATGGTGGCGCTTACCGCTGTCATGTAAAAAATGAGTTCGGAGAAAGCAACGCTAACCTCAACCTTAACATTGAGGCCGAGCCCGAACCAGAAGGCGAAGGCCCAACGTTTGTCGAAAAGCCAACGATCCAATCAAGGGAGAACGGTAAATTAGTAATAATGGGGTGTAAGGTCAAAGCTAGCCCGAGACCGACAATCGTGTGGTACCACGAGGGTATAGAAATCAAGGAATCGACGAAAATCAAGACCAGGATCGAAGTGAAGGAAGACATTTACACAATTATCTTGGAACTTATCGACCCTGGCATTGAAGACTCCGGATTGTATAAATGCAATATCAAAAATGAACTTGGAGAGCTCAACGCGAATCTTACGCTCAATATTGAAAGTAAGTTAGGAAACTGCAATATTATGCATACTACACTTAAGTATTTATTTATTTAAGAACAATTAAATCAATTCGTATTATTTTTACAGTCATTCCAGTTATCAAAGAGAAACCGAAGGTCATTAAGATAGTTAAAAAGAAGACTGTTATTGTTGAATGTAAAGTATTAAGTAAATTTGCACCAGCTTGCACGTGGTTCAAGGAAACTAGTGCAGTCAGGGAGGACTCCAGGCATACCGTACTCATCGAGCCTGTGAGAGAAGTAAGTTAAATTATATCTATACTCAACTATTTGAAAATATGTATTTAAAACCAACTAAAATATAAATAACTCATAATACAATGATTTCTGTAATTTCAGGGTGAATTCACAGTAAAATTGGAAATTTCAAACGTATCACAACAAGACAGGGGTTCATACAAACTTGTCGCAAAGAACGAGAAGGGTGAGGCAGTATCACAGCTCGTGGAGATCACAGAAATACCTGAAGAGAAGGGTGACAAACCCACCATCATCAAGCACTTGAGGAGTCTAGTAAGTTAATAACTAACTAAATCTTACAAACTAGCAATTATCATAAAAGCGAATACATAATAAGGATAAACTTTTTATTGCTTGTGATTTCAGGCCAAGAAAGAAAACGAGGAGGCTGAATTCATTGCCGTTCTCAAGACATCAGATCAGTCGTGCAGATGCACGTGGTATAAGAACTCCACTGTCATCAGAGAGTCTTCCGAAGTCAATACCTCATTCGACGGTACCAACGCCCGACTGATTATCAGGAAGATGTCATCTAAATACGTCGCCAACTACAGAGTAGTGATAAAGAACGAGTTCGGCGAAGATGAATCTAGTGCTGACCTGACACTCGTTGAAGAAAAGAAAAAGAAAAAAGAAGAGGAGGAAAAGGAAGTAGAAGAAGAAAAAACTATGATAGAGGAATCTGAAGAAGAAATGTCAATTGTGGAAGAGAAATCCATCATTGAAGAAAATCACGTTGAAGAAAAGAAGTCTGCAGGTAGAAAGGTATCGAAGAAGGAAGAATTTCACATGGAACAAAATAACGAGGAAGTTACTATGGAGGCCAGTAAAACAGAATCGAAATCAGAAGCTAAAAAGGTTGAAACAAAGATCGAGCAAACAAAGAAAGCAGAGCAAGAAATCGAAGAAACCAAAAAGATTTTGGAAAAGAAAACAGCTAAGACAGAGGAAGAAAAGAAGGCTCTTCTTGAAAAACTCGAAACCAGGAAGAAGTCTATTCCAGAACCCGAAGCCAAGATCGAAGGCATTCCGAAACTTAAGCCGGTCAAGCCTAAAGAGGAACCGGTTGAGGAAAAGAAGGAAGACGCTACTAAAAAAACAGAGGTCAAGAAGAAGATTGTTAAGAAGAAGGTAGTTGCTAAGAAAGACGAGGTAAGTTAAAAACGTACATAATATTAATTTTTTGTGCAAATTTCTAATTGTAAAATGTAAATAATTAAAACTACAAAAAAGCTTCATGTAAACGTGACTAGATTTAGAGATATTTAGTTTCGAACGTGTAAATTTTCCAATTTAGAAAACATCCAATAGATCTAAGAGTTCAAAGATTAGTGAGTTAGATATTGTGATAAACTAGTATTCATGTTGTGTGCTTTGTGTTAACGTATTGTGGCCGTTGTATAGGAGGAAATCGAGTTCGTCGATGATTACGAGAGACCAGTTTTGGAGAAGTATGAGAGAATAACACCCACACCACTTGCCAAAAAATCGAAAGAGGATGACACACTCAAGGTAACCACACTACAACACATACACTACTTAATAATGAATCGCCTAAACTTTAAACTAGTCTTAAATTCGATGTAATGATTTAGGGTAAACGTGCTTCCTTAACGGGAAGCGTAGTAAGTGAACAAGATAGCGAAGAAGAAACTTCTGTAGCTGCATCTATTCCGGAGAAGAAAGCTAAACCTACAAAGGTATGCAACAACATTATTATTGTTATTTAAAATATAAATAATCGAATTCAAACAAACAATTAAATCTTACATGTTAGCTGTTTTCTTCTTATAAATATTTCACAAAAAAATAAGTTAAACAATGCAATTTCAAATAGGTCGAAGAAGAAAAGGTTGAACCCAGAAGACTGAGTATTAAAAAAGGAGTTCCAAGGCCCGAGGAGCCCGTCGATGAAGTCTCTGGGGTCAAACTAAATAAAACTCCAGTAAAACAGACTGAAGAAGCTCTTGAACAACCACAGGTTGCTAAATCAAAGCAGCCTGTTAAGAAGGTAAAAATTTTAAATCATAATTATACCTACATAAACGGCAGTCATAAAAAAACATTTAAAATAAACATAGCTTTACTTTTATAGCCGGAACAACAGAAGGAGTTTGTAGACGACTACGAAAAGCCAGATCTTGAGAAATATGACAAAATGACACCGACCCCATCCGATAGGGTTAAAAAACAAAATGGAGTTGATCAGGTAGTTTTCTTTATTTTCTGTAAAATATGGTAACGCTAACATATAAATTCAGAACATAACGAAAATAATTAATATTCAGGCTGAACCTGAGTTCATGGATGATTACGAAAGGCCCGAACTTGAAAAGTATGAAAAATACACACCTACTCCTAAAGACAAACGTCCTAGTGAATCACAGGTAAAATACATTTACAAAAACGAAAGAATAATGCAACGATTTAAAAAAAAACTAATACTGAACTATTTTAATAGGATGATGTTGACATGATGAAGGGCAAGATTAAGCCCAAGGAAGCAGAACCGGAGCCAGAAGTACCAACACTTCGCAAACGCTCTGTTACCAAAGACAAGGTAAAAAACATACCTACAAAATAATACCGAGCTTATTTACCTTAGAAAATATTTCTGAAAATAACAATGTCTTATTATGGTATAGGAAGAGGAGAAAAAACCTGATGGAAAACCAAAACCGAAAACAAAGAAAGATGAACCAGCGACCAAAAAACGACCCTCTCTCAAAGAAAAGGAGGTACTGCACAATCACTTACTCTTACACAATAACATGTTTGGAAACTTAGGGTTACCGTTTTGTCTATCTGCACTCGATTATACTCGTATTTCTCGCATAAATGTTTCAAACACACTCTAAAACTCTTTTCTCTTAGTAAGTTTCAGCAATTATGAAGGGCTTGGGCTGTTGGCATGGCAAAATATATGTTGGCTTCGCTTATCTATGTTCTATCAGGTTTTCAGATTGGCAGTTAGTTTCAAGCGATCACTAGCGAATGATAAACACGAAAAGGTTTGTTTCTAGGTAATTGGCCATTTTTGAACATCGTCTATGGAGACCCCACGTATCACAAACACATGAACAACAAAAACAATTCCTAATACAAAAGCTGTATGGATACAACTCAATTTCACCTACCTATCGAGAAGACGAAACTTCTTTAGACTTAATATTAATATTTCTTCCATACTAATATTTCTTTAACACACAGGTCGTTGAAGAAGAATTTATCGACGATTACGAGAGACCCGTCCTCGAGAAATACGAAAAAATCACACCAACACCTATTGAGAAAAAGAAAAAGGTACACACTTAAACCTTATACAGTCAATATTACTATAAAACCATTAAATGAACAAGTTGAAGGACATTTTATAGGTATCTTAAAATAATGTTGAACTATTTATTAGGACGACAAAAAATCAGAAGAGACACCCTCAGCAGCAGCAGAGAGACGTCGTTCGTCTGTCAAAGCCAAAGACAAGCCCGAGGTAGGAAATTATTCACAAACTTTAATTCTCAGAATGAAATCCTATATCAACCTCAACTCAACCTTAGAACAACATAGTAAATTATTGATAAAGAATACAGACTTTCTAAATTTTAAAAACATTCTTATTAGGAGGAGAAAATGCCAGAGGAGGATGTCCCTTCATCAGCAACAGCTACTAGGCCTCGTTCGACGCCCAAAACAAAAGATGAGCCAGAGGTAGAAAATGTTTACAAACTTATAAAGATAATCTAAAAAATATATACATACATAGACATTCAAAATACTAATATTATTATATTTTCTCAGCCAATGGACGTTGATGAAAGCGTCAATCTTACTAAACCTAATGCTCCAGCTAAACCAGGACAGGAACCTGAAGATGTTTCCCTAACACACAAAACTCCAGCTGTAATTACACCAACGGTCTGTACCAATCTCAGAAAACATTACTTTATTAAAACTCTTACTTTAAGAAACCGACTTAATAATACTATTTCAATATAGGAAGGTGAAGAAGAGGCGAAACTTAAAATTAAGAAACCAGAGATTGTCGACGAGAAAACTCTTAAGAGACCAACACCCAAGGGCAAGGAACCTAAGGTACCTTATTCAGCTTTATACTCGGAAAAGAGTTTAAAATAAGGACTTAAAATACGTATTAATACGTTAATCGTTATACAATTCACAGATAGAAAGTATGGATAAACGCGACAGTTTAAAAAATGATGATAAGTCAACGCCTGTTTTAAAGAGGTTGAATGTATTAGTCAAGGTACCTGGACTGTTAGGAAATGTAGATAGCACAATTGAATCGGGCACAAATTAAAAAAAAACAGCACCTGTGATAGTCAATGTTTTATAATTTGTTATCTTGTTCTGAATGCACATTTTATACACATTGTGAATTGTGATACGACCACCTTTATCTATCGTCACCAACCAAAATAATTTTCGAGAACGTATAATATTTTAGGAATGTTCAAACTTCTCTCAAACTATTTACTATTTGTATGCGCACATTTGCCAATTTCTTTCCACTGTTTGAATCTATCCACGTTTTATCTCTCTTTCTTGCTGCTGTATATAATATTTCTGTGTGTTTCTTCACGGGGTCAGGGCGAGGACACTGAAGAATCCGTCAGTATGACGAAACCCCGTAAAAAGACAAGTACAACTGCCCCTGAAGAGGCATCGCTTACACAAAAGACACCTACCAAGAAAAAGTTGACGGTACCTATCTATTTTCACTCTTTTTTGGTTATCTCAGCAATTCAATGACCAATTCTAAATATTATAATTTATTGAAATAATAATTCGAACTTAATGGAAGTAAAATAAATGAAAAATGTATTTAGGAGGGAGAAGATGGCGCTAAGCTCAGGATTAAAAAACCAGCTGTCGCCAAAAAAGACGATGATGAGGTAGAACACAGATTAACATCTAACAGTTTTGAATTGAAACTATATATAAGTCTGAAAGCTGAGATAGTTAGAAAAGTGATACTAACCGACTATACGCACAGTTTGAAAGCATGGACTTTTCAAGCTTTTTATTTGACGCACCAACACTAACATGACACAACAGCACTTAATTATAGGCTTTTGTAGTTAGATCCCCCTTTTAAAGCTTTTGTTGATTCCTTAGGAGCCTCTGACAGTGCAAGGGGGAAAATTTGAAAAGCCACAGCTGAAGAAAACTGTGAAGAAGACCACGGAGAAGCCTAAAAAGGCTGGCATTAGTGAAAGAGACGTTGATTATGGGGTAACCGTAAACACAGTTGTATTCTGAACTGATGTTGTCCTGTCTCTTCGTAACGCACTATTTCTAAGCACCGATAAAAGAAATAAACACTTGTACAGGAATAATAATACACACACAATTATAGCACTTTTTTGTATGGTTTAACACAATCACTATGTAAAATACACACAAGAGTTATCTATGATTCTAGAATTATACACACTATTTGTTATTTTATTTAGCGTACACTTATTATATTTTTATCATAGCACTGGAAGTCTACGAGGTTCTTCGTTGTTCAAAAATTGGTTGCAAAATCGCATGTTGCTTGTTTATGTATAAGTCTTTGCAGGTTTGTATTTTTACAGAATATTGCACCAAATGTTTACTTGATTGCATCTTGCTTGATCACTGAAAGAGCTTTTTTTATATGCAAGTGCAGTTAGAAAGGCACTAATTTCATATCTGTAGTATATTATGCCAATATTTAGCGAATATTTCTGATTTCAGTTTGAATTGGACTTTGTCGATGATTATGAGAGGCCTGTTCTTGAGAAATATGAAAAGATGACGCCAACACCTACTGTCAAGGAAAAGAAACAAAAGGAGGAAATTAAGGTAAAGAAAATCATGAAAATAATAAGCCTATATTAAATCAATCTACTTAAAGAAGACTTAGGTTTGACTAAAAGATTTAAACTGACGATAATTATAATGACTAGAGAGTATGCATTTGAAATATACAAATAAAGTTGAAACATGTAAAAAAACCTTCATAATATTTTATTTATTTTAAACGTAACAGGTGTCGTCGGTTTCCGAACAATCGTTCCTAGCCGTAGAAGAAAGAAAGGTAGTCACGATGTGTGTTGAAGCATGATCCCTAGATACAGAAAATATTCATGTACTCGTAAATTGGCAATTTACACATATTATTTTGTTTCTTTAAAGACAACATTTCAGCCTTCCCAATATTTTAAACATCATAAAATTGGAAAAATCTACTTTGATAAATATTTCGTAGATCAGTAAAGAGAAGTTTAATAAGATAGTAGATTTCTGTATTTTTTACATTATTCTTAATACTTTGTAGGTACCTACACATAGTTAACAATAGCATACATTCATATTACATTGTTCGTAAATATCTACAAAATTATTCATTAATTTATTACGATACTAGCTGCCACCCGCGGCTTCGCTCGCGTGGTACCCGGATGAAAAATATAGCCTATATGTTAATCCAGCACATGTATTATGTATATTTCAAGTTTCATTCAAATCCGTTCAGCTGTTTAGGCGTGATTGAGACACAAACATACAAACATCTTCACAAAATTTTACATTTATAATATAGTAGGATTATCTAATCTTATGGTCAGTTAAAACTGAATCCATATGTTTTACCTAGCCTATTTGTAAATATATTTCATTCTTTTTTAGTCCTATGTTTACCCATGTGTATATATTTTTTATAACGTATCGTGTACTCTGTTTTGTGCTAATATTATGTTTTATGTTTATTTCTTTAGACCGAAAGCCGAAGAACTTCAGTTCAGACAGAGGTTTGTTAATGATTATTAACGATTCAGCTTCTAGACCTCATGAAAACAATGTTTTTATTTTGCCACAAATATTTAACTGTATAATAGCCAGTCGCATACATAATTATTTTGCTCTTTCTTCATTGTCAAGATCGCTCAAAATTGAAACGCAAATATTTTATAAATTTATTTTTCAATCCCAGACGAAAGAAGAGACAAAAACTGAGAGCAGACGCAGCTCTATCATGGACAGCAAGCAAGGCGTTAAGGTAATTAACTTTAGAAATGTGTGATTTAAAACAAATAAGTTGAAGAGTAACTCCTGTGACGAGAAGAGTGTTAGGTATGAAAGCGGATGGACTCAAAGGTAAGGCAAAGAAAAAATGGATGGATTGCATAAGTGTTGATACGAGTAAGAAAGAAGTGAATACTGAGATGAAGGCTGATAGAGGGGAATGGAAAAAGAAAATATGTTGTGCTGACCCCACTTGAGTGGGAAGGGCAGGGAGAGATGATTATAAAAAGAAATAAACGCAACAGGAGACAGATATGATAAAACGAACCGACGTGAAATGATTACCGAATAATAGAAGCAGGAAGTTTATGAACTATTTCTTTGTGAAGTTTGACGGCCTAGATGGCGTGGCGGGCGATTGCTCGGCAGAGACGCAAGAGGCGCGGGTTCGATTCCCGCTGCGGAAGAAATGTTTGCATGTTCTGCAAATATTTCTTCCGGGTCTGGTTGTTGTGTTACCCTGGTAATCGTAGTTTCTGATACCCACGACACATGGAATCTTAGTGTGGGGTCAGGACTATGTATGTGACTGTTGGGTGTTATTTATTATTATTATTATTAAGTAAAACATTTTACGGTATTCAATATAAATTATTTTAATATGATTTCATAGGTTACAAAAGAAACTGCCGAGAGCAGAAAGTCTTCAATATCATCTGTACAGCAAGCGCAAGTGCAAGAAGCGACAGCATTAAAAAAGACGGCTCTAAAGGTTAGTATTTTAGATTAATTCCTAATTCCAAACTGTATTTTTGAGAAAATCACATGAAAAAACAATAGAACAATAAAATAAAAGGATGTCACAGAAATGGACAACTAAAGCTTGTTGTAGAATTAGGTTGGTGATTAAAACAATAAAAAATATCTTCTAATCTGTGATTATCTCAAAAACTCATAAAACTCATTTTAAATCCCTTGCAATCAAAGCAGAGCAATTTCAACACCGGTTTTGAACCTAGTTTGTAATGTAATATAAATGCAAAGTACACTTGCAATTACAGCAAGCTGGACAGCACAATGTTACAAGGCTTTTTGAAAGCATCGTGTATATACAAGCTTCAATACAAACTACACATTAGTCTTGTAGTTGCCATTTGAGAGTTTATTAGAATTAGAACATTGAAGTACAATTTTGACTAATACCTACCACATTTTAATAAGTACTTTTTTGTGGTTGTTGAAACAACAATATAAAATTCTGAACATGAACAATACAAGACTTAATTTTGAATGTTCTTTCATTTTGGTATTACAAAATTGTGCTTTAATCTTTTTATCCCAATAGATTTTGCAACCCTATATGCTTTTACATCCCAATGATTGATTTTTAGACGACCGTAAAAGAACCAGAAAAATTGGAAATAGAACAAGTCAAACTTAAGGTAAGTTCTGAGCCCAATGTGCATGCATGTATAAAAAATAAATGTTCTTTTCAAAAACGTGTAAATCTTCGTCACTCTATATTCTATTCTTTGTAAATAAAATTACATTTCAATGAGATTTTCAAGCAAATTGGAACAAGTTTGAAAATCATTGTGTAAAGTAAATAATCAATGTTATTGTTTATAACAATTTAATTAATACAGTGAAACTAAAGTAGTTTTGAATATCCATATTTAAAATAATGATGATTTCTTCAAAAAAATCAAACACAAAATTATAGCTTGCTTATATTTTTGTGAATAGGGTATCAATAAGGAAGATGAGGTAACAGATAAGACTTCAGACAATACATATCCTAGGCGATCTTCGAAAACAGACACACAGGTAACACAACATTCGTATACTCATTCATTCATTACAAAACTGATACTAGTTATAATACATCTAAAATACTCAATATTTTGTAATAGGTACCAACACAAACGGTTGAACCAAAACGTAAGACTAGTCTTAACAAAACTGGAAAGACTACACCGAGACGTCAGAGTAAAACTGAGGTAAATATTGTCAAATCAAAAGTAATTCATGCAATTTAATAAAACAAAACTAGTACGAATAACTTATAACAATGAATACCTATACAGGACTCCGAAGAAATTGAAGAGACTGATATCAGTGAGAAAACTGAAATAAAAAGAAAAGTCTCTATTGACAAACCTGCGGAACCTCTTAAACGGCGTCCTAGTAAAACAAACGAGGTATTTGCATAACACATTGTTATTTTTATGAAAAAATATTTCCGTATTATGTTTTCCTATAACGATAAATGATTTGTACAGGACAATATTATGGAAACAGTAACACCAGAAAAGCCAGTAGTTAAAAGAAAGGTGTCTTTTGATACACCGACTGAACCAAGTTGGCGTAAACCGAACAAAACTGAAGAGGTACAATTTTATTTGGAATAGGAATAAATTCATTTTTTCGTAAGTTAATAAGAACTCACACTTAATTGTTTTTATAAAATTAGGACAAAGAGAATATTATGGACGTTGATGAAGTCAAGCCTGAAATAACAAGAAAACTGTCTATCGATAGACCGACGGAGCCTACTTATCCATGGCAACCACCGGCAAGCACAGACGAGGTACAGAGTTAAAAAATATGATAGAAAAAGTAAGAAAAAAACAGGAAATAATTCAAAATGTATTAACAGGATACTGTAAAAACGGGAGTAGAAGAAAAGAAGGATACAATTTTGCCTGACGATGAGCCTGAATATTATTCGTGGCGTCGACCAAGCAAAGTGAACGAGGTATTTTTGGACGAAATGCCTGTACTTATAAGCAGGCCTGATAAAGAGGTTGAAAAGTTCGTAGAACCACCTGCGAAGCTAAAATTTCCCTGGTCTCGTCAACCTAAAACTGAGGTACAAACTGCATCATTCAAATATAATAATAAAAATAAATCAAAAATAGTTTTTTTATTCGATTTACTTAAACAGGTGAAAATAGAAGAACCTGTGCAGCCTAAGGTAGAAGAAGAAAAATTCGTAGAACTGCCGGCGAAAGATAAGTTCCCTTGGTCCCGTCCAAGAAAAACAGAGGTATATAATTACTGTACTAGGATGAATTCATATTTCTTTAAAAAAACCAGAAACTTATTTTTATACATTGGTTTAGGAAACTGCGAGTGGAAAAGATGAGACTCCGAAGAATGGGGAGGTCGTTAAAGACCAGCCTGAGGTAGATTTTTACAATTACTGCTTTAAAGCATTATTAAGTTGACGATGCACAAGCACAACCAACATATTATTTGCAACATCACAGTTACACATTACACAATGCCCCACAGACAACATGCAGCACCTATTATTATATTGTACACAATAAGTAGCACACACTAATGCATTTTGAACAATAAATTAGATTTTTTTATTTTCTTACATATTCACTTCTCATAAAATATGCTGTCATAAAATTCAACATCGATTCGATTTCCAGGAAATTTCCAAATCACGAACACCAGAAACTAAACTGAAACCAACAAAATTAGCAGAACCTGTAATTTCCAAAACCACAAATACAGCACACACAGTAGATTTTAAAGACACACCTAAAGACACACCAGTAGGTTCCAAGGTTGCGTCCACAGACATACAAGAGAAATCACTCGAAATACCTGCTAAAGACCAAAAGCCTGAGGTAGATTTTTACAATTATTGTTTTAAAGCATTATTAAGTTGACTATGCACAAGCACAAACAACATATTTGCAAACATCACAGTTACACATTACACAAAGCTCCACAGACAATATGCAGTAACACAATAAGTAACACACACTAATACATTTTGAACAATAATTAGATTTATTTATTTTCTTACATACTCACTTCTCTTAAAATATACTGACATAAGATTCAACACCCATTTGATTTCCAGGAAATTGCCAAAACACAAACACCAGAAGCTAAACTGCAACCAACAAAATTAGCAGAACCTGTAATTTCCAAAAATATAAATACAGCACACACGGTAGATTCTAAAGACACACCTAAAGACACACCAGTAGGTTCAAAGATTGCGTCTACAGACATACAAGAGAAAACACTCGAAATACCTACTAAAGACCAAAAGCCTGAGGTAGATTTTTACAATTATTGTTTCAAAGCATTATTAAGTTGACTATGCACAAGCACAAACAACATATTTGCAAACATCACAGTTACACATTACACAAAGCTCCAGAGACAACATGTAGTACCTATATAATACACAATAAGTAGCACACACTAACACATTTTTAACAATAATAAGATTTCTTTATTTTCTCACATATCCAATAAAATTCAACACTTATTTGAATTGCAGGAAATCACCAAATCACAAACACCAGAAACTAAACTGAAACCAACAAAATTAGCAGAACCCGTAATTTCCAAAACCACAGACACAACACACACAGTAAATTCTAAAGACACACCTAAAGACACACCAGCAGCTCCAAAGGTTGCGTCCACAGACATACAAGAGAATACACTCGAAACACCTACACAATCTCTGTATCCTTGGAGGAAAAAGCGTACAGAGGTAACACAAGAGGTATACATTCAAATACAATACACATACATTCTAAAGCCTTTTACCATCTAGGAGGAACTTTTACCGTTACAAACGGGACGCTGTAGTGTACGGGACGAATTAAGATGGAGTAGGTTTGCTAGCACTTTGATCACGATGTTTTTTTTTTCGCCTTTGAGAGTACTGGTATAGCGCACATACATTTATCGCACAGAAAAATCCATTGATGCACGACTGAATTTGAAACCACGGCCTTAATATCAGAAGGCGGGGTCACTACCAACTAGACTACTAGTGTTCTCAAAATATACACATACATTATACACATAACATATACACACTTAATGTGCATCGTCAAGTTACTTTAGTTTAAAATTAATTTAATTTAAAATTTTATCAACATGTGTAACATTGGTATATTTATTAGCCACCGACGACACTAAAAACACCAGAGCCAGAAACAAAACAAGAAGTACTATTTTCATGGAAAGCTATTCCTGAAGTTCCACAGGTAGGCAAAATAATCAAAATCGGATATATCAATTAAATTAAAAACAAATTATTAATAAATACGTTTTCCAAAATTAGGCTGAACAGACACCGGAGTTAGAGGATGCGTTTAAACCAACATTGTTAGAAGCGCCTGAAACAGCGACGCCGTGGAGAAAGAACTTACGGGTACACTTCATGCATACTCTCTATACATTAACAAAATACATCATAGTAACTGAAGGGGGGCTGTATTTGAACTTATTAACATACGTACAATGGGCAATGTGATTTTTTTATTTATCAATCTACTATAAATACTCACAAACACAATCCATACATACACGCACACATACGATTGGCAATAATCAAAAAGAATAATCGCATTTTTTCAAAACTATGCTTTCGAAGACTCGCCACGCCAGCAAGATAATTTTAAATTTACTCTATAGGCTGAACCAGTCGAAGACAATGTTAAATCTACATTAGGATTACCACAGCCTGCTTTCAAACTAGACGATGAGGTATCAGCAAAATCGCACACTTTCTAGCACTTTGCACTATTTCAGCACCAGTAGCAAAAGTAGTATTGGCACTAGCACAATAATTTTACAATCGCACAGTAATCTACTGAATTAAGTTGAATTGGCATTGTAGTTAAAGGTATTTAGGATTTAAATCGGATTGGAATAAAACACTGTAGCTATTTTAATTATTTTGTACAAATGTGTATATGTTTATTAATGTACTTATGCACCAATAATTTGTAGCATTGTTTAATAAGACTGCGTCTTATCTTTTAGATGTGTTGTTTTATATTTCCTGCTTTTGCTTCC
This sequence comes from Scotopteryx bipunctaria, assembly GCA_949320045.1. Classification (NCBI taxonomy): domain Eukaryota; kingdom Metazoa; phylum Arthropoda; class Insecta; order Lepidoptera; family Geometridae; genus Scotopteryx; species Scotopteryx bipunctaria. The sequence continues at coordinate 4,767,930 of OX439465.1, forward strand.
GCTTATTAACCTCACTCCTCTTCATGAAATATATATTTTTATGTGTTTCTTTAAACAGGTTAACGTAAGTATAGTCTGTACTATTTGTAATGTAGTTAACGGTTCTAGAGTTATACTAGTTTTCTGGGAATTGTATGATATTAATCTGTAACTATGTAATATTAATAAAGTAGTTGATGCAAATTTTACAGTTAAAGAGCAAAGCGAAGTTTTCATTGGCTTTGTTGATTTATGGAATATATACAAACTTGAAATTACGATTATCATAGTATGATAAGAGTTATTATATATTAAATTAAAATATAAACTCATAATATTAAACCAAAATTACAGAAAACCGCTATAAAGGAAGAAAAAGTCGAAGCAGAGGTTAAAAAGGCTAAAATAACAACAGCCAAAAAGAAGGCAGAGGAATTGCCTGAAATTCCTGATTATGAAAGACCAGAACTTGAAAAGTACGATCCAAACGACTTCATACCCACTGTTAGAGAAAAGCCAGAGAAAGATAAGGTAGGATTTCAGACACGAGAGCTTCACGAACCTGCATTACTAGGTGGCATTCGTCGAACTGAAGTAAATTTTTTCCACAGCCGATTCCTAAGGTACCTGAAATTAATGCACCTGAAGAGATAACGGCAGCACCTAAGATTGAAGTAAGCCGTGAAAAATCAGCAAAAATAGAAATTCCTAGGAAACCATCACTGGGTCCTGGTGGTGGTCCAGTCAGACGTGGTTCCCTTATTCCTCCTCCAGAGGAAATGGGAAGACGTCCTTCGCTCATTATCAGCGATGAGGTATGTACCTTTCATTCTATCTTAGACAATTTTTTACTATGTATTATCTTATGTCAATGAAACTGTGATTATGTTTAAAATAATTGTTTTACATCGGTATTGTGGTCCAATTCAGAGAAGGTATGATCATAATTTTGAAATATACTATTGTCCAATGTGTCGTCTATGTAGAAAGTGGTCATCATTATGACGACAGCACTAATATCAATATCACTGTCAACTGCAGAATTCATGATTACCTATACTATATCTCATTTCTATTTACTAAGTAGCTGCTTAAGATAAATTCAAAAATGGTACACGTGATAGATATTAGCGCTCCATAATATTACAATGTTGAACCTTTTAGTACTGTAGATATCCTACTCTCTCAAGCCGAACCCATAACATCACCCTAGACACCCCTATCAGAATTTGCCAATAATCGTCAGTATGATGATGCTTCACACTTTTTGCAAGTTCGAGCGCTTGGTAGTGACAATGACAATACAAAGGTTTTTGAAAATGGATTGAAGCTTAGACCCTTCAGTTCCCCGCTTTTAGACCTAGACTTTAGCTACCACACTGCAATAAATATTGTAAAAACACAGTTTTGGGATTCAAGTAGAGATATTAAGACCGTGCAAAACGTAATCCACAGGAGCATAGAAAACTAAGACCTGGTGAGGTGATCGAAGAGAAGAAGGTAAAATTAAAACAGGCTAAAATTCACATAATGAATGCTATACGTTACGTTGCCGTGATAAAATACTTAACTATTTCTTTAAACGAATCTATTAATGCACTTGCATCGGATGCACTTTAAGTCCAGCGTAAAACTGGATAATCACATAACTCTAAATATTTGATGGAATATGTAATTATCCAAGGTCAAAAACGTTTTATCTTCAAAAGCACCGAGCTGCATTGCACACTTGTGGAGTAAACGCACACAGATAAACAGCACAGCTTGTAAGCACGTATCGCACACACAATAACGGTAACGAAGATGGTCATTCGACCATAATTTTGACAGGAATGGTGTGTCGGAGAAGGCTTTGGTCACACGTCGTAAACCGGACACTAACATGCGGAATTAACACGAAAATGATGCAGTATGTAACGTAATAACTTTGCACACGCTGGCTAGGTCTGCACCAAATAATGCGCACAAACGTCTTGTTAGGGCACCCAGGTTCGGCAGCGGAGATTTAGGAATAAACATAACAAATTTTAAGGGATTATCAATATTTTTCACAACAGGTCACCAAATTACGTCCTGGAGAAGTTTTAGACGAGAAAAAGGTGAGATCGACTGGGCCTGGTCAATTTTAGGTGGAAGTTGCTCGCTTTTGCAAAGCATTTTGTCTATAGTTTTTTCTTCTTTTATTACACATTTGACGACACGGAACGGACGACTTTTACATTTTATGTTGTACCTACGAATATATTATTTGTAAAAATTTAATTTTAATATAATTTTGAAAAGTGTGCTCTACAATACAGAAAACACTCACACAAACAATTCAGTCTAAGAATTCAAAAACACTTTCATATCAGTAGAGCATTATACAGTTTCTATAGACCCCTTCAATACATCTATAGAATCATCTTAGTCTTTTTCCTACGTCCAAACTATTCTCACTTTATCTGTTTAGTTTTCTTTAGAAATTCTTTTGGAATTTTTATAGCTGCCGCTTTGCCGACCAGCGGGGAAATTATTACGAAATCGCTGGAGTTTGATTTAACTATGTTAAAGAAAGAACAAATTTTATATTTTATTACGTCGTACATATAATTTTCCTTCAACTGTTGACCAATAAAAACATCTCGTGAAGTTAGTTCTTTCTTTCATTGACGATGCTTAATAGTTTAGTAACTTAGCTATAGTTTTCAAGTTTCGATTTCCAATAACGTTTTAGTTTTTCCGCTTGATAACTTAATAGATTGCACATTTATTATATTTTATTATATTTACTAAAAGTATTACAATCGCCAAATAATTATAACATCAACAAAATCTTTAACGATCTTATAATAAAAATACCATGCACAAACTACAGTTTTACACAAAAACACAGTAACACGATAATTTTCTCAACTTAAACTTTGCACAAAATACAATAAACACACAATTTACCCATCACCTCACTTATACACAATATAATAAGATGCACAAACATCATTAACAGAGAATGTTATACTAAAACTTATATTTTTTTCCAATAAAAGAAACGCGGCAGGCCGGGTGAAGTCGCTGACGAGGTATTATTACAAAACTGTGTGAAAAATAAATGTTTAGAGAACATTATATGTCATAGAAAAAATATTTCGTCTAGATACGTGGCTAACATAGAAAGTGAATAATAGAGGTGAATAATAGTCGAAGAAAAGGACGCAAGGAACAACCCCATAGCTGGTTGCAAAAGCAGTTGTGTGGTTGAACTGCGGCCGTGGGTCTTGGGAATACCTTCAGAACAATAATAATTATACTAATTAACACTTAATATAGAGCAACTAATCCCTTGTCATTCTAACATTCTATAAAGATAATCGTAATAAATAAATGCTGCACGTTTCCTTATTAAAATGGAAAAATAAAAACTAATGGAATGCCAACATCTATGTATAGGTAATTTTGGCAATAATGCTACTAAGAGCCTTAGCGGTTTTAAAACTAAGGTTGTTGGTAAAATTAGAGCAGCTTCAGCACAAAAAACCGCTTTTGCCACGAATAACCTTTATGTTTTCACCAACAGTATCAATGATCAAGTTAACCAATGAAACGAATATGTTTTGGCAATAAACGTCTATCCTTGATCATAGATATTTAATTATGTATCCAGTAATGATGCCACAAAACTGGAAATATTATGAGAACATTATGTAGATACATATATTTCAATTTATCGGGTGCTCTTATAAAATGACAAATTAAATTCACAATTAAGAAACAATAAATAAAAAAATATAAATAGAAACCGAAGCGAAACGAATTATTTATCTATAATTAGCAAATAATGATTCAAGTAAGTGTAGTGCCAAAGTTTTGAATCTATGACGCAAAACAAATACTTTTACAACAAACAATAAAATTTTACAAAATAAACCAGACCAATAAACTTTTAGAAGGTGAAGAAAAATTGACAGCTACCTATTAAAAAAAGACACCAACTGATCATTAAGATGCAACAAAATGAATAAAACATAAAGGTATTCAAGGAAACGAAAGACGCAACCAAAGGTGTGAATGTTTATGTCATATAAAAAGAATAATTTAAACAAAATTGAAATATACAAACAAAAATAGATAAAAGAAAGCATAGGTATGTACCAACGCATAAAGTCGGTGAACGCAAATAAGAAAAAAATATATATAAATAAAATATAATATACACCTGTTACTGAATGACGTATGGCATGACGTTAAAGATTTTAATAACATAAATGAAGCGGAATGAGATGCGCGCCAGAAGCATTCTAATGAATTGTTATGATTGATTGTTATTCTTAAAAATATGACTACGAGAAACAGGCCAAGTACATGATCTTGAAACGATCTCACCCTTAAAGAAGTGGTGTTGCCAGGCTGAATGAAATATATCCGTTGTTCACTGTAGTTGATCTCTGTTAGAGTGTCTGTTAACAAATAATCAGTTCTTAGGTAACAATATTGTCATTGAAAAAACTATGAATAGGTACAATAATTAAACAATCTTCGTTGCTATCGAAAGACATTGATTAAACAAAGTCACATGTCAATCGATGAGAAATGTTGTCATTAATTGCAATACAAGTAGATAAAAATAACTTGGAGGACCACCAATCCTTAAATAGAATGAACATTATGATTGACATTATAGACGTTGAGAAGGGGCGGAATACCTCAGCACGCGTGGGCAGGACGACTGCAGTTCCTCGTGTGGGCTACAAGAGCGGTTATCGAAAAATGTTGGCAAGGCTGCAATGTACAACCTACGTCTTATTGGCTATCAGTTCTCGAATAAATCACATGATAGACGCGAACCGCACTGGAACGTTAATTTATATCGAGATATTGGAAGATACATCGAGGTCCTCTCTGCACACTCGCCAAGCGTGTCACTTTGATTACAATCGCACGTAATATTTACCGCTAACGTGAACGTATTTATGGGCGGACGAGCCATTGACAGCTCGGTGACAACACTGTCAACTGCTTGGGTAAAAATTTGTCGACTCGCTTCCAATGTGTTTATTTGCAGCGCGTCGCGCGCTTGCCAACGATGACTATCTATTGAATTGACCACATTAATAACAAGGTGCCAATCAATCTTTATAGCACCTTGCCCAACCCCGCAATTCGTTATTTATTAATACAAAACATACGTATCCAATTTGTCTTTTTGGACATCTAATCATTGGATACGACAGTTTAACGATTGTTCTTGATGTCAATATTGTTCTACACTAAGCGATGATGCTATTTAAGGCTAATAATACTGCCAAGATAGTAAGTGCCAATGCTAAAAAAAAAGTTTTCCAGCAAAATAAATGTCGAAATCGGTAAATGATCAATGCAAGACAGGCTTCCTAGATTCCACGCCAATAATATCGGTGAAAATGTAACAGATTTGTGTCAGCGGCTCCATACGAATTTCAAACACGTCCAAGAACATGCTGCACGGATGCTCACCTTAATCTGATAATTAATTGAATTGGTCTGCTGATTTGTGCTGTGCACAAATAGAAGCCCGCGCGCCCCTCTTCGCCCCTTCATGGCTAGGCGACCATGCTTCGCGACCCCCTCTTCAGTCTTTTGACATTCGCGCCCATTTTTAGATGGAACGACACTGACGAACTGCCTAAATCGAAAATCCTCTTCCCGACAAAAAAAAATTGAAAAAAGTGTAACACGTAACTAAAAATAATTTTAAAGCATTTATTTCTGAAATTATAACTGTGATTATGGATAAACAAGAAAATAGAGAGAATGTAGAGAAACTGTATAAATATTGCATAGAGCGTGCGAAATACGAAATGGCTTGAGAAAAAATATGTGATGTTCTTCGACTAAAAGACTTTAATGTTAAGTTATACATAAATTGAAAGTTTTGTGGCAACTTAGTGGTAATATTTTTAATATATTATAACGATGGCAGCTGTGGCAAAAAAGATGCCTGTGCCTAAGTTAAAACCGCCTGGAGCGGACCCGGTAAGTAATTTCAAAAAAATGATGTCTGTTTGTGTGATAGATGTTCCCGTTAGTGTCTTAATGTCAAAGGTCATACAACAATATAATTAAATACATTATAAATATTTTTTTAATAAATCATTGATTGCTAAGTCAACATTTTAAGCCAATGTGAATATTTCCTGCTAACACACATATAATTTGCTTTTTTACTAGGCCCGTATTTTTATTTTCGATAATTTTTAAAATCAAGTAGATTTACGTGCCATCTTATTAGGTGGGTAGTGTACTTGAACTCTAGAATCTAACCGTAGATAAGTACAGAGACATTTATCATGAATATGGCATAAAACACGGTTAGCACTTGCGTTACATATATCAGATAGTCCACGTTAGTTATCGAGCCATTTGGCTACGTTCTTCTTGCAATCCGTCATAACTTAATACTGTGTACGCTAATATACAGTTGCTATAATTGTCAAACATTATACAAACTATCTGGTACGGTTTTGATTTATATGTACAATTTATTGGATTTTGCAAATGAAGTTATCAACTCTATTATAGTTTTTGTTAATTTGTTAAAGTGCAGTACCTGAATTTTAATCTCTCTCTTATTTGTTTTATGAATGATTTACTTTAAACACTCCAAAGTAACATAGACAAATAGTTCTGACCTCGTACTGGCATATTACTAGTAGTATTAGAAACTACCAGTACCATGTTACAACAATATCCAGACCCGGATAAATGTTCAATGGCCTTTGACATCAATTTAACGTTGTCCATTTCATTAAATGCTGTTTCCTAGTTGTATCCATATTTATATTACATTTTCTTTTTGATATCGTGGTACTTCTAACTATTTATTATTTTTGATTATCGTTTTAACAGTTCTGTGTTGTTTATAATGTTTATACGTTATAAATGACTTGTCCCTAACTATTTTAAAATAGTTGAATGTCAAAATGTGATTAACATACAAGTTAAGCTCATCCTATGATTGAAAACTCACATTGTATTGATGATATAGCGGCGAAAGTCAGGAGACGCAAGGAGGCCTTCTATTCAAGACCTCGAGGATCTCATTAACAAGCCTTCAGTACCTCTGAAGCCTATTGGAAATGAGGGACCACCGGTCATCGTGGATGTGCAAGAAAGCTACTCGGCTGTTGAAGGTAATGACAATTTTAGACATTATGGCATAGAGTTTAAAGCAAAATAACTAATTACTAACAACAAGCACGTTACAGATCAAACTGGATACCTCACGGTAACAGTTGAGGGTAATCCACCACCAACTTTCAAGTTTTACAAGGGTGTTGGTGAAATTATTGAAGGGGGTCGTTTCAAGTTCATCACGGACGGTGAAACTGGTCTCATTACACTCTGCATGAGAAAGGTGAAGCCTAACGATGAAGGAAAATACAAGATTGTTGTCAGCAACATCCATGGCGAAGACTCAGCTGAAATGCAGCTTTATGTGTCCGGTAAGTTACTGAAAAAAACCCTATTCCTATACAATAATAATTTTACATTCTTATTTTAATTCAAATCGAATCTATAGATTCCAGTGGCATGGACTTCCGTGCCATGCTCAAGAAGAGAAAGTATGCCAAATGGGGAGAGAAAAAGGAGGACCCCGATTGGGACCTGAAGGAAACGGAGAAACCTATTCCTCCTCTAAAGAAGGTCGACAAGGTAACGTGTTATGTCCTATTTAAAGTTAGGATACGAATGTTTTGAAGGAAAGAAGATGGTGATATAAAGCAAACGCTGAGTTAATGTTACAGCTAAACTTAAATCTAAATAATAAAAAGTCCAAGATAATGTAGAAAGCAAAATGTCAACACAATGTAAAACTATGTTACAATGATAGAGTCCGAACAGTTGTGCAATTTATGAACTAGACTGTCATCACTATAGCGCCAGCGTAATACTTGGCATTGGAATCAGAATTAGACGTAATGGTTCCTACATTGTCTTGCAGACTATAATAAGAAATAAATAAATCTATAAATAAAATAAGCTAGAAATAAACCAAGTGACAGCTCCATCGGGTTCTATGGCGAAAATAGACTATTTCATGGTATTCATTCACTTTCACAAAATCCACTGTTGACCTAAGGTTATTGTTTTCCAGTAGGCATAATAAAATTGCCGGTGACACACGATAGCAACAAACAGCTACCGTATTAATATTTGTATTATCGAAATTCAGTATTCTGAGTTCCTAACGTACATCAAACGTTTTGGAAACTAGTCCGTATTGTTGTCATAAATGTTTGGCTTATGTATGTTTTATGCATACCTACCTTCAAAATACCTACTTATTTATTAATTTACCAATAACTTTTTATGTTTTGCCTAGTCTCATAGTAATTGCAATTTACTGTAAATTACCTACTCAAAGCCCGTAATAAGCATGCTACATTTGATGAAGAAATTATGTCAAAAATACTTAAACATATGATACTATTTGATAAAGACGTGAACCTTCTCATAAATCACTTGAATTATCTCTGAATTTATTCAGTAAGATACTTTTGGCAAAGATTCAACTACTTTGCAATCTTCAAATATTTACCTACCTTACTTTCTGATTATAATTTTGATCAAAATTCAGGAAAACATCAGTTTAATATTTTTGACACCTACATAACACTAAACCGTGTAATTAAATTTTTTATCTGTCTCGCAACAGTTCTTTGAATTTCCAAAAATATATCTGATAATAGTAGATTTAGGTAGTTTTCTATACAATTTAAAAGGTACCTGTTTCCGTAAAACTTCGAGTGCATCATGATATTTAATTCTTAGGGCTTAGAGACCGGATATTACGAGGAGGATGGCTACATAGTCGTCATCTCCGAAGGGGTCGAGATGGGTAGATTCCCCGCTGACAGGCGCAGGAACTCTTCAAACTGGGACTGGGTTAAGGTCATCAACGTTTCAGAATACCTACGTAATCATTCATTCCATCTTACATTGCCACCGTTTCGACTTTCTTCTGCGTTAGCATTCAGCTGTTTTCATTAACAATATCTTGAAATTCAAACTTGGGAATGAATCGACCAAGGACAAGCTCAACAGAACTCATTGGATGTTGCACAAATGAAGTTTTACTACACCACCGATTTTAGAAAAAAAAAATGACAACTTCAATCATATTGCTGATTGTTTACAATTTGCATCGATGTATGTTTGAGTTTTCGTTTGTGCCGATTTAAAACATAATAATGGCTGGGTGGCTATCTAAAAAGCTATACAATTGGTTTTACGTTAGTATCAATCACTACTTTACCCTAATTTCGCACTCAATAGATTCAAAACGTCTACCGAAATTCATCAGTTCATTCACATTAGCTTTTCGTAACTTGCTTCACGCAGTTTTTCATAATTATGTTACTTGAATGTAACATTATTATCAAATTCTAGGGTATTTATGACATTCGGAGACGCATGTCTCTACCTGAAATTGTACCCGATTGGCCCACATTGATGGAGGCTGTCAAAATAAAGGTTCGATAAAAAGGAGAGATAAAAGTAAAAGCTAAAACAAAGATATTTTCTATCCTTTTCTAAGTAGGTACATACTTACTAAATAAACGTTTTATTTTACTCTTTCAATTATTTGATTCAGAGACCTATTTTGAAAAGGATAGAAACGATTTTATAAATAATGAATGAGATTAAATCACGAATGATAAACTAAAAACTAAAATGTACCTCAAAAATTGCTGTTGTCAACCTGGTCGGAGCCAAGTTTTATATTATTTAAAATATTTACGACTATCATAATGATGATATTTTTATTTTACCTGCCTACCTTTGACGACAGGAACTTCTGAGCGTTTTAAATAAATATGCATTAAACTGGATTTTAAAATAACTCACCGAGGTTTTTGTATCACCACTTCACGTTTCTTTAACTTGAACATGATTTTCAGGGAATGTAAGTGGAATGAATTTGATGACTTTTTTCTCGGTTCAATTGCGGTTGTATCTTTGACGTCAGGTTGAGGAGCTTCTGTCACGTCATTATTTCGAATGTTTTTTTTTCCATAATTCATTAATTTCAGCTGATGCATCCGATGTTTTGCAGATGTTGGAATTTTTGCAAACAATGTTTAGCTTGTATTTCTCTGAATTACCCCGTTTAGTCCGCATGTCTGATGCCGATTAAGCTTTATAGTTATGTATGAGACCAGTAAAGTTAATGCCAAAGCAGATGTTGACGCGTTGGCTATTCCCTTGACAAGTACCTACATTAAGAAAGAAATGGATATTTTGTAGAGAACCCATAACAGAAGACCGTCACTGGCGGAACTGATACCCGATTGGCCGGTCCTTCACTCGTTCAAAAAAAACGAGGTTTGACGATAACGATGTCACTAGATGGCACAAAGCATCTTGAAAGTGTATCACAAAGCAAATTTGCACAGAATGTCACGTCCTCTGATTCAAATAGTTCAAAATGTCTTACACCAGTAACTAGCCATCTACAAATTGATTGAGTTTCTCCACCTCATCAGTAATTAGATTATTTCATTATTATTATGATTCCTTTATAACTTCTTTGTAATTTTATATTGGTGTAAGATTTCCACCTGTGTATGAACTACTTGAAATTCAGCTTCAAGGTTACCGGACAAACTATAGATGGCACACTTTTGGTACTTCTTCTGTTGTCTTCTAAAGCAATATTTCTGGGCACTTCTTCGTCGATAGCAGCACAACGCACCGGCACGGATCGATGTTTAGGTCATTGTTGTATATTAACAAAAATGATGAATTTTTTAATTTTGATTTTACTTTTTGCACTTTTTGACAAAAACTTTCATCATTTTTGTGTCGCTGTTAAATTTATGTGTACACGATATTTTCAATCAGATTTAATTTTGAGTTACATGCACTATTGCCGAAAAAGGAAATTCCAATTTCTGTACTATAAGCATGGAGTTATCTTGACGAGGAATGAATGGCTGATGATTCTAACGCCTCGGTTTATTCCATAGACGATTGTTTTCGTTGATTTTGCACTCCGCGACCGTTGATACGAGTAGATAAGAGAGGGAGTCCTTTACGGTCAGCACTTTCAGCTTTTTGTATGGACAGCACTTGTTTTTTGTCTGCACTTGTCGACTTTCGGATGAGCAGGTATATTAATTTCCACTGGACGATGCTTTTCAGAAACAAGAGTCGTTCTTGAAGCCTCTCGTAGATCAATTCGCAAAGGAAGGGAAAGATAAGAAGGTAACCTTCGAAGCAATCTTCACTAAGCCTAATTCCAAGCCGAAGTGGTACTTCCGCAAGGATGTGAGTATAGATTTTAAATATTTTTATATTTACATATTTCATCCACATTTTTGATATCTTGGTTGTTTATAACAATCTTTTATTTTAGGAACTATTCCCGGGCAGCAAGTATAAGTTCACGAATGAACAAGATTCATACAAGCTTATCATCATGAACCCGAAGGTGGAAGACACTGGCAAGATCACCATCGAAATCGGTGGCATCACTTGCACGGCGTTTTTGCAAGTCGATGAGCCTGATCCGACTTACACATTCACCAAGCCTTTAAAGAAGGTCACCAGCGGTTACACCAAGCACGAGACTCTTCTGGAGTGCACCGTCTCCAACAGTATCGCCATTGTCTCCTGGTGGAAGGGAGAGACGAAGCTAGAAGACGGTGATGTCTACCAGATCTCGAAAGACTTGTCTGGTGTCTGCAGACTTCTCATCAAGAACTCCAAGTTTGAGGATGCTGGCAAATATATTTGTAAGATAGAGAAGCAACCTGATAAGACCGAAACAGAAGTCAATATTATTGGTAAGTAAAAACTCTTTTTTTTTCAAAGTTATTAAAAGCTGATTTCTAAGTATTTGATTTGGATCATATATTATTATGTTAATTGACAGTAGTCGATTATTCTAAAAAACAAAAATATAATAAAAGTCATGTTTTTTTATCAGTAGGTATAACTTATCAATTTCGTTTTACAGAGTATCCGTATAAGTTCACTAAAGTGCTCAAATCGCAGCAGGCCGTTGAAAAAGATACCATCACGTTACTTTGTGAGCTAGACGATGCTGGCGGTGATGTGAAATGGTAAGTCACCGCAAATATTGTTCAAAGTATAACCTTCAAAGTAGGTATTTTTTTGTCAAGGATTCATAAAAAATTACCTAATCTTTTAGAACTGGACTCTACTTATATTTTATGACCATTGTCAACACTATCATAGGGATAATTTTCCTAAAAATAACTAGGCGTGGTTTCTTGCCTGTCTCTTCCACGCTTGGTTTTCAACGTAGATTTAAGACGATTTAAAGCCTATCCTTACCAATCCTATATATTGAGTACAATAAAGAATTAAGTAAATTGAGTTTGAGTTCATCTGTAGTGAAAGGAACCCAAACGACACCTGCTCCTTTCACAAACTGGTTATTTTACCAGCAGTCACTTTCTTCCAAGGCCACCATCCTTCAACCTCGTCTTTAACGGTCTGTATAAAAAAGTAGTAAAATTTACAAAATAAATATTTTTATAACAGGTACAAGGGTGAGGAGCCATTGAAGGCCGACAAACGCATCTCCATCGTGAAGGAAGGTCGCAAGCGCAAGGTTGTGATCAAGGATGCCAAAGTCACTGACGCTGGCTTCTTCAAGTGCGTCAGCAACGCTGATGAGACTACTTGCGAACTGATCGTCAATTGTAAGCATATTATTATTCCTATTTTGAAATGTTCCGTTTCTTCATTGCGAAAATAGCTAAAGTAGCTGATTTTTAAGTGTACGTAATAGCAAACTGCAGTACCAGATACTTCATATCGGTTTGATGCATCAAGATCGACGATAGTTAGGGGCAAGGCCCATTGTTTGAAACTACCAGACCTAGACCAAATCAATGAATTTGCATCCTATTGTCTTCTAGACTATTGAATCAATCAGTCGCCTCATATAACATTATAGAGAAGCATTGAATATGTCTTAGAGAAACAAATAACGTCTTTTAGACTCAAGTTATGACTTATTTTCGAGTATTTTCAATTTTGAAACTAGTGTTTATCTTGCAGACTGTAATCGCTTCAACAAGAAGTTGAAGGATACTGAAGCAATTGAGAGAGACAGGGTGGTGCTGGAAGTGGAACTGCAGGATCAGACAGCAGAGGCTGTTTGGTCCTTCAATGGAACACCTATTGTGCCTAATGACAGGTATGTGATTAAATATCTGCTGCGTAAAATAACTGAAAAAATATTTATTATTTACAATTTTATTGAGGCTTTATTTATTATTCCTTTGTGAAAATTTGTAAATATTAATGTCTTGTATTTAGGCGTAAAGTTTTTGAAGTGATTGAATGTCCAACTTAACGGTTTTGAAGGAGTTCACTTAATTAGACAATAAACGATTTTGATGAATATTTAACATTTTCTATATTGAATTAGAATTGAAATCAAAAACCTGGGTGGAGGCAAGCACCAGCTCATCTTTAACAAACTGGAGATGGAAGACGACGGAGAGATCCTCTGCGAGAGCGGCAAGCTCACCTCTTCCTGTAAACTAACGGTAAAGAAGGGAGAGTCGAAGCCTACCATCGACTGTCCTGAAGAGTTCTTCGGACCAGCTGACAGGCCTTTCGTTATTGAGGTGCCTTATAAAAGTGAGTATACAATCAATCCCTCACTTAAAACAGACAATAGTACAAACAACAAGAAATGGCATGTTTTATATGTTCACAGTTGACGGCACCCGACAAACACCGATTGAAGCCAAGCTAATTAAGGACGGCAAGGCCTTACCAGCTAAAGAAGTCGAGGTCATTGTCCAACAAGACAAGATTCTCTTCAAGATCAAAAAGCCAGCTCGCGAAGCGTCTGGCAGATACCAGATCAAGCTGTCCAACGCACAGGGCGAAGACGCCAAGGATGTCACCATTACCATGCAGAGCGTACCAGCTGCTCCTCAGGATGTTACAGTCACTGAGGTCTTCCAGACGTCATGCACAGTCGGTTGGAAAACACCGCCAGACGACGGAGGTTCACCACTTGTCAAATACCTCATTGAGAGACAAGATATGTCTCTCAAGGCTGGTTGGGACAGCGTGGCTGAAGTGCCAGTTGGCCAGGCTCTGACCTACAAGGTTCAAGACCTTGTACCTAAAAAGACATACAAGTTTAGGATCCGCGCTGTTAACAAGATTGGCTCCAGTGAGCCTGGCTTGTTTGCCAAACCGGTACTGGCTAAGGATCCTTGGGGTGAGGATGATTTTATAGTCATTTTTTATGTTTCATAAATAGACCTACCAACGCTAATACATAATCGTATTTTCAGATGAACCATCGAAGCCCAAGAATGTGGAAATTGTGGATTGGGACAAGGACCACGCAGACCTTAAATGGCAGAAGCCAGACAACGATGGCGGTGCCGAAATCACCGGCTACGTTATCGAGTACAAAGAGAAATTCGGCAAAGACTGGGTAACCGGTAAGGAGGTCCCCGGAGACGAGCTGAAGGGAACCCAGCCCGGCTTGAAGGAAGGATGCACTTATGAGTTCAGGGTTCGCGCCATCAACAAGGCTGGACCTGGTGAACCTAGTGACACCACCAAACCCATTGTTGCTAAGTGCAGATTTGGTAAGTATTTTTTTTGTTTTTGCCATTTTAATATTATTGTTGAATTAGTAAGAAATATAACGATTAAATCATAATTTCATAAAAAAATCGAGTATCTTCTTTCTAGCTCTTACAGATTTACACTATCTTTCTCATTTTTTACAATGACGTTTGATTCTAAAATCCCGATTATCTAATTCCAGTCAAACCATACATTATCGGCGAGGGTCTGCAGAACATGATCATCAAAAAGGGACAGATCATCACCTTCGATATAAAGTACGGTGGTGAGCCTGAACCTGAGGTCAAATGGATAAAGGGAGAAGAGGTATGCGTCTTTCTCTTAACCTAATTCCTTTCTGTTGATACTTGATACATCAAAGTCACAGTCCACTGTTTACTTTACAGTTTTTATCCTTTCGAAGATGGAACACGTTAGAACCCTCTGGTTCCAAATAAAATGTTTATTCGGAAATTTCCTTAGGGAAATTGGTAATTTTAAAATGAAGTTCACACTTCCGGATACCTGTATTTCGTAATTTTAACGGATTTTTGAAATTAATTTTACCTGTGTATCATTATTTTTCTCAAATTGGACAGTTAACTAACAAAATTGTTGTTTTTTTTTCAAAAAGAAACGCGGAAAGCCGATATCGGAGAAGGTCAGCCGAATGAATGGAAATCTAGATGTTCTCACACCTTTATGTTCTAAACCAAACAAATTACAACCCAACCAACATTTTACATTTTTCTAGACTTTTATAAAATGTGGCTAACATCTTACAGATTATTACTCTGTGTCAAAATGAATCATTTCTTTTTTCTTTAATGTTTTGCCTATAGTTCCATTCGAAATGATTCAATTTGACGAAATAATAATAATACAACATGTCGCTATGGATGCGATTTTACATTGAGCATTGTTCATTGTAACCTCGCAATGTCAACTGTTCAGCTTTTGATATTGTGACTACCCACTTTTAATACTTTTTGATTGGCATTATTATCTAAAGAATTTAATCAAAACTAAATGTTCCTGAACAATTCAATGTTTAATTTTGTGAAAGACGCCTCGTTTTGATTATTTCTGTTTCTAAATTTTCCGAAACCTTCACTTTCACACTAGCTGGTAGCGTAGGTGCACAAAACTCGTAGAGTTTGAAATAGAGAACTTAGAGAAGCACCGACCCTACCCTCTCACTATCGAGCCCTTTAACCACAAAATCTCTATCGCTCGAGACTACCTACTTAATATATACATCATTGAGATCGAAATCTTCTTTGCTCTGCAAGAGATCTCACAATGTAATAACAATAACACGGCAGAATGGCTTTACGTCGTCAAAAACTGCGCAGACATAACATCCTAACACAAAACTCATCGTGCACTTGACTCAGAAAACATTAAGTCTGAGCCCAAGAGCAATCCCAGAAGTTCTTTTTCTGACTTTTCCGGCTCGTAACAGGAAATTCGCGATGATGGAGACCGCGTCACCATTGACAAGTACGAGAAGAACACTGTCCTGACGGTCAGGAAGACCACCAGACCTGACAGTGGAAAGTACAAGTTGGTGCTCACCAATTCTTCAGGCACCTGCGAGAGCATTGCTGATGTGGTTGTGCTTGGTAACTATATATTTATTAATTTACTGAACATATTATTTTGCCAGCAGTTGGTACCTACTTGGGTAGGACTGAAACAAGTAAGAGTCTAAGGGGTTGAATGCCGTTATGACATCTGATGCTGTTTTCAGATAAGCCCAACAGGCCGAATGGTCCTATCGAAGTGGTCGACATCCGCGCCGAGAAGGCGACTGTCAAGTGGAAGAAACCGGACGACTGGGAGGGATCCGATATTACTGGATACACCCTCGAAAAGATGGACTTGGTAAGACTATTTTCACCTATTAGGTACCTTAGAACCTAACCTATTTAATTAGGTAGGTGTCCTACCGACTGTGGCTACTTTCTGTCGCTTTGGATATTATTAACATCAATTTCTCCCTACCTATCTAACATCTACCTACATAGGTATTTATTCCAAATGGCCAAATTTCGTGATCGCCACTAGCATCAATGGCTAACCTTTTATCAATAAGTAGGGTGGGTATCTACTTACTACCTAACTAAATTACCTACCTAGGTAGGTACCTACCTTACCTACCTTAATTTAAATGTTCTGTTCCCCAGGACACTGGCAATTGGGTGCCGTGCGGTGAAACCGGCCCCGAGCCGACCGAGTGCGTGGTCAAGGGCCTGACTCCGAATCATAAGTACAAGTTCAGAGTGCGAGCCGTCAACAAGGAGGGCGAGTCTGATCCGCTGGAGACAGATGGCAGCTTCCTTGCTAAGAATCCTTACGGTAAGCTGGATCTAAACTAGACACAGTTAAACTTTCTCTTACCTAGATAATTTTATTAAGTTGTCCTCGTCTCTTTACTTAGGTAGGTAAGTAGTTGTAAGCTTTGTGAGGTATTTTTATCCGTTCTCCAATTAATTCATTGCAAAACTCACACACAACACACTACCAGCTTAACATAAAATAGAACCGATTTATAAAAAGAACTTCAACGTTAGCAAATGTACTTCAATTAAGTAGGTTCGAACGAAACGCAACCAAAAAAGATCTGCCAGACTGTCAACTTTCTGATATCTGTCAAAGTCTAACTAAATTTACCGCGCTCCCGAATCTTGTCTGATAACGTTTTGTTGGTTTACAAACAAAGTTTTGCTGCTGTTTTCGTTTAAAATGGTGAAGTTCATCACTGAAATATTCTGCAGATCCACCAAAGGCGCCCAGCAAGCCTGTGATCATCGACTACGACAACATGTCGGCCACACTACAGTGGGAGCCGCCTACAAACGATGGCGGCCGGCCTATCCTTGGCTATGTCATCGAAATGAAGGACAAATTCGCACCTGACTGGATTGAGGTAACTGCTGACTTGTAGATAGGCATTTGTCCTTTCGTGTGCCTAGACTTACACTTAAACATGGTGTTGTTGCGATCAACGACACCTGATGACCAGCAAAACACCAATGATCTATGTCATACCTAAACAGTTTATCATCATCATCATCACTAGCATTTACAGCTTTACTTTATCCTTTGCTGTCATCCATCATGGTTTTGTGGTAGTTGTGTCCAACCTTCGGTTTTGACTATAGGTACCATCTGCACATCGTACTGCAGGGTGACTCACACTCCTATAACTACACCTTGGCCAGTTAATCAGTTTTCTTTATTTGTAAATTCCAGGTTATCAAAACGAATGACACCAATACCGAGTACAAGGTTGAGGGTCTGAAGGAGAAGATGGTGTATCAGTTCCGTGTGAAGGCCCACAACAAGGCTGGTGTTGGCGATGCTTCCGAGCCCACTGATAACCATCTCTGCAAGCATAAGAACTGTAAGAATAATATTTATCTAAACATAAATGTAATAGAAGATTAACTTTGCTTATATTTCACTTGAGTATAAAATGAAATAAATATATTAATATAATTGTACCTAGAGCTATTTTAGGCACTTTTACACATACCTAATCAAAGCATATCGAAGCTGTATGGCCCTACCAGACTGCATACGACTTGAAGTATGAAAGTTTTTAAAGGTGAATGCATGAAAGTGGCTGGCTTTATTCTTCAAGAAGTTGTTACAAGAGGAGGCAATCCCAAAAAAATTGTGCAGTAGGTTGATGCCCATTTTCAAAAACTGTAACAGCTATTGAGAAATAAAGCTTATGTCACACAGTATGAAAGTTTGGGACGGGCAGAGGAGGCCTCTACTATAGACAGGCCCTAATAGGGCCCTATTCTTAGCCATGGTCTTGGGATGAAATATAGTATTGCTCAGCTGAGCAGTTTCAAAAAATAAATCGGTATTCTACAGATTTGTGTAAAAGAATCAATAAGGTATTTATAGATAATACCAACTCGTTGTCTGCCCTTCCAGTGAAACCACGCATAGAACGCAGCACATTCAAGTCTATCATCATCAAGGCCGGACGCACACACAAGTGGTCAGTTGACGTGACTGGTGAACCCGAGCCTGAGATGACTTGGTAAGTTAGATTCATCATTTTCAATTATATCCAAGCTTTCACCTTCAAATTATTAGTAAGACCACTAAACTTTTTCCATTCGGGACTATTTTTTTTTTTTTGCTTTATACATACATACATACATACATACATACATACATACATACTATCAGGCCATATCCCTAAATTGGGTGGGCAGTGCTACAAACTATGGGTGACTGTTGAGTGCTATTTATTTTGTTTCTCTGTTCAAAGTTTTAAATTTGGGTTCTAAGGAGTCATTACGTAATAAATTTAAAGAAATAAGCATCATCATAACCTTGTCAATACATTTACTAAAACTTGATGTACATACATAAAAATGTTAGTAAATTTAAGAAAAATAGCGGTAATCATAGAGTTAATACTAGAAATAAGGATAAACTCGCTGTACCCACGATTAAGCTAGATAAAGTTAACAAATCATTTAAAGGGCAATGTGTACGCTTCTATAACAAAGTCCCAAGCGAGATGACAAATTTGTCAATTAATAAATTTAAAACTCTAATGAAACGAAAATAGTTTAAAAAAGCTTACTACAAAATATCTGATTATATAAAAGACAAAAATGCTTGGGACTGAATAATGCTCCAACTCCTTTTATAAACATGATTGTAAAGGGATCATTTCCAAAAAAATAGCCAAGCGCGCCTTTCTTACCTGTATCTTTCACACTTGGTGGCGTTACGAACAGGTGTAAATTCAACGTAAATTTAAGACTCCAAATGATCCCCGTGATTTTATGGAATAAAGAAATTTTGACTTTGACTTTGAATCACCTTTAAAACCATTTCCAGGTCATGGCGCGACAACATAAAACTGGTGAACACAGAACGCATCAAGATAGAGAACAAGGAGTACCACACTGACTTCACTATTGTGAATGCGGTGAGGCGTGATACTGGCAAATACACGCTGCGCGCTGAGAACTGCAACGGATTTGATGAGGAAACTGTCGAACTGACTGTTCTTAGCAAGCCTAGCGCGCCTAAGGGTAAGAATGACAAATCTCTCTCTCTCTTCCTGACTATTTATCCCACATGGTGGTGAGGTCAGCCTTCCTCACGCTCCTCCATTTAGCCCTATACATGACGTCGTCATTAGTACATTGCATTCTGCCATGTCGCGGTTCACCACAGCTGTCCAGGTGGTCTTTGGTCTCCCTCTTGGTCTTTTGCCAGAGATAGATTGTCCCAGTATCTGGTTACCAACATAATCGGGTGATCTTCGAAATGAACATGAATAATGATTCCCTGTAATAATGGCTATTACTATATACTACACAGAGTGAATTTTTCAAGTAGATGTGCATGGCCAAATCCGAAACTATGAGGAATAGCGAAAAGTACTCAAAGAAGTCTCGTAAATACAGCAATGTTTGGTCAGACGTCCAAACTTTGCTGTATTGGTAAAAAATGTCTTAATTTTAACCTATCATTTGTAAAATCTAGGACCACTGGAAGTGTTCGACGTGAACGCTGAGAACTGCAAGGTGAAATGGGAGAAGCCAGAAGACGACGGCGGCTCCCCAGTCAAGGAGTATGAACTGGAGAAGATGGATATGGCCACTGGCAAGTGGGTGAGGGTTGGAAGGTTAGTTGGAATATGAGCTTTATTACGCTAGTTTAAGGTTCAATACTGCTACTACTATTTGTGTCACTAGTTCTTTCGAACCAGTTTGGTTAAAGGATGAAAGTAGATCTCAAAGAGCACTTTACACAATTATTTTTATTTCTTATTCTACTCTCAAGTAGCTAAAACTATTTTTTAGCCATTTGAGATTACTGGCTAAAAGTTTCAGTGCACATACTTTTTTCGAATCTGAAAAGTCGATTAGGGGATAGTATCCTCTTCGACATGATGGACCAACCATATGGACGATGGGCTGTTCACCTGTCATCACGGTTCACTATATCCATCTTGGGACTTTGAATCAGGAATGGCTGCAAGTTTTATTATGATTATTACTTGAAGCTCTGCCCAACCTATTGGGAATACGGGCATGATAATTATGTATGAAAATCAGTTGATGCATGACCCGATTCGAACCTATTACCTTATGATCTTAGGAATGGAAGGCGGGACGACTGCCGCTAATTCCACCAGAGAAATCATCTTTCTTTTCTTTTTTCAGAGTGGCCGGTGACAAGAAGCCTCTAGAGATGGACGTGACAGGCCTCGAGCCTGGTCATCAATACAAGTTCCGGGTGACAGCCGTCAATGACGAAGGCGACTCGGAACCGCTGGAGACTGAGCGCGCTACGCTGGCGAAGAATCCTTTCGGTGAGTTTGTAGAATGTTGTAAAAGATGAGCTAAGAAAACTGTTTCTTGTAGATTACCTACATCATTACTTGTGGCTCTGCCCGCCCCATCAGGGATACGGGCGTGAATATGTATGTACCTACATCATTGGTTCTTGACTTTCGTTTGTTTTTTCCTTGTTTCTACCGGGTAGTAAACCAGTCGTAAATTCAACGTAGATTTAAGAAGTTTTCAAGTGATCCGTATGAAATAAAGTATATTGAACCTTCAACTTTGAGTCAGTTTTCTGCTTTCTCGGTGCTCCGGTTTTCTGGCAGACAACCTTAAACATGTCAATTACAGGCTCCTTTAGTGTTGATGAAAAAAAAAACAATATCCAATTGAACATGTACTAAAATAGTCCTTATTCCCATTAACAGAGGTGTCAGAAAAGCCCGGCAACGTGAAAGTCGCCGACCACGACAACCAAAGCGCAGAGATCGCGTGGGACCCCCCGAAGAACGATGGTGGAGCGCCCATACAGAAGTACATCATACAGAAGAGGCCAAAGGGTGGTGACTGGGAGAATGCTGCTGAGGTATATTCATCCTACTAATATTATAAATGTGAAATTTTGTGAGGATGTGTCGATATTTCTGCCTCAATCACGCCGGGACGGCAGAACAGATTTGGGTGAAACTTGAAATATTAAATTGACTCCTCATTAGGATTCCCTTTGTTGTGGTTATCGGAAACTACAATATATACCTCCCAACTACTTTACATCGCTTGCTATGTAATGGGGGTAGTTTAATGAAAAATCTAATATTCACATACATATTCCTAACCCCACATAAGCTATGAATAGGTACTATGGCATCACAGGCCCAGAAGAAATATTTATAGAACATCCAAACAAGATCTATAAGACAATTTTTACAGTCTCGATAAAAACTTTAACAAGTCTTTTTCCTTCAGGTGCCTGGAACTGCCACGTCAGGCAAGGTGGAAGGTCTCCCTGAAGGAGGAGAGTTCGAGTTCCGCGTGATTGCCGTCAATAAGGCTGGCAACTCAGAGCCTTCCGAGCCCACTGCCATGACCACCATCAGACATAAATCTTGTAAGCAAACTTATAAGTCATATAGGTCCAAACCCACACTAGAATTCCTTATGTTCTGATAAGAAACTACGAGTACCATAGCACAAAAATCCTAAAACTAATATTTTTAAACATGCAAAAATTTCTCACCTGCATTAAAGTTGACAAACTGTCATAATAGTCTTTACGTTGGAAAACTAACCAACAAAGCCCTTGAAATGTGTTTGAACTTGAAAATTACCAGGAAAAGAAATGTAGTATCCTCCCAATGGACCAATGACTTTGTTAACTTGTTTATGAAGTATATTGTCCCACAATTACTTTTATAAGATTATGTTAACGACTCAAAGAACCAATTGCATAATTAAAGTTTCCCCTTTCAGGCAAACAATATTTGTATGTCTTGCCTTTATTTTTATTCATGCTTTAGTTTTTCATTCAGTTCCACAACCATTATTGCTTATTCTTTCTAAATGTTATTAAAAATGACCAGCAATATTTGATTATTTAATTCTTTCTTCAATCTTTCAGTAGTTTCACATGTTTTTTTATAAATTTTAGTGAAGCCACGCATTGACCGCACCAATTTGAAGGCGTTGGTGGTCCGCGCCGGCAAGCCTATCTTCTTCGACGTGAACGTTAAGGGAGAACCCGCGCCTAAGGTGCAGTGGTTCCAGAAATGGAAGAACGAGGAGAAGGAGGTATGGTTTAATGCTTTTCAGGAAAATCAACTTGTCGTAGAACCTAAAAAGTTTGAAAAACATATGTCAAGTGCATGAAAAAAGCCTTTGAAGATTACTTAAATCCTTTCACCACACTGCTTCGAAAGAACTAGTATCACGACTATTAGTAGGTAAAGGGATTTTGATATAATTCTAAAAAGTATCTAGATTTCCTGACGATGATGTCCTTGACACTTTGTTAACTTCAGAGATGTGAGCGAGTATTGGCTTAACCAGCCAAGTCCTCTACTGTAGGTACAAACCATAAAAACAAAATATGAGAAAAAAAAAACAATAACTTATAACTTCAATACCCACTTTTGTTGTAACGTTTAAATTACGTTAGATTAAAAACATTTTTTAACAATCTTGTTCATTTACGCTGAAGAAGTATGTAAGCTGATGGATTTTTCTTTGACCACACTTTTTAGTTGTCTTCGAGAATCATTGTATTTTTCTAATCGTATCAATCTAATCAACAGGTGACTGTCGGCGTTATAAACGTAGACTACAACACGAAACTCGACATAAAGGAATCTGTGAGGTCAATGACCGGCACCTACCGCATCCTGGCCGAGAACCAGCATGGAAAGGATGAGGCTGAAGTGGAGATTACTGTTCTGTCCTCACCAAGCAAGCCTGGTGGTCCGTTGAAGGTTGCTGATGTCACCAAGAATGGGTGCAAGCTGTCCTGGAAGAAACCTGAAGATGATGGTGGTAAGTTGATTAAGATTAAAGTGTGATTATTCTTGATTCAGTCATCGATAATATTAAATTCGCTCGCTTTGCTCACTGGTAATGTGGGATATTCAATTTTTATCATACGTGGAAATTCTCATCCCAGGTTGGTAACAACAATGTGTAAGGTTGATCAAAGGCATGGCCTAGCTACGATTTCATTTTACAATTCCATTGATTTAACTTTAAAAAGCTTTAAGCAATGCAATGAGAGTGAGTGAAGTGAGAGTAGTATGTCAGGACTGTAGCAAATGGACATGTGTGGTCTCTGCATGCCCCTATAGGAAACCGGCGTGATATTATGTAATCTAATTGGCACAATGTTCTCAGGTAAACCGGTCACCGGCTACGTGGTAGAAAAGCTGAACAAAGCCACAGGCCGATGGGTGCCCGTCGGCAAGACTGATGATACGGAGATGGAAGTCAAGGGTCTGCAGGAAGGCGAGGAGTACGAGTTCAGGGTCAAGGCTGTGAATGATGAAGGGGAATCGGAGCCGCTAAAGACTGAACACTCGATCATAGCGAAGAATCCTTACGGTAAGGCTGCGCCAGTTTGAAGGCTGTGCCAAGTTTTTAACTACTTTTGTAGACTACTGAATGTAAATATTTATTTATCAAGGAGCAGTTTTACTGAAGCATGATAGAGTTACTGAGGACTAAATATTTAAGGGTTATTTTTCTATTAACCATACGATTATGGTCTTTGCATTTTAACCTTGTCTATTATGCTCACGTCAAAAGGGCATAGATCTAACGCAGGCTGACCAAGATAGAACCAATGAGGTAGATAGAACATGCCAAGTGGTATCAGTATGACCATTTTTTTATAAATTCCACCCTAATGTTGTTAAGCTTTTCAGCTTTCAATTTTCGCGCTCCTACAATCCATGCTCCAAGTTCTATTCAAATACTTCACAAACACATTCACAAATTTTCAAGTCTATATTTAGTGCAATTATTGTCAATTGTTATTACTGTTTTCAGATATCCCCGGCAAGCCTTCCATCCCGACTCTGGAAGACTGGGATGTGGACCGCGTGGACCTCAAATGGGAGGCTCCGAAGAACAACGGTGGAGCTCCTATCACCGGCTACGTCATCGAGAAGAAGGAGAAGTACGGATCCTGGACCGAGGCGATCACTACTTCGGTAAGTCTTTTTGTACTTACAGTTTTAATACTTCTGTGGATGTCATCGACTCTTACTTTTAATTCTTTTTTCAATTCGAAGTGCAATCAAATATATTTTAAACTAGTGGCTGCCCGCAGCTTCGCTCGCGTGGTACCCGGATAAAAAATAGCCTATATAGTTTCATTCAAATCCGTAATATCATGTTTGGTACGCAAATGAGTAGTGAGGTAGATCCGCGATTTAATGAAATAAGACAAACTACAAGAGACCAAACTGAGCGTGAGACTATTCGTCGACAGGTTAAGGATAAGATAGATGAGGAGCAAGTCAAACAAAAGCAAAATTTTGACAAGAATAGGCGTCCTGCGCACTAATATTCTGAAGGAGAATTGGTCAAGATCACCAAGACAAATTTTGCTAATGATGGTAAAAGCAAAAAACTCCTTCCATCTTACGTAGGCCCGTATCGTGTGGTAACAGTACTGAGTAATGATAGGTATGAAGTAGCCGCGATTCCAGGAATGAGTAGTAGTAAAAATAAACATAAGACAACAATAGCTGCTAATCGAATGCGTCCATGGGTTCATGTAGCTGCATTAGAACTAAATGAGGATAATTCGGATGACAATGAAAATCCTGTTAATGATCTCGACTAGCTCAGAAGACTGATTGTGATTTTGTAATGAGATAATCGATAGGTTTAGAATGTTAGTAATAATAAGTAGAGATTAGGAAGAGTAAAAGAATAAGGATAATGAAAAATGATTTTGTATAGATATTAGTATAAACAAAGCAGATTTATTTGATGTAATAAGATTAAGATGTTAATGAATGAAATTAAGAGGGATATTATATGTTTCAATGATTTCAAGCCGTGGTCGTGAGAATGGATGGGTTCACGTCACGATGCTTTAGAAATCGAATGTGTTACATGAGAATGGATGGGTTCACGGCACTACTAAAGGGATGGATTGGTTTGTAATCTGACATGAGAATGGATGGGTTCATGTTTCGTTGCAAAATGATCCACCTCCCTAATGATCATGCGAGAATGGATGGGTTCGCAGAATTTATGATTGTAACTCGTAAGAATGAATGGGTTTACGAGCTACATTAATCGATTTTTGTCATAATGGTTTCACATTTTTTTTTACTTTCTGAATTTTAAAGTAATATTGCGTAGTTATAGGCCGAGTGTTAGGTATTAAGGTGTTCACTTGATACGTGTATGGGGACATACACGTTGTCAGGATGGACGAGTGTTAGGTTTTGATAAATATTCATTATTTTTAAAAATCATTTATTATTTATTTATATATATTTACAGTTATTATTTTAAAATGAACTAAAAAGAAGTATTTTGAATATCGGGATGTCATTTTAAACACTTAATTGATTTATTGTAGAATGTTAGATTTGATTTATATTATGTTGTACAGGTTAAAATCATTTTAATAATTTTATAAATCGTGTTAATTATTGTAATGAATTAACGTTAGTTTGTTAAGATCTAAATTAGTGATTATATCGTTTTGTATATTCGTAATGCGAGCGACACTTCCGGGACAAGATGGCGTTAAAAAGGCGGACGACTGGAATATTATCTTGTTGGTCACGCGCTTGGAAGTGTCGGTCGCATTGAAATTTTGAGTTTAAGGCTACCACGTGGTTAATTATACCCTTAGAAGTTTAAAGTGATGAAAAGTTAAAGCTAATATAGTGATTTGCAGCAAAAAGCGGAGTTTTATTACAAATAGTAGTAGGACACTCGCCTCTCTGATTCGCGCGATACGAATTCATTCAGTGATTTCGGCGTAATTGAGATGCAAACCTACTTTTCACTTGACTGTTGCTAAAGAATTTTGTAAATTCGACTTTTGGATTAAAGTGTGATATCTTAAAGAAACCTTAAATTCCCCAGACCCCAGAATGCAAAGCTCGCGTGCCGGACCTAAAGGAAGGCAACACATACCAGTTCCGCGTTAGAGCCGTCAACAAGGCGGGGCCGGGCGAGCCAGGCGACGCCACACAACCACACATCGCCAAGGCGAGGTTCCGTAAGTACCCACATCTATACTTGATGGCGCCACTTGTATGTTAGATCGCGCTATCGTAGCGTTTTACAACTCATTCACGTCCCGTTACAAAAAAAAAATGTTTAGTATTGTATCAGCCATCTGATTCCCATAGTACAAGCTTTTCTTAGTTCGGGGCTTAATGGTGCTGAGTGAAATAATAATAACAATAATAAAAGTTCTTTATTCAGACATCCAGGGCCCACAAAGTGTTAGTAAGACTTAAGTTTATGGGTTAGTACTTAATAACTAAAACAGATTTCGTCCTCTGGGAAAGCTTCCACACCAGAGGGCACGCATAATTGCTTGCAATTACTTTTAGGATGCTGTTGCTGCTCGCGCGCACTCTGCTCAGTAGAGAGGCCGTCTTTTTCCGCCAGATGGCGTCAAATGCATCAGTGCGCGAAATGTCGAGCAATATCTATTTGTTTATTTATTAATTCCAGTGAAGCCTCACATCAACCGCGACAAGATGGTGGCAGTGCGCGTGCGCGCGGGGGCCACCATCAAGTTCGACGTCGACGTGCGCGGAGAGCCACCGCCGACCAAGACTTGGATCTTCGCGGGCAAGGTAGCTCTTCAAACAAATATAATACTGTTAAACTAAGGCCTTTTACCATCTATAGTAGATGATTTATGCAGCGTCAGGAGGCAACTTTACCTTCACAGACGCTGTAGTGCCCGGGACGAATTAAGATGGAGTAGGCTTGCCCACTACCTATTCCATCCCCTCAGCTTAGTCGGCCTTGTCCACAGGAAAGACATGGTCAATACGTACGGAGCTGACTAAGCCGCGGGTTTCCTCAAGATGTTTTCTTTTGTTGAGAGTACTGGTATAGCGCACATAAATTTTTCGCACAGAAAAATCCATTGGTACACGACCGGATTTGAACCCACGACCTTAGGATCGGAAGGCGGGGTCACTACCAACTAGACCACCAGTGCTCTCTCACAACAGAATTCTGTCCTACTCGTAAATCAAACCAGTCTAAACAGAACTGTCTGTTCCAGCCTCTGGAGAACGGCCCAGGGTTCAAGTTAGACAATGAGGACTACAACACCAAGCTGCAGATATACGAGTCCAGCTGGCAGAACACCGGCATCTACACTCTGAAGGCGGAGAACGACTCTGGAGTCGACGAGGCCACGGTCGAAGTCACAGTGCTAGGTACCCACTGATCTTCTACTGTCAATCTCCGATGTACATGGGGCATGTGATAATAAAATCTTCATTCCACAAGTCTTCTATCTGGAAGTTCACGATTTGTCATCCCTAAAAACCTAATCTTCAATAGTACCTAATTAAAAACACGGGACTTTATTGATTGAATTTTCTGTTAGTATGAAACTTGCATAATTTGATCATGGGCGTGAGCTGCAAAATTTCTTATGATTCTTGTGACAATATTTATGTGTTTCAGCTAATCTTCTTTCCTTTCCAGACAAGCCTGGCAAGCCGGAAGGTCCGTTAGAAGTATCAGATGTCCACGCCGACCACGTGAAGCTGGCTTGGAAGAAGCCGAAGCACACCGGAGGCCTGCCTCTCAGCGCCTACGTCGTGGAGAAGATGGACACCCTCACCGGGAAGTGGGTGCCGGCTGGAACTGTGGAACCGGACGCTACCGAGGCCACTGTTACTGGTGAGATAGGATTTGATTAAGAACTAGTTGTAAGTTTCAAAATGGTATAGGGGTTCACCATATCCATCTTGGGAGTCTTGGATCAGAAGTGGCTGCAAGTTTTCTTATGATTACTTGTGTCTCTGCCCACCCCATTAGGAATACGGGCATACGGGCGTGATAATATGTATGTGCATGTATAAGCAGCGTACACAAGTAATTTCAGTTATTTGAGGCAACTGTAATCGGTTAAATACATCTAAATGCAGTTCAAGCTGTAGGTATGGAATTGGTTCAGTTCGCAGTAAGTAAAGTAAGTAAACCAGCCAAACATGGTTGCCTGTATGTTCCATGCTTGATCACGATACGAACAAGCGTAAATTCAACATAGTTTTAAAACATTGAAAAGTGATCCTTGTGAAGTTCTTGCTTCGTCTTTGACATCTAGAATTATGATTTATGATGACCATTTTCTTTTAAATTCATGTATCTTCCTTTCTTCAGGCTTGGAACCCGGCCATACGTACCAGTTCCGCGTGAAGGCTCTGAACGAGGAAGGTGAATCCGAGCCTCTGGAGACAGACCACGGTATCCTCGCCAAGAACCCATACGACGTGCCCGCTCCACCCGGATTGCCGGACATCGTGGACTGGGACGAGAAATCCGCTAAGCTGAAGTGGGAGCCACCCATTAGGGACAACGGAGCGCCTATCACTGGATACGTTATTGAAGTTATGGATAGGGATCGGGGCGAGTTTGTCAAGGTTAGTAACGTTTGCCCTGGCTTTCTTTGATTTAATTGAAGTAGATAATTTATACAGCGTCAGGAGGCAACTTTTACCTTCACAAACGGGACGCTGTAGTGCCCGGGACGAATTAAGATAGAGTAGGCTTGCCCAGCACCTATCCCATCCTCTCAGCTTAGTCTGCCTTGCCCACAGGAAAGACATGGTCAATGCGTGCGGAGCTGACTAAGCCGCGGGTTTCCTCACTATGTTTTCCTTCACTGTTTAAGAGTACTGTTATAGAGCACATAAATTTTTCGCACAGAAAAATCCATTTGTATACGACCGGATTTGATCCCACGACCTTAGGATCAGAAGGCGGGGTCACAACCAACTAGACCACCAATGCTTTTATCTTTGATTTTTATCTGGATAAAAGTAGTCTATTATGTTGTTACAGTTCACGATCTTGTATGTTAAAAGTTTCAATCAAGTTCTTTCGGCGGTTACGCCGTGATTGAGGCATAAACATTCAAACGTCTTCCTCACAAACTTTCAGATTTAAAATTATAGAGTAGTTAATTTAAAATTCAAACGAATTTGATGGAGTATCAGGCGAGTATCTGAGACGCTAGTGCAGGTTCTATTAGCGCGGCGAGTGAAATGTGTGTTATGCGAATATGTCTTCCTAGTCTGTGTGTTGTTTTCGCAGTTTCTGATACTCACGAGATATATTCCTAGTGTGTGATCTATTTATGTATATGACTATTGTCCATATTTGTACATATATTATGTTTCCGCAGGCGGCTGAAATCCAAGGAAACATTTGCCAAGGAACCGTGCCCAAGCTGGAGGAAGGAAACCAGTACCAGTTCCGAATCCGCGCCTTGAACAAGGCGGGAGTGTCCGAACCCTCCGAGAACACCAACTGGCATACCGCTAAAGCACGCTTCTGTAAGTTCCAACCTTATGCTTTACGATGTAGAGGTTATTTTACCGTAGCACTAGACTAAAAAGATGGCAAGAGAAATCTAACTTACGCACAATTGTACAAGTACCAGTAGTAGATTTAAATTGTTCTTTGAAACCACTCGGATTTATAGTGTCCTAGGGTAAAGCCGGATAGATGTATTGTACCTGGGGTGAACCAGTTTTTGAGTGGAGACCGCGATTCGGCAAACGTAATGTAGGACGCCCTCCGGTTAAATAGAGCCACGATCTGCTGCTGGCAGAGACTGGATGCGTCAAGCCAAAGATTACGATATAGAAAGATACAGAAACATGTATTGAAACAAGAGTCTGAAACACCTAACTAACATGCAAGATACTAATGATAAGATAGGGTGCGATGGCGCTCTTTAGGGAAGGCCTATATCCAGCAATGAATTGTTATAGGCTGATGATCATGATGATAGGGTAAAGCCAAATAGCAATTTATTGGAAACAGTAGGTTCGTTTTCTTTTGTTAAGAATATATTAAAAAATCCATTTAGAGAGAGATTTTGAGTTTTCTCACCAGTCACCCTCTGTATTGTGATTTCTTTAAAAGTGAACTCCTCAGACTAAGACATTAATATTCACAGTGAAGCCACGCATCGACCGCACCAACCTGAACCCGATCACGGTGAAGGCTGGTCTGCCAGTCTCCCTGGATATCAAGGTCTTCGGCGAACCGCCGGCCAAGGTCACTTGGCACTTCAAGGACACTGAACTGCAGAATGGGTGAGTTACCTCTTGCTCTTACAACTTTTTCTGTGATGGTGAACAATAAAGAGAAATGTCAAAGGACATTTTCATTTTTGGGGTTCCGTACCTGAAGGGTGCCAACGGGACCCTATTACTAAGCCTCTGTCCGTCTGTCCGTTCGTCGGGCTATATCTCACGAACCGTAATAGATAGTGTTGAAATTTTCACAAAGCGTGTATTTATACTGCCGCGAAGGCAACAAAAAATAAAATAAAGGGGGCATGCCAAAGTACATAGGGTAAAAGTCATTAAAAAGTGCATGGTACGGAACCCTTCGTGTGCGAATTCAGCTCTCACTTGACCGTTTTTTTTTATCTTCTATCTTCTTAGAAGACATTTATACTCCAGCTAAATTTGATGCGGACAAAATGTATACCAAAACTTGTTCACTCGCAATAATGTCGTGTGATGACGACCTTCAGTGACGCGACGGGCGAGTGTCCGGCTGAGACTAGAAAGTTGTGGGTTCGATTCCTGCTACTGATGTTTTGCAAATATTTCTTCTAGGCCTGTGTGCTGTACTCGTAATTTCTGATAATTATAGTGTGTATGTGACTGTTGGGTGTATTATTAATATTAACTAGAGGTTTTGTTATATTTATAGCGAAAACCTGGAGATTATCAACGTGGACTACAACACAAAGTTCCTTATGACCAAGTCGAAGCGCGCTAACACCGGCAAATACGTCATCAGGGCGAAGAACGAGGTCGGCGAAGATGAAGCCGAGGTCGAGATTACTGTGCTCGGTGGGTGAACTCTATCGCTATTAACATAGGGTGCATTTTGAAAAATCATGTTAAAATTGAGTATCTTTAGAAGCATGCTTTTTGCTCCATAAATTCGAATACGCTATAATCACGGTATACTGCAGGATAGTCATAGATCTCTTGGCCAAAACTGTACACAACAACAAAAAAAAACACAAGAATTACAAAGTTTTAATAAAAATAAGTAACATTTTGTGTAGGCACATGTAGAATGCTGCCTAAGTTGATTATATAATCTTGGGTCTTTGAATATGGCCGACTTAGTACCAGGTGGGATTTCGGAATATCAATGTGTAATTATTTAAAAGTAGATAGTCTTGAATAAATGAACGAAATTTGTTTACGTTATAGGAAAACAATAATGGAATTATTTTCAACAGCTACTACCAATTTGCCATTTTACCAGTTCTTCAAATAACCCCTCTAGTCAATGACATGAAGTGTAACAATAAATTTATTTCAGGCAAGCCATCCAGGCCGCAGGGGCCTTTGGAAGTGGCCGATGTCACCAAGAACGGCTGCTCCCTCTCATGGAAGAAGCCTGAAGACGACGGCGGATCGCCCATCGAGTACTACGAGATTGAGAAGCTGGATCCGCTTACCGGTACGTTTGTTAATTGCCCAGTCAGTTTTAAGACATGTATGACAGACAATCAGTATTTATTAAACATACATGATTCGTTATTATGTTAACGAATCACGTAAGTTTAATAAATACTGATTATGATTATGATATTAGGGAGATAGATGACATCATAAGGAAGGCATTAAGATGTCATTTATCTCCTTGCCAAATTCTATGAAAATCTGTTCAGCGGTTTAGGCGTGGAAATGTAACAGACTTCCACATTTATAATATTAGTATGAAGGTCAACCCGTTCACTTGTACTAATACCTATGTTCTTACATAGTCTATATTTTGATACGAAAATCAATGCAGACGAAGTCGCCGGCAACAGCTAGTATTACATAAATTCTCTTTGCATAGCTTAGTCCAGTAATCATTGAACACCAAAAATGTCGTGGGTACCAGAAACTATATGCAACTACAATTTCTGTAATAATATTTCTACCTTCAGGTCAATGGCTCCCATGCGGTACATCAAAGGAGCCCCATGCTACAGTGACGGGGCTGCAGGAAGGCAAGCCCTACAAGTTCAGAGTGAAGGCCGTGAACAAGGAAGGCGAGTCTGAGGAGTTGGAGACTGAGAAACCCATCATTGCCAAGAATCCCTTCGGTTAGTGTTCTTGATGCTAAACTATTTTCTATTTGGTTTGATTTTGATTATCAGGATAATTATCTATACCCATTTATTAATCCATAATGTAAATTGAGCCACAAACTTATATTATCCAAGTATTCTAAATTTAATCATTGTCTTACAGACGAGCCCGGCAAGCCCGGCCGTCCAGAGCTCAAGAACTGGGACAAGGACTTCGTGGACCTCGAATGGACTCCGCCGAAGAACGACGGTGGCGCCCCCATTACTGGATACATCGTGCAGAAGAGGGAGAAGGGTGGAAGGTACGTTGCACTCACTCTCTTTTCTGATTCTTCTAATTTTGCTGTTGATCTTCTTAGATGCGTATTTGTCTGAACATCTCTGGATCTGGATAAAAAAATTATTTCACACAATATTACATAGACACACAATAAGGCATAAAACATATAAAATGAAAAATCTTAGTTTCTAACTATTAAGAAATGGAAAAAAAACAACAAATATACAATAAAAACAAACAAAAGAAACGAGTTACAAAATAAAATTAAAAACACAAAGTAGGTAGCTAAAAAAGGTAAGTGCAAGGAGTTCTGTGCTGCCAGAAAGGGCTAGTCTCAGCTTATTGTTACTCTGCGCCATCAAGCGCAGAACAACGCTCTGTTTCTTATTCAAAACTATAACTATTATTGTACCAGGTCATGGCAAGACTGCCTCAAGACGTCAGGCGAGCGTCCCACCGCCCACGTGACCGACGTGGAAGAGGGACACGAGTACGAGTTCAGGGTGCTGGCCGTCAACAAGGCCGGCCCCAGCGAGCCCAGCGACGCCAGCAAGAGCGTCGTCGCCAAGCCACGATTCCGTAAGTGTTCATGTATTAAGAGGACAGGGTTATAAGTATGGAGTTGAGTGTCGAAGAGTTTTAGTTTTGACTTTCAAACTTCGAGAATAAATAGAGGTACATGATAGCGCATTAATTTGTCTCGTTGACAACCGGATAACGATGTACATAACAAGCGAAGAGAACTGAATCTTCTTGAAGGTTGTCTGGATAGGAAAGTGTCCTGCATGCCTAGGTCTGATATCTTAGATTGCTGTTAGGTACTTACTATTGAAATAGAAATATAAAGACTTTTATACATTACATCATTGCAAATTTATAAAGGTACATACATAACTATAATGTATAGCTAGATGCGCGAGAGTGGTCGGTCGCAAAAAGAGGCCGCTGAATGCTGGTATTCTGATTTATATACGAATGAAAACAGCGCCATCTCGCGGCTGCCGGTCGAACTCGTTCGTGAGGTGGCTGGCGTAGACACTCTTGACTATGGGACTATTGTACGAGTAGACTTCCAAGAGACGAGCGAGCGAAGCGAGATGTCGATACAAAGCGAGCCGCTTAAAATCTACATAACCTTACTTTCATTACAGTGGCGCCCAAGATCGACCGTAAGAACCTGCAGAAACGCAAGATCAAGGTCGGCTCGCCTCTCAAGATGGAGGCGGATGTCAAGGGTGAACCTGAACCCACTATCACGTGGACCTTCAATACCACCACCCTCAAGTCTGAGGGTCGCCTGATTATTGAGAATAAGGACTACCACACTTCCTTCGTGCTGGAGAAGACTACTAGAGCAGATACAGGTGTTTAACGCTTATGATAAGATTTTCTGCAGGCTGGGAGTAAAGAAAATATCAAAATGCGTCCAGCTTCTTCTCTCCCCGAGTAAAAGTCGACACTAACTACGCCTCTCCAACATGATGAACCTTTTATCATGATTCACGCGACATGAGTGGTTACAGGAACCAGGATTAGGCATTTTCAGATTACTTGTATCATTGCTTGGCTGAGAATTGCGGGTTTGATTCCTGCTCCGGAAGAAATGTTTGCATGATGTGCAAATATTTCTCCTCAGTCTGGATGTTGTATTAAGTACTAGCTTCCACCCGCGGCCTCGCTCGCGTGGTACCCGGTTAAAAAGTAGCCTATATGTTATTCCAGCATACATACTATGTATGTTTCAAGTTTCATTCAAATCCGTTCAGCCGTTTAGGCGTGATTGAGGCACAAACAT
This sequence comes from Scotopteryx bipunctaria, assembly GCA_949320045.1. Taxonomy (NCBI): domain Eukaryota; kingdom Metazoa; phylum Arthropoda; class Insecta; order Lepidoptera; family Geometridae; genus Scotopteryx; species Scotopteryx bipunctaria. Next base: position 4,802,744 of record OX439465.1, read on the forward strand.
CCAAACTCACAAACTTTCGCATTTATAATATAAGTAAGATTATAAGTATGTATTTACAAAAAAAGTAATCTTATTCTATCATCCATCTGTTCCCATAGTACAAGCTTTGCTTAGTTTGGGGCTAGATGGCTTGAAAAGTCTACAAGTATTTGTTATATTATTAATAAAAATTCATAAATGTGTTTTTTTATACAGGAAAATATGTAGTGACTGCTAAGAACGACTCTGGTACTGACACCGTGGAAGTCGAAGTGCAAGTCGTCAGCAAACCCGCCAAGCCGACGGGACCTTTGAAGGTTGGTTACTAGGGAATTTCAGATTTCGACGGAGGTAATACAAAATTGTTCGTTCTGTATATTATATGATATCCATCCTATGTACAGCTTCATTGATATATTTTCACAGAGTAGGTATTTCTGTTGTCTCTATAACAACAAATAATAAAAATAAAATAAAAAGGGGTTCCATAAAAGAGGGAGGGAAGGGGATGTTTTTTAGAACGTCATTTAATATCTAATGACTAAATATTCTTGTCCAGGTATCCGATGTCACTGCAAATGGCTGCAAGCTCAAATGGGAGAAGCCAGAAGACGATGGCGGCGAGCCCATCGAGAGCTACGTCGTGGAACGAATGGACACCGAGTCCGGCCGATGGGTGCCCGTCTGCGTCACCAAGGACCCTGAGGCTGACGTTACAGGACTCAATGAGGGCAAGGATTACCTCTTCAGAGTGAAGGCGGTCAATCCTGAGGGAGAGAGTGAACCTCTGACGACTGAGACGGCTACGACTGCGAAGAATCCTTATGGTGAGTGGGTAGAGTTGAATTCAGCGTGGCAAGTGAAATGGAGTTTAAGAGAGATGGGAGTGCTGGTATTTGCTTCACTTACCCCCGGATACTCAAACGCATCTCAAAGCTGAGCACGTCTCAAATGACGATTTTTTTTTGACAGATTTTCATCAGAAACTGTCAAAAAACCGTGAGTTGAAACATACTCAACTCTGAGTCGCGTTTGAGTATTCGGGGGTCAGTAATATTGATAGCTTGAATTGTAGACTTCTGATTGATACTGAGAACACTGGTGGTCTAGTGGTAGCGGCCCCGCCTTCCGATTCTAAGGTCGTGTGTTCAAATCTAGTCATGCACCAATGAGTTTACAATTACATTTTGTAAGACGGACAGACAGTCAGCGGAGGCTTAGTAATAGGGTCCCGTTGGCATCCTTCGGATACGGAACCCTAAAAAGTACATTTTCCATCAGCCATCTGGCTCCCATTGTACAAACCTTTAATTTAATTTAGCACCAAATAATGCTGTAAAATGTCCACAAACAAATCGGGGCTAGATGGTGCTGTGTAAATTGTCCTATCCTTATCATCATTTGTACATCTCCAGGCGAGCCAGACGCTCCCGGAAAGCCAGAATTCAAGGACTGGAGCGCCGAGCATGTGGAACTGAAGTGGGATAAGCCCGCGAGCGATGGCGGCGCGCCCATCACCGCCTATATCATAGAGAAGAAGGACCGAGACACTGGCAAATGGGTCAAAGCTGCTGAGGTAAGAAACATCCCTATTATCATCATCGTCTCCCTGCCCTTATCCCACTTAAGTGGGGTCCGCACATGTTTTCCTCTTCCATCCCCCTCTATCAGCCGTCATTTCAGTATTCACTCCTTTCTTACTCATATCATTATTCACGCTATAATTATTTTCGTTCTCCATGTTGTAAAACAAACATCCCTATTATATTAGCTAAAATTAAATTACACGATTTTACTCCTATGCTGGACGAGGAGTAAAGAAAAATCATACAATGCATCCAGCTGCTTCTCTTCCCGAGCATGTCGTTAAAGTTAAGGGATAGTATCCTCTCCAACACGATGGACCATCTATACGGGCGATGGGCTAATCACCTGTCACCATGGTTTACCATATCCATTTTGGGACTTTGAATCAGGAGTGACAGCAAGTTTTCTTATGATTACTTGTGGCTCTGCCCACCCAATTCTTTCGTCACTTCTGGCTGACTAATGGAAACAACTATCATCACTATCATTCAGGACGGTGAACGTCCAGTTTTGAAAAGAGGTAGTCTCTTCTATACTAAAAAGCCTAACTATTTACATACGCCTTAGGATTTTTGTTCAGATTATTGAATTCAAATGCTTCCCCAGGTTCCCGGAACCAAGACAGAAGCGAAGGTGCCAGACCTGATTGAAGGCAAGACATACCAGTTCCGCGTGAAGGCCGTCAACAAGGCCGGCCCCAGCAAACCTTCCACCGCCAGCGAGAGCCTGCTGGCTAAGGACAGATTTAGTAAGCTATTTATATCTAACTGGCAGCCCGCCCCGGCTTCGCACGGGTATTTAACAAATTAGGATTTTTTCGGTAAATTTTTTACACCTCGGGTTACATTATTGGAGTTTTAGTAAGCATCCCTAATTTTTTTGAAAATAAATTATAGCCTATGTTATTCCGTAATGATGTAGCTATCTACTGGTGAAAGAATTCTTTAAATCGTTTCAGTAGTTTCTGAGCCTATTCGTTACAAACAAAAAAATCTTTCCTCTTTATAATATTAGTGTAGAAAGATGGAGAATTCAGTTAAATTGTCTTTAGAATCTTGTCTAATCATGCCAAATTAGTTTTATTAGACTAGCTTCCCGTGGCTTTGCTTGCGTTGTACTTGGATAAAAGAGCCTAATGCTATTACAGGTCACACACTAAGTACATTCCAAGTTAATTTCAAATGATCAGTTCAGCCGTGACTGGCTCAAACATATAAATATCCTCACGAACTTTCAGATATTATTGCCACTGAAAACTATCTAAGCGGCCACTAGGCTGCTAAAGCTGAGTGACCTTTTTTAGCATTTTATTTATTCTCTGTATGTAATATAAATGTATTTAAACAAAAACAGAACAAAAACCGATGTAGCGGTACATTATACTGTCAAATAAATTGATTCTATTTAAAGTGGATTTAGATCTATGTACCTATGTATCAAGTGCACGAATGAAACCTCTTTGAGGCACACTTAATCATCACACTGGTTTGAAACAACTATTGACTTAGTACTCTTAGTATCAGAACTAGCCCTGTCCCTGGTCACTGACCATACTTTAATTTACAGCGCCGCCCAAGATCGACCGCACCAACATGCGAGACATCACCATCAAGGCGGGTCAGAACATCCGCCTCGATGTCAAGGTCAGCGGAGAACCGCCGCCGACCAAGACTTGGTAAGTTTTTTAAAACGAATATTTAAAATCATACATATCACACATATCTAAAATTCTCTACGAGGCAATAAAATATCGGATGATTTGATGTATGAGTCTACAATAAGAGATACGATGGAACAGACTTTGTCGACAATCGACGCAATGTATCTTATAATAAAACCGGTCAAGTGCGAGTCGAATTCGCACACGAATGGTTCCGTAACAACGCACATTAACATTTTGTTGTTATGGCGGAAATATAAATACACACATTGAAAATTTTACCTTTCTTATTACTGTTCATGAGATACAGACCGCTGAAAGACGGACGGGCGGACAGCGGAGGCTTAGTAATAGGGTCCCCTTGGCACTCTTTGGGTAGACGATTTTTCTCCAAGACTAGCTATTCTTGCCCTTCTTCATTATATATTCTATTTTATTAATCGATTTACACTGTCGTGAGAACCGTTGCCTGCTCTGCGAATATTCCTTCCGGGTCCAGATCCAGACTGTTTTACTACAAACCTAGGTTTGTTGTAGTAAAATAGTACTCGTAGTTTCCGATACCCACGACACAGGGAATCCCGTCAAAACTATGTGACTCTTGAGTGTTATTTATATTGATTCATTTATATATTCTAGGTTCCACAACAAAGAGCGTCTGTCCACCAGAGACGATCTCACAGTGGATGTGGAAGACTACAAGACCAAGCTGTCAGTGGTCATCACGTCCCGCAAACACAGCGGCACATACACGCTGAAGGCAGAGAACAGCAGTGGAAGAGACGAGGCCACCATCCAGGTCAATGTCCTGGATGTACCAGCCAAGCCTGAGGGACCGCTCAAGGTAAATTAAACCTTATTGTCTAAGATATAAGCTAGACTTCGTTATAAGGGTAGTGAAAAGAGTAGTGCAGGTCGCTGGCACGTTCAACACATTTAAACGTTGCGCTTGTGTTGAGTGTCTGTGAATGCGTACGGCGTGACGTCGTACTGTCGTCTGTCTGTCTCTCTCACTCGCGGTCAAGCTTATAAGTATGAAAGAGACAGTTATTGTTTTCCTTTTGTTACTGTTTACAAATACCTCGAAATACAGAGTGGTATTTTTTTGCATTCGTCCATTAGCGTCAGTCACGTGTCAACGACGCGCGTTATTGTGTGTGACTGTTTATCTATTTGGATCGCTCGGACGCAGGAGGTGTTGGTTCGATTCCCGCTACGGGAGAAATGTTTGCGTGTTGGGTGTTGTAGTATTATGTATTATAAGTATGTATTTACAAAAAAAAAGTATATGAGTATTCTATCAGCCATCTGGTGCCCATAGTACAAGCTTTGCTTAGTTTAGGACTAGATGGCGCTGTGTCAAATGTCCACTAATATTTATTATTATTATTATTAATGTCTACATGTTCTATTCCACAGATATCAGACGTCCACAAAGAAGGATGCACTCTAAAATGGCAGCCACCATTGGACGACGGCGGCGCTCCAATAGACCACTACCTGGTGGAGAAACTGGACACAGAAACCGGACGCTGGATGCCAGCGCTGAAGACCAAGGATCCTAAGGCCGAGATAGAGAACCTGGTGCCAGGGCATGAGTACAAGTTCAGGGTGTCTGCGGTCAATAACGAGGGAGTTTCAGAGCCCTTGGAGGCTGAGCATTCTATCATCGCTAAGAATCCTTACGGTGAGTGTTTACTAAGTACTTTAAGTTCCAATCTTTACACAAGACGTCTCAGTTATCAGTCATCCTACTGTTATTAGATCAGGCTTCGACGACGTGTTTAGGGGCTGGTGTATTTGGGCCGAAAACTTGTATTGTAGCCATAAATAAGTCGGCTTCAATCAGTTCGGAAAAATATCAAGATATTTCATCCGTTTTCAAAGTTGTATTGCAGATGATATAAAAAGTAAAAAAACCATAACGGGATGTTTTTTGATCATATTACAATAGAATAGCTTTGGTGTCCAGAGGCAAGTTCAAACATTTTAAGTAACTAATCAATCCAAATAAACTTCAAGTTGTCTTGAGAATACATGTATTGAAAAAATTGCTTTTACAGACGAGCCCGACAAACCCGGCACGCCTGAGGTCGTGGACTGGGACAAGGATCACGTGGACCTCAAATGGGAGAAGCCCATCAAGGATGGTGGCTCGCCCATCACTGGCTACGTCATTGAGAAGAGGGAGGTCGGCTCGCCCAAGTGGGTCAAGGCTTGTGAGGTTAGTACCTACCTTTATATCACTATCCTACTCATATTATGAATACAAAAGTTTATGAGAATGTGACAGTAGAATAGAATAGTATAATTTTATTTCAGACTACAATAGAAAAAGTTATAAAATAAACTTAATCCAAGTAATAAATAATACAATGTGAAAATATTTGTATGTTTGTGCCATAACAGTTGAACGGGTTTGAATGCACATAGCTTCGTGACTTGGAATGACATGCAGGTACCACGCGAGCGAAGTCGTGGACGTCAGCTGGTTTTTTAACAATGTGCAAAAGATAAACGTACACGGCCAACTTTTAGCTGATACGTGTATATCCCTCAATATAGTAGTATTACAAGCTGAGCGCTTCCGTGCTTCGGAGGGCACGTTAAATTGTCAGTCCCGGCTTCTAAGTCGTTAAGCCACGGAGGCCTTTAGGCGGCCTTTAGACGGCCTAAATACTCCATCACTAGAGTTGGCCACTAGCTCATACGAACTTACGTACTCAATATGCACTTATTGGCAGACTTCATAAATCTGGTCAATTTTATAAAGAGTTCATCTAGGAGCAGTAATCACTATTTCAGGTAGCCTTTAGTTACTTTAGATTATCGCTGAGAGATACCATGATTATATTTGATATTGGTTTGCGCCTATAATTGAGGTGGCACTTAATTTTAATTTAATTTTGTCATATTGCATGTAATGATGTTCACTTTGTTGGTGCAACTAAATAAATAAATAAATTATCGTAATGATCTGACTGCGTTCCTCAGGTCGGCCCCAACGACAACGAGAAGGCGACAGTTCCCAACTTAGACGAAGGCACGGAGTATGAGTTCCGCGTTCGCGCCGTCAACGACGCCGGCCCTAGCGAGCCCAGCGACGCCAGCAAGTCCGTCATCTGCAAACCGCGACGATGTGAGTACAATATAACATTTCAACAGATCGTTCACGATACGCGAACCAGTCCAAACTGAAATTGACCTAATTTAGATTTTGTATCTGTGATTTTGTTGACAATTTCAAAACAATGTCAATTGTCATTTGCTTGCTGACTTGACAGCAGCTGATCGAATGTCGGCTATTTTCGTCGCTAGCAAACATAAAATATGGGTTTGGCTCTGCTAAGTTTAGCGGGCTGCCAGCGCTAGCAAGCGATCATGAATAATGTTTTTTCCTAGCAGTGTCCTTGCCGGCTGCTAACGGCCCACTAAGTTTTTATGATATAAACTACCATCTATTTCATGAAACAGTCTAGACGCAATTCAGGAACGTTTTTCATCATTATTATCATCTATAGCCCGTCAATGCCCACTGCTGGACTTAAGCGACCACACTAATTTGTGAATGTTTCCACAGTGGCTCCTAAGATCGACCGTCGCTGCCTCCGTACCATCAAGGTGAAAGAGGGCGAACCCATCTCCCTCGACGTTAAGGTCTCCGGAGAACCGGCGCCTGACGTCACGTGGACTCTGAACGGCAAGAGCGTGACGAGCGGCAACGGACTCAAGAGTAAGTGATGTTATAACCGAGGGCATGTGTGAACCCTTTGCCCTCAAAGATTTTGGCTTAAGTCACACTTGAGTGTGAGTAATCTTCATACGATGAATTTCATCTTGTCAGTGGGAATTATCAGGGTAGGTCTCTTCTACATTGAAGATAAAGGTGCTTGAGTTAGTAAATTTTCAACTGCTTATAGTATTCGAGGGCGAACCCAAAGCCTTCATCTAATGACTACCATGTATTCGTCTTCGTCGTCGATTTTTATCACGTTGTAGAGCATTTTTTATTTAGATTTAAATTTTAATATAACAGCGTTTAAAACAAAACGCGATTCAGAATACTGGCCTCTAATTTGAACTTCAGCTAACTTTTAAAGCTGGCTTCAAAGAAAGGAGGATCTTATATACTATCTAGAACTTAATTCCTCAATTCGGCTGTATTATTTATTGAATAAAGGTTTGCCATTAAATAAATACAGTGTGACTTACAAGATGAATATAGACGTCTATATATATCAGAAAGGTATTATGAAATTTAAAATATTTAGCAGTGTGCTTTATACTTATTTTGTTATTTCCAGTGGTGAACGTACCCTACTTGAGTAAATACCAACATTCGAACCCGCGCCGCAAGGACTCCGGCACGTACAAGATCCAGGCAGTCAACAAGTACGGACAGGACACCGCCGAGGTGGAGATCACTGTTATATGTACGTATTTTACTGCACGGAAATATGCATGTTTTTTTTTATATTCTTATTAAATACATCGCTATTAGTAAAAGGAATTTAAGGTATTTAAGTTACAAGTTAAAATAGCCAAGTGACACGGGCAATTTAAACGCCTCCCATTTTGGCGCGCGTGGTGTGACGTCATGGTCTATCACTCACAGGCAAAACACTAAACAACTACACACTCGGTGGCATTGACAATTTTGTTGTCATAGACTATTACGTGACGTAATATTCTGCATACATAATTATACGCTCTGACGAAAATTTACCCTTGACCCTTCAAAATCCAGTTATACAGTCCCCATTGTTGGCAACGTCATCTGCGTGAGAACCCCGGAGGAGGATTTTGACGTTGTCGGCGAAGAAAAATAATATGGCGGCAGCGCCAAGATAATTGATGAAAACTGTGTTCTGAGATTAAAGAAATAATATCTGTGTGCAACCTAGAGTTTAAAATTACCCCTAATAGTTTCAGATTACACCATTCTATATGTATATGAGTATGTGAGTTACCATACTGGTTTGAGTTACACGAATAACTTACAATTTATCAATTTTATTGTTTTGCTTCTGGTTTTAGTCGCGTAGGAATATAATACTCTTATAGATCTTCTGTTCCTATTTAGTATTCCGCATATAAAACAGTAATCTGCACTTCCATCCATTCGTTCATCAAACTGAGTTTGATGTCTTCGAATCCAACTTTTCCCATTTATTCTTAGTTCAAATTGAGTTACTGTGGTTATTATTTACCCAACTGCAGAGAATAAAGGTTAATATTATTCTTTAATTCGCCAGCTAAACCAGAGAAGCCCGAAGGTCCGCTAGAAGTATCTGACATCCACAAGGATGGATGCAAGCTGAATTGGAAGCGGCCCAAGGACGATGGTGGAGAGCCTATTGAAGCCTATCTGGTGGAGAAGTACGACCCTGAGACCGGCAGCTGGGTGCCAGTTGGCAAGACCCTGGGCAATGTGCCCGAGATGGAGGTAAGGAACTAGTCTTCTGGAGCAGTGGCCCCGCTATGAGTTTTCTAGATTAGCAAGTAAACCTGCGCCATCTATGAAAGCTTGATCCAAAAGAAAAAGACCATAAGTAACCAGATGAATCCAGAAATATTTTTGTTAATTTATTAATGAACACATTTTTTGCAAATATTTCTTCCGGGTCTGGGAACATCGATACAGGGATTCCTAGCGTGGATCAGAACTAAGCATGACTGCTATGTGATATTAACATTTGTTTCCAGGTTGACGGTTTGATTCCCGGTCACGAGTACAAGTTCCGCGTGAAGGCACTCAACAAGGAGGGTGAATCTGAACCGCTGGAGACCTTCGGTTCTATCATCGCTAAGGATCCCTTCAGTAAGTGCTACCTTTTATATCAATCAAACCTTCATTACTTTCAGAATTTAGAACGTTACGCAATGATACTGAAGTTATCTTATTTGTTATGCTTTTAAACCACTGCTCAGATTTTGATAAATAGTTTGTCAAATAATGCATCCGGTGGTCCAGGGAACATAGGCTATAATTACTTCTCTGCTGGACTGGGAGTAAAGAAAAAACGTAGAATGCGCCCAGCTGCTTCTCTCCCCGAGCATGTCGTAAAAGTCGACTAAGGAATAGTATCCTCTCCAACATGATGAATCTATATGGGCGATGGGCTGATCACCTGTCACCATGGAAATCACCATCTTGGAACTCTTGGATCAGAAGTGGCTGCAAGTTTTCTTATGATTACTTGTGGCTCTGCCCACCCCGTTAGGGACACGGGCGTGATAATGTGTGTGTGTATTGGCTATAACGACGTCATCATCATTTAGTATGTATCAATAAGAAAATAGTTGAACATTTGCATATTCGTGTTTTAATTTACATTTTCTTGATTTCAGCGGTGCCAGACGCGCCTACCGCACCAGTACCCGACGATTGGTCCGCCAGCCATGTAGACCTCAAGTGGGAGGCTCCTATCTCCGACGGTGGCTCGCCCATCATCGGCTACATCATCGAGAAGAAGGACAAGTACAGCCCACTGTGGGAGAAGGCGGTGGAAACGCATACTCCTACGCCCACTGCTACTGTCAATGGGTGAGTTTCCACTGCTGGACATAGATCTCTCTATATACATTCAAGGCAGGCGCGGTCCGAAGGGGGGGGGGGGTCATAGGGGACATGACCCCCCCCAAAACCGTACACGTCAAATTGATATAAATAAGCAATTTTCTGCTCTTAGCGCTATGCCAATAAAAATAGAAGGCTTCCATTTGTTTTATAATGTGTGCAATAAAATCTGATTTACTCGACATATTCTGCCTATCAGTGACCCCCTTATTAAACGTTGTTGTCTTCCACCAGATTGATCGAAGGCAATGAGTACCAGTTCCGTGTGATCGCCGTGAACAAGGCTGGCCAGAGCAAGCCTTCTGAGACCAGCAAGAACTTTGTCGCCAAGCCGCGCTTCCTGGCGCCCAAGATCGACCGCCGTCATCTGCGTGACGTCACGTTGTCTGCGGGCTCCACGCTCAAGCTGGAGGCGGCCGTGGCTGGAGAGCCGGCCCCAGCCGTCGAATGGAGGTAAGTGTTCTTAGAAACCAGCAAGAACTTTGTCGCAAGCCTCGCTTCCTGGAACTCTAGATGAACCGTCGTCATCTGATCAACACTGATCGAATCTTACTTTAACCAGGTCTTATGGTAGACAACCTCTTCATCACCATGATCATCATCCACAGCCTGACTTCACTCACTGCTGGGTATAGGCCTACTTTTGTTGCCATCACAGTTCTGTTCTAGTCTTGTCCATCCACGGCCCACGATTTTCACTAAATCGTCAGCCCAAATAATTATTTTGCGAATGTGATAACTAATTTATCAATTACCCCACAGATACCAGAACATGCCTCTGCGTGGTTCCAAGGCAGTGACCATCGAAAACCCTGAATACTTCACCAAGCTGACAGTCCGCCCCGTGAGACGCGACGACTCTGGCGAGTACACCGTGACTGCCGTCAACTCCAGCGGCAAGGACACCGTGACCATCAACGTGCTTGTCACCGACAAGCCGCTGAAGCCTGAAGGACCTATTCAGGTATCTTGAAAATTAAAAAAGTGTCAGAATATTGGTTTCCTATTTTGGCAAATTTTTGTAAACCACTGAAGGAAAGAGTTCCCTTGAGAGCACTGATCCGGCCCCGCCTTCCGATCTTAAGGTCGTGGGTTCAAATCCCGTTGTGCACCAATGGATTTTATTGTCCGAAAGAGTTATGTGCGCTATACTAGTACTCTCAAAAGGTGAAGGAAAACATCGTGAAGAAACCGGCATGACGTAGAACCTAAAAGCCTGAAAACATGTACCAAATGCACGAAAGAAGCCTTTGTGGCGCACTTTAAATACTTTCAACACTGGTTCGAAAGAACCATTGACACGACTAGCGGTAGTAATTACCACTTATCACAGGCCTCACTATCCTGCCACCAATCTGGCTTATCTTTCCTCTCAGATCTCTGACGTCCACAAAGAGGGAGCGACCCTCAAATGGAAGCGTCCCAAAGACGACGGCGGCGCCCCCATCGAGTACTACCAGGTGGACAAACTGGACACGGAGACTGGATGCTGGGTTCCGTGTGCCAGATCTGATGAGCCTAGTGAGTACCTAGTACCTACCCTCTACTTCCCCACATCGCTTATTTCCCATCCAAAATATTAAAATCTTGTAGTGAAACAAAGAAAGAAAATAATTTATTGGCAACCTAAGTAGGTACACATGAAAAATACAGAAATGAAAAATTAAAAAACAGCAATAAGTAAGACAGAGTAATAGGACAAAAAGAGGCAAAAGAAGAAGAAAATACATAAACAGACCTAACCTACATAGCACATGTCCTGGTTGCTCTGTCAATCAGAAAGAGTTGCCAAGAGGTTTTAACTCAGCTTTTAGCTACTTCACTTGGTACCAGGTGAAGTAGCGCTGGTTTTCAGTCAGGACCTTGAGAAGGGTGACGTCACAAACTATTAATATTAGTGGTGTTTTTTGGTCCAACATGATGGACTACCTATATGGGCGATGGGCTGATCACCGGTCACCATGGTTCACCATATTCATCTTGGGATTTAATCAGAAGTGCTTTTGGTGATACGGGCGTGATAATATGTATGTATGTATGTGTATTTTGGAGGGGTATGAAGCTGGGGTCTGATTCTCGCTGAGTTGACATATCTATACTAACACAGTAGATATAACTGTCAAAATAGTGCATTGCGTATGGTTTAGAGTAAGAGGTCAGCGGCCAAGATCCATGCCGATTGGCAAAGGCAGAATCAAATCCTACTTATATTATAAATGCGAAAGTTTGTGAGGATGTTTGGATGTTTGTGCCTCAATCAAGCCTAAACGGCTGAACGGATTTGAATGAAACTTGGAATATACATAGTACATGTACTGGATTAACATATAGGCTAGATTTTTTCCCGGGTACCATGTGAGCGAAGCCGCGGGCGGCAGCTAGTCTGATATAAAAGAAATTCCCTGTATAAATATTGATTCCTGTATATTTCTCTTCATAATTACATACCATATTTTGTACATTCTTGTATGACATGTTCTAATTTGTGTTTTCAGAGTGTGACGTGACAGGGCTGACTCCCGGCAAGGAGTACAGGTTCCGCGTATCCGCCGTGAACACTGAAGGCGAGTCGGAGCCACTGATTTCTGAGGAGTCCATCGTCGCCAAGAATCCCTTCGATGAACCTGGTGAGTGTGATGCACTGTAGCTTTTTGAGGCCGATTTACGGTTCGATAAGTACGCTAGTGAGTCCTCCTGTATTACTCTACTTGTCTCATCATGTTGGAGAGAATACTATCCCGACTTGTACAACATGCTCGGGGAGAGAAATAGCTGGACGCATTCTATGTTTTTTCTTTACTCCCAGTCCAGCAGAGAAGTAACAGAACTATGAATGTGACTGTTGAATTTTATTTGTTTAATTTTATTCTTTCCAGGAGCGCCAGGCACACCCTCAGTCACAGATTGGGACAAAGACCACGTGGACCTCAAGTGGACTCCGCCCCGCGAGGACGGCGGCGCCCCTATCGAGGGATACATCATCGAGAAGAAGGACAAGTTCGGCAACTGGGAGAAGGCGGTCGAGGTGCCGGCTAACCAGACCACGGCCACCGTGCCGGATCTTATCGAAGGACAGACCTATGAGTTCAGGTGTGTATCATGCGTAGACCGCTTCGATCAATCAATCAAGAAATTTTTGTTTCGTTGTCACTGTCATTCCAAAGACCTTATGGTCTGTAGTGGAACTTCTCTTTTTGTGGATGTTTAGAAGCCTTGAGTAGGAACTGTGCTGAAGATGAAAAGAACAAAAAAAATATGAGTGACAACACAGATTATGTAACTCAACAAGACTATATTATGTAATTACTGTTGTATTTTCTAAATCTTTGTGTTTTCCCAAAGACTGCTTACAAAATTGTTTGATGTTTGCTTCGCTCTTCAATGACACAGCAACGACTCGCTTCGCTCATCAACTTTATAAATTCGCATTGTTATAACGGGAGCACGTAAAGTCCATTTTGCCATTGACCCGGTCACAGAACAAGTAGCATAATATTTTCTTTTCCACAGGGTTCGTGCCGTGAACAAGGCTGGCCCAGGCGAGCCTAGTGATAGCACGCACCCCATTGTTGCCAAGCCTAGGAACCTCGCGCCTAAGATCGACCGCACCAACCTCATCGATATCAAGATCAAGGTCGGACAGAAGTTCGGATTCGATGTTAAGGTATGCATTCATTGTCTGTTTTAAATAATAACTTGTTTACAACTTATAAGCAAATTGTTTCATATTTCAACAAGCTGATATAAAATTTTAGCCAACCCGTCTGAACTATTCAAAATACAACAGAATTAACAGTAAAGTATAGATTGAAATTTGCTAACTTTTTAATTATGTATGTGTAAAATTAACAGGCAACTATGAGTATGATGGGATGGTCGATGCCAAGCATAGGCTTGGCATCGACCATCCCATCATACTCTTCTAGCTGTCACTGCATAATATATGGACGGCCTCGGTGGCGTGGCGGGCGATTGCTCGGCAGAGACGCAAGAGGCGCGGGTTCGATTCCCGCTGCGGAAGAAATGTTTGCATGATCTGTAAATATTTTTTCCGGGTCTGGGTGTTGTGGTACCATGGTACTCGTAGTTTCTGATACCCACGACACAGGGAATCCTAGTGTGGGGTCAGGACTATGTATGTGACTGTTGGGTGTTATTTATTTATTATTATTTATATTATTTCATCTACAGGTCACCGGAGAACCGATGCCAGAGACGAAATGGTTCCTCGCGAAACGCGAAGTCAAATCATCTGGCGACACTAAAGTCCAACACTCTGACTACAATACTAAGATCAACTGCAAGGCGGCCACTCGGGGCGACAGTGGTAGATACACCGTCACCGCTGAAAACGTCAATGGCAAAGACGTGGCTGAGGTGGAGGTCGTTGTACTCAGCGTGCCTAGCCCACCTGGAGGACCACTCAAGGTACTGGCGATTTTACTGTAGCTGAAGTAGTTAGTCTAATTATAATAGGGGAACACCTACCATTAATTGGTAGATCAGCCCCCTTATTCTCGATGACCAAACAAAACGTTACGCGGGCACGTTTGTGGAATCATCGTGTTATCGTATTCTGTATAACGATTTTGTATTGAAAGAACACGACGCGGCGCGACACAAACAGGTTACGAGCTGTCAAGTTTCGATTGGTCATACAGAATAAAGCCGCTGCTCTGACGTCCCGCGTTGGGGTGTATTGTACTTGTCCCTCTGCTAACCTAAACAATCCTAATTTGTTAAATACCAGTGCGAAGCCGGGGCGGGCTGTTGGTATAATATAATAGTGAATAGATTGTTTAAAACAATCCCTACAAAGCCACAACCTTTTCCAGGTATCGGACGTCCACGCGAACGGCGCCAAGCTCTCCTGGAACCCGCCTTCAGACGACGGCGGGCAGCCCATCGAGAAGTACGTGGTAGAGCGCATGGACGAGGCCACCGGCCGCTGGGTCACCGCTGGCGAGACTGACGGCCCGCAGACCAGCCTTGCCGTCGACGGGCTGCAGCCCGGGCATAAGTACAAGTTCAGAGTGCGCGCTGTTAACAGGTGAGCAAAGAATTGAAATGAGGAAAAAATAGGAAGTCCTCCGTTGTTTGAATGAAGCATCGTGTTGGAAAGATTAGCCAGACTAGACACTGCGTTACCGTGCCTAGCTATTACCGGTGTCACGAGGAGGCTTTTTGAATCCCAAGGAAGTCCTAAGAAAAGATGAAGGAATGTGTAAAAGAAAGAAAGAATGAAAGAAAAATATTTGTTTTATTACCAAACCTAAATACAATTTTAGCACTTGCAATATAGGGTAACAAAGAGGGCAGACACAGCATATGCAATGGCATGGCGAGCCTCGCCAGAGCGCTGGTCTTCCGTGCAATCTGTTTCGGACAGCATGTGTTGAGTGATATCCGTATGGTTACTACCTATAGTTATCCCGATCCGACACATGTCAAAAGGAGTGAAAACTGAGATGACGAGTGTTAGAAGAAGATGTGAGAGTGAAACATATTTTGCCGACCCCACCTCTTGGGGCTTAATAAGTCAAAATTAATAATGATATTGAGTGAAAATTATTTACAATTTCAGATTTTCCAAATATTACTTCCAACGTTATAAAAAAATCTTATTGGGCAGTAATAATAGTATTCCCAATGTTCTTATTGCCTAGTCTGATGGTGCGTAAACTTCTAACCAACATTGTCTTCTCAGGCAAGGCAAATCCGAACCACTCACCACCCCACACTCCACCGAAGCCAAGAATCCGTTCGACGTGGCCGGCAAGCCTGGTCTACCGAAGATCAAGGACTTCGACCGAGACTTCGTGGAACTGGAATGGACCAGACCGACAACCGATGGCGGGGCCCCTATCTCAGGATATGTTATTGAGAAGAAAGATCGCTTCTCGCCGGAATGGGAGGAGTGTGCTCAGGTAGGTGAACTCTATTTCCTAGGAGATTAATATCAATATTGCTTGAAGCATTTAGATGCTGAATATATATGTTACCTTGTCAAATAAATAAAATAAATATTTGTGGACATTTCACACAGCGCCATCTTGCCCCAAACTAAGCAAAGCTTGTTCTATGGGAACCAGATGGCTGATAGAATACTTGTATACTTTTTTTTTGTAAATGCATACTCTTATACTACAACACCCGGATCCGGATGAATATTTGCAGAACATACAAACATTTCTCCCGTAGCGGGGATCGAACCCGCGTCTCTTGCGTCTCAGCCGAGCACTCGCCCGCCACACTAGAGAGGTCGTCATTGTCAAATTGTTTTAATTTATTTTTATTTTCAGATCGAGGGCGACGTAACAAGCGGCAAGGTGCCTGACCTCATCGAAGGAAATACCTATGAGTTCAGGGTCCGCGCTGTCAACAAGGCTGGCAAGGTGAGACTTGTACAGATGTTATAGACACCGTTATGTATCCCCTTCTCCCTTCTAAAATTGAATAGAACAGCCATTTGTAAATTTAGGAAAAAGGCAACTAAGTCATGAACTTCCTGCCCTTATCCCACTCTATGTGGGGTCGGCACAGCATGATCCAAGGATCATGCTGTAAGAGTTTTGGCTAAGGTGTTTTATGACCGGCCGCCTGCCTGACGTCAACCCTCCTTGGGAATACTTGCTTATTGTATCTCATTATGTTGGAGGATACTATCCCTTAGTCGACTTTTACGACCATGCTCGGGGAGAGAAGCAGCTGGACGCATTCTATGTTTTTTCTTTGCTCCCAGTCCAGCAGAGAAGTTAAAAAGGCAACTAAGTGCGATGTTTAATAGCGAAATGATTATTTCTATTTATATAAGAAGAGTATAATACATACAAGATGGTGATTGGCTGTGTCTGTTAGTTAAAAATAAGTGATATTCTTAGAATATATCGTGGTAAATCTGTTGTAATGACAACAAATTAATGTAAATTGTTTCTTTCACAGGGAGAGCCATCAGACGCAACGGCATCGCACCTGGCGCGTCCCAAGAACCTCGCTCCTAAAATTGATAGGAACTTCATGTTTGACATCAAGATCAAGGTCGGACAGAACTTCGAGCTGGACGTGCCCGTTGCAGGCGAACCTACTCCCACCAAGGAATGGCTCAATGGAGACAATCTCATCATGAACAACGATAGAATTAAGATCACTCATGATGACCACAGCACTAAGATCAGAGTCATCGACGCCAAGAGAGGCGATTCTGGAACTTATACCCTCAACGCTAAGAACCATAATGGAAAAGACACAGCAACAGTCAAGGTTTTGGTGATGGACGCACCAACACCTCCAGAGGGACCATTGAGAGCTGATGACATCACCAAGTCTGGATGCTCCCTTCGCTGGAGACCACCGAAAGATGACGGTGGAAGCGAAATCACCCACTACGTCGTCGAGAAAATGGACCAAGAGAACCTCAGATGGATCCCAGCTGGAGAGGTCCAGGCCTGCAGCATTAGGATCGACCACCTCATCGAAGGTCACGATTACAACTTCAGGGTACGCGCTGTCAACAAGCACGGGGAATCCCAGCCTTTGGTCGGTCACGAACCAATCACAGCCAAGGACCCCTATGGAACCCCGGACAAACCTGGAACACCAGTGGTCAAGGACTGGGACAAGGATCATATGGATATCGAATGGGTTCCGCCAAAGAAGGACGGAGGATCACCCATCACTGGATACGTCATCGAGGCTAAGAAGCGCTACGGACCTTGGGAAGTTGCTGCAACCGTCCCAGGAAACCAGACCACAGCTACCATCCCCAACTTGCAAGAAGGGGAGGAGTATGAGTTCAGAGTCATTGCTGTCAACAAGGCAGGTAATGGAGAACCCAGTGACGGGTCTACTCCTCAAATTGCCAAGGCCCGATTCTGTGTCCCTACCTTCGACAAAACACTTCTCTGCGACAAGACTGTCAAAGCTGGTCAAAGAATCCAGTACGAGATCCCCATCGAAGCTTCCCCGAAGCCGACAGTCGAATGGCAGATCAACGGAAAGGTGGTCAAGCCTTCCGACAGAATCGACATCCAAGTTCTACACAACAGGGTTATACTAGACATTCCATTCTCCGTCAGAGCTGATGGAGGAGTTTACAAGCTAACCCTCACGAATGACCTTGGAGTCTGCTCCGCATCAGCTCAGGTCACCGTCCTCGATAAACCTTCAAGACCTGAGAAGCCGTTACTCGTCGCTGATGTCACCAAAGACTCCTGTTCCCTATCTTGGAAGGTTCCATTGGATGATGGTGGATCTCCGATCCTCCACTACGTTGTTGAAAAGATGGACCTCACCCGTGGTACATGGTCAGACGCTGGCATGAGCACATACCTATCTCATCAAGTGACTAGACTTATTCACATGAAGGAGTACCTATTCAGAGTCAGCGCTGTCAACGCCATCGGACAATCAGAGCCGCTAGAGCTTGGAAAAGCAATCGTGGCCAAGAACGAGTGTGACGAACCATCTGCTCCAGGTAAGCCCCAGGCTACTGACTGGAGCAAAGACCACGTGGACCTGGAATGGACCCCACCGAAGACCGATGGTGGAGCACCAATCACAGGATACATCATCCAGAAGAAAGAGAAGGGAAGCCCATACTGGGTCAACGCTGTTCACGTTCCACCTGGTAAGAACAAGGCTACGGTACCTGATCTGACAGAGGGACAGGACTACGAGTTCCGTGTGATCGCAGTCAACAAGGCCGGCCAATCAGAGCCGTCAGAAGCCTCTGACATCATTACCGCTAAGGACCGATTCGTCGCTCCTAAGATCCTCACTCCGCTCAAGGAGATCCGCATCAAGGCTGGTCTGATCTTCCACATCGATGTCGACTTCATCGGGGAACCTTTCCCAGAAGTCACGTGGACTTGTGATGGAAAACCTGTTGTTGCCAATGAAAGGACCACCGTTACATCAGTGGGACACCACACGATAGTACATACTGTTAACTGCAAGCGATCGGATGCTGGCAAATATAACCTGAAGTTGAAGAATGACTCGGGATCTGATGAAGGCAGCTTTGAGCTGATTGTCCTAGACGTGCCTGGAGCACCTCGGCCCCAGTTCGAGTACGAAGAAATCACTGCGCAATCAGTTACGCTGTCATGGCAACCGCCTAAAGACAATGGTGGCAGCGAGCTGACAGCTTACGTCATCGAGAAGAGAGATCTTACTCACGGAGGTGGATGGGTTCCAGCTGTTACATACATTAACCCGAAATTCAACCATGCCACTGTACCTCGTCTCTCAGAAGGAACGAAGTACGAGTTTAGGGTCTTCGCGGAGAATCTTCAAGGAAGGTCAGAACCGCTGACCACAGACAGAGCTATCGTAGCCAAGAACCAATACACCGTGCCCGGCAAACCTGGCAAGCCTGAGATGGTATCTGCTGACAAGGACCACATCAAGATTAGTTGGTCTTCACCCATATCCAACGGAGGATCCAACATCCTCGGATACGACGTCGAGAGACGTGACAAGGCGACGGGCAGATGGATTAAGTTGAACAAGGATCCTGTCAGAAACAGCGAATATGAAGATGACAGAGTTCAAGAGGGTCACCAATACGAGTACAGGGTATCGGCAGTGAACGCCGCCGGCCCCGGTCAACCCTCGGACCCATCTAACGTCTTCATCGCTAAGCCCATGAAGGAGAAACCGAAACTGCATCTCGACCATCTCATTGGCAAGAAGATCAAGGTCAGGGCTGGTGAGCCGATCAACGTCAACATTCCAATCGATGGAGCACCAACGCCCACCATCAGCTGGACCAAGGGCTCCGTCACTCTTGTACCCTCGCACAGACTCTCCGCTGAGACCAAGAACGGAGAGACCAAGCTGTCTATCGAGAAGTCTACTCGCGAAGACGCTGGAAAGTATACCATCACAGCGTCCAACCAATATGGATCAGATTCCGCTGACATCGAAGTCATCGTGGTCGATAAACCTGGAGTACCTAGAGGACCACTGGTGCCAATACCAGTCACTCATGATGCTATGAGTCTGTCCTGGCACCCGCCTAGCGACGACGGCGGCAGTGAAATCACCGGCTACGTCGTCGAAGTCGCCGAGTTCGGCGTCAACGACTGGCGCACGGTCGCCGGCTTCTGCCCCAAATGCTCCTTCACTGTCAAGAACCTCACCGAAGGAAAGAAATACGTGTTCCGCGTCCGCGCGGAGAACCTCTACGGAGTGTCCGATCCTTTGGAAAGCAAGCCGACGTTGGCTAAGAGTCCATTCGACACACCAGACGCGCCCGACACACCAAAGATCACCGGATACAGTGCAAACAGCTGCTCTCTAGAATGGCAGCCGCCTGTTAACTGCGGTGGCAAGCCCATCACAGGATACTACGTTGAGAAACGCGAGAGAGGAGGTGACTGGGTCAAAGTCAACAACTATCCCACCCCCAACACATGTTACACTGTACCTGATCTACGGGAAGGTAACAGGTACGAGTTCCGCGTTATCGCTGTGAACGAAGCTGGACCAGGCAAGCCTAGCAAGCCGACTGAGCCGATTACAGCCGAGACTCAACGAATGAAACCGACCGCGCCCGAAGCGCCCAAACCAGACAGAGTCACCAAAGACTCTGTTACGCTTTCATGGAGGCCGCCTAAGAGCGACGGAGGCGCTAAGATCAAGGGATACATCATCCAACAGAAGGGCAAGGGTGATAAAGACTGGAAAGACGTTAACGACGTACCGGTTCCGAATCTGGTACACACCGTGCCTAAGCTCAACGAAGGCGAAGATTACCAGTTCAGGGTCATTGCTGTCAACGAAGTCGGCAGATCAGACCCGAGCAAGCCAACGGCGGATATCAACATCGCTGAACAGCCGAACAAACCTTGCATGGACCTCGGAGGAGTCAGGGACATCACCGTCCGCGCTGGAGAAGACTTCTCCATCCACGTGCCTTACACCGGCTTCCCGCAGCCCACCGCACAATGGTTCGCCGACGACAACCTTCTTGACGTCGAAGGAGACTCCAGAATATTCCAGAAGATCACTCCAGACTCTGCGTCTCTCGTCGTCAAGAACGCGAAGCGGTCCGATGGAGGACAGTACAGACTACAACTGCGCAATCCTTCAGGATACGACACGGCTACAATCAACGTCCGCGTGCTGGACAGACCAGCTAAACCGGAGAACCTTCGCGCCGACGAGTTCGAAGGCGAAGCGCTCACTCTCTACTGGAACCCGCCGAAAGACAACGGCGGCGGCGAAATCACTAACTACGTCATCGAGAAACGTGAAGCCAGAACGCCCAACTGGACCAAAGTCTCCGGATACGTTACGACACCGTTCCTACGCGTGAAGAACCTGTCCGTTGGAAAGAGCTACGACTTCAGGGTTATGGCTGAGAATCAATACGGTCAGTCAGACCCGGCTCAGACTACAGAGCCAATCAGGGCGAGACATCCATTCGACCCGCCCGGTGCGCCTGGTGCGCCTCGATCCATCGAGACGACCGAAACATCTATAACCCTCACGTGGACGAAACCCCGTCACGACGGCGGCTCACCCATCACTGGTTATGTCTTAGAAAAGAGATTGATAACTGAAGACAAGTGGACGAAAGCTTCGCACGCGCATATCCCTGATACTTCCTACAAGGTTATGGCCTTGATTGAGAATCATGAGTATGAGTTCCGTGTGGCTGCTATCAACGCTGCCGGTCAGGGACCCTGGTCTCAGAGCTCTGATGCCATCAGGGCCTGCGCTCCGCCCAACTCGCCTAAGATCACCTCTGACCTTAGCCTCAGGGACATCACTGTTATTGCTGGAGAGGAGATCAAGATTACTGTTCCGTTCACTGGCAACCCTAGGCCTAAGGTAAACTTATTTCTAGTATTTTTTGTGTTTTACTTAATTCTTTGTTTAGGTTTAGGACAGTATAGAGAAGTGGGTGGTCCCAGTCGTGATGCTTAAATGTATGCAAAGAAAATCTTAGTGATAATACTATCATCAACATCTGGGCACTGAACTCGCTTGAGTATCCGATAAAGAACCAGTGACTCGACAGAGTTCTACCCAAAAATACATTAAATTTTCTTGTCTAATATCATAATTACTGTTTTTTTCCCATTCTTTACACTTTTCACATTTTCTAATGCTCTCCATCACCAGGTGTCATGGATAGTGAACAACGAGGAGATATTCCCCGACAGCCGTATTCGCTTCGTGACCTCCGACTCTGAGACCGTATTCCACAACTCGTCCGCCAAGAGGTCCGACACTGGATCCTATACCATTCAGCTGATGAACAGCGAAGGTTCCGACAGCGCTACCTGCAGGGTAAGTTATGCCTTAGACCTGTTTTTTATGTAAATGGCTATTAAGGCTTGGGATATTGTTCCAGTCCTCGGTATAGGCTATATAACCTTGCAACTAAGAAGTTCGAAGGAGGAAGTTCGCACGAAAGGAGACTTTGGGGTTCACTTTAACCCTCACCATGCTTGCTGAGTTCGAAAGAACCGGTATTATGATATAATGTTATCTGTGGAACTAGGGACAAAATATTTTATATAAGGTCTTTATGAAATGACTTATCGAAAGAGGCATGGAATGGACTCCTTGCGTCACACTGTTTCTTTTACCAACAGCCATAAGTTGCCTCTCCGTGCCTCGAGACTGAGAACTGGTGATTGGCTTAGCTTGGTCAGCCGTAAAGTACCAATGGCAGGATTTTTTACCAACTCAAAAAGTACTTTTAGCAGGATGGGTTTTTGACAATATCCTTTTTCCAGGTGCTTGTGGTAGACAGACCATCACCCCCACTGGGACCGTTCGATGCCTACGACATCACACCGGACACATGCACGCTGTCTTGGAAGCAGCCATTGGACGATGGTGGCTCGCCCATCACCAACTATGTTGTCGAGAAGACTGACAACAATGGAGTGAGTACCTTATTATTGAGTGTTAGGGTTTGAATTTGCTTGGCTGGTGAATGACTTCATTTACCTAGCAGTAGAGTATTGTGTAGTGATTTGTATGACTCTGACTGGCCTCATAGCGCAGTTGGTAGTAACTTTGCCGTTAGCGCTATAGGTTGTGAGTTTGATTCCTACTCAGCAGAAACACTTGTGTGATGAACATAATATGTCTGTTCTGTATCTTGGTATTAGTATAATGTTACATTTATGTTCCTTTGTATTTACAAAAAAAAGTTTAAATCTTGTCTTTAGAAATTCAGTCAAAAATTACAATCCACTTGGCGCGTATTCCGATTGCACCAATTTACTAACCAGCCGTTTCGTTACAGATTTGGGTGAAGATATCATCGTTCGTCCGCAACTGCCACTACAACGTAATGGGATTGGAACCGAACCACAAATATACATTCCGGGTCCGCGCCGAGAACCAATATGGCGTATCTGACCCGCTCACAATGGAAGAGCCTATCACTGCCAAGGTATGTCAAGGTTGATAACTTGGCGTAAAAGTTGTTTTAGATCTGTTTTTTGTCCAAAGTTTTCTGGCAGTAGATTTACCTCAAAATCACTGTATGGAATGGGTGACCCCTCACTTGCACCCGCATTTCAAAATGTAGTAAACATTTGATTCATGTTACAGAGTTAGTTTTTGCTCTGATATTTTGCTTCAAAATGTTGATCTACAAAATCGTGATTATTAGCATGGTATCGCAACATAGCATTAGAATTTCTTAAACATCTCTTTCCGTTTTGATTTCTTTTTGTTTGTTTTATTTTAAGAGGTTGGCTCTACTCTCAAACATACACTCGGATCCTTTGGGTCATAATTATTAAGCCCGTCATTTTAATCTTAATTTCTTCTCATTCTCAGTTCTCATTCACCGTTCCCGACGCGCCGGGCACGCCTCGCGTCACCGAATGGGACGGCTCCACAGCCACCGTCATCTGGGACAGACCCAGATCTGACGGAGGAGCCAGGATCCAAGGATACAAGATCGAGTACAAGGACGTGCAGGACAGCGTCTGGTCAGGAGCTGATTATCTCGTCAAGGACTGCAATTACCAGGCGAGTTTCAACCCTATGGTCATTGAGAGAAGTTGTGGGATGGATCCGCAATCATCATCTGGGACATGCCCCTGTCTACCTCAGGATCGGCTGTCCTTAATTAGGCATTGGCTGATTACCAGCGTTGTATCTTGCCTACCTGGATCAGGTGTGGTATTACGCTGAGACGGGGATATTTCAAGCCCCATACAATTACAAGAGTCTTGTTTTCTTGGAGACAAATAGATTAAAAGTAAAAGTAAAAGTAAATAGTATTTATTCTAAAAAGTATCTATTTTATAGTAAATTATCTTTCCCTCCTAACGGTTATATTCATCTCCTCAGGCGTATGACGTAGAGCCGGGTCACGAATAAGAGTTCCGCATGAGTCTCTGACTACCTCCTTAGACTTTGTCAAAGTATCTCTTGCCTCTTACAGTGACAGACTATTTGATTTGTCACAGGATAGATGAGGGCGCAAAAGGGCGCAGCCCGATAGCCGGTTATATAAACAAATCAATGTTACTTAACGATTGTATCCCTCCCCAGGCGTATAATCTAGAGCCGGGTCACGAATACGAGTTCCGCGTGCGCGCCAAGAACGCTGCCGGGCTGGGCAAACACTCTGCCAGCTCGTCGCGCTTCAAGGTGCGCGCGCTGTGCGGCCCGCCCGCCGCGCCGCACGCGCCGCGCGTCGCGCGCGTCGGACGCAACTACGTCGACCTCACCTGGGACCCCCCGCACAACGACGGCGGTGAGTACTACCCATCTACTACCCATTACTACCACTCTACGGGCCGCCGCGCCGCTACTACCTATCTTCTACCCCTACTGACCATACTATCGCGGCGGTAGATCGCTGTTTATCGTCTTTTGGTCATCCCGCTATCCTCAGGCACTGCTTCTATTATTCCCTTGTAGTTAAATTAAATTTAAAATAATTTTATTTCAGCCACACATAGATGCTAGCCATATGTTATCTTTACAATAATTCTATTAAAAAATCTACACTTACACCTAATTACAAAAATATTGCGCCGGACAAAGAGTGCATACTGTGCACTTTGCAGATTGACCTATATTTGCAGTTAAGCCTTGGGTGATGCGGTTTTATTCTATTATCCTCGTTTTAGAACTATAAATATTGGAGGTACTGATATTCTCTCCTGTGAAGGGGGATATCTTCCACTTGCCCTTTTAGACTACTCCCTATTACTCCAGACGAAACACTCTAACTCCAATATTCATAAACAAAACTCATTTGTTCCCAGGCTCCCGCGTCACTGGCTACATAATCGAGCGACGCGACGTCGGCAGCTCGGTATGGCTGAAGTGCAACGACTACAATGTACAGGACACGAACTTCACGGCCATCAACCTCAACGAGAAGGCGGATTACGAGTTCAGGATCATCGCTGTCAACGCAGCTGGTAAGGAAACCATTATTTATTTTGCAGTTCCATACATTAGCCGTTTGACATGCGCAGTACAGCTTTTTTATCCTAAATTGTCTACTGCGCATAGAAACGGCTACCTTTTGACAACATCCGGCTAGACAGAGCAACCAGGTCATGACTTAATTACTGCCCCCTAAGGTTAGATTTGCCTTATATCGACCTTTATTTGCAGATATGTATGTTTTTTTTTGTCCTATGCTCGCTCTGTCTTTTCTATTTTTCTGTTCTGTATTGTATTGTATATTGTCAATAAATTATTTTCCTTCTTTCTTTCTGTTTACTATGTTTGTAACTCAATCACGACTGAATGAATTCGGATGAAACCTATTATTTATAGTTGGCGACCTAGAATAACATGTAGGCTACTTTTATTCTAACTTCTGTTTGTGTAATTATTTAGGTGTGTACTTTTAAACTCGAATTGTGATAAATGAATCTCCTAAAGGCAAATCCGAGCCATCATCGTGCACCACACCGGTCCGCACCGGCGAGGACATCGGCGGCACGAAGCCCGAGTGGCTGAAGAAGCTGCCGCCACACATGGCGGCGCCACTCGGCCGCCCCTTCACGCTCGAGTGTGCCGCCACGGGCAACCCCGTGCCCACTGGCAGATGGCTCAAGAACGGACGTGAACTTGTTATGGGAACCAGGTATGCTATAGATAATAAAAAACGGTACATAGAAGCTACTGAGTTAGCTAAGGAGGCCTGCAGGCGGCCTAAAAACTCCGTCACAAGAATTGACGACTAGCTTATACGAACTTACTTACTTTTTGCGTAGTTAGTTAGAGTTACCCCTGAATACCCAAACGCGACCCAGAGTTATGAAAATCTGTTAAAAACTCGTCACTTGAGACATGCTCAACTCTGAGATGCGTATTTGGTGAGTATTTGGTGGTTAGCATGTTAAAATAACTCACGAATTCATAATAGACCCATAGAAAGCGGTTTCTGACCAGAACAACTGAGATATAGCTGCTGACTTAATCTGATAAATATAGCACATTCACTTTATTCATCGCTCGTTTTATGTTCACAACTTTCGAAGAAATAATCTACACCAAAAATATCCAACATTCAATTGATTTAAAACATGACCTCGAGACTGACCCTCAAACCTTTACCCACATTCCCTCAGCCTTCTTTCTAAGCCCAATATAACCTGACCTCCCCACCAGGTTCATCGCGACGTCCCGCGAGGGTGTTCTGAAGCTGGACATCACCGAAGCCACCGACGCAGACGAGGGCGACTACACTTGCGAAGCAGTCAACACCATCGGCTACGTGTATTGCACTGGACATTTGAAGATCGGAAGTGAGTGATCCAACTTTTTTTTACTGCACTAAAAAACTGGTAGTCCAAAGCCTTTTAGGAAGGTAGACTTTATTTATCTTCTCTCGTTCTTCGTCTCTACCTTCTTTCGTCTACCTAAGGTCTTGGGTCAAATCCAATCGTGCACTAATGGATTTTTCTGTTCGAAAAATTTGTGCGCTACCCAGTACTCTCAAACATGGAAGCAAAACATCGTGAAGAAACCCGCGGCTTACTCAGCTCCGCACTTATTGATCCCATCTTAATTCGTCCCGGGCACTACAACGTCCCGTTTGTGAAGGTAAAAGTGGCCTCCTGACGCTGTATAAATCATCTACTACAGATGGTAAAAGGCCTTAGTTTTACTACAGCGCTATCTATCCACCACTAACCAACTCCATTTCCAGACCCGCCGCGCATCGTCCGAATGCCAGGCGACCTGCATCTGCCAGAGCACGACAACACTAAGATCAAGATCCTGTACTCTGGAGACCAGCCCGCTGACGTCACGCTGTCCAAGGACGGACACAAGGTGTCCGACAAAGATGCTGGACATGTCAAGTACACCGTGTTCGACGATTACATCCTTATCTTTATCAAGGATATCTCCAAGGATGATATGGGTAAGTTTCGACCTAATATTACAAATGTAAAAGTTTGTGAGGATTTGAGGATGTTTTATGTTTGTACCGGCTGATCGGATTTTAATGAAACTTGAATCATATGTAATGACAAGTTACTTTTTGCAACGAGCATTGGTTGTAGCTATCAGCAGGATAATAGCTCCTGTATGTGAAAATACAGCTAAGTGAAATAGCAGTAAAAGAACTAAGTTATACCAGTGAGCCTAGCGAGTCGAAAAATAAATGCTTTTTATGCGTGAAAAAATAAAGTAAAATAGGCCAGTTATATCATCGAACACAGATGTAAAATAAAAACTATATTTACCCGATTTTCCCCAGGAACATACAAGATAACCATCAAAAACAATTCTGGCGAGACAAGCGATACCTTCTCCGTCACAGTCACGGGTCTGCCGGGCCCGCCCCAGGGTCCGCTGGAGACCACGGACATCAGCAAACACTCCTGCACCCTGGCGTGGAAGCCTCCAACTTACGATGGAGGCCTACCCGTCACTCACTATGTTATTGAGAGGAATGACACCGCAGGTATGATATTTGACACCTTTAAGATGGAGTACTGTATAAAATGATATAATAACAATTTCGAATGTCCCTATAGTGTATTTTGTTCTTTAAAAGTGCAGTAAACTTGATAGGTACTTAAAACTGTTTCGGCGAAGCTGGAATGAGACCGCAGGTGTATGGTGTGACATGTGACTTATTTGAGATGGAACAGTGTATTTTAAGTTTAAAATATTCAGTAATTTATTTTTCTACTTTACCGGCGAGCGAAGCAAGCTGTATAAATAATTTATCTCGCTAAACTAAGCTATACCAGCGAGCTTAGCGAGCCGGGAAATGTGTTATTACACTAACACATTTCCCGGCGTAAAGGAAATACTATAATAGGTACTATTGAAGTCTGGCTACCCCTGTGTTATTTATAGGCGTGTCCAAAGCGATATTGTAATTAAATGGATACCATGCCATAGTCGTTCCGAATGCACAGAAAGTGGCCTGACTTGTGTGACTCATCAATACAAACATGTCTATTTAATATTGAATGTTCAATATATCAAAATCCTTCATGCTGCCCACTACCCGCAGACCACCTCCCCACAAACGCGTAGGGAGTTGTCTGAGTTACCTTAATAAAAACAGATTTATTTTTTGAATTCACACTATATAGAATTCACGCAATCACGCAAGGAGGTTACCTGATTTATCTGACGGCCTCGGTGGCGTGGCGGGCGATTGCTCGACAGAGACGCAAGAGGCGCGTGTTCGATTCCCGCTGCAGAAGAAATGTTTGCATGATCTGTAAATATTTCTTCCGGGTCTGGGTGTTGTGGTACCATGGTACTCGAAGTTTCTGATACCCACGACACAGGGAATCCTAGTGTGGGGTCAGGACTATGTATGTGACTGTTGGGTGTTATTTATTTATCTTACTCACCAATATCATCCGTTTTAGGCACAGCATGGATCACGATAGCATCCAGCGTGAGAGACACTCGGTTCACGGTCCAAGGGCTGACGGAAGGTCAGGAGTACAACTTCAGGATCCACGCGGCCAACGAGAACGGAGTGGGACCCGCCCTGCAAGGGGTTAACCCGATCAAGGTTTGTACTGGGCTGTGACTGACCAGTAACCAAAAGGGTTGACAACTGATTTAGCTTATTGAATAGGAAAATTCAAAGTATAGAATGACAGGTCATTTGAATAAAGGTGTGTTCTTAACATACTCAGATTCTCCCTTATTCTCGATGACCAAACGACTTGAAAGCTCGTAACTTATTTGTGACGCGCCGCGTCATGTTCTTGCTATACAAAATTTTCATACAGAATACGATAACACGGTGTTTCCACAAACATGGCCGCGTTACGGTTTATTTGGTCATCCAGAATGAGGGGCTGTGGAGATTAAAATCCACTATTTCAGCCAATGGTCCTATCATTTTAATGGTGTCAAAATGGAGTAAAAGGAAAAATAGATGGTTAAGACCAGAAGTAAAAAAAATAAGTAGGGGTGAAAACCTCCATCCACAAAGTATCTATGTGATTTTACAAATTTTATCAAGTGAAGTTAAACGTTGCAGATTCACTTTCAAAGCAACTTTCTTCCTGATTACGTGGATTGATGCAAAAAGTAAATATGAAACTCATAACTCACTAATATTTTTCCTACAGGCTAAAGCTCCATTCGACCCGCCGTCAGCTCCCGGCATCCCCAACATCCTGGAGGTGGGAGGGGACTTCGTACACCTCGAATGGGACAAACCCGAGAGCGACGGTGGCTCCAGAGTACTGGGTAAGATATCCATTCACTATTTAAATAATTTTGTGAAAAGATACCGAAAGTGATGGCATGAACACGTCAAAAAATTTGGTAGCAAAACTTGGTGTTTCAATTTTACAATGCCATTACTGTATTTAAGCACAGCCCACGTAATTACCTACTACGCAATTGTACCTAGACAAGATGTCTTACATAAAAAATGTTGATCTGTGAATTTCGTCTAATAATGAGAGCTACTCTGTTATACGATCCGATGGTCGTAGGTTCGAATCTCAATCGCTAAAGGATTTCTTTTATAAAAAATCTTGTTCTCTCGAACATTGTGTTGAAACTTAGTCAGCTCTACACATACTGAATAAAGGCGACTAAGCTGAGAGAATAGTATAGTTGTTGCAGACTACATATTAAATCTCTCTCCGAGCACAAGCGATAAAGTGTAGGCAAAAGTTGCCTCCTGACGCATCCATCATCTTATACATTCTGGTCCATTCACTAAACACATCCATCTCAATATTAGCATTAGTACTTTTCATACAAAAACAATAACTATCACACAACTTCAGGTTACTGGGTGGACAAGCGTGAAGTTGGCGCGGCGACATGGCAGCGCGTGAACGCAATCCTCTGCCTGCCCAACCAGCTGAACTGCTCCAACCTAGTGGAAGGAAGGCAGTACGAGTTCAGGGTCACGGCCGTCAACGACGCCGGCCTATCGCCCGCCTCCACAGCCAGCCAGCAAGTCAAAGTACAAGATCCTAAGGGTAGGTATCATTTAAATAAATTTGAGCTTAAGATAACCACAAGACAATCCACACGCCTGTTATTCCTTCATTGCGAACATAGCTTTGGATAAAGCTGGTAAGAAGTGAAGAAAGGACAAAAAAAATCGGTGGACACCTCATAGAGTTCAAAGTCGCTCAGCGAACTATGGAAAGAGCTATGCTCGGGGTTTCTCTGAAGGATAGGATCCGTAACGATGTTATCCGACAGAGAACCAAAGTCACCGACATAGCTCAGAGAATTAGCAAACTTAAGTGGCAATGGGTTGATATCTGCCGAAGAACCGACAACCGCTGAGGTAAATGAGTTGTTGGGTGGAGACCGCGACTCGGCAAACGTAATGTAGGACGCCCTCCGGCTAGCTGGAGTGACGATCTGCTGCTGGCAGAGACTGGATGTCTCAAGCCGAAGATAGGGCGCGATGTCTCATTATGGGAGGCCTATGTCCAGCAATGGACTGCTATAGGCTAATGATGACGATGATGACTTCATGCAGCGCCATCTAGAAACAAACTAAGCGAAGCTGATATGGAATCAGAGGGTCTCTGTATTCATTGCGAAGCGGTTGTCTTGGATAGAAATCGAACCGACAACCTACAGCACGAATCTGCTTACTGAGCAGTGTGAGGCCACTTTGATGGAACTACTAATTATTTTAGAATTAAAAGTTCTTAAGTAAGTTCGTATGAGCTAGCTCTTGCGACGGAGTTTTTAGGCCGCCTAAAGGCCTCCGTCGTGGCTTAACGACTTAAAAGCCGGGGCCGACAATTTAACGTGCCCTCCGAAGCACGGAAGCGCTCAGCTCGTAATGCCACTTGTCACCCATTCCAATTGTGACCGCGCACAACGTTGCTTAGCATCAACGATCAATCAAGAACGTCTAAGCAAGCTACGCCACGAGTTTTTGGGATTAAAAGTATAATTATGTTGAAATGCCTATAAATTTTGTTTCTGAGATTGAAATTGTATTATCGTTCCAGCTCCAACGGCGCCTGAGATCGTGAAGCCATTGAAGAACGCCAACTGCATCCAGTACCACAACGCCAAGTTCCAGTGCACAATCACTGGGCAGCCCAAACCCAACATCACGTGGTACAAGGGTATGTATTCACAGCTTTAAACCTGCCTATTTCAATTATTCCAAGATATTCGACGACCTCGGTGGCGTGGCGGGCGAGTGCTCGGTCGCGGTTTCTCAAATATGCTGTTGAAACATCTAACCAATTATTAGGCGCAGATATGTTTTGTGATTTATATCACCATGGTAAAGTCGATGAACTTGACCATCCGTTAATAAAAAACTGTCAGTAATGTTTTTAACATTGTTTTTACTAGTTATGACGACCTCAGTGCTCGGCTAATACGCAAGAGGCGCGGGTTCGATTCCCGCTGCGGGAGAAATATTTGTATGTTCTGCAAGTATGGGTCCCTGGACTGGATGTTGTATGTATTTAAAAAAAAAGTACGTAAGTATTCCATCAACCATCTGGCGTCCATAGTACAGCTTAGTTTGGGGCTAGATGGTGCTGTGTGAAAAGTCCGCAAATTTTATTATTATTAATATAGTGTTTCTAAGGCAATCTCTCTATTATTGTGTTATGATATTTAACATAATGTTATTTGTTTTGTAATTTCCAGGCGCTCGGGAGATAACCAACGGCCCTCGCCACCGCATCTGGTCGGAGGGTGACAATCACTTCCTGACTGTTATGGACGTGTTCGGGGAGGACGCTGACGAGTACGTCTGTCGGGCGGTCAACAAGGCTGGCGTGAGGAGCACCAAGGCAGAACTGCTCATCATGAGTGAGTATTTAATACAACTAACCTGGTTACTGCTTCTGGCCAAAGGGTGAGAATCATTATGAGTATAACTTCTTTGGAAGTATGTTGGAAGGCATTATGCCCGGTGAGGACTATGGCATCTAAACATCATCATTATTTCCTGCCCAAAATTTCGAGCATTTTACGGCAAAATATGAATCTACTCCTGAATCGAATTGCGTAGAACCATTTTAGGGATTTACAGGAATCGCCTAGGACTTGCTATAAAATGGTATTACAAGGTCCTACAGTATAAACCTTTTATTATTATAATTGTTAGTCCAAAAATATACTCTAAAGTTGTTTGAAGTACTTCGTGCTTTGTATGAAAACCGAATTCGTTCGAATATGCAACTAATAATAACTGAACCAACTTTTTGAAAAAATTATTCAACTTAATTATTGTAACTTCTCTGTATTACATCATCACCGCGTCAATTCAGGCTTCAGAAGCTAGACTAAAATTGCCGAGGCGCAGAATATTTGTGGTAATACTGTACACATTGTTAATTTAAACTATACAGAGCCACATAATAATAATCGTTTATTTATCAGACTCACGGATCCATTTGACTACACAAAACAAAATAAAATAAAAAAACGAAAATGAAAAAAATACATATTAGGTGGCAATTTGCACCCAACGTCTGTACGTTGCCGTCTGCAGCAGTCCGTCTGCCAGACTCCTAATAATAGATATACATAGGTTTCTTCTAGGTAAGCGTGCTTCATCTTAGACCACACTGTTACTTAACATCAGGTAGAGTGTGGTCAAACGCAAACCTATATACATAATCATAATTAATAACATACCCACCATTTCTCAACAGCTGCACCAAAACTGAACGTGCCTCCTCGGTTCCGCGTCACTGCGTACTTCGACAAGGGCGAGAACGTCGTCGTAAAGATTCCGTTCACCGGCCACCCCGTGCCCAAGATCACGTGGGTCAGAGAGGGAGAGACCATCGAGTCCGGCCATCATTACCATGTCGAGAGAAAGGGTGAGATATACTTTACTCTTTTCCAACCAGCATGGGTAAGTTGTGGAGATGATTAAGTCAAGTATACAAAAAAAAAAATCATTTGGAAAGGTTCCAAGAGAGCACTGGTTGCATTCCCGCGTTGTATGGCCAAAGAAATTATTTGCGCTAGGAATGAGCTAGCCCTGTATAACAAAAACTATAATTATTTATATATCATTATACCAATATTGCGAGTATAATAATCTTCTTTTGTTATTTCAGAACGTCACGCCATCTTGACGATCCGTGACGCCAGCAAGCTCGACTCCGGCCCGTACAGGATCACAGCCGAGAACGAACTGGGCCAGGACAGCGCTATCATCAACGTCGAGATCAGCGGTGAGTTCATCTACCCTTTCACCGGTTCATTGAAACCAGGCATATCGGTTTTTAGGGTTCCGTACCCGAAGGGTGGCCAACGGGACCCTATTACTAAGCCTCCGCTGTCCGTCCGTCTGTTCGTCCGTCTGTCAGCGGGCTGTATCTTATGAACTGTAATATTATGTAGGAAGTTGAAATTTACAGTGTGTATTTATTTATATTTATCAACAAATTATAAAATGTGAATAATAATGTCTAAACCAGCGGTCGGCAACCTTTTGGCAGGCAAGGGCCACAAGGTGGCAAAATAAAATAAAGGCGGGACACACTTGTGATAGGTATTAACCCTAGAAGCCCAATATATAATTTCATTGTGATATCTGAGGTTGCATTTGAGAGGCTATTTCTTGTATGTTAGCTGTCATATTTACAAAACATTCACGGGCCGCAAGTAAGACGTCCGCGGGCCGCGTGTTGCGGACCGCTGGTCTAAACTAATACGGTCACAATTTAAATAATTTACATAAGAAGTCATCAAGAGAGTAGAAACGCCCTTTCAATAAGTCTCCGTAATTTGTTTTTACTATTCATATGAAATTCATTCGTTAATTCAATGTTCGCAGACCGGCCCGACCCGCCGCGCTTCCCAGCTGTGGACAACATCGGCGTGGACTCTCTGGCTCTCAGCTGGAAGGCCCCCGTGTGGGACGGCGGCTCGGATATCACCAACTACCTGGTGGAGAAGCGGGAACACCCCATGACCAGCTGGATCAGGGTTGGCAACACCAGGTAAGCATTGGAAACCCCGGGAAAATCTGATAATGAATGACCATACTACTCTTACTTTGACTGGCAAGTAGCAAACTACGACTAGACTTTGTAATTTAGTCGTGTGAACTTGTGTTCGAAGGATTTAAAATGCGCCTCAAAGGCTTCTTTCGTGCACTTGACATATATTTTCGAACTTTTCAGGTTCTACATGTCGGTATCCTCACGACAATTGTTTTTTTTTATCAAGATTTTGACATACAATCTAAAACATCTTTGTATTATTTGTGAAAATTACTTTAGATCTGTGATACATAATTGTTGTATTTGTTGATTTATAACCTACCTACTGCTATTTTGACACTGCACTGCAATCAAAGCGTTCCACCTGGTTGAATAAAATTATTCAAGTTGTGTCAAAGGCGACTAAGGGATAGTATCCTCTCCAACATGATGAGATACAATAAGCAAGTATTCTCAAAGAGGGTTGACGTCAGGCAGGCGGCCGGTCATAAAACACCTTAGCCAAAACTCTTACAACAAGGAACGTGCTGTGCCGACCCCACGTGGGGTGGGTTATGGGCAGGAAAATGATGATGACAATCTAACGAAACCTTCATTCGTCTTTTTATTTTTTTTAAATATTTTCTAAACATTATCCCAGGTTCACAACAATGGCGATCACCGGGTTAGTTCCCGGCAAGCAGTACGAGTTCAGAGTCTACGCGGAGAACATTTACGGACGGTCGGAGCCTAGCGACACCACCTCGCTCATCCAGACCAAGGCCATTGTCAAGAAGGAGTTCAAGAAGAAGGAATATCCAGGTGCGATTGTACTTAGATCACATATCTAAAAAAACAAGATTTTCTAGGAGACAAAAATTCTTCGGACTGCTTAATAATGCACAAACTCATTTATCAACATAATTCGACGACCTCGGTGGCGTGGTGGGCGAGTGCTCGGCTGAGACGTAAGAGGTGCGGGTTCGATTCCCGCCACGGGAGAAATATTGTATGTTCTGACCTTACCTTACCTTTCCATTATCGTTGAAGTTAAGCAACGTTGTGCGCGGTCACAATTTTGATGGATGACCGCAAGTGGCATTACGGAGCGCTTCCGTGCTTCGGAGGGCACGTTAAATTGTTCGTCCCGGCTTTTAAGTCGCTAAGCTATGACGGAGGCCTTTTTGCGGCCTAAAAACTCCGTCACAAGAGTTGGCCACTAGCTCATACGAACTTAAAATTCAATTTTTTTTGTGCCCGGATTATTCTTTATGTAATTATGAAAGTAATAGAATTATACATATTAATGCTGTCTACTGTATCCTGTCTCGCGTCTACATACTAATAGCAGTAGACCTTAGTTCTTTTTAAGGAATTATCGACTTGTTTTCAACCTGATCTCTCCCCCCACAGTGGACGAATCGGGCAAACGCATCCGTTCGAACGCAGACCACGGCCCGGTGAAGGACTACGACAGCTATGTATTTGATATCTACAGCAAATACGTACCACAGCCTGTGGACATCAACACATGCTCAGTGTACGACAAATACGACATCCTAGAGGAGATTGGTGAGTAACTTGGAGACCTTGCATGATAGAACAGTTAAGAACACACAAATTTAAATTACTTCTCTGCTGGACTGGAAGTAAAGAAAAAGCATAGAATGCGTCCAGCTGCTTCTCTCCCCGAGCATGTCGTAAAATGCGACCAAGGTGTCACCTATATTGGCGATGGGCTGATCACCTGTCACCATGGTTCACCATATCCATCTTAGGAGTTTAAATCAGAAGTGGCTGCAAGTTTTCTTATGTTTTGCTTGTGGCTCTGCCCACCCCATTGGGGATACGGGCGTGATATTATGTATGTAAATTTAAATTATAATTAGTTTAGACATCGTTTTGTAAGCCAGTTGCAGTCATGCCGTCACAGCCATGCTTGTTGCGAACGGATGAGCGCGACTGGCTTACATAATAAGGCAGTCGGAAACTTGATGTATTTACACTTGACACTTAATTATTTTAAAATTATGTGAATTTCAAAAAAGCCAGATTTTAGAGACCTTCATTTAGGTACTTAGTATACGCACTGCGCACAGTAGAATGAATATAGCCACGAGTCCCATAAAAAAAATCTACGGTAAATAACAATAACATTATTTCGTTACAGTAATAATAGAAATATTATTCTTTGATTATGTATATTCATTTCGACTAAAAATATAAACTAGCAAATGTATTAATTAAAAATGCGCATGGTAAACCAAACATAGAACTAAACAACTCACGAAGTTCCTTGTGAAATCAAGTTTTGATTAACATAGCTACTAACCGTAGAATTTTCAACTCTATCACAATACATTTAAGGATGAATTCCGCAGGTGACTTCGTGAGAGCGTCTAAGAGGAGGACAGGTGTGTGAATGGATCGATGTAGCTATCTCTCTCTGCATCTCTCTGTCTCACGCATTTAATAGGGTATACAGGGTGTCTGATATTATTCATTGCTAAAGTCTAGATCACAGACCGTTGACTCAGATTAAACCTATTCCAATGACGAAAATTCAAAAAAACAAAAATTTATTTAAAGTAACCTACATGACTCTAGGATGTATCTTATAGGCATTATAGGCATAGACTAATAAACCCGAAAACTATTGTGTTGTGTTATTTGTGCCGGTACAATCGAACCAATCAGATGATCGTTAGCTCTGGTTTTCTCTATGACAACAAAATTGACAATGCCACCGAGTGTGTATGTAGTTGGTTACGAGTGTTTTGCCTGTGAGTGATAGACCATGACGTCACACCACGCGCGCCAAAATGGCAGGCGTTAAATGTTTCCGTGTCGGTTGGCTATTTCTAACATGTTTTTTAAATACCTTAAGTTACTTTTTTGGCGTTGAATATTTTTTTACAACTATAATAAAAATACATGCATATTCACTATTTTACATAAATATCAAAGAAATTGAGTTAATCTTGTATGTGAATATTACCGGACACCCTGTATCAGCAATATTATTATATATTTAAGCAGTATATTATGTAAAACTATTTCAATATAACAGAGTTTTAGTCGTATTTAGTATTACAGCACGGATTTTCAGCTTTATAATATTAAATTTCAAATTTATATATTTAGTTTATTTCGTATTGATATTTC
This sequence comes from Scotopteryx bipunctaria, assembly GCA_949320045.1. Lineage (NCBI taxonomy): Eukaryota > Metazoa > Arthropoda > Insecta > Lepidoptera > Geometridae > Scotopteryx > Scotopteryx bipunctaria. The sequence goes on from OX439465.1 coordinate 4,840,107, forward strand.
AGTAGGAAATTGGCACTCGTTTTAAATTTGTAGATTTTTAGTAACACCCATTCTTTTAGCCTTAGACTTCTACACAAAAAAATAATGATCTTATAAAAGTTACAATTATGACTACACAGATGGTAACTTTCTTCTTTAGCTTAAACAAAATCAATTTCTGAACAAATAAGACATTGAACATAAATAAAAATACAGGTATAATATGGCCGGCAAATACACCGAAGCTCAGCCCCGACTTCACTCTTAAAAAGTAGCTTTTAAGCTATTCCAAGCATATTCCAAGTATGCAGACCTAACAGCCTGAGGATTCATTTATTTTGTACATACCTATTATGTCAATAAAATTGATTTGTTTGTTTGTAGACATACAGATTTTGCTCTCGAGATGTACCTACCTACTGCATTTTTTCCGATCTGTGATGTCATAATTCGTTGAACAATTGACCATCCAATCTTTATAAAGATTATTGATTCAGTAGCAATACGGGACAATTCCTGTTTCCCAGTCGCTAGTTTATTATCTGTGCTTATTTATGATTATTTATCCAAGCGCCATCTAGGTTGCCTTTTTAAATGAACCTGTGTCCTAATGCTGGTCTGTCCCTGGTTATCAATTTTTTGCACACGAAGGCCTTAGTTAGGATGCCTTAAGAAACTAAAAAAATCTTCCTGTGAATCATTTAACATGAAGCGCTCGTGGCATAGCTTGCTTCGACGTTCTTGATTGATCGTTGAAGTTAAGCAACGTTGTGCGCGGTCACAATTTGGATGGGTGATCGCAAGTGGCATTACCAGCTGAGCGCTTCCGTGCTTCGGAGTGCACGTTAAATTGTCCCGGCTTTTAAGTCCTTAAGCCATGACGGGGGGCCTTTAGGTGGCCTAAAAACTCCGTCACAATAGCTGGCCACTGGCTCTTACAAACTTACTTATTTAACATGAAGAATGTAATGTGAGTGAATGTAGCGAAATATTATCGTAATCTCCTCTGCCTAGGCGTGATATTATTGTAACGTCCTAGAAGCATAAACATGAGGTGAATGTACCGTTGTAGGCACAGGCGCTTTCGGCGTAGTCCACCGCTGCCGTGAACGAGCCACGGGCAACATCTTCGCGGCCAAGTTCATACCCGTCGCGGGAGCGATGGAGAAGGAGCTCATCAAGAAAGAGATAGACATAATGAACCAGCTACACCATAGGAAGTTGATCAATCTGCACGACGCGTTTGAAGATGACGACGAGATGGTTCTGATATTCGAGTTGTGAGTATTTATATTACCATTTTTTAAAGCAACGTTGTGCGCGGTCACAATTTGAATGGGTGACCGCAAGTGCTTCGGAGGGCACGTTAAGGCTTGTAAGTCGTTAAGCCATGATGGAGAACTTTAGGCGGCCTAAAGACTCCGTCACAAGAGTTGGCCACTAGCTCATACGAATTTACTTACCATTTTTAATAAATTGGCATTATTCTAGTGTTCCCAGATTGTATTCGCTAGCAAAAAATATGTATTAGAACTTGTACAACGCACAGAATAGTTCGAAATTCACTCCCTCCCAGCGTTCTGTCTTTACTCACCTGCACAATTTCGTAGAACGTGCGTAGTTTTCGTATATTTTTGTCGCTGAGCTATCTTTCAGTCGCTTTTACAAATAACTGCCTTAAAAAAGGTTCCCGGCTATTGACCCCTATCCAGGTACTTACCCAATTAACAGGTAGTATGTCTTCAATTTGCTTAAAGTCTCGTACTCGTAGTTAAAAAATCTGGTAGACCTTAATATACTTGATCTGGGACATATCTAGCCCCACTTAAAATGAAAAATATTTATTTACAGTAAAGCAAACAAAAAACACATTTACAGTAAGTATGTAATTACATGAAGATGGTTCTTACTTTACTGATAGAGTACCTAATCTAGTCCAGTCGCCTGTGATACCCACACTTAAGGAAAAAATGTTTTAATGTTTTCTCACTCAATCTCACCTTGTTTGTAGCCTGTCCGGCGGCGAGCTGTTCGAGCGTATCACGGAACCAGGATACAGTATGAGCGAAGCCGAAGCCGCTCACTATATGCGGCAGATATGCGAGGGAGTCAGGCATATGCACGAACAGAACATCATACATCTCGACCTCAAGCCAGAGAACGTGATGTGCCAGACAAGGACCGGGACCGATGTTAAGGTATGTGACGTCACTGAACGATAAAGTCGTTTTTGTCAGACACAGTCTATTAGGTTATTAGTATGACTGGCATAGCTCAAAATAAGCGTCAGATATGCGGGGGAGTCAGGCATATGCACAAACAAAGTCACTATTGTCAAAAACACAGTCTAATTAAGGTATTAGTGTATCAAACAGAGGACTTAGTATAAATAGGGTCTGAGTGAGATAGGTCACTACATACGGCAGTTCTCTCTTAAGCTTGTTAAAGTAAGACTTGCCCATTTTTCTACACTTACCCACACTCGCACTCATTTCACGATACTGCGCCGATTGTGGCGTATGTCATAGCCTTTATAGAGATCCACTCGCACGTAGCTCGTGATAACCAATGCGAGTAAGGTTACTAGAACAAAGTCTAAACTTACATGTTCTTCCTTTCCGAACAGATCATCGACTTCGGGCTAGCAACGAAACTTGACCCCAACGATGTCGTTAAGATATCGACTGGCACGGCCGAATTCGCGGCGCCCGAGATAGTGGACCGCGAGCCCGTGGGCTTCTACACGGATATGTGGGCTGTGGGCGTGCTGTCCTATGTACTGTAAGTATTTACCCCCTTTTTTTTAGGGTCACGACGATTGGTATTAGTATTTCGACTCTGTTTACTATTGCTCGAGATGTGTTGTGACTCTGGTTCTTCCTTCTTTACCCCCTTTAAGAGTTGATCTATCTTTTAGATAAAAATAGACATGACATCATTCGCAGCACCATTGGCATGTGTGCTCCCCCTGGATATAATGATCTCATATTTCAGGGTCCTCTTAACCCACTTTTAAGGTCACGGATACTAACAATATTGTTATTTTGAATAATACATTGTTTATGACGGAATACGCTTAAGATTTTTGACGACCTCGGTGGCGTGGCGGGCGAGTGCTCGGCCGAGACGCAAGAGGTGCGGGTTCGATTCCCGCTACGGGAGAAATATTTGTATGTTCTGCTAATATTTTGTCACGGTCTGGGTATGAAGTACTATAAATATGTATTTACAAAAAACATTTCAATAAGTATTCTATCAGCTATATTGTCCCCATAGTACAAGCTTTGCTTAGTATGAGGCTAGATGGCGCTGTGTGAAATATCCACAAATATTTATTTATTGACCATTGACTTGCCTACAGCAAGACGTCACTCTTCAATACAACATGAAGTAAATCTGCAATAAATGTGCCATTCATCCACCACCCTGACATGAACGTTTATCCACAGACTGTCCGGCCTATCTCCTTTCGCTGGTAACAACGACATTGAGACTTTGAAGAACGTGAAGGCCTGCGACTGGGAGTTCGACGAGGAAGCCTTCACACACGTGTCGGAAGACGCCAAGGACTTTATCAGGAGACTGCTTATTAAGAATAAGGAGTAAGTACATTGAGAGAACAAAACTTATGCTGAAAAATGACGGCCTCGGTGGCGTGGCGGGCGATTGCTGGGCAGAGACGCAAGAGGCGCGGGTTCGATTCCCGCTGCGGAAGAAATGTTTGCATGTCCTGTAAATATTTCTTCCGGGTCTGGGTGTTGTGGTACCATGGTACTCGTACTTTCTGATAACCACGACACAGGGAATCCAAGTGTAGGTTAGGACTATGTATGTGACTTTTGGGTGTTATTTATAAATTGTGCTAAACCCGTAATTATAATTTTGATCGCTTTGGCGTAGGATCTGAGATCACTGGTAATTTTGTGGTATTGACCTGGATGGTTTTTTCTGTGTGAAATGGATGAGCGCTATACCAGGATACCTTTAAACGATAACCGAAAACATCGTGAGAGACCGGCATGTCGTAGAACCTTAAAAGTTCGAAGGTTTCGTGTTAAATGCACGATTGAATTACATACATCAGTAGATATATTCGACTCAAATATGATCTTCAGATTACCTTGTGGCGTAGTGGTTGGCCAGTCTTAAGCTAAGACTTGTTGATATCCGCGACACAGATTGCCCTAGCGGGGGGAGGGGAGGAACAGGATTTCAATTTTGCGAAATTCTTAACAAGATAATTTTACAAAACTAGTGACACGTGTTAAATTCATAAATGACCTTCTAATCATGATAAAACTTGCAGAAAGCGCATGACAGCGCACGAGTGCCTAGTGCACAGATGGCTGGCAGGAGACGCGTCCGCGACGCGCACTGCCGCCATCGACCTGCGCCGCTACGAGCTCATGCGGAACAGGCTCAGGGAAAAGTACGAGGTATGCAGCGCACTGGTAAACTTACTAGCCGTGTGGTAAATTAGTAACTGTCTAGTAAATTTAGTAACTATCTGGTAAATTTAGTAACTTTCTGGTAATTTGGGCAACTGTATGTAAATTGAATAATTGTGTGATTTAGTTGGTTTTAGTAAAGCAAATTCGGTTAATTGTGAGACGATGATTACATAATTATAACATTAATGTTAATATTAAATTATTGATTTTCTAACAGAAGTTTTCACACATACACAAATAATCTGTATCAATATGCAAAATAAACCTTATGTCCTTAACAATTTATGTTATTTTCGCGCAGAACTGGTCATCGTTCCGTCTGCCCATCGGCCGGCTGAGCGAATACAGCTCGCTCAGGAAACTGCTCATCGAGAAATGGAAGATTTACGATGGACAATTCGGTAAGTTGACATTATAATAAAATTTTTTATCAATAAATTTACAAAAACGACAAAGATCAGCCGGAGTACACAAAAGTCTGTTCAATTTGTGAACGAGAAAGTACTGATGCTTACCAATTTGAAACTTTTACGTCTATTTGGCGCTTCGTAGGGTTCTTTGTTCAACGAATATCTCATTTACAAAACAAAAAATACATATAAATATTCCACAGGCACAAAATGTTGTGGCACATTGAATAAAAACATATAAAAACTGTATATTTCTTTAGTAAATTGGCATTAAGTATATTGATATCTACGTATGCATTTGGACCACATTTCATGGCACTAAATAGTTACTTTAAATGATTGTAATATACCAATTCTCATTGAACAGACCGCCGCCAAGCCGCGCCTAGATTCGTGATCAGACCGCAGTCCGCCTTCTGCTACGAAGGACAGTCGGTCAAACTGTACTGTCGCATCATAGCGTGCGCTACGCCCACCGTCACCTGGTCTCACAACAACCACGAACTGAGACAATCAGTCAAGTTCATGAAGAGGTGAGTGTCATCATCGTACGACAGTAGACGACAACAGTCTTCTATGAAGGACAGCTGGTCAAACTTCCGCACCATCGCGACGACAAACTGACCAGAACTTGTGATATAAGACAAGTACAAAATACATAATTCAGTCTAAGGGTGATAATAATAAAAATGGCTGTCAATTTCAATCATTTTCTATTCGAAACTGTGAAACATCACAAATATATATTATGTTATCTTTATTGACATCGTCGTTTGCAGATTGCTATTGTATCTTTGTTATAATAAGTTTAATGATGTTTCTGTTAGCAGTCGCTTGTCAAATATGCTCAGGCTATCATCATCATCTCCCTGCCCTTATCCCACTTAAGTGGGGTCGGCACAACATGTTTTCCTATATGTATCATATTTCAAGCGTTCACAATATAAGACTGCTTCTCTCATGTCGTAAAAGTCGACTAAGAGATAGTATTCTCTCAAACATGATGGACCATCTACCTATACGGGCGATGGGCCGATCACCTATCACCATGGTTCACCATATCCATCTTGGGACTCTTGGATCAGGAGTGCTGCAAGTTTTCTTATGACTACTTATGGCTCTGTTCACCCCGTTAGGGGCGTGATAATATGTATGTATTTTTAAATGACATCACGATTTGATTATGTGTGCAGGTACGCCCGTGAAGACTATTACTTCATAATCAACCGCGCGAAGCTCGAGGATCGGGGAGAGTACATCATCAGGGCGGAGAACAGCTACGGCTTCAGGGAGGAGGTCGTTTTCCTCAACGTGCAGCGTGAGTACCCACCACCACACTGGTCCACTTGGACATTAACAGCTTGAAGAGACATGTGAATCTTGGTGGATGCAATAGGTGTTTAGGTTTAAGGTTCTTATTCGGATTGTTACCGGCACACAAAGCGAAGCCCTTTTCAAAGATTCCTTGTCATATTTTAATTAACAGCGGACTATTTAGATTACTACCACAAAAAAATGCTAGTCTGGTAATAGTGACCCCGTCTACCGATCCCAAGGCCGTTCAAATCTGATCGTGCAATAACTTTTCTGTTCGAAAAAATTATTTACGCTGTATCAGTACTCTCAAACGGCGAAGAAAAACATCGTGAGCAAACCGTCACTTTCTAGGTTTTACGACATGTCGTAAAACCTAGAAAGTGACGGTTTTTGAACCTAGAAAGTTTGAAAATATGTGTCAAGTGCACGAAAGCAGCCTTTGATGCGCACTTTACTTTTCACCGCACTGGTACGAAAGAACTAGTGACACGACTATAAATCACAGTCCACGTTTATCAAGGGCCCACCTTGCGTTATTTCCGACCTTTGGCACTCTTCTCAGTCCTAAAATAATCAATCTAACGGGTGTAATTCTAATAAATCCATCGCATTCAATACTTGCCTAATCGCCGGTTAACTGCGGTGGAATTGGGTCTCGAATACCGATCTATTATTGTCATCTTGGTTCAACGTCTTCTGTTACGTTACTCCAATACATTTTGTGTCTTATTTGTATTGGAATAAGATTCGGTTTTGCGCGCACGCGACATAGGCATTTAGATAAATTGTTCTGTTTTACTAGTACCATGCTAGCGGCTTCGTTCGCTATTCATTTCCTTACATATTTAAAACTCGTAGTCTAATCGGAATTTAACTATTTAACTGCAAATTGTAATAATATTGATTTAGTCATTTGGAAATAGATTTTAAAACTTTTTACCTCAAATGTCAAATATTCTGCTGGACTGGGAGTAAAGAAAGAACATAGAATGCGTCCAGCAGCCTCTCCCAGAGCATCTCGTAGAAGTCGACTAAGGGATAGTATCCTCTCCAACATGGTGGACCATCTATATGGGCGATGGGCTGATCACCTGTCACCATGGTTCACCATATCCATTTTGGGACTTTGAATCAGGAGTGGCTGCAAGTTTTATTATGATTACTTGTCGTACACTTCATTAGGGATACGGGCGTATAATTATGTATGTATGTAAAAATACAAGGGTTTGAATTTTCGGGACTATTTTGAACCCCTAAAAGAGGTGACATTCGTTCCTGTACAACATTTTTAGGCGAAGTTTGGCAGGGTTTGTTTTGCAGTCAGACACTCACTATTATACATAAACATAGATAATGAGACTCATAGCCGTTATACTTCCCAATGTCTAAATCAGTCCGTTAGTATGTTTTGCTCGTTGATTGCGATCGGTTCGTAGTTCCGTGTTCAAAGTTCTTTACTAAACGCTCGCCGGCTATTTTTGTAAGGAGTAAGTTTAGTCCATATCATATTAATATTGTAACTCTGAAGATTGTGAGTATATGAAGATTTCGTGACGGCTGAACGAATATACAGTTTGTGACCTTAAATAACAGGAATACTATTACGGTCTATATATCTAGTCTCTAGTCGTGTTACTAAATCTTTTGAACCAGTGTGATGGATTAAAGTGCGCCTCAACGTTTCCTTTCGTTCGTTTGATACTTTCGAACTTTTCGGGTTCTACGACATGCCGGTTTCCTTACGATACGATGTTGTCCTTCGTCGTTTGAGAGTACTAGATTCATTCATCATCATTCATGGAAAATTCATTGAATCACGATAGGATTTGAAACTGATCGGAAGTCGGGGTCAACCATTACACCACCGTGCACCATGGTTATGTTATGGAACGGAATTTTACAAGTTACAAGCTTACTATAACCCTCATTTCTCTCTCCAGCCGTACCAAAGGTCCAACGCCAGCACCTGCCCGAAGCCCCGCGAAGACGCGAGGCTCTGCCCTACACCTTCTGGCAGGAATCCTCCGAGACGGCGCCCGCCTTCACGTTCCAACTGCGGCCGCGCGTCATGCAGGCGCGCGACACGTGCAAACTGCTGTGCTGCCTAAGCGGCAAGCCAGCACCAACTGTCAAATGGTGAGTCAACAATTGTAGCTTTCTTCCTTTCATTATGGTTCCCTCATTCGTAGTTCCCAGGTTCGGCAAGCCAGCACCAACTGTCAAATGGTCTCAAGAACAATAATTTTACAGTCAGTTTTCGTAACGTGATCTCTAGATTATATACTCTTTGTTCTATAGGTTTTCAGCGTCTACATCAAGGATCATAAGTCTTGCTGTCTCTTTAGCGTCAGTCTTAATTAACAGGCTCCCCTATTAAATGATAAGCCCACTGTTCGGTCTACCATACGGTCCTAAGATCAGCATCAGAAGCCAGCTGGTACACCTATCTCCTTAGACACACTCCTCAGGCAAGAAACAGGCAGGAATCCTCCTGAATGTTGGAAAATATGTTTCCAACTTAACTTTGTGTCCTACTCCTGGGCAAAGATCTATTGTTCCGTCCAGCGACTCCGTTCTCGTGTCATTTCTTTGCCCTGTCTAAGCCTGCCATTTCTTGGGTCTATTATAATTATGTTTTATACAGGTACAAGGACAAACGCGAACTGTCCAAGTACGAGTACGCGATGACGCACTCCGACGGCGTAGTGACGCTGGAGATCATCGACTGCCGGCCCGAGGACAGCGGCAAGTACACCTGCGTCGCGACCAACGTGCACGGCTCAGACGAAACCTCCGCTGTCGTCATCGTTGAAGGTAAACACCAATCCTCATCATCTCCCTCATCACTTTATGCAGAATTGGCACAACATTATCTTCTATCAAACGTCATTTCTGTATTCACTCCATGTTATCTTCTACTCTGTCCATCCATCGGTTCTTCGGTCTAATTATATCCATCCACATTCATATCCAATAGTTCTCGTCACAATATTCTTCCCTCCTCATGACATGCCCATACCACGCCAACAATAGTAATAATATGGGTCGTTTTCTATACGTATAGAAAAGGGATGTTTCATAGCAGGCCTGATCTATGTACACCAGATAGAAAAACTGTAAAAAATATGTGAATTTCTAAAAATACTCCAAATCAAATTTGAAGCACAATTATTTGCAAAAAAATATTTAGAATACGAAGAATATTTTACAATGGTAATATATTTTCCTGGGCGGCCATGGCATGGCTGCCAACATTTCGATTCTAATCGAACGAAATTCACTGAAATGTAGCCATTTACCAACTTATCATAGTCAACAGCTGTCAAAACATTTTATGCAATACCGCCCCGCCATATGGTTTTGTTTTGCTCTCCGCGAGAAAGGTATTAAATGAACAGGCATTAAATAAAGCAAAATAATAATAAAAATACAATGGGAAACGAGTTTACATATATTTAACTATATTTTTACAAGTACACCGACCACGCCTAAGCTGCATACATTTTTGAAACATCTCCTTTCATTTCAATCTGTTTCAACGTCACCAATTCTATGCTACTCTTCTTATTCTCGTCCCTACCCGTATGATTATCGTAATTTCATCTTCTCAATTTCCCTAATGTTTTGGTCCAGGCGAGGTGACGTCACCGGAACAAGCACAGATGGTACACAACTTCCTACATTCAGGTGATCGGCGGTACATCGAAAAGCCTTTGAAGCCCGCGCCGCCGCCGATCATCACCAAGACAAAGGTATGACTTTTCTTTAATAAACATAATGAGTACTTTATTTCAGACCTTTTGAGGAATACAATTTATATAAGATTAATTTCACATACACCAGCGAAAAAATATCAACATTTTAACAAAAAAAATTACAGCTGAATGTAGAACCTCCTTTTTGAAGTCTTCTTAAATTGTATGTCAAGAATAATGTTCAAACAAGTGTGAGTGAATACGCAAGAATACATTTTTTCACCGAGTCACACAGTTTTCGGTGAAAAAATCACTGCAAATATACTTCAGAGTCAATAATTCACAATTCACGCTTGAGTATTGTTTATGAATCGTAAATTTTTGACAGTTTTCCATGGAAAATTGACAGTGTAGGTATGGTTAATAGGCGGGAAGCCGTGTATCTGTCTTTTTTCACCTCTGACGTGTGGTCGAGTGCTCGGCTGAAACGCAAGAGGCGCGGGTTCGATCCCCGCTACGATAGAAATGTTTGTATGTTATGCAAATATTTCTTCCGGGTCTGTGTTTGTTATAGTATTATAAGTATGTATTTACAAAAAAAAAGTATATAAGTATTCTATCAGCCATCTGGTGTCCATAGTACAAGCTTCGCTTAGTTTGGAGCTAGATGGCGCTGTGTGAAATGTCCACAAATATTTATTTATTTAATATTTATTTTTGGGGACCTTACCTGCGGTCGGTGATCTGAGCTCTGTTTTCTATCTGTAGGCGAACTTAGATAGAAAACTGAGCTCATTTTTATTTCTTATTATTATACCGATTACCTTAAAGTTTTTAATGTTATTGTAGTTTGTCTTTGTAACTGTGTTCTAAATAAAGTTTAATTAGTAAAATTCATTATTAACTACAGTTGAATAATGTGGTTTGCAGGTGACAATCGACCTGCCCGCCAAGTCGGCACCTCGTCCGAAGTACTCTCCGCAGAGCTCGACAGACGCCTCCAAGAAGAAGTACGGCGCCAAGCTCGACTCCGACGCATCCTCCAGGTCTAGGAGCACTACCAAGGAGCTCATCCGTAAGTATACGCTCTAAAGCCGCGTTGACACGATCAGAGCCTGCTCGGACCGAGTGGATTCGGATACCTACTTGGACGCAACTCGGATTGTGGCAACCCGTAATCCGAGCGCACTCGGACGACGTCGTCCGATCCGTGTAGACTCGGATCGTGGTCTTGTTTCCGAGCTAGCTCGTATACGAGTAGGTAAACAAAATGGCGCTTTATAATAAATGGGTTCGATTCCCGCTGCGGAAGAAATGTTTGCATGATCTGTAAATATTTCTTCCGGGTCTGGGTGTTGTGGTACCATGGTACTCGTAGTTTCTGATACCCACGACACAGGGAATCCTAGTGTGGGCTCAGGACTGTGTATGTGACTGTTGGGTGTTATTTATTTATTTATAACAACAAAGCGAATTAAACGTGGTCTGAGCGTGACACAATAAAAAGAATTGGAAGAATGACTAAAATTATCCGAGTGAACTAACTATGTTAGCATCAACAGCTATCCTAGTACACTCGTATGAAGCTTACTCGTACGAGTCCACAGGTCCGAGCAGACTCTGATCGTGTCAACGCGGCTGGAAATAGTACCTACTATCAGTGAAAACCATTGGCTCTCTGTTTCTTTCATAGTTATTAAGGACATTTATTACAGCTGTTGTTTTTCAGAAAATAAATAAATAATTATTTGTCACAAAATAAACTTCATTGACTTATCTGAACAGTGCCTGCGTCGGACTCCACAATGTGCGCGCCGTCGTTTGCCCGGGCGCTTCCAGACGTGCTGGCAGCCAGAGATGGCGCCCCATTGCTGCTGTCGTGCGCCGTCCGCGGCGACCCTGACCCTCGCGTCGAGTGGTTCAAGAACGGCACTCCCCTCCACTCCAGCGAGGTATCGAATGGAACTTAGAATATACACACTCAGACCAAATAAAACGAGAAGACGCCGCGCCGCGAACAACAAAAGTGAAGCCACACAAAACCGTGCTCCTGCAAGTAAACATACAAGCTCACGCACACACCTACACTAAAACCATGCTCATCGCTCTTCGCATCGCATAATTCTATTTTTAAGACTCGTGACGTACTAAGGTACGTCACGAGTCTTAAAAATAGAATTATGCCTTCCTGTGTAGTGAAAACTTGTAAAAACAGCAGCAAATCACATAAAAAGTCTCACGGAATCACTTTTCACTTGTAAGTATTTCAAATAGCATCGTTTCTTAATTATTATACTATGAATTTAGGTTACTTGGAACACACAACCTTAAAACCTTCGACACACACATAGATAAAAAGGTGGCTTCACTTTTGTTGTTCGCGGCGCGGGATCTTTTGTTTTTATTTGGTCTGAGTATACACAGTACATCTGCTGGATTCACATATAGGCTCTTTTTCATCCGGGTACCACGCGGTCGAAGCCGCGGGAGGCAGCTAGTAACCCTAATATTTGTGTTGACAGGTAGTGGACCTGAAATACAAGAACGGCGTAGCGTCTCTGGCCATCACGGAGATATTCCCTGAGGACGAGGCCGAGTACTCCCTGAAGGCCATCAACAGCCAGGGAGAGGTGGAGACCAAGTGCAAAGTCACAGTCAAACGTTAGTATAGCTCTTCATATTAATGACTTGCATTGTATTGTAAATAGCGGGATCATTGGCGGGTTTGGTGCTACTTATTTATTTATTAAAGATAATAATTTGAACGGTTTACATACCCAATTACACTAATTCTTAAGAAAATTGCAATATTGTAACGCTGGTACTACAAGCGTACGAAGTCGCGGGCAACAGCTGGTTATTTGTATTCTTAAATTCTATGTTATGTGTGCTATTTTAGTAAATAAATGTTATGTCTATGTTTATTTTAATAGCAATGGACGGCGGAGCGAGCTTGGGCGCAATTAAGAAGGGCGACAAGCCGCCGAGAATAGTAGACCACGCGCAGTCGCAGAACGTCACCGATGGAGACAGCGTCACGCTGTCCTGCAGGTAGCATTTTAGCCTATTAGATTCCCGGGTGCGGTAAATCTGTATACAAAAATTTGCTTCTCTTTGACGGCCTCGGTGGCGTGGCGGGCGATTGCTCGGCAGAGACGCAAGAGGTGCGGGTTCGATTCCCGCTGCGGAAGAAATGTTTGCATGTTCTGCAAATATTCCTTCCGGGTCTGGATGTTGTGGTACCATGGTACTCGTAATTTCAGATACCCACGACACAGGGAATCCTAGTGTGAGGTCAGGACTATGTATGTGACTGTTGGGTGTTATTATTATTATCTTTAAAGCGCTCGTGACGTAGACGTTCTTGGTTGATCGTTGAAGTTAAGCAAAGTTGTGCGCAGTCACAATGTGGCATTACGAGCTGAGCGCTTCCGTGCTTCGGAGGGCACGTTAAGTTGTCGGTCCCGGCTTTAAGTCGCTAAGCCATGACGAGGGCCTTTAGGCGGCATAAAAACTTCGTTACAAGAGTTGGCCACTAGCTCATACGAACTTACTTTATATAATTTGATTTGTAGAATCGTGGAAGCTGAACGTTTCGACGTAGTATGGCTACACAACAACAAGGAGATCAAGCCTTCTAAGGACTTCCAGTACTCTTCCGAAGCCAATATACACAAACTGCACATCGCCGAGATCTTCCCAGAGGACGCCGGTAAGTACCGACATAAAAAAATTAAAAGAAAAATTTATATACGCTTTACCAGTACTCTTAAACGGTGAAAGAAAACATTTGCGAGAAAATGTCGTAGAATCTAAAAAGTTCGAAAACATGTTTCAAGTGCTCGAAAGATGCTTTTCAGGCGCACTTGAAATCCTTTCGACAACACTGGCTCGAAAGGACTAGTGACGCGACTAGTAGTCAAAGTAAGTCAGTAACGTAGGATTTTTATCTGAAAAAAAAAATGAAAAAATATTAATTTTTTAGTAACACATTAAACAATTCTCATAGGCACAAGGTTTTATGTTGCTGTGGCTAAAATTAAAACTAATATTGTGTTTCAGCGGTCTTCACACTAGGCAAGCCTGTATCGTGAAGACCAGCCAGATTATATCAAGATAGTCCTAATATCTCAGTGTTTTCTGATTTGTTTATAAAACTTCCAGGCGTATACACTTGCGAGGCGTTCAACGACGCCGGCGAGTCGTTCTCGTCGTGCACGCTAGTAGTGGCGGTGCCGGGCGAGTCTTCTGCGGCGCCGCAGTACACCGCCTTCCCCGCCTCCACCACCGTCGCCGCCGCCGAGCCTGTCGCCTTCAGCGCCGCGCTGGACAAGGTACCTCCATCACCAACATCATCATCCTAATTCGATAAACGATGATTAATCCTCGTGGCGTAGCTTGCATAGGCGTTCTTGATTGATCGTTAAAGTTAAGCAACTATATGCGCGGTCACAAATTGGGATGGGTCGCAAGTGGCATTACGAGCTGAGCGCTTCCGTGCTTCGGAGGGCACGTTAAACAGTCGGTCCCGGCTTTTAAGTCGTTAAGCCATGACGGAGGCCTTTAGGCGGCCTAAAAACTCCGTCACTAGAGTTGGCCACTAGCTCATACGAACATTACACAAGAATTGCTACACTTGCTTTTGTGCCCTCTGTGCTTGCAACCTGCACCCTAGAGGACCTTATCAAGGCCTCTGATAGGGCCATCATAGAAGTGGCTACATATTTTTCAAAATTGATTTAGCTTTATCATATTAGTTTGAGCTCATTGACACGAAGAATAAATGAATCTTAATTATTATTGTTGGTGGGGGAACAGAGATCCGCACTGATGTCCCGTGTTGGGGTTCATTGTGCAAACCCTAAAATAAAATTATTGACATCGTCTTCTTACTCTTTTCTAACTTTATAGGGGGTTGGCAAGTCTCCTTCTCCCATTCCCTTCTGTCAGACGTCACTCGCTCCTTTCTAACTCATATCATCTAGCAGTCCATCCATATTTTCTTTGGCTTGGCTCTACCCAGATTCAACTACATTCGTATTATTCTCGTACCATTCTGTCAGTCGTTTCATCACTGTCGTCTACAACCAAGAAGTTTCTATTACGTAAGAGTATTTTAATTTATGAGATAACATCAGTCTTGATGAAGTTCTCGCTACCTCTCCCATACATATCCTGAGAAACTTAACCTCCTTCATTTGATGAATGTGCTAAATGAACCATTCTTCCACAGCCACCACTCCAGCTGCAGTGGCTGAAAGACGGCAAGCCCATCGACGAGACCTCCCCGCGGTACCGCTTCACGATGGAGGGCACTTCCACCTACCGCCTCGAGATCGCCAAGACCACCTCCGAGGACAGCGGCCAGTACCAGGCCCGCGCCGTCGGCTCCAAGGGCGACGCCTTAGCCGCATTCTACCTTAACATTTATGTGGACTAAGGAAATTAAAGAGCGTTTTTCCCCTCGTTTTTAACATAAGGAAGTAAGAAATTATGTTTACGTGTATAAAAAACTGTGTAAGCGCGAAAATTAGTGGGAACCACGCTCTGTCTTTTATGTAATGACTGAACGAAACGGGACCCAGCAAGCTGCCCTGCGGCACTCCCGAAGAAGAAAAAATCTCTTTGAAACTGGAATTATTTAATTTATATCGATTAATGTATATGGATAACGATTTTTATACTATACGGAGTCGTAACAAACTCTTTAAATTATTTATTTATTGTTTAGGTTAAGTGTTACACCCTGTCGAATGCCTACGAGAAGTCTCTCTAGTCACTGTTAACGTTTATTTATTCGAATTGTTATTTTTTGTTTATCGTCCTCCTAACAGAAATGCAGCTTCTTTAAATTAAGCTTTCAATAATCACCGCACTGGTTCTGTTGGCGGCTCGCGGAGGGGAGACCGCGACGCCACCCGCGATCTCCCAGCTACGAAACCACCAACGGAACTAACTATTTTTATATAAATTTAACTGTATTATTTAATTGTACATAATAAAATTTATATTATGTGACCGCATAATTTATGAATAAATATGTATACTTAAAAATAATGATGTCGTTTCATTCCTGGTTCTTTTGACAAATTAACAAGTCTTAACAATCTCAAGTGAAGGTTTTTGTATACTAATGACTTTACCTAGGACGCAATACGAAATCAAATCCAAGCTTTCAAATTCTTCGACTTCAGATGAAGAAACTTGAATATAAATCAGTGTAACGAATGTCTTTTACCATCTATAGTAGATGATTTATACAGCGTCGGGAGGCAACTTTTACCTTCATAAACGGGATACTAGTGCCCGGGACGAGTTAAGATGGAGAAGAGAGAAGAGAGCACCGACTCCATCCTTTCAGCTTAGTCGGCCTTGTCCACAGGAAAGACATGGTCAATACGTAGCCGCGGGTTTCCTCACGATGTTTTCCTTCACGGTTTGAGAGTACGGGTATAGCGCACATCAATTTTTCGCACAGAAAAATCCATTGATACACGACCGGATTTAAACCTACGAACCTACGAACGAACTGAACCTAAGGATCAGAAGGCGGGGTCTCTACCAACTAGACCACTAGTGCTCAGTGTAGGTAGGTAATAAAGCTAGCTATATAATCTAAATCTTTCTTATATTATAAATGCGGAAGTTTGTGAGGATGTTTGTGCCTCAATCGCGCCTAAACGGCTGAACAGATTAGAATGAAACTTGGAATATACGTAGTACATGTACTGGAATAACATATAGGCTATTTTTTATCTGGGTACCACGCGAGCGAAGCCGCAGGCAGCAACTAGTAAGTATATAAAACTTACGCCTACCCACTGACCTGACAATCAAATGCACAGTCTAATTATACGTCATAGAATCATGAAACTTGGAGGGTGTATTCCTCCTATGGTGTAGTGGTGCACTAAGAAATGAATGTTCGGAATTCAACTCCTAGAGAACGCAGTGAGAAAATGCAGTTTGTGTGAAAAAATTCAACATGAGTAAAATCGATGGGCTGATCACCTGTCACCATGGTTCACCATATCCTTCTTGGGACCTTGCAGGAATGTCTGCAAGTTTTCTTATGATTACTTGTGGTTCTGCCCACCCCCATTAGGGATAAGGGCGTGAAAATATGTATGGATCTTTCACTAATGTGTAGTACTATGTGTATAGGTACTCGCTTCATAAAAAATCTTTCTCAGATGCGAGTACATCAAAATGCGTTAAACCCATCATGACTGGCACAACCAACGAATCATTTTGAAATGAAATGAGGAATCCTCGGACGAGTTGTAACTTTTTAATTTTATTTCAAATCGGACGCGGCCAGTGACGCGGCGTTCTGCTTTATTATGGAAAACGGACGTTTTTTATCACTTTTTACATTCATTTCATACGAGGTTTTATAAATAAAGATATGGGAATAATGCCATAGTTCTTTAATGCCTATTTTAATAAGAAATTAAAAAAATAAATAAGCCGCTAACAGAGTACCTACATGTACTATGTATAAGTACCTACTTATCTCAAGTTTCATTCAAATCCGTTTAGCCGTTTAGGCGTGATTCCACTATTCACCACGGTGACCTCGGTGGCGTGGCGGACGAGTGCTCGGCTGAGAAGCAAGAGGTGCGGGTTCGATTCCCGCTACGGGAGAAATGTTTATTTATTCTGCAAATATTTCTTCCGGATCTGGGTGTTGTAGAATGTATTAAAAAAAAACATAATTATGTAAATATTCTATCAGCCATCTGGTTCCCATAGTACATACAAGCTTCGCTTAGTTTGGGGCTAGATGGCGCTGTATGAAATATCCACCTATATTTATTTATTTATTATTTTCCATAGCCGGGCCTTTACCGCCCGATCCTAAGATGGTCCCGTTTTTTGTCAGCTTAACCGGGATAATTATATAGGTAGGTAAGGTACTAAGTTAGTAAGTAGTATAATAAGCCGTAGGGCTTATTATACACAAGATATTACAGGTAGGTAGCTACCTGTAATATCTTTAGGACAGGTGGTCCTAGGATATCTACACTACATACTAAATGCTTTGCTTGACCATTTTCCATCTAACAAGACGTACCACAAATATTGTGCGCCTGAGCAAACTTCGTGCTTTGTATGAAAACCGAATTCGTCTGAATATTCAGCTAAAATAATAACTGAACCAAGCCTTTAAAAAAATATAATTATTGTAACATTTCTATATTACATAATCATCATCGCGTTAGTTCGTAGTTCAGAAGCTAGACGAAAATTGCCGAAGCGCACAATATTTGTGGTACTACTGTAAACCTCCAATTACGAATACTTTAATTGGTTACGATTCAAATACTCCATTAACGTAGGTAGTCGGTGTGAAGTACTTTAATAGACCATTATAGTTATAAAACAGTAGCGTACCCCGGGATCCACCATAAACCCGTCTTAAAAGCCAATTTAGAAAAAAGCGGCTGTCAATGGCATATGGTTCCGTTGGATTAAAATACAATTTATTTCGTTCTTCGAGAAAAAGTAAGTTCGTATGAGCTGGTGGCCAACTATTGTGACGGAGTTTCTAGGCCGCCTAAAGGCCTCCATGATGGCCGGGACCGACAATTTAATGTGTCACGGAAGTGCTCAGCTCGTGATGCCACTTGCGGTCACCCATTCAAGTTGTGACAGCTTCTATTCTTCGAGATATTATTTAGTTTGTAATTTTTTTAGAATACCTAATATTCAGATACCTATAACTAGCTGTGGGATGACATAGATTAAAAAAAAAATCGTGTTGAAAAAAACTCATGATTATCATCGTCAACTAAGTAAAGTCACTGCTGGACAAATGGCCTTCTCAATATTTGGTACTTACTTCATCCACCGACCATCCGTGACTTTTACAATGCCTTGAATTTCACGCTTTCATAAATACACACATACATACATAAAATCACGCCTGTTTCCCATAGGGGTAGGCAGAGATCACGGATCGCCATTTGCTACGATCCTGACATACTTCTTTTGCTTCCTTCACTCTCATTACATTCCTCATGCATGCTCGTCGGTTTAGGGTACTCTTGACCTGGCCCTTTTCCAAAAAATTGTAAAATAAAATTGTAGGTAAATCAAATTATGTTCAATCTGCAATCACAGTATTCGAAATATATATTTTTTTCATTTTTTATGATATGTTGGTAAAACGAAGAAATTGAAAGAGTCTTGATGTAGACAATATTTAAACGAAATTCTTTAAAACATTTTCACCAGATATGTCGCGATCAGGAGAACCCACGGAACTCTAAAAAAACAAAAACCAATGAGTATCGAATCTCCATTCCATATTTCAATATTTATCACAGGATCGTCCGTTTTCGAACAAAACTCAAAATTCTCTTTTTTTCGCTTTCTCGTTATAAATGAGCTCAAGATACGAACACATTTTTTAAAAATCATCTCATTTTTGTATTTCTT
The DNA here is from genome assembly GCA_949320045.1 of Scotopteryx bipunctaria. Lineage (NCBI taxonomy): Eukaryota > Metazoa > Arthropoda > Insecta > Lepidoptera > Geometridae > Scotopteryx > Scotopteryx bipunctaria. The sequence continues at coordinate 4,859,403 of OX439465.1, forward strand.
GGGTTGAGGATTCCGTTTTGACGTTTCTTTGTTAAGCTTTTGTTTTTGAAGAAACAATTGCCGTCACATTGCGGGCGTTTTTGTACCCCATAGCCACACACTTGACGAGTGGTGAGAGGCAGTGACATAAATAATGTGGCTACATTATTACTCGCCATACCTACTACTCTTAATTTTATCACTTTTTTCAAGAGCACTGGGTGGTCTAGTTGGTAGTGACCCCGCCTTCCAATCCTAAGGTGGCGGGTTCAAATCCGGTCGTGTACCAATGGATTTTTCTGTGCGAAAAATTTATGTGCGCTATACCAGTACTCTCAAACGGTGAAGGAAAACATCGTTAGGAAACCCGCGGCTTAGTCAGCTCCGCACGTATTGACCATGTCTTTCCTGTGGACAAGGCCGACTAAGCTGAGAGGACGGAATAGGTGCTGGGCAAGCCATCTTAATTTGTCCTGGGCACTACAGCGTCGGCATGCCGGTTTGAAAACATGTGTCAAGTGCACGAAAGGAGCCTTTTAGGCGCACTTTAAATCCTTCTATCACACTGATCCGAATAGTAGTAGTAATTTGCTCTTCATCCCATCATATGGTTGCCACCAGCTACAAGGCCTTTTCAGAACAACGTACCTCAACCAGCTGGGCTAAAATGGCGACTTTGAGCAATTCATTTTTCGATTCTAAAGCAAATCTTATGCGATTCCTGTAATTTTGGTCAAATGGTCCGAATTGTACGCAATTCACTAGCAGATTCATATTTCGCCGTAAAATTGACGGAATTTTAGTATATCGTACGCAATTCAATTCAGCAGCTGATCTGATAAAGTGGCATTTTTAACCCTCCAGGTCATTGTCCTTACGCGGAATCACAGAAAGATCCACCACCATTTTATCGTCAGCGTTTCTGAGAAGGGATAATTTTAAAGGAATAACAGTATTCCACCAAAAAGCGTTCGACTCTGTAACTAACACATCGCCGCTTCAATAAATCATTTATTTGGAATAATTAATTGTGAAACCGTTTTACGTTGTGCCCGTGTGTACCGCATTACTTCATTTTCCATAATTTTATTGGATTCTTCGAGTTGAGACAGGAGATCCCTGGAGTGTCCTCGAAATGAAAGGGATCTAATCTTCATCACTATCACTACATAGTATAAAACAAAGTCGCTTTCCGCTGTCTGTCCCTATGTATGCTTAGATCTTTAAAACTACGCAACGAATTTTGATGCGGTTTTTTTTAACAGATAAAGTGATTCAAGAGAAAGGTTTATATGTAAATACATGCATAATATAGTAGAGAAACACTGATAATTTTAGAGGTTTCTAATGTGATGTCGTAAATAAACACATTTTTTTGCGCTTGCATTGCAAACGCTGGCTGAACCCTACGAGATAGATCAAAATAATTTACTACAGTATTGTACTCTTTAAAAAGGTCTACAAAAAGTCCACGATGGTATGTGTCTATCCCCATGCGAAGCCGGGGCGGGTCGCTAGTGTATATATAAAAATCAATTGCTGTTCGTTTGTCTCGCTAAAACTCGAGAACGGCTGGGCCGATTTAGCTGATATTGGTTTTGAAATTTTTTTGTAGTCCAGGGAAGGTTTAAACGGTGAATAAAACATATACGTACCGGGTACCACGCTAGCGAAGCTGCGGGTGGCAGCTAGTTATTAAATGAAAATGCGTAAAGTTTTGAGCTATTTATATTTTAGATGTTATCAATCAGACCGCCATACAAAAGACATAAACGCGCTCAACTTTTGTGTTACTTAAAAGGACACCAAACGCGAAGTCCCTTGTCTTCGCGATTCCTCCATTCTTCTTTGTCATCGAAACAAGTGAGTTAGATAGATTATTGAGAGCATTGGTGGCCTAGTGGTAGCATCCCCGCCTTCTAATCCTAAGGTTGCGGGATCAAACCCGGTCGTGTACCAATGGATTTTACATTTCGAAAATTCTATGTGCGCTATAGTACTCTCAAACGGTGAAGGAAAACATCGTGAGGAAACGCGTGGCTTAGTCAGCTCCGCGCGTATTGACCATGTCTTTCCTGTGGACAAGGCCGACTAAGCTGAGAGGATGGAATAGGTGCTGGGCAAGCCTGCTCCATCTTAATTCGTCCCGGGCACTACAGCGTCCCGTTAGTGTAGTAAAAAATGTGACTCGGTAGACTTAATTCACCTGATGTAATCACCTGGGTGCATTTAGTGCTACGCACGGTAGACTTAAATGCACCTGGGTGAACTAACACAGCTTTCAATAAAGTTGAAGCTCCAATCCGGTAGAATTAAATTAACCTGGCTTCAACATAAACAAATGACCCATTTTCTTTCGACAAGCTCGTAATCCCAAGTCTTCATTTAACACTATTTAACCTATTTTAACTTCTCTGCTGGACTGGGAGTAAAGAAAAAACATAGAAGGCGTCCAGCTGCTTCTCTCCCCGAGCATGTCGTAAAAGTCGACTAAGGGATAGTATCCTCCAACATGATGAGATACAATAAGCAAGTATTCCCAAGGAGGGTTGACGTCAGGCAGGCGGCCGGTCATAAAACACCTTAGCCAAAACTGTGCCGACCCCACATAGAGTGGGATGAGGGCAGGAAGATGATGATGAACCTATTTTAGCAGAACCACGGGTTCTGCTCAACTCCATCTGTAGAATATAACTAATAATTTAAACCAATAAACCTAAACCACGGTTGCCTCCTGACGCTGTATAAATCATCTAGTATCAGAAATAAGTTGAACCAAAAATGAGAGATGGTAAGAGGTTAATAAAACCGGTCAAGTGCGGTAAAGGGATTCATACCATCGTAAATGTAGGTACCTATGAATGTTTCTTGTAATGGGCCCCCTTTTGTTTTTGTATAGTGAAGTTAACTCCACGGAACTCCTGTGCTACACTCACAATACTTTATTACGTCGTTGCTAGTTCGTTTATTTGCGCGATCGCTCTGTACTGATTTAAAACGCATGTGTCTTCGGTTCGATTCCCGGCCGGGTGCTCTTTGTGCTTTGAAGGGATGCGCTGAGTGTTGGAAACTTGGTCTTGTTTTGTTTGTCTTGAAACGGACTTCAAGTATCTTATTGGATGTTTATTTAAATACTGAAGTTTGGTTCAAATATCTATAAAAAAATAACCAAAAATGAGAGATGGTAAGATGTTAATAAAACCGTTCAAATGCGAGTCCAATTCGCACACAATGGGTTTCGTACTCTGAACACATGTTCAGTATGTATGGGGTCCTCTTTTGTTTTTGTATTTTATTTTTATTATTAGTTGTTATAGCAGCAATAGAAATACACAGTGTGAAAATTTCATCTCTACCTATCGGTTCATGAGATACAGACCGCTGACGGACGGACGGACGGACAGCGGAGGCTTGCTTGGCACTCTTCAAATCACATAAAAAGTCTCACGGAATCACTTTTCACTTGTAAGTACTTCAAACAACATCGTTTTTTAATTATTATACTATGAATTTTAGGTTACTTGAAATACAAAACCTCAAAACCTTCGACATACACATGGATAAAAAGATGGCTTCACTTTTGTTGTTCACGGCGCGACGTCTGTTTTGTTTATTTGATCTGAGGTGAATATAGTGAACCATGGTGACATGTGATCCGCCCATCGCACATATAGGTGGTCCTTATTGAGAGACCATAAAAAGGATTAAATGAAAGTCTGGACTTTTTAAAAGACATCGATGTTGCATCCCAACTCTAGTCCAACGTATCATTCACATCGATCATTTCTCTCCTGCATCCTAATTACTCCTTAAGCTACCGAGATAAAGTTCAATTTCGAATGTCTCTGCATTTACGTACTTTGTATTCTTGCAACAATTTAAGTAACACAACATACAAGTGCAGTGTAATTTGAGTTTTTACCCATAATAATAAGGTCGATAATCGCTTGCAGATTAAATTAATAAGTAAAGGATACAACTGCGAATCGAAGTAGATAAGTATTATTTGATAAATTCGGAATGTAAATTACTGTGAATTATTTAAACTGATCCTGAAACTATTTTATTTATTTTGATATCGTCTAGCTTTTATGGAAATTATTGATATTTTAACAAATACTAAATAAGGCTTTTAAAATAGTAAGATCAGTTTTTTGTAGCACTGGCGGTCTAGTGGTAGCAGCCCCGCCTTATGACCTTTAGGTCGTGGGTTCAAATTTATAGAATAGAATAGAAATTTATTAAACAACAAAATTTGGTCGTGTACCAAGGAATTTTTCTTTTCGAAAAATTTATGTGCGTTATACCAGTACTCTCAAACGGTGAAGGAAAACATCGTGAGGAAACCGGTTTGTAGAACAAAAAAAGTCTGGAAACATATGTCAAGTGCACGAAATGAGTCTCTTTAAGGCGCACTTAAAATCCTTGAACATAATATTTACGTAAAAATAATTCCGAGTAAAAAGTAAACTGCAGAATTCATTTTCTCAATTTCACAGCAAAATTCTTAAACGGACGTCCATCATAATATGCGTTGCGGCTCGCCTGAAGCTTTGGGATTCTTAAATATCAGAGTCCGTCATATAATGGTGTTAGTGACTGACAGTGGCAGTAGGAGACTGGCTGGTTGTGACGTGAGAAGTTCTATATGAATGGACATTTTTATTATTGGACATTTTCATGAATGGACCTTTTTATGATTGGACATTTTCATGAATGGACATTTTTATGATTGGACATTTTCATAAATGGACATTTTTATGATTGGACATTTTTATGTATATATATTGACTAATTTGATATTAAATTAATATTGTAAGATTGTAACTTTCTAAATGTTTGTACGGCCTACCGCCAGAATCTAGAGGTTTGATTTGTTAAACATAACAGCTATTATGTACCTAGGTTCACAGACAAATAAATGATTTATGATTTATTATTGGACATTTTTAGACTATTTGACATTTTTCATAATTGGACATTAGTCGTGCAAAGGGTTCAATTCCGCAGCGGGACGCATCAAAATCTTTCTTTTTACCCAATTGCGTAGGAGGGTATTTTTTTGGTTTTGCCTCTGCAAGATATTTTTCCTAGATTATGACATAGGTGGTGCAGGTTCAATTCCCGCATGGAACGATCTTACTCGAATGTTCTGCAAATATTATTAGCTGCTTCTCTCCCCGAGCATGTCGTAAAAGTCGACTAAGGGATAGTATCCTCTCCAACATGATGGACCACTTATATGGGCGATGGGCTGGTCACCTGTCACCTTGGTTCACCATATCCATCTTAGGACTATATCAGAAGTGGCTGCAAGTTTACTTATGTTTACTTGTGGCTCTGCCCACATCATTAGGAATACGGGCGTAATAATATGTATGTATTTCTTCAAAGTCTTTTGTGGCACCATGCTATTCGAAGGTCTAGGTTTAATTAGGTTAGTAGAATTTAGGAACTGGGCATAAAACAAGCTCTCAATTTTAATAATCCAGTCATTGACCCCGCGCCTATTGTCTCGGAAGGGCGTTTAAAAGTAAAAAAATAAAAAGGCCTGATATTCCATCATTGTGGGCTGTCATTGATCATTTTTCAAAAAACCCACAAATTCTCGTTGTATTGAGTTTCGGTTGAAAAGGGTTAAAGGATTTTTACGTTTTTTGTTCGAGAATTTGAGAAGAGTTTTATAGGAAACGCGGGATTTGGATTGTGTTAATATCCCGGCCTTCTATTGTGTTGAAGACTTGAGGTTTCTGATGACAGATGGACGGACAAATGAGTTTTGTAGACCTCTCGTCTATATATAAAACGCGCTAACAAAACCAAAACGCAAAGATATTAATTGTTTAACGAAATAGCATAAAAATTGTTTCCGATAAATAAGGTCTGAATGTAAATAAAATCACGCCTGTTTCCCATAGGGGTAGACAGAGATCACGGATCTCCATATGATCCTGACATACTTATTTCGCTTCATTCACTCACATTACATTATTCATACATTCTTCATATTTTTTGGTAAATATCTTTATAATAATAAATAAAACTTTTTAGATACAATTTAAGCATAAGTATTCAAGAGATCAATAAATGTTAAATAATAATAAATAATAAATAGCCCCAAACTATGCAAAGCAATGGGAACCAGATGTCTGATAGAATACTTATATACTTTTTTATACATACTTATAATACCTAATATCACAACACCCAGACCAGGAAGAAATATTTGCAAAACATGCAAACATTTCTCCCGCAGTGGGATTTGAATCCGCGCCTCTTGCTTTTCAGCTGAGCACTCACCCGCCACGCCACCGAAGTCGTCAAGGTTATGTTTGATAACTCTTGCAAATAAACTTTTTATCTATTCTATTATTATTTATCTTACACAATAGCTTTTAATATAGGTCCTTAAGACTTTTTTGAATGTCATACAATGAGGGACCCTATACCCAGCAATGGATAGGTATGAGCGGATAATGATGATGATGATGAGACAAGGAACAGTAATTGACCAAAACAAAGCTAAAATAAGCCATTTTTTTACAAAACTTGGCCGTTCATGACAAAACCGTTTTGTTTCTTAATTAAATTACAAGAAACAAGCTGTAGATCACAAAACAATTAGTACAAAAAGGCAATCAGAGTATCTATTCCTGCATGACTTAGCTAGATCTATAAATACGGCAATGACACACCGACGCGTAGGTACCAACACAATGTTTCAGTTATAACTAAATACCTATAGACTACCTTCACCCATACATATGAATTTTATGAAACCGGAACAAGAGAGATATAGAGCGGCTACAAGATTCAAGATAGATTTAAAACATATCAAAATTATTTTAGTAAGTAAGTTCGTTTGAGCTAGTGGCCAACTTTTGTGACGGAGTTTTTAGGCCGCTTGAAGGCCTCCGTCGTGGCTTAACTAATGTTTACAAAATGTGAAGATTTAAAAAACCAATGAAAATTTTTTGACCATTGGAAAAACTTATAAATAAAGTTCATTTTGGCTTGGAAATTTCCATAAATCAGTCTTCCACACTAACCCCCGAATACTCAAACGCATCTCAAAGTTGAGCACGTCTCAAATGACGATTATTTTTTTTTTGACAGATTTTCATAAGAAACTGTCAAAAAACCGTGAGTTGAGACGTGCTCAACTCTGAGTCGCGTTTGAGTATTTTGGGGTGAGCACACTGAATTCTAATCGACCTGTGCTTGTGCAATCACTAATCTATGCACCCTATTCAAGTATAAGTAGTAGCAATTTTGATAATCTTTGAGGCAACTTTTTACCTTCACAAACGGGACGCTGTAGTGCCCGGGACGAATTAAGATGGAGTAGGCTTGCCCAGCACCTATTCCATCCTCAGCTTAGTCGACCTTGTCCACAGGAAAGACATGGTCAATACGTGCGGAACTGACTAAGCCGCGGGTTTCCTCACGATGTTTTCCTTCACCGTTTGAGAGTACTGGTATAGCGCACTTAAATTTTGCGCACAGAAAAATCCATTGGTACACGACCGGGTTTGAACCCACGAACTTAGGATCGGAAGGCGGGGTCACTACCAACTAGACCACCAGTGCTATCATGTGATTATTAATAACAAAATAAATTATTCCACATATACATAGAAGATTGCCTTACATTGCTTCTCTGATGGACTGGGAGTAAAGAAAAAACATAGAATGCGTCCAGCTGCTTCTCTCCCCGAGCATGTCGTAAAAGTCGACTAAGGGATAGTATCCTCCAACATGATGAGATACAATAAGCAAGTATTCCCAAGGAGGGTTGACGTCAGGCAGGCGGCCGGTCATAAAACACCTTGGCCAAAACTTTGCCGACTCCACATAGAGTGGTATAAGAGTGATCCAAGGAATATGCTGTGCCGACTCCACATAGAGTGGGATAAGGGCAGGAAGATGATGATGATATACATTATGTTGTGCAAATCGTCTCCGCGGATGATACTGCGCTCCGGCGGGCCCGCGGCGACGGCCATCGATTTATGCCGATACTCGATAATTAAAAACAATCCGCCATATTGTTTTTTTGTTATTTTATTATTGTTTTTTGTTATTCCGTTTTTGTGCATCCCTCATTTGATTGTGTTACTTTTTGGCCCTTTTTTCGCTTGTTCCTTAAAGGGTTATGTTGTTTCTTCAGTATTGTGGCTATCTGTTTCGTCCCGGTTGTAAGACGATTTAATTTATATTTTTATCTGTGACCGGCGGCGGTATCCGCGGATAGGCACTGTTCCTTTGTTGCTTATTCGCTGGGATTTCGCTCGGTTTGTGGCTAATTGCATTCTTGTTGGAAACGCATGTCATTTGCCTAATTGGGAATCCTTTGAAACAATCTGCTGAAAGTTGAGGTAATCTTGATTCTTATTTCTATATATCACATGGATGCAAATAGTTTTAACGACGTACATTTACACTCCTCGTAATTTTAATAATTTGTAAAATTTATTTTATTGGAGCACAACAGAATTGACAGAATTCACTACCTAACTTACTTAAGAGTCGCGGCACATCTGCGCAAAGTACCACTAGACCACCGATGCTCTCGAGTTCACACTGATGTCCGTAATGAATTTGGGAAAACTTGCAATACATTTATTTTGAGACCTGGAATAACAAGTACTTTTTATCATAATATTTTAGTTACCTAATGATATTTTGAAGTGTTTAAATTAGTAACTTTAAAAACTATCTTCTCTTTGCATTATGAAGCTACCATTTGGCGCGAAAAAAGGGTAATCCAGAGCAAACTTTTTTTCGAACTTTGATCAAAAATTGCCAATAAATTGACAGTTGCCATTGAGGTCACGAACTAATAGCCTCATTTATACGACGCCAGATAACGAACTCCCATTGTGAACTACTCTATTTCTCTACAAAAATCAATATTGACCCCAAACAATAAGAAATTTTGCACTTTTTCAAATTTTTACTAACAAAAAAAGGGATAAAACGGTCCAGGTGCAAGTAAAGGGTTACTATACCCGTCTCGCTCTCGCTATACAAAATTATAAGCTGTCTCTTTCTCGTAACCCTTTGTAGGGTGAATTTTTTTGGGTCAAATCTGTATTTTCTCTTTTTAGATTTAATGAGACATTGTGTTTGGAGGTCTTTCGACGGAGTTTAAAGTTTAGAATCGTTATAAATTGTGTTGGATGACGCTTGTACGCTGTTTCATGATTGATTAGATTTAATTTGTGTTTTAAAAACATACATTTATTAAAAGAGAGAAACTTTCAACTAATACAAATATGATTTACAAAATACAAAAGAAACAGTCCGGCTATCCAAAGGCCGTAGCAAACACTATAGATAGCTCACCTGATCCAGCTCATCAGACGGTGGAAGCGTGCCCAAGACGCTGGCCGCATTGCCACGCTGAATGGCAATACTGATCCGTTGAGCCAAATAGGAACCAGCTCTTGGAACGCGCATTGCTTCGCCCAGACGCTGTTGTAAATGTTAAAATAGTTAAAAATGTGATAACCTAATCTAAAATTACTTAGAAATTTAATTCTGAAATTCCTTATTGTACCTACACAGAGTCACTTGCAAATAAAACATTAAAAAGTACATGTACAAAAGCGAGCTTAACTGTTAAAGAGTTTTCTACCAGCAAACCTTTGAGACAAGGGAGAGGCTAGGCTTAATATAAGTAAATGTAGATATTTGTACAGTACAGAGACAGGAAAAAAAATATAGACAGGACAAATAAACTAACAAATATGTGAAAGTAAGTACCTAAGTGGCCGACTCTTGTGACGGAGTTTTTAGGCCGCCTAAAGGCCTCCGTCATGGCTTAACGACTTAAAAGCCGGAACCGACACTTTAACGTGCCCTCCGAAGCACGAAGGCGCTCAGCTCGTAATGCCACTTGCGGTCACTCATCCACATTGTGACCGCACACAAAGTTGCTTAACTTCAACGATCAATCAAGAACGTCTAAGCAAGCTGCGCCACGAGCTAGTCGGGTGAAATGTTACAAAATATCTGCCACCTACAAGGCGGAATTAACAATTCTAATCGGAATTCACTAACGGAAGTGGATAGGTCGCTATGACATTTAGAAAAATATACTAACCTACCCATTCATTGTCTTCCAAACGCTCATAGAGTTCAGAAAGTTTAGAGGAGGCAGTTTTCTATATATCTATCTACACATAGAAAACTTACGGACTGACAATCAAAGCACAACCTAAATTATTTCGACGGACTCGGTGGCGCGGCGGGCGAGGGGCTGTGACGCAAGTGCGGGTTCGATTCCCGCTGCGGAAGAAAAGTTTGCATGTTCTGCAAATATGTCAAGAGCCACAAGTAAATTTGTAGCCACTTCTGATTTAAAGTCCTAAGATGGATATGGTGAACTAAGGTGACAGGTGATCAGCCCATCGCCCATATAGATGGTCCATCATGTTCGAGAGGATACTGTCCATTAGTCGACTTTTACGACATGCTTGGGGAGAGAAGCAGCTGAACGCATTCTATGTTTTTGATTTATTTCTAGTCCAGCAGAGAAGTACCTAGTTTACCTATAGAGTAAGTAAAGATTAAGTAGGTACTGATTGTACTATCTATCTAGTCGTGTCACTAGTTCTTTCGAACCATTGTGGTGAAAGGATTTAAAGTGCGCCACAAAGGCTTCTTTTGTGCACTAATTATCGATACCATATCCAATTATTGCACAGTTCCAAACTCCATGTAACTTAAGCTTAGGTTTTCTGAATGGTGACAGACAATAAATAAAGTTGCACAGTACTTGTGTCACTAATTCTTTCGCAACAGTGTAGTTAAAAGATTATAGTGCGCCTAATGGAGGCTCCTTTCGTGCATTCGGCACAATGTTTTTGAAGTATTTAGATTCTCTACATTTCGGTTTCCTCACGATGTTTTTCCTACATAGTGCGGTACAAACCCGACTTCGCAAAACAAAAGGAGGGTTATGTATTTAGCAGTCTATGTTGTATATTATTTATATTTGTAATGCTCATATTGCCCTATGTTCATGTTACAGCTTTTACGTAGTCGGGTTTTAGTTTTTAATACCTTCTAACTTGTAGTCGGCTCTGTCGCTACTCTTAGTGAAACTGGGCAATTATTAGTATCTTTTATCTAGTCGGGTTTTCGTTTTATATAAGTACCTACCTTTCAAACTTATATGCCAGTTTCTATATTCAACTAATGGACGACAGATGCTAAATAAGTACGGTATAAGGTACCTAACATTGTTAGTTGATAAAAAGCACCATACATTTTTCGAAAAATAACCTTGCTATGGTTCATTCGTCACCCGTCAGTTCAATATAGGAATTGGGCATTAGTCAGCATTGTCACCGCTTTTATTGGAACCAGGACTTAAAAAGTACCAGTAAAGTAACATACTTACTCAATAGTACCGAGTAACGCCTACGATCGAAAACCTAAATAATAAACACGAGAAAAAATAATTAAATAGATTCGTAATTGTGTATACTCCCGCCATGAACATCTGTTGTCAACACACCTGAGAATTAATGCTGTCTCACTCACGCTTTAGCGAAACGCATATGAGTAAAAGAGACAGATATAGAATCAGTTCGAGATGTGGAAGTAACAAAAACTCACACTTCCTGTGTCTTTCATATCATTTGAAAAAGGAATAATGCTTGTACAGTATACGCTGAGGTTGCAGACTCTACATTTTCATTTAACGAACCATAAGTATATTATGTTTTTCTTTTATCAAGACAGAGTAAGTATAGATACCTACTAGGTATAAGGAACTTTTTGATTTTTTGAGTAAGATTTAGATTTTGGATGATTAAGACTCAGGTTCTTTGGAATGCTAAAAACTCAGCAACTAAAACTGAATCAGAAAAACCATATTTTCTTATTATTCCTTTATTTCAGATGTTTTAGAGAGCACTGGTGGTCTATTGGTCGTTTACCGATGGATTTTCTGTTCGAAAAATCTAATGTACTCGTGCTTAGTTCTCATAAACGATGAAGGAAAATATTGAGAAGAAACCGGCATATCGTAGAACCTAAATAGTTCAGAAACATGTTGTCAAGTGCACAAAAGAAGACGCATTTGAATTCCTATCACCACACTGGTTCGCAAAAACTGACATGACTAGTAAGTGTTTTTAGGTGTTATTCATCTGATTGTCTGTCAATTGATTACTGCTAAGTGAAGACGAGACAGTTATTGAAGACAAAAATATTGCTGTCTTGTCTGACGTCTGAACTGTTACTAGCACCACCTCGTATGAAGTTTTGACGTATTCCATACAATGTGGCTTTTTAACAATTCGAAAATAGAATGTTTTAACTTAACCCTTCCATATTTGACAGAAAAGAGATTTTTTTAAATTTAGAACGAGGCGTAGTCGGAATACATTTAGTTCTTTTTACAGAGTTCAAAATATGGAGCGTTCGAAATATTATCCAAAGATGGTATGGTAGAGACTTTGACTTTTTGTGTTATGATTTTGTTGTCTCAACTTGCATACATTTATGAAATTATAACTTATTATTTGATAATTGTTTCAATGAGATGTCCAATTAATTTAAAGGCAGTAATTTATAATAAAATAAGAAGAACATTGACAATTTTTAATAATGATTAAAAAAACCATTTTGATAATTTAAAAAAACAATAGGCAACTTCATAAAAAATATTCCTGTAAAATATAAACCAATATAAATGTGAAAAGTTGTTTATATATATAAATTAAAATGAAATAAACACGAATGAAGTGAACATTATTATAAATACATAATAGCATTATAATAATTTGCAAATAAATGTATTTATTGTAAAAATAAAAAATATCGTCTGAATATTTTGAATCATAAGGTACCCGCGGGTATTAAGGCCTGTCGGTTAATAAGGCCTAAGTGACAAAAATCGTACGAAATATAACAGTTGACGATCAAGGTTACACTCACACATGCATAGTGCGTATACACGTCGCTGTAAAGCGGCGGACGCGCTCTTTCACTGCCCACGGCGCCAGTGTCGCCGAAAACATTCTGGGGAGCGGTCGCGCGGACGGAATTATAATAATTGGCTCCAGTAAAACGTAAGTCATTTTTGGAATATCATAGTTACATACCTGTATTGACTGTCTGTTCATTAATTAATGTATGCTTGCCCTTACCTTACCATATTAAAGGATGTATTGTGTTCAAAATTTCATTTATTTTGTTTTTTGTACGCACGTGGTCTACGGATATTAAGGCCTATAAAATTTTACAATAGGCCTTATTATACTCCTACTTTTTTAAACTGTTAATTAATAAGGGGTGTATTTTTGGAATGTATGTATGTGAAGGTATGTATATATGTCTAATTTATTTATGATTGTTTTCAGTTCTTACGGTCACGATGCCTCCCAAACGGGCATAATGATCAGAAGATGATCTGATCGCAGCTGTTCGAGCAGTACAAAGAGGAACTATGAGTACGTATATGGCTGCAGAAAGATATAAAGTTCCCAGAAGGACAATCAGAAATCATCTGCAGTCTGGAAGTTTAAAGAAAACTTCACAAAAGCAAGGGAGTTGGTACTGTCATGCCTGCGAAGAAGACAGGATGGATGATGCAATGAGGCAATGCTCGCGATGCTTCAAGTAGTATCATGAACAGTGTGTCGGTTTGTCGGTAGAAGATACTGATGACTTTCAGTGTCCTGATGGATGCGAATAGAGGCAATTTATTTAATTTTCTAAGACCATTTATATTCCTATTACTTTATTTGTATGATTATTGATCTTAAAAATACCAATTTTCAAAGTATAAGTCGATTTTTCGATAGTTTAAATTATAGGCCTTTTTACCTTCCCTTAGTATAATAAGGCCTACAGATCGAGTTTTTAAAAAAGTTAAATATTGTTTTAGTTTTAAGCAGAAGATGCTACTTTTTGTTAAAACTTTGTAGTAATTTAAGTAAATGACTGATTAATAATAAAACTTGTTGATTATGTCAGATACTTTTCATTTTATCACAAATTTCCCTTAGCTAGGCCTTAATACCCCCAGGTACCTCAATGTACTTGTAGACCGCATACCTCAAGAATTTGAACACTCCTGTTATAGAGCTAGATAAGTAGGTCCACAATAATACCTAACGGTTTTTAACTTTTTCTACTTCTGTTCTGAACTTCTCAAATGTGCAATAATTATAACGGTTATCTACAATCGAAAAAAAGTATGGGATGTGGCAAAACCCTTTCAAAACGTCACGAAAAGGGGTTATTCTAAAAAAATTGTATACTGTGTAATATTTTGACAAAACTGCGGAGTCACGTTACAGCCTGGTGTTAACACAAAAAAAGAAAAAACTTGTAGAAAAAGGACGTTGGTGGATAAAAGAGTTTGATTTAGAGATTGTCGTAAGATAGTTTTTTCTGTTTACATTTTTTAACCTAAAATTATGCGGTATTATTAAAAAGTTGCTGCTAGCTCGAGCCGGCTGTGGAAAATTATCAAAAAATACCAAAACGCGGGCATTTCAACTTTGTTACCTTCATCAAATGTATTTTATTTCGCATTCCCTTCCAACAAAAAATGGCTAAATCCTGAAATATTTCTAATTAAAGGACCAGCGCAAAAATTTGGCGGTCGCCGTTTGTTATTAATTTTCAAAATTTAAACGAAACTGACATATCTCAGTTCGACAACTATGCCAGATATTTTGCGCTGCTAACATTTTTACGTACTGTTTTTGAAAGCTTTGGGTGCGAGAGAGATGGAAACTGTTTTATACTGTTGGTAGACAGAGACGGGTGATTATAAAAAATGCTATTGTGAATCACTGAAGGTATTATAAAATACCTACTGTGCATTTTTGAATGTGATTATAACATACGATTTTATGAAGGACAGTTCTTGCTTTGTTTCGAAATATAATTTGATTAGACTACAATCTATATAGTAGATGATTCGTCAGGAGGTAACTTTTACCTTCACAAACGGGACGCTGTAGTGCCCGGGACGAATTAAGATGGAGTAGGCTTGCCCAGCACCTATTCCATCCTCTCAGCTTAGTCGGCCTTGTCCACACCACAGGAAAGACATGATCAATACGTACGGAGTTGACTAAGCCGCGGGTTTCCTCACGATGTTCTCCTTCACCGTTTGAGAGTACTGGTACAGCGCGCATAAATTTTTCGCACAGAAAAATTTATTGGTACACGACCGGGTTTGAACCTTAGGATCGGAAGGCGGGGTCACTACCAACCACCAGTGCTCTCGAAATGTGATTAGACTAACCTTATCATTTCCCACAGGAAATGTGGGCAAGATGGGCAGATTACATAGTCAAGATAGTGGGCCGTAGATGGATGAGGCTAGCAGAGGACCGTGTTGGATGGCACAAGCTAAAAGAGGCCTATGTAAATACCCAGCAAAAATGACTGTGGAGGTTACTTATCATTTTTGACTCAAGAGGCGCGGGTTCGATTCCCGCTGCAGAAGAAATGTTTGCATGTTCTGCAAATATTTCTTCCGGGTCTGGGTGTTTACACCATGGTACGCGTAGTTTCTGATACCCACGACACAGGGAATCCTAGTGTGGGGTCAGGACTATGTATGTGACTGTTGAGTGTTATTTATTTATTTTGCATCAGATCATAAAAAAAGTAGCCAATGTACAAAAATAACACTTTCAAATTGAATGAGCAAAGAAACTGTCACGGTTTTTACTTTGTTAATTTTTGTCAGTGAACTCCACTCGTCGGCCGGACGCGTCGAATTTTCGAAAACGTTTAGTTTTTGCTCTCGCGGTAATTTTGGGAAAATTCACGCGACGGCGACTCGATTGTAATTATACCTATTTCGATCGGGAACTTTTTAGCTCACTTATTACTGGTTATTAAGTCGTGTTGCTGTGTGGGGAATCGAGAAGTACTGAATATAAGATGACTAAAATATGTCTTATACTTCAAATGAGTTACATGACATACCCCCGAATACTCAAACGCGACTCAGAGTTGAGCACGTCTCAAGTCACAGTTTTTGATGAAAATATGTCAAAAACTCGTCACTTGAGACGTGCTCAACTCTGAGATACGTTTGCGTATTCGGGGGATAGGCACTTTCTTGTAATTTTTGTTTTAATATATTTAAAAAAATCGTCATACATAGTTACATAGGTATAATTTTTCGTATCCTGAGGTGTTTACTCAGTTTAAAAAGAATTTAAAAAGTTATTGAAGAAATACTAAACTACCACTTTCTTTACTTACCTACTCATAAAGAAGTCTGCAATATTAACCAAAAAATGTCCGTAACGTTTGACCCACCTGCTAATTCTTGGCGCGAACAATAAAGGGCAAGCACAATACGACCCCTCGGCGGAGCGCATCGGTTCCGCGCAAAAAAAACATGGAAAAAAAACCAAAAGATGCCAAAGGTGTCTCAATTTTTGACAAAAAAGTTCGCCAAGGTTAAGACCCATGGGAAAGAGTTACTCCTTTTTCCCGCTTTTTTAAACATCTTCCGTATTTTTTATCTTTTCGCAGGGGTCCCGTTGCTTTGTGCAACTTTTTGAGAATCACCCCTTTTGGAAGCAACAGATGATGCGAGACGCGTGAGATAGTTTTTTTTTCTCTAATTTTTCGTACTTTGATTTATAACTGTTTGCAGTAATTTGAGAGTTTTAAAGTTTTGTCCCGTTGTGGGTGATTTTGTAAGGATTTATTAACGGTTTTCGGATAAAAGGTGCTGTGTCATTTATCGTTTTGAGATTTTTATATTGCTGTTTGCGGGAAAACCGATAATGATTTTTTAACTTTAACAGCTTTGCTTTATAATTGTCATTTATTAATGAGGTATTAAAAGTAAAAGTGTACTAAACATACCTACCTACCTATTATTATATAGTTAAAAAGCTTACTACTTCTCTGCTGGACTGGGAGTAAAGAAAAAACAGAATTCGTCCATCCGCTTCTCTCCCCGAGCATGTCGTAAAAGTCGACTAACTAAGGGATAGAGTATCCTCTCCAGCAAGATGGAGAAGATATGGGCGATGGGCTGATCACCTGTCACCATGGTTCACCATATCCATCTAGGGACTTTGAATCAGGAGGGACTAAAGATTTTCTTATGATCTCTTGTGGCTCTGCCCACCCCATTAGGGATACTGGGGCGACAATGTGTACTTATGTATGTAAAATAGCTAGATATATTTTAATACGACGGCCTCAGTAGCGTGGCGGGCGATTGCTCGGCAGAGACGCAAGAGGCGCGGGTTCGATTCCCGCTGCAGAAGAAATGTTTGCATGATCTGTAAATATTTCTTCCGGGACTGGGTGTTGTGGTACTCGTAGTTTCTGATACCCACGACACAGGGGATCCTAGTGTGGGGTCAGGACTATGTATGTGACTGTTGGATGTTATTTATTATTATTTATTTATTTTTGGCATAGAAAATAGGCTATCCAACTTTTTTAATAATACATTAAATTAAATATTCAATCTTATGCACCTGTTGTCTCAACTTGTATGAAATCAATAACTTTACTTAGTAAAAGGTGGAGCAAAACTTGACACCATAAAAACTGTTTTGAAGCAACTTTTAACACCATAAAAACGGTTTTTTGCGTCCCAATCAGTAAAGCATTGTCCACACGCACAATAAGACCAAGATGGTCCCCTGCACTGCCCCTCCTGACCACATCTCGACAAAAATAGAAAAAGTCCTTTATCTAAATAAATATAAGGTCACCGTGCGTAAGTCATTGTGACCCCAAAATTGACCCCTTTTTTATGAGGTAATTTCTTACAAATTAAAGAAAAGAGGTCAGTTATTGAACTGATTTTTGCGGAATTGTGTAATTTTATATAGAAATTTGATATTGGTGTGACCTGACCTGAGGTCAATGATCGTTGATTGCGTAGAAAGTATTCTGACCTTTCCAGATTTTACTTTTGTTACTTTCAGTTATTGATAAAAATAATACTTCTTACTTTCAAATGTTTTGGTTTCTATCGATTTATAAGATTTCCCACAGTTTTTATTGAACGTACATTCATTTCAATTTCAAATTCATTTAGTAAACAAAAATAGATTATGGACATCAATCAAATTATATAAAAAAAAGAGGTAAATTACTTTCATATTATCGACTTTCTTGAGTACATTTATTTAAATTATCAAAGTTATTGTGGTTTCCATTAAAATTAAAAATGGCAGATGCGTGGTCATCTTTTCTCACGAAATCATTTAAATGAGGCGCTGATTTTGCATAAACTACAAAAAAAACAATAAAAATAGCTCGCGCAATTGAAATGAGATAATGAAAAGACATTTAGAAGACTGATATAAGTGTTATAATTTTTTTTTAATGTAAATGGATCGCTATTTTTTGATATTCGCGACCTCCACCCCTGTTTCTCTAACCAGTCACGATTCTCACGATTCACCCCAATTTTAGGGTTATCTATTTTAACGCTCACTGAACCTTGAGTAGATCAGTTTAAATTGTGAATCATTTTTTTGCAAAAAGATTAAAAAATAAGGATTTGACCCCATTTCTTGATGAGGTCTCGACATTGTGATCTGGGTTTAACCCTGCGTATTTTGAAATTCGATCCAGTTTTTTTTATAATTTTTGGGTTAGATTTTTTGTTGATTTATTATCATTTTAAAGAAAGTCTTGTGAGAAAATGAGTTCGCTTTTTTATTTTGAGATTTTTACAAAGTAAATTTACTTATTTTTACATCTCAAAGGCAACACTGGTGGTCTTAAAAGTATTTTTTTGCCAAAGTAACAGATCCTATCCTACTATATTATAAATGTGAAAGTTTGTGAGGATGTGTGGATGTGACGATGTATGTTTGTGCCTCAATCACGCCGTAACAGCTAAACGGATTTAAATGAAACTTGGAATATACATAATATACATTTTTCTTTTCAAAGAGATATCCAAGAAGCTAATAGATATGACCAATGACCAAAGGGCTGGCGCTTACCTCGGATAAAGGATAAGTATAGCTATCCAACGAGGTAACGTCGCCAGCCTTTTGGGGAGCTTACCTGCGGTCGGTGATCTGAGCTCTGTTTTCTATCTGTAGGCGAACTTAGATAGAAAACTGAGCTCATTTTTATTTCTTATTATTAATAAAGTTTTTCATGTTATTATAGTTTGCCTTTGTAACTGTGTTCTAAATAAATCTTGAAATATTACATAGTATTAACTGGATAATGTGCTGGATTAACATATAAGCTATTTTTATCCAGATACCACGCGAAGCCGCGGGCGGCAGCTAGTAATTAATAAATAACTACATAGGTCTGAAAGTTCATCTGTTAGCGAAGATACTAGAAACTCGCATTTTAAGTAGAAACGAATAAAAACGAAGCTCAATAATTTGAATTAAAAACTGCTAAAGAAATATAAAATGACATTTTGATATCTACTGCAAAAGCATTTTGAGAATAACTCATGAAAATGTATGAATTTCTTAGTATAAATAATTACTCGATGTAATGTTATTGAAATTAGTTATGAACTAATTGCCTATTTTATAATTAGTATCATTGTCTTTTTGAGAGCACTGGTGGTCTAGTTGGTAGTGACCCCGCCTTCCGATCCTAAGGACGTGGGTTCAAGTCCGGTCGTGTACCAATGGATTTTTCTGTGTGAGAATTTTATGTGCGCTATACCAGTACTCTCAAACGGTGAAGAAAAACATCGTGAGGACACCCGCGGCTTAGTCAGCTCCGCACGTATTGACCATGTCTTTCCTGTGGACAAGGCCGACTAAGCTGAGAGGATGGAATAGGTGCTGGGCAAGCCTACTCCATCTTAATTCGTCCCGGGCACTACAGCGTCCCGTTTGTGAAGGTAAAAGTTGCCCCCTGACGCTGTATAAATCATCTATTGTCTTTTGAAGTCGGTTTCTGTGTTATTTTAAAATATTTTTTTTCCTTGCTCAATATGTACGAAGCTCTCGGTTACACCCGAGATAGCCGCTACTACTCGTGTCCATAGTTGTTTCGAACCAGTGTGGTGAAAGAATTCAAGTACTCAAAGAGACACTTTTCGTGATCCGGAAGCTTCTTTCGTGAAGATGTCGGTCTGCCGGTAAAAAGTACTGTGTGTTATTTCAGAAATCAGAAATCAGAAAAAAATATTGAGAACAGAACAAACAAAGTCAGGGTTACAAAATATTGAAAAAATGGCTGCAAAAGTTATAAAAACTGTGTAGCAGCCTCAGCATTTCAGGTCATAAACTATGTTTATTCCAAATTTCAACTAAATTAATTCAGCCGTTATGGAAATAAGTGGAAACTAACCAACTCACACACTAGCACAAGCTGAAGGATTTTCACAATACTGATTGTAAAAACTTCAAGTTAAACTGAAATTATGTTAACGATTTTGTGTCTGAAAAAACTTCATAGTTAGTTAATCCTCGATAAAGTATACATTACTATCGGCAGGTAGTTGACGTCAATCATTTATATTTATGAAGAAAAACACAAGTGTTTTTCAAACGTTTCATTATACTTGCAAAACTAAAATAAACGCAGCGTTTCGATTAGTACATACTCTTTAAAAAACACGAAAAAACTAAACGTTCTTTTTACACGATTTAATTCGTAGCTATGTGCAATTATATGAACAAACCAACGATTTCAAAAACAACTGAATGATCTAAATGTTTGAAACAACGCACAAAACGCTACTAACATACACAAAAAATACAGAAAAAGAAAAACTTGAACAGCAAATTAATTTACTAAGTATGAAGTTTACCACAACCATGCATAGAATTTCAATTCTACGGAGGGCCTCAAACGTATTGTCATATTAACATACCTGAAGCGCTCGTGGCGCAGCTTGCTTAGACGCTCTTGATTGATCGTTGAAGTTAAGCAACGTTGTGCGCGGTCACAATTTGGATGGGTGACCACAAGTGGCATTACGAGCTGAGCGCTTCCGTGCTTCGGAGGGCACGTTAAATTGTTGGCTTTTGAGTCGTTATGACATGACGGAGGCCTTTAGGCGGCCTAAAAACTTCGTCACAAGAGTTGGCCACTAGCTCACACGAACTTAGTTAATAAGCGATATAAAAAGACGTTTCTCGGTAAAAAAGCCGATACGAATACATCGTCTGCAATACTAAAAATAATTTCCAACGTTTAATACAAAAATCGCAATAATTAACTTCGTTACAGACCAATAAATTACAATACGAGAAAGAAATGCAACACGATTCGAACACATGCGCGAACTTTACGCGGCACGCTCACTCACACATCGACACCGCTAGGGATGGGACCGTCATTGATCGATATCGACGTTGATGAGTAGGTGAACAATAAAGCAATCTAAATTATTTCATCATCATCATCATTTTAACCTTCATCAGGGGCTCCAGACTTTCTCTCTCTTCAGACAGAAAGAGGCTCTTTCGCTACAGCCTTACTTACTATTTAATTATGATAGCAGAGATTATTACAAGAAAATTAAACTAAAATAATGTTGAAAATAATTGATAGCTCGATCTAGTACTCATAGTTGCGTTGACTTTGTAAATAAAAATAAATAAAATTTGTTTCTTTCAGGCATTTAGTTAATTTAGTGAAGAATTAACTTTTGAATTTATAGTACCTACGGTTGATACAACGATGTTTATACTTTACGTCCTATTTTAACCGACTTCAAAAAGAAGAAGGTTCTTAATTCGACTGTATGTTTGTTATGCGATTATTCCGACAATTATGAATTGATTGTGATGATTATTTCACTGAAGCTATATTTAAAAGCTGTCAAATAAAATTTTGAACTTACAACTTACCGACTTATTTTCTTACTCAATTTTGTTTGAAAGAGTGTCGGTGGCCTGGCCACTGACATCCTGACATATTATGTATATGTTAAACGCTAACCTGTTAGTTTCTATAGGATGGCACCTTTTTAGTTTTCAAAACGCATTATCTATTAAAATCTAAAAGTTTTATTGTATCGATAAAATCAATGAATCTTTTCCATCCCAAAGCCGCCCGATCACAAATACATTCATATGATTTATTGTTAACACGAGTAACAATTCATGTGTGGAAAGTATCATTCCCGCACACACACGCACACGCACGCACACACACACACACACACGCACGCACACACACGCGCCCGCGATTATTATGCGGACTGGCGCATCGACGTGATACTTTGGAAAATGTCGACTTCATATTTAAAAGGAATTATTACTTGTTTCTTAAAAAGTTTAATTTTATCAAACTTTTTTTTCTTCTTAGCGAGTTCTGTTGTATCGAGTTTTTGAATTTATGGTATCGAATGATCGAATATTTTTGCGGTGGTAAAGCTTTTGGTGCTTTTTGAGTAACTAGAAGCGCGTGTGGCGGACTTGCTTAGACGTTCTTGGTTGATCGTTGAAGTTTAGCAACTTTGTGCACAGTCACAATTAGGATGGGTGACCGCAAGTGGCATTATGAGCTGAGCGCTTCCGTGCTTCGGAGGGCACGATGTCGATGCCGGCTTATAAGCCGTTAAGCCATGACGGAGGCCTTTAGGCGGCCTAAAAACTAATTAACAAGAGTTGGCCATTAGCTCATACGAACTTACGTAGTGAAAAAAAGTTATTTTGTTTCATTGGCGTAATTTTATAAAATACTTCGATTTTCGATCTGTGACCGTCCTAATTCTATGAAAATTGTAAAGTAAATTTAAGCTAAATCAAGACTTTGGGTCATGAATGACATGTTCGGTTACGATAAACAACATTATGACGTTATTCTTCATTTACGCGGCCCCGTCCTATCTATAAGTAAATAATATATTTTATATTTATATTATGCAACGGCCTTTAGATAGCCCGACTGTTTCTTTTGTAATTTGTAATAGTTGTATGTTTCTTTCTGTTAATAAAGATTTATATTTATTTATTTATGAAATAGATGGTATCCTAAAAACATTGGGTATACATTATTTTAAGCTGCAATAAAGTGTAATGAGATGAAGAAAATCAAACTTTACTGAGAAAGCTCGAAGCGAATACTTAAAAGTTTAAATAAAGCACATTATTTTTTTAATTTAAGAAGATTTGAAATAAAAATATCAATAATATTGTAACAGCGACACATTCTGACAACGAAATTGTAAAACCAAGTAGGTAATCCTTACATAAACTTGCAGGGCAAGACTGTTTCGGAAGGGGTAACGAGATTTAGGTTATCTGTTAAAATAAAGAGAGGAAAGCAAATTATGGGCATTCTATGCCGGAATGGATAATTTCTTTTTTTTTTTAATAAATAACACACCACAGTCACTATACATTCATAGTCCTGAGCCCACACTAGGATTCCCTGTGTCGTGGGTATCAGAAACCACGAGTACCATGGTACCGCAACACCCAGACTCAATTTCAATTTATTTATTTCAGTACATAACCTTATATTTGAACGTAGCTTCTTTGAAGTAGATATATAATAATACTTGTGTCAGAGGATCTTGCTCTAACATATCTGTTTAAATGGTAAAATTTTAAGGCTTGTCATAAAGATTTATATATAATATATATTTTTATGTACAAAACAAAGCAAAATAAGAAAATAATAAAGAAAAAAGAAATATTTAAAACTCGAAAAAAATATTTACAGAACATGCAAACATTTCATCCGCGGCGGGAATCGAACCCGCGCCTCTTGCGTCTCGCCCAAGCAATCGTCCGCCACGCCACCGCGGCCGTCGGCCAATTTTGAATAATGTATGTTAGATTATGGCATTTACGCTGTATTTCAAGAGAATTATTGGACCGTCGCCATTCCGGCGCAAAAAACAAATGCCAATATATTCGAGTGAAAGTACAAACAAACAGTTCCTACTACGGTGGTATAATTGTGGTACGTACTTCATGGAATATGATAGGTATTCATGTAGGTAGTTGAGAGCACTGGTGGTCTAGTTGGTAGTGACCTCGCCTACCGATCCTAAGGACGTGGGTTCAAATCCAGTCGTGTATCAATGGGTTTTTGTGTGTGAAAAATTTATGTGCGCTATACCAGTACTCTCAAACGGTGAAGGAAAACATCGTGAGGAAACCCGCGGCTTAGTCAGCTCCGCACATATTGACCATGTCTTTCCTGTGGACAAGGCCGACTAAGCTGAGAGGATGGTATAGGTGCTGGGCAAGCCTACTCCATCTCCATCCTCTCCATCCTACTCCATCCTCTCCATCTATCTCCATCTCCTGTATTACAGGTTTTTTCTAAAACCTATCTCAGGCACCAGCTCTTCACAAAACAGGTTTTCTTGGTACTTACTAACCTATATTTACTTACTAACCTTATTCTGTGTCAGCTTGAAGCCAAGAAACTTTTTTGTGAAGAAAAATAAATATATAAATAAATATCTTAATTCGTCCCGGGCACTACAGCGTCCCGTCTGTGAAGGTAAAAAGTTGCCTCCTGACGCTGTATGAATCATCTACTATAGATGGTTAAAGGCCTTAGAAGTCATGTAGATAGCTCATTAATACAATTTTAAGACTACAAATACCTAAGTGTTATTTCCTGATAAAATATTCCGTTTTATATCAGCGAATTTTTTAATTCTGGTGACTGTAAAATAACGTCTTAAAAAAAAAATTAAAATAATGTCAGCACATAACTATCCCACATAAAGTGGGATTGGGAAGGGCAATGACCTCATTGGCATTTGTAAAAGCTCATAGTTCATGGAAGTGAAAAACTCACTTGTCTAAAACGGCGCACGGCTTCAATTTTTTACTTACGGACAACAGATCGTTTATTAGCAGAATATTGGAACTGGAGATAAGAGGGGTGTCAGAGCCACGTCTTCCATATTTGATTCACAACGTTCAATATCAGGTCTCCACCCACTAACATTTTCCATAAACGGAATGTTACCGTCCCAGCAAAAAAGCTAGGTAGAGCAAAGCGATGAGCAAAGCAAACAAATGTTTTAGTTTTAATTTGTTTTCTGTTCCGAAATAAATATATTTGTATTTGTATTTAGGTATGTTTAAACAGTGTAAGGCCTAAGTTCCATGTACCTATAAAGGAAACATCTCCTTTATTTGTAAATTTTTTTTTGTTTGGACCGTGATGGAACGAGGTAGTGGGTTAAAACTTCGACGTTACGTAAAAATTATGAGCTTCATCGTGCTTTAGAAAACTATTGTGTTACCAAGCATACCAGGAAGGAATTTGCGATTCCTTCCTCAGATCATTCAATAATCATAAGGCTGATTTACCATTGCATGTGGAGCAGTTCTCGTTTAATTATAAAATTTTCATTAAAACTCTTCGGTTTGTCCAATACAAAAACGTTTAAATAATCTCAACACCTTGGGAGGCTTGTTATTGGAAATCATTAGTGATTTTCCAGAATGAATAGATAAATTAGTAGTGCAGAGTTTTTTACCGAGTCAGACTTAAGAATCGCATTAGTTAAACAGTTATGATAATGAAGGAAATCGCGCTATTTTTCAACGTTTCGAACGTAAAACATTCGCTTGACAGCGATACCTACTGTAAAAAAATTCGCGACACGAAATATGCATTACACAGCGTTTATTACGCTCTTTATGATGACGTTCGAAACGTTAAAAAAGACGTAATTGTCCTAGATTAATAGGATTTACTAACAAGTTGACAAACTAAAATCTCTAATCAAAATAGTCATACCGATGTAAAACTTTTTTTTGCCCGCTTGATAAGTCTAGGGGCTATGTTTACTGCGTGATTCGCGTAGGTACCTACTTATATTTAGGTCTCGCCACATGAGATTTTTAATAGGTATTTGATTTCCTATTTTATATTCTTGTTTTTGTACATAACTTTCCTGTATTTGTTTTTTCCTGTAAATAAATGAATTTCAAGAATATTATACGTTGCTATGTGACTGATTTTGCAGCAATAATGATTCCTCGACATGGTGCTAAGTAAAAAGAAAGCATAGTTGATAGTGACCCCGCCTCCCGATCCTAAGGTGGTGGGTTCAAATCCGGTCGTGTACCAATGGATTTTTCTGTGCGAAAAATTTGTGTGCGCTGTACCAGTACTCTCAAACGGCGAAGGAAAACATCGTGAGAAAGCCCGCGGCTTAGTCAGCTCCGCACGTATTGGCCATGTCTTTCCTGTGGACAAGGCCGACTAAGCTGAGAGGATGGAATAGGTGCTGGGCAAGCCTACTCCATCTTAATTCGTCCCGGGCACTACAGCGTCCCGTTTGTGAATATAAAAGTTGCCTCCTGACGCTGTATAAATCATCTACTATAAATGGTAATATAGGCCTTAGTTAGTTCCTGGGAAAATTGTATTCGTTTCTTTTGTCTTCACTAGGGAACGCAGCAGACCAGGAAATGTTAATCGAAAACGTAATAAATAAATATTTTCTATGATATTCTTAGTATTATTGTTGTTTTTTAGTAGCATGTGAAATTTACTAGCGGGACCCGTGCACTGAGGGTTCCGTACAAACTACAGATGTCTCTTGACTCTATGGTAAAAATAAGTTCGTATATGAACCACCTCTTGTGACGGAGTTTTTAGGCCGCCTAAAGGCCTCCGTCATGGCTTAACGACTTAAAAGCCGGGACCGACAATTTAACGTGCCTTCCGAAGCACGGAAGCGCTCATGATAAACATTGAACATTGCTTTTAATGGAATCGATTCAAGATGGTATGTCGTATTTATTTAGAAGCTTGATTTTTTACACCTTCAAAAGTTAGTAGACCTTAGTACCAACCTACCTACTTGATTATGATCTCTGTATGCCTACTTCGCAGAGTACCTATTTGCATTATGCCTAAACTTTTTTTTATATGGTTAACCCAAGAAACAAAAGTTTTTTAAAGCGAAGCTTTTGACGACCTCGTTGACATTGCGGGTGAGTGCCCGGCTGAGACGCAAGAGGCGCGGCTTCGATTCCCGCTGCAGGAGAAATGTTTGTATGTTCTGCAAATATTTCTTCCGGGTCTGGGTGTTGTAATATTACTAGTACTCGTAAGTATGCATTTACAAAAAAAGTATAAAAGCATTTATCACCAGCCATCTGGTGCCCATAGTACAAGCTTCGCTTAGTTTGGGACTAGATGGCGCTGTGTGAAATGTCCACAAATCTTACTTCTTTTTTATATTATAAATGCGAAAGTTTATGAGTTTGGATGTTTGTGCCTCAATCACGCTTAAACGGCTGAATAGATTTGAATGAAACTTGGAATATACATAGTACATGTACTGGATTAACATATAGGCAATTTTTTATCCGGATATCATGCGAGCGAAGCCGCGGGCGACAGCTAGCATTATTATAATGCAGTTAATATATATACTTTCCGCGAGCTTTTTGTTCTCAATATTTTTGTTTTTTTTTTGATAAAGTAAGTTTTAGTCACTTTTAAAAACAGAACTGAGAAACTGGTATTAATCTTACTTATATTATAAATGCGAAAGTTAGTGAGTTTGGATGTTTGGATGTTTGTGCCTCAATCACGCCTAAACGGCTAAACGGATTTGAATGAAACTTGGAATATACACAGTACATGTACTGGATTAACATATAGGCTATTTTTTATCCGGATACCACGCGAGCGGAGCTGCAGGCGGCAGCTAGTATATACATTAATAATTATTGTTTTAATATCAGCAATCGCATAATTTGACAATGCGCGGGCAGTAAGCGTTGACAGACGAACTGAGCGCGCGCAAAAATAACCAGTGACATTTCACGCCTTCCCAACCGAACTACTTACTGTGAGATATGGACAGACCTGGAGGCCCACTCTCTTTCTCCGAAACGAGACTTCGCAAACGAACGAAATTTAAACGAAGTTTCGATTATCACCCTACTCTATTTCATTTTCGGATTCGCACAAGGAGTTCGGATCTATAGGAGGATTTAGATGTCAAACAATTTTCGTTCGATCTAAATTTCGGAACGAATACGAACCGTTGTAGGAATCGTGCGAAACTTCGATCGAAACTTCGTTTTTCGTTTAATTAGAGTAGGCCTCCTGGACAGACCCATCGCGTACACTTTCCGAAGCAAATAAAAACGTTAATTTCGATCCTACTTGCTTCCGCCGGCGACTTCGCTCGCGAGGAACCGCTCGTGGTGGAACTTGCTCAGATGCTCATGATTCAAAGTCAAAGTAAAATGAAACGAAATGAAATTATATTGTATAAAATGTGATCCAATGTATAAATGATATGGGAAAATATTATAGCTACTTTTATATATCGTCAGTAACCTTACTAAAAAGCTCCACAAAAAGCTTTTTTGTAGGTACTTCATTGTGCTTCTTTTCATCTTCCATTAGGTATTAATTTATTGGGTATTATACTATTTATTTATTCGATCACTAACATAATTAATACATTAATATAGTATAAAAAGGTTCTTGATAAAGGTTATAGATCTGAATGTTATTACACTTTCAAGTGAAGACAGCATGCAAGTGTTTTGAGCGAGTAACAAAAATAAAAACGGAATTAGAATGAAATAAATTACATAGCAAATAGGTAATAATAAAAATTTAAAAATTACATTAAAGAAAATTAAAATGTCCCTTAATATTTACAATTATGTAGATACAGTAAAATTAATTAGTATTGCCATTTAGCGTGGCAATGCGGCCAGCGTCTTGGACACGCTTCCACCGTCTGATGAGCTGGATCAGGTGAGCTATCTATAGACCGTTTGCAACGACCTTTAGATAGCCCGACTGTCTCTTTTATATGTTGTAAATTATATTTGTATTAGTTGTGAGTTTCTTCCTGTATTTAACTAATTATTTATAATAATGTTCATGATGAATACCGAAAACCATTTACCTGCTTAGACCAGATTTACTTTTAGTCTATGTTGTTCCACTGCTAGAATCCTCCCTGCCAGCTTTATTCCAGCATTTTTCTTACTCTTACCTAACTAGTATGTAGGTAATTTCATTAAAACAAGCAAACAAAGTTGGCCAAAAGCCCGCTACTCGTAAATTATTGACTAAAAATTAGATGCGGCCAAAATTAATAAGTATTTTGCAAAAACTTAGAAAAAATTCTAAGCGATTCAACAAACCAGCACAGCACATTGTTGCTACCCGTCATTATAATGATAACATGAGCTACCACGAGATATTATATCATCTAACAAAAAATCACCAACAAAAACCAACCTACGTATTGCAAAGCTCGATTCGTTCGGGCGAAGGTCAATCCGCGGATCACAATACGCTCCAATTTCAAATCATAAAAAACGTCGGACCTTACGGTTAACCCTAAAGGACCCTTTCTTACTTTTTTGGCAGAAAAAAACGGTCGGCCGATCTCGCAGCGAACGCTCCGTATTTGTGGCCGGGCGGCTGCAGCGCGCGGTCGCACCCAGAGCAATACGTAAACACATTTCCAGGAGCGCGGGAAATCACGACCCCCAATTCCAAATTCAAAACTTCGAAAAAATCATCCGAAACACGATTCGATTGGTCCAATAACATTGTACCAGCGCGATGTTTATTATTATTCGTACAAATTAAACCGCGTATTGTTTTAAATATTTCGACATTGTCGGAATTCTATTGTGTGAATTAATTGTTTAATGTTTTGTATAATCTAGGGCTTTGTCGAGATGAGTTTTGGTTTACATTTTGGTGGTGATATAAACAATTGATAATTTCGCGGAGGAGTTGCGCTGTTTTTACGAATGTTTTTGCGTGTGGTGGGCTGGTGGGGGGAGGGGTGGGGCCTCGCCTGACTCGTCCCTCTACTAGCGAGTATTTTGATTTAGTTTCCGAGTCTTACGCAGATGTGGCAATTTTTTTCAGTCGCGTGAGTAAGGTGCGCGCGACTGTTGCATTTTCCGTGTTTCGGATCATTTTTTATTTCGGCTTTTTCCGCGCTCTGAAACTTTTCGCGAGCGGCTACTGAAATTTTTTTTCAAGTTAGTTACAGAGCTTTACTAAAAACTTATTTTTGAGAAGTGAATAGCAATTTGTGTTCGACTTTTGTGTGTGCGAGTGACAATAAGAATTTATTTAGTAAATAGTGCCGTGATTGACTTTTCGTTTGTTGCTGTCTTTATGTTCAAGTTTGGATGTCTTAGCGTAAGGTAAGTGACCTTAAAATACATATTTGCCCTTACAAGTTTATATTTTAATCGAAACATAAACTAGTAAAATAAATTATTTATTTATTTCGCATATTTTTCTTACCAGCCTTATTTTAGTTAGGCACTTAAAAAATGTTATAACTTCCAATATGCTTGATTTTTTACATATTAAGTTCGTTAACTTTAATAATTTACAAACTGTCACAATATTTTTATCTCTCCCTTAAAATGTATTTTTTTAATGTGAAAAAAATGGGTAATATTACCTGAAAGGATTAAATAAAAATAACAGAACTATCAGATTTTTATATAATGCTGGTCTTATCGTGCGTATTAAATAAATCGTCAAACAGTCTACGAATAGGATACGAGGGTTCTATCAGGTCGCATCAGATCAGATCAGATCAAACTTGAGCGAGGGTCACAGGTTAGCGGGCGAAAGATCAGATTCCACGCTGTCCATGTAACTTCTACCAGATAAATAAAAAACGGACATTTTATTAAGCTGAATATTAAAATGACTTTTGAATTTTTCGATTAACGATTTTTGTAAAAAATTATATGTGCTTTATTAAACCTTTTCCTACTCAAAGAACCGTAAAAGTTTATTTAAACATACGATTAAACGTACTCCGTAAAGAATAGCTTCATTCGAAGAGACAGGATTTTTTCTTAAAATATAATTTTTAGCTTTTTTATATTACAATTTTACTAGCTGCTGGCCGTGGCTTCACTCACGTGGTACCTGGATTAAAAGTAGCCTATATATTATTATAGCACATGTACTATGTAAATTCCAAGTCTCATTCAAATCCGTTCAGTCGTTTTGGCGTGAGGCACAAACATACAAACTTTCACATTTATAATATAGTATGATAATAGTAGTATAGGATCATAATTATAATTTTAGTTTATCTTTGTTTTGAAGTATCAAATCTTTCCATCCAATTTAAACTTTCCGCTTTACCTCATCTTAACTGACTTCTGATAAAACTGGTATCCAATAAACTTTTATTTGAAGTTCAAGTTAATCTTATAACTCTGTTACTATTTCCATTTACACTCTATAACTTTTATAGACTAGAAGCTTATATAAAGATATTTTTGTAATAAAAATCAGAACTTTGTTAAAGAGATAAAATACCTGTTATAAAAACGAGACATTCATTCCGACAAATTCCGTTGTGTCAAATGTGGAACTTACGACGCTATTTTATTCGTATTCCGAAAAAGTAGCCAAATATGGAACATACGACTTAATTTTATTCAGATTGCTAAAAAATTGTGCCAGACGTGGAACAATCCACGCCATTTTTTTCGGATAAAAAAAACATAATTCTACTTTCTTCACATTTTTTCGGAACTAATACCAAGTTCACATAAGCTAGCTATATCCCGCAGCTTTGTTTGAACTTTGCAGAACAACTACTATTGCTGGGTACTACTAATCATGTCATTAGTTCTTTCAAACTAGTGTGGTGAATGGATTTTACAGACTTACCCCCGAATATCAAACGCATCTCAATGTTGAGCACGTCTCAAATGACGGTTATTTTTTTTTGACAGATTTTCATCAGAAACTGTAAAAAAACCGTGAGTGAGACCGTGAGACGTGCTCAACTCTGAGTCGCGTTTGAGTATTCGGGGGTTAATATGCTAGGAGATACTATACCTATTATAAATTAGCTAGCATTATAAACCTATTCATTTCAAACAATTATCAAACTTTGGAAAAGTTTCCAAGTTCTTAGTTTGCATACTACAATACAAATAGGTATTTGTAAACAAACGAATAAAAACTTTTTAGTAGCAAAAAAATATAAGTAGATTTTCTTACGTTAATGTCAGATTTTGGCATTCAAAGAAAAAAGTACTTACTTACCTCAAACTTTGTGTAAAGTTCCGCGAAAAATAAAGTACTTAGGTAGGAAAAACCATTATAAGTTATTGTTTTATTGTATTCGTTGAAAAATATCCAAATCGTGTATTGCTCGTCGATTTTTATCTTGACATTACTGAGAAAACTTTGTTTGAAAAGTTTATGTCTTTTTGTACGTTTTTTGTTATTATTCGACGATTTTTTAATATCCGTGAAGATTGTGAATAAGTAATCAATGCTTTGGTAGATCTATTTTTATGTATTACTTTTACAAAAAGCGTATAGAATTAGGTTTTTAAGATTCCTTAGTATTTCCCTCACAATGATTATACGGACTTAGAGAAGGTATTTGGGATTTTTGAGCTATACAAATTGTTTTCCTCGATTTGTATTTAGTGTATGTAGGTACTTTTTAGGTGGGATTATGTAAAATTGTTTTATCATGAATCTGTTCATAACACAGCACTGGTGGTCTAGTTGGTAGTGACCCCGCCTTCCGATCCTAAGGGCGTGGGTTCAAACCCGGTCGTGTACCAATGGATTTTTCTGTGTGAAAAATTTTTGTGCGCTATACCAGTACTCTCAAACGGTGAAGGAAAACATCGTGAGGACACCCGCGGCTTAGTCAGCTCCGCACGTATTGACCATGTCTTTCCTGTGGACAAGGCCGACTAAGCTGAGAGGATGGAATAGGTGCTGGGCAAGCCTACTCCATCTTAATTCATCCCGGGCACTACAGCGTCCCGTTTGAGAAGGTAAAAAGTTGCCTCCTGACGCTGGATAAATCATCTACTATAGATGGTTAAAGGCCTTAGTTAGTTCATAATACTGGCAAGCTAGTTACTGGCTGGAAGCTGGATAATGTTTCATAATTTAGTGGATTTTCGTTTCCAGAATACTATATGCGTTCAAACACGTGCGGTTTTTGAGCGAAGTCGCGATCTGCAGCTAGTATGTACTTAAACCTAACTTACCTATTACAATCCCTATAGGTAGGTATTGGACATAGACCGTCAAACGGAATACCAACTAAATACCTTCTCACATGTTCAGTTCCATATCGGAATGTCTGATATGCCATTTCCCCTCTAACATGCTGAATTTGATCGATGTGGATAATTCCAACACAGGTCTCTTTTATGAGTAATCATCATCATCATAGCCCGCATCCACCACTCCTGGGCAGGTCTCATTAGCACGTCAATCTTTCCGATCCTGAGAAATTTATTTCTTATATATATCTTCTAGTTATGTTATATGGTCATCATCACCATCTTTATTACTTCCTGCTGGACTGGGAGTTAGGAAAAACCATGAATGCGTCCAGCTGCTTCTCTCCCCGAGGATGTCGTAAGAATTGACTAAAGGGTAGTATCCTCCCCAACATGATGGACCATCTACATGGGAGTATCCCTAATGGTTGTCATGGCAAAACTTGCAGCTACTTCTAATTTAAAGTCCCAAGATGGATGGATAGATGGATAGATGGTCCATCATTTTGGTCCATCATCCCTTAGTCGACTTTTACGACATGCTCGGGGAGAGAAGCAGCTGGACACATTCTACGTTTTTCTTTACTCCCAGTCCAGCAGAGAAGTAGATGTCTGTGTAAAATTAAAAATAATATCTGTTGTGTAGCATCATTTTATATTCTTAAACAAACAAAATACTTAAGTTATCGCATCACAAGAAACTGTTTATTTAACGAAAACCGCTTCCCGCTCATTGTTTTACACTTAACTTGAAAAAAACACATTTTATTTATATAACAATCACGTTCGGCTCACATTGAGTGTGACGTCACCTCCGGCCGCCTGATAAGGGCCGCTTCCGGTCCAAATCCTGGCTGAATGAATGAGTGACCGAATGAAAGAATTACCTTAGGAACAAATGTAGCTATACAGAAGTATTAAGACGAGCTTAACAAAGTAATGCGTCAATACTATCTACACAATTTTGTTTCATAAATAGCTTTGTCAGGCCAAAAACGTTGGTATATCTTTTGATATTGTAAGTTCGTATGAGTCAGTGGTCAGCTCTTGTGACGGAGTTTTTAGGCCGCCTAAAGGCCTCCGTCATGGCTTAATGCCTTAAATTCAGGACTGACTGTTTAACGTGCCCTCCGAAACACAAGTCCTCAGCTCCTAATGCCACTTGCGGTCACCCATCCCAATTATGGCTGCGCACAACGTTGCTTAACTTCAACGATCAAGAACGTCTAAGCAAGCTACGCCACGAGCGAGGAGACGCAGTAAAGTGAGCATACTGTAATTACGGCCTCGGTGGCGTGGCGGGCGAGGGCTCGGCTGAGACGCAAGAGGCGCGGTTTCGATTCCCGCTACGGGTGAAATGTTTGCATGTTCTGCAAATATTTCTTCCGGGTCTGGGTATTGTAGTATCATGTATTTTAAGTATGTGTTTACAAAAAAAAGTATATAAGCCAGCCATCTGGTGTTTATAGTGCAAGCTTTGCTTAGTTTGGGGCTAGATGGCGCTGTGTGAAATGCCTACCGATATTTATTATATTATTTATTTGTATTTCTGGAATTTATGATCCTACTTAGAGCAATGTTTAAAAACGAGTTGTATAGCCACTTTTGACAGTCTTCCTTTTTGGTCTCCTATTGTAATGCAACTGACAGAGTCGTATTAATTAATTAATATCATAATTATGACTAAAATTATAATTTATAATTTTGCCATAATTTTTGGCGCCAACTTCGCATGCAAATTAATTAATCGAAAAGATAATTTAATATGTGTTTTGTCTATAAAAGGAGAGTTGTTTATTTAATTTATTGTGAGAATTAATAAAACGATGTCGAGAACATGTTTTGTGATTTTATTAAGAATTTGGTATTATATCAGTAGGTAGATTAATTAAGTGTTTGGTCATAAGAACTGGTGGTCTAGTTGGAAAGGTCGTGGGTTCAAACCTGGTCGTGTACCAATGGATTTTTCTGTGTGAAAAATATATGTGCGCTATACCAGTGTTCTCAAACGGCGAAGGAAAACATCGTGAGGAAACCCGCGGCTTAGTCATTGCTCTCATTAGTTAAGTAGGCACATTCTTATTAGATACAGTCACCTGTAATAAGATATATACATTTCCCAATATGTCGTAACAGCATAAAAATTTCAAACTATATCTACAGAGTAAAAACTCTAAAAACTATAAGTTACCATCAATTAATTTAATTAGTAATTTGTATTTGCTGTGTAATTATTTATTGTGCTACCATTTTTGAAGTTTGCAAATACATGTACGGTAGTTACCACAGATATTGTGCGCCTCGCCACATTTCGTCCAGCTTCTGAAGTACTTCGGTACTTAGTAGCAATTATATCACACACATTTGTAATTGGGCTTTTGCATGTGACTGTGCATACAACAGTTTTAAGAACCTACTGTTTTATGTATTTACGTCACTAAATCAAGTAACTACTACATCAATTAACTACTACAACTAAATCAAGTAACTACTACATCAAGTAACTACTACAACTAAATCAAGTATCCACGTCACTAAAAACTAACGACAATAACTAGAAGTCTGCGTGACACTAGGTGGGTACAATCAATTGAAATTCCAATGGCTTCCAATAAAAAACATTCCCTAATTTACTTGACGCAAGTATTGAACAATGGATTTGACTCAGCTGTGATTCATTGAAGGATTTTCGTATTTTTTGAATATAATGACGACCTCTGTGGAGTGGCGGGCGAGCGCTCGGCTGAGACGCAAGAAGCGCGGGTTCGATCCACGAGAAATGTTTGAATGTTCTGCAATTATATTTTTGAGATTCGAAATTCAAAATCTTTCTTCGGTAAGCTGACGTACAAAATTGATACTTGCATTCGTTGTAAGTGATAAATCAAAAGTTTTTGATACATTCATAAATAGTATCATTAAAAGAGACAAAAATAAGAAATATTGGTAAGAATGTACAAGAAAATCAATAAAACCTTGTAAGTACTTTTATACGAATTCAGTTAAATCATTGAAAAAGTCATATTTTATGAGTTACCTAGTTATTAATGAATTCTGATAATATTATAAATATTTAATTATCCGTTAGTATACTTAATAGCATTGTAATAATTATGAAATTCAATTTTGCCGTGTCGCAAACAAATTATACATTATTCTTTTAGCTTATTCGCACGCAACTAATCATTTATTTATAACTGAATAAATGAATTCGCCTAATGATCAAATTTTTTTAAGAAAACTTTTTTATTTATTATTGCGAGATGGACAGACGATATTGTTAAATTTGTGGACCGTGGACCATCATGGATGGCAGAAACAAAGCAAGTCCTATGCCCAGCAGTCGACAAAATCGGGCTGTGTATCATCATCTTCCTGCCCTTATCCCACTCTATGTGGGGTCGGCACAGCATGATCCTTGGATCATGCTGTAAGAGTTTTGGCTAAGGTGTTTTATGACCGGCCGCCTGCCTGACGTCAACCCTCCTTGGGAATACTTGCTTATTGTATCTCATCATGTTGGAGGATACTATCCCTTAGTCGACTTTTACGACATGCTCGGGGAGAGAAGCAGCTGGACGCATTCTATGTTTTTTCTTTACTCCCAGTCCAGCAGAGAAGTCAAAATCGGATTGTGAATGATGATGATAAATCTATATTTATTGACTAAATAATAGTTACCTACATTTACTGATTTTTTTAGTGTTATGTATCAGCAATGAACTCATCGTAAAAGTGCAGGTCTACTAAAGTTTTCGGTCCATATCTGGTGGTACAACTGTCCGTCTGTCCGTCACACCGACAACTGAGCCTTCTACGGAACGTATTAACCATTTTAAAATTGTAAATCAGCAATTTATTTATATCGTGATTATAATCTGTTACCGTATATGGAAATAATTATTTTTGACGTTTGATGTTAACTGTTTAATATGTTCAAAGGTGTCCATATGATATTGTATTAGTACTTTCAAACGGTTCAGGAAAACATCGTGAAGAAACCGGCATGTCGTAGAACGTAAAAAGTTCGAGAAACATGTGTCAAGCGCACAAAAGGAGCCTATCAGGCCCATTTCAAATCCTTTCAGCATACTGGTCCTGGAGAACTAGTGACACAACTAGATAGATGAAAATGTCACAAGAATTTAAAAACGCAAAAAAAGAAATAGTAGGTATGTAAAAAGAAACACTAGTAGATTCTAATGAAGAAATAAGATGAGTTCCATTGCTCATAATAGTATACAAATTATTCAATTTTGTCTTCCAATAGGTAATTATCATATTAAACGAACATATTGCAATATCGTGCATTTTCTCCTACTCTATCACTCATACAACCTTCCCTTTCCATACGTGCACTTCTCGTAAAACAATTAATAAACGATTCTCACTCTTAAGTCCTTTCCATAAGATCCATTTTACAAGAACACTGAAATTGAAGAATACAGCTGCTTTTTAAGGTTTTAAAATAAACTAAACTTTATTGTAATAACACAAAGTCGAAATTGGCCTGACTCAAAGTAATCAATGAGGCATTCGCGATGAAATGCGAAATGGATTATTTTTTCAAAAATGGAATTAAGAAGAGACAATAACGTTCATTGTTTTTAAAGATGGCGACTGGGACTGGCTCAAATATGAGATTATTACTTGTGAGTCTGGCTTATGATAATTTTATAGCTCGGAATGGCACAATAGCGAGTTTATTTTAATGCAAAATTGTAGTACCAAAACGGAAATCTATCTTGTTATTCCGGTTCAAAGAGATCAAATGACTGTTTAAAAACAGGAAATGATGTATTTAAGATTCTTTCTTCTATAGAATTAAGACATTCAATTTTGCTACTCGTAGGTTGAATGAGTTTATTTAATAACTAGTTTTTAGAAGTAATTTTAAAAAGAATTCGCAGTTGTATAATTTTGGTTGGCTGGCACACAGATGCCAAAACAATTTGAATTTAGAATTTTCTCACTTTCAAAGCCAGTCAATAATACTGGCCATAAAGAGCCTGACAGTCACTCGAAAATCGAACGCGTACCAAAGACAAGGAATATAATTCAAACATCGAACAGACCAGCTGCGAGATAGATTAGTGACGTGTCACACGGTTCCAGAAAGCTGAATAACGAGTAATTTAAATAGATCGGACCCTCAATTGGGGTTAATTCTCGCGTTTAAGGAATATGGTGAAGTTTAATTATGGAACGCAGAATATGTTGTAGTATGAGCAAGACATTATGGAGTAATTGATGGTGGGTTAGCTGGGAGAATAACAATGTGCGTAGTTGGAATTTTACATTGTGATGATGTAAACTATTTTCTTGTCTTCCATACGTATCAACATCTATGTTTCGTGCCTAAAGAAAAAATGCTTTATACTGTGGGTTTATCAAGGTATTTTTTATCTTACCATACTTTTGTATTAATTTTAAAAAAGTACCTACTGGATGCGACTGCTATCATTATAAAACATGTTGATAAAGAAAACATATTTAATAATCTATTCATTTATCACCTGTCCGATTCATTTGATGTAATGCGAACGAGCGGATACTCAGTGCATTCCATAATTGCTTAGTTCCTTTAGAAATTCCAATAAAAAACAATTTAAACTAAAACTTTACCGCTTGAAAACTTTCAAATCAGCCCGGAAACTTCAAATTCTAACAACATAAAGAGCACGTTTGCTACCTACTTACATCATAACTCGTTTCGACTTTTTACCGAATCGTGAGCGGACTTTTTGTAAGAACATATTCAGATGTGTAATGACCAATCTCCGGGCGTCGAGAAATAAAAAAAAGCATTCGAAGCATTAATGCATCAGTTACTAAACCGTCAGACGCATGCTCTTGCGCATCCTTAACGCATAAGAACAAGACGTTCCATTTTCAAACGGACGAATTACAAACAGGCATTCCATCTTCAATCTTTCTGTTGATATTCAAATGTTTGAAAATGGAACAAAACGATCCGAGCTGTTACAAAGTGGATAGATATATATATCTACAGTTTTCGATCGAGCTTTTTCAATTGTAAATAAGTTATAAGTTATGTACCTAGTTAAACGTTACTTCTATACTAGTCGTGTTACTAGTTCTTTAGAACCAGTGTGGGGAAAATATTTTAAATGCGCCTTCGTTTCTTGCGCTACGTTGAACGTTAAAAATAAATGAAAATGTAACAGGAATATACAACTATAAATCTAAAGACAATTTAAGATTTCCTTTCAAAAACATTTGCATCATTCGACTAACGTTAAAAGCTCCGGAAAACACGAAAATCTTTCACGAATCAATACAAGTGTTTTAAAACGTAAAGTTTAGTAATAAAATCAATCAATTCCAACGTTTTTATATTTGCCTCCATTCAAATAACTCCTGCCTTCGGTTTTGGCTTAAAAATAGACATTTTGAGTGCTCTGTTCCGAGATAAGTTATATTGATGTGTTTCAAACGAACGAATGTTTTATACTTTCTGGTTCATATTTCATAGTGGAGTAATTGTATTATAATCCTTATGTATTTTTAGACGAGTGTTTCTTTCAAGTTGAGGTATAGGGTAATGATCTTAGAAATAAGAGTGGTGGTTTTATCACCCTCGTAATGGGAGGTAAAGTCGATTTATGTCTAAAAACTCAATAGAAGCTCCTTTATGACTTGTAATATTGTAAGGAAGCCGAAAGGAAACAAAAAAAAACAAGTATTCTTCAAAAATAAAGTCGATTGTTATAAGAAATCGAATCGGTAACGCTTTAGGACATCACAAAAGAATACTGTCTACTCACTGTAAGATAACCTGATAGCTAAGTTCCAAATTCAAATTAGAATTTCGAACACGTTTGAATTTGAAATTCAGTTCCGTACCGCCAAATTCCAATTTCAAACTTCCAATAAAAAGCTTCATACAAATTCAAAACTTTTGAATGCGTTATAGGGTTCAGCTTTAACCATGTAAAAGCCGTAGTTTAAAAGCACAATAGCGGGCGTGGTTCACAAGCTAGCAGCGAATAATTACTTCCCCCCTCCTTCCCTCCTCCCCCTATGTCTTCATTCAGCATTGTCTTGAGATGTGACCTCTTGTGACGTCTGATATTAGTCATTCATGGCAGACGCTTTGGAGCTTTCACGTATCAAATTCTTGAGCCTTTAATGAGAGCTTTCTTATTTGTAAGCCTCTTCATTATAACGTTATTGCAAATTTTGTCATTGAAACTGGGCCCATAACAAAATTTGCAACTCTTAGATTGATTCGATTTGAAATGTATTTTAGTATGGTAACACTACCTATTTTTATTTATTGAAATGACTTCCTGTGAATGAACATACATTCATATTTCGAATAGCACCTTCGTAGATTGAATGACATTTTTACTCTATGGGCCGTGCGTAGAAGAATGTGGCCACCCCGCGCGCGTTATTGCGAATACGTGGAGCTGGCGCGCGCTCAAGCGACTGGGACCACTTCAAACTGGGCCGCGGTCCCAGTCGCCTGAACCATTTGTTTATTATTTTTTCCTCAGGCGTCTCGAATCGCTCGTAATATAATCAAAAAGGTTTATTTAGTCAACTTCAAGTACAGTTGGCAGGAAACCTATTTGAAGCAAATATCTAATTGTGTAGTAAATTTTTTGTACAAGTGTTTGTCAACAGTAATAAAGTTTTCGTTGTAGTAATCATAAATTATCTACAATAATTAACAAGTAGCACAACGTGTTATTATACTCACCTATATCTTGCTAAATCGTGGAGGTTTGCATAAATTAGGCGTTAAATGTATCGCAACTGTTACTTAATGTTCGTGCCATAAGTTAATCCAATAAATAAATCGCATATGGTTTTTAGATTTTTCTGTTGATTGTACAATTTATGTCAAGGTGCTTAGTTGATTGATTAAAAAATGCTATCGGGCGTCTGGGACCGCGGTCCCAGTTTGAAGCGGTCCCAGTCGCCTGAGTATTCGCGAATACGTAGAACCGGCGCGTGCCACCGCAATACGCACACTTACGTAACAGAACGCGCGTAGAATTACCGAACTGCGATTTCTCTATCACCTTTCATACACCCGGACCATGACAATGGCCAACATTATTTATTACACACTAAAAAACGTCTAGACAAAAAGCACGCATGCTCAATTCAAAACTAAAAGCCACCCGTCAATTTCAAACGAAATTCTTATCTCGAAACCGACGTTCTAAATTCAAAATATTAGTGAAGCAATTGAAAAACGAAACGAACTAAGTTCGAATTACGAGCGCGTTCCAAATTCGAATGTATTCAAATATCGACGCTCGAGATGGATTATGACGGCGGCGGGAGACGACTGGAATATCTTGATCGCTTCGTATTTTTCTTTTTCTAAATGTACACTTTACTATTGGAAATACAGTTTTAAATTGCAAGTAGGTAACTTATTTATATGAGCCGCGTTATTTACTTGTACTGACGAACAGTTCAAAATAATCAATCGGAAATTTGAATAAAATATTACTCAAAAATAACTCATAATGTTAGACGCTCGTTCCGATATGATCCCTTTGATTGATGGGTGACCACGCTGTGTCTATCCGTCCAGCATAGCCGGGCATTGATTCCTAAGTAATATCCATTATTTCGGGGTTCTCGCTAAACTGGCAGTAACATTTTGTAAGTGTGTTGACCCCGGGCAAGCGAACACGACGTACGTTTTGAACTTAATTAAAAATGTATAAAGAATTTATAACGTGCCGAGACAGCCCCCGTATTTGTAGAACAGAATTTTTAATCGATTTTAATAAAAACTGTTCTAGAGGTTTAACAAGGCCACTTTATATAATTCTGACGACCTCGGTGGCGTGGCGGGCGTGTGCTCGGCTGAGACGCAAGAGGCGCGGGTTCGATTCCCGCTGCGGGAGAAATGTTTGTATGTTCTGCAAATATTTCTTCCGGGTCTGGGTGCTGTAGTATTATGTATTATAAGTATGTATTTACAAAAAAAAGTATATACTTAAGTATTCTATCAGCCATGTGGTTCCCATAGTACAAGCTTTGCTTAGTTTGGGGCTAAATGGCGCTGTGTGAAATGTCCATAAATATTTTTATTTATTTATTTATATTCACAATTCACCTCCGATTCGGACAATTTTGCTCAAATTTGACGAATTGCTTATATTCTATGAATTCGGGAAATTAATTGCTATAGATGAATTGCTCAAAGTAGCTTTTTAAGACCCGCTGCTAAAATTTGTTGTTTGAAAGTCTGTTATTTATCTAATTTCCTGTTCATGTCAACTCGACTTGTGACGCAATCTGTGAAAAAGTTTTACTGAGTCAGATTCTGAAAAGAGATTCTGATGTACGATTACAAACTCGTTTAAATTACATAGGTATCTATATTTGCATTATTAGTTTCTAGGAAATAACTTTGTAAGCCAAAACTTTCCTACAAGTGCGTACGTTCCTAGTAGGTACTTGGTTTTTTGTTGTTAAATCAGACTGATACAAATTCCTAATAAAATAAGATAAAGATTTCCTTAAAATATACACATCAATCAACAACTCATGG
The DNA here is from genome assembly GCA_949320045.1 of Scotopteryx bipunctaria. Taxonomy (NCBI): domain Eukaryota; kingdom Metazoa; phylum Arthropoda; class Insecta; order Lepidoptera; family Geometridae; genus Scotopteryx; species Scotopteryx bipunctaria. The sequence continues at coordinate 4,901,907 of OX439465.1, forward strand.
CTAGAAGTAATTTTAATAAGACTTTAGTACGTTGAGAGATGTGAATTGAAAATATACAATTTATTTGACACCGACGACCTCGGTGGCGTGGCGGGCGAGCACTCGGCTTAGACGCAACAGGTGCGGGTTCGATTCCCGCTACGGGAGAAATGTTTGTATGGTCTGCAAACATTTTTACCGGGTGTTGTAATACATAATTTTTATTAGATAAGTCAGTACAGTGGTACCACAAATATTGAGCTCCTCGGCAAACTTTGTGCTTTGTATGAAAACTATCAACTAATAATAACTGAACCAACACTTTAAAAAAGTATTCACTGACATAGTTACAAGTATTGTAACGTCTCTATAAGTTTCAAGTTTCATCGCGTTAGTTCGTAGTTCAGAAGCTAGACGAAAATTGCCGATGCGCACAATATTTGTGGTACTACAATAAGTATCTATCAATACTAAAGTTTTTACAACTTAAGTCTAATATTAATAAAACTTTATAACAGACATCGTTTACTCATAAAAGAGTAACAAAATAAACAAAATCATTGAATTAGTCATATTATGGACGTCTGGTTTATCTCAGAGCTGGAAGACATCTGGCTCTTGTATGGAGCGTGTTTGTATGGAGTTTAATGTGCATGGGAATGTTCGATTTTGATTCATTTTATAGATCGGAATACATAACATAATATCACGCCTGTATCCCTAATGGGAATACAGGGGGCAGAGTCACAAGTAATCATAAGAAAACTTGCAGCCACTCCTGATTCAAAGTCCCAAGATGGATATGGTGAACCATGGTGACAGGTGATCAACCCATCGCTCTATCATGTTGGAGGATACTATCCCTTAGTCGACTTTTACGACATGCTCGGGGAGAGAAGCAGCTGGACGCATTCTATGTTTCTTACTCACAGACTAGCAGAGAAATGTAAATCGGAGTACCTATAGATATTTAAGAAAAAGATGAATTCAAATTCTTTTTTCTATAAAATCTCTAGGATTATTTGGACATGTCTTAAACGCTGCATTTACTTCTGTTCGTAACGTGACCAAGCGTGGAAGATACAGGTAAGAAACCACGCTTGGCTATTTTTTTTGGAAAATTATCCCTTTACAATAATAATGTTTGCATGTTCTGTAAATATTTCTTCCGGGTCTGGGTGTTGTGGTAGCATGGTACTCGTGGTTTCTGATACCTACGACACAGGGAATCCTAGTGTGGGGTCTGGACTATGTATGTGACTGTTGGGTGTTATTTATTATTAATGTTTATAAAAGGAGTTGGAGCATTTTTTAGTCCTAAGCATTTTTGTCTTCTATATAATCGAATATTTTATAGTAAGCTAAACATTTTTTTTTTTAGTTTTGAATATATTTACTGACAAATTTGTTATCTCGCTTGGGACTTTGTTATAGAAGCGTACACATTGCCCTCTATATCATTTGCTAACTTTATTTAGCCTAATCGTGGGTACAGCGAGTTTATTCTGATTTCTAGTGTTAACACTATGATTATCGCTATTTTTCTTAAACTTTTTATGTACGCACATCAAGTTTTCATAAATGTATTGACAAGGAACTGCCATGTTACTTATTCCTTTAAATTTATTGCGTAATGACTCCCTGGGACCCATAAACTGCTCGAACAACCCTCAGCAACACAAATACGGTGTTTATATCTGCAGAACTCCCCCCAACAAAATGCCATAAGCCATGATGCTATTGAAGTAGCTGAAGTAAACTAGTGTGAATCAAGTTAGAACATAAATTAAGCAACGCATTTAATTCTGACACTTCATATCTAATAATTATAGTTTATTTGAAATTAAAGTTTAAAATTAATTAATAGCCTTTTTGTTTGTGTTATGACGGCCAGAAACCGGGAAACGAAGTGTGGGGTTTTAACCCGAAGTACATTGGGAAACCCCATGTCCAGCTGTGGACTTCTGTTCAATGACTTCTGGCGATGATGATGTGAAATGCGAAGCGATGTTTTTTTCACCCCACTAGTTCTTTTGCCAGCCACAACACCTATTTACAGCACTTATTGATAGGCGTAATGCAGCGTGATTTAAAAATAAATCTGCATGACGAATGCAACTACTAGTGTCGCTATAGTTCTTTTGAACCAGTGTGGTGAAAAGTAAAGAATGAATGACGATTTGATGACCTCGGTGGCGAGGTGGGCGAGTGCTCGGCTGAGACGCAAGAGGCGCGGGTTCGATTCCCGCTACGGGATAAATGTTTGTATTTTCTGCAAATATTTCTTCCGGGTCTGGGTGTTGTATTACAAGTATGTATTTACGAAAAAAGTATATAAGTATTCTATCAGCCATCTGGTGCCCATAGTACAAGCTTTGCTTAGTTTGGGACTAGATGGTGCTGTGTGAAAATCCGCAAATATTTATATTATTTATTTATAATGAATGAATTGAATGAATGAATGTAACGTTTATTTGGCACTATAACACACAAAAACCTTCAGCTAAATTAGATCAACTAAGGCCTTTTACCATTTGTAGATGATTTATACAGCGTCAGGAGGCAACTTTACCTTCACAGACGGGACGCTGTAGTGCCCGGGACGAATTAAGATGGAGTAGGCTTGCCCAGCACCTATTCCATCCTCTCAGCTTAGTCGGCCTTGTCCACAGGAAAGACATGGTCAATACGCGCGGAGCTGACTAAGCCGCGGGTTTCCTCACGATGTTTTCCTTCACCGTTTGAGAGTACTGGTATAAATTTTTCGCACAGAAAAATCCATTGGTGCACGACCGGATTTGAACCCACGACCTTAGGATCGGAAGGCGGGGTCACTACCAACTAACGACCAGTGCTCTCATGGCTTATTAAAGAATAGGTAAAGTTGTACAAGCGTTATAATATAATTCTCCAAGAGTTTCGTATGCAAGTACCTACTCAAAATAGATTGAGTTATTCCTAAGGGCTCTACACAAGCGAAGCCGGGATTCCAATTTCCAAAATTAGCATTAATAGCCAATATCCATCCGGCAAAGAGAGCACTGGTGGCACTGGTGGCGGCTCCGCTTTTCGATCCTAAGCTCGTGGGTTCAAGTCCCAATCCAGTCGCGCACCAATGGATTTTTCTGTTCGAAAAAATTATGTAAAAAGTTCGAAAACATGTGCCAAGTGCACGAAAGGAGTCTTTAAGGCGTACTTTGAATACTTTCACCACACTGGTTCAACTAGTGGCACAACTGGTAGTATCCGGAAAATCTTACTTATCTTATAAATGCGAAAGTTTGTAAGTTTGGATGTTTTTGCCTCAATCACGCCTAAACGGTTGAACGGATTTGAATGAAACTTGGAATATACATAGTACATGTACTGGATTAACATATAGGCTATTTTTTATCCGGATACCACGCGAGCGGAGCTGCAGGCGGCAGCTAGTGTTAGCTAAAGCACTTGACATCAATCACCGTCTCTTATGATTCAAGAATTTGTCAGTTTTTCCCCCCATTCCGATGTACCAAATTAAAAATGTAAGAATTCTCGCTTGCAAAAGGAATTTATATTTAGGGTTTTATTTCATTTCATTAAATCCACCATCTTTTGTTTCCACGGCCCGTTCCGATCGGAATTCATATTTTTCTGTGTTTTGTTTCGGTTTGCGAACGTATTGTTTTATTGTACCCTAAACGGCCGGCCGGGTATTAATTATTTTCTTATTTTTGAATGCGAAACGATTTTAACGATTAACGTTCCCAAACTCTTTTAGAAACTCAAGAGTTTCGTTCGGATGTGACCGTAAAAAGATCTGATGATCTCTGGGAGAAATCGCCTTTGCCAGTCAAGATTAGTTCTCGGTCGAGTACCTCTGTGCTTGAACTATTAGATGCAACGTCGAATTCGAACAGACGTAGATGCGTATCGTTTACCGAATATAATACCCGTAATCTGACATTCTTGTACGCGTAGCTCTGGGCATAAGTACAGACCTGTACTAAGCTCAGATCAGCTCACAAATGAATATGTATTTCAGGTCAATCCATTACCAAATACATCAAACAGCTCAATTCAACTCCAACGTAATTTGTGCCATTTCTTTGAGGAAATTGACGGCCTCGGTGGCATGGCGGGTGATTGGTCGGCAGAGACGCAAGAAGGGTTCGATTCCCGCTGCGGATGAAATGTTTGCATGATCTGTAAATATTTCTTCCGGGTCTGGGTATTGTGGTAGCGTGGTACTTGTAGTTTCTGATACCCACGACACAGGGAATCCAATGGGGGCAGGACAATGTATGTGGCTGTTGGGTGTTATTAAAAAAATTGATTCTTTTGATAATAAGGTATCAAATATTCTAAACTGTTTGAACTTATATGTAATTATTTGACAAATTTGCCTTGCAATTAGAATTTTATCAACCAAACAATAGGTTCAATTTTATTTACCTAAACTTCCTACTCATGTTGGTAAGCGGTCGTGTGGTTATTTAGAATTCTGAGCTGTTTGAGCTGTTTTTCAATTCCAGCTCAAAGTAGTAAATGAGCTGGTGAACTGCATTTCAAGTTTTTCTTGTAAGTTAGCCATGCCTATACACATTCCGTTGCACAAGCACCGCCTTCCGACAACAGCGGATTATTCGTTGCTCATCAATCTCGAATAGACGCAGCCAATCCATTGTTCCCGTGACATTTAAACTAACATATAAATACGTCGCTGAATAAATTCTATCGCCTATTTATAAATTAATACGCGCGTGCATAATTCGAAGGATTTTAAAATTGGAACGCGATAGACAAGCGCGATTGTTGCAAATTTATAATTCAAAATTCAAATTTGGAATAGCGCATTCTTAATTGCTGGTTGGTATTTTGGCAGCTGTAGTGCTATTGGTCGATGCGTTTTCGAGTTTCGAACGTCTTTGTATTCGAATTTAGAGTTGATTATTTTGCTTTCTTTGTAGGTTATTGTGTGCAAATGTAATTGTCGTGCGGCTGTTATTGCTGTAAATATGAGCGCGGATAGTTTCGTCTCGGATCGCGTCCTCCATAAAGATTGTCGAAGAGCCAACGATCCAGTTTATTAGTGTTCACGGTTGACATTTTTTACTATTTATGGCAATTTTGTTCAAATTTATTGGCTATTACGCCGCAGGTCTATCATTCTTGTGATCGTTTGTGTTGACGCCGTAACATAAGAATGCAAGTAAACAGAAAATGCTATTCTGTAACGTTGCCAAAGTCATATATTGCCAAATTTCGTGTACGGAGCGGTGTTTTGATATAAATGTGACAATTCTATTTTGTCTTTTAATAAGGGAGCGTGTTTCAGTAGATATGATGTTATATCTAAGGTGTCACGATGAGCCGTAACAGACAAATGTTCATTAAAATCGTCTGCTTTATAAATAAACAGTTCCACGTATATTGTAATGAGTGTTTTCTCGTTAGAAGCTGAACTTTAGATGAGGTTCTAGTTTTGCATACCTGCATTCTTATATGTAAGATTATATATTACTAGCTGTTGCCCGCCACTTTAGATTACTTTTATAAGATACCCCATTTCACATTTTTTTAAAGGTTGTATTGAAAAATCCTCAAACACGTGTCAAAACCGAGTATCAAACCAATCGCACCGTCCTTTAAAAAGTTTCAATACAAACTTTGGAATCCCAGTTCACCCCTTTTTAAGGGTTGTCTTGAAAAATCCTGAAACATGTGTCCATTTTTTTTGCATTTACAATATTCGAACCGAGTGCAAATCGCACCGCGCGTTAAAAAATACGTCAAAAAATACAAACGTTTTTTTCCTCTTTTCACCCCTTTAGGGGGTTGAATTTCGAAAAATCCTGCTTACTAAGGTGGTTTTGCAATAAAAGGAAGCTACCTTCAAAATTTCCGCTTTTTAGCGTCAGCTTCATTTATCTAATAAATAAAATTTCTGTTTCCCTAAGTTCAGTAAGTTCTGTCTACCCTCAAATGCAATGAAATTGGTTCTCCAATCAATCCCTGAATTCACTGCGGGCAGGCACGAACAAATAGAACAATATTCTAGAATTAAATCTAACTGTTGTGCGTCCCGAAATAGGGCGGGTTTGTAGCAATTATTTTAGCTCTGTCTTTCTGAAAATTGGCAGCCGTGTGAGATCTTCTGCGGCTTGGGAGCCGGCTGGGGCGGGAGACCGGCTTTTGGGCCTGAGTCCGGCTAAATGCTTAGATTAACACTTCTGTCCAAAAACATGTGCCATGAGCACGAAAGGACTCTTATTTGAAGCGTATTCGAATCCTTTAACTCTTGAATCAATTTTTTATCAAAAACTATGAGCCTAGTAAAGCATATATTTGTAATTGGATAAAATATCTATTAGTATTTTATTGCACGAACAGTATTTCTCACCAAATGATTTACCTACTACTAGATTTTAATCATCATCATTATCTTCCTGCCCTCATCCCACTCTATGTGGGGTCGGCTCAGCATGATCCTTGGATCATGCTGTAAGAGTTTTGGCTAAGGTGTTTTATGACCGGCCGCCTGCCTGACGTCCACCCTCCTTGGGAATACTTGCTTATTGTATCTCATCTACTACTAGATTTTAATATCTAGATGATAATTAAAATGTTTGATAGTGTTACATAATTTGCCAAAGATATGAAAACCGGTCAAGTGCGAGTCCAATTCACAAACAAAGAGTTTCCTGCCATCATACATTTGCTGTTATAGAGACAAAATAAATACACACTCAGTGCAAATGTCAACTCTGTTATAGTTTATGAGATACAGCCCGCTTACAGACGGACGGACGGACAGCGAAGGCTTAGTAATAGGGTCCCGTTGGCACCCTTCGGGTACGGAACCCTAATAAAAAAGCCCGGCATTTATCAGAAAGCGCACATTGAACCGGCTATCAGTTATTCCACAGCAGCCCTATTCACCAATGGTATTCGGTTGGGAAACCGTTGTAACCGCGACCAGCGTATGAAGACCCCTGCATCTAGTACAACACATTAGAAATTAAGACAACCGATATGTCTCATTAAATTGGACGAACTATATTAAAGTGCCCTGATATGCGAATAATAGGTAAGTCCGTCTGTCAGTGAGTTCTTGTACTTTTTGCAGTTGCATCTTGCGCTGGCTTTTGTACGTGGTTTTAGATTTGTTACGTAATTTAATTATAGACAAAAACAACAAATTATATCACAACTAAATTAAAACCATACATAATTATGTTATCACGCTCGTATCCCTAATTGGGCAAGTAAACATAAGTAAATTTGCATCCACATCTGATTTAGTCCCAAGATGGATATGGTGAACCATGGTGACAGGTGATCAGCCCATCGCTCATAAGATGCCCCATCATGTTGGAGGATACTATTTTACGACATGCTATTGCGGAGAAAAGCAGTTGGACGCATTCTATGTTTTTTCTTTACTCCCAGTCCAGCAGAGGAGTTGTAGGTACCTACTGATTTTATTATTTAAGGTGACACAGTGACGAAATATTATATAATAATTACTTAATAATAAATGTCGACAAAACAAGACATCGTCACCGCCAGATATGAATCCATTTTTGCTTAAATTTAAAAAGTTCCTTATACAGAAATAGAACAGAAAAACTCCAACCAACGAAGTCGCGCGCTGTAAATTTACATTTGTAATCAGAGCCATTAACGTCTACAATAAACTGCATTGACATGCGAGTGAGAGAGACAGAGCTAGCGCGGCAGACGAGGACGGGAGACCGCTGAGATTCGCGCCAGACACAATAGAGTCGCGTGCGCGGGATGAAAGAGATCGAGCTATCCCGCGAGAAAGAGATAGATACAATTTTAATAGTGTCACATCGATTCAATAGTCGTGCGTTCGAATTTTATGCGTTTGTAAAAAATGCACCCAGATTTATTGTTCTGCTCCCCGAGTAGATACCTACTATTACCGCATAGAATGCACCGAAGATTAGTGTACCTATTTTTATATTAGTTTACTAGCAGCCGCCCGCGGCTTCGCTCACGCGGTACCCAGATAAAAAGTACCCTATGTCCCATTCCAGCACACGTAGGTTAGGTACCTACGAAGCACAAAAAAGTCGAGCAGTTCAACTACTGTCCTGCTCTAAGACCACATGGTAACCCACCTGCAGTGTTAACAGTCCAAAATATTATCGTAACAATTTTTTTTAGACGCTAATGAATGTAGTGTCATTTGACATTGACAGTTCCTTTTCCATATTATTATGTTTTGTATCATCGATTACTAATCTGTGGTATCATCGCTGTCATATGTCAAAATAAAATTATTCTATTTTTCATGAAAAACATGCCAAAAATAAAGAATTTACAGGTAATTATGACATCAACTAAATGAGAAAAATCGGCTCTGTAAGTTGATATAGGTTATGTGCAGTTTTAGACCAAAAATTGATTCCAGGTTTTCATCCCTTTTCACCCCTTTAGAGGTTGAGTTTTGAAAAATCCCTTCTTAGTACACCCCTACGTACCAAGGTTTACCTACACTGAAAATTTCAAGTCTCTACGTCCAGCGGTTTAGGCTGTGCGTTGTCTGTCAGTCAGTCAGTCAGTCAGTCAGGACAAAGATTCTTATAATATAAGATTACCTTTCAATTATGCAAATCGGTTTTATATGAAAGCAATTATACAGACGTCAACGATCACAAGATAATAATTTATAGCTACGGCATTTATTTTGTTGGTTGTATTTTTATTTGCACAATTGTTGCTATTTCTGTAAAATGCACCCGCATTTTTTCATGACAGAACTTGACTAGAAACAATAAATGTGGAAACTTTTAAAACAATAAGTCCTAACGCATCGCGCATACAAAGTGCATAACAGATCGTCGAACAGGTGGCCGCATTCTCTCGCGTTGTGCGTATACAAGAATCAACGATTAAATGAAATACTCCCCACAAGCCATCACTGAAACCAACCTGCAACCGAAAATGAACCTTACATACTTACTATTAAGCTTCAAAATGGTAATGCGATGTTTCCTGAAATTTTCGGTTATCAGTTCACGCCTGATTTTGTAAAAGGAAAATGAACCGTCACTAACTGTTTTTAAGGGTTGATATTGCATGATGAAATTGTTGATGTCTACAGAGAAACTTTAAATGTCTCACTATTATTTTGTTGTGTACTGCAAGGGTTAACGCATGAAATTAATTATTATAGACTATTTTAGTGCTTGCGACAAAATTATTGTTATTTATGTGTCTGAATTGTTTGCAATATTGCAATTCTTGATGCTTTTTGTAATAAATTAGTCAACAGAATTTTTTTTTAGTTTTTCGTATGCTTAAAAACCTTATAGGTACTTACTTAAAAGGTAATAAAAGAGTTTTTAAGAAATCGTATCTACGAGCTACTAAGCTATTTTAAGTTGTTCACGCAAAAAATATGTTACCTAATGATCTTTTACTTATTCAAACCAATGCAAAAGCTTTTGCTAAGAATTCACTTATTCCATTTTATTGAAGCCAATAAAAAACAATCCTATAAAAAAGTGTTATTTATAATTAAATTACAATAACAAAAACTTAAACCAAGTTAATTTCATCTGCATTAGAATAATTTTCATGCTATTATTTGTATTGCAAACAGAGAATTGTGTTACATTTGGAATAACAAAACCTATCTACGCAAATAGACGCGCGAGTTCGATCCGAACTAATTCAAATGTCGAATAGCGCTGTTATAGTACTGTTTTGAAATAAGAACGCTTCGTTCTGTTTTTGAAAACTGCTATAGGTAAGTTTTTATTTTTCTACGCACTTACTGATAAGAACGAAGTGTTCTGTCTTTGAAAATAACACCTATGTGCGTTCTGTTTTTAAAATTTGTAAGATTAAATTACTCCGCGCCCTTTTTTAAATAAGAACGACGCGTTCAGCTATAACAGAACGTCATTCTTATCCTTTTTATTTAAATACTTTTGATTGAAATTAAAACAAGATTCAAAGCCAAGATTCAATACAAGTATAAATCATAACACCTAATAAAAAACCAAATGTCTTAATATCTATGCTTCTGTCATCAACTAGCGATTTAGCAAATATCAGAGTAATTTATTCCCTCTCAACACTTGTCATTATTTCATAACAAACTAAATTTAACCTTAAGCCTTGAGGAATAAAGTATAAAATCGATAGCGAGTAAAATGTAGCAATAGTAGAAATAAGCGAAATTCTAGAGATATAACAAAGTGTCAGAAGTTACTGTTGAAGCGTCATAAAACTGTTTACAACTGTTTTATAGTCTGTGTTAAATTATTGTTGATAATTATTTAATGCTCACTTGAAACAATTTGTTGAGTTCTTACTCTTTTTTTAGTTTTGTACGAAATTGTATTGTAGTTTGAAGGGTTAAAATTATTTTTTGTTTCATAAGATACTTAAATACTTGAATTTTCGGAATTCTTTTTAGCACCTGCTTATTAGTTTTCCTTTATAATTAAACAATTACATACAGACAGTTATTCTTTGAATTATAAATACTAATTATTTCTATGTGTAGAACGTGTGACAATTGAATTACACTAATGAAAGTCCGTGTGTATGCGTTTTTCGGCTGAACGGATTTGGTTGAAACTAGAAACACACATAGTTTATGATCTGAAATAGCACATAAGGTACGTTTTACTCGGGTAGGTACCTCACGAGCAGAGCCACTGGCATATACTAGTATATTACAAAGGAAAGTTGTATTTTTAAACAGGTAATAATAAATATTCAACTACCGTCATAACGTCTATTAGCAAACTATCAAAGTGCCATTATTGCAACTAAATAAGTATCTGCATGTAATAATTTACATATAAATTACCTATAAGTACGTACGTAGTAGTAGGTACAAATATTTTTATTGCCTAAGTTGGTCCTTATTACAATCTTTCACTTTTTTAAATAGTATCTATGTAAAGAAGTTCGAATCTTCGATTTCGAGGCGTCATGGCTTAACAACTTAAAAGCCGGGACCGACAATTAAAAGTTGCCTCCTGACGCTGTATAAAATTATCTACCACTAGCTTACGCTCGCGGCTTCGCTCGCTTGGTACGCGGTTAAAAAATAGCCTACAAGTTAATCCAGTACATGTACTATGTATATTCCAAGTTTCATTCAAATCCGTTCAGCCGTTTAGGCGTGATTGAGGCACAAACATCCAAACTCACAAACTTTCGTATTCATAATATAAGTAAGATAGATGGTAAAATGCCTTTTAATTAATAACTCTGTTATACGAATAATCCCGTCAATCATTTAAAAAAAAACACAATGTCTAATCCTTTCTAAAATTAAATGTCTACTTATCTTATTAATCTCTTTAAAATTCAACAAAAAACATAGCGCGAACATCTGTACTATTTCTCAAAGGTTTTTTTTGGCATTCTAATATGCAGTGCGTCGTTTGACTACTTCCTGTAACTTCCCTTTACATTTCATACTAGCTGCAAAACCATTGCGTTTTCTCTTTGAGAATATACAAGCGTTTACCAACAAAAACGGCAATGTATGTGACACGACGCAATAAACACCGCACGCATCAACATTACATCAAACCTTATTAGGACATTCACCCTATTTTTTCTTTTTTTTTTGTGCCGTAACTGATCGCATCCTTTTCGGTTGTTTTTTGTTTCTAAAGGGTTACTTTTTATGAAAATGTTGACAAGTCATTTTGTTTAATTGCTTTATAATACAAATTGTTTAAGGTCATACTTATACCTACAAATGATTACAATATATTTTTATTTCTTATAATATTATAAACATTAAAATTATTGTGTATGTAGTAGGTACGTTTTAATTCCACAAAAAATTGTAAAAACTTTTAATGTAGTCTAGGTATACACAGGTGAATGATTTTCGGCTTTAATACATGAAAAAGAAGAAGTAATCCTTTATTGTCTATAGATAGCTTACCTTATCTACATCATCAGAAAAAGTTATCTCTCCTTACTAGCTACATCATATAAGACAGTAAGTACAAATTACAATTAAAAAAACCCTCGCCTGACAATCCCTTGAGTTATGTCATTGTCCTCCATTAAATCAATTTCGTAAATAATTGAAAATGCTTCGCCCGCATCAGGAAGCCGAACAACTAAAAATATAACGAAACCCTTTCAAAAAATAAAAAAAACGCCCACACAAACCCTCGCCCCAAAACTAAAATTGTTCCAGAAATATTAAAATAGTCAAAAGAGTTAAATTTAAAACGGAGGGTAGACAAAAAATGTAATCCCAATACTAACACAGCTGTGCGGATCTTACAATAAACTGGTTTTTGGACGAAATGCTTATTTCTAACATGAATTTCAATGACAGCTGTTTTTTTTTAAACGTCATATTCTATGATGCTAAGCTTTGTTTCGACTAAGATGAAACGAATCAGTTATCTTTACAAATAAGAAACGCATCCAAATATTTTCAATATAATATTTTACCTACTAAAATAGGTACATATTTATTAAAAATTTCAAACTTCTCTTGAGCCTAAAACGAAAAATGTAGAGTATTAAAATCCCCAATTGAAACTTTTTAGATCCAACGATAAAAACTTTATTCATAAATTCCAAAATACGTTGTATTGTTTAATAGTGGCAAAGGGAGCGCCATGACGAAAGCAATTTAAAAATGGAAGGGTTTCATTTTTAGTTCCAATTTTAAAAAATGAGCCCGCGACGAGTGATTTGACGATTCGGACGAATTGTAAAATGGGTTTCGATATGCGAGATGTAACCAGTCACATTTTTTATTTTTTTAGTCTGGATTATTTTAGGATTCCTTGTTTGGTTAAAAGTATTTTTCATCCAAACTTGTAACTTATTTGTTTATATAAATTATTTACTAAAAAAGTTTGTATACTATTACTAGTACTGTAAAAGGATGTAAAGTGCGCCTTAAAGGCTTTCGTCCAATTGTATGCATGCATGTATATTATCACGCCTGTATCCCTAATGGGGTGGGCAGAGACACAAGTAGTCACAAGAAAACTTGCAGCCACTCCTGATCTAAAGTCCCATGACACATGACATATCTTTTAGAACTTTTTCAGTTCTACGTCATGCCAATTTCCTCACAGTATTTTTCTTCAACATTTCACAGCCACACGTACATTTTTCGAACATTACGACAAAACACCTGGTGAGTAACGGATTTGAACCCACTACCTTGAGAACGAAAGGCGAAGCCACTACCACTAGACCACCAGAGCGCCCATTTATTTTCTATTATGAATTAAAAAGTCTCTACAACAAGTTCATCTTAAAATGTTAACGAACTGTACAAACCAAATGAATTACTTGAAATTACTAAAACCAATACACTGTTACAAAAAAAGAATTCCTGAAAACCCTCATCCACTTGAAACACATTACTTTCAAGCAATTTCACTTGTGTACATACTTGTGGTACTCCCGTTACTTTGTTTGCATTCCATATTGTCCTTACTTTGTTCTTACTGTCTTTGCATTCCATCCTGCAACCTATTTATGTATTTATTTCATGGTAATAATATGTAATAATAAACAAATTTTATTTTACTAATAAATCAATAAATATTTGAGGACATATCACACAGCACCATCTAGCCCCAAACTAAGCAAAGGAATAAAGGAAATTACATTTACTTAAAGAAATATCAAAAGTTTCAAAAGTTATGTAACTAGAGTATTACATTTTCCTCATTTTACGTTAGTGGGTTACGTACACTTTAGGTTCTACGTTGGCAGTCAGTCAGTACGTTACAATTTTATATATTGAGTTGAACCCTTCTGGCATAATGCTTTACACACACATCGCCAGAGCCGCAGATGTTGATTCCATAAAATAATATTTCATGTAAAGCACTAACCGACCGAGGGCGGAAGGATTGCGTTCTATTTTTAAATTTCGAAGCAATTTAAACATCGAACAAGACTCTTTGTGAGTATTCCATTTTCAATCTCTCAGTGGCGAGAGAGCTAAATATTTCGAATGATACAAAATAATGAAATTATACCTATTGCAGAATGTCAAGTAATTATTGACCTCTAAAGCAGTTTGAACATTTCGCTCGTGACCATTCGTCAATTAAATCGGCAGGGACTCGTTATTAAGGCGAATAAAAAAGAAATAAATCTCCAGTCGAGTTTTAAAAAGCTTCGTTTCGAAGTAAAGAATGTTGTGTACAATCTCAGTTCGGACAAAAAAGTGACAACAAATAAAAAAGGGACGCAACACGGCCAAGGAACAGATTATCAGCGCTAAAAGGGTTGCTCCCGCGCTCTCCTTCTTTTGTTCCTTCCAAATTCAAACTTTCGATCCGTACAAGGAGTTCGAATGCGAATTCTATTTTTGAATATTCTACCGAGAATTTTTAATTAATGCCGTTCGCCGCGATCGTATTTTTTAAAATTCGAATTCTGTTTTAAATCGAGTTCGATATTCAATTTTTACGTTCGATTTCAGCGTTTTTTATTTATGTTGTGCGATAATGACGTTTCGCCTTTAAGTGCTTTATTTCGATTGCCGATTTTATTCCGATGTTCTTGAAGGTCGGTAGTTTTAGTGATTAATGGTCCAGATATGTGGAGTGCTTTTTAAACGAAATATTGAATTTAATGATGTTTTGTGGAACTCTGCGATCTGCTTTTGTTTTGAGGAGCGTGGGCGTCCTATAGGCGGTCTCCATGACATATTAATGTTCCACATCTTAGATAGCTGCATTATAGATCGCTTATGAACTCCAATCGGATTGTTTTTCAATATTTTTAATATTCATACACTAAAGATAGGTTTTGGTAGAGCTATATAATCTGACCAATGTATGTAACCTGACATTTTTTGAATAATAATTGATTATGTTACCTATGATTATGTTCAGTTATTTTATATTCATTATCGACTCTGCGGGGTCATTGCTTCTTTAATGAAGAATAAAAAATTATTTCTAATACAAATCGACAGCGCAATAAAAGGACGTTAAATAGTCATAAAGGTTGTATTGTATATTAGTATGTGACAGAGCTTGCACTCTAAACGAGTACCCAATAACTCGCATTAAGGGGTCACTTGACGCATCAAACGCACTCGGCATACTCAAGTCATTGACCTCAATATGAAATTAATATAAAACTCAGCAGGTCTAAAAAGGTTTTGAGCAATTCATCTATATACATACATAATAATCACGCCCGTATCCCTAATGGGGTGGGCAGAGCCACAAGTAATCATAAGAAAACTTGCAGCCACTTCTGATTCAAAGTCCCAAGATGGATATGGTGAACCATGGTGACAGGTGATCAGCCCATCGCCCATATAGATGGTCCATCATTTTGGAGGGGTCTATCCCTTAGTCGCCTATATTAGATGAATTAATTTTCCAAATTCATAGCAGATCCTCAGAAATTCTTCTATTTCGTAAAATGGTCCGAATAAAAGGTTAATTGAACCCAATTCAATTCAATAACGGATTCATATTTGGCCGTAAAATTGTTAGTATTTAGGTAAATTGTAAGCAACACATATTTAAGATAAGCCACTTTAAAATATAATCGATGACTTGACTAACATAGAAACATTAGTTCATGTATCCGAAACATAGATTTTTAATAACGCGTATAAAACAGTACATAATCGTTCCATCGTATAATGGCTTCACTTAATATTCCATTTTCGAAAAAATTTGAATCGTCATGCTCGTTCCATTCCTTTGTACTGGCAACACAGATGCGGCTATCAGATTTTAAAATTGGAAGTCGATCGATCTTTCTTATTTTGGAATTTGAATTTGGAGTTTAATTGTACACATGTGGCAATTAAAATAATTGCGCTTGTATATAATGTGAGTGTGTATCAATTACTATATGATTCCGATTTTAATTGTTTTTATTTTGTTTCAGGTATTTCATCGTCCTTCAATATCGATGAAAAAGACGCCATTATACTCTGAGAATTCACGCGATATACAAAACCAGTTAGTATAAAAAAATATTGTGCAAAATACACAAAAACCGAACACGATTCTGTGCCCTTCGTCCCCGCATGTAATTTTATTAATCCCCCTCCCTTTAAGTTTATTTTAAAAATGGAAAGCTAAGCGCATTCACAAAAATAATTGATGATGGCTGGACGCACCCCTTTTTAATCTCGTTGCCCAAACACCTACGGATAAGACCATGCAAAGTTCAAAATACAGCCATAAAATATCATAATAATATTCTACAGAGCAAGTTATCTTTTCTTATTATATCTCCGACTGGGAGTAAACAAAAAGCATAGAATGCATCCAGCTGCTTCTCTCACCTAGTAGATATCCTTTCCAACATGATGGACCACCTATATGGGCGATGAGCTGATCATCTGTCACCATGATTCACTATATCCATCTTAGAACTAAATCAGAAGTGAATACGGGCGCGATAATATGTATATACGTAGAGCAAGCAATAATGAGCGTAGATGTCCATTACAAACGTACTTTTGCAAACTTGAAATTGGAATGGTACATTTAAAAATGCAGACAAACTGGCCACTAACCATTCGAGAAAATGATCGATTGCCAAAAAAGTTTTACCACGGAAGGAGTTAAAAGCCTTCAATTTTCAAATTCCTTTTAAAACTGAGATCATTGAAACTTTAATTAGACCGCAGCTTTATTCGTTAATTACAATCGAATAATTACAGCTGGGAATCGAATTCGGGTGTATCGATATTAAAAATAAAATCATGGTTTTTGTTCGTCGATTGAAACAAAGAGGCGGTAATTCGTATGAAGTGACTTGCGTTTAGAGCTCTTTGTCTGTCCATCCGTATTCACAAAACGATGTATTTAATTTTTTTTAATCATTTTCTGAACATAATTGTCGTTAATAATTGCGTTCGCTGAGATTAGATATCGATTGTGGCAACATTGTGTTTTGGTTTGAGTTTTGAATGGTCAGCGCAGAGCAATCTTAGTTTGACACTGGTCACTAATGATTTCCATAAAGAGATGACTTCAATATATCTGTAGGGTCGGGAAAAAAATAGCACCCTATGTGAACGGAAGACTTTTTAACAATAAATGAAAATAAACTTACAACTAGGCAATAAAGCAAAGGACTTAAAAAAATAGGTTTTGCCGCCTTCCCAAAAGGGAAAATAAAATAAACGGACCGGGACGTTTGTGAATTATTCGAATACACAAATTCGAAATGAATAGAAGTCGATTCACTCTCGAATTCTTAATCGAATACTTATGTTTTTTTTTCTTTAAAATAATTTTGAATATCGTATTTTACCAATATTGCAACAAAGATAAATCCGAGCTGTGCGGCTTGCCGATGAATTATTTATGAACAACTTTATACTCCGACGGTTTCGTTTCGCCACAAAAGCGTACGTTTTTGGATATAAACTCATCGAAAAACGCCTTTTTAACCACATTTACATTATTTATGTGGGTAACAAATACACACACACGAAACAAAGGTTTTGGACTGTAAATATAATAAAAAAAATATGAAGATTAAGTTGCTATATACCTAACATATAAAAAATAGTTTTTGTTTTCTGTAGGCGAACTTAAAAAACTGAGCTCATTTTCATTTCTTATTATTATACCGATTACCTTAATGTTATTTATTAGGTACAGTTCTTCTATGTTATTATAGATTTAAAATATATTATTTTATCTGAGACATGAGTAATTAAGTATGAATCATAAAATATAACCTACATTAAATCCATTAACACATAAAAACAAGAAGAACTTCGTATTTTGAAAACATTCAAAGAATGTGAAAATTCCAACGGAACCTAAAGGAGTATCCTCCAGACTCCGCATATCTTACTCTCAACAAAATAAACACATTCCACGAAAAAGCCAGCTTTTATGAATACCATATTTAGTTACCGAAAATAAACCGAAAAAAGGGCTCAAAACTCTTTAAAAAATCGATCATCGATTGCAACATTGTTTACTAAACCTTCAAGAAGACGAGCATTCTTTAAAACAAAAACGCATTATTTTATTATACGTATTTATCTATACTAATATTATAAAGAGGAAAGGTTTTTTGTTTTTTTGTTTGTAACGAATAGGCTCCGAAACTACTGGACCGATTTCAAAAATTCTTTCACCAATAGAAAGCTACATTATCAGCGACCAGTATAGGCTATAATATATTTTCAATTTCAAAAAATTAGGGATCCTTAAGAAAATTGCAATATTGTAACCCAAGGTAGGAAACCCAAAATAGTTTTTGGCGTGCGCTGCGAAGACTATTGATTATAGAACAAAATAATGTACTACACGCGTACGAAGTCGCGGGCAATAGCTAGCTGCTGTCAGTGGTTTTGCTCACGTGGTACCCGGATACAAAAACAGCCCATATGCTTTAGTACTCGTACTGTTTACATTTCAAGTTTCATTTAAATCAGTTCAGCCGTTGAGACATAATAGATACAACAAGATATAATCTCAAAAATTGTGGTATTAATATTAGTAGGATGCATATCTAACCTACGTAAAAAAATAATTTATTGAAAAAATAAATGTGTTTATTAGAAATTGAAATTTTATAAAAAGTTCAGTTTAAATAGAAGACAAAATAAATGAAACAAAATGCTATTCGTAAGTATGTTCATATGAGCTAGTGGCCAACTCTTGTGACGGAGTTTTTAAGCCGCCTAAAGGTCTCCGTCATGGCTTAACGACTTAAACCGACAATTTAACGTGCCCTCCTTAATGTCACTTGCGGTCACCCATCCCAATTGTGACCGCGCACAACGTTGCTTAACTTCAACGATCAATCAGGAACGTCTAAGCTACGCCACGAGCGCTTCAAAGGTACTCGTAGGTAAAGTGTTCCTGCTCAAAACTCTATTGGCGTGATATAAAAAATTAGTATTCGCAACGAATATCGTCGCCTAAATATCCAACTATGTTTATTGAGTAAAGTTAAAAATGTTTATGGTAAGTGACCGTTAATATTAACAAGAAATGAAATAGGAAACGGATACAGTGTTCCTAAAATAAGAATGTCTATTCTTGCTATAAGGAACCGAATCTTATAGGAAATTCGAAGTTCAAAAATGCAATAGACAAGAACCGAATCAAGTAGGAAACAATAAAAATTATGATTTATGTTTCAGACTAAGTTTACATAATAAATAAATAATAAATAACACCCAACAGTCACATACATAGTCCTGACCCCACACTAGGATTCCCTGTGTCGTGAGTATCAGAAACTACGAGTACCATGCTACCACAACACCCAGACCCAGAAGAAATATTTACAGAACATGCAAACATTTCTTCAGCAGCAGGAATCGAACCCGCGCCTCTTGCGTTTCTGCCGAGCAATCGCCCGCCACGCCACCGAGACCGGTTATAAAAAACTATCTGCCTTCAGCGGCTTCGCTGACGTTTGCAAAAAATAGCCTATATGTAATTCCAGCGCACGTATTATGTATATTCCAAGTTTCATTCAAATCCGTTCAGCCGTTTAGGCGTGATCGAGGCACAAACATCCTCACAAACTTTCGCATTTATATAAGTAGGCATGTCAGTACTCATCATTTTTATGTTCAAGTACTATTACCAGCATTAAGTAAAATCGGGTTGTAATGATGATGATAAATTCCGAAACCCCATTAAACAGTTGACAATCGAAAATATTCATAAAACCGCGTCCTATATCGATTTCCCTCGGGCGGAACACTAAAAGAACAATCCAAAAACGTCAACACGTACAGTCGATAACGCAACGGATTCAAAATTTTAAATCTTCTAATCTATACAATGCTTTCGTGACTGACTGACTGATATCGGTCTCGACGACCTAGGTGGCGTGGCGGGTGAGTGCTCGGCTGAGACACAAGAGGTGCAGGTTCGATTCCCGCTACGGGAGAAATGTTTGTATGTTCTGCAAATATTTCTTCCTGGTCTGGGTGCTATATTATGTATTAAAAAAACATAATGTAAGTATTCTATCAGCCATCTGGTGCCCATAGTACAAGCTTTGTTTAGTTCGGGGCTAGATGGCGCTGTGTGAAATGTCCACAAATATTTATTTATTTATATCAATATTAAGCCTAAACCATACGTCCTAGAAACATGAAACTCTTATGGTGTAGTGGTGCACTAAGGGATTCCCAAAATTTAACTCCTAGAGTACGCAACGGAAGAAAGTTTACACAAAAAAAAGCGCTCGTGGCGTAGCTTGCATAGGCGTTCTTTATTGATCGTTAAAGCTTAGCAACGTTGTGTGAGGTCACAAATTGGGATGGGTGACCGCAAGTGGCATTACGAGCTGAACGCTTCCGTGCTTCGAAGTGCACGTTAAACAGTCGTTCCCGGCTTTTAAGTCGTTAAGCCATGACGGAGGCCACTACCTCATACGAACTCTTCTCCCTGCCCTTAT
The DNA here is from genome assembly GCA_949320045.1 of Scotopteryx bipunctaria. Taxonomy (NCBI): domain Eukaryota; kingdom Metazoa; phylum Arthropoda; class Insecta; order Lepidoptera; family Geometridae; genus Scotopteryx; species Scotopteryx bipunctaria. Next base: position 4,922,292 of record OX439465.1, read on the forward strand.
CCCACTCTATGTGGGGTCGGCGCAGCATGATCCTTGGATCACACTGTAAGAGTTTTGGCTAAGGTGTTTTATGACCGGCCGCCTGCCTGACGTCAACCCTCCTTGGGAATAATTGCTCATACGAACATACATAATGAAAAAAGAAATTAAGCAACGGACAAAGTCGCGGGGCGTTCTTCTATTAGTTCCATATAGTGACAGTAACAAATATGGCGCAAGTGGGTAGAATATGGCGCAGGTCGCTTTGTTTCCCGTTTTTGATCGTAGTAAGTCCTTAATATGCGCACTACGCATGATATTGAAGTTTCACAATGGCAAGTGGCAATATGGCGGCTAGAATTGTCCGCGTTTCTTTTTTATTGACTAATAAAATATACGCATGTCTGCTGTTAAATTCTGATTGAATTTTATGAAGAGTTTTAAAGGCATGAGATGGTACTCATGTTTTAAAACGAAATAAATTAAACGAAATTTGCTCGCGACTGTATTCACAGTATTAATTAACATCTTACTTATATTATATATGTGAAAGTTTGTGAGTTTGGATGTTTGTGCCTCAATCACGCCTAAACGGCTGAACGGATTTGAATGAAACTTGGAATATACATAGTAGGTACATGTACTGGATTAACATATAGGCTATTCTTTAACCGGGTACCACGCGAGTGAAGCCGCGGTTGGCAGCTAGTATTTTATATTACTGCTAATCGTGTCATTTTTTTGTAACTAGTGTGGTGAAAGGATTTAAAGTGAGCCTCAAATACTTTTCGTGAACTTGACACAGTCATATTTTCAAACTTTCAAGTTCTACGACGTGCAGGTTTCCTCACTTAAACTTATTCTAAGATCTTTAGATATACGATGTCTCGGGGTTAGTCAGCGGCACGTCCAAACTTTATATTTGACAAATGTAGGTTATAGAAAGAGTTTTTAAGCGCACGTAGCGTAGCTTGCTTAGACGCTTTTGATTGATCGTTGAAGTTAAGTAACGTTGTGCGCGGTCACAATTTGGATGAGTGACCGCAAAGGCATTACGAGCTGAGCGCTTCCGTGCTTCGGAGGGCACGTTAAATTGTCGGTCCCGGCTTTTAAGTCGTTAAGCCGTGACAGAGGTCTTCAGGCGGCCTAAAAACTCCGTCACAAGAGTTGGCCACTACCTCATACGTACTTACTTATTAACATTTCGTAGCCTCTGCTACGCCGTAGACCTAGAATTCTTTTTAAAATAGATCATTTCTTAAAAGTAACTAAATATTTGTGAAATAATTATTTTATGAGAATGTGCTGTAGTGCTCTGATGGCTGTCTTTAACACTTTCGCCAAGTCCTCAAGGTCCATGCCAGCACCTTTATTTACTCTTTAATAAGAGGATATTTACTACATCATCATCTTCCTGCCCTCAACCCACTCTATGTGGGGTCGGAGTGCATCAGAAGTATAAGAGGATATTTACTATATGTATTGTATATTACTATATTTACTTTTCTGCTGGACTGGGAGTAAAGAAAAACATAGAATGCGTCCAGCTGCTTCTCTCCCCGAGCATGTCGTAAAAGTCGACTAAGGGATAGTATCCTCCAACAATGATGATCCATAATTTGTCTGTAAATTATATACCTACAAGCACTTATAATTAGGGCAATGACCTTAATGCTCAGCCTAAATCAATCATTATAATGGCTTTTTGTAGTTTTAATAAGAAAGTACCTATACTTAAAATTTTGAGCGCACAAAACCTCATTTTCAAGGAAATCAACAATAACCGTAATTAGTATTCATAGCGCGGGTTCGACTCCCGCTCACGTGCAGTGAAAATATTCCAACGTAGGTTATTGATACTTTCTACGCCATTTTTGGCGCAATTAATGGTGAAAAACTAATTTTGATGGAACTCTGACCTAATTTAGCTTGACCATTTTGTCCTATTGAATTTCAAATAGGTAGAAAATATTAATTGACTAACACATACTTATTGCATAAATATATAGAATAGGCAATAGAAAATGTCCATACAATTACATCAGAAGAAACGTCAAAGTAGAGTGAATGAAGTAGAAATTTATTTATTTAGGTATTTAGTTGCACCAACAAAGTGAACACATGCAATATGACTAAATTAAATTAAAATTAAGTACCACCTCAATTATAGGCGCAAACCACAGTCAATTAGGCGTATACAAGAATAAAATTAATTAAAAATAGATAAAAGAAATTGATTCACAAGATATTAAGAAATGCGTGCGTTGCGAAGTATGTGTGAGGTGACTTTGAGAGACAGAGTGAGAAATAGCGTGATAAGAGAGCGATGTGGAGTGAAAGAAGATGCAGTGATGAGGATTGAGAAAGGTATATTCAGATGGTCATGTAGAGAGGATGAATGAAAGCATGAGGAATGTAATGAGAGTGAATGAAGCGAAAGAAGTAGGTATGTCGGGATCGTAGCAAATGGAGATCCGTGATCTCTGCCTACCCCTATAGGAAACAGGCGAGATTTTATGTACCTATGTATGTACAATTACATTAATTAGCCATGATGGAGGCCTAAAATTTCCGTCAATAGAGTTGGCCACTAGCTCATACGAACATACATACAATAATTATTAGCATTGCATTCGTATCATAAACTTCAGAAAACATCGTGAGGCAACTGGCATGTCATAGAACCTAAATAGTTCTAAAAAATGTGTGTCAAGAGGGTGAAAGAAGCTTTTGAGGCGCACTTTAAATCCTTTCAATACACTGACTAGCGACAAGACTAGTAGGAAACTCAGCTGAACATTTTCTATTTGAGCTTCCATCGTTATAAAACATGGGCATAGAGTACTTTCAGACCCCATCCTATGGCCGACTAATTTAATTGAATTCACAATCTATCATAACTATACAAACTTCATCGCCAACACACAAAAACAAACCTTAATGTTATAAAGCTACGGTGTATATTCGTTTGATCCGAACGAGCGCCTCAAAACGCGGTACAAATTGGAGACTTCCTCGAAGATTTTTATTTTTATTGATAAAAGCGACGACAATTGTACGGATTTGGTCTTGAATTAACCGAATCACGGATGGCCTCAATATTCGGACATTTGAGCACATTGTACGCACGTGTACTCGGGTTAATGTTGGCGTTTGAGGGTTAAATTGCGTTCTTGTTTCAAATATTTGAAACTTTGTGATTCATTTAAAAAATAGAATGACGAATTAAATTACTTACTTTTTATTCTTCATTTGCGGCCGCCGGCCATAGATTAAAAAAAGTTCTTTATTTAAATACTGAGTGGCATTCAAAGCACAGCCCGAACCGAAAAGTCGTAGAAGCGTGAAACTTGGAGGGTATATTCAAATTTTGGTGCTTTAAAGAATTCCCGAAATTCAACTCCTAGAAGGGAAGATGAAGTTTGTGTAAAATAAGTATATACTCTTTAGTTTTGATCAGATGGATGTGTGTATCGATCTCGAGTCTAGAGAATCGAGATAAAAACGCGCAATACGGACGCAAACATGCAAACTTTCACCCCATTTTGAAAGTGTTAGTGTCAATTTTCCATCGGTCCCCGCGTCCACTTACACAACCCTTCCAAAAAACTAAAAATAAAGAACCATAGGGGACTTTTAAAATCGTTATTATAATCTCGGACGCCATTTTTGCCTATTGGGGACGCGCCCTTCAATTTTAAATCTTTTTTTAACAAAAACCCCTTTGATGTTTATGCAATATCTCTCGGCTAGATGCGCGACATTTGGCCGTTTCGAGGATTTTGTTCGCATTCGAGATTAAAACTTTAATACTCGCCCATCGGATCTGTTGCAATTTTATGTGATTACGATTTATCATGTATTCGCTTTTGTTATGCTCATCGCTCTATCACGTATCGTTGGTAAACATCCTCACAGTAAATATTTTCTTGACGTTTTTCAAAGATACAATGTCGCTCGCAGATGAACAATTATTAGTGCCAACGTAGCCTACTATTAATCAAACTCATTTAAGAAACGAAAAAAGTCGTGTGGGAAAACAGTACCAACCAACGCATTCCAAATTCGAATGAATCTGAATGCCGAGTGAGATTTGTAAAGAGAATGAGATTTGGAAATAGAACACGCCATTAGGAGTGAATACAATAGTCTCATTGGTCGATTTGAAAAAGGAACAATTTGTTAAACGTCAAATATGAACTTTTTATTTGAGTTGCAATGAAACACTCGCTCAGTGCGGTGTCTAGTACAATCTTTTAGCTTTTTGTCGGATCTCGCGGCTCGTTTCTCATTTTGTATGTTCAATGTACTTGTTAATGGTTCAAATTCAAATAAGAATGCGAGAGCCAAGGGCTATGAGATTACTGCGTTACAGACTCGTACGTAACAACGTCCATTATCGGAATAATTACAAGTTATTAACAAAGAACCAGAAAGTCCAAAGTATGTTAAAATTAAACTGTTCAAGCATAAAATGGAAGATAAAAAATTAAAACAATGCGTTGAACATAATAAGTACATAGATTTGATAATTTATAGTTGGACTGCTCCGTGCGTTTTTTGCGGTCTCGGCCCACGCACTCAATACATCGTGCATTCAATTTTGTACTGTCATACTTTCTATCTCCCAAACGTTTATCGGCGATCACAAACACGAGCAATGACATGAAACTATCAATATTTCTAATAACGTTTAAAAACAAAGTGTATTAGTTTCTTATTCGAACGAGGCGGCCATATTAATCATTGGAACGAATTTCCGTGCGCCATGTCATACGGAGTTCGTTTATTAAAAATGTGACGTATCAAGATCAACATCTCATAGGAGAGTGGGACGGTGCTATCGTGGAGGCGTGATGAGTGAGAGAGACGGACACTTGCTGACATTTCAACGGGTCATCAACCCTATGGGCGTCCTGCTCTAACGAGAATTCGAAGATTTGATTTGAATTGTTCCTAATTTGAAATATTGGCTCGTTCGATCCGGCCAACAATTTTATAATGTACAGATTTTTTTTATAACGTTTCACATGGTTTATTAAAATTTATTTCTAATAGATATGCTGTTATGGAGCTTCCGTTTGATGTTTTAATGGGTCGGGTTACCCATAAAAGAAGAATAAATGGTGAAACATCGTTAGACAATTTGTGTTTTCACAAAGATTAATGAAGAGCAATAAATACCGTTTGAACTAAAACACCGACCGATCTTTTTATTTTTTATTAGTTGCCAAGTTGTTTACGGAATTTTATGTTTTGAACGATTAGCTTTTCCTTCTTCAAATGTAGAAAATTACAGTCTAGTCTTTTACGGTTATCTTCTAGATAATAAATTGGTAGGTACATGTTTTTTCGTAAATCTTTTTCGTAAATAGTGCTTAACAAATATTTTAAACTACTTGCGCAAACGTCTAAGCAAATGTTTGAATAAGTGATGTTTTTAACAAAAACTCAAAAGGTTTACTTTAATAAAAGAGCTTTAACTAGCTCTAATGATTCAATTTATCTCCTTCCATCTCGCTCCCGCAGCCATTTTTTATCAAATTAATTTCGTTATGAATCATTTCAAAAGCGTTCCTAAGTCGGAATTAAAATGCACGAACACAGTTCTATCGAGACAAAAGCTACAAAAATGTTAAGCAGCAAATACGAATCATAAGGCCATCATAACTGGTTATACCGATCCATTTATGGCGATGTAATCCTATTGTGAGATCCTGCCTTTACAAGTTAGTGCGCCTTTACACACATACATTAAAAATGTGTTCAATCATTAATTTCGCCAGTAATTGAGCGAGTTGCGATCTGCGCCTGCAAAAAGCCGAATTTCTCCGAATCCCGCCGAAGTGAAGTTTACCGATCGAATGACGAAGCCGACATCTTGAATTTATACGTTCATAAAATTCTTTTGTCAAATTTACGTCGGACTGCCGAAAGTTGTTGTCATTCCCTGCCCAAATCATCGTTTTTCCGCCGGTTATTATGTCGCTAAAATCAGAGAAAGTACGTTTAAGAATCCTACCGATAATTATCGGTATAAAACAATCTACCGGATTGATTTATCTGTGCGATCGGCTACCATTCTAGTTTTCTATTCATTAGTTCATTGTTGGAGGGGCTCTGTGCTGCAACGCCCTGAATTTCGGTAACTGCCTTTACAATAATAATTACTTCTCAAAATAATGCTAAGTTTGATGCACGACCGAGATAAGACCAGTACCGTCGGCAAAGCTACCAGATCTCTTACACGATAGGGTTGTCTGTGACCGGCTTTTTGTAGTAACTCCGGTCACAAAACTTGACTTTTTAATCCGACCCAAAGTCTCCTAGAAGACTCCACTGATACACAGCAAAACTCAAAAGACACTAAACCGAAACTCTTTACGTTGTTAAAAAAATTAAGTCAAAAATTTTTATAGTTATAAACAAGTACCGACTATTTTCGCATTACCGACTTTTCTCCAGTAACTTCACGACTCAAGTCGCCGTATTCAATCAATCCGACCGATTGCTCTCCGTAGGTACTTGAGCTTCTGTTCATAGAGTGACCATAAACTTCGAACGAGGTCTAAATCGTAAGCCGGATTTTGTCGCCTTGACGACTATATTTTGTTCGTACCGAGATGTGATCATAGCGTATGTGTGTGTGGTTTATTTTTGCTCTGAATATGAGCTCTTACTCTTGCATCATATTCGTAATTAATTTCGTGCGGTGTCAGGATCAATCACAGTTTGCGTTTTGGTTTGGTATAAAGCTGTGACCGTTACTGCTACTATTCAACTCAATATATCTTGTGGCTTTGGCCGTTACATCGATATATACATAGGTAGGTACATAATATCGCGCCTACTTCTCATAGGAGTAGGCAGAAGCTACGGATCTCCATTTCTGAAAAAAAAACTCGTTAATAACCAATTATGCCAAACCTCGATAGTCTATCTTTTTATCCTGTAGAAGTCCTGCCTCCCCTATATACTACCAGGATGTACAAAGTATTGCCTTCTTCGACGTCATCGCTCCATTCAGTGGGGGCCGCTTAAATAGTTCGAAAGGTTTTAAAATTTTAAATGAAAATGAAATATAGTTAATTCAGTAGAACCTGAGGAGCATTGGTGTTCTAGTCGGAGCTGCCTTGCCTTCCGATCCTAAGGTCGTCGGTTCAAATCCGGTTGTGTACCAATGGATTTTTCTGTACGAAAAATGAATGCGCTATACCCAATACTCTCAAACGGTGAAGGTAAACATCGTGGGGAACACATTTCGTAGAACCTAAAAAGTAATAATAATAACAGCCAATAACATACATAGTCCTGACCCCACACTAGGATTCCCTGTGTCGTGGGTATCAGAAACTACGAGTACCATGCTACCACAACACCCAGACCCGGAAGAAATATTTACAGGAGCCTTTAGAAGCGCACTTTAAATCCGTTCGAAGGACTAGTGACACTACTACATAGAAAAATAGATAGAATAGAATCTGTGAAGGATAACACTGAAGTCTTATAATGTATAATGACCATCACGGCGCGCTTTAAATCCTTTCACCACACTGGTTCGAAATAATTAGTGACATGACATTGACGGCCTCGGTGGCGTGGCGGGCGATTGCTCGACAGAGACGCAAGAGGCGCGGGTTCGATTCCCGCTGCGGAAGAAATGTTTGCATGATCTGTAAATATTTCTTCCGGGTCTGGGTGTTGTGGTACCATGGTACTCGTAGTTTCTGATACCCACGACACAGGGAATCCTAGTGTGGGGTCAGGACTATGTATGTGACTGTTGAGTGTTATATATATTATTTATTATTATATGATGGAGTACCATCACGGCGGTTTTATTACGGTCACCGTTTTCTAGGTACCAATAGACTTAGGTAGCGGCAGATCAATCAGATAGTTTTCGTTGACACGACACGACATGTGTGTGTGTGTGTGTGTGTGAGTGACGTAACACACACACGTCTGATCGTACGATTGTTTTGATTTATGATTCTTATCAACAAGAATCCAAATTGCATTTCACAACTATTTTTTTTAATGCTCATGCAAATTAATGTAGCTAATTACGAAAATAACCAACATCCAACCATCGCATACTTGATTTTGAACCCACACTAGAATTTCCTGGGTCGTGGGTATCAGAAATTACGAGTACCATGCTACCACACCCAGATCCCGGAGAAATATTTTAGAACATCTAAACATAATTTCCGCAGCGGGAATCGAACCCGCGCCAATTGAGTCTCAGTCTAGCATTCACCCGCCACGCGACCGATGTCGAAAAATCCGGCTAGAAGGACTAAAATAGTTAGGTATGAAGTTTTGGATCACCCACGTATAGATAATAAATTGGTATATTTTTTATCGCAAAAAACAAACAAAACCCAATCATGCAAAATACTCGGAACAATCAATCAAACGTAAGTATTTGTTTTTCCAAAAAACATTGCCAAAAACGTTTTTGCCAACTCTACGTAACTTTAGGTATCATAAACAATGGAGCCAATAGATTTTTGTCAAGAAAACAAAGTATCCTTATCACAATCAAATTATATAGTTACCTACCTTAAATTATGTAAATGCTTCATTTACATAAAAACACGACCAATTAAACCAATAACTACTCATTCGAGATAAGCCATTTTATAGTTTTCAAATATGGAACGCGGCAACTTTTCAAAAATGGAACACGAAATTTCATCTGTGGAGCAGTCGCAAATCTTTTTTATTTATTTTTTCTTGACGTCTGTCTAGTATCACATTTATACATCACATCTATACATATTTTATTAATTTTAAGCCTTTTGAGGCGCACTTTCTTTACACCACACTGTTTCGAAAGAAGTAGTAGGTAGTTGTGTTGACTTTATATTCTACTTTGTTTGAGTTTTGAAAGAGTTTATGTATAAAAATCTCGTAAATTATATAATAGCCATCAATTAAGCTGTTTATTTAGATCGCAATAAGTCTTAAATCGAATATAGTATCAGAAACCATCTAAATATATAAAACTCTTACGTTACTGACTGTTACTCATTGTATTCCCGATATTTTTTTCCAATACTATGAAATTATCTTTATACCTAAGTAAGATAATTAGCATTTTTTTTTGCTAAAATCACCTATTTTCATGGCCAACTCATACTTGGCCAAAAATGTAGTATACCAAAATTGTTTTTCACAAAAAAAGATCAAATGGTTCCTTAGCCACTTTTCCTGTATCTCCTCTGGTTCGAACTTACTGAACTAAAAAAAACTCTAAAAGTAAGTTCGTATGAGCTAGTGGCCAACTCTTGAGACGGAGTTTTTAGGCCACTTAAAGGCCTTCGTCATGGCTTAACGTGCCCTCCGAAGCACGGAAGCGCTCAGCCCGTAATGCCACTTGCGGTCACCAATCCAAATTATGACCGCGCACAACGTTGCTTACTACGATCAATCAAGAACGTCTCAGAAAGCGCTTAAAAAAGCCTCTGTATAGTAAATAGGCATTCATTCAATTGTTTATTTGGAACGTCTAACATCAAGTATCACCTGGTTTTACTTGCTTTTTCTACAAGCTACAATGTAAAAAACATCGTGTAAAAGCTAGTTAAATATATAATTATGCTAAGTTAACCGCCGGGGGCCATTACGGTACTCGTGATCCAAATGTCTGTCAGATTCCGATTAGAAATTTCGGTTTGATGGAAAACAGTTATTACACATCAATTTGAAGCTTGCTTTTATATTGAAATTTCTTATCTTACTTATATTATAAATGCGAAAGTTTGTGAGTTTGTGCCTCAATCACGCCTAAACGGCTGAACAGATTTGTATGAAACTTGGAATATACATAGTACATGTACTGGATTAACATATAGGCTATTTATTTTTATTTATCCGGATACCACGCGAGTGAAGCCACGGGCGGCAGCTAGTTTATTATAACTGTTTTATGTTTTACCTAGTCTATCTATCTAGTCGTGTCACTAGTTCTTTCGAACCGGTGTAGTGAAAGGTTTTAAAGTGCGCCTCAAAGGCACCTTTCGTGAAATACCCGTGACTTTGGCCGCATTGAATCTTGTTATCATACAAACATCGTGAGGAAACCTACATGTCGTAGAACCTAAAAGTTCGAAAACATGAGTCAAGTGCACGGAAGGAGCCTTTGAGGCGCACTTCGAATCCTTTCACCACACTGGTCCGAAAGAAGTAGGGACGTGACTAGATAAATAAAGGGAAAATCTTAATAAGTCGAGGAATCGATATTATAGAGAGAGACAAACAAGTATAAAACTACTAGCTGCCGTTCGCGGCTTCGCTCGCGTTTTACCCGCATAAAAAAGGACAAATATTTATGTTATCCCAGCACATTTATTATGTATATTCCAAGTTTCATTTAAATCCGTTCAGCCGTTTAGGCGTGATTGAGGCACAAACATCCTCACAAACTTTCACATTTATAATATACTAGCTTTCGCCCGCGGCTTCGCTCGCGTGATATCCGGACAAAAAGTAGCCTATATGTTATTCCAGCACACATACTATGTATATTCCAAGTTTCATTCACATCCGTTCAGCCGTTACGGCGTAATTGAGGCACAAACACACATCGTCAAATCCTCACATCCTCACAAACTTTCGCATTTATAATAGGAAGTATGATTTTATTAGCCATCTGTTTCCCAGTACAAGGTTTGCGTAGTTTGGGACTAGATGGACTAGTATATGGGCGATGATCACCTGTCACCATGGTTCACCATATCCACCTTGGGATTTTGATTCAGGAGTTGCTGCAAGTTATCTTTGACAACCTCGGTGGCGTTGCGGGCGAGTGCTTGGCTGAGACGCAAGAGGCGCGGGTTCGATTCCCGCTACGGGAGAAATGTTTGTATGTTCTGCAAATATTTCATCCGGGTCTGGGTGTTGTATTATGGTATTATAAGTATGTATTTACAAAAAAAAGTATATAAGTATTCTATCAGCCATCTGGTGTCCATAGTGCAAGCTTTGCTTAGTTTGGGGCTAGATGGTGCTGTGTGAAAATCCGCAAATTATTTATCTTATGATTACTTGTGGCTCTGCCCACCCCATGATACGGGCGTAATAATGTAGGTATGTATGTGTTTTTAAAGACTTACGTCTGTGATAGCATCATTCCACCAATATCTCTAGTGTTATTGTAACTCTTATAAACACAAAAATATGAAAATGTAAATTTTTAATGGTTGAGTGTTTACTATGTTCACGAATCTAGTAAGTATGCTTACTTATAAGATCAACATTTTTGAGAGTTCTTCAAACGTATTTGTTCTTAGGGTTCCGTACACGAAGGGTGCAAACGGGACCCTATTTGACGGCCTCGGTGGCGTGGCGGGCGATTGCTCGGCGGAGACGAAAGAGGTGCGGCTTCGATGCGGAAGAAATGTTTGCATGTTCTGTAAATATTTCTTCCGGGTCTGGGTGTTGTGGTACCATGGTTAGTTTCTGATACTCACGACACAGGGAATCCTAGTGTGAAGTCAGGACTATGTATGTGACTGTTGGGTGTTATTTATTTATGTACATGGTAGGGAACGGAACCCTTTGTGTGCGATTTCGACTCCCACTTGAGCGGTTTTTCAATTACGACTTAGGAAATGAAAATAGTAGCTACGAATAATGAGTTTTAACCAAAGTTTCTTACATTGTGTTCTGTCTATTGTTTGTCTTAAAAAAACATTTTACTGACAAATCGTACTAATAATATAAATGTGAAAGTTTGTGAGGATGTGACGATGTTTGTGCCTCAACGCCGTAACGGCTGAACAGATTTGGCTGAAATTTTAAATAATATACATGGTATTTAGTTCTTTCGAACAAGTGCGGTGAAAAGAACTACTTTTTGGACTATACGATATGGTTTCTTCACGATGTTTTCCTTCACCATCTGAGAGTACCTACTGGTATAACTCACATTAGATTTTTCAAACAGAAAAATCCATTGCACGACCATATTTGAACCCACGACCTTATGTCGGAAGGCGGGGCCGGCCGCTACCACCAGACCTTATTATTTCCTCATAAGCTTTAAATAGCTTCAATAAAACTTACATAACTGTTTTTTACCAAAGTCGGTAATATTCTAATACGTACTTACAAGCAATCAAGATTACATAAAAATAGAAAACGGACCGTCCGAAACAGGATTTCAAATATCGAACGTAAAAAAACAATCCATCATTACGCCTTGTTATCTAATAATAATAAAACAGCTTTCAACTGACAATCAACGCACAGCCTTAACCAAAAATAAGTCCTATGAGTATAAGCTATGAAAAACTTGGAGGGCTATTTCCTTATTCCCGAAATTCAACTAGAGAACGCAGCAGGAATAAAATAAGTTCGTATGAGCTAGTGGCCAACTCTTGTGACGGAGTTTTTAGGCCGCCTAAAGGCCTCCGTCATGGCTTAACGACTTAAAAGCCGGGACCGACAATTAAACGTGCCCTCCGAAACACGGAAGCACCCATCCAAATTGTGACCGTGCACAACGTTGCTTAACTTCAACGATTAACCCCCGAATACTCAAACGCATCTCAGAGTTGAGCACGTCTCAAGTCGCGGTTTTTTGACAGTTTTTGATGGAAATCTGTCAAAATTCGTCACTTGAGACGTGCTCAACTCTGAGATGCGTTTGAGTATTCGTGGGTAAGAACGTCTAAGCAAGCTACGCCACGAGCGCTTCAGATACAGTAAGATGAAGCCCGTATGAAAAAATCTCAACGCGGACAAACGCGGGCGTTCCACTAATTTCAAATATAGAACGTCAAAAAATGATGATTGATTGTCAACCAATGACAATCGTACATTCGAATTCTATCGATTTGAATTTCGAACGGGTTCTTTTCTTGTGTGATTCATTTCCATAGGAAAACACAATAAGCGATTATGCAGACTAGATAGGTACCTACTGTACAAAGTTGTGTGTGTATTGTATTAAACACACATGTTTGTATCATACTAATATTATAAATGCGAAAGTTTGTGAGGATGTGATGATGTTTGTGCCTCAATCACGCCGTAACGGCTGAACGGATTTGAATGAAACTTGGAACACACATAGTATGTGAGCTCGAAAAACATAGTCTACTTCTTATCCTGGTTCCACGCTAGCGAAGCCGCGGGTGGAAGCTAGTATTATTATAAGTATTTTATTGTTTTTCTAGTAATATGCGTCACACTCAACCATGAACAAGTGGATAATATTTTATGTGTGTAATAAGTAGCAGAGTAGCTATCAAATAAAATCTATACCTGTAGAGGAGGTGGTTTAGTGGTAGTGGCCTGGCCTTTTCAAACTTTTCCTTATGTCGTGGGTTCAAATCCAGTCGTGCACCAATGTGCTATACCAGTACTCTCGACGGTTAAGAAAAACATCGTGAGTAAACAGAAATATCGTAGAACTTAAAAATTTCGAAAACATAAGTCGAGTGCACACAGTCTGTCCCTATGTTCCCTCGTTAGTACTAAACGGCTGAACCGATTTTGATGAATGATATGTAGTTAGTCTCGTCTTTATTGAGCAAGTGTCACTAAGTACATTAAAACTATGAAAAAGGAAGATGGCAGATTTTTTGAGCAGAAATGTACGTTTGAAAAAACTCCCCAATACATCAAGCAGAGTAGGTATCAAATTGAAGGGTTTTTAAAGGTGATTACAAGAATATATTAAACTTAGATATGTATTATGTAATTTAGAATGAGAAAATTGAGGCAGTTCAGTGGCCGTTTTTGATTTTTGAATAAATACTTATTTCATACCAAGTTCACCTTCCAGCACCTTCTAGGAGTTGAATTTCGGGAATTCCTTTCTAAATACACCAGGAATAAATACGCTTAAAGTTTCATTCTTCTAGGACTTATGGTTTATGGGAACTTCTCTGTTGGACTGGGAGTAAAGAAAAAACCTAGAATGCGTCCAGCTGCTTCTCTCCCCGAGCTCTCAAAAGTCGACTAAGGGATAGTATCCTCCAACATGATGAGATACAATAAGCAAGTATTCCCAAGGAGGGTTGACGTCAGGCAGGCGGCCGGTCATAAAACACCTTAGCCAAAACTCTTACAGCATGATCCAAGGATGATGCTGTGCCGACCCCACATAGAGTGGGATAAGGGCGGGAAGATGATGATGAGGACGTATGGTTTCTGTGCGTTGATACAGTCAGTCACGATAGCATTATATATATAGGATTACAGTGTGTTCGTCTGTGTGGGCGTAAGTACGTAATTAAAGTATGGAAATAGTTATATATGTTTTGAAGTGTTTTTACAATATATTCAAGTGGCTGGGAACACTTTAATGTCGATGACCTCCCTTTTTTCCCCTTCTGTTATAATAACAGATCTGTTTGCGTCTGTTACCGAATTTGGAATCTACAAAGAAAATTCTTGGAATATTCCTTTAAAATCGTTAGATGTTTCAGTTCAGGTGAATTAAAAAATAAACTTTTTTATGTTTGAATTTGGAACTGTCATTGTTTCAAAAAAAACACTGTCAATCCATTCGGAAGATAATTAGAAGTCTTTGTTCAAATGTCGATTCAATTTGAATTTGGAATGGTTTTTTATTTTCTAAAGGTCAGTAGTTGCCATGCTCTTGTTAGTACATATTGTGTTCGTGTAATTTATCATATTCGAAGCATTGAGCCAAATTCAATCAAATTCGCAACAAACAAACAAAAACTATTAGTTTTTTATGTAACTAGCTGTCGCCTTCGACTTCGTGTACCTATCCGGATAAAAAAATTGTCTATCTAATAAGATATTCTAGCACTCGTCCTATTGTATATTTCAGGTTTCATTCAGTTCGAAAACAAGTGTGAAGTGCACGAAAGGAACCTTTGAGGCGCATTTTAAAATCCTTTCACCACGCTGGTTCAAAAGACACCAACTAACACGACTTGTAGTAAGTTTTATTCGAATCCATTCGGTCATTATCATACAGTAGTACCAGCTTCTGAAATACGAAAAACTTGTTTTATTCAAGGGTTGGTTCAGTAATTATTACGTTATGAATTTTACTCCCGAATACTCAAACGCATCTCAAAGTTGAGCACGTCTCAAACGACGATTTTTTGACAGATTTTCATCAGAAACTGTCAAAAAAGCGTGAGTTGAGACGTGCTCAACTCTGAGTCGCGTTTGAGTATTCGGGGGTTAGTTGCATATTCTTACATACCTAGCACGAAGTTTGCCGAGGCACATAATATTTGTGGTACTACTTGTAAAGTAGTACCACAAATATTATGTTATAATCCTCACGAACTTTCGCGTTTATAATATTAGTATGATTATGTATTGCCAAAGCTGTTATACATTAACAAGACAAGTGGTGAAATTTGACTGGAACTGAGGCCATTAATCTTCCTTGATCCGGAACTGTCAGAGAAAAGGCATGCCTTATGACGTCACTAGCCTTAGGTGATAATCATTTTTAAACGATACGACCTTTTTTGCAACATTTTAACGTAAGAAATTAGCAGTTATTAGTTTAAAACAGCATGTCTTTATAAAAACTAATAGGTAGATTATTATCTAACAAGAGGAAACGCAAAGGTAGTAGTAGGTATATAAGTATTTTAAATTAATTATATGTTGATTGTTCGTATATTGACGGCCTCAGTGGCGTAGCGGCGAGTGCACAGCTGAGACACAAGAGGCGCGGGTTCGATACCAGCAGATGTTTGTATGTTCTGTAAATATTTCTTCCGGGTCTGGGTGTTGTGGTACCATGGTACTCGTAGTTTCTGATACCCACGACACAGGGAATCCTAGTGTGGGATCAGGACTATGTATGTGACTGTTGGGTGTTATTTATTATTATTATTTATTTCTTATTCAAATATTTGAATGGCTTTAAAAAACGTAACGAGAGCTTATTCATCATCACAAATAAGAACAAGACAAGAAATAAAATAGAACAATGGTCATATCATTCACCTCGCACCAATTTCCCGTAATTGAAAATAATGATCGAACTCCATCAAAATAAACCGTAGACAGATTTTACGAAAATAACTTTTCGAGTTTACAAAATCACGTATCATTACAACCTCATAATGACAAACTAGTGGAACGCCCCGCGACTTTGTCCGCTTTGATTTTTTTTTTCAAACAAATTTTGTCTTCCCGCTGCATCCTTTACGAGTTGAATTTTAATTCAAGTCAGACACATATCCATTTAGTATATACGCAATTCATTATTCTATGTTAATGTTACAATAAAAACTAGTATGTAAAGCAATGAAAACAATTATTATTTAGTCTCATTTCAAGAAGTCCAAGTCCTTTCTTAGTGCACCCCTACACTATAAAGAATACACCCTCCAAGTTTCCTATGTCTTGTGGTTTGGCCTGTGCGTTGATATGTCAGTCAGATACGACAACGTTATATATATTTGTTAATCATAAAAACATCACGGCATAAAATTGTTCGAAGTTCGAAATAACGCGTTCCATATTTGAAATTCGCGTGGCGAGCCGGCCTTTTTATTCGAATTTGGAATCGTGTATTCGTGTATGCTCTATTGTGTAGTAAATGGAATTCCTTGAAATCTACATTGCGTATTATTTTGTTAATGTGTCCAGTTTACGAAGAGCTCTACAGCTTGCTGTGTCGTGGCCAACCGCGGGTCACTTAGCATTGGTCAGCAATAGAGGCAAACAATTCTTTGTAATTTATTTAATAAGAGATCGCGGCTGATAAAAATCAACAAGATTTTTTGTTAAATACGCAATAGTTTCAAAAAACCAATAGAATAGTTATATAATGTTGGCCTCATTCAATGTGTTTTTTTATTAAGTAAACAAGTATTTTTATTGGCAAATAAACGTAATAAAATCGTGAATTGCTGTTAAAAGTCATTTATTTGATTTCGCACTAATTGGCGTATTCTAGTTGCATGGCCAGCATCGTAAAATTAAAAAGTTGTTTCCGTAACGCTGACCCAAAACTTTTAAAATTGGAACGAGACCCTACCATACTATACACAAACAGATCTTTTTTTTAAAAGAACTTTTTTGAAGGTTGATATCGATATCGATACGTACTTTTTTGATATCGATTCTCGATTATAAAACGATCGGATACGAGTTGCCATAGTCTATTGCAATAATAGAATTCACAGTTATTGTAATAAGCAGTAGGCAACATAAAATGTATGTCTCTAGGAATGTGTGAGTGTTTGTCTGCAATCGGTCGGACGTGATTCGTTTTACAATAAACAATGCCTTACACCGGAAATTTATGAATTTAAATTAGAAAGTGTTAGGAATTTAATAGCTACAATTCTGAGTAAAAACCAGGCGAGTTCTTCCTGGTGATCTGTTACATAAATATTTAATAGATTATTGTGTGTGACTGGTAGCAACTTTGTCTAGTATTAAATTGGTTATGTTTCCTTTTTCCTTTCGGATTTTTTTATCGTTTTTGGTTAACAACTAGTAGAGAGAGCGACTAACAAAACATTACGTCGGATGTTTTTACCTACTTAGGATATTAATTGCATGATTTAGCACACCTACTTGCACTAATACAGGAAATCTGTTAGCAATATTCTAGGATTCTGAAGGCTTCACTTATACTTTTCCTGACTAAAAGGGTTAAAAAGGTCACTTTGAATGAAACATAATAAGATCGATTATGTTGTGTATTAAGCTTAACTTGATTGGGTAGCTCTAAAATTATAACTATCCCTGTTATCTCAATGTATAAGAAAAGGACGAGAATATTTTTAGAACTGTCAAATTAAATTAAGTTTGAGAAAAAGCTCAACGGAATCGATACTAATTATGATCCTATTATAAATTTACGATTTTTATTTTTTTCGTGTGGCAGTTTTAACGCCAAATATGAATCTGCTGCTGAATAATTGTATTTCTTACAATTTGTCTAAAATTCTAACCGTTTTATGAATGAAGAATTGCTAAGTATCTGCTTTGAATTCGGGAAATGAATTGCTCAAAGTGACCTTTTTAGACCCAGATTCCAGCAAAAACCGTGATTTGTAACCAATATCGCACTGGATTACATAATGAACTCTAATACTTGGCTAACGTTAGCAACCTATGCCTAATTAGGGTACACATGACAGCTACAGGCGTGGCCTCATGTACATACAGACACACACACACACACACATAGCCAGTAATTCTCCTTTGTATGCTAAACAGTGAATTATCTAGCCACTCGAAATTGTAATCTCGAAACCAGTATGGAATTTCTTCATCTTCTGTTTATGTTATACTGTGGTGGTTCATGTTCCGTCAGATTTGAATTTTGTTCCAATTTTAAAAGTTGGTTCCTTTAATTGTAATCTCAAACCAATATGGATTTTCTTCATCTTCTGTTTATGTTGTACTGTGACTCGTGTTCCGTCAGATTTGTATTTCGTTCCAATTTTAAAAGTGTTTTTTAGTATTTTTGAAGTTGGTTGCTTTGATTTCCAGTGCTGGATTTGGTTTCATAAATCTGATGAGAGATAAAAATTGAAAATGGAATGAAAAAACAAAAGCGCGTTCATATCTTTTGCACTGGAGTTGAATAAAAAAGTACTTTTAATAAAAATTACATAATAGGAAATTATTGAAGTAAGAAAGTAAGTACTCACTTATAGAAAAAAAAATATTGCTACACCTATAATTTAATACTTTCTTTTATTCTGTCTGTCAAATACGTCAACAATTAGAAACGCGTTTGTCACTAATACCAATTGTTCGGAACCAGTTTTGCCACAGATTAAATTCTTATAAAGTCACCCAAACTAAGAAGATTAGACGTCTTGTGTGGTGACATTTAAAACAAATTTTGTAATGTCAATTCTCCATCTTTTTTTCGTGTCACTAGTTCTTTTAAAACAGTGTGGTGAAAGGATTTAAAGTGCGTCTTAAAAACTCCTTTTGTGCACTTAACTCATATTTTACAAATTTTATGTTCTACGACTGCTGGTTTCCTCACGATGTTTTCCTTTACCGTTTCTTAAACCGGCAGATACTTTCGTATAGCGCACACAATATTAGTACATAGGATAAGATTGCTATGATATCTGACTCAAAATGGCCGCCTTCAAAACCCCGCCAATTGTTTAAATCATTTCCGAATGTAAACAATACCTCATAAAGCTTCAGTGTTAACTAAATACCTAAATATTTACATAAAAACTTGGTAAGTGATGATTCTTAGGACTCCAAGTGGGTGATGTCATCTTTACGTGCCTCATTCAGATTTTATGGGACACATGTGCATTCCTGATTCCTGTAGTGTACTACTATTCTTCTTACCGTTCGTTCGAACCACCGTGGTGAAAGGATTAAAGTACACATCAAGACGCTTCCTTTTTTCACTTGATACATGTTTTCGAACTTTTAAGTTCAACGATATTGAAGGTACTGGTTTGGCGCAGTTTTTTTCGAATAGAAAGATCCATTGATGCACGACAGAATTGCGAGGTCACTACCATTAGACCAGTGTATTGACTAGCATGCAGCGGCTAAGCTAATATCTCTTTTTAAATTTAGAACCAAAGCTAGTCAAAGTTCTTTTTTCAAATTAGCCTGCCACGGCTAGGCAGAATTCTTTTTTCAAATTTAGAACCACAACATTCCGGACCTCACTACAATGTAATTGCCAGTATTTTTTTTATGTTGGCATAACTTTTAATATTCTAACAGGCTACCGTTTTTTACATTCTACCATTTTATAATTTAGGTGAGTAGGTGCTATATACAATAGTCGTATTATTGAATACGTAATGAAACTATTTATTGTTATAATATATTCCATTAGAATTCACTGCACAATTTGCAACAGTCAAACGCATTTCAACATGTCCGTCTGTCACGGCCTTCATTGACAGGAAAATGGTCATTCAGTAGGTGGAAAACTAAAGTTTTAATATTAAAATGGCGTCTGGGACCTGGTAGAAACTGTTCCTACTGTTTTAATTATATCCATAAGATAATACGAAATATTGTTGCATTTAAACAATCAATAGAACTTAGTCCGGTGGTATAGTGGTAGTGACTACGCCTTCCGATCCTAAGGTCGTGGGTTGAAATCTGGGCGTGCACATATGGATTTTTCTGTTCAAAAAGTTATGACAGTACTCTCAAAGGGAGAAAAAAACATCATAAAGAAACCGGCATGTCGTAGAACCAAAAATCCTTTCACCACACTGGTTCGAAAGAACTAAGAAGTGACATATCTGGTAGTAAAAGTAAGTAGGTAAGTTCGTATGAGCTAGAGGCCAACTCTTGTGACGGAGTTTTTAGGCCGCCTAAAGGCCTTCGTCATGGCTTAACGAGTTAAAAGCCGAGACCGACAATATAATGTGCCCTCCGAAGCACAGTAGTAATAATAGAACATAGTAGGCAATTTTTCATTTCAATTACAATACTATATAAAACTTGAAATTCGTTGATTATACAATAAATAGTAAGTGGCTGAATAAATAAACAGTCTATAGCCTACAACGAAACAATTAAAAACTCACACGTTCCTATTTCAAATGATTCCAAATTTATATTAAGTGACAATATTAATTTTACACCTCATTACCACATTTTGTACCATCCGCTCTTATAATAAGGTCGAGATTCCTTTGCAAAGAGCAAAATGAAGTTATTCAAGAGCTCCATATTATGGAGTGGGCTTCTCGGAATCAAAGGTCTTCGTAGTGTTATAATAACAATTTTTGCCGTGTTTACATTTAAGTGTTGAGTTACTAAGATTAATTTATTAATTCGAAGATTTGTGCGTAGGACACTTGGAATGTGAGTTCTTACTTGGTGGTCTTTAAAGATTTTGCCTATTTAAGTTCATGTTACTTCTCTGCTGGACTGGAAGTAGAAAGAAAAAACAATACGTCCAGCTGCATATTTCCCCGAGCATCTCATAAAAGTCAACTAATTAATAGTATCCTCTCCAACATGATGGACCATATGTATGTGCGATGGACTGGTCACCTGCCACTGTACCATCTAAGGACTTTGAATTAGGAGTAGCTTCAAGTTTTATTTTGATTACTTGTGCCTCTGCCCACCCCATTAGGGATAATATGTTTGTATGTATCATGTTTCTTGAATTATACAGTACATCAGTATTATATTCATACACATTCATGGTTTTAGCATTGTGTAGGTGCCGACATACGTATCTAAATAATTTGTGTACATACCTAATAAGTGCAGAAGTACCTCAGACCTATTAATAGTGTCTATTAACCTTTATCTTTTTTCCTTTATCGTTGAAGAACATAAATACCGATATTTTTTTCTAGTATCAAATAAAAAGATACTAATTTACTTTAAATTTTGCGTCTTATCTTTTAGATTATCAGTTCTGAATAAGATTTGCATTATTTATTCATTACTTATGATGACTTTCCTGATATGTAAAAAGTAGTTGGCATAAGTGACACTAAGCATGTGGGTTGCCAGACGCTGATCTCGCATTTTTCAGTCTACTGATCCAGCGCATTACAATAACAAACTCGACACATTGCTCAAATACCTTTTCAATCACTTACTCATATCTCCTTTCGTAAACAAAATCTCATAATTAATTCAACTTCAATTTTAACTACCAACCTCGTTAAGAAATACGGCGAAATGTTCAAAAACCAATTTACCTCAACCTCAAAAATATGAATAATTATCCGAACAACATAAAACAGTTCCCCAACAATAAAAAAGCCAACGTCAATTTGAAAACGAATAAAAAACGTGGAACACTCGCCGAACACATTTACATCTCCTAATAAATCTTTAAGCACAAAAATCTTGGTTGAATATACAAAAAAGGAAAAAATTACAAAGCCAGTAGTCGAACCGAAAAAAGGAATTAAAAATTCAAATAAAAGAACGTATTCCTTAAGATAATGCTTATTCATCCCACATTTAAAATCAAATTTTCAAATAAAGAACTGCGGCGGTCGATCGAGCGCGTGGGATGACTGAGACAGAACTAGCGTGATGCTGCGTGAGGGAAAGAGACGGATAGCTTATTATGATTGACAGCTGAGAACGGTTAGCCTTGAAATATTTGAAACATTATATTATTATAAAGTACACTATCTTCGTATGATACAAGAGCAAAGCGGACATTTGTTTTATAGACTCTTGGAAAAGTAGAAAATATATCTCTAATTTTTATGTAACACAAGGTTTTCATAAATTTTAATACATTACAATTTGTACCAAACATTCACCTATAGGTTATTTCTTTCATTCACCTGTCTAATCTATGAAACAAAAGTAGGTATTTTTTGCATGATCGAAGTAAAGTACAGTTTTCACGTAAGCCGTTTTTTATCCACTCTGACTGTACGAAAATGATGTTTTCGTACAGTCTCTTAACTAGCTAGAAAGGTCCGTTCTACTCTAGCACATCGCTCATTACTCGTATGTATAATGACGGACGACGCCGCTAGATATTCGTTTTTAGGAACGTCGAGTTTCTCCGGAACACGTTTTAAATCATATTTCGAACGCTTTTTGAATTTAGAACGTTGACTTTTTTATTTTTTTAGATAAAGCTCTGGTCGTAGTGCTGGGAGTTTTGATAGATGGACTCATTTGTTAAGTTATGAATACATTGTTTTGCCGATGTTGAAGTTACTTGGATTTTACGTTTATTACTTTTAGCTTTTTATGCAGCTTTTAGACTTGTAACAGTGTTCACTGTGTTTATTACTGTAATACTAAAAATGTTTAACTGTAAGGTGAGATAAAATGACTAATTTAAAGGTCCATAAATATTAGAGCTTAAAAAAAATCACACCTTTTACCGGATTTGCCTGCGAGTCACAATGTCCTAATTTTTTACTACTATTTATAAAACTGAACACACTACTGGTCACTCTTTTATTTCAAAATGAACCGCATGTTAATGATTAATATCTTGACATTCCGTTAGCCAATTAGAATTGTGTCGGATATAATTTAATTGCTACAATTATACCGATATATAATTTGCTTCATGTATTTTTTGACGTCTATGGAAACTTCAATTTGTGCATAACGTTTCTTACTACTTTCGTTAATAAAATCATTTCAATAAACATGGTGGGTATTTTGCTAAACCAAGCTGACCTCTAACATATTTAAAAGTAAATAGTCAATAGTCTGTTGTGGACCAAAAGTAGACAAAAACTAAAACTGCAGTTAATAAGGTAATAAGCGAGAAAGCTCGCGTGCCCTTTCGTTATGCAGAGCTACGAGCCTCGTAGAGGCTCTACGAAGACTGTAGCTGATAACATATTTTTCATTCCAAAATTATAAAAAAAAAAAACAAATTATTTATTTTTTACTAATTAATACAGATTTAAAAACTGTAAAATTGTATTAGGTATTGTGTCTGCACGAGCTGAATAAATACTCCTTATATTACACAAAATAATCTCTACTAAATAAATCAATTAAAATATTTTTTTATTATTATTTTTCTATAATCTGTCAAAAATAAGCCATCTCCTCAACATCGCATCTCTATCCGAATTCATTCATATCTTGGAAGCCGTTCGATATTTGAATATTCAAATCTGACGTTAATAGTTTTTATTGGTGACTTTACGGCCTATAATGATAACTTGTGTACGCGCCTTTGAGTTATTGAGCTACCGCACTATTCGATTTTAAAATCGAATAGAGAATCGATTTAATACAGTATTTTTTTTTCTTTACACAGGCTCCATCATATAAATAGATCAGTTCCGCGACTGTTAGACTTTAGAATCGAATCGAGAATCGATTCCTCGGAATATTTTGTTCTATACGAACTTATAGATCAGAGAAGTCATTTGTAGCTAGTTCATTTTAATCTATCAGTAAAAGTAGTTTCTATGCGATTTTATAAAGCACCGGAACGTGTCTCCATTATAAATCGATATTTTAAATTAATTAAATCGACTCAGCGTAGGCGACTCTATTTCTTATCTGTTTTCTTTAGTGATTCCGAAATCGGCGAGTTTTGTTTTTTAATTTATTGCCAGCCCGCGGCGGTTTTTATACTTCATAATAATAATTATGTGTTTTAAATTAAAACACGTGTGTAGGTAGTTTTGAAATTATTGTTTTGTACATTATATTTTTGATGGAGTAATTTGATTTTCGTATGTCATGTTGATTTACGGAAGTGTTTGAAATTGGAACTCTGGTAGAGCAATCTGATTAGTTGTCTCAAATTGTTTAATATGTCTTTTTGACAAGGCGATGGCGACGAAGACCTTACTGCCTGTTTTTTTGTTAATTTAATTTCTTTCATATTTATTCTTAAAAGTCTTCCGCCATTTTTTTCTGTTTCAAATTGATTTTAAAATGTTTACGCAAGCTTTGAATAAAACTTATTTGAGACTAGAGCGTAAGTTTTGTAAGTAACCTTGTAAAACATTCATTGTTGTTCGTTACGTATAAATACTAGAAACTCATTGTGTGTTGATTGAACTTGTAATTGAAGTTTTTTTAAAATAAACTTTCAAAGGTTAATTGAACTATTCTGAACTCTGATTTTAAAGATGTAATTGAGTGATAAAAGATAGGTCAGACTTTGACAATTACATAGGTTATGCTTTGTTTTATATGACCATATAATACGATCTGTATTATAATACAATTTCTAGATTTTTATTTTAGCAGGTTAGGATTTTTTTGTCCAATAGTTGTGCAAACTATCGGGGGATAGTGTCACTAACAATCCAATACGCCACCAGTGCTCAGTAGATGATTTACATTGAAACAAATTTGTCTATACCATAAACAACACATTATTAAGTCAAATCATTCAAATATCATCCTTAATTCACTACAAATTAGTCGATACATACGCCATATTGGTTGGACCGATATTAATAATCGTCGTGTGTAATTGTCACGGTTTTATTATTATTGGATATTGTTCCGGCCAAGGCTGGACCAAAAATGGTGTGGTTTTGCATTTATGGAGGTTCTTAACTCCCTCCACGGTATTGTACGTGTTGAGGATAAACGGCCCTTCGAAGGATTATATGTAATGGCGTCATCGTTTTGTTTGCAAACTAGCTCATTTTTGTACTTAGAATATAAACTATAAGTCCTCGAAGCCTAAAACTTGGAAGACATATTATTTATGGAGTAGGAAAGCAATTCCCGATATTCAACTTTCCCATAGGGGTAGGCAGAGATCACGGATCTCCATTTGCTACAATCCTGACATACTTCTTTCGCTTCATTCACTCTCATAATATTCTTCATACATGCTCGTCGGTTTAGGGTACTCTTGACCTGGCCCTTTTCCAAAACGTCGCCGATTTGGTCCAGGTACGTACGCTTAGGTCTTCCTCTTCCAACGGTACCATTCACACTCGTCTCATACACCTGTTTCGTTAATCTTCTTTCATTCATCCTCTAAACATGACCAAACCATCTTAGCATACCTTTCTCACATCTTCTTTCACTCCACATCGCTCTCTTATCATAATCGGGAAGATAAAGTTTGCATAAAAAACAACGCGGTCAAAATCACGAAGCGTTCCTTTAATCTGTATAAAATGTGTATAAGTAGTTACTTATTACTTGTTATAAGTAATGACGTAATCGAAACGAAAAAATCTATTTCATATCGCTTCTGTCTACGGATTAAAACATCACCGAAATGAGGTCAAGCGTACAAACAAACGATTCTTATTCTGATTGTATATCGATAAATCCCATCACTATGTCACATCCCAAACAAATCGACACATGACATCGACAACTGTCATGTCACTAGAGAAAGCTGGTTCGAAATTTAAATTGTTTTGTTCACTAATATTTATTGTTATATTCATGATTTGAATTTAGAAAACTATTTGATTTCAACCCATAGACTAAGCACAAGTAGTCATTACACAAACTATTTACCTAGGTATAAAATACTATCAATCCGACCCGGCTCCGCACGGGTATTTAACAAATTAGGATTTTTTTAGGTAAACTTTTTACACCTCCGGTTACATTATTGGAGTTTTAGTAAAGAAAGATCCCTATTTTTTTTCAAATAAATTATAGCTTATGTAGCTATCTACTGATGAAAGATTTTTTTTAATCGGTTCAGTAGTTTCAGAGTCTATTCGTTACAAACAAAAAAGTCTTTCCTCTTTATAATATTAGTGTAGATTAGTATACTAAAAAATGTGATAGAAATGTACATACTTACATATTATCACGTCCGTATCCTTAACGGGGTGAGCAAAGCCACAAATAATCATAAGAAAAACTTGCAGCCACTTCTGATCCAAGAGTTCCAAGATGATAATGTTGAACCATGGTGACAGGTGATCAGCCCATCGCCCATATAGATAGTCCATCATGTTGGAGAGGATACTATCCCTTACGACATGCTCGGCGTGAGAAGCAGCTGGATGTTTTCTGTTTTTTTTACTCCCAGTCCAGCAGTAAAGTATAATGTTGGTAATGCAAAACACATCAGTGTTAAATAAAACAATATTTCTACGTTAACTGCCTAACACCAACTCCAACATAATGATAAAACCAGATCAAATAAACATAATATTTTTTGTCACTTTACTTCACAACACATGTGGTGTTATTAGATCATTCACTTAATAATAACCGGAGACAGAGCCGGATGAATATCAAAATACATTTTTGTCACACTCCATTGAATGCAATTAGTTTTACAAACAAGAAAAAAATATACCTACAAGTAATGCTATTTTATGGCCATGACGAACGCAACATTGCCTGTAGCCATAAGAAAAAAAAAAGAAAAAGTCCTCGTTCGAAATGCAAAAGTTGAACTATCAAACATTTCGAGACGTTCTAGTTCACGTCAATGTTCTGTTGTAGCTAAGAAAAAAAGTCCTCGTTCGATATTCAAAAGTTGAAGTACAAACATTTCGAGACGTTCCAATTCACGCTAAGTTGTTACTTGTGACCCGCAACCGAAGGCCGAATCTTTGTATTAGTTTTAATAAGTAATTGTACACCCAAACCACGTTACCAATTTCGTCATGAATACACGTTTTTTTCTCGCCTCGCTTGAAGCAATCTCGTTTTCTCGAAAATAGATCTACCTAATATGTTGAATATAATTAATTTCATAGCGAGTCGGTTGATCGATGCGTGATACTTGAGATTTTTTTGTATCATTATTTTTAAATTACATAGTATTACGTCAATTGGAATGGAACGGATTCTTTTCGAAATTGGTTTTACGCAAATTTCAAAATTTAAACTTTTTTGTATCACGTTATTCCGTGTGTAAAAATTTGCCTGTTTCATTAAAATTGTAATTTTGTTATAATAATATGGTAGGTATTAATGCGACTAGACGTTACCTAACATCTATGTTCAAAGATATAATTTTGGTCAATTTCGTAACTCGTTTGCCCGTTAACCGAGCAGTTTACCTACAAAGTTTTTTTTTTTGTTTCAGATGACGCAAACGTACTGGCTGATATTGAAGACTGATTAAATTATTAAATAAATCAACTAGGCAATGAGCGATCCATGAATCTCTCCAGGTAAGCCAATATAAAAAGAATTTTACAAAAAGTAATGTGGTACAGGTTTTACTTTTTCGATACGAGACAATGGGCTCATTTTGGCGAGACAAGCTGACCCTAAAGAAGACACCTCAATTATGACCTATAATTACAAAAATACAATATTATTTCCAAACAATGAAGAGAAAAATTAAATTCAAAACATTCCACAGTATTCAGCTAATCTTGTCAACAAAAGACTATTGTTTCCAGCATGTTTCCAACACATTGTTTCGATTTAAATCGAAAATGAATCACTGTTATGATTTGACACTAAATTGTATTGAGTAATTCGTTTGTTTTAAAAACTGAGATTATTGACCTTTGTGTGCGAAGATAACGGACGCTGGTTCGAATCTAGCCACGGGCTTGAATCTTTTTGCTTGTAAATATTTTATGGGTACATACAGAGTATATCGTATTTGGTTATTTTATATTAATTTATTTCATTTGACTTTTTTTTTGTAGGACGGGCTCGTTTCTTGTGGAAGGAGTCCAGGATTTGCAATGACTACGGCTATGGCAGCTCACCAGGAATCGATACATGAAAGATTACAACCAGCTGAGGAACCACTGTACCTGCACCATGGAGCCACCTGGCCTGAACCCGACACCCAGGAGGAGCAGAACCTGTCTCCTTACTACAACATGCCTAAGAGGAACAAACGAAAGAACTTTAAGCCAAGATGCGCTCCGAACGCCACCTCCTTCTCTGACGAATCGAATGGAGAGCATTCCGAGAGCCCCTTAAACGGAAACGACAGGACCACCCCTGATGATGACGAAGAAAAGGAAAGCTTCGCGAAGATAGGAGTCAAAAACTTCAGTCTGCTCAAAAGCGGGGCAGTAGACCTCAGCAGAAGACTCAGCACTGACTCTAACGAGAACATCGACTACCAGAACCGACTGCCTGATGAGAAGAAGCCGGATTCCTTCCAGCATTCCTACATCCACAGCCTCCAAGACCCTGAACGGGATCGAACAGTCATCAACTTCACCGATCTTCCAAGCAAGACCTTTTGTGCCAAAAATCCCTTTGCTATATCCCAACTCATCAAAACCAACTCGCCTCCGAGAAGAAGGGATTCTGATTCCGATGATGATAAGCATCAGGATATAAATGCGAATGAGAGATTGGAAGGTCAGGAAGGAATGGAGACAGAGAACCTGAATGGAGAAGCTAACAATGCGACGAATAGGATCCTGAGGGACTATGCGATGAATACTATGAAAGAGCTGTTAGGAATCTATGGGTTGTCTTCGAATGAAGTAGCTGATGCTATCACGGGACAAATTAGGGCTTTGGAAGCACTGCAAGGTAAGGTTATCATAACCAGTTTATTCAATGTATTTTTTACAATTACTAAAAAAACTTTCACTTGAAACGGGATTCCAACCCGCGACCGCAACCTGGTGCTCTAACGTCTTTTCTATTCTTACATTTCGCTTTTCCACAAAAAAAGTAAGTTCGTAAGAGCTAGTGGCCAACTCTTGTGACGGAGTTTTTAGACCGCCTAAAGGCCTCCGTCATGGCTTAACGACTTAAAAGCCGGGACCGACAATTTAACGTGCCCTCCGAAACACGGAAGCGCTCATTTCGTAATGCCACTTGCCACCAACAAAAATACTACCAACGAGATTACCACATATTAGCTGTTGCCCGCGACTTCGTACGCGTGCAGTACATTATTTTGTTCTATAATCAATAGTTTTCGCAACGCACGCCAAAAATTATTTCGGGTTTTCTACCTTGGATTACAATATTGAAATTTTCTTACGGATCCCTAGTTTTTTTGAAAATATATTATAGCCTATACTGGTCCCTGATAATGTAGCTTTCTATTGGTAAAACAATTTTTGAAATCGGTCCAGTAGTTTCGGAGCCTATTTGTTACAAACAAACAAAAAATCTTACCTCTTTATAATATTAGTATGATTTCTTGGAATATCTTGTGGTTATATGAATGAATATCTCATAGAGTTTTGGTTGGTATCATTTTTAGGACTTAGTGTGGGGAAAGAATTAAAGTGCGCTTCAACGAGGCCCATTTCCAGTATCATTGGACTGTTCACCATAGTCACGATTCAGTGAGTTCATTAGAGTTAATGAATTCAGAATAGAAAAAGGTGATAATTTTATAAGCGTATTGCTTATATATCACGTTTATAATGTTTGGACAGATTGTTGTAATCTCAAATGATTTATTGAGTTTCGAGATGCGACCGCCAAACTAACAACTCAAATCTCAAATTAATATTTTTAGAGATGCGAAATACCTAGTTATTTACTTATTCGATGATTACGTTAAATTGTTGGTTCCGGGTTTATCGTTAAGCCATGACGGAGGCCTACAGGCGGCCTAAAAACTCCGTCACAAGAGTTGGCCACTAGCTCATACGAACTTACTTACTTACTTATTTGTTTACCATTCTTCCTTGTCTTTCCTTTGGATAAGGCTGACTAAGCTAAGCTGAGAGGATGGAATAGGTGCTGGGCAAGCCTACTCCATCCAAATTCGTCCCGGGCACTACAGCGTCCCGTTATTGTAGGCAAAAGTTACCTCCTGAAGCTGTATAAATCATCTACTATTTAAGTATTATATGTAATTATAGGTGCTGTGTGAAATGTCCTCAAATATTTATATTTATTTTAGGCAAACCCTTCACCCAACTGCCTCTCAGTTTGAAAAGACGCCATGACTCCGGCATGGAGGATGGCACAGACAGAAGCATGCGGCGCTCCTCATCAGCCACGGAAGACGACTCCACCAACATCACGCCTCCGAAGACGCCGGACAATGATATTGAAGCTCAGAGGTAAAAGAAACATGTCAAAGAACCCAAAATAAATATAGATAATATTTTTCGTGGGCTTCATGTATGTCTCACTTCTCTGCTGGACTGGGAGTAAAGAAAAAACATAGAATGCGTCCAGCTGCTTCTCTCCCCGAGCATGTCATAAGAGTCGACTAAGGGATAGTATCTTCTCCAACATGATGAATCTATATGGGCGATGGGCTGATCACCTGTCACCATGGTTCACCATTTCGATCTTGGAACTCTTGGATCAACAGTGGTTGCAAGTTTTCTTATGACTACTTGTGGCTCTGCCCACCTCGTTAGGGATACGGGCGTGATAATATGTATGTATGTTCGTATGAGCTAGTGGCCAACTCTTGTGACGGAGTTTTTAGGCCGCCTAAAGGCCTCTGTCATGGCTTAACGACTTAAAAGCCGGGACCGACAGTTTAACGTGCCCTCCGAAGCACGGAAGCGCTCAGCTCGTAATGCTACTTGCGATCACCCATCCCAATTTGTGACCGCGCATATCGTTGCTTAACTTTAAAGATCAATCAAGAACGCCTAAGCGAGCTACGCCACGAGCGCTTCAAAAAACATCAGATTCAATTGAAATATTTTTTTTATATTTTTGGAACATACCAATAGACTGACATTTTATATTCTAAGTAGATAAGACACAATCCCTTTTTCAAGCAATAGATATTGTATTATTTTTGACATTAACCCCTGAATACTCAAACGAATCTCATAGTTGAACACGTCTCAAATGACGATTTTATGAGAGATTTTCATCAGAAACTGTCAAAAAACCGTGAGTTGAGACGTGCTCAACTCTGTGTCGCGTTTGAGTATTCGGGGGTATAATCAGCAAATTAGACTCGAACGCTAACTTGGAGAACTATCTAAGGTACCGTCATGAATAATTTTTTTTAGGCAACGAGCATTGCAAATAATCAATCAACAATCCATGAGGCTGTTCAGATCGCAAGGTCAGGATGAGGAAGGCAGTTCTGATGATGGAGACCAGACCCTCGACCTGAGCGTATCTCGGGACGGTGATGGACAGGTAAATAGTTTTTCATAAAATCTTTCACAACACTCATGATCATGAACATTGAACACTTTTCTATCTATTCTATTTTTGAATTCACTTTCTTTAGTCATTATTAGGTCTTTTTTTCTAACTATCTAAAAAGAGATATATAACTTATGTTTGAAGTAAAAATAAATCCATAATGTTTAATAAACAGTTGCTAATGAAATTATGGCGAGTTTTTAGTAAATTATTGGTAGTGAGAAATTAAAAAGTACTATTTTGACTAAATTAAAAGTTACTTTATAATGCCAATACAGGAGTTATCAACGACCTCTAGCGCGGGAAACAGCGTATCGGAGTTCGATCAACAAAACATTATGAGGAAAAATTTGGAGGACTTAGCTAATTTACAAATGCAGGTATTATTAATATCAAAACTATACATAAAACTAATAAACCCTCGCACATTAGGCTTTCAAATTCTCTAATAAATTCTCATAAAACCCTACTCATAACATAACCTAAAAATCCTTTATCTCAGTCCATAACATTCTCTCATTTCCATATCAGTTTGTAGTACATAAGTATCAAAAATAAATTGCATTCAAATTGTTGCAGGGATTTTTTCACAAAACATCTATGGATACCGAAGACTCACAAGAAAGAAAACTGCAGGCTAGTGGTAAGTCAATTATTTCACAAATTAAGTGTAGGTATAAAAAGTATTTCGGAAAAACGAATGAATTACACTTGTGACGTTATTTACAATGGTGACGCCATCTTGTATTTGAAACAAATTGGTACTAAGTGTTATGTAGATAAATTACTTTTTGAGAGTAAAATTACATACGTACTCACATATTATCCCTAATGGGGCAGATCCACAAGTAATCATAAGAAAACTTACAGCCACTCCTGATTAAAAGTTCCAAATTAAATATGGAAAAGCATTACCTATGACAAGTTACTTCTCTGCTGAACTGGGAGTAAAGAAAAAACATAGAATGCGTCCAGCTGCTTCTCTCCCCGAACATGTCGTAAAAGTCGACTAAGGGATAGTATCCTCCAACATGATGAGATACAATAAGCAAGTATTCCCAAGGAGGGTTGTCGTCAGGCAGGCGGCCGGTCATAAAACACCTTAGCCAAAACTCTTACAGCATGATCCAAGGTTCATGCTGTGCCGACACCCCACATAGAGTGGGATAGGGGCAGGAAGATGATGATTGCCTATGACAAGAGATTAGCCCATCGCCTTTATAGATGTTCCATGATATAAAAATATTTTTCAGTATATTAGAATGTGCTAAACCCAGGAGGTACAGTCAGAACAAAGTAAATTATGTCAGAGCGAAGATTCTAATAAGTGCTAATTGTTGTTAGTTGGTTACCGAGAAACGGGACATTTAGCAAATGTGGAGTTATGTCAGTTGCTGGCAGATGTGTCGACATTGCACAATTCTATTTCTTGCTTCTTGAAAAAAAAAAATCACTGTACAATGTGGCTATGTAAATGTGTTTATAGGTCTATTCATAATAAAAAAAAAAAACTGAAATTCGACGGCATTCGAAATTCAAATCGTGTATGATCAGATCAACCTACGACTTAAATTTTGAATGTGTTCCGTACCGGAATTGATTTTTTTTCACATTTTTGTTTTATTTATTGTGATGATGATAATGAGTGCATTCTTAAATTGTTGGTGTGGGTAGCAATACATTTCCTGTGCAAGCAGACACAATTTGGAGGGTAGGTCGAGAAATCTTTTTTGACCTATCTGTTTTCTTATTGGCTGGTTGGTTTGACGACGCCTCTCACGCGCTCTCGTGAAGGAATCGGCCAACGAACATTCCTCGCTCCACCGTCATCGGAGACGAACGTTTACGCACCCTGACTGCCGTTTGCCCCGATTTTCCCACGCGCCCGCGCCGGTATTCTATCGCGTTGTGTGTGCGTGTCTACGGTCCTTCTTTTCGAACAGACGACACGATCTGTGAGACCCTTTCACCAGTCCTGTGGATTTCTACAAGTGCGGACAATATCGGTGCTATCTTGGAAGGCCCCCGGACTCGAGTCAGCCGTGAACCCAGGTACGTCTTTCCAATACCAGCCACTGAATTTCCCGTACATACTTTTTGATCCGTTCGAGCCGGATATATTTCTTGATTCCTCCAGATTGTGTCATCTTTCATTGGTTTCATTGCTACACTACGTGTACATTTTGTAATTTTCCGTTGGTCGTTTTTGCTCATCTTTGCTACGCAAAATGGCGGACGACGCGGGAATTGAACAAGATATTTTCGAGCGAGATATTATTCTAGAAGACATTAAAAGAACGTTATTATTTGCTACTACTGATCAAGTTCAATTCAAATCAAGATCTACTGATCTAAATGCTCAACAAAGAAAGTTTAGTAAACTTCAATCTAAAATTGAAAAAGCGTTGATGAAGTCGAAGTTGTTTAACAAAGACGAACAGTTAAAAATTCGTAACGATTTTAATGATTGTTATTATGCTATTTTAGTTCATGTAAATAATTTGAAAGAAGCCAGTCAGGAATTTAGGCGCATGAGTCGCACTAACATTAATTCAATGCCTCATGCACATAATCATAGTTTACATTTACATAAATTGCCAACGTTACCGTTGCCGTCATTTAGCGGTGAATCTACTGATTGGCCCTCATACTTTGATTTATATCAAGCGTTGATTCACAACAATGATGCCTACACGCCAGCGGAGAAGTTTCGTTATCTGTTGTTAACTTTAAAAAACGAACCTCATAATTTGATAAAATCGATTCCCATTACAGACGAAAACTATTTAGTTGCGTTAGATATTCTTAAAAATAGGTACGAAAACCGCCGAATTATTGCTTCGAAACATTTGGATCGCATTCTGGACTGTAACACCTGTACCAATGAGTCATATTCCAATCTACGAAATTTGCTAAATGTATACATGGAAAACATTAAGGCTCTTGAAACGATGCGTTTCCCAGTGAATGAATGGAGTTTCATTTTGTTGAACGTTTTGTTGCGAAAAATTCCTAATACCATTCGTAAGCGTTTTGAATTATCTCTTTCAAAACCGTCCGAAATACCTAACGTAGATGTGCTCATTAGGTTCTTAGAACAGGAAATTTCCACATTTGAAATTATGACCGGTGGTGAATTGAAGGAATCAAAGCGGATAGATAGCAGTTCTCGTTCCCGCGCAAACAGCGTGGATCCATATCGATCGAATGCGCCCTCCGGGTCGGGTCCGCGTCGCTCGTTTGCAGCTACCGAATCATCCGACGTACAAAGCGAGAAGCAATGCATTTTGTGCGATGCGCAGCACATCCTACCGAGGTGTTCTAAGTTTTTGAATATGTCTCCCGGTGATAGGTATAATTTCATAAAAAACAAAAATGTTTGCTACAATTGTTTGAATGTTGGTCATAGTCTCGTAAACTGTAATTCCAAATATACATGTCGATCGTGCAATAAACGACATCATTCATTATTGCACTTTGAGAATCAGGTAAACAAGCCTATTCATTCAAATCAGGCCGTCTCTTTCCCTCCTTCGGAGAAACATATGGTTGTCGCGTCTGAACCCGGCCCTCCTGCCGTGCTACCTCAAACGACCGCCGTGAACCACGCGATAAGCGCGAACTGCGAGTCGTCCATTGCGCCCTCTACGAGGAAATGGACCGTAATGCTTTCTACCGCGCTCGTCAATATACACGTTGGTACGGTGAAACATCAATTACGTTGCTTAGTTGATTCGGGAAGTCAAGCTAGTTTTATTACGGAGGCTTGTTCTAGACGCATAGGCTTGAGCTCTAGGAATATTAATATTCCGATTTTTGGTATCGGTGAAGAAAAACCGATTTATCCTAAAGGTATAGTTACGTGCGTTATTAGTCCTCGAAATCAGGATATACCAGCTATTTCAGTGGAGGCTTTAATTTTACCAAAACTAGTTTCGACCCTGCCTAGAATACCGGTACCTATAGATGCGTGGCCGCACATCAAAAATTTGTATTTAGCTGATCCTGATTTTAATGCTCACAGCTCTCAACCCATTGAAATGCTTTTAGGTGCAGATATTCTATCTCACATTTTGCTAGGAAACATTGTCAAAGGTCACCCCGATGCACCGATTGCAATGAATAGTATTTTCGGTTATTTGTTGATGGGAAAGGTTTCTTTCGATGTAGCGAACCCGCCGCCACTCCAGGTGTGTCATAGCTCCTTTTTCGAGGACAACGACCTTCAAAGGTTCTGGGAGCTGGAGGCAGTTCCAGAAGAAAAAACCCTTTCTGCTGATGAACGATTGTGCGAATCCTTTTTCGAAGGATCGCACACACGTGACGAATCCGGTCGCTATGTAGTGGCCCTTCCATTCAAAAGTGCACCTATACTAGGTCAATCCCGTGACATCGCTCTCTCGCGTTTTCGAAAATTAGAATATCGTTTAGAACGTAATTCTGCCCTGAAAAGGGAATACCACTCGTGCTTACAAGAGTATTTAGATTTGAACCAAATGGAACTTTGTGATCCCCCCTCCAAAGATGATACTTCTCATTATTATATTCCGCACCACTGCGTGGTCAAAGAGTCTAGCGAAACTACTAAGGTTCGGGTAGTGTTCGATGCTGGTTGTAAAACCACAAATGGTCACTCATTAAATGATCTTTTGCTTACCGGTCCGAAGCTTCATTCGGACATTGTTGATATTTTGTTAAAATTTCGAATTCATAATGTCGTGTTTACAGCTGATATCAAGGCTATGTACCGTAATATTGCGGTTAGAACTTCAGATTGGGACTATCAACGCATACTTTGGCGATCCTCTCCTGACGCACCCATTCGGGATTATAAAATAAAAGTTGTTGTTTTCGGCGTGAGCTCATCTCCTTATCTTGCTTTACGTGTGATGCGCCAACTCGCACAGGATGAGGCTGAGAAATTTCCGCTCGCGTCAGCAGTTTTGATGGACTCCGTCTTTGTCGATGATATTATTACAGGAGAGGCCGACGAGGCCAAGGCACTCGCTCTGCAAAAACAATTAGTAGATGTCTGTGCAAGCGCAGGGTTCGAACTTCGAAAATGGCATAGTAACTCGCCGGCGATTCTCGCCGCAGCGCCCTCACCTCACGGTGAGCGGCCGGATAATGTTTCGTTCGCACTAGTGGAGAATGATACTTCAATAAAAGTACTCGGACTCCAATGGAACCCTTGTTCGGATGGTTTCTCATTCAATGTTCAATCTTCTGACTCGACATGTACTAAAAGATCCATTTTGTCGGAAATCGCAAAAATCTACGATCCCCTAGGTTTATTATCGCCTGTGATTTTGTATGCAAAACATATTATGCAATTACTGTGGATCGCTGGGACCGGGTGGGATGAGTCACCGCCCATTGATATAGTCAACGCGTGGTCAAGCTTCACCAGTGAGCTTCCGCTCTTAGCTGAATGTTTTTTCCCTCGTCACATTTTCGACAAGGCTACATCGATCGAGTTGCATGGCTTTTCAGATGCTAGTGAACGAGCTTATTCTGGATGTGTTTATGTTAGGTGTAAATGCAGCGACAACAAGATTCGTGTTTTTCTTGTGTTGGCAAAGACGCGTGTTGCGCCATTGAAGCGTTTATCTATCCCGCGACTTGAACTTATGGCAGCCCAACTGTTATCTAAACTAATAAGAAAAGTAATGCTCGCTTACGGCGACCGAATTCATTTCGATCATGTCTACGCATGGTCAGATTCCACGATTGTGTTAGCATGGCTACGCTCATCACCACATGAATGGAAAACTTTTGTGTCCAATCGTACCAGTGACATACTGTCACGAGTACCAGCCGGTTGTTGGCGACATGTGCCATCGTACGACAACCCGGCCGATTCAGCCTCCCGAGGCATGCTGCCCTCGGTGTTTGTCAAACACGTTTTATGGTTCTGTGGCCCTAGTTGGTTAGTTGAAGAACCAAAATTGTGGCCTATGCTCATTCAAGGTCCTGTTACACAGGAAGAAAAACGCAATCCTCCTCTTCTCGCAACACCATCTTCTGTAGGCGAGCTCGAGGTATTTTCAAAATTTTCATCGTTAGGAAAACTGGTTCGTGTCATATCGTACATTTTTCGATTTTATCATAAATGTAGAAAAACTCAAACTTCTTTCCCTGCGCACATTACTGTGCCCGAATATAACTCTAACCTAAAGTTAATAATAGGTAGAATTCAACAGTCCGTTTTCGCGGACGATATAAAAAACATAACACTGGGGAAACAATCCTCAAGTCAATTGAAACGCTTATCTCCGTTTTTAGATAAGGACAACTTATTACGTGTGGGCGGGCGATTGCATAAATCTCTTCTTTCGTTTGAATCTAGACATCAATTGATACTTCCTAAAAAACATCATTTAACTACGTTAATTATTGATGATGCACACGTCACCCATTTACATGCTGGTCCCCAGTCTACGCAATATTTGTTGATGCAAAAATATTGGATTTTATCGGCACGAAACATAATCAGACAGCGTATACATAAATGCATTTCTTGTTTTCGAGCGCGGCCGACTCACACACAGCCACGCATGGCTCCTTTACCTAGCGTACGTATACAATCAGCGCGTCCATTCTTAAAAACAGCTGTTGATTACGCCGGACCATTTTATGTGCGCGCTAATAAGGTTAGGAACGCTAAAATAATAAAATCCTACGTTGCAGTTTTCGTTTGCATGAGTGTAAAAGCGATACATCTCGAATTAGTTTCAGATCTTACTACTGAATCGTTCTTAGCTGCGTTACGACGTTTCACGTCTCGTCGGGGTTTATGTACGGACATCTACTCTGACAACGGCAAAAACTTTGTTGGGTGTAATAACTACTTACAAGAGTTATATGCATTTCTAAATTCAGATTCAGTTCAAAAGGCGTTTCATGAAAAGGTATTAGGTCAAAACCTTACTTTTCATTTTCAACCCGTTACCGGGTCACATTTTTGTGGATTGGTAGAAGCTGGTGTAAAAAGTTTCAAACATCATTTGTATCGTGTTCTTGGTACTCGCACACAAACCTACGATGAAATGCATACTCTTCTTTGTCAGGTTGAGGCAGTGTTGAACTCGCGCCCTCTTTGCGTCTTGAGTACTGATTCCCAAGACCCCTTACCGCTGACTCCAGCACATTTTTTGATAGGCAGTCCTATCACGGCCCTACCGGACGTTTCGTTGACGGACTTTAATCCTGATAGGCTTACTCGATGGCGATGGATCCAACAAAGCGTTCAACACTTTTGGAAACGTTGGAGTTGCGAGTATTTACATGAATTACAACAATCTCAAAAATGGTTTCATAGTCGTGGACCTCCAATCCGTGAAGGCATGATTGTTGTTGTGCGTGATGACAACCTACCCCCTTTACAGTGGAGGTTAGCCAGAGTACACGCTCTGCACCCGGGCAGTGATAACATTACCCGTGCTGTCACTCTTAAAATGGGAAACTCTTTTACGAGGAGACCCGTCGTTAAGATTTGTCCGCTTCCTTTAGATTAATAAATCTACTTTACTAGTTGAGCATTTAGTTAGTACCTAAGCAAATATTATATATTTTTGTTTTTCCTTTTCCTTTCATATTTCTTACTTTTTTTTGTGTATATTTCGTTAAAACAACCACGTTCTTTTAAGGTGAGCGGCTATGTTCCGTACCGGAATTGATTTTTTTTCACATTTTTGTTTTATTTATTGTGATGATGATAATGAGTGCATTC
This sequence comes from Scotopteryx bipunctaria, assembly GCA_949320045.1. NCBI lineage: Eukaryota > Metazoa > Arthropoda > Insecta > Lepidoptera > Geometridae > Scotopteryx > Scotopteryx bipunctaria. The sequence continues at coordinate 4,961,422 of OX439465.1, forward strand.
TTAAATTGTTGGTGTGGGTAGCAATACATTTCCTGTGCAAGCAGACACAATTTGGAGGGTAGGTCGAGAAATCTTTTTTGACCTATCTGTTTTCTTATTGGCTGGTTGGTTTGACGACGCCTCTCACGCGCTCTCGTGAAGGAATCGGCCAACGAACATTCCTCGCTCCACCGTCATCGGAGACGAACGTTTACGCACCCTGACTGCCGTTTGCCCCGATTTTCCCACGCGCCCGCGCCGGTATTCTATCGCGTTGTGTGTGCGTGTCTACGGTCCTTCTTTTCGAACAGACGACACGATCTGTGAGACCCTTTCACCAGTCCTGTGGATTTCTACAAGTGCGGACAATATCGGTGCTATCTTGGAAGGCCCCCGGACTCGAGTCAGCCGTGAACCCAGGTACGTCTTTCCAATACCAGCCACTGAATTTCCCGTACAGAATGTATTTTTTTTTTGTTCTTTATTAAACAAAGCACATAAAAACACAGACATAAAGTAAGGACATATACAAAGGCGAGCCTACAAACCCTACAAAGAGTCAAAGAGTTTTCTTCCAGCAAACCTTTGAGGCTAGAGAGAGGTGTGACATGATAATCATGTTCAAATTTGATTAAATAAACATGGATTATGTACAAGGAAGTGTGAATGTGATATTTTGAAAATGGAATTGTCCACAGTGCATACAAACAAAGTGTCACCCAGAAATCGTTTTGTAACTATCCCTCCATGTTTTTCTTCAGGAGCGGGAAGATATATACAATGTAATTGGTCAAAAAGTGTCATTTTAAATTCATCTTTGAGCAGGACAAGTAAAGAGTACGTACATAGACGTAGTATATGTCGTAACGTCCGGCTCCCAGGGCTCAATTGAGCGCTCTATTGACTAGATTAGAGCAACTGAGGTTTCTACAAGTACCTAGGGGAGCGAATCAGGAGGAATTTGTACAAGGCCGGTCTCTTGTTGCCGTAGAAATCTGGAAAATTTTATAGAATATAACCTCAAACCATAATTTTTAAAAGATTCCTTAATTTATTTCAATTTGGAAACATTTTGAACAACGAGCAAGACGTTCCCAAAATCTTCTTCCCGCCATAATCTTTTTTACACCATACCATAGATCATTCTCTTTTCTTTTTTTTAATTCGATTCCATCCAAACGAACCAAACACTGGCGTGTAAGAATATTTTTGATTAACGTGACAGTTACTTGCTCTTTTCATAGTTTACTGTTTTGTGAAGGCGATGGTGACAAACCAATGTTTTCTCATTCTACCAACGGGATGTAACCTCTTTACACAAACTTAGATAATGGCATAAGTGTTTTTTTAGGCAAAAAAGAACGATATCTATTACTAGTCGAGCGGCCCCGCCATGTTTTTTTTTATTCTTTCTTCCTTCTAATAATGCTAATTATCAGTCAGTCAATCAGTGACGTAAGTGTTTTATATATTTAAACGTGAGTTCTGAATGGTTTGTTCAGGCAGACCAATATAAAACCCAGTTGGTGAATTTACTCAAATTAATCTAGTATTTTCTCTTAACTTCTAGATGGTTAGCTTATTATACTCTCATATTAATTTTTGTTTTATGAAAATACACACACCCGCCATATTCTTTTTGACATTGACATTTTAAATGATTGTTCTATCTATATTGTATCTCATTTGGGAGGGCGATGATACGTTACCTTACTGTCTAGTCTTTGGTTAATCCTTTTAAAATGAGTTTTTGTCTGCACCATTCAAATAGTTTGCATTTAAAGGCTATTAAATATGATTATTTAAAAAGTAAGCTAACAGTTGGTAGATTTTTTGTGCGCCAACTAAAACGGTCCAACTCAATTTTTGATACAATCAAATTTGACAGCCTCGGTGTCGTGGCGGCCGATTGCTCGGCAGAGACGTAACAGGCGCGGGTTCGATTCGAAAGAAATGTTTGCACGTTCTGCAAATAATTCTTCCGGGTCTGGGTGTTGCGGTACCATGGTACTCGTAGTTTCTGATACCCACGACACAGGGAATCCTAGTGTGGGGTCAGGACTATATATGTGGCTGTTGGGTGTTATTTATATATTTATTTAATCAAGTGTGAATGAGCTAAGCGCACTTTAATGAGATGCGGTCCATACAAATTTGAATAAATCACCGTAAAAGAGTTTTAAAACACCGCTTCCACAAAACAGTGCATTCTTTGCACACCGTTGTGAAAACTGACACATTACTAATTTATTCTAGGATCGGTTAATTATCGATTCCGAGCAAATATTTGGTAGTCAGACGATGAACTTTGCTAGTTCTACGACCTCGATGGCGTGGCGGGCGAGCGCTCGGCTGAGACGCAAGAGGCGCGGGTTCGACGCGGGAAGTCATGTTTATATGTCCTGAAAATATTTCTTCCGGGTCTGGGTATTATAATATTATGTATTGTAAGTATGTACATAAAAAAGTATAAGTATTCTATTCTAAGCTTTGCTTAGTTTGGGGCTAGATGGCGCTGTGTGAAATATCCACAAATATTTTTTTAGTTATAAACTTGTCGTTGGTGTAACAATTCCGTAGGCTTTTAAAATATAAATACATTATATAAATGTCTTACGTTACTGATTTGCTACTACAAGTCATCTCTAGTAATTCTTTCAAATCTGTCACTAGTTCTTTCGAAAGATTTGGTTGCACACTCTTAAAGGTGTCCATTAAAGTTACAAAATAATGCCCTTAACAAACTAGACAAAACATTCAAATAAAAAAAGAACACAAACTGACGCCGTCAAATGACAATCGCTATTCGTAAAACGAAGTCGATCCGCTCCCCAGAGGACGCAGGACCCCAAACGCGTTTCCCATTTACTGTAATGGTCTAGTTTCGTTCGTCCGGTGCGCTGATTTGTTCCATTGTCGTGTGACTGCGCCCGTGCTCAGACCTATTTAAATATCGAATGCATAGTTCAACGGGTTCGATATTCAAACGGTAGAAAAAGTAAAAAAAAACCGGTCAAGTGAGAGTCGAATTCGCATACGTAGGGTTCCGTTCCATCGTACATGTTATATTTTTTTATTTGTTGTTATAGCAGCATTAGAAATTCACACTCCGAAAAATTTCATTCTATTATGGTTCGTGAGATACAGCCTATACTGGACCCTGATAATGTAGCTTTCTATTGGTGAAAGAATTTTTGAAATCGGTTCAGTAGTTTCGGAGCCTATTCGTTACAAATAAACAAAAAACCTTTCCTCTTTATAATATTATATTTTTAGTAATTAGTACATTAGTATAATAGTATTAGTATTAGTATGAGTAGGAAATTAGGATTGTCTAAACAATACTTTATTTAGACAACCCTATTTTGGAAATATTTCCAAAGGACATAAGACATAAGGACGTGACTCTAACTACTGTTAGAGTCACGTCCTTACGTCCTCTCGACTCATAATATAGGTAGGTATAGAATGTAATGAGTTTGAGAAGATTATTTCCAAAATGGTACACATATTTAATTTGCATCATACGATTAAGTGCTCAACATTTTAAATCACAAATCTCACAACTACCAATAAAATCCTCATAAAAGCAATCAGAAAATCATAATCCTAAATTCCCTCGCAAAATACGTTTCTGCAATAAAAATTCAAAGTTCATAAAAACGAGAACAAATAAATTATTCGAATTGACACGCCGATTGTTCGATAGAAATCATCGATTTTCAATCCAGCTGTCTCTCTCCAACTCGATTTGAATTTAATTTTTTGTCTCGCTCTTTTATTAGATTAAGCCTCGGGCTATGAAGATATAATTCACATAAAAATTTGTTAATTATAGCAATTAAAACGAGCTCCTTCTATGTTTTGTTTCTTTACGGTGTGATTCTGGATATTTATCAATATTACATCGATTACGTATTAGTTATGAATGTGAGGAGGTTTTGGGGTTCCGTGACTTGATTCAGAAAAATCTTACTTAGCAATAAGTTATCACCAATAATGCTTTATTAGTAATTAATAGGAATTTGGTTTTCAGTATTATATTATTTTTCTTATTTCTTTTAGGATTCGCGAGGTATTAAGATGATATGATGATGGTGGTAATGACACGTTCAGTTTCTATCTAAAACTCTGCCATCCTAAATATCGTATATTTAATCAATAAATTATTACATAAAATAGGTTTTTCATTATTATGTCATTAAAATGAAATAGTTAATTACAAATGCTTTAAACAGAAATAATGATTCATATCACTTCTCACTTTTAAACATTGTTTATACCAGTTTAATATGTTAAGTTATATTATACGGAACCCAGCCGACTTTGCACGACTTTTACGATCCATGAATTTATTCAAAACTGTAATTACGATTCAAAAAGTTATGTTCTAATTTGGTAGACGGGCAGTCGAATCGATTAATTATTCGATTACGTGTGTAATAAGCATTTTCTATTGGAATGTCTTTATATCGAGTTATTAAACAAGCTGTTATTATAAGTGCTCAATGACTAAGCTGGGAGAACAGTTTAGTTAGATGCTGGGCAAGCCTACTTCATCTCAAAGTGTCCAGCTTCCCGTTAGTGTAGGCAAAAGTTGCCTTCTGGCGTATAAATTATCTAGTACCCATAAATGGTGAATTATAGTAAATGGTCAGTTAAAAAAACTTCTCTGCTGGACTGGTAGTAAAGAAAAAACAGAATGCGTCCAGGTGCTTGTCTCCCCGAGCATGTCGTAAAAGTCGACTAAGGGATAGTATCCTCCAACATGATGAGATACAATAAGCAAGTATTCCCAAGGAGGGTTGACGTCAGGCAGGCGGCCGGTCATAAAACACCTTAGCCAAAACTCTTACAGCATGATCCTTGGATCATGCTGTGCCGACTCCACATAGAGTGGGATAAGGGCAGGAAGATGATGATGGTCAGTGAAGAAAAACATCGTAATCATTACAAACAGGGTGTAAACGTAGTTTCGTTACAACCGCACAACAACTTCTTTTTACGTTGAATTCACGCTTGTAAAGTTACCGGGCATGATAGATAGCAATATGGCTTTAAAGCATGGTGGCCCTAAAAGGCCCAGTAACAAGGTACTGAAATGGTCTGTCATAAAGGATGTTGTACACTGAAGGCATGTGCTGTTCGCATCAACTCGCTCTTTTGTTAATTAACTTAGTCCCGGCCTGCATATCCTCTTATAGAACATTGCATGTATGGAGACGTTCATGATAACCAAAAATTTTGTGTCGTGATTTTTTTTTATCGCGGTTGATAAAGTTTGAAAAAAGTATAAAGAAAAGTACTTTATGTTCTACAAATAATGACCTAAGTTTGGATTTTGTGGGAACATGATACATACTCGAAAGTTTTGAAAAAAAATTTTAGTGAACGACAGGTAATTCTTTTGTTTTATTCGTCTACTACTACTATTCGTGTCACCAGTGTGGTGAAAGGATTTAAAGTGCGCCTCGAAGGTTCCTTTCGTGCATTTGACACATGTTTCAATATGCAGATAATAATTACAAATCCTTACGCATTAAAATCCATTAAGAACCAACCGTATGCTTAAACATGCTACTATTAAATAGTGTAGAATTAGGTACATTATACGCAATGTGCCGACCCCACATAGAGTGAGATAAGGGCAGGAAGATGATGATACAAATACAAATATTTGTGGACATTTTACACAGCGCCATCTAGCCCCAAACTAAACTTTTTTTATAATACATAGTATTGAAACAACCAGACCCAAAAGAAATATTTGCAGAACATGCAAACATTTCTTCCGCAGCGGGAATCGAACCCGCGCCTCTTGCATCTCAGTCGAGTACTCGCCCGCCAAGCCACCGAGGTTGTCAATGATGATGATGACATATACGTAATGTATGAATAAATAAAGTGTTATATTGTAACTATCCCCCGAATACTCAAACGTATCTCAAAGTTGAGCACGTCTCAAATAACAATTTTTTGACAGATTTTCATCAGAAACTGTTAAAAAACCGTGAGTTAAGACGTGCTCAACTCTGAGTCGCGTTTGAGAATTTAGGGGTAGGTATGTCTGTTATCTTTTTACGCCAAAACAGTTGTTCAGATTACGATAAAACTTAGATTGCATCCTGAAAATAAACATAAGCTATTTTTTGTCTAAAATAAAAAAAACACTGCGTTTAAGTCGCGTCAGCAATTACATAAAGTAGTATCTACGTATGCTTTATTATGTATGGGTTGTGATGGAAATGTTGAGAGAAAAAAAGCGCTCACACCTCCACGGATTTAATGCGCGTATAATTTCTTTGTGGCACCGCGCTGAATGTGCGCAGACGTCATAAAATATGCATTTCTTCGGTTGCGGCACACACGCACACTGACGCGCGCGTGTGTGCGAGCTTTAGCGATGTGATACGCTTCGGTTTGTTTGCCACATGTTTGGGAAATATGTATTTTTTGATTAGCAAGTTTTACCTCATTTTGATATCATTTTTGTATTGATGAAATGGTTTAGTTACTGACTAGCTGCCGCCCGCGGCTTCGCTCGCGTGGTGCTCGAACAAAAAATAGCCTATACGTTAATCCAGCACATGTTTCATTCAAATCCGTTCAGCCGTGACAAACGGCGACATCCAAACTCACAAACTTTCACATTTATAATATAGTAGGAAGTAGGATTGACTGAAACTGCCTTTTAGATTAGTTATAGCAAAAGTATTTCCGCATTCTAAAAGCTTGCTAAAAATAGCTCATTATTAAATTACCAAGTTGATTTTTAATAAATGTTTACAAATATAAACCTAACGTTCATCGATCATAAGATTACTTGTGTTGTTCCGCATTTCATTTATTTAAAAATGGTTAGAAGGTTTAAGGGTTGACGTCAGGCAGGCGGCCGGTCATAAAACACCTTAGCCAAAACTCTTACAGCATGATCCAAGGATCATGCTGTGCCGACCCCACATAGAGTGGGATAAGGGCGGGAAGATGATGATAATGATCATGGTTAGAAGGTTCAAGAACTTCAGTGGAGTGCTCGGCTGAGATGCAAGAGTTGCGAGTCCGATTTGGAAGAAATAATTGCATGTTATGTTAAAATTTCTTCCCGATCTGGGTATATTGGTCTCATGGTACCAGACATACCTGGTAAGCTTTATAGCATGTTGTGGAAGCCTTTCCTTACAGAATACACACACTCTCACCGGTCACAATAACTCAATCGGTACACACGCATCTCTGCATATTCATTCGAGTCGCAGTTTGTATCTTTGTATAAAATTATAATGCATTATGTGACCCGATGCGCCATTCTCCTTTTTATGAAATGCTTAAGTTTTGCCTTTTATAATGACTAGGCTCTGATTGAGAGCACTGGTGGTCTAGTTGGTAGTGATCCCGCCTTCCGATCCTAAGGTCGTGGGTTCAAATCCGGTCGTGTACCAATGGATTTTTCTGTGCGAAAAATTTATGTGCGCTATACCAGTACTCTCAAACGGTGAAGGAAAACATCGTGAGGAAACCCGCGGCTTAGTCAGCTCCGCACGTATTGACCATGTCTTTCCTGTGGGCAAGGCAGGCTAAGCTGAGAGGATGGAATAGGTGCTTGGCAAGCCTACTCCATCTTAATTCGTCCCGGGCACTACAGCGTCCCGTTTGTGAAGGTAAAAGTTGCCTCCTGACGCTGTATAAATCATTTACTATAGATGTAAAAGGCCTTAGTTTTTTTTAGGCTCTGATTGTGGCTTTGATCCTTTTTCCATGTAGAGTATGATACAACAAATAGTTAATAGTTAAAATAATTGGCGGACGGCCTCGGCGGCGTGGCGGGCGATTGCTCGACAGAGACGTAAGAGTCGTGGGTTCGATTCCCGCTACGGAAGAAATGTTTGCATGATCTGTAAATATTTCTTCCGGGTCTGGGTGTTGCGGTAGCATGGTACTCGTAGTTTCTGATACCCACGACACAGGGAATCCTAGTGTGGGGTCAGGACTATGTATGTGACTGTTGGGTGTTATTTATTATATTTATAACTAGCTGACCCGACAGACTTCGTCCTGTTCATTCGTCATTTGTATGGTTAAAAGAAAAGGGCTATTTTTAGGGTTTTTCCAGCAATAATTCTAATTTTTCTCGCCGTAAAAACCATCCTTGAACTTCAACGAACATTTTAAAAAAAGATTTGGCCAAATTGGTCCAGGCGTTGTTGAGTTATGCGCTTACCAACACATTTTGCGATTCATTTTTATATTATAGATTAGTATTGTTTAATTAAGGCCTACCATGCAGATGATTTTATACAACGCTAGGAACTATGTAATTTTTTGCCTACATTGACCTAATTGTTAAGAATCATAAAACAGGCATTGTAATTTTTTTATGCATAAAATGATTTCTATTTTCATTCTGTGACAATTTGAGGCTGATTGTAGTTTGTGCCTCAATAACGATTAGATTTTACAAATGTTATCATCGCTCGTAGAAACCTGGAATAAAAACATACCTAGGCCATATTTATGAACGAAAGTAAATTTTATAATGCTTTAACATTTCTTGTAAATGATTATAGCTATTGTCGCGCGACTTCGCTTATTTGGTCTGTACTCTAACGGCTAATATGGTAGCGGATGACTTCATTGTTAAGAAAACCTTGCTTTAAAGCTTCGTATCCCTGGTTCTGCCTAGGTAGAATGCCTAACCTAACCTAACCAACTGACTTTAGAGTGTAATTACTAAATCTGGGTAGACTTAGATTTAGACTCTAAAGGTTTTTATGTACCTAATGTGTTAAAGGTACTTTAAAAGGAACTTTACAATACTTTTATAAATAACTTCCAAAAACATTGCAATCAATCTTAGTAACGTAAACATAAAAATCCGACAAAACAATCGCCGCGAGAAAAAAGTATCGAATTATCGAAGCATTAATCCTTATAATCGATATATTTAATCGAATCGAGTGGGACATGTCTATCCATCATTGTGTACAATCTTTTTTTTCTTCGTAATTAGTGTCCATCTTGTCCCATAGATGGCCCACCTAGTACAGTGTACGAGATAGCAAAAAGTCGATTGTGATTGAAAGGGTTTTGCAAAAAGTTTTCATCTTCATTATAGTACTACTAGTGTCACTAGTTTGAACCAATGTGGTGAAAGAATTACAGGCTAAAGAGCCTTCTTTCGTACACTTGACATTAAATAACTTTTAGGTTCTATGACGTACTATGCTCACGATGATCAGTTTTAAATCAATTTTGTTTCAGTAAAATACATAAAAATTTAGATATCGTGACTGTTTTTTGTTTTTCTTCCTCCAGAATATTTACTACAACCAATCTACGAGGTTTTTCTATACCAATGATTTTCTACTGACAGTTAAAGCTTCACTTTGACAGAAGTTTCACAAAACATCTGTCAGTCAATCTACATTCAAACAATATTCAAATTAAACTTTTTTTCTTATAAGCAGGAGAAATCTCGGTCAATGTATCAAAAACAAACAGTTCTAAAAAAACATAACAATCTTGCTAAACAAAGGAGTTCCAAGTTCCATCAATCCGTAAGTACCTATTCACCAACGTTGTTAATTACAGCCCATCAGTGCTCGGACCTCTAATTGACTTAAAAGAGTTCAAAAACGAACGAAACGCAAACGCAAGCGGATCGTTTACGAAGAAAGCGGGTTCACGGCGCTTGTCTACCGGCATTATATACAATACTCTTTTTTTTCGAATAATACTCAACTGTCAAACATACTAACTTCCGAACCTACATTAGGTTTCTCTGTGCCGTGGGTTGAAGTGGTTTGAAGCGCTCGTGGCGTAGCTTGCTCAGACATTCTTGATTGATCGTTGAAGTAAAGCAACGTTGTGCGCGGTCACAATTTGGATGAGTGACCGCAAGTGGCATTACGAGCTGAGCACTTCCATGCTTCGGAGGGCACGTTAAATAGTCGGCTTTTAAGTCGTTAAGCCACGATGGAGGCCTTAAGGCGGTCTCAAAACTCCGTCACAAGAGTTGGCCACTAGCTCATACGAACTTACTTACTTTTGTGCCATGGGTATCAGAAACTACGAGTGCCATGGTACCACAACACCCAGATACGGAAGAAATATTTGCAAAACATTCTGACTTTTCTCCCGCCGCCGCCGATATAGAATCCACACCTTTCACATGTCAGTTGGGCCTTCGCTTCTCACCAAGAGTCCTCATGACTGTATGACTGTCCCCCGAATACTCAAACGCGACTCAGAGTTGAGCACGTTTCAAGTCACGGTTTTTTGACAGTTTTTGATGAAAATCTGACAAAAACTCGTCACTTGAGACGTGCTCAATTGTGAGATGCTTTTGAGTATTCAGGGGTGTGTCTTTGAATGTCGTAACCGAAAATTCAATGTAGATTTAAGAAGCCTTTCAAAGAGACGTATTTTACGATTCTACTTTTCAGTTTTCATTTTTTTCCAAGCGGAAATACAGATGGACAAACGGACAAAAGGTTGTCATATCGTAACTAACCTGGTTCATTAGTAATTGCTGCATTTATTTGTATAAACAGAGCAAAAACCAAACAAGATCACGTGGAAACGTTTACTCCAATGAAAGGGCCCATTTCGTGTGCTGAAGGAAATTATGGATTTTAATAGACATGCCGATGACCATTATTACTTTCATAAATCTATTCTTTTGATGTTTAAGTCTAACGGCTTACAGCTTAACAGATTTGGGTAAAACTTAGAGTTGACATAGTTCGTGTTCCTGGTTTCTACAAATAGTTCTTGCAGTTGAAAATCCTATATTCCTATAGCCATTCATTCATACATATCACGCCCGTATCCATTATGGGGTGAGCAAAGCCACAAGTAATTATAAGAAAACTCGCTGGCACTGCTGATTGAAAGTCTCAAAAGTGACAAAGTGATCAGCCCATCACGTAAATAGATGGTCCATCATGCTGGAGAGGATACTATCCCTTAGTCGACTTTTACGACATGCTCGGGGAGAGAAACAGCTGACCACAAATCACACTAATATTAAAAATAAAGTTTATGTATGTATTATGTCCTTAAATTGTTCGTAACTGCTGAAATAATTTGGACATGCTTCTTATAGTTTGAGATCCACATCTTCATAAAACTATATCAAATTAGTTTATTTTAATGAATGACGAGCAACACTTAAAACCAGTCACATAGACATTACTCATTACCATAATGAATTGCAATTGCCATTACATGTAATGCCTAACAAGCAGATATCGATCGAAGGATCGCAGTTTGATCTACACATGCGCCTATCTCCCTTCCTCTCTCTTGTATCTCTCTCTTACGTCTTTCATCCGCCGATCTTTACGACTGCACCGTGATCATGTAAACCTACATCAAATCATAATAGTAATTAATGGACAGCATAATATGTTCTTCGTATAGAACAATATTAATTATGTACTTCATTAAGAACAATTTAATGTTACAGTGCGTAGACTACTTCTTCAGGACTCGTCCATTAACGAAATCTTTTCTTATTTGTATAAGTTATTGAGAGAGCACTGGTGGGCTTTAGATTCGAATGTTGTGTTTTCACTACATTTTAAGACGTTCTTGATTGATCGTTGAAGTTAAGCAACGTTGTGCGCGGTCACAATTGGGATGGGTCACCGCAAGTGGCATTACGAGCTGAGCGCTTCCGTGCTTTGAAGGGCACGTTAAATTGTCGGTCCCGGCTTTTAAGTCTTTAAGCCATGACGGAGGTTAAAAACTCCGTCAGAAGAGTTATCCACTAGCTCATACGAACTTACTTAATATCATAATTCCAAAAGATTTCGAGGGTATCTTTTTAGGTTTCCCAAGATACAAATAGACTAGGAAAAAGCTCAATTTAATCGAATAGCCCTCTAGTTTCTTGAGAGCACTGGTGGTCTAGTTGGTAGTGACCCCGCCTTCCGATCCTAAGGTCGTGGGTTCAAACCCGGTCGTGTACCAATGGATTTTTCTGTGTGAAAAATTTATGTGCGCTGTACCAGCACTCTCAAACGGTGAAGGAAAACATCGTGAGGAAACCCTCGGCTTAGTCAGCTCCGCAAGTATTGACCATGTATTTCCTGTGGACAAGGCCGACTAAGCTGAGAGGATGGAATAGGTGCTGGGCAAGCCTACTCCATCTTAATTCGTCCCGGGCACTACAGCGTCCCGTTTGTGAAGGTAAAAAGTTGCCTCCTGACGCTGTATAAATCATCTACTATGATGGTTAAAGGCCTTAGTTTAGTTCTAGTTTCTTATAGATAAAACTGTCTTATTCGCTTCCATCCGTCTACTATGACCGAGGCCTTATGAATACGGATCAAGGAAAATATCTAAATAGTAAATAGAATATTGTGGATATGTAAAATGGAGTCTTTTCAAAAGTGCGATGGACTGATACGAATGGCACAAAGAAAAAATATTTTTATCTGTACAGGAAAACGCTAAAGCATTTTAAATTTAACAATGCATGGTGTTTTGGTATTCTAAGAATCGGTAACCTTCAAAAGCGGTTTAACTTTTAGGATGAAAATGTCATGTGAATATGAAAAAAAGAAAAAATAAATTAGGATCTACGCTCATAAACAGGCCATAACCGTTCATTTATGATAATTTGACAATCGAACTACATACATACATATTATCACGCCCGTATCCCTAACGGGGTGGGCAGAGCCACAAGTAATCATAAGGAAACTTACAGCCACTCCTGATTCAAAGTCCCAAGATGGATATCGTGAACCATGGGGACAGGTGATCAGCCCATAGCTCATTTAGATGGTCCATCACGTTGGGGAGGATACTATCCCTTAGTCGACTTTTACGACATGCTCGGGGAGAGAAGAAGCTGGACGCATTCTATTTCAGTCCAGCAGAGAACACTATGATCGAACTTTTGACAGATTTTGCGAATTTGTGCCCAGACGGTTCGGTTATGAAACGGTGTTGTACGGAACACTTAGACATCTACTCAAAGAGTTTCTAAGTTAATTAAATTGCTACCTATCTAGTTGTGTCACTAGTTTTCGAACCAGTGTGCGCCTCAAAGGCTCCTTTTAAGCGTTTGACACATGTTTTCGAACTTTTTAGATTCAACATATCATTTTCCTCACCATTTTTTCCTTTATTGTTTGAAAGTACCTACTGGTAGGTATAGCGCACGTAAATTATCGAAGAAAAATATCCCTGCCCGGATTCGAACCCACGATCTTAGGCAGGGTCACTATACTAGACCAGTGCTTATAAAATTACTGACGTTTGACGTATTTCTGAAAAAACTCTCATGTCATTATTTTTTTCAAACCAGTGTGCTGAAAGGCTTAAAGTGCTCATCGTTTTTCGCCTTGCACTACCTATATTATAACGGGCGTTATAAAACGTTCGACTTTTTACAAGAACATTTATCGAAGTAAAAATAAACCTAGACGCCCCTTATCTGTACATCTCGGGATATTACAAAAAGTAGGTATGTATACGATCCGGTGCCCGCATGCTTCATTTACATTCAATTCTCGACCTTAATTCCTGGAGATAAAGGTCACAGTGAAGCATAAATGATCATTTTAACAGCACGCTCATCATTGACGTAAGAAATGATTCATCTCATACAAATTGGGATGAAATCTTAAGCTCTGGTTTTCTAAGAAATGTTGACTGTTATATTACGCCATTAATGTAATAAACCCGTCAAGTGCGAGTCGAATTTGCACACAAAGGGTTCCGTACATGTACATAAATGTTTCTGGTATGGGGCGACCTTTTATTTTTTTATATTTGTTGTTATAGCGTCAATAGAAATGCCTACTCTGTACCTATAACGTTCCATGGGATACAGCCCGCTGACAGACGGACGGACAGACGGACAGCGGAGGCTTAGTAATAGGGTCTCGTTAGCAACCTTCGGATACGGAACCTCAAAAATGAGATTTTTCCTTAAAAGGTGTCATCTGACTCGGCGAAATTTTTGCATAATTTTTTTATTACGTTCGACGGTTTTTAAGAAAATGTATAACAAATTTTTATTCAATTAGATATTCAGTATTCTTATAAGCATAAGCTCATAAACTACATAATGTATGAATTTGGCTTGTCATACAATTTTTTAGATCCAAAAACGAGTCTTGATCATCATAACTAGTTAATAAGCTCAAGAATTCTTTGGACTTATGTTCTTCAGTGTGTGTCAATAGCGAGATCATTGTCTGTACATACACCCATGGCCCCGCCTCACTGCCTTGATACAGCCTGAGCACCGACCAGCGTAATTAGAACCCTCCATTCAATAAAAACGTTTATAAACTAATCAACATCACATATCCGCTTACATTGGTCTTACATGCAAACTGAAGCTCCTACTTTGCGTTTGTCAATTTCGACGTGATCTTTAACTCTATACGAATAAAGTTCATTATAGAACGGCAATAAAAATACAGTTGAGTAAAATTGGTAAGTAAATGCATACTTAGACGTTGGTGAAGTAAATGTCAATTTAGTTGGTACAGGAACAGATGCTGTTGAACTCGAAAGACCAATTGGTATCGATATAGACAATGGGATAAATAATGAATCGAATCTATCAAGTTTTGTAACTGCGAGAACTGATTGAACGATCGTTCATAACTGTGTGAAACAGGTATCGGTTACTGAGAAGTTATGACCGTTAAATATCTTCTGTAATATAGTTTCGATTTGACGTCAACTGTACTTGAGTGAAGTAAGGTACTTATTTTTTAAATAACTTTTGAGTACTTACCTAAATAGATAGAGAGTTTAAATAGAAAAGAAATATACTTAGACATTTTAGGTACTTATATAAAAAACTTGCACTTTTTTTGAAAGCACTGATGGTGTAGTGGTAGTGGCCTTCCGATCCCAAGGTAGTGGGTTCAAATCCGGTCGTGCACTAATGGATTTTTCTGTTCGAAAAATATGCGCTATACCAGAAAGTACCTACTCTCAAACAGTGAAGGAAAACATCGTGAGGCAACCGGCATTTATTTATTTTTATTCCGCAAGAAAATAAACAGCCTTATACCTACTAAGCTAAAAATAAAACTAAAAGCCATTTATAAGTTCTCACATTACCTATAAATAGATTTCTTGAGTGAAGAATACAAAAGAGTATAACAACAAATTAACAAACAACTCAAAGAGAAAGGAAACATTAGAAGCTATTTTATGCCAAACCAGCGGTCTGTTAAAACAGTTTTGATTTTGTTATTAAAATGTTGTTCGGGGAGATCGACAAGTTTATCATAAATGATCACTGCTCCACTGAAATGCGAAGCTGGCATGTCATACCAAAAATATATCGAAACATGTGTCAAGCGCATGAAAACCTTTGAAGCGCACTAATTCCTTTCACCACACTGGTTCGAAAGAACTGGTGACACGACTGTAGTTACCGCCATATTGAGTTGCGTTATCATACTAAAAAGAGGAAAGATTTTTGTTTTTTTTGTGACGAATAGGCTCCGAAACTACTGGACCGATTTTAAAAATTCTTTCACCCATAGGAAGCTACATTAACAGGGACTAGTATAGCCTATAAAATCCAAAATAGTTTTTAGCGTGCGCTGCGAAAACTATTGATTATAGAACAAAATAATGTACTACACGCGTACGAAGTCGCGGGCAACAGCTAGTAGTTCATAAAATGCTTGACGACCAAAGGTCCCTGCCCACCCCTCCGTTATAACTAGACCGTTTCAATACGTCCGTTTTTAAACTAGATTCAAACATGATCTTTCATGTTTGAATTCCTAAAACAGGAACATTTTTGGTTAAGGAGGTGGGCGTTGGTAGTTACAACACAGTTTTTCTAAAACTACTGTAGCTATCATCGTTTACAAAAAGTTAATAAAAACATTCGTAATCTTTGTTCCCAATAAAATATTTGATTTGATTTGATGTATTTAGATAATTATCTAAATCTTAAGTGACATTCAATTTCAATTAGTCATAGAACTGAACAAAGTGACATTTAAGTCGTTTTCCACTTATCAAAATGCCAGTCGGATTAAATGGATTCCTTGAGAATATCTTACGGTCGCAGCTGTCTCTCTGGGAATTTTAAATCGTGTGAAATAAATCTTATAATCCTTTTATATCATACATATTTTATTTTCGCGTGTGCGCTTTCGAATTTAAAGTTTACGTTTAAGAAATTGACATTTACGCCATTGTAGTAATACCGTACGTGTCACTAGTTCTTTTGAACCAGTGTGGTGAAAGGATTGGGACTGAAAGTGGCACCTTTCGTACACTTATCTTTGATATAGGAAAGCCGTCATATTATAATTGCTCATTTGTTAGGTTAGCCTAGTAAAACTTAAAAAAAATAGATAAGTATATTTTCGTAATAAAAACTTTTTTAGAAGGAGGCCTATGCCTAGCTGTGGGTGAATTCAGACTGTAGATGATGATGATGATGATGATGATGATGTTGAAGGTCAAGCCGCAGACGGAAACTAGTAAACAGTGAACAAAACAAAAACCTCCGATATGGTAATTCCCATCGAAACAATAATGACGAAACATTATTTCCAAAAAACTTATTCTTTTGTTCGGAACATTCGAATCACTCCCATCTACATGCATCATTCGAAACAATACCGCTTTGTTTTTACGGAATCGGTGACCGTTTAATAGCGTCCGTCATAGTAAAGAACTACGCAAATAAGGCCCCTTATGGATGCCGTGTCGTGTCGATATTGTGCGCCGGGCTTTAACAGATAATTATAGTTTTGAAGATTTTGTCTATTGGCTACAATTACGTCCGATATTGAAGGCAAACCGTTTGTAGAGGAACTTGGGCTTAATGTTTTCATCAGAAAATTAAAGAAGTTGACTCCGTTTGAGACGCATTTGTTTAAAATACCAAAAAGTGTAGTAATACCCACTCAATGTACCATCCATCGCGCATCTATGAGTATATTTTATACAACATCTAGTGGAAACGTTTACTCTGTTGGCTAAGTTTCTGATCCCCGAATACTCAAACGCATCTCAGAGTTGAGCACGTCTCAAGTGACGAGTTTTTGACAGATTTTCACCAAAAACTGTCAAAAAACCGTGACGTGAGATGTGCTCAACTCTGAGCCGAGTTTGAGTATTTTGGGGTAAGTTTTCGAAAATTTCCAGTAGGTAATTTCAAAGTTTCTATGACTTTAATTGTCAGTCAATTAGTAGAGTAACGATTATAATTATGGTTTAAGACGTTTATTTTCTCTAACAACAGAATACAATTCACTTATAATGAGAAACACTAGGTTCATAACTTATAACTTATAAATGGCATTATTTAAGATAATAATGGAATAATAGTCGAGACTTTGGATAGGTCTAACAATATATTGAGGGAAAATTATTTTATCGCAGAGTTGTACTGACTGAACTGACATTGAAACACGTAAGAAAGTAGAGGGAGCTCCTGTAGTCCTTGGCAGTGTTGCCAGGGCCATCTATTTTGCGTTCATCATTTCAGTTGATACCTACTTGTAATATTATATTTCTACGTTTACGTGGATTTGTCAATTCTGCTATATTAGTGGTACCATCGTGCCATTACAAGCGCGTTCTTGATTGATCGTTGAAGTTAAACAACGTTGTGCACGGTCACAATTTGGGTGGGTGACCGCAAGTGGCGTTACGAGCTGAGCGCTTCCGTGCTTCGGAGGGAACGTTAAATTGTTGGTCCCGGCTTTTAAGCCGTTAAGCCACGACGTAGGACTTTAGGCGACCTAAAAACTCCGTCACTAGAGTTGGCCACTAGCTCATACGACCTTACTTACTTTTATTGTATTACTACGCCTTTCCGCTCACTAGTTCTGTTCATGTCTGAAGAACTAAACCGTCTGATTGTGTAACCTCCCATCAAGTTTTGTATCAAATAAATGATTATGGTAATTAATCAATGTTTTCTCCTAGTCACTCTTCCATTGTGAGTGATCGTCGGTACATTGCCTTACAAAACTGTTTTTTTCTATTTTATATACTTTTTGTCTTATAGGTAAATTATTTAAGTCAGAACAAAAGAATAGAAGTGATCTAAACTACGAAAAAATATTTTGAAAGAGCGAACTTTGAAAAAAATCCACCGTAACCTTTTTTGTTTAGAATTTATATACATTTTATCACGCCCTAATCCATAACGGGGTGGGCAGAGCCACAAGTAATCATAAGAAAACTTGCAGCCACTCCTGATTGAAAGTTTTTCCAAACCTCAAAACAATGATGGCATTATCATACACACATACATAAAATCACGCCTGTCTCCCATAAGGGTAGGCAGAGATCTCCATTTTCTACGATCCTGACATACTTCTTACATTCCTCACGCATGCTCATCGGTTTTTTTTTACTCTTCACCTGGCCCTTTTCCAAAACGTCGCCGATTTGGTCCAGGTATTGTTGGTGGCATTATCAAAGTCACTTTTCCACACAACTGCACTTTGATACAGGCGAGCACACATCGAATGCATTTTATTAAAAAAGTATCTTTATTATGTATAACATAAAAACTTAATAGAACAAAGTAAGGTCTGACGAAACATCTCAGCTTTTTACAAAATAGTTTTTGAAAGAGTTAATACGTATACTTATGTAGATTAGCGAGAACACAATAGACTTAACACACGGATAATTTCGTGTTACATAAACCATGCGTGGACTCGTGATTGTAATAATAGGAGGGTTTTACAGATCGGGCGGTTTTTCGGCGTGTTTTTCACGTGCAGGTTTATGCAGATTCGGTGTGGCGGAGACGTTGACAATGTTACGACTCTGACGAATGACTGAGTTAATTGTTAAAGCTTTTTAATTCTAACGCATGCTGTAGCATTCTTTAATTGGAGGAACACATAGTTTTAGGATTTTATTAACCTAATTCATTTTTTTATGTGATTTCTTCGTTGCGTGTCCTCAATAAATAATTAAATTTTCCAATGTCTCCTCTATATAGAGAGCATGGAGTGAGTTTTTCTTAATTTATATGATTTATTTAAATCACAATCGTTTCTAGTATTTTTTGCACTCTTAGCAAATCTTATTATTACAATGGTTATAAAACGTCAGTGCATTCCACAAGTGTATTTTTCTACTTTTACGTAAACAAACTATTATCTACAATGCTTGAGCTAATCGGCAGTACGGCGGCATTTTCACAGTTATCAATTCAGGTAGTAGAGCATAATCGGGTTATAAAACCCGTCTTCGCTCGGAATAATGAACAAAAAAGCGCGTCAAAACCGCCCAATCCGTAACACCTCTAATAATAGGCGAGGTAGATATCTCATTATTAATGAAGAAAGATCACTGCGCCGTTGGAACTAACTTAATGGCTCACGACTTACCGAAACTTAACAAGTGCGAATTATTGGTGTGAATGATTTTTGGAAATCGTGATTATTGTCTGTAATAACTAATAAGGCGAGAGAAATGAGCTTTGTTTAGTCAATAACGACCAATCGATGGCGATCTCGGTGGTGTGGCGGGCGAATGCTTGGCTGCGACGCAAGAGGCGCGGGTTCGATTCCCGCTACGGGAGAAATTTGTATGTTCTGCAAATATTTCCACCGGGTCTGGGTATTGTAGTATAAGTATTATATTAACCATCTGGTGTCCATAGTATAAGCATTACTTAGTTTGGGGCTAGATGGAGCTGTATGAATTGTCCACAAATATTTATTTATAATAAAAGACCGTTTTAGTGCGGTATTGTCTAAGCTGTAAACGTGATAGACACGTATCACCCACTAAAACCCACAAAAGAATAAGTGACTCTACAGTGGCCAAGAAAAATTAACCATAGGAAAAGATCAGAGATAAAACGAAATCGAAAATGCTAATGATTCGCGTGAACAATATCGATGTTAATAAAAAGACAATGAAATAAGGGAATCAGATAACTGGATCGGCAATAAACATTTGTTCTTACAATGAAAGCAGGTTACATGAGCTTACTCTATAAGTAAACCACTAAGAAAGGCCACTTCTGCGTATTTACAACCGCCTGGAATTTTGAGACTGGCCCAATTGTTTTCAACACTCGTTATTTCTCCCTTGTGTGCTTTAATTAATAAAATAAAACATAGACACCGGTGAACATACAAAAGGAGTCTTTGAGGTCATCATCAAGCGTGGTTTCTTACCTGTATCTTCCACGCTTGGTCGCGTTACGAACAGGTGTGAATGAAACGTAGATTTAAAACGTGTCCAAGTGATCCCCGTGATTTTATAGAATATATTTTTTTTTTAATAGCTGCTTCTCTTCCCGAGCATGTTGTAAAAGTCGACTAAGGGACTCTAGACTCTCCAAATGATGGACCATCTACATGGGCAATGGGCTGATCTCCTGTCACCATGGTTCACCATATCCATCTTAGGACTTTAAATCAGAAGTGGCTGCAAGTTTTCTTATGTTTTCTTGTTGCTCTGCCCAGCCCATTAGGGATACGGGCATGATAATAATGCATACATTATTATCACGCCCGTGTTATTATGTATGTATGTATTTTTTTTTGACTTTGACTTTGACTTCATCAATCCGGTCACCAATCACAACATCAATCCCTACACCGGTTCCAAAGATTTGTAAGAGTAAAGTGGAACCTGCTTTCTGTCTGATAGCTACCTAAGGGTTTTAGGAAATTTCGTAAGATACTGTGCCGGGCTGTTCAGCCGAGACAATGGGCTTCTCATAATGTTCCACATAATGGATATTCGGAGTCGGTCAATGGAACCCCGGGTTTGATCGACGAAAGTTCCCAGTAAGGATTTATGAGACGCTGGGATGGGTGCGACTTCCTTTGCGTGACTTATTTTCAAACAATAGTAGGTATGGTCAAATGATTATGCTATAAACATAAATATTTTTGTATAAAATTGTGATGAGCACCAATTAAATATCTGTTGTTCCACTGGATCCTTTGTGACCTTGTGTTAGGCCAATAACTTTTGGAAATAGTGTCTCATTGACTCTTGGTGAAAGTTCCTTGAAATGATTTAAATAAATAAAAATAATAAATATTTGTGGACATTTCACACAGCGCCATTTAACCCCAAACTAAGCAAAGCTTGTACTATGGGCACATGGCTGATATAATACTTATATACTTTTTTTTTGTAAATACATATATATAAATACTATGTATAACACCCAGACCCGGAAGAAATATTTGCAAAACATACAAACGTTTCTCCCGTAGTGGGAATTGAACCCGCACCTCTTGCGTCTTAGCCGAGCACTCGCCCGCCACGTCACCGAGGATGTATCCATGCTGTTGTGACGGATCATAAATATTTTTTTTTGTTTGTTTCAGGTTTGCTTTCAGCATTAAGTCACCTGGACCAGGCTAGGAAGAACTCTCTGAACACGACTGCTGTGGACTACTCTAGATATGTCAAAAGGTATTTATTTGTTAGCTACATTTCAGAAATCGCAAGGATTCCTCGTGCATCATGACCTAGATATATTTTAGTGAGAGCCTATTTTTCTTGATACATTCTTAGATTTAGGACAACATTAAAATACTTATTTATCTGCTCCCAGGTATAGCTCCACGTTGGAATGCGGTTCATCATATTGCAAGGACCTGGGCTACCGGGAGCACTTCCACTGCATGGACTGCACTGCCAGGGTCTTCTGCAAGAAGGAGGAGATGATCAGGCATTTCAAGGTTTGTACCATCAGCAATTACATAGGTAGCTGGACGTCGGACTTTGGATTTTCCAAGTCTTTAAGTTCTACTGAAACCGTCTTATTGAGGCATTTTCTCCGAAGATAACATTCATAAAGGAGCTTTAACGCTCTTTATTCCCCTTCTCCTTACTGTTCCTTTTCAGAACCATCCAACCTTTTGAACAAACGACGAATGAACGACTAACCCCCGAATACTCAAACGCATCTCAAAGTTGAGCACGTTTCAAATGACGATTTTTTGACAGATTTTCATCAGAAACTGTCAAAAAACCGTGAGTTGAGACGCGCTCAACTCCGAGTCGCGTTTGAGTATTCGGGGGTTAGAATCAGAAATATGAGCGAGCATTGGAACATTTATTCATATATATTTTTTCCACAGTGGCACAAGAAACGAGATGAATCCTTAGCCCACGGCTTCATGAGGTACTCCCCGCTTGACGACTGTTCAGAACGGTTCACCGACTGTCCCCACAACCGGAGTCAAACCCACTACCACTGCATTCAGGATGGCTGTGATAAGGTAAGGGATTAGGAAATCTCCGCCTCTCAAAATATTTGTGAAGAAGGAAGGTTACATTCTTACATTAAGATATACTAGCTTCCGCTCGCAGTTTTTCTCGCAAGGTACCCGGATAAAAAGTAGGCCACATTCCAGCTCATGTATATTCTAAGTTTCATTAAGTCTCGCGCATATCCATACATCTTCACAAACTTTCGTGTTTATAAAATTTACAGGATTTTTATATCTAGTCCAATCGCTAATTCGTTTTCAAAGATTTTCAAGTCTAAAAGATTTTCCTAATATAATAAATAATACATATATCTAACTGCAGAAGCTTAACAAATAAATGCCCTTCCTAGGTCTACATCTCCACATCAGACGTACAAATGCATGCAAACTACCATCGCAAGGACTCCGCGATCCTCCAGGAAGGGTTCCAGCGGTTCAGAGCCACGGAAAGCTGTGCTGCTCCTCATTGCGTGTTCGCTGGTCAGAGGACCACGCACTTCCACTGTAGGCGTCAGGGGTGCACATATACCTTCAAAAACAAGGCTGATATGGGTGAGTAGGACTGAAAAACTTTATTTACAGAAAAGTTTTCTCCTGTGAATCAGTCTTTGGTCAAGTATTCTGCAAAATGTAGATGCTGTCATACTGTGTTAAGAATAAAGCTATAGTTGAATTCACTTACACGCAACTTATTTTTAACTAGCCTTTAAGCTGTCCCACTTCTGAGCAAAGGCCTCCCCCCTCTTCTTCAACGCATCCCTTTCTCGTGCCAGCGCTTTCTTGGTCTGCCCCGGTGACGTTTGCCATCTGTAGGCATCCATTCAGTGGCCACTTTAGCCCACATGTTTGGATATGACCCGTTTAATCCCACTTCAGCTTGGCAGCCTTAATGCCAACGTCCACGATGCCCGTTTTTGAGCGCAGCCAGGTATTCCGAATCCGATCGTTTCTCTTCATGCCAGCATCTTATGCTGCGTTCCATCGCTCCCAACGGTTTTCCCAATAGTAAATTATATTTTCACCCGCAGAAAAACACAAGACCTACCATATAAAAGACGAAGCTCTCTCCAAAGATGGTTTCAAGAAGTACATGAAGAATGAAGCCTGCCCTTACCGCGACTGCAGATTCTCCAGAACCTGCAATCACATCCACTGCATCAGACCTCATTGCAACTACGTGCTGCACTCCAGCAGTCAGATCTTCACGCATAAGAGAAAGCATGAGAGGAAGGAACAGGAGATGAGCTTCGGGTAAGTGGACTTTATGATGAGTAGTGGAAGGATCAGTTATGAATAAGTTTCTGGTAGACTGATGACATTGTGATTTTGGAAAAATTCAATTCTCTTATAGCCATGAGGTATTTTCAATGATTAATCACTGATATAATTAATAAAACTAGTAATTTTGTCCTGGTTTTGATGTTGGTAAGACCTGGTGCCAGATTAAGTTAGGTCCTGAGCGCAGGTCCTTATCAAGAACTAAAAACAAATTCACTACACCTCATATACCCATAATTCAATCAATAATAATAAGCATATTAGTTGTTCTAATATACCCTGTTTTTCCACAGGCTTCCAACCTCAGTGATCCAAAGCGCACTGATGCAGCAAGGAGCTGATATGAGCATGTACTC
Organism: Scotopteryx bipunctaria; assembly: GCA_949320045.1. Taxonomy (NCBI): domain Eukaryota; kingdom Metazoa; phylum Arthropoda; class Insecta; order Lepidoptera; family Geometridae; genus Scotopteryx; species Scotopteryx bipunctaria. The sequence goes on from OX439465.1 coordinate 4,985,258, forward strand.
TCCTGGAGGAAGCTTCCACATTGACGATGAATTGTCCAATCCCATGATGGAAGATTTTTCACCACAATTTGTAAGTACCTTTTCCTTCTAAACTTAGGGTTCTAATTGCAGACCTGGTTCTTAAAAAGGAGATTATGATTGTGTGTTCTATGCATTCGTGATAGAGGCTTTTTCTCCATTCTTATCATCATCATCTGCAGTTTACTTATGCTTGGTCCTTTGCTAGCCTCATCCATTTAAAGCCCACAATTTGACGATCTTGCCTGCCCATCTCACATCATAATTTTAATGGCTTAATTTATCAGTTTATGACATGGTTTTAGTCTGTATAATGGCATAGCACTGAAATATTTTTTTTTATTTCTCTCATACTTATTTTTTGATGCAGAACCCAGCAATGATGGAAGAAATCTCCAGGAAGTACATTGAAACCTTCAATGGTAGCAAGGAGGCTGATGACAAATGTGGCAAATGCAGCGCTCTTAATAAACACTACCACTGCTTGGCAGAAAGCTGCAAGATGGCACATAGGTAAGCAATGATCTGAAGAAACTATTCTTAATGCAGATACTTATAATCACTAAAAAGGAAAACTGAAAAATCCATGTCATCCATTCATTTCTAAACGCCATTTATCAATCAAATAGCTAGGTGAACTTCCAGGATCCTCTGATGATATGAGGGTAGTTAGTATTTTCATAGAATTTAATTAATCTACTGGTCTTCAAAACATTTTATTCCACTATTATAATGTTTGCATGTAAATCACGACACAATGGCTTGACAGATTTGAAATACATAATGTATTTGACCTGCAAGACTAGTTTTTATCTAAATTCACGGCTATTTATTCCTGCCTCAAGAATCAGGTCTCGAGAACTGACTCCAATTGCTTAATTGTAGTCAGTTCTCGAGACCAGACGTTGTGACCAGACCAGATGTTATCTTCTCTAGTTGTCAGTCGACGATGATGAAACATGTGATGGAGCATGAGCAACAGAACCAGGTGACAGAGGCGTACTTCGTGACGTACACCCGTCACAATCCATGTGGGAACTCCGCCTGCCAACACATCAGGGATATCACGCATTATCATTGCACTTGGGTGAGTTATTTGGGGTAATTTTTGAAGAACTGTCCTAGCTGGCCTGATTGCACTTGGGTATGTTTTTAATTTACTTTTTAAAGCCTTGGCCTAGTAAAAGGTGTCCTAACTTTCCATCCGAAAGTTCTCTTTGCATCTCCAACGAATTTTTATTAAATAATAGTAGCTAATATTAAATAAGTGTATTTCTTTCAGGAAAATTGTGGAGCAGTAATTCTCTCATCCGAAGAGCATCCTTTCAGGCGCTTGGAGCACCACCGTCAGCACGCTATCCTAAGCCCTATGTCCCCCAACTTAGCAGCGAGATTCGCTCCCAACTTCACCCCCCAGCTATCAGCTCAGTTACACCCCAACATGGCTGCGCAACTCGGCCAGGTCTCCAATCTTCCCAATCTCCCCCCAAATTTAGCTCAGTTAGCTCAGATGGCTCCTACATTATCCTCCCAATTGACTCCAAACCTTCAAGCCCAGTTGAACTTGGGTCCAAACCTTAATGTCCCTCAGCAAGTTAACCCCTCAAGTTCTCTGGATGAAATGTTTAGCAGGAAGCGAGGAAGACCGCCCAAGAATCGAGTCGTGGAAGTCTGGACTGACAATATTAATGTAAGTTTCCTATAATTTGATTTTTCTACATCTTAAAGCTTCTTTATTTCCAGAAAGATTACTTAAAATAATGTGACATGGAGTACTTGCTAAAAAAATCTGAAGAACGTGGTCTTTTCAGGTGACCCCTCAAGCTATCTTCACATCTTTCAAGTTGCCAAAGAGCAACCAGCTACCACCTGTGATTCCATCACCCGTCATCGCTACTGTTGAAGAGTTTCCTGTAAGTATCCATGCCAAAACCTTACTCCAGCCAGATGGAGTCCCGAACTGACTGTATTTTCTTTTCCAGCGCATCAAATTCCAGCACTTTGAAGTCTTCACCAGCCCCGATACCTGTACATCATCATACCCTTCCTGTCTCCTTCGTCTTACCCGTCTCCATCTCCACTGTTTCAACTGTTCCTTCTCCTCCGAAACACACAACATCATGGAGACTCATATGAGGGAATCCCACTCAATCTCCCCCCTACTTGAAGGCTTCGACCACTTCGCGTCTTTTGACCACTGTGGGGGTAAGAGCTGCTTTAAGAACCAGCTCAGGTCCCACTTCCACTGCGCCCAGGGTAACAACTGCCCAGCTATCCTGACCCAGTACTCTGCCTTGGCTACCCATAAGCATGGAAGAGGAACCCCAGTGACGAGCATCAAGGAAGAGGGGATTTTTGAAGAGGCTAAGGATTATTCGTTGAAGGAAAGAGCGTCGGCGGATAGTGTGGGTTCGATGAAGGAAGCGAATGATTTCGCGGCGAATTTCTCGATTAACTCGATTAAGAGCGAGTTTGAGAGAGAACAGGATAATATTTCGGGTGAGTGTTGCTCCATAACATTATCTAAAGAATATTGCCATAACATAACAAATCGCATTTTTTTAAGTGTTCAGTAAGTATAATTATATCTATCTAGTCGTGTCACTACACGGCTCTTTCGAACCAGTGTGGTGAAAGGATTTAAAGTGCGCCTTTTTTTTCAACAAGAAACATTTTTTCAACGGTCGTAAACGATCATAGAAGCTACTTTTTAAAAAAATACATAGAGTAAAAGTCACATAAAAAGTATATGTACAGTAGTACCACAAATATTGTGCGCCTCGGCAAACTTCGTGCTTTGCATGAAAACCGAATTTGTATGAATATGAATAGTCAACTGAACCCTTTAAAAAAAATAAGTATCTACATAGTTATTGTAACATCTCTATGTTACATAGTCAAGAGCACTGGTGGTCTAGTTGGTAGTGACCCCGCCTTCCGATCCTAAGGACGTGGGTTTAAATCCGGTCGTGTACCAATGGATTTTTCTTTGTGAAAAATTTATGTGCGCTATACCAGTACTCTCAAACGGTGAAGGAAAACATCGTGAGGAAACCCGCGGCTTAGTCAGCTCCGCACGTATTGACCATGTATTTCCTGTGGACAAGGCCGACTAAGCTGAGAGGATGGTATAGGTACTGGGCAAGCCTACTCCATCTTAATTCATCCCAGGCAGTACAGCGTCTGTGAAGGTAAAAGTTGCCTCCTGACGCTGTATAAATCATCTACTATAGATGGTTAAAGGCCTTAGTTAGTTAGATGTTACATATCATCATCGCGTTAGTTCGTATTTCAGGAGCTAAACGAAAATTGCCGATGCGCACAATATTTGTGGTACTACTGTACGATGGTACGGGCACTTGATCACACTTGTTTGTGTCTATTCAAGTTGCACTTGACCAGTTCCACAGAACTAGTGACTATCTAGAAACTCAACTAATTCCCTCTTTCCTTCCAGTAGTAAAAGCTACGGGCACCTTCTACCCATCATCACATCTTCGGAGCGATACTTCATCACCTCGGAGCATCTACGATGCCTCTCCATCCAAGGACCTGAAGCTTCGAATGGAACTGGACAAGAAGTTCGAACCCCCGAAGATATCCCCGACCATCCCACCGTCATGCCACGACCAGTCGTGTCCGTTGAACAAGAACGCTGGAGGAATGAATCTGCATTACCACTGCCCTCACTGCAGCCAGGCCTATGTGGACCTGAAGCTGCTGTTCTCCCACATGGTGAAGAAACACAGCAATGCCATGGAACAGCCTGCGGGATTGGCTGCTACTAAGGTAAGAGTTCTTTTCAGGGCTCCGTTTAGTTTATTAGTCTACTACATAGTATAAAACAAAGTCGCTTCCCGCTGTCTGTCTGTCCCTCTGTATGCTTAGATCTTTATAACTACACAACGGATTTTGATGCGGTTTTTTTATAGATAGAGTGATTCAAGAGGAAGGTTTATAATGTATAATACATGCTATATATACATAATGTTAGTTTAGTTTAATTTTACTTCGTTTTTAGTTTTTCTATTTAAGTTTCTATCCTAAGTTGCCTGGCAGAGATTGCTTCTAGCGATAAGGCCGCCAATTGTGTATACCATTCTTTTGTAACTTCCATGTTTTTTCTTGGTATATACTCGTACAATAAAGTGTTATCTTATCTTATGCATAATATGGTAGAGTAACACTGATAATTTTAGAGGTTCCTAATGTGATGTCGTAAATAAACACATTTTTTGAGCTTACATTGCAAACGCTAGCTGGTCTATCTCTTAGGGATAACGGTAATTCTGTAGTATATTTAGTATCAGTATTGCACCCGCGCGAAGCCGGGGCGGGTCGCTAGTTTATTATAAATATGAATACAATATTACAGATTTATTCGAAGTAGTCATATATCTGGACACATAAATCTAAATATGTTAAAATTAAAAATGGAGAAAAAAAAATACAAAAATAACTTAAAACAATATAGTTAAAAAAAATTATAAACTTAAACATGCTTATTATATTACTAACTGCTTTTACAAAAATACAGACAAACCCGAAAGGATAGGTTGACCGATAAAATAATCAATTGTGATTTAATTACATTTGAAATCCGCTGAATATAATTGTTTATTTTAAAAACATCAGAACAATAACAGAATTGTATTTCAATGGACGTTTATCAACACGAGTTCACAGATCTCAAAGACAATGTATTTTGGATGTTTTGAGAAGGTCTTATGACATAATACAGATGAATTGTTACAACAAACATAAGATATTTTTATGTTTATTGGATTCTTTATCTTAAAGAAGCTGATGGATGTGACCAATGACCAAAGGGTTAGTGCTTACCTCGGACATAGCTATCCAACGAGGTAACGTCGCCAGCCTTTTGGGGACCTTACCTGCGGTCGGTGATCGGTGAAACCCTCGGCTTAGTTAGCTTCGCACGTATTGACCATGTCTGTCCTGTGGACAAGGCCGACTAAGCTGAGAGGATGGAATAGGTGCTGGGCAAGCCTACTCCATCTTAATTCATCCCGGGCACTACAGCTTCTCGTTAGTGAAGGTAAAAGTTGCCTCCTGACGCTATAAATCATCTGCTAATTGTTATCTTGCTTCTGCTTATCTTATCAGACTCTTATAGCTAGTATTTCCTTCCAGGAGACCTTGGAACGGGAGTACCCAGAGATATCCATCCTGCCTTCCACCGCATCTTCATCGAGCCAGGCCCCATCACCGAGTCACAATCATCGTCCTCCGAATCCTGCTGATCAGGTAAGCTCATACTGGTTAATTTTCAGATGTAGGTACACCTTTGTTTGTTTGTTTTTTTCATGTTTCATGTCCGCTCTCCAGAATCGGCCCTAACGGAAGACCAGCGCGGTTTGTTTTTACAAACTGCATAATGCTGAGTTAGGGTCCGTTTTGCAGCAGCTTACAATATTATAATAATAATAATAATAATAATAATAATAATAATAATAATAATAATAATAATAATAATAATAATAAACACTTTATTGTACACAAAAAGAAAGACACACAAAGTAAACAAAAAAAAACAACCAAAAACAGTACAATGGGCGGCCTTATCGCTAAGAGCGATCTCTTCCAGGCAACCTTTGGATGGAGAGGATTATTATGTATTATGTAGTTTATAAATGTTGTTGCAAATAAAATACTATTTTAATCTATTCTAATTTTCAAGGTTATTCTGTATAATTCTTCACTCTTCTCAACACCTCATGACACCACAATATTTTAGGCGTTCTTGATTGATCGTTAAAGTTAAGCAAAGATATGCGCGGTCGCAAATTGGGATGGGTGATCGCAAGTGGCATTACGAGCTGAGCGCTTCCGTACTTCGGAGGGCACGTTAAACAGTCGGTCCCGGCTTTTAAGTCATTAAGCCATGACGGAGGCCTTTAGGCGGCCTAAAAACTCCGTCACTAGAGTTGGCCACTACCTCTTACGAACATACATACCACAATTTTTTACACCGACTCCTTCACTATCAATGAAATTCTCTTCCTGTGGAAATACGCCAAGCCATATGAATCTTCAAGTCCAAATTGTATCAACACTAGCTGTTGCCCGCGACTTCATTCGCTTTGAATTTGACTTTCAGAATTTAAAATTGATAAAAAAATCTATAGAGTGCAAAAAGTGCGGTCACCCATCCAAATACTGACCGCACCAAGGGATGCTTAACATTTATTATCTTGGTTCCCCGTACAAACTTTCATCCCTTATTATCTAGTGCTGAAGATAGGTAATCCCAGAAATTCAAGAGACGCCACGATAAGGCCAGGGTAGCGGATTCAAGGCCCGTTCGTGTAGACTTTTAGATCAATTTGAAGTCCTCGTCTTCCAACCAATCCTCAACTTCCAGGTGCAAGCAGTCCAGAGCCTACTCCTCCAGCAGTATCTAGCAGGCGGGCGGAAGGGCAGTCTTCAGGAGCAGCTGAAGATGCAGCAGCAGTACACAGCTTCGCTGGCTGGGTTGCCAGGTCTGGCCCAGGTGGCGCTGTTCGGTCAAGGGTGAGTTTTCATTTTGTGTTCATTTATCATCAGCCTATAGCAGTCCACTGCTGGACATAGGCCTCCCCTAATGAGCGCCATCGCGCCCTATCTTCGGCTTGAGACATCCAGTCTCTGCCAGCAGCAGATCGTCACTCCAGCTAGCCGGAGGGCGTCCTACATTACGTTTGCCGAGTCGCGGTCTCCACTCAACAACTCGTTTACCTCAACGGTTGTCGGTTCTTCGGCAGATATGTTGTGACATTTTGTGTTCGCGCCTGTAAAATAATATTGACGGAAGGAAGCGATTTTGTCGTACCTCAAAACATTCAATTTTACACCAGAGCCAAAATACCTTTATTTACAGCAATTAATCGTGTGAACAGTAAAAAAACTAGGAAAAAATCAGGGGCGTATCATAAAATTTTTCATCGTAGAAAAACGAGACATAGACCATTCGACGCGACTTTTTTTGCTTATCAACAATCAAGTTTTAAGTCATTTAGGCCATTTTTTGAGATACGACATTTCCGCTTTCTGCCGTCGATATTTACATACGTTTATATTTATAACTTCGTGTAGGTACATAATGTTCTTCTTAGTCGGGCACTCTTGGCAAAGTGGTTCCGGTGAAGGGTGCTTCCATGATCATCTTGAAAAGGGGTGAAAACGATTGTATGGAACTTTTTAAAGCATCGTGCGATTTGCATGAGACACGGTCTGGATACTATAAATGCAAAATAAATGGACACATGTTGCAGCGTTTTTCAAAACTACCCTCAAAAAGGGGTAAAATGGGGTATCAAAATTTACACTACGCGAGTTAAGCTGCGCGTGTAAGCTAGTTTACAGGGCAGTTGTGAGGTAACAAAGATGTCATCCCTAAATGTATGTTCTCCGCAGTGGTTCCCCCTTCCCCCTCTACCCGATGATGTACCCCCCGGAACTGCTCCTGGAGCAAAGTCTGATGCAGAGCCACGGTCTACCGCCAGGCATGGACAAGGAGGCGGAGATGATAGCCAAATCGTGAGTACTATTAGCAAACCTATAGATTCAATTTATGTAAACAAACCGCCCATACTTAACCTAAAACTTATATTTTGATTACACGTTTATAGAACTTTTAAGTAGTACTAATAGTTAAATTATGGTGTAAAAACTTATGTTGCGAGGTTTATTTACTTACCTAAAACTAAAGTGTATGATATATGTATAACGAAATCTAATAAATCGTAATAACGAAAAATAACGGATATTGATTTTGTTCTACTTGACGACTTCGGTGGCACAGCGGGTGAGTGCTCGGCTGAGACGCAAGAGGCGCGGGTTCGATTCCCGCTGCGGAAGATATGTTTGCATGTTCTGCAAATATTTCTTCCGGGTTTGGGTGTTTTGTTAGTATTTACAAAAAAGTATATAAATCTGCCATCTGGTTCCCATAGTAAAAGCTTTGCTTAGTTTAAGGCTAAATGGTGTAAAATGTCCACAAATATTTTATTAAAATTATTTAGATATATTTTTATTAATGTTTTTGCACGTTTCAGAAGAAGAACTCATACCACCAGAGGTCCACATATGAGGGTCTTGAAGGATGAACCGATTCCTGAAGGATATCTTCGATTCAGGTTCAATGAAGACTGTGCCTACCCTCACTGCGGTTATAGGTAAGGATTCAACTCGTTATACCACTCTCAAACGGTGAAGGAAAACATCGTGAGGAGATCTTTATGTCGTCGTGGAAATTTAATAGTACCAAGAAGCCTCTACGAGGCGCACGCACATCAATTAATTCTGGTCGTATAAAATCATTTAGTTTAACGCCATCTATCGAAAGATTGAGAAACTAGGTTAAAACACGCAAAGAACCCTTGTTTTCAAAGCTTTGGTGTAGATACATTGTAGTTATAAGAAGTTCTGATAGATGGCACTAAAATAAAAATCCAAGTAATAAGAATTATCAGTATTATTAATGAAAGTAATATGCAATAAGGCTACATAATCAATCCTAGTTATAATAAATTAATAACGAAAATATACAAAATGACAGTGAATTTTGTTGAAAATACTTTAAAACTGTTTTTTTTGCAGGGAGCATCAAACCCACTTCCATTGCACTCGCAAAGACTGCGGCTACTCCTTCTGTGACAAGACCAGATTCGTGCAACACACCGCTAGGCACGAGAGGTAAGTTAATATAATGATATTATGTATATATGTATAGTAAGTATATGTTTTTATTAGGTTTTTGTCAACGTTTTAGGTTAGACTTTTGTTTACCTTTATTATTGGAATTTGGCTAGAGTATATTGGTGTGAAAGGGATCTGCCTACCCCTTTGTGTGGCAGATCTGCCCTACTAATCGCATTGCAGTCATCGTCATTTTTAGGTTTTTCACTTTTTTGAACAAATGGTATTTCAAGGGGCTAAATCTATACCTACATTAAAAAAATCATTATATTTATACTATAAGTATATAACATGGACATACTGCAGAGATATCTAAAAATATGATTTACTTCTCTGCTGGACTGGAAGTAAAGAAAAAGCATAGAATGCGTCCAGCTGCTTCTCTCCCCGAGCATGTCGTAAAAGGCGACAAAGAGATCTTTTCCAAAATGATGGACCACCTATATGGGCGATGGGCTGATCACCTGTCACCATGGTTCGCCATTATCCATCTTGGGAGTTTCGATCAGAAGTGGCTGCAAGTTTTATTATGTTTACTTGTGGCTCTGCCCACCCCATTAGGGATACGGCGTGATAATATGTATGTATGTATGATTGAGAGCACTGGTGGTCTAGTTGGTAGTAACCCCGCCTTCCGATCCTAAGGTCGTGGGTTCAAACCCGGTCGTGTACCAATGGATTATTCTGTGCGAAAAATTTAATTGCGCGTATACCAGTACTCTCACAACGGTGAAGGAAAACATCGTGAGGAAACCCGTGGCTTAGTCAGCTCCGCACGTATTGACCATGTCTTTCCTGTGGACAAGGCTGACTAAGCTGAGAGGATGGAATAGGTGCTGGGCAAGCCTACTCCATCTTAATTCGTCCCGGGCACTACAGCGTCCCGTTTGTGAAGGTAAAATTGTGTCCTGACGCTGTATAAATCATCTACTATAGATGGTAAAAAGTCCTTATGTATAAAAAAAAAAAATATATTTGTGGACATTTCACACAGCGCCATCTAGCCCCAAACTAAGCAAAGCTAGTACTATGGGAACCAGATGGCTGATAGAATACTTACGTACTATTTTTTTTTGTAAATACATACTTATAATACATAATACAACAACACCCAGACCCGGAAGAAATATTTGCAGAACATGCAAACATTTCTCCCGTAGCGGGAATCGAACCCGCACCTCTTGCGTCTCAGCCGAGCACACGCCCGCCACGCCATCGAGGTCGTCTGATTACCGCGTTTTTCTCGAAACTGCCATTTTGCAAGTACTGCATTTGCTATTACGAGGGCGTTGTTGTGAACAAAGGCACATTACTTCTAGGCTGGACACATTGATGGGCGGTGACTTCCAGCAGTACAGAGCTAACGTCTACTGCCAGAGGCCGGAGTGTCCCCACGCAACTGCCTACAGTAAGTATCGTATGTACAACCTTTATTATACCTACACTAGATTCCTTAGTAATAAATAGCTTTTAACAATCTGTACCTATAGTGGGTTTAAAGGTATCCTCTCCCTACTTGATGAACCATCTTTAAATAGATACTACAGATATTAGATACAGTTCGCCCGTTAAAAAACATCAAATTAAAAATGTCAACGAACTGAAGAATAGAAATCAGAACAGCAGTAGTTAGGGAAATTGAATGGAATGAGAATGAAATATCCTAAAAAACAATCTTCTTGCAGACACGGGCCAGAACAAGGCGTCACATTTCCATTGCCTTAAGTGCGACTTTGTTTGCACCGACACAAACAAGGTGGTCGCCCATCGCCGCCAGCATCAGAAGCTGGACTCCATACAAGCTGCTGGCTTCGAGAAGTTCCCGCCCAGCAAAGGTGAGTCCAAAAAGTACCCTCTTACCTCTCAGCTGGATACCCCCTTCATCCCATCTTGGTACCCTGGTTTCTTCCACTGCCTGATAACAGCGAGGTGATCGCCGAGCACCAGTTAGTCTTCATATAAGCTGGCTTCGAGAAGTTCCCGCCCAGCAAAGAGATCGTCCTTTAAACTCCAGCTATCTTTTAAAGGAAGCCCAAAATACTCTGTCTAACACCGTTTGACTGTTCGTTAGACAAGCTTCTGGTTTAAAGATGTCCATCAAAAAGTTCCCGTTCATCAATGGTTCATTAAAGTTGATCTTTTGATTCATATCTTTTGAGAGGTTCATCAAAGTTGATCTTTTGATTCATACCTTCAATCATACCTTTTGAGTTCTTATAGTATGTAATGCTGTTACCTGATTTTCTTTTTTGGTAATTTTAATATTTTATTTTGTATGTGTAATTTGTTTTTGAATGTGTTTGTTTTTATTGTGCTATGGACTAAGTTGTCTGATAATGAAGATTTATTATTATATTATTATTAATTTATGAAATCCTACTGGTTATTTTAAATGCTTTTTGTGTTTAATGTAAATTTTAAATAATTATATTTTCATCTCCAGGTTGCGGCTACGAGCCCCAGTGCATCCACAGCAAGAAACAAACCCACTACCACTGTCTGCAGTGTGGGTTCGCTGTCCTCGGTCTATCACAAATGACCTCGCACAAGTACAAACACCAAGAAGCTAATCTAGGGCCTTCAACCAGTGGAACCAACTAACATATCTATACCAAGTGAACTTTTTTATACTTTTCAGTGACAGAAATGTGAATTTTTGTATAGGATTATGACTAACGGATTTATGAGAAACAAAAACATTTTGACTTGCCGAAATGGCAACTTATGATAATGCAATCCCTCAAATGTGTGCCTTAGATGCAAATAAATACGGACCGGAATAGCGTGGCAAACTATATGTGCCAAAGTAGAGTTAGATTGAGGACAATATTATGAATATGAATGCTTATGACAATGCATAGATTTTTATGACTTGTGTAAAGGAATATTCCTAAGATGCGTAGATCGTATACAGTGTGTATTTCCTAATTCCTGACCAACTTAGCGTGTAGTTTTTATATATAAAAATATATTTATTATTTCCCCATAAAAAAAGACATTTTTACGAATAGTATTATTAATGTAGATTTCGTGAAAATTACAAAAATAAGTCATTGATTTGTGTTAAGAACGCCATTTTGTGCCTAATTCTAAATGAGACAATATGAATTTTGTTATAATTTCTGGTATTTTCGAAAACTACATCAAATCGACAACTATATCAGAACTTATCACAAAATATCCAGTAGATTTACAATAAAAAAAAATTATAAAAAAAGGTATTTAAATTGTCAATTCTATAAAAAGCGATGTAAATAAGAATAGATTATTATAAAACATATTAAAATAATTGTTACTTCAAAAAGTATAATTGGTATAAATTTAATTTGTATAAAAAATGATTAGGGTTAAAAATAATGTGATGAGGTAGCCATAAAATGCCATAACACCATAGTGATAATTCTTCAAATCAGTATTAGTCACTTTCACTATGTTAGCCATGATCGAATATAGCAGTTATTTGCAGTTATTTTGCCACCGGACGTGTCATTCAGGAGATCACTCGGTAAAACGTTCGTTTTTGTATAAAACAATTCGGAATATTTTGTTTTATTCCGTGTTTATACGTTTATAAAAAAATATGAATGTTTGAAATTAACTATTCCATATCTTTTTATACCTTTTCATTTGTTATAATTTGAGCTGAACTCAGAAAAATGTAATAATTCGTATTAAAATTTATACCTCTTCATTAGTCATAATTTAATTGAGCTGTACTCGCAAAAATTTTATTAAAAAAGGTATCTCTAATATGTAATTTTTTTATGATTTTACTTTCTTTTAGATTTAGATACATTTGCATACTCAATTTTTATCGCATAGTTTGTCCTCCCACAAGGACATTATTATTCGATCATGGTATTAGTCCTTTTATGAACCTTTAAACCTTGCATTCCTGTTTTTATTCCTGGCATCCGTACGCCGTATAGTTTTAGAAGTTTTATTAGATCTCCCAATTTTATGACCAAACAGTTTATGACTTCAGAGTAACCAAACAAAATGTACGAGAACAATTTTTTTTGACATAACCCCCGGTTCCAATATGCTACTAACGGACGGATCGATCATTACCAGCCTGATTCTATAAATATTATACCTTATTTCTTGTCTGTACATCGTGATCAGTGGCAACAAACATTAATTATTTTTTTAAGGAAAACAGATCCCGGTATGAGTGGATACAAATCGCCGTCAGCTTTTTCTAATTCAATCTGATACCGGGATCGATGGAGACAGCCTCGTTATTTTTCTGTCAAAAAATGTACTTCTTTAGCTTCCCAGCACTAATGGTCTAGTTGGTAGTGACCCCGCCTTCCCATCCTAAGGTCGTGGGTTCAAACCAATGGATTTTTCTGTGAGAAAAAATGTATGTGCCCTATACCAGTACTCTCAAACGGTGAAGGAAAACATCATGAGGAAACCCGCGGCTTAGTCTTACCTGTGGACAAGGCCGACTAAGCTGAGAGGATGGAATAGGCGCTGGGCAAGCCTACTCCATCTTAATTCGTCCCGGGCACTACAGCGTCCCGTTTGTGAAGGTAAAAGTTTCCTCCTGACGCTGAATAAATCATCAACTATGGATAGTAAAAGGCCTTAGTTATAGCTTTCCGGCAAATAACGTTGCCCATTAGTAAAATATTGGAACTTGACACTAATGAGAAACATTTATTATCGTTAGTGTCTTGAGAGTAGAGTTTTTGTTTTAGTAGAACTCTATCCCCCGAATACTCAAACGCATCTCAGAGTTGAGCACGTCTCAAGTGACGAGTGTTTGACAGATTTTCATCAAAAACTGTCAAAAAACCGTGACTTGAGTCGTGCTCAACTCTGAGTCGCGTTTGATTATTAGGGAGTATATTTGTTACTCTGCTGTTTAACCCAATCCTGCAGTGTATCAGTATTTTATTAGTCTAAGCTGGTATTTATTTGTTCCTACGTGTCATTTAAATGTTTTCTAGTTATTTGATTATACAAAACTGTGTTTTCAAAGGATTTTTTTACAATAATTTAAATGCATGAGTTGGTGCCAGTTCTTTGTATGATTCATTCAAAATTTCATTTAGTTTTACAATAAGATTAACGAATTTATTGTATTCGAGTATAATTGTGTCATATCTATCATTAATTTATGAATTACTTTGTAAATTCACATTATGGATGTCTAAAATCTGTATTTCTATAAAATAAAATTCAGATTTTTTTATTTATTTGAACATTTCTTCTCAATTTCTTATTTTTTAGTCCGTGCCATAAGTCATTAGTCAATATTAATAATTTTGGATACAACATTGATTAGCTTCATGCAATTATTTTTTTCAATTTCATTCAATTTTAATTTAAATTTCAGTCAAATTCGCAATAACTAATTTATTTTCTCTTTATTGGTTGTTACTTTGTTTTTGTTATCTAATTCTACGTTTGTTTTATTTCAATTTCTTTTCGATTTCTTTCAAGTTCACTTTACTTCAATTATATTAATGTATTTATGTAATGTAGCTTTAAATTTAATATTCGTAAATTAAAATTGTTTTTCCGTATCCGATAAGTATTTTTTCCGCGCAAAAAACGGGAAATTCATTCAGTGCCTCCCAAATTAAATGAAAACCGGTTTTATCTGGTTTTTATATTAAAGAACGATTCTTTAAATCTAGCTTTTGAAGATATTTAATTTCGCTCACAGAATGAATAACCCAATATAACAAAATATCAAGCCAGTGGAGTGTTAAAATCATCAGTAACGTTGCGTACAAGAAGTATTTAGAAAATATTTTTATCAGTTAAGTAGCACCAATATTATTTAGTAATTGCATTGAGATTACAACAATTGGTACCTATTAATAGTTTAGTGTTGTTTACCTCATGAGTTCTAGAAATAAAAGAAGAATATCCTTACATTAAAAACATTTTATTATTTATCACCCGAAACCGTAGTTCCTTACTTAATAATACCAGTGTTATCAGTTCTTTAGGACCAGTGTGGTGAAAGGTACCTCGAAGGCTTTTTTCGTGCACTTAGATTCTACGACATGCCGGCTTCCTCACGACGTTTTCCTTCACCGTTTGAGAGTACTGGTATAGCGCAGATAAATTCGGACAAAAATTCATTAGTGCACGATCTGATTTGAACCCACGACCTTAGGATCGGAAGGCCTACCACTACACCACCGTGCTTACTACTATTACTGGTAGTCGTTTTACTAGTTCTTTCAAACCTGTGTGGCGAAAGAATTGAAGTTTTTGAAAACAAAGACTCTTGTCATACAATACGTACAGTATAACAAATATTGTGCGACTCGGTAATTTTCGTCTAGTTTTTAAAATACGAACTAACACGATGATAATATGTAATTTAAAGACGTTACAATAACTATGTAGATACCTACTTATGAACACCAGATGACTGATAGAATACTTATATACATTTTTAACACATACTTATATAATACTACAACACCCAGACCTGGAAGAAATATTGGCAGAACATACAAATATTCTTCCGTAGCGGGAATTGAACCCGCGCTTCTTGCGTCTCAGCCGAGCATTCATTTTGATTCTCTGTCGGATAATACCTTTCGAGGTAAGTAAAGTACTCGATAGCAACTGGTTCAAAAACTCAATGTACACTACGAAATCGTGGGCGGGGTGAAGTGCGACGGATCGGTGGGAAGGGGTATCTATACCGATTAATGTCAGGTTACTGTAGAGCACTGGGGCCCTATTCACGATGACCAAAGAAAACGAGCCACGTAACGAGCCAAATGTCATCGTGTCTCTAAACACAAACGAGACACGCCATGGTGTGAAATCAAAAACTGTATTCTGTATGCCATAATACTAGTTGTCTACGACCGTGTTTTGGTTTTACGTGATTCGTTCAAAATCAAGCATCCGGTCTTTCGGAAAACAATCGGTTTTAGATTCGATTTTATTATTTTGTTTACAATTTTCATCTCAAGTAAATAAATATTGAATTATAAAATTGCTAAACTCTTTCTACTAATACTTTCGTTATATTTTAATGTTTAGAGAACAAAAAATATATATACGTAAAATGGTTAGCTACATCAAACCAACCACAACTTGTTTCCGAACGAATTATCAATCAAAATATTGACTGACATATTGCATTGTTTGTTTTGAAAAAAACTTGGATATACATATTTTAACAGAGAGATAAAAATGGACGTTGTTCTTCGAAGACAACGTATATGCTGGATAGGCTGGATATGCTGGCGCCAGCAACGCCCACACATAAATAGGAGACTGTCAAGGGATTCTGCTGAGCTGCACCCTAAATTTTTTGTGCTATTTTATAAGGTGGCCAAAGAGTGGTTTTGGTATTGTGCGGCGTTCTTGGAGGCAGGCTAGTTAATTCTGGGCCTCAGAGATGTTCTAGCATTACAACAGAAGTCAAAGTAAGTATTGTGTTAGCTAAACTTAATTTATTGAACAATAATAAAATGGTACCTAGGTTAGGTATTAGGTTAGACTGAAACCTACTATATTTACTGTATTTTTCCAGATACTTACAACCCTCAATTTCCTGATCACCAGTAGCTATCAACCTTTGGTCTGTGGAAACACTGCAAAAATTACCCACCCCCATCTGTGTCATTTTTGAGAAGGTCCGCCATTTTCCGTCATTTTTACGACGAAACTTTACATGTCGATTTATGCGTGAAAATTTAGTGTAGGACGATGTTGATTAGTTATTTATTTAGAAAATATATTTAGTTTTTCATTTCGATATAAAAAAGCTTTCATCTAAGTAACTAAACTTGTTTTTTCATTGATAAACATGAAAACACGGCAATATCCAAGCTTTTTTCAAATCAATGTCATGCAATCTACCATAGAGTATTTTCGAATGATAGAACATGACCATAAACTACAAAAATAGGGCTTTCTAACAATATATCATACTACCTGTATGTTTATTGGATAATCCATGGAAAAATAAATAAACAGATCGATTTCCGGAATGACAAGTTTTTTAGGCCAAGAAAGACGTGCATGTGTGTGTGCATTTCAAATACGTTCGTCTGTGCATGATACGGATCCTGACTAATTATTGATTCAGTCAAGATTCAGTAGTCTGTGTATGTTACGGATCCTGACAGATACAAAGGATGTTTCACTTTTATTCAGAGGTGTAATAAAAATGAAATATTTTACCTGACTATACGTGAGGGTTATGATTTATCCGTGTATGTATGTAAGTGATGTGTATATAATATGTGACCTCATAAGGACAAAACGGTTGAACCGCTTGAAATTTTAGGTTGAAGTTATTGTTATCTTACCTAAATATTTTCAAAAAGGGATGGGTATGAAATTAAAGAGTTTGAAAATATGTTTACAGAAATATAATTAATTTAACTAATAAACCTAAAAATACACAAACAAAAATTAAAAAAACCCGCTACTCAATTACGTAATTAGCTTCATCTATACTTAACATTATAAAGCTGAAGAGTTTGTTTGTTTGTACGCGCTTATCTCAGGAACTACTGGATCGATTTTGATGAAACTTGGTATGAGGATACATTGATTTTTTATCTCGATATTCCCATGGGATCGTTAGTTAACGCGGGTGAAACCGGGGAGCGCTGCTAGTGAAAGATAAAGTTCAAGTACAAAATGTGTCAAGTAAATACTCAAACTCAGCCCGCATTTGATTTGGTCACTAAAGAGTTTGAAGCGTGTGGTATTCGATCCAGCATTCCCCCACACAGAGGAACACATTACAGGCAGAACAAGTAATATTCGAGGTTTTTTGAATTTTTTTTGATGTGCACCTGACACACCGTGCCCGTCTTAGTTTGTTCTGTTTGACACTTGTACGTTGTCCCTCGGGTACCTCTTGGTGTTGCGGGTAGTGCCCTAGGGAGTCATTCAACCTATTCAGGTTCCTAGGGTTCCGAGGAAGAACGTTCACGCCAAACCTTTGGCTGAGTTGTTCAGCCAATTTATACCGAAATAATCGGTGAGTTAGTTTCCGTCCGTTCGTTAGTTGAGCAATGTTTGAACAATGTATAATATAACAATTTAAGATTGAAGTATTGAGCAGGCGCCTAAAAACCTTAATGTACCACTTTAAGCCTCTTTTTCTTTCAAGTAGGTAGGATGATAGCTTCTGGTCTTTCAAGTCCACGCCTCCCATACACCTATTATACTCATGTACTACTAAAGGTTTCGAAATGGGCTGCCCGGCTCTAATTCCCGGAAGCATTTCATTTTTGTGATAAGTCGACACTGTGGTGACAAGGCGAACGTCTTTCCACGCCTCGACAGATACGTCACCACAATGCCGACTTATTACTTGGCCCCGGGGCACCTGTCGCTCGTTCTGACATTTCTGAATTTCACTTTTCTGAATATCTGGACTGGGTTTTCTTACTACTAACTTGTCAATTATCAGAAGTAGTTTGTCATGATTAGCAGTATAATTACGTTATACATACATTCTCCTCAGGAACCAGGCGACTACGACGTGACCCGGAGGTGGAGGTTTCCGGCCCCTCCTCTAGCTCAATTCCTTCGCCGACCTAGAAAAATATTACACATTTCTGGAAAGGGAAATTTTGTAATCTTATCATCACAATTAGCAGTGTAATAACATTATACATACATCCTCCTCGGAGAACAGGCGACGACGACGTGACCTGGAGGTGGACGATTCCCTCACCTCCTCCACCTCAATCCCTTCGCCGGCTGCCAAAGTATTGGGTCGAAAATGCTGTAAAATAAAAAATAAAAAACTAAGATCGAAGTACAGAATAATAAGAGGTTTACGTTTCTGTTTAACTTACATGAATGTGTCCGGAATCTGTCCTAACCAATAGCACGTTTTCGTCCTGGGTAACATTTATCGACCCACTCGGAGTAATTTGGACGGGCCTCGCCAAAATCAAAGGCCGACCAACAACGGGAGGCGTTTGAGGGATGGCAGGATCCATTTTACCTAAATCTGTCTGAAATAATAAAAAATCTTGATGATTAATATTTTAGTTCTAAATAATATTTTTAACCCGACTATATTGATATAAGATTTGATTATATTTACTTTGAATCGTTTTTAAAATCGTCTTCGATAAAAAGTCCAAGTTAAAATTTGTATGTATACAAAAAGTTATGCCCGAATATACATAAAAACAGTATACCTAACTGAAAATCTCGTTTTTTTTTTCAAATGTGAAGAAAAGTAGCACCCCTGTATTGTCTGTCAGGATCTGTATCATACACATCAGAATATAAAATGGCAGTAACCATGTAAGTATACACGCCGCCATTTTGAACTTGCGCATGTGTGAGTGCATTTTTCAATTGAAACCGTTAGATAGTTTCAAAAACATAAATAAAGAAAAATATTTTCAAATGATTGTGTTACACGGAATAGAAATCCAGAATCTTTATAAAATTTCCAACAATATATACATATATTACGAAACATTTCTGAAGGATAAAACAACAAAACTAATGTAAGAAAAAAAGACGAAGTGTTAGTCAGAAACTTATGCACTTTTGTGATTATAATAATTCGAAAATAAAAGACACTTCGCACGTAGTATTTATGTATAATTGAACTTACATTTCTAATAAACAATAAAACTAACATTTACTTACCAAAACTCAATGAATAATCACTAAATAACGTATAATTCTCTCAACACGACACTCACGGCACTCGTAACGGTCGATTAGTAACTTTGACAGCTCTTTCTCGTTGAACTATTTGAATTTTTTTTTTAAATGTTTGTGGTCTATGGTAAGTCATTCAATCACTTTATTTTTCAAACAGTTTTAAACCTTAATTTAATATATTTACATCTTAAAATCGTAAAAATAGACGGATGTTGGTAATGATAAGGATCAGTATCACACACATACGACGGAGTATGGCAGGATCCTAAACTAGCACGTACCAAAGGTCAAAAGCCAGTGGGAAACTTTTGGTTAGCACCTGTAAGCCTCTGCATAGAGTAAGCGGATGCCTTGAATGATGCCAACCTACATCAAATTTCCTACCTCCGAACAAGAGAGGAATTAAATCAAACAAGGGTAATATTTTAATCAACTATTTATTTTAGTAGGTATTACATAATAGTATTTGTGAGAGCATCAGCGAACTAAAATAAATTAATTTTATTAGATTCTTTGAAAAAACTTTCACTTTCATTATATTAGTAGAATATAATCTTTATTTCCAAAAACATGAAAGTATGTACCTACCTATAAAAACAATAACAATGATTTCTGCCTCGTTTCAGATTTGCAACAGAGGCTTAAAGGCATACCTACTCATGTGCTACATTAGGAGGGGCAGCTCATGACAGTTATATTATGTTAAATAAATCAGAAATCATGAGATGTGTGTGTGTGTGTGTGTGTGTTAGTGTTAACATATGGGTACATGGGGTTGTGTAGGTATAATAAGTAATAATAAATGCATTAAAACCATAAAACAAAATACTCACAGCACACATACTATGCATATCTCAAGTTTCACTCAATCCATGCAGCCATTTAGAAGTAAATTATGAGGCACAAGCATCGTCACATCTTCACAAACTTTTGCATTCACAATAAAAGAGCTATGTTAAGTTATGTTATTTTAAGTTACATGTGCATATTAAGAAGTTTATTGTACATGTGTAAGCATGACTGCGTGTGTGTTTTAGATAATAAAAAAAGTAATAAAATAAAAACACCCAACAGTAACATAGTCCTGACCCCACACTAGGATTCCCTGTGTCGTGAGTATCAGAAACTACGAGTACCATGGTACCACAACACCCAAACCTGGAAGAAATATTTACAGATCATGCAAACATTTCTTCCGCAGCGGGAATCGAACCCGCGTCTCTGCCAATTGCCCGCCACGCTACCGAGGCCGATTAAGAAGCTTAGTGTATATGTGTAAGCATGACTGTGTGCGTGTGTTTTAGATTGTTACATTTAAATTGTTATATTTCAGAGCTGCCCACGCACTATGCCAACACGTGGATCAGAAGCAATTGCTGTACGCAATACAGTCTCAGTACATGTCTGGTCCACTGCGCCAGGGCTTCTACGACATCCTCATTGCGATGCATCTCGAGTCGCACGCCACTACCATGTGAGTACACCAGCTTCGCTTGAACAGCATCTGGAAAAGAACAGGATTATGAAATACTTGGTGGCAGCACAGGTAAAGTACGCGCTATCGTTGCGTTTTCAGCTTTACGCCGGTAATTTCAAGCAAACTAAAGCTTTCCAATATTATAGTATACATACATACATATTATAACGCCATATCCCTAATGAGGTGGGCAGAGCCACAAGTAAACATAATAAAACTTGCAACCACTTCTGATCCAAACTTCCAAGATGGATATGGCGAACCATGGTGACAGGTGATCAGCCCATCGGCCATATAGGTGGTCCATCATTTTGTAGAAGATCCCTTTGTCGCCTTTTACGACATGCTCGGGGAGAGAAGCATATAGTAACCCCCGGATACTCAAATGCATCAAGAGTTTAGCACGTCTCAATCTCAAGTGACGAGTTTTTGACTTCTGTCATTCCGTTCCGTTCCGTTTTGTAATTTAGAGTACTTATCTGTATTCAAATTTAATTATTGAGATCGTAACTTTATTAAAGTGATTGTGTGAACTTTAGTTTCGTTCGTTATTTTATTGCCTGCATGCATGCAGACAATCTCCCTTAAGCGCAAGCTCATTGACGTATGCATTCTCCCTATCCTCACGTACGGCGCGCAGACTTGGTCTTTGACGGCTCAGCAGAGGTCCACACTCGGGGTTTGCCAGCGAGCGATGGAGTAAGTTTGCTTGCTTTCGTGTTCCCAGACATTCGGAAGAATATAAATATGTCCCAGGTGGCCGATTTGTAGGGCTCAGTGGGCAAGTGTTCTCGTCGGGTTCCGACATAATGGGTAACCTCGAGAAAAAAATCACACTCGGTATATTCGTACGAAGTTATTAGCGTCCAGTACAAATACCAAGTAACTCTTGAATAAACAAGTAGGTAGAACAGATACGTCCCGCTCGGCACGAGCTCTAAAAATAGACTGCCCGCCAGCTCCAACGGCCGCATCCAAGCATGACTCGGCTGTGACGTCACGCTTGCGTTCTGTAGGTAGTGAGTCAGTGTTGCAGTGTGATTGTAGATGGCGCTATAATTAATCTCCGACAAATATGTATCGCCATCTAGCCCCAACTAAGGTTAACTTAATTTTGTTCTGACACATGTAATTTTAACTGTGAATTCCTACGAATAGGTATTGAATGTTGTTATTTCGTTAGAAAATCTTCCAGTCCCAATTTATCTTCACCTCGCAAAACATCTTGTTTCAGAGAGAGTATAACGGAGATCAGCAACTTTTACTCCCCCTACTTACCGCTGGAGGTGGTCCGTGAGTTCGTGATGCAGGCGTTGGCGGACGCAGTTACAACCAACCAGGTGCACAACCGCGACCCCGTGGGCGGCACCAATGAGAACCTCTTCTTGTGAGTACACTCTTCCTGTCAGTACACTCTTTCTGTGAGTACACACTTCCTGACAGTACCTACACTCTTCCTGCGAATACCTTCATCCTGTGAGTACACTCTTCCTGCGAGTATACTTTCCTGACAGTACATTCTTCCTGTTAGTACTCTTCCTGACAATATACTCTTCCTGTGAGTACACTCTTCCTGTAAATACTTTACCCCTATCATCAGGCCAACTCTCATTTTAATAAATAAATATTCATAGGCAACCCAACCCGTTAATCCGATAAGAGTTTATTATTCTTCAGACGTTAAGCTGTAATTAAGTCAAACACATTAAAACAACCTTTTTAAATGCGTTTCAGACCTCTGATCAAACTGGTAGACCGTTTCCTTCTAGTCTGTATGATGCGAGATGAAGACGTTGAGAAGCTCCTCATCATAATCAAATTCATAAAATTTTTACTGCCTTACCCACAAGTTTCCATTATCTGAAATTCTTTATTGTACACGCACGAAACGAAACAAATACACACAAAACATTAAAAAGTACATGTACAAAGGCGAGCTTAACTCTTTAAGAGTTTTCTGCCAGCAAACTCTTTGAGGCAAGGGAGAGGCTTTAACATAAGTGGAAGTTATGTGTACAGAGACAGGAAAAAGAAAAACATAAAGACAAGCTTACAAATATAATAAACTAATAAGATATACTACACACAATATAAATATATACAAATAATATATATCTACAAAAATATATACAATATATACATACATATAAATAAATATTATTAAAAAATTAAACATTATTATTTTAAATATTATTACACCATCATCATCATCATCATTTTCCTGCCCTTATCCCACTAGGTTACCGGCACAACATGTTTTACTCTTCCATCTTCTCCTATCATTCGTCATCTCAGTACTCACTCCTTTCATACGCATGTCCTCTTTCACACAATCCATCCATCTTTTCTTAGGCCTTCCTCTGTCCGTGTATCCATCCACATTCATATCAGCACTTTCCTTGTAACACGACTTTCTTCCCTCCGCATAACATGCCCACGCTAACCTATCACTCTATTTTCTTATTATTACACCGATTACCTGAAAGTTTTTAATGATAATATAGATTGTCTTTGTAAATAAATTTTTGAAGTTTCTATAAATGTTTCTAATTATGTCCTATAGAAGGAAAAGACGAGCACAGGAACAACATCTGAACGACATACAACTGAGGCATAGAGTGGAAGCCGTCATAGCTTTTGCTCACGACTTCGTAGGCGATCTGCAGAGCGATCAGTTGAGGTAACATCGGCATAACCCTGCTTTAAAAAAAATTCTATAAATCTCACTTATATTATAAATGCGAAAGTTTGTGAGTTTGGATGTTTGTGCCTCAATCACGCCTAAACGGCTGAACGGATTTTTCATCTGGGTACTACGCGAGCAAAGACGCGAGAGGCAGCTAGTATAAATATTTGAGGACATTATCATACAGCACCATCTAGCCCCCAACTAAGCAAAGGGAGCCAGATGGCTGATAGAATACTCCCGCAGCGGGAATCTAACCCAATCAATCAATGCTTGTGGCCACCAGAAACAATAATACCAGCTTGAACTGATTAAATATTATGTACGCATATTTTTCTTGCTTTCAGACGTTACCAAGAAATCAAGCAGTCAGATTTGCCGAGCGCCGTGGCTGCCAAGAAGACCAGGGAATTCCGCTGTCCGCCCAGAGAACAGATGAACTCAGTTTTAAGGTAAGTGTCTCGTCTTGTTTCAAAGTCGAAGTCTATAGTAGGTAAATAAGCACACAATCTACATCGTCGAAACTAAAATCTTACTTCTTACTTATATTATAAATGCGAAAGTTTGTGAGTTTGGTTGTTTGGATGTTTGGATGTTTACATTAAGTAAAAAAATTTGGCTCGCTTCGCTCGCATTGGTTTGAAGCTCGCTTCGCTCGCTAACTTTTAGAGACTTCTAGAGATAGTTTAAAGCTACATTAAGTTAAAAATTTCGTTAAAAATAGCATAGGCAGCAAAGATCGCATAGGCAGCAAAGATCGCATAGGCAGCAAAGATCGCATAGGCAGCAAAGATCGCATAGGCAGCAAAGATCGCATAGGCAGCAAAGATCGCATAGGCAGCAAAGATCGCATAGGCAGCAAAGATCGCATAGGCAGCAAAGATCGCATAGGCAGCAAAGATCGCATAGGCAGCAAAGATCGCATAGGCAGCAAAGATAGCATAGGCAGCAAAGATAGCAATATCGAATTAACACATTAAAATATAATGTAACCAACCTAGGTAATGTACATTACCGTCGTACTGATAACTTGTGTTTAGAGTACGTACCTACCCACAGAACACTAATGTATTAATACGATATAGGTACTTACTCAGACACAAGTTATCAGCACGATGTCGAAACACGCAAAGCCAATGGAGTAAAGCGGCCCGATACGACAGGCAAGCGCTTTTATACAAATCCTTCGTAAACAACAAGATGGCTGCGATGTCGTACCGGTAGTCGTTCAGTGACTTACATTAAAATCATAAATTGACTTTTATATTAATTTAACTAACATCTAAAATCAGGATATTAATTTACGGAACTTAACACTAAAAAAAAAAGATAGTTCCTATAATGATTATGTAGATAAAATTAAATATTCGTAGATATTTGTATTCCTGTTTTTTTTAAGACTAATTTTATTTTGAGTAGTTTCTATAAATTATTACCTAGTGTTCCAGAATACGGTTAAAAATTTGTTTAAAAGATTGTGATTTTCTATGCTGTTTTTTAGTAGATATTATATAGTTTATTTATAAAAGACTGATTACCTATAATACCTTGTTTCATAAAAACATCGTTGTCTTATTTTTTCCTATTCCGTCTGATAGGAACCCGCAATTAAAATGGACGCTTTTATTATAAATTCAAAGGTTAATTGAGTAATAGGTAGGACCTACCTGGTAGGTGTTACTAGTTTAGAAAAGAGTAAATGGAGTAAAAGGAGTAAACTTGACTATAAACTTGTCCTAAGCCTCGAGCTCAACTATATACCTACTTGTCTTACCCCCGAATACTCAAACGCGACTCAGAGTTGAGCACGTCTCAACTCACGGTTTTTTGACAGTTTCTGATGATAATCTGTCAAAAAATCGTCATTTGAGACGTGCTCAATTTTGAGATGCGTTTGAGTATTCGGAGGTTAGGCCTTTTACGAAATCTACTAGGTAATTGTGATGTTTTTACAGGCTTCAAGCACATGGACCAGGAAGAAGAATCTTGGAAGGAGAATTGTCCTTGTGGCGAGGAGCTCATCGTCAGGATGAACGAGATCCACGAGAGCCTCATGGTGCATGTGTCTCTCAACGCTCTGCAAGAGCCACTGTCTGAGGTAACTATTACTAATCATAACGTAAATAACATTTGGAATTTCTTGAAAAACATTTATCTATGGAGCGAAAGACTTTAGAGAGAACTAGAAAGAGTTGAAGGTGTGAAAGGTTAATTATAGTTGAAAGAGAACTAGAATAAGTGAAAGTATAATTAAAAAAAAACTGTCAAGTGCGAGTTGGATCCGCACACGAAAGGTTCAGTACTAGTGCAAAAAAAAAAAACTAGAATCTACAGTAATTTTTATAATAAAAGTGTTTTATAATAATTTGACGGCCTCGGTGGCGTGGCGGGCGATTGCTCGGCAGAGGCGCAAGAGGCGCGGGTTCGATTTCCGCTGCGGAAGAAATTGCATGTTCTGTAAATATTTCTTCCGGGTCTGGGTGTTGTGGTACCATGGTACTCGTAGTTTCTGATCCCCACGACACAGGGAATCCTAATGTGGGGTCAGGACTATGTGTGTGACTGTTGGGTACTATTTATTTATTTATTGTACAGGCCATAGAAGAACCGGCAAAGAAAACTCCAGAAGAGAAGTTCCGTAAAGTCCTGATCGGCACTATTGTCAGTTGGGCCGAGGAGTCGCAGATCGAGACGCCCAAACTCGTCAGAGAAATGTTCAGGTAATTTTACTCACATCTCTGTTCCAGGTACCAAACAAAAAAAATGTATCTTCGTTGCCATTTATGTTTTACACTATTTATATGTTATTCATGTAACATGATGAAGCTGGCAGATATATTACAGACTCCTAATGATAATAATAATATATTTCTTCCTTCCAGTCTCCTAGTCCGTCAGTACGACGCTGTTGGCGAACTGATCCGTGCTCTCGAGAAGACTTATGTGATAAACGCGAAGACGAAGCTGGATGTAGCCGAGATGTGGGTGGGGCTGAGCCAGATCCGCTGCGTGTGCAGATGAGCCAGGAGGAGGAGGAGCTCATGAGGAAGAGACTCTGGTGAGCCATCATTCCTATTTAGATCAAGAATATACGTAAGACTAAGTTGGAGGTGCGAAGTTGTAGGTGGGATTGTGCCAGATCCGCGCGCTGCTGCCTGTGCAGATGAGCCAGGAGGAGGAGGAGCTCATGAGGAAGAGACTCTAGTGATCCATCATACTAATTAAGATTTAAAAAAGACTGACTAGAAACAAACAAACAATTCCAAACCTATGATTAATAAGACTGAGATATAGTTTGTTTACTTTATTATATTTGAAACTCATCAGATATTATATCTTATTTCAGGAAACTCGTGAACAACCACACCTTCTTCCAGCTGATTTAATCAGGTATGACTTGTTTACTATAAAACACAACTACTTACCTACATGCTCAGACCAAATAAAAAGAGTAGACGCCGCGCCGCGAACAACAAAAGTGAAGCCACACAAAACCGTGCTCCTGCAAGTAAACATACACGCTCACGCACACACCTACACTAAAACCATGCTCATCGCTCTTAGTACGTCACGAGTCTTAAAAATAGAATTATGCCTTCCTGTGTAGTGAAAACTTGTAAAAACAGCAGCAAATCACATAAAAAGTCTCACGGAATCACTTTTCACTTACTGTAAGTACTTCAAATAGCATCGTTTCTTAATTATTATACTATGAATTTAGGTTACTTGGAACATTGTGTGTTCCAAGTAAAACCTTCCACACACACATAGATAAAATGGCGGCTTCACTTTTGTTGTTCGCGGCGCGGGGTCTTTTCTTTTTATTTGGTCTGAGCCTACATGGTTCAATTTGGGAAAATTGTGTCATAAAAATGTTGATTTTTTTAAATATAGAACTCTCTAAATTCACATACAAACATGACCCACAATACAGAGGGACACTAGGATTATGTGTCTTGGGTATCAGAAACTGCGAGTACAGTACAGTCAACGGATCTTGACACTCGTGAAGTTAGCAGTTTGACATGCGCAGTGAAGTTTTTTCATACTGTCTACTGCTCGAAACGGCTAACTTCACGAGTGCCTAGATCCGTTGACCGTACTGTACCACAAATTGCCTGCTTTTTCTTGATAGGCACTTGATATGAATAAGTAAGTAAATAGATACCTATTATGTATGGTATGTATGTTCGTATGAGCTAGTGGCCAACTCTAGTGAAGGAGTTTTTAGGCCGCCTAAAGGCCTCAGTCATGGCTTAACGACTTAAAAGCCGGGACCCATAATTTAACGTGCCCTCCGAAGCACGAAGGCACTCAGCTCGCAATGCCACTTACGGTCAATAAACTTAATTTATTGAACAATAATAAAATGGTACCTAGGTTAGGTAGGTATTAGGTTAGACTGAAACCTATTATATTTATTGTATTTTTCCAGATACTTACAACCCTCAATTTCCTGATCACCAGTAGCTATCAAAAGCCAGTGGGAAACTTTTGGTTAGCACCTGTAAGCCTCTGCATAGAGTAAGCGGTGAATGCCTTGAATGATGCCAACCTACATCAAATTTCCTACCTCCGAACAAGAGAGGAATTAAATCAAACAAGGGTAATATTTTAATCAACTATTTATTTTAGTAGGTATTACATAATAGTATTTGTGAGAGCATCAGCGAACTAAAATAAATTAACTTTATTAGATTCTTTGAGAAAACGTTCACTTTCATTATATTAGTAGAATATAATCTTTATTTCCAAAAACATGAAAGTATGTACCTACCTATAAAAACAATAACAATGATTTCTGCTTCGTTTCAGATTTGCAACAGTTGCCTAAAAATAAAAGGCATACCTACTCATGTGCTACATTAGGAGGGGCAGCTCATGACAATTATATTATGTTAAATAAATGCATTAAAACCATAAAACACAAAAATGCTCACTTTTCTTTAACTTATTAAGTACTACCTGCCGCCTGCGGCTTCGCTCGCCTATTGCCAGGATAAAGAGTAGCCTAATGTTATTCCAGCACACATACTATGCATATCCCAAGTTTCACTCAATCCGTGCAGCCATTTAGAATTAAATTATGAGTCACAAGCATCGTCACATCTTCACAAACTTTTGCATTCACAATAAAAGAGCTATTAGTTAGGTTAGGTTAGTACCTACTACAACTACTACTAGCCCCTAGTTCTTTCGAACCCTGCGTGGTGAAAAGATTCAAAATGCGCCTCAAAAGCTCCTTTTGTGTACTAGGGCTCCGGGAGTAATAATTATTCTGTACACTAGGGTTAGGTTATTTCACTTATTTACCACATCATTTATTAGGGATATTATTCAATGGTACCTAGATTATATTATTTATTGTACAAATAATCTATTCTGCTATTAAATAGTTTAAAGAAGACTAATTTATTTACATAATTAGTAAAAACACAACCTAGTTTTAGCAAAACACGCAATATTGAAGTATGTAATTTTGACAATTCAAAACGAGCCTCGTCTCGCGCCTACTCTCGTTTATGAAATCTGACATTGTCATGCAGAATACGATAACACGGTAATTCCACACGTTTTCCCGCGTCTCGTTTTGTTTGGTCATCGTGAATAGGACCCCTGATGGTTTAGAGGTTTCCGCATTCCGATCCTAAGGTCGTGAGTTCAAATACGATCGTATACTAATGGATTTTTCTTTTCGTGAAATTTATGTTCGCTATACACGGGTTCTTGACACATATTTTCCTTCACCGTTTATTCTGAAACGGTGAAGGAAAACATCGTGAGGAAACATGTCATTGAACCTAAAAGTTTGAAAATATGTGTCAAGTACACGAATAAAGCCTTTGATGGTACCACAACACCCAGACCCGGAAGAAATATTTGCAGAGTATGCAAACATCTCCTGCAGCGGGAATTGAACCCGTGCCTTTTGCGTCTTAGCCGAGCACTCGCCCGCCACGCCACCGAAGCCGTATACTTTATTGCTAGCTATAAGGTTTATTCACTATACAACTTAATGATGACTAAATAGTGAGTTTATGGCAACGTAAAGATAATTTTTACGACGTTATTATTTTAGCTACAAAAGTTATACTGAACTAAAGAGCAAGGTTCAAATCCGGTGTAATAATATTTTTCTGTTTGAAAAATTTATGCGCTATACCAGTACTCTAAAACGGTGAAGGAAAACATCGTGAGGAAACCGGCATGTCGTAGAACCCAAAAAAAAGTTTTGCCAGTCGTGTCAGTAGTTCTTTCGAACCAATGTGGTGGATAGGATTAGAGTGCACCACAAACGCACCTTTTGTGCACTTTGACATATATTTTCGAACATTTTAGATTCTACATGCTGGTTTCCTCACGACGTTTTCCTCCACCGTTTGAGAGTATACTATGCCGCATTATTTTCGAACAGAAAGATCTTTTGGCGCACGACTGGATTTGAATCTATGCCTTTATCATAGCAATTATAGAAGGAAAAATATGTTTTTTCTTAACATAAATACGTACAGTAAAAATAGTACCTACTGTGTGGAGGTTATAACAACTTGAACGCCGTCTCAATTTTCCAAGACCAAAAACTCAATGGCGCGCCCACTGACTCTGAATCGACCCCCGAAAGGGGTGGCTGGCTGAGTACTTTAGAGGTGGGGGTTCCCCCCATTCTGTAACCGCTATGCATCTTATATTCATTCACAAATAGCGCTCTCCATCATTCTACCTCTATATTTGTGGTCCTGAGGTGTGTCAGCGAGCTTTGGAGCTGAATATTCTGGGGGTTAGACTCACCGTCATAATTAGAAATACATACAAAAGTCAAATTCACAGCTGATTCACAAAATAACATTCAAAAAAAAAGCTGAAGTGAGAGTGGCCATGTCTGCAAGATCTTGGAACCAGATGTAGGTAGGTAGGTACACCTGGAGAACTGGTCGACATTAGCTCAAGAGATATCAAAATGGAAATGGAGGGTTTTGCCCAGCAGTGGGACAATACAGGCTGATATAAAAAACTCTATTTTACAGTTTAGGGTTTTGTCTACTGTGTCCCGTTATTATCCCCGTCACCATCACAAAAAAAACTTACAACATTTATCTTGTATCCTATCCAACTAATATTATGAATGCGAAAGTTTGTGAGGATGTAAGGATGTGTGGATGTAACGATGTATGTTTGTGTCTCAATCACGCTGTAACGACTGAACAGATTTGAATGAAACTTGGAAAACACATAGTGTGTGTGCTGGAACAACATATAAGCTACTTTTTGTTTGGATACCACGCGAGTGAAGCCGCGGGCGAAAGCTAGCATTAATATAAATGATCCTGTTTAAATGATTTGTATCCCTAAAACCACAATGTTTAGAACTCGAAATAACAGAGGAAAATAAAAATCACACTAAAACATAAGTTAACCAAATCGGTCCTTGTCGCTTCCAGCTGTGTGTATTCCGTTCGAATAAGCATTATAATAAACCTGGCTGCATTTTGGCCATTAGTTCTTTATTTCATTACGATTGTTTGCTATTGTACCAAATCAACTTTGCTGAGTGGTTGTCTATGTATGTTTTAGTAACAAAATTTTGTTTTCTCATATAAGTGAATTTGTTATTTGTAATGAGAAATAAACATATATTTATTATGATTATATCAGAAGCCTTTTCACCACAGGTTAAAAATAGTTAGTGTCACTAGTAATAATAGAGGTACAGCGTCAGGAGGCAACGTTTGATTATGTATGGGACGCTGTAGTGCTCGAGATGATTTTTAGATAAAGTAAGTTTGCCCAGCATCTATACCATCCCGTCTCTCATCTATGCGATGACGAGATGGTTCTGTTATAAAACCGGGTAGTGGGAGACCTTACTTTGAAAAGCAAGGTTCACAGTATAATATATTGTTTATAGAATAAATTACGTAGTCAAATGTTTTCTTTAGATTTCCGTATCCGAAGGTTTCCAATGGGACCCTATTATTATATTCTCTGTATTCGGTTGTATAAAATCTTTATTAATTACACTCCTATGTATATTTACAATGTGCAATCTAAAACTAGACTACCATACAGGTCAAATGTTTTTATAACAGTGGGGCTTAAATGGCCACTTTGAGCAATTCATTTTTCGATATTATAGCAAATTCTAAGCGATTCTGTAATTTTCGTAAAATGTTTCGAATTGCAGGTGAATTGTACGAAATTCGATTCAGCAGCAGATTCATATTTGGCCGTAAAATGGTCGTAAAATGAATCCTCCCGATTTAATTAATCCTAATTTTATGCTTTATAAAAACGACTATGAATAACTTTGATTACCTATATTATATAATCAAAGATGAATAAGTAGGTTACATAGTATCCTACATGTTGTGTATGTGTGTGTGACTGAAGCACACACACTGTCTGACTGAACGTAACATCCCGGGCGCAGGTGGTTGTCCATTGGATTCAACTAACACCTACGCCCCTGCGCCAGGTGAAATGAATAGTACATCACTATCACTACCGCCCATTCTTCCTTTCTATCCTCTCCATCCAAAGGTTGTCTGGAAGAAATTGCTTTAAGCAATAAGGCCGCCGTTTGTGTATTTCTGGTTTTTTTTTGTTGGCACCTAAGTTTTATTATTTTGTTTTAATTTAATATTGTTTTACACAATAAAGAGTTTATCTATCTATCTATCTATCTATCTACAAGCGTGGATTCTTGTCTGTACCTTTCAACATAGATTTAAAACATTATGAATGACGCTAGTGATTTCAATTATTAAAAGAATGCTTAGTTTCGATAGGTACTCCTGGAAAGAGACGTTATTATTTACTTAAACCGATCGAAGCTGAAAAAATAAAAAATAAAACTACATTTATTCATGGTAAAATGAACATGGATGAATGAGAATGAAAACAAGGTGGGCCGTGGTTGAATAAGACTAGTTTCACACAGCGCCATCTAGCCCCAAACGAAGCAAAGCTTGTGCTATGGGCACCAGATGGATGATAGAATAATTATACATTTTTTGTAATTACGTACTTATAATACATAATACAACAACACCCAGACCCGGAAGAAATATTTGTAGAATATACCAACATTTCTCCCGTAGCGGGAATCAAATACGCGTCTCTGACGTCTCAGCCGAGCACTCTGGTGCCGCTGGTTTCCTCACGATGTTTTCTTTCACCTTTTAATAGTAGAGTACTGGTTACACCTTTTAGTAGTAAATTTTTCTCACAGAAAAATCCATTGGTACACGACCGGGTAATAATCCTTTTATAATTACACAAAAAATGACTCCTCAAATGTCATGCCGAGGAGCAGTGGCTAATCTCCCACTGGTGGTCCAGCCGATCGATGACGCGCCTGCGCGCCTCGCCCCCAAGTATTGAATGAGCCCATTCATAACGCAACTAGTGAATTCAGAATGAAAAACATACATACACAGATGTACGCTACGACGTGGGCGTGAGAAATCAAATAGATTATATCACACAAAAAAATATTCAAGGTTTTTCCTCCCCGAGAATAACAATGGACTAAGATCTATTTCCCAACATGATAGACTATTTATATGTGCGATGGGCTCATCACCTGTCACCATTCACCATGTCCATCTAGGCACTTTGAATCAGGAGTGGCTGCAAGTTTTGTTATGATTACTTGTGGCTCTGCCCACTCCATTCTATCCCACACACGGTATACGGGCGTGGTAATATGTATGTAAGTATGAAAATATTTTTGCGTTTTAGAAGTTATTTTTATTTTCAGCACAACATTATTCAAACTGTAAGTATGTTTAGGAGGGTCTTTCTATCGAGTCGTGTCACTGGTTCTTTCGAACCAGTGTGGTGAAAGGATTCAAAGTGCGCTTCAAAGGCTCCTTTCGTGCACTGGGAGGGTTATGTCCAACGACGCACTCAAAATGAAGCCTTTACGTACCTGCATATGTTATAGGTACCTACATAGGTTATAGGCTATGTACCTGCTCATATTTTTTTATAACACCTAATACGCAGTCCTGACCCCACAACTAGGATTCTCTGTATCTTGGGAAACTACGAGTAGCATAGCACCACACTGGAAGAAATATTTGCAGATCATGTAAACATTTCTCCCGCAGCGGGAATCAAACCCGCGCCTCTTGCGTCCAAGCAATCACCCACCACGCCATCGAGGCCGTCATTATACATTTAGATCTACGTCGTAGGCGTGAAATCTGATTTTTTGAGGTTTCGCTACACAATGTAAAAGTTGCTATTTTTAACTTTCGTTTTACCAATAATTCTCATCAGAGGCATACTGGCGTGCAAAACGTGGGCAGTGGAGTGACAGTGAAAAATAAAACGGAACGGGGGCTTTATTCCCATTCCGGACCATTATAACTTCCCCCACACTTGTAAACACATCAATCAGAACAGCGGCGTAAATAAGAAATAATATTGCTTAAGTTATATCATCATACGATCCAGGTATGGACGAGACTATCTTGTTGTAAAAGTTGGTAAAAACTATGATTTTATCTGCATCTATAGATCCCCTTCCTTCAAATCTATCACAAAATTACTCTTTAGATAATCTTAAAAACATACCAAATATCTAACTACCTACTTCGTGACCTGAACATAATATCTGTAAAAATAATACCGATAGCAGATCAGATGATTATTTGGATTTACTTTCAACGTATGGCTTTTTACCTAGAATTTTACCTTTAATATTATTTGAGAGCTAATATACAATAACTATCTATCTAAAAGTATAAATGAATTTAATGAGCTATATAATAACATTTCTAAGAAAATTTCCCTAGAAGATGAAAAATACTGATTGGTGTTCAATTTTCCTTTAGAAACCCGGAACTCCAGGGAACGAAGGGGTGACGAATGGCGACATTATTTACTTTTAATTTCCCCGACCTGGGGATTTGGGGATTACGGGGGCTTAACCTGGATTGTGTTCTGGGAAAATGTTCAGTGTAACCACGTAGATAAAGTACGAACGTTTAAATGAGACAAAATCTGCGCATTTCCAAATGCTGCCTCTGAATAACGGTCTCCGCTCATTATACCCGTAACCGTACCTTCACCATCCCAGCTCAAAAACAGAATATTGAGGTCTAATTAGAGAACCTCAGGCTTACAGTAAAAGTCAAGAATCACGAATGATCTACAAACCTCTCTTTTCCTACTCCAATATACTACTAAAGGACATCGGATTGTTCACTCCTGATTCGAAGTCCCAAGATGAATGTGGTGAACCATGGTGACAGGTGATCAGCGCATCGCCCATATCGATGGTCAACCATAATCAACTATCATCTTTGTCCAAACAAATTTAATACTCGATACGCGACGTGATCGAGTAGGCAGGGAAACTGTGGGCACTTTGATATTTGATGATAGAAATACTTGCAATACATAATTAATAACCAAATAAGAAAGAGAACTAACCCCCACAACACAGGGTATATTCCTAGGGTGAGGGTTAGTTCACCCAATCATAAATAAATAAATAAAATCACTTTATTTCAAGCATCATAATGGCTCATAACGGTAGTAGTAAACATACAATAAAATTAAAAGAACACAGACAATAAAATAACTGCATAAGTTATTTTATTGTCTACAGTAAGATAAAAAAAATCTACAATAAAAATATCTACAAAACAAAACAACAATCATAAGTACTTATCTATATTTACCTACCTAAAAACTATTGAAAATTAAAATTAGCCTAACCGACGCCACTGGGGACGAGTCGATCTGCAACTCGTACCACATGATCTCTGTGTCTATCACAACAGTGACCTTATTATGACTTTTATCTCAAACCTTCGTTCAACTAACATCTCATCATAATCTAATCCATTGTCATTGTAAGATAGTCTACAGTGTATACTAGACATAAGACATAATTTGTTAAAAAATGTTATATTCTTTGTGGAAAATAAATAAACTTTATTATTATTATTAAATAGGCACTCTATCTCAGCTACCATCTTATCAGCTTAGTCGGCCTTATCCACAGAAAAGACATGGTCAATACGTGCGGAGCTGACTAAGGGGTTTCCTCGCGATGTTTTCCTTCAACGAGAGTACTGATATAGCGGACATAATTTTTCGAACAGAAAAACCCATTGGTGGTGACTGGTTTTAAACCCACGACCTTAGGATTAGAAGGCGAATATAATGCACTAGTGGGCTAGTGTTATATATAGCAAGCTACGCCACGATCTATTGTTATATAACATATATGTTATATAACAATAGATCGTGGCGTAGCTTGCTTAGGCGTTCTCGATTGATCGTTAAAGATAAGCAACGATATGCGCGGTCACAAGTCGGGATGGGTGACCGCAAGTGGCATTACGAGCTGAGCGCTTCCGTGCTTCGGAAGTTCGGAACGTTCTTCGGCACGTTAAACAGTCGGTCCCGGCTTTTAAGTCGTTAAGCCATGACGGAGGCCTTTAGGCGGCCTAAAAACTCCGTCAATAGAGTTGGCCACTAGCTCATACGAACATACATTCACACAATAGAGGTTGCCTGGAAGAGATCGCTCTTAGCGATAAGGCCGCCCATTGTAAATCTCATTGTTCTGTTGTGCCTATTTTGTTTTAATTTATTTTTATCCGATGTGTTTTACAATAAAGTTGTATTGTATTGTATTGTAATAGATCACCTTTCCTACTAATCGAACGTTAGTGAGGATGTAAGGAAGGATGTGTGGATGTGACGATGTATGTTTGTGCTTCAATTTTTAGCTGAGCGGATTTGAATAAAACTTGGAATATACATAGTATGTGTGCTGGAATAATATATAGGCTACTTTTTGTCCGGATAGCACGCGAGCGAAGCCGCAGACGCAGACGACAGCTAGTATTTTATAATATTTTAAAATTTCTAACAATACCAAGAAATGTAATCATGTAACCAATGTAAACAAACGGTAGGTACTTAGCTTTGCTAATTAATTACCCAGATTTTTCCACACCACTTCAATGCTAAGTTTGACCTTCCTTAACTTTTCGCAAACACAGTAGAAGTTTTATTACCGAAGACCTACTAAAGCAACTTAATAATTTGTTTATTTTTTTCACTTAAACTTGAAGAAATTTCTGAATTTCAGCTTTTCGCATTCCGTTTTCCGGATTTACGCAAGTTTTAGGTAATGCCATTCCAAATGTAAACGTCATTTTATTAACTGTTTTTTCATTTAATTATTTTTTGATAAACCTAAGATTTTTTACTTACTTCACAAGTCCTCCCTATAATTCCTTTTAGGGTGGATTCGACCAAACGAGAATAAACTTTAATCTTAGAATAAATCGCTAGTTATTCCAGAGTAAATCAATTTTACGTTTTACCATCTACAATTCTAAGAATAACGAGCCTATTCGGGTATACTCGCTATACCCACTGCCATTTCGTATGGAGAAACGGAGCTATTCCAAGAATATCTTAATGGAGTCCGTGCGTCGTCTAGTGGTAGTGACCCCCCCCCACCTTCCAATTCTAAGGTCGTTGGTTCAAATTCGGTCGTGCACCAATGGATTTTTCTAGGGAAACTGGCATGTCGTAGAACCTAAAAAGTTCGAAAAATATGTGTCAAGTGCACGAAACGAGTCTTTGAGTTTGAGTCCTTTAAATCCTTTCACCACATTGGTTCGAAAGAACTGGTAACACGACTGATCTCAAGATGAATATGGTGAATCATGGTGACTGGTCAGCCCATCGCCCATGTAGATGGTACATTATGTTATCCTACAATATATTGTTCATAGATATAGATATATTTGTCTGCACTGTTTACAAATTTAAAAAAATTATTAATTGTATTCTTTTCCGTGCAGACTCTAAGTTACATTTAAGTTAATTTTCCCTTTTTTTCATTTTCTGTTTTCTTATATGTATAAATTTTCTTCTTCTTTACCTTTTCATTAAAGATAGACTTTACTTTTAGACTAGACTCTCTTACAGTTAATTTTTGTTGTATATGTATTTATTTAATCTGTGGATAACGCCGTGGGCTATATTATTACCAAGTTGATCTGCATTCGCAGAATGTATATATAAGGACCTTACTTAAGCCATTATAATATAGCTGTTTGTTGTTCCGTAATAAATAAATAAATAAATGTTGAAGAGGATACTATCCCATAGTCGACTTTTAGACATGCTCGAGGAAAAAAGTAAAACAAAAAACGTTAAGGTAGCATCATATATGTAGTTTACATGTGAAAAGGCAAAGAAAAGTGATTAAAATTTTACAAAGTTGAAATAAAAGTGGTTAAACTACAAACAAGAAAAAAGTAAAATTGAGTTCAGGTTAACAATGCCTTTAGCATAACGTTGAAAGACTTCGCGTGAACAACGAACAACGGACGGCCTCAGTGGCGTGGCGGGCGATTGTTCAGCAGAGACGCAAGAGGCGCGGGTTTGATTCCCGCTGCGGAAGAAATGTTTGCATGTTCTGTCAATATTTCTTCCGGGTCTGGGTGTTTTTAAAGCTAAAATAAAAAAAAAACTTTTATTAAGTGGAAATAATAGATATATAAATATTTGTGGACATTTTCACTATGCCAAATAATGTACCCATTTACCTACATATTTTGATTTGCATATTGTAACTTTTGTTTTTTTTCTGTGTAAGTACATAGTTATAAAACATTTTTTTTTTTTCATTTCACAGAGCGCCATCTAGCCCCAAACTAAGCAAAGCTTGTGCCATTTTGCATTGCTATTTTCAGTAGGATCCTATCCTACTATATTATAAATGTAAAAGTTTGTGAGGATGTTTGTATGTTTGTGCCTCAATCACGCCTAAACGACTGAACAGATTTGAATGAAAAATTAAATATACATAGTACATGTGCTGGATTAACATTATAGGCTATTTTTCATCCGCGTACCACGCGAGTGAAGCCGTGGGTGGCAGCTAGTATTGCACAAACTAGAGAGAATTTATGTCACCCTTTTAGAAGAGCTAGTCATAAATACCTGAACAACCTTAGCAATGTCTAATAGGTAAGTGGATTAAAAATCGAACCAAGTCAGATGACGTAACTTTTTTAAATCTTTGCTTCAGGATTGAGGATTATCCATAATAATTGATTTTATTAGATTAATTTTATTATTTAGTTGGTCAACTTACGTAGGAAGCATCAATATTTTAAGGTATAAAAACATTAGGTACTACATAAATAAACCTCACTTTACAACGTAATATAATTTACCTATCAAATGCTCATTGCTTTGTCAGAGTCCTCCGCACCTGCACTCGCTCTGCTATGTTCTTGGCACGCTTCGCATATTTAGTGGTTACTTAGTACTTCGCATATTAAATGATCAATCAATTTGCTCAGCTACTTTTGGCCTGCATCTTTGTCAATGAAATTCCATAGTCGGGTACCAACAAAAAAGCCAACAGATCGCTTCGCATATTAGGTGTGTTTGTATATAATGATCACCTACTCGGTTTGCTCAGCTACTTTTGACCTGCAACTTTATTAATGGCATTTTCATGGTCGGATAACTATCATACTATAGCCAACGCTGAGCTTCAAATATTCGGTGCGTATGTATATATGATTACTAAGTTTTTTCAGCTACTTTTGGCCTGTATCTTTGTCATTGGAAATCCATTATCGGTTACCAACGACTAATACAACGGCTCGCTTCGCATATTGGGTATCTTCGTATATTATGATCACTCGGTTTGCTCAGCTACTTTTGCCTGCAATTTTGTCCATAGCATTTCATCGTCGGATACCCATCAAAGGCCAACGTCACGCGTGTGTACGTATATATGATCACTCGGTTTGCTCAGCTACTTTTGGCCTGTAACTTTGACAACGGCATTTCATCGTCAGATACCTATCAAAGCCATATTCTTGATTTTCAGATTCTCGGTGAATTTCTGGAATGTACCTACCTGCAAGTACCCTCACAAACTGTTTCACAAGTTAAGCAACTGATACAATACCATAATCGTAAGTAAGTAAGTTCGTATGAGCTAGTGGCCAACTCTTGTGACGGAGTATTAGGCCGCCTAAAAGCCTCCGTCATGACTTAACTTATAAGCCGGGACCGACAATTTAACGTGCCCTCCGAAGCATGGAAGCGCTCAGCTCGTAATGCCACTTTCGGTCACCCATCCAAATTGTGACCGCGTACAACGTTGCTTCATTTCAACTATCAATCAAGAACATCTAAGGGGGCTATGTATGTATAATGATGAGCCAATTAGTATAGGTTATCAGGCGTCTTCCTACGCGCTTCCGGGGAGAGTGTGGGTTTGGCATTATGTGCAATCAATATATACCTAAACAATACAACCAATGCATCAGGTCT
Organism: Scotopteryx bipunctaria; assembly: GCA_949320045.1. Classification (NCBI taxonomy): domain Eukaryota; kingdom Metazoa; phylum Arthropoda; class Insecta; order Lepidoptera; family Geometridae; genus Scotopteryx; species Scotopteryx bipunctaria. Next base: position 5,025,124 of record OX439465.1, read on the forward strand.
GATTAAATGGTATTCTATAGTTTCTACACCGCCAAATTTAACTTGTTCGTATTCAATAACGTTAATTTGCACTCAATGCTCGCATATTATTATTTGTGTGTCATTTTATAGTAATACTAGCTGCCGCCCGCGGCTTCGCTAGCGGTACCCGGGTAAAATATAGCCTATATGTTAATCCAGTACACGTACTATGTATATTCCAAATTTCATTCAAATCCGTTCAGCCGTTTAGGCGTAAAAGAGTAACAAACATCCATTACAAACTTTCGCGTTTATAATATTAGTAGGATTTTCAAAGAATCAATGCCAGTCTTACTATCAATATTGCAAACGACAATTTCGTCGCAAAATCAATGGAGCCAAAACAAAATGTACTGAAGATGAATTCTTGTCGCAGTATTTGAGCCATGAGTCGTGACTCACGCTTGAGCGCTGTTCTAAGGGACTCAAGTAATATATTTTCATCTGACGGAACAGACAATTTTCTTCTCGTTCTTAATTCCCTTAATGTTATTAGCGAAAAGCGCCTAACACGAATCTTTGAAGTCGTGGAATTTCGTTTAGGCTCGATTTAATACAACTTTCTGCCTAAAAGGAATGAAGGAAGATAATTACTTGTATTTAATAGACAAAGTTACAATAAAACTTTATCAATTCACCATTTCAAATCAAAAAAAAATTAATCTTTTTTGCTTCTATATTACATTTATTTATTAACAGAAAGAAACTTACAACTAATACAAAATATAGTTTGCAAAATACAAAAGAAAACAGTCGGGCTATCTAAAGGCCGTTGCAAACGATCTATAGATAGCTCATCTGATCCAGCTCATCAGACGGTGGAAGCGTGCCCGAGACTGAATGGCAACACTGATCCGTTGAGCCAAAAATGAACCAGGTCTTTGATCATTTACTTATTCACTTCACTTATAAGTAAGCACTTATTTAATTATAATATTGTGCCTGAAAATATATGGTTTGAATAGGCGCTCACATTTGTCTTTAATATACGTATGTAGGTAGGTACTAACTTCACGTTACAAAACTTTGTTAAAATATTTAAATGTCTTACTTTCAAGGCTTTACTAGCGTGGTCTATAATTTGAATAAATAAATAACACCCAACAGTCACATACGTAGCCCTGACCCCACACTAGGATTCCCTGTGTCGTAGGTATCAGAAACTACGAGTACCATGGTATCACAACACCAAAAAACAAAGAAAGAATTATTTGCAGATCATGCAAACATTTCTCCCGCAGTGGGTATTGAACCCGCGCCTCTTGCGTCTCAGTCGAGCAGTCGCCCTCCACGCCACCGAGGCCGTATTCATTTAGTCCCAAATATTCCGCGTCTATCTAAATAAGTTCAGGAAACAATTCAGTTCGTTCAGATACTTCAGTTTAGTTCAGCGATCAGCGAGATCTACTGCGTGAAACTTTTTAATTTTTCCCAACTGCGAGAGGGTAAAGTTTTTGGTTATAGATTCTATAATTATTACTAGTTTATGATATCCTTTTTTTGGAAAATGACTTGACAAAGTTTGAACAAACTGTGATGTTGATGAATGCATACATTCATACATATTACCACACTCGTATTGCTAATAGGGTGGGCAGAACCACAAGTAATCATAAGAAAACTTGCAGCCACTCCTGATTCAAGAGTACCAAGATGGATATGGTGAACCATGATGATAGGTGATCAGCTTATCGCCCACATAGATGGTCTATCATGTCGGAGAGGTTACATCCCTTTATGACATGCTCGGGGAGAGAAGCAGCTGGACGCATTCCATGTTTACTCCCAGTCCAGCAGAGAAGAAATTAATGAACGCAATAAAACTTGATCTTTTACGTTCATACATAAATTCACGCCTCTCCCATAGGGCTAGGCAGACACGGATCTCCGTTTGCTACGATCCTGACACTACTCTTGTTTCATTCTTGACGACCTCGGTGGCGTGGCGGGCGAGTGCTTGGCTGAGACGCAAGAGGCGCGGGTTTGATTCCCGCTATGGGAGAAATGTTTGTATGTTCTGCAAATATTTCTTCCGGGTCTGGGTGTTGTAGTATTATGTATTATAAGTATGTATTTACAAAAAAAGTATATAAGTATTCTATCACCCATCTGATTCCCATAGTACAAGGTTTGCTTAGTTTGGGGCTAGATGGCGCTGTGTGAAATGTCCACAAATATTTATATTTTATATTTATATTCTCTCTCGTCGGTTTAGGGTACTCTTGACCTGGCTTTTTTACATATTTATTGAAGTTCTGTGACACCACTTTTTATGATAATTTCAAAGGTATGAAATGGTATTCATTATACATATTATCGTAGACGTACTTTAACATGAGACTTCTCTGCCTTCTATATTTAGAATCCGGTATCAAAAACCACTCATTACTTTGTACGTCAAAATCATTTATTAATTTATTTTAGACAAATCCATTTATTAAATTCGGAATACCTCAATCAGAGGTACTACCGACGCCTACAAACTGACGACCGCGCGATCCCTAGCTCGAGTAGCCCCATCCCTTTCTAACCCACCATTTTTGACATATCTCCCTCTCTCTCCACTGTACACCCACTCAATGATATCATCCCCTGTATTCAACCCACATCCCAGTCGCTCCCCAACCGTCACAAGCTGTGCACGTACCGACAATAAAATTAAAATAATCGTCAGAATTAAGGAATCCTTTAAAGATTCGATTTCTTTTTTTAAAATCGAAGACAATAATTATCTTCCGATTTTGATAGAGACTGAATTTTAGCTATTTTACTTGTAGAAGTGTTAGTGAGCTCGGGAGCCCCAGACAACAGGTAAGTGATTCACTACATAGGTTATACTAAAGTATACATGTTTTACTGGCTCCCGTTGGCGGCTTTTCTCGCATGGTATCTGTATAAAAGGTAGCCTATATGCTGTTCCAGGTCGCGAACTATGTGTATATTGAGTTTCATTTAAATCGGTTTAGTCGCTACACTATTACTGAGCCATATTAGAACAATGCATTTTCTTTCACAGACTAATTCGGCGAGATGTTTCATAAGTTATATTTTAAACATCTCGATTAGATGTTTGTTTCTTTGTTTGAAGAATGTGTTTTTCACAGGTTTTTTTACTCTAGGTCATTTTGGTCATCTTTGGCCACAAGCAGAGCTCCTCCAATCTAATCGTTCAGAGGTTGATTTTATCGCTATACATTAATATCTATTTTACTTATCTGACTGTTTTATATTATTTTAATTACTATTATTTCTAAAACCTGACAAATTAATGGATTTGTGCTATAAACCAAAAGTTTAATAGGAATGGAAATGATAAGATTCCTGAAAGGAATAGATTTTTACCAAAAACTATATCAGCTAAATTAACCGTAAGACGAATACTTTTCACGGAAAATTTCTTTAACCAACGTTATTAGTTAACGTAAAACACAATTGAAAAGATTTTGGGAAAAATGATAAAAAAATCCATAAAGAAATTTAATAATTTAAAATTTTAAAAAGATTCTACCTTATTTAAAAGTTGGTTTAATTTTGCATAAATATATGCAACTTTAGAGAACAAAGAAAAGCTTTTTCCCAGCTGTGGGATATTATTCAAGCTATTAAAGTATTAATCAAAAATTTGAACCCACGCATACAGTTTTATATTTGCCACCTACACTAGATATTTTTTTATATACGCAGTTTCATTCCAAACCTTTGTTACCGTGACGTATTTTGTAAAAATAAAAAATAAAAACTTTTGAAAAAAGTTTACTTTAAACCTACGCAAGTATTGGTAAGTATGCATATTTTTATCACGGTCCCAAACAGTGCATCGATCTTAAGGCAGGTTTCCACCGCGAAAGAGAAATGGCTAGCGGAACGGATTCCCTTTTAATGAAATAGGTTTACATTTCCACCAAGAAAATGAGAAAGAGGAATGAGTGGAAAGGAAAATAAGAGATAGAAAATTAACAGTCAATAGCCTAGTACCGGCGCGGACTTTTCGGTCGTTTTTGGAACTTTATGGACCCCTGTGGACGTCTGCCGGACTTTTTGAAGATGTTGGAATTTAAGTGTATGTACTTAAGCGTTATTCATTACCATCATCATTAATGATGCCTGTATGATACGACGTTAAAGTTTTACTTCGATTTTAATGAATATTTTCCTACCTCCTAGAATTTGAAATGAAAATGAGAAAGAGGAATGAGCGGAACGGAAAATGTGAAATAGGAAATTAACAGTCAATAGCCTAGTGCCGGCGCGGACTTTTCGGTCCGTTTTTGGAACTTTATGGACCCCTGTGGACGTCTGCCGGACTTTTTGAAGATGTTGGAATTTAAGTGTATGTATCTAAGCGTTATGCTTAATAATTTAGTCATTACCATCATCATTAATGATGCCTATATGATACGACGTTAAAGTTTTACTTCGATTTTAATAAATGTTTTCCTACCTCCTAGGATTTAAAACATTTTGAAATCTGTTTAGACATGGACACAGAAAAAAGCAGGTGCTTTTTTTTAATTGGTCTCGTAAATGGTTTAAAAAAAGAGGTCATGCGTCTAATCTCAGGTATCCAGGTAATACTTATAATACTCGTGCTCGCTCTACTTAGGAGCGCTCGTGGCGTAGCTTGCTTAGGCGTTCTTGATTGATCGTTAAAGTTAAGCAACGATATTCGCGGTCGCAATTTGGGATGGGTGACCGCAAGTGGCATTACGAGCTGAGCGCTTCCGTGCTTCGGAGGGCACGTTACATTGTCGGTCCCGACTTTTAAGTCGTTAAGCCACGACGAAGCCTAAAACCTACGTCACTAGAGTTGGCCACTACCTCATACGAACATACATACATATTTATAATACTAACAAAAATTAAGAACGGACTTTTTTATCACGTTTTGGACCATTTTTCGGGTTCTAATGTACTGCTACTATGTACTTGTCATGAGCGGACACCGCTCCGCTACATAGAAATGAGCGAGATCATTTCACCTCTTTCGGTTCGCTCAGTCCTTTACGCTTGACTACTTTGTCGGTGGAAACCCAGCTTTATTCATGGTGCTACGCCGTAGCTTACAGCTACGGGTAGGTGCTACGCAGCAGCTACGACGCTTCAAAAGTTAACCATTTTGTCAGAATTCGTTGAATTTTACCTTTGTCCAATCCTTTATTTTACTTTTGATAGCTAAGAGCTGAGAACTTGAGAACGCAACTGTTCCATGATTTATTAAAGAAAACCTTAAAATACGTGGTAAGAGAAATATTATATAAATTGCCTAATCAAAAAACCGAACTCTATCAGTTTAAAAAATGGAATTATATTTAATTTGCGTCACAAAAATAGTTATGTTACGTTCTATTTTTATCATACCAAGTGGTTGGACCAAATATATGCGCTACAAATTAATAAACTAAACAATAATATTTTATGACTTAAAAAGCTGTCATATTAAATGGCAAACTAGCTGACCTCCGAGATTCAGTTTCAATAGGCTGAATATAGGAATCGAAATAATTATTTCAGACATTTGATTATGCCATACGTATGCTACGAGTATGTCAAAACTAAGCATATATTATTTTGTAGTATTTTGGAATCGGACTTATTGATCAAAAGTAAACTGCATAAAACTGATTTTAAACTTAAAGCATAAAATAGGCTGCGTATATTTTACACTCAAATCATCATCATCATCATAAAGCGCGAAAAGAGCCTTTGAGGCGCACTTTACATACTTTCACCACACTGGTTCGAAAGAACTAGTGACACGATTAGATAGATGTATAATTATCATTTTCCTACCCTTAACGTGATGGGGTCGGTTGTGGGGTGGTGGGGTTGGCATAAGATTTTTCCCTCTTCCATCTTCTCCTAACATTCGTCATCTCAGTACTCACTCCTTTCACACGTATGTCCTCTTTCACACCTTTTCTTAGGCCTTCATCTGCCCGTAAACCTTTCAATCAGTATCTCAAATCACAATCAAAGACTGATTGCAGCAAAGATCTTCATACTGAATAACCTACGTAATGTTTCTGTTATTTTTACCCGACTACAAAAGGAGGGTTATACTCCGTATATCAGCAGCGATCAATCACAACATTGCCCATTAAATTGCTGACGTGCAATTCATCAAAATCGATCCAGCCTGAAACACTAATAATGGACGGTTTGTGACACAATTGGAAAAATATATCAGAGAGTAACAAATTGATTTTCTACTTTTCTCTGCTGGACTGGAAGTAAGGAAAACACAGAATGCGTCCAGCTGCTTCTCTCCCCGAGCATGTCGTAAAAGTCGACTAAGGGATAGTATCCTCTCCGACATGATGGACCATCTATAAGGGCGATGGGCTGATCACATGTCACCATGGTTCACCATATCTATCTAGGGACTTTGAATCAGGAGTGGCTCTGCTCACCCCATTAGGGATACGGGCGTGATAATGTGTATGTTTGTACATTTATATAAAAGCTGTTTGAGAGGATAGTGAGTTACGGTCTATGTCCATCACCCCGTTTTATACAGCACTGGTGGTCTAGTGGTATCCTAAGGTCGTGGGTTCAGACCCGGTCGTGTACAAATGGATTTTTCTGTGCGAAAAATTTATGTGCGCTATACCAGTACTCTCAAACGGTGAAGAAAAACATCGTGAGGAAATCTTAGTCAGCTCCGCACGTATTGACCATGTCTTTCCTGTAGACAAGGCCAACTAAGCTGAGAGGATGGAATTAGTGCAGGGCAAGCCTACTTCATCTTAATTCGTCCCGGGCACTACAGCGTTCCGTTTGTGAAGGTAAAAGTTGCCTCCTGACGCTGTATAAATCATCTACTATAGATGGTAAAAGGCCTTAGTTTTTCTATATATAACTAATAACAGCGCTGATTTTAATCTCAGTAAAAATATCCAAATTAATCTTTGTAATCTGATCTAAAAATATATTGAAAATTCATAATCCAGTTTGCAGTGAATTTTTTGAGCAGATATGCCACGTGCCGCCTTACGGCGGTTTTTGTGTGGGCAGAGGCTTTAACAATGGTAAATGATGGTATAATATTACTTTGAGATACTAAATCCTTTCTTATTATAAAGAGGAAAGATTTTTTTTGGTTTTTTGTTTGTTTGTAACGAATAGGCTCCGAAACTACTACACCGATTTCAAAAATTCTTTCACCTATAAAAAGCTACATTATAAGGGACCAGTATAGGCTATAATATATTTTCAAAAAAAATAGTGATCCGTATAAAAATTGCAATATTGTAACCCAAGGTAGAAAACCCAAAATAGTTTTTGGCGTGCGCTGCGAAAACTATTGATTATGGAACAAAATAATGTACTACACGCGTACGAAGTCGCGGGCAACAGCTAGTATATTATAAATGTGAAAATTTGTGAGGACGTTTGTATGTTTGTGCCTCAATCATGCCTAAACGGTTCGGAACGGAACGGATTTGAATGAAACTTGAAATATATGTAGTAAATGTGCTGGATTAGAATATAAGCTTTTTTTTATCCGGGTAACACGCGAATCCGTGCAGCCGTTACGACGTTATTGAGGCATAAACATTGTCACATCCTCACAAACTTTCACATTTATAAATATATTATATATATTAGTAGGATAGTTTTTACAAAATATCTTCTCAAACAGGATGATACAAGGGTGGATCATCGGCGGGGGGGGGGGTGGGGAGATTCAATACCTTTCGATTGAACCCTATGTATGTTCAGTAAGGTTTAACGGTACGAAAGTTATTTCTATTTTTAGTATATTTACATAAAAATCGGCTTTTTGGGTACCCTTTGTTGACAACTAAACTATATCTAGTCTATGATTGAACTTGTTTGAGCAAACTTGATTTTTTTTAAACTTGTTCAATACTAAGCCTCCTGTCAATACCCCTGTAATGCTCGGTTACTATATTCTACTGACGGACCGCGTTCATTACAGCATCTTTGTTATCTGCCAAAAAGCGCCATGCATTTTTTGACAGAAAAATAACGTTGATTGCAATCTCAATGAACGATCGGATTTAAAAATGTGCGATAGAGGATAATGCTCACTAAAATCGATGTAGAACCCTCTTAGCTAATAAAATGTTTTAACATTTTTTCTTTGGTTCAATTAGATTCGAAGTCCGTTTAGACGCGATCGTATGGTGTGGCGGCCTCTTAAATAAAACTTAGTCCATTATGTGCACGAGAGCCGCAAATGAAAGCTATTATAAAATATGTTTACGATGGAAAAATATTCAATAATATTTAAATATTTTTCCCTCGAAATCATATTTTGGGTAACAAAAGATCATTCTTGAAGCTCACTTTCGATGGAGGAGTGTGGGCTAGAAACGGTTCGCAAACAGTGGGTATTTCTGTAATAAACACCTACCTACGTGAATATTGAAAATATACATATTTGTACAATTGTACAAACATGTTACATAATTATCACGCACGTATCCCTAATGCAGTGCGCAGAGCCAAGTAAACACACAGTAAAAGTCCCAAGATGGATATGGTGAACCATGGTGACAGATGATCAGCTCATCGCCCATATAGATGGTCCATCATGTTGAAGAGGATTCTATCCCTTTATCGACTTTTACCACATAGATACTCCCAGTCCAGCAGAGAATTTAAAATATACAAATTTAGGTAGAAAATGTACGAAATCGTTGAAGAATAAATAGAAGAGAAGAAGTAGTTTGAAGAAAATAACAATGAATGTGAAGACACATATATATATACACGGTAAGTTCGTTTAATCATAAATTATACTCGTGCTTCGTTCTCGAGATGAACAACTGTAAGAATGTTTTATTAGATAATATTTTATCAACATGCTGTCAGTCGAATATGAAAAAGATATCCGTCCCGAACTGGCTACGCGTTTTAATCACATTGCCAACTTTGTGATAAATATCTTATCCCAGGAAATTGTACGCTGATATTCTTCTTTGCTGGACTGGAAGTAAAGAAAAAACATAGAATGCGTCCAGCTGCTTCTCTCCCCGAGCATGTCGTAAAAGTCGACTAAGGGATAGTATCCTCCAACATGATGAGATACAATAAGCAAGTATTCCAAGGGAGAGTTGACGTCAGGCAGGCGGCCGGTCATAAAACACCTTAGCCAAAATTCTTACAGCATAATCCTTGGATCATGCTGTGCCGACCCCACACAGAGTGGGATAAGGGCATGAAGATGATGATGTGAAGACACATATAGGGTGAATGGGAGCACAGATAAAGAAATATTGTTTCCAAAATTTGTGGCTTAGGGGAGTGGAGAGAATGGACCCTGGAGAAAAATGTGGTACCATGGTTGTTTTTATTACATGCGACACGAAGAAAAAGAGCCTTTCTTCTTCGAACCGATGTGGTGAAAGACTCCTTTTGTGCACTTGGCACATTTATTATGGAACAGCATAAAAGGAAAACCATGTTTTGCCATAAAATAAAGTGCAGAGAAATGATGACAAAATAAACATTAATGCCAAAATTACCGAGCGAATTTTATTTAAGCGCAACATAAACACGTAAATTGTTGGGTTAAAAGTCTTTTACGAATCACTGGTTATCAAAACGTCAGTGAGAAACGAGCAGGGGCTTTATTAGCTATGACCAGATGAAACTTGACAGCTCGTAACTTGTTTGTGACGTGCCGCGTCACGTTTTTACAATACAAAATTGTCATATGGAATACATTAACACGGTGATTCCACAAACGTGCCCGCGTTACGTTTTATTTGGTTATAGATAGTGAGTGAGGGGGCTGGTTTGTTAACTTTGTACCACCCTGTATATAAATCCTGATTGAATTGAAATCCGTGCATCGAATGGAATTCAGTGAACAAAGGATTAGAGAAAGCCGTTCCGAGGAACTGATCCGTTTATGAAAATTGTAGGTAGGTATCTCTAATTCGAACAGTCTGTGTATTCGGGCCGCAAAGTCACCGTGACACGGCCCGCTAGTATGGTGGATTTCTTCGTTGGATGTTCATTATTGACGATCTATGCGATGAGTGTTCGTCTTAGACCTCTGCAATGTAGCGGGTGAGTGTTGACTCAGACCTCTCGTGGTTTTTACGTCTGCTGCAGGATATTTTTAACACCTGCAAATATTTATTTTGGGTCTGATTTTTGGGTATCATGGTACTCGTAGTTTCAACGATATCTATCATGAGAAAAAGAGAGATATTGTTTGAAAATTAAACAAAATAGTTTGACACTTAGATCCACAGAAGTACAAGTCATAAAGTTTGTACCTAGTTCCTGTAATAAAAAAGGGCAATATTATTGTCGGTCACCGTGACCGTTATTGGTACTAGAATACCATCACTGGCGTTTGCTCCTGGAATCCTTTTATGCGCGCTTATTCTTCCTCCTATATTGTTTATTGATAGCAAAAAGGATAAGCTTACTGGAGCCAGGAATAGACATCCTACACCGATTTATGAGTTCGTCTGTACCTACTCAATATTTTTTACGTATTTCGAAGTTTTCAATATTTTTCAAAAATGATGAAAAATAAAGTAAAAAGGAGCCAGTGGGAATTGAATTCTGAGATTAAACATAGGTTTTGAAGTAACTAGGAATAAACCCACAAATCGTATGCCCACTTTCAGTGTTCATTATAAGACTGCCCCCACCCGATGGACCGATGATTTTAGGGTCGTGAGTGGTCGTTGGATGGAGATAGCGCAAAATCGATCGTCTTGGATTTATACTGGAGAGGCCTATGTCTAGTAGTGGACTTCTATAGCCTGATGATAGTGATGATGATGGTTGTAAGAAAAGATTCCGTCTATGTACTACCGATCATACAGGTTAATTGAGATTACATAATGTGTAGCAGTGCGATATGATCAATTATTGTCAGTTTGGAGCATTTTTATGCATTTTAAAATGTATTTTTTTTTTCTTCAAAATATTCACAGCTGTTTTAGAAAAAAAAACTTTTTACTATATAAACTGTTTAAAAGTTTAGGAGTGATTTCGAATTCCGTAGTTTCAATAATCCTATTAATATTGTAAATGCGAAAGTTTGCATGTATGGATGTTTGTTACTCTTTCACGCCTAAACGGCTGAACGGATTTAAATCAAAACTGGAATATACATAGAACATGTGCTGGATTAACGTATAGGCTATTTTTTATCCGGGTAACACGCTAGCGAAGCCGCAGGCGGCATTAGTAATAAAATAATTATGAATCGTGTCAGAGAACGAAGATTTTTTCGCAATAACATTCAACGTACAACTCGGGACTCAGGGCGCATAAGTTCTGAATATAAATTGAGCTCATAACTAAATTTACGACATCAGGGACTCAACATAATGCCCGTCGGCTGAAGCCTCTGTAATCCATTTACGTCAAAAGTAATCTTAATTCTTACCCCGTGTACAGTCGAGCATTCATAATGAAAACATTTATTTAGACTTGTACGGATTACTAGTAAAATGCCAAGCTACTTGTCCGCGTTGAGTATTTTCCATACAAACATCAACTACTCTGCTGGACTGGGAGTAAAGATAAAATAGAGAATGCGTCCAGCTGCTTCTCTCCCCGAATATGTCTTAAAAGTCGACTGAGTGATAGTATCCTCTCCAACATGATGGACCATCTATGGGCGATGGGCAGATCACCTATTGCCATGGTTCACCATATCCATCTTGGGACTGAACCAGGCGTGACTGCAAGTTTTCTTATAGTTACTTGTGGCTATGCCCACCCCATAAGGGATTAGGGCGTGATAATTATGTATGTGTATGTTAACTTCATCTTTCCGTCGCGTGCTCTAGGAATTAAATTTTGTTAATTTTAAAACTTGGTCGGTAACCTGTTTTAATATTATAATGCCAGGTACTGGCCGCTAGTTTTTTCTGAACAATAACTAATTTAAAAATTACATTGAGTTCTAATAACCGTACTTATCCCACTATATTATAAATTTGAAAGTTGTGGGGATGTTTGTATGTTTGTGCCTCAATCACGCCTAAACGGCTGAACGGATTTAAATGAAACTTGGAATATACATAGTACATTGTGGTGGATTAACGTTTAGGCTATTTTTATTCAGGTACCACGCGAGCGTAGCCGCGGACGGCAGTTAGTTTTATATAAGCTTCAATTATGAATAAAGATTTTGTATTTTACTTACAGGTGTAGTATAAAGAGTACAAAGCACTATTGTATCGCTCGGAGGAAAATGTGATTCTTAACCCTTGTGTATTGAGGCCAAACTATATACTGGTTAACAATCGGTCGCTTTTTCCCCTCGGTGAACAATTTTATAATATGTTATTTACAGACAAACAGGCAGAGAACACCTGGCGTGGTTTGTACATTTTTATATTATATTGCTTAGATTGCTTAGACGTTCTTGATTGATCGTTGAAGTTAAGCAACGTTGTGCGCGGTCACAATTGGGATGGGTGACCGCAAGTGGCATTACGAGCTGAGCGCTTCCGTGCTTCGGAGGGCATGTTAAATTGTCGGTCCCGGCTTTTAAGTCGTTAAGCCATGACGGAGGCCTTCAGGCGGTCTAAAAACTACGTCACAAGAGTTGGCCACTAGCTCATTCGAACTTACTTAGATTTTTATAAATAGTTTGAAGTGATTCGAATATAGGAACAGTGAATTAGTAATACACCTTAGTACCTAGAGTAGGTCTATTAAAAAAATATCTTTCATCGTTTTCCAAACACTTTATTTCTACTATGTATTTGCTTTAGAAATGTAATGAAAGAAGATTAACGAAACAGGTGCATAATGCGAGTGGTTGGAAGGGGAAGAGAGCACTGGTGGTCTAGTTGGTAGTGACCCCGCCTTCCGATCCTAAGGTGGCGGGTTCATATCCGGTCGTGTACCAATGGATTTATCTGTGGGAAAAATGTATGTACGCTATAATAAAAAAGTTCTTTATTCAGCTATACCAGTACTCTCAAAAGAAGGAAAACATCGTGAGGAAACCCGCGGCTTAGTCAGCTCCGCACGTATTGACCATATCTTTCCTCTGGACAAGGCCGACTAAGCTGAGAGAATGGAATAGGTGCTGGGCAAGGCTACTCCATCTTAATTCGTCTCGGGCACTACAGCGTCCCGTTAGTGAAGGTAAAAGTTGCCTCCTGACGCTGTATATATCATCTATTACAGATGGTTAAAGGCCTTAGGAAAGGGAAGACCTAGGCGTATATACCTGGACCAAATCGGCGACGTTTTGGAAAAGGGCCAGGTCAACAGTATCCTAAACCGACGAGCATGCATGAAAAACGTAACGACATCGAATGAAGCGAAATAAATATGTCAGGATCGTAGCAAATGGAAATCCGTGATCTCTAAAACAGGCGTGATTTTGTGAATGTATATTTGCTTCTTTATAAGAGAAATAGTAGAAAAGCTTATGAAAAAAAAGGTACATTCTAGCAACTCTTTTGTGCTTTGTCGGCAACTGTATTATTGACTTGTGTGAAAGAACTTACTCTACGCGAAGTGTAATTATTTCTCGAGTCAACTCAGCTGGAGTTGATATTGAAGTTGCTTTTCTCTTTGTACCTACATTAATTTCAGTACTATTTACCCACGACGGAACCGAGTAGGTATATCCGTTTGACCTGAGAAGTTGTATGTTTATTTATTTATGTGTTTGTCTGTTACCATTTTCCTCAAAAATTACTGAACAGATTTCGATGAGGATTTTTGCAATGTATTGGTGTCATTTCAGGGAAGGTTCTTAGATATGTTTTACGGCCATAGCCCACCAGGGGGCGCTGCAGTAGCTAGCATAACTTTTTGCACCTCGGAAAGTCAATAACTACTGAACCGATTCCGATGCAGTTTTTTGCTTTTGCATTATGTTAGTTTCATTTTAGATAAGGTTTTTAGATATATTGTAGACAGCTAATTTTTGATCGTCGTGGATTTTCAAAAACAAAATTTGTCACGTATGTACTTGTTTACTTGCTTGCGTATTATCTGAACTACTCGTGTCATTATTTCTTTCAAAACCAGTGTTGTGAAAGGATTATAATAGGCCCTACAAAAAGGCTCTCTTCGTACACTTGACACAATGTTTTTGAACTTTCTAAGACAAGCCGGTTTCCTCACTACGTTTTTCCTTCACCGTTCGTATGTGGCGCATATTTTTCGAACAATAAAAACCAGTGCACGATCGGATTCGAACCCACTACCTTAGAATAAAGGCGGGGTCACAACGCTACGTGGGTTTTTAGGCCACATGTGGCGTACACGCTACCCTCCTTAGGCTAGGATCGACATATATTTATTTGTCCTGCAAAGCATTGAAGAAACTAAAGGTCATCTCTTTGTAACAGATCCGAAAAAAACGCTTTGTATAGAAAAGGAGTGATCCATTGTCCTACGTGAGTGTCAACACGTCCTAACACCTGTGGTCTGAAAGCAATTTCCGATCAATCAGATTATGGGAACTTTTTCGGCCAGCTGCTTCTCTCCCCAAGCATGTCGTAAAAGTCGACTAAGGGATAGTATCCTCCAACATGATGGTCCATCTATATGAGCGATGGGCTGATCACCTGTCGTCATGGTTCACCATATCCATCTTGGGACTTTGAGTCAGGAGAGGCTGCAAGTTTTACTTGTGGCTTTGTCTCCTCCATTAGGGAGACGTGCGTGATTATATATTATATGTATATATTTTCTTACATGCATAATAGTGGAATGCACTGTGACGGCTACATTGACGGAACCCTAAAAATGAAAATGACCTTTCTAGGGTATAGGTTTCCAAATAAATGTACCGGAATGAAAGGACCATCAGTCAATAGAATCCTTTTCTCGTATTTGATACGCACTTATTTAACAAATCCTTGACATTATATAAATAAAACTAGCTTCCTCCCGCGACTTAGTTCGTGGTACACAAATTGGGATGGGTGACCGCAAGTGGCATTACGAGCTGAGCGCTTCCGTGCTTCGGAGGGCACGTTATACAGTCGGTCCCGGCTTTTAAGTCGTTAAGCCATGACGGAGGCCTTTAGGCGGCCTAAAAACTCTTGTCACTAAAGATGGCCACTACCTCATACGAACATACATACATACATTAGTAGCCTCAACTGCAACTCTCCTTATTTTTTTTTTTTGGTAATTAAAAAGCTTCCTGATCAGAAAGTCTAATTTTTAAGTTGCCTAACAAGTAAAATGCCTAAATGGCATATCTAAAAAGCCAAATGCCTAAGATTCAGGATACCTAAAACAGTAGTATGCCTAAAATGCAAATTGTATAAAATGTGAAACTTCCTAAGAAGCAAATAGTCTAAAATGCAATACATCTACATAGGAACATGACTAAATCTTGGCAGGTCCGTCGTTTGAAAAAACCATTGAAATGGTGGTGATTTTTTATTAAATACAAAGCATAAAGTTCGCTGAGAAAGGATTTATATCAACACAGGATGTTGCAGGTGTCCGTGGGCGGCGGTAAAATCGCTTACCATCAGGAGACGCTTGCTCGTTTGTCCCCTCTTCCAACAAAAAAAAACACTATCGCACAGAAATCGCGAACATTTCAAAGCTAAAAGTAATACGCACTAACTTTTCTGGTTTGCGATGAGATGAGCTCTTTTTCTTTTTTTATTATCTACTAAACCGTTTATCTATCTTAAATCTGAGCCAGGATCTATTCAAGGCACTTTGTGTTTTATACCAGTACTCTCGAACTGTGAACGAACACATTGTGATGAAACCGGCTTGTTAAATAAATATTTGTGGACATTTCACACAGACTAAGGGATAGTATCCTCCAACATGATGAGATACAAAAAGCAAGTATTCCCAAGGAGGGTTGACGTCAGGCAGGCGGCCGGTCGTAAAACACTTTAGCCAAAACTCTTACAGCATGATCCAAGGATCATGCTGTACCGACTCCACATAGAGTGGGTTAAGGGCAGAAAGATGATGATTTCACACAGCGCCATCTAGCTTCAAACTGAGCAAAGCTTGTACTATAGGAACCAGATGGCTGATAGAATACTTATATATACATTTTTGTTATGTATGTATGTTACATACATACATAAAATCACGCTTGTTTCCCATAGACAGAGATCACGGATCTCCATTTGCTACGATCCTGACATACTTCTTTCGCTTCATTCACTCTCATTACATTCCTCATACATGCTCATCGGTTTAGGGTACTCTTGACCTGGCCCTTTTACAAATCGTCGCCGATTTGGTCCAGGTACGAGCAACGAGGTCTTTCTTACCCTTCCAACAGAAATGTTACCTAAATAGATCGAAAACTTATGTGAAGGCGTACTTTAAATCCTATCACCACTTCACCACACTGGTTCGTGAACCAGTGACACTAGTAGTATTAGACGACAAGTAGACGTTCGATTTTTCAAGACATAGCAACACGTGACATTGTTCAGACATGTCGGGACATTTGTCCTCTAGTGAATACTAGACTTAATACAAGATTCATTAGTAGTTCGAAACACAATCGTCCAGAAGGGTACAGTAGTACCACAAATATTGTGCGCCTTGACAAACTTCGTGCTTTGTACACAAATCAAATTTGACCGAATATATAATTGTAGTAATAACTGAACCAAACCTTAAAAAAATAAGTATCTACATAATTTTAACATCTCTATTATGTTTACTACTTTTTCATCATCGCGTTAGTACGTATTTCAGAAGCTAAAAAAAATTGCCGAGTCGCACAATATTTGTAGTACTACTGTATAGATGATGCCATTATTATCATGCCCCATTCGATCTCAAAAATCTAACCCATTGGATCATGCTTTCACGCAACAGAAAAATTTATAGTCAAATAGTCTCGTCTGATCACGCGGAATCATCTATACTAATATTATAAAGCTGCAGAGTTTGTTTGTTTGTTTGTTTGTTTGAACGCGCTAATCTCTGGAACTACTGGTCCGATTTGAATGATTCTTTCAGTGTTGGGTAGTCCATTTATTGAGGAAGGCTATAGGCTATGTTTTATTTTTTTCAAAATTAGGGATCCGTAATAAAATTGCTATTTTGTAACACAAGGTGTAAAATCGAAAACCTATTTTTGCGTGCGCTGCAAAAACTATTGACAATAGAACAAAATGATGTACTACGGATTTGTAGATCCCATTAAGACCTACAAAAAAGTCCGCGAGAACATATATCTAGCTATCATGGTTTAATCACAATAATCGATTTTGTGTTCAAAATAATTATTAAATCGTCTGAAGAAAAAAAACTACGTTAAATATGTATCGTAATATTAATCTTTATCGAAATTAAGCATTATGTTATCAAGAGTATTTATGTAGAAGTAAAATACTTTTTGTTTCATCTCAATCCGATATTTCGTTTAAAAGTTATCACGTGTGTAAGATGTTAAGAGTTGGTACCTATTAATGAGTTATGGGCCATAGAGTTTTTTATCAACACAAAATCCTGTAATTATCTTTTTGAAATATATTTGTTGATGATTGTAAGTATAAGATCTTTGAAGAGTATAATAAATACATTTCTAAAATAACTCTGCTAAGGAAATCCACGCGCGCTTGATGCAAGCAAGACGAGACGCTGGCGGCGCGGCGGCGGGCGAGACGAGGAAGCCGCGCTTGCTGGCCGCCTGTGAGAAAAACGCGGGTGAAACCGCGGAGCACAGCTAGTGCTAAGATAAATTAAGTTTGACGATTCAAAGCTAAAGCTAAGACACACTAACTTTTCTGGTTGGTGATAAGACGAGCCCTCATTCTCATCTACTAAACAGTTTAGCTATCTTAAAGCTGAGCCCAGCTTTATTCGAGGCATTGCACAGAATGTTTATTAGTTTGAGATTAAATTAAGGTCGCCAAGTTTGAGCATTTGTACCCTAAAGCCTCGTATTCACTATTGCTCGCTACTGTTGTCGGTTGAAATCGAGCGATGTTGGGCGATGTCAACCGACGTAGCTGGATCTAGTCTCGCTACCTTTTGCATCCGAATTAGTTGCGTACAATGTTGCCATATTTGACTGGCTTCATAGCGCAATTGGTAGTAGCTCTACCTATTGTGCTTCTCTCGTGCATTTTGAAATCGCACGACAGGTCTGGTAACTTATCATTTTTTCGTACACATGTCGTGTAATGTCAGGCGACGTCGGTCGTTCGATTTTTCAAGACATAACAACACGTGTCATTGTTCAGACAGTGAATACTAGGCTTAATGTACAAAATTCATTTAAGAGTCTTGTTCTTTAAAATGTTAAATTATTTAGTTATTTTAGAAGTTGTAAATCTTCCAAATGTTTATTTTATAGGCAAAGTTGAGGTGATTAATTTTTACTAATGTTTTTTCGTTTAATTTAAAAATAAATTTTGTAATCTTAATTATTATTCATTTTGCAAAATCCAATGACGACCTGGGTGGTTGGTGGCCAGCGAGGGCTGGATGGAGGCACTTATTTCTTAATTCAATCAGAGGTTCCCATGGTACTTACATATTAGTTTTTTTTGTGCTCACTTCACAGAAAATCCTAGTTTCGGGTTAAAACTATGTATGACTTTTGAGTGTAATCTATTTATTTAATTTAAATTAAATTGTTTCCGATATAAAATTATAAATCGACTAAGTTGATAGAATCTTTCAGGCAAGACTATTTAAAATTATTTCAATCACTACAGCGTCCCGTTGACGAAGGCAAAAGTTGTCTCCTGTCTAAAACATACTTAGTACATTATTATATTCTAGTCTGTAAACGTCCGCAGTACATCTATTTCATTTCATAAATAGTATTTTATTTTCGAGCTAAAAAGGTAGCCTGCGAAATTAAATTAACCTCTCAATCATTATCCAAAATGGCGACCTTACTTAATTCGATTTTGTAAAGGTTCTCGGTTCTCAACCCGTCTGAAGGATATCTGCTATTTTTAGAACCGATTATCCACGGATTTCGCAATAACAATGTCGTTATATATAGGACGTCACCCGCAGTTTCAGCTTAGGGTCTCCGCCCACTACGTCATTTCATCCATAACGCATTTATTAATGTAGACTAGAATTAATGCGGGATAGATGAAATGGCGACAGGTCTCAGGAACTACATGTGAGCCTTAAACTTAAGGGGAAAGTATACAAAACGATCACAAGACCTGTCGTACTGTATGGATCTGAGTGTTGGGCAACCAGGCATCTTCAAAATAGTTCACGGATCGAATTTCGACGCCCACGTTGAATTGAAATGTCGATCGATTGACTGATAAGACGTGATCCTTGTGAAATTCTACCCCTATTCCTACTAACATTATAAATTCGACAGTGAGGGTGTGTTCATGCCTTAATCGTGAAATACTCAAATATTATTAATAGGCTACTGTTTCTCCAGGTACCACACGAGCAAAACCCGCCGCAACTAGTTATCAATTCAATTAATTTATTCAATCGAATAAAAGCTTTTGGAATCACCTGACATTTTAATATTAAAACACGTTATAGTTTTGCCCGATTTATATCTGGTTTCTCTATCTACAAATGGACGTAATTTCTACCAAAAAGCGCCATATTTTCTATATTAATATTCTATATGACGCCCGTTACTCAGAAAAAGACGAACATCGTTAGTTGAATGAAAAATCGGGCTTTAGTAAAACGAAAAAAAGACGGCTATGGTTAAAATATAGCGGTATCAGACATTAGTAAAACAGAAAAAGACGGTTACCGTTATTTTAAGAAGCCCAGAGTGATGACGTCCTTGTATCGAGAGATAATCCTGCCTTAGAAGGTAATACGATAATCTGAGCATTGGAACATCGTGTAGGATTATAATTATTATCAGAGTATGTCTAAAAATAAGTTGTATTTTTGTCGATTTTATCATATAAAAATACTGTTTGCTTAAAACTCTTAGGCCATTCTTACATTATGATACTTACAGACGATTACTACTTATCATACACGAGTCTCGAAGATGAGTATCTTACATATATTTGTATGGTAATAATAAGTTCGTATGAGCTAGTTAGTGGCCAACTCTTGTGATGGAGTTTTTAGGCCGCCTAAAGGCCTCCGTCATGGCTTAACGACTTAAAAGCCGGGACCGACAATTTAATGTGCACTCCGAAGCACGAAAGCGCTCAGCTCGTAATGCCACTTGTGGTCACCCATCCCAATTGTGACCGCGCACAACGTTGCTTAACTTCAACGATCAATCAAGAACGTCTAAGCAAGCTACGCCACGAGCGCTTCATTTATATGGTGATTCGCAAACTTCGCGATCATACTAGTGTGCTGAAAGAATTTATACAGGCTCTCAAAGGTGTTTTCGAACTTTTTCGTTTCTACGACGTTTTTCACGTTTTTCACTTTTTCGTTTTTTACTCTTACGTTTTTCACTTTTTCGTTTTCCTGTCCGTATCCCTAATGCGATGGGCAGAGCCACAAGTAATCATAAGAATACTTGCAGCCACTCCTAATCAGAAGCTGATTTATGTTTAAAGTCCCAAGATGGACACGGTGAACTATGGTGACAGGTGATCAGCCCATCGCCTATATAGATGGTCCATACTAAAAATATGGTACAAAAAATGAATGAAGTGAAAAAGAAATACACGCGGTAGTTCAATCTATGTTTCGGAAACTAGTTCCTTTCTACAACTATAATAAAAACATTCTAAACATTGCTAACACAGACACCCACGCATAGACATTCTGCCTAACTCTTTTTGATGTTTGTTTACTTTAAGATTGAAATACCAATAGCCTAAGAGATTCTTCTAAAAAACCGGTCAAGTGCGAGTTGAATTTGTACAAGGGTTCTGTAAATATCGCACATGTACAGTACTTAAATGTTTCTTGTTTGGGGCCCCTTTTATTTTATTTTTATTATTTGTTGTTATAGCGGCAATAGAAATACACATACGTGAACCGTAATAAAGGTAAAGAGTTGATTTTTTTACAGAGTATGTATTTCTATTGCCACTAAACAATATAACTAAAAAAATAAAAGGGGGCCCCATAAAGAAAACATTTTTCTAACGTTTGTAATCGATCATCGAAGCTGCATATTTAAAAGGTCCATAGAGTAAAAGTCATATTAAAAAGTAATGTACAATGGTACGGAACCTTTCGCGTGCGGATTCGACTCGCACTTGACCTGTTTTATTTATTTACTTTGTGCCGAGAAACTTTTTACAATGTTGAAATGTTGGCATCTGCTATGAGTAAAACAAAGCTAAACTAAAACCAAATTCATTGCGTTCAAACGTTTGAACGCAATAAATTTAGCACTAGTGGAGAGCCCGCGGTTTCACTCGCGTAGAGTAGATTCTTCGTGTTTGAACAGTCTTGAAACCCTGTTGCACTTCTTTGGCAAACCTAAATCCGTTATCAATTTGTATTGAAAGAATCCAAATCAAGGTTTAAGCAAGTCAGACCTACCGTTAAAAAGTTCCATACATAAGGGTTTTAACAACCTTTACACCCCGTTTCGGGGCTAGTTTTGAATATATTTTGCCATAGACTAATTATTAATGTATTGAAGAGTATTTTTATGCTAAGTTTCAAAGTTCAAGGAATACGAATTTTCACAAAAACGTTTTTACTCCATTTCCTTACAAACCTTAATGCCTTTACGCTATTTGCTGAAGAAAATTCGTTTCGTCGCGTCTTCTGTGTTCACAAGCCCGATGAAGCTGTCAACGATCTGCGACTCACAGCAAAATAAAAACAGATTGAGATGAGGTCGGATAGAAATAGGGGAGCCCTGTGCCTAGCAAGCCGTGAGTGAATCGGGCAGCGGACAAACCGTTCCCTAAAGTTTTCACTCAGGGTCAGTACTTCGGGGGAGGTCTACCCTTATGATTTTAGTTCATAATTACATCTAAAATTGACCAACCGTACCCAAGAGATCGAGCAACTTTGATCTATCAGTAAAGGAATTAGGGTCTTTTATCATTTTGAAACGAATCAAATCTAGTTTTGCTTATAAAGGTCACCTAAATGTTTAAACAAATGATTGATGGATCTAAGCGACCCGTGCTTTAGTCATGATATTAAAAGTATTACGTTGTTTCGAAGGCTATTTATATATATACCAGAATACATTTTTAAGTGGCCATTAGAAGGTACAAAAGAAATCGATTAGGTTCACGCACATCGGGCCATGCTACATGAACCAACAGTGGAATCAGCAGATAAATGTGTTGCGGCGCAGACCTCTCTAATGTGCTCCTGCCTTAATTAATAGCCCGTACTGTCCCACTGTTGGGTATCCACTAAGATATTTCTTGCTAATGTTGGCCAGTCCTATAGGTGTGCGTCGAACTGGTCCCATCTTCTACGTGGTCCGCCGCGTTGTCGTTTAACGTTTGGGACCTAGTCTGTAGTAGCCTGGGCCCAGTTCATCCTGCATGATGAGACATGGCCGGCTCAGTCCCTTAAGCTGTGCGGATTTCTTACTAACTCGTCTTGAACCTGAGTTTTGGAGCAGGTATAGTATTTCTAATTCAATCTGTAAGTCTAACGAGCCATAAAATACATACATTTGGTGACAGGTGATCAACCCATCGCCCATGTAGGTGGTCCATCATGTTGGAAAGGATACTCTCTTAGTTGCCTTTTACGACATGCTCGGGGAGAGAAGCAGCTGAACTCATTCTACATTTATAGCTATAAAATAACTCAAAATAAACTGAATACCTAATATTAAAACCAAGATGTTAATTATTTTTCATCGTTATTCATTTTGTATTCACAAAAAATATCACGAATTCTTTATCCAAGAATATCGCTATGACAGAAGAACGTAAAATGAAAAAAATGTTTTCATCAGCATGAGAAGGTGTCCATAATTTTACAATTCTGATTTCTGGAGCCCTTCAGTTTTTTCAAAGCCTTTGTAAATTCAATTCATTGTCTTATTGTTTGAGTTCGATTTTATGAGGTTTTTATATTAAGTATTTTCACATCTATACCTACTTCTAAGAGATAAAATTTGTACGTTTGGATATTATTAAACCATTTTTTTTATATAATTTAAATATACCTATTTTATTGACAAAAAACTCCTACTACCTACTCATGTCGCTAGTTTTCTCGAACCAGTGTGGTGAAAGGAATAAAAACTTATTATTATACATGAGTGAAATCGCGCTAATCTATAAGTAATAGAATTTTTCAATTACCATTATAATCCCACATCCATCCACTGCTAGGTATAGGCCTCTATGGCACGCCATTCTTTTAGATTCTGCGCCAAAGAACCCAATAGATTCCCATCGTCTTTACAATGTCATCTGACCACTTCGATGGCAGAAGGTAGATGTTGGGCTCTATTCGTGTCACTAGTTCTTTCAATCCAGTATGATGAAAGGATTAAAGTGCTTCTTTTGTGCACTTGACACACGTTTTCGAATCTTTTAGGTTCTATGGCAAGCTGGTTTCCTCACGATGTTTTTCATCATAGTTTGAAAGTCAATTACAGCGCACACAATGAGTAGTACTCGTAGTAGCAGAGGACTTCTAGGTTGATGATGATGACTCGGTATCACCAGGTAGATACAACATGGAGGTCATGTTTAATTAAAATAGATTAAATTAAAATAGAATAGGAAAGGTAAATTAAACAAAATACCCATTACCTGGGAATGTGGCTAGGGTCACCCTTACACACAAACTCGCGCGGATTCTAACGCCTCCACTAATAAAACCAAGAATTTTACTAAAATTCTGGGTTTTCATACCTGTCCTCTTGTATCCTAACAGATATCCTACTAATATACATTCTTTATTAACAGAAATAAACTTGCATACATACATACATACATATTATCACGTCCATATCCCTAACGGGGTGGGCAGAACCACAAGTTATCATAAGAAAACTTGCAGCTACTTCTGATCCAAGACTCCCAAGATGGATATGGTGAACCATGGTGACAGGTGATCAGCCCATCGCCCATATAGGTCCATCAAGTTGAAGAGGATACTAGGTACTCCTTAGTCGACTTTTACGACATGCTCGGAGAGAGAAGCAGCTGGACGCATTCTCTGTTTTTTCTTTACTCCCAGTCCAGCACAGAAAATAAACTTACAACTAATACAAATATAATTTACAAAATACAAAAGAAACAGTCGGGCTATCTAAAGGCCGTTGCAAACGGTCTATAGATAGCTCACCTGATCCTGCTCATCAGACGGTGGAAGCGTGTCCAAGACGCTGGCCGAATTGCCACGCTGAATGGCAATACTGATCCGTTGAGCCAAATAAGAACCAGCTCTTGGAATACTAATATTATAAATATGAAAGTTTGTGTGTGAATGTTTGTTTCGTATCTCCGTCTACTAAACCTATTTTGAGGACCTCGGCGTGGCGGGCGAGTGCTAGGCTGAAATGCAAGAGACGCGGGTTCAATTCCCGCTACGGGAGAAATGTTTGTATGTTCTGTGCCTTGTTTTTAGTCCCTTTACCATTTGTAATTTGTTTTCTTTGTATGTCAAATAAATGTTATTTCTTTTCATTCTTTCTTTCTCTTTATTCCTTTCACTAACATCATGTTTAAAGTCTTTCTGAATCATCATCATCATCTTCCTGTAAGCCTTGTCATTCTTTTCTTAACCATGTCATCTTTCACATAAAATATCCACCTTTACTTTGGGCTACACCTACCTCTAAACTCATCCGCTTTCTTACTCATAACTATCTTCTGTACATGACAAAGACTTTATGAATAAGAGGGTAAATTTCAATCAACAGTTGTTAAATAGGCTGTAAATAAATAGGCTCGCCGTCCTGTCGGCCGGCTCGAGAAACAATAGCTTAAGTCAACCAAATCATAATTCTATTGTTTGACATTTAACCACAAGTACATTGTACAAAAATAATTTGTACAATGCCTACGCATAATTTGTGTGTAATTATTCCACTAGTGAAATGCCCTGCGATTTTGTCCGCGTAATTTTCTCGCAATAATTTACCCTTAAGGAGTGGAATTTCGGCAATTCATTTCTTAGTCCTCCCCCCCACACCTAAAGAGGCTAAGATACCATCGCGTTTAAATCGATTTCAAAAGAGATAGCGGATTTCGGGTGTATAAAAGAAATAGAGAGAGTGAGACCGCGCAAAATATTTAAATTAAATAACCCGCCAAATCAAATAACTGTTAATTACAAGAAATCTACATTAGCCTACCTATCAAAGTAAAAATCATCTGAAAATATGGTAGGGTTCCCGACATCTAGATGAAAACATGGATTTTTCTAGATCTTTTTTATTCATGTCTTTTTTTCTCATATCGTGTTTTCACATTGGAGGAGCCAAAGGAGGGTTGACGTCAGGCAGGCGGCCGGTCATAAAACACCTTAGCCAAAACTCTTACAGCATGATCCAAGGATCATGCTGTGCCGACCCCACATAGAGTGGGATGAGGGCAAGAAGATGATGACTTTGAGGAGCCAAAGAAAAACATTTTAAAACTTAATTTTTCTTTGAATAAACACATTACAATAACTAATAACAGAGTTCTACATGGTGAGCGAATCCGCTATGGCACACTCTTAAGAGGAAGACACTGCTTCGAAAGAACTACTTAGTTACTCTTTCGAACCAGTGTGATGAAAGAATCAACGTACGCCTAAAGGCTCATTTCGTGCACTTGACACATATTTTCGATTCTTTTAGGTTCTACAACATGTAGGTTTTCTTACGATTTTTTCCTTTTACTGACATAATTTTTTCGAACAGAAAAATCCATTAGTGCACGACTGGATTTGAACCCGCGACCTTTGGATCGGAAGGTGGGGTCACTACCACTAGACCAGTGCTCACGAAAGAACTAGTGACACGACTAATGGTACTACTAAGCTTCGAATACAAGCTGTTTCAACGATTCTAATATCTTTATTATTAGCTCGTGTTTTTAAAATAGGTAGAGCATTTTCCAAGTAAACTCAGAGTTTCCTATAAAGCTAATCCTACTTGGAAATGTCAAGAAAAATATCTTGCTTATAAAAGCAAGCTGTAGATCATGGCTGTAACATCCCGTTCCAGAATTATTTTCTCCTTGTGAAAAACAAATAACTTGATAACTTATTGTGTCAATAAGCAGTAAAACATCCGAGCGTTTGCATATCGTATTATTTCAAGATATGATACCAATTTGGGTAAACAATTTTGTTTATCATCATCATTATCATCTGCCTATAGTAGTCCACTGTTAGACATAGGCCCTAATTAACGCCATTGCGCCCTATCTTCGGCTTGACGCATCCAAATTGCTAAAAGCCTTTCGCAGATCGTCACTCCAGCTAGCCAGAGGGCGTCCTGTCCAAGTTAATGAATATCCTTGCGAACACGGTGTATACAGGCAACCCATAAACCCGTAAACGTCTTAGAGAAGACCTAACAGTAGATTACTAAACTATTTTCGAGTGATGACCCCGGTGGTATGGTGGGTGAGTGCCCGGCTGAGACAGCCTGGGTCAAGCGGTACCATGGTACTCGCAGTTTCAAATACCCTAAAACCCCAGGGAATCCAATGTGAGATCTGTGTATGTGACTGGTGGGTGTTAAGTTTCTGTCATCGTAGCCCCGTATTCAAGAGCGCTCAAGCGTGAGCGACCCATACACAAAGCCCCGAATTTTCCATTTGAAATATTACTGGTAAAATCTGTAGGTACCTATTTGAGTACCGATTCACGCTTGGGGATTGTTTCTGAATACGAACCTACTGAGTCTCTCGACTGTATTGTTATTTATTACCGATTACATCCCTTTGGAGATTTTTTCTTGATGAGTTCAAATTTTCAATCAAGTACGCCTAAATATAATTATATATCCTATTAAATAAATAAATTCTCTATTCACATTTTGTACTTCTTCATGTTTATGTTTTTATGGCTGAGGAGCCTTTAAGGTGCACTCTAAATCCTTTCAGCACACTGGTCCTTAAAGGCAAGTCATGAAAAAATTAACATGAAAAAGTGCAGAATACAAATGGGATGATTTAAAAACAAGTCATAATACTAGTTAGTACGGCTTGTTTTTTAAATCATCCCTCATTTTATGATCACCGACGGTCTCAATACACCCCTGTGATTTGCGACCCCCGCTTATATATAGGGCTTCGATCTGCCGCGGGGCTTTTACGACATATGGAAATAGTTTTGAGGCTCCAAACCTTGGAAATTGAAAAGATCGGACGGATTTTAGTAACGAGTTTTTACCGAACTACGTCCTAAAAATGTGACCAATATTCCCATTTAGTGTAGCTGTGATTTTTATATAAATGATTATGTAGATCTTTATATAGCGGGGACTTTTAAACTAGCTGCAAATGACAGATTTCTTACTTGACTTCAGCATAATTATTCAAATGCTGCATACAGCAACATAATTTTTCAAATGGGAGATGGCACTCACATTTTGACTAATAAACAGCCTTTTTCAGCCTAAATAAAATTATTCATGATAGATCAATAAAATTAACATAAAAAGCAGTTGTGAACTTACATAATTTAGTACATACTCGTATACATACCTAAATTTACACAATAAATGTTGCTTTAAGTACCTTACTAATCCTGAAACAAAAAAAATGAATGCATAGTCTAGAGTCAAAAGTTACTTTTCAAGTAAAGTACATAAAACAATAGCTCCTTATCATAAAAAGGGATTACAAACAAATACAAACTTTGTGACATAATTGATTCAAACGTATTATTGTTCTAATTTATAACACAAACTGTTACAATAAGCTTAACACATTACTCTGTCTACTCGAGAAACAATATTAGTAACGGGTTCTGAGCGCCCAAAATAGGTCGACTAGTTTCGATAATATATATTAAATACAGTTCAATAAAAGACCTTTCCAGTGATTTACTTCCAAGAATATGATGTATATTTAAATATGTGGACAATGTTTGTTATAATAATATATTTCTTTGTAGTACCACGTTGCGGCGCCAATATTCAATTATAGGTAAAGTTTCCGTTTCGAATGTGATTTCCAACTTAGTTTTATGGCATTGGAACCTTCCAATTAAGTATATCTGATCACATTTATTAACTGCCTACACTAAATGTGTACATTGCTTTGAAACAAGTTTGTTTGGAGCCCCATGTTGAGCGCCAAAAGTAATTATTTCCTTTACAAATCCGTAACTCTTGTGCCTTTGTTATTAGTTCCTCGGTATGTTGGAATTCCCTCTGCCTTTCCTGTTTTTCCGAATCAAGTAATAGTAATCTATATATCTACCACAGTATGTTGGTGCTATTATACTATAAATAAGTTTGAGTGAGTTAGACAAACGATTTCACCAGCTGATAGCCCCAATGCATGAATTACTACTTCAGTTGTCATATATTATATCATAATTAGTCGTTCCATTTAAATTACGCCCACCACAGCTAATGGACTGTGAGCACTAATTAAACGCTGGAGCCTGATTAAAATGGCAAATGTTTGTGCGAAACTTCACAGAACAGTCATACTCACTCTCAATTTGTGCCTGAATTTAGGATGGGAGTGGGTGGAACTTTTCCCACACATTCAGAGTTACTGGTAATTTAAGGTTTAATATTCCAATTTTAGAATGCATTTATGCTTCAATCAAATGTTTGTCTTAGCTGAGTAATTTACGTAGGATGCGCGCACATTTGTAAATCAAAATGACTTTGTATTCAGCAGAAAATACTCGGTAACAATTTGTGATATTCTAAACAACGCGATATAGTATCCTTTATTTTAAGAGAAACCTATTAAGACTGCGTTACATAAAAAAATATTCTTACCTTGTGTGTACTTTATCACTATCATACGAGTGTGATATCTAATCTACTAAGTTCTTATACCTCCAATCCTTATTTTAGTTACCAAAAAATACAAAATATCGCCCACGCGTATTCAAATGCAAACACAAAATGTGTTTCCTATGTCTCCCAATAGGGTAGAAATGGACAAAACATTTGGTGCGACGTTCGGAGCAGAAGGTCGGAATAAATAGCAGCTCCGGTAGTTATCGACAACCGAACGCCCGCCCACACAGAGTCGGGACTTGGTATTACGATTCTTCTATAAATAGAAACGGCGAAAGTTTTTGAAAAAACAATTATGGAGTAGCAGCGCATAAAATGTGCTAAGTTCGGAAAGAGGGTGTTTTCTTCTTGTTTTTCGTATACTTTCGTGTTTTGTAGAAATTATTGATGCGAGCCTGCATTTCAAAGAGTACTCGTGTTTTGAATTTGAACAAAATTTGGTATAATTTGGTGCTGATATAATTTTGGCGCCCAACAAGGGACAACACTGTGATCACAAAATATTTCAACACTAGCTTTCGCCCGCGGCTTCGCTCGCGTGGTACCAAGATAAAAAGTAGCTTATATGTTATTCCAGCACACATACTATGTATGTTCCAAGTTTCATTCAAATCAGTTCTGCCTATACGTCGTGATTGAGGCACAAACATCGTCACATCCTCACAAACTTTCGCATTTATAATATTAGTTGGATTTGTCTTAAACCCGACATTTGCGCCTGATTAAGTAGTCCCTTTGATAACGCTATAAAAGTTAATCTGCATTTATTTATGGAACTTAGCGTTGAGTGAATCATAACGAAATTATATGCCAAACTTGTAATAAAACTGCCAAGTTAACGATATTTTATCGAGCTAACACATACTGTTGTACCCCCCATACCTATAGATATATGCCTGAATTCAATTTGTCCGTGCAGAGTAGGACATTATGCAGCTAACTCCATTAAAGCTCTATTATCGTAGCGCGAGTAGATAATCGACTTAGTGTCGGCAAAATGTTATAGCTACATCAGTTTCACATCTGTATGTTCTGAGGCAATATCGTTAAATATAGTAGATAGTATTAGATATCTACGGGAGAATAAATAATAATAATAAATAATAAATATTTCTGATCATTTCACACTGCGCCATCTAGCCCCAAACTAAGAAAAGCTTGTACTATGGGCACCAGATGGCTGATAGAATACTTATATACTTTTGATATTGTTTTTTATACAAATCTACATATCACATAACAATACAACATTTCTACAACTTTCACATTTAACTTCGGTTAATACAACTGAAACTGAACGTAGGCATCAGTGTAATTTTGAGAACATGCAAACATTTCTCAAGCAGCGGGAATCGAACTTGCATCCATTGCATCTCAGCCAAGCATTCATCCGCCACGCCACCGAGGATAGAAATAGCTGGAGTTATAATATGTACCCATTGCTAAGTTTATCTTGTTATTCCATAAGTATATAAAAACAAAAAAATATCGAGCTTTGTTACTAAACTTTTTAGAATTAACCTATTAAGAGGCCTTCCTATAAATTAATTCTTAAAAAACACTTGTTTAAATAGCAAGTATAATAATGAGGTATACAATTATACTAACTTCATTTAGATTTAATGGAATACTTATTGAACACATTCTGGGCTACTCATTATCATCTACCTGCCCTTATCCCACTCTAAGTGGGGTCGGCACAGCATGATCCTTGGGTCACACTGTAAGAGTTTTGGCTAAGGTGTTTTATGACCGGCCGCCTGCCTGACGTCAACCCTCCTTGGGAATACTTGCTTATTGTATCTCATCATGTCTCATACTATCCCTACATTCTGGGCTACTGATGGTCAGTAAGTTAGCAAACCACTTTTTACCCGACTGTGCAAAAGGCTAATGTTTTAATATACTTAGATGGGGGTTCCTAAGTGGCTCTTAACGTCAATACCGAATTTCTGTTATAACGTGTATTTTAGGAAGATATCGGCTCTTAGACCTGCGTGGGACGATATTGAAACGAGCTCGCTTGAATATCTTATCTGTCAGACCGCGGAGATAACAAATGTAATGGATGTTACACAAAGCTATGAATATGTCGGTTTGTGTAATCTTAGCTGAGAGAATGGCATAGATGCTGGGCAAGCCAACTCCACGGCACTAAAATGTCCCGTTAGTTAGCAAAAGTTTCCTCCTGCAGCATAAATCATCCCAACTTACATCTAAATCATAGGTTAGTTATAGTGATGGGACTCGAATCGGAAAATGAATATTCGAATCATCCGAAAAAAAATCGAATGATGACTCGAATTAACCCTTGATTCGAATTGATTGATGATTAGAATCGATGTAATGATTCGAACAATCGACACATAAACATAAATAAGAAACACTTAGATGCATTTTTGAATCATCATCATCATCATCAGCCTATAACAGTCCACTGCATGACGTAGGTCTCTCCAATTACAACCATCGCTAGGCGTACTAGTACTACTCGCGTAACAGATAAAATAAAGAAATTGATTCGAATCAGATCGTGGATTCGAATCAACTCGACCATTCGAATCAACATAAAATCTCTTTTGAATTGAGTTTGAACTGTGATCATTCGAATCTAATGTGATTCGAGTCGCATCACTAGTTAGTTAATTCGTAGGATCTTCCAACTAGACAACGAGAGTGTCCTTATGTCATAGGTACAGCCCATGACACTTCTTTGACACTCAAGTGTAAAAAAATAAAATAGCGGCTTCAAAAAGACATTTTCAAAAACTAAGACAGACTAAACTTGAACTAATTAGTCATCATCGTCATCATCATGGTGTCAAAAAATCGAATATGACTGATATACTATGTACTAAATTCTACGCAGTCGAGTTTTTAGTTCTTGTAATAAATACATACATATTATCACGCCCGTATCCCCAAAGGGGTGGGCAGAACCACAAGTTATCATAAGACAACTTGCAGCCACTTCTGATCCAAGACTCCTAAGACGGATATGGTGAACCATGGTGACAGGTGATCAGCCCATCGCCCAATAGGTCCATCAAGTTGGAGAGGATACTAGGTACACCGTAGTCGACTTTTACGACATGCTCAGGGAGAGAAACGTCTAGACGCATTCTATGTTTTTTCTTTACTTCCAGTCCAACAGAGAAAAAAAAGTAATATAGGTATACATATTTATATTATTTTATTAACCTTTCTTTATATAATCGGTTATAAAATTTCGGCGTATAATCGAGTCAAAAGCATAGCCAGAACAAATAAGACAAGTGCGTGGGCTATCTTTCAGATATTAAACCTCGACAAATATAAGAACATAATTAATTTCAAAGCATTATCGCGAAATGAGCAGTCCTGAAATTAGGGGTCAGAACAAACCTCACATTAGGGCGTGTACACACGTCACGGCCGCTTTGCATAATTAGTTTGCAGACGTGGGCGGTACGTTTGAAATAGCCCTTATAGCTTAATCCCCGGGACAGCATTGCATAATCTCTGGATTTGACGGTATTCATTTTGAGGTTTTGAGGCTCCCACGACATCACGCTAATATGGGCAGTATCCTAGTGAAGAAAGCACTGGTTTTCTAGTTGGTAGTGATGCCTACCGATCCTAAGGTGGCGGGTTCAAATCCGGTCGTGTACCAATGGATTTTTCTGTGCGAAAGATTTATGTGCGCTATACCAGTACTCTCAAACGGTGAAGGAAAACATCGTGAGGAAACCCGCGGCTTAGTCAGCTCCCCACGTATTGACCATGCCTTTCCTGTGGACAAGGCCGACTAAGCTGAGAGGATGGAATAGGTGCTGGGCAAGCCTACTCCATCTTAATTCGTCCCGGGCACAACAGCGTCCCCTTAGCGAAGGTAAAAGTTGCCTCCTGCCCATAGTACAAGCTTGGCTTAGTTTGGGGCTAGATGGCGCTGTGTGAAATGTACATAAATATTTATTTATCACTGTGAGCACTCATACAATATCCAACCCTTGCCGGTCGGTATTTTTAACCCTAGACTCGTTACTGAGAGTGGTGGCCTTCAGCCACACACTTCCTATCTACTTTGCTAAAAGCCTGTATAGTTTCTCTTGAGATGAATATTTGAGAGACCATCTGAGCGTACATAAACTGAAATTTTACTTACTGTATCACTTTGCTTTATAAAATCAAAAACAGCGCCATCTAGCCCCAAAACTAAGCAAAGCTTGTAGTATGGGAACCAGATGGCTGTAGGCCTATATACTTTTTTTTGTAAATACATACTTATGTTACATAATATTACAACATCCAGATCCGCAAGAAATATTTGCAGCACATGCAAACATTTCTCCCGTAGCGGGAATCGAACCCGCGCCTCTTGCGTCTCAGCCGAGCACTCGCCCGCCTCGCTAACGAGGTCGCTAACATCGAATAAACAAACGATTACATTATTATTTGTTAAATGAGTGAACAGTCTATTATGATGTACTTAGTATGAATCATCTCACTGAATTCGAAAACGTATGATCGGTTTTCAAAACACGGTACCTACAATAGGAGCCTTTAAATCGCACATTAAAACCTTTCATCACACTGGTTTGAAAAATAAACAAAGTGTATTTAGTTTTTTAGTAAATTATGGTATAGTTTCCAAAATAAAAGTGAAGTCGGCGAATGATGTTGATGATAAAATTTTGTTCTCGAGAACCCTCTTAAGTCGTAATTCCCGCTTGAGAATCGCTCTTGAATACGGCCCCAATCAACTCACCTGCTAATTACTCTTAACAGACGACAGATTTTGACAAATGGGACGTCAAATTAAGCGATCCTTTTGATAGTTCGGGGTGAAATAATACTTTATTTGCAGTGACGGAAAAGAAACGACAATTTCGTAGTATGTTGCGCAGAAATAATTTGTATTATTCATAAATAATAAATATTTGTGGACATTTTATACAGCGCCATCTAGCCCCAAACTAAGCAAAGTTCGTACTATGGGAACCAGATGGCTGACAGAATACTTATATACCTACTTGTTTTTTTTTAATAAACACTTATAATACATACTAGCAGCCGCCCGCGGCTTCGCTCAAGCGGTACCCAGATAAAAAGTACCCTATGTCCCATTCCAGCACACGTAGGTATCTACTATCCTCATTATTCATTATAATATAGTGTACGCTAAACGATGACTAAAGTATTGCCATCTCTTACCATTTCATAATGACAAACAGTGACAGGGCTAACCTTAAGCAATGGCTAACTTTAGCGAACGAATATGAATAATACGGTATGTAAGTTAATTCCGTAGTTTTTGCGTGAAAGAGTAACAAACATACCTAAATCTAAAAATTAAGAAATTTCGGTGTATTTAGTAAAAATTTTGAGAGTTAAGGTAAACTTTTCAAAACGCAACGACCGACAGCGCGTTCTAGGATTTGATCAGAATTAGCAGCGACATCTAGTTATCAGACGTAGAATTATGTCAGAACTCCATGAATAATCAAGATTGGAAACTTATTAGACCAGTAATAATTTATGCTTCCTTTCACAGGTAATTTGACATTGACAGTTCCTTTTCCATATGTTTTGTATAATCTATTACTAATCTGTGTGTATCATCGCTGTCATATGTCAAAATAAAAGTATTCTATTTTTCATGAAAAACATACCAAAAATAAAGAATTTACAGGTAATTATGACATCAACTAAATGAGAAAAATCGGCTCTTTAATTTGATATAGGTTATGTGCAGTTTTAGACCAAAAATTGATTACAGGTTTTCATCCCTTTTCACCCCTTTAGAGGTTGAATTTTGAAAAATCCCTTCTTAGTACACCCCTACGTACCAAGGTTTACCTATACTGAAAATTTCAAGTCTCTACGTCCAGCGGTTTAGGCTGTGCGTTGTCTGTCAGTCAGTCAGTCAGGACAAAGATTCTTATAATATAAGATTATTACAACACAGACCCAATTTATTAGCAGAACATGCAAACATTTCTCCTGCAGCAAGAATCGAACCCGTGCCTCTTGCGTCTCGGTCGAGCACTGGCCCGCCACGCCACTGAGGTTTTCGTCATCATCATCATCTTCAATTGTTTCATTAACCAGTGCAACCACGGCTAGAATAGCACGATAGCCATTAAACCCATTGAATTGTTCTCAGTTAGGTACTTTTAAGGCTTCAATTAATTTAGAAGAAGATTAGCGGAAGTATAAAGAGTCTTAAGTTCAAACACGTTCTCAAACTTTATTCCACGCTCGTGCACGGATGATCAAGTGCGGGTTGCAATCCTTAACAAAAACTCGTTAAGTTAATTTTTTATCTACGGCCCGCATAATGAATCACTACCCAAGCTGAGATACGTATTTTTTTAGTAGAAAACTGTCAGAAACACTATGCTTGAGTGTAAATTAAAAAAGTTATCTTGGTAAGTTGACTTGAGTGTAGTTCACCAACTCCAATTGCAAGCAATAAAATCATTATCATTTTTCACATACTTAGACAAAATTATTTATAATACCGTCGCGTGGGGTGACCGTTTTCGACTTATTAAAAATAGTTTAGAAATTGTTGATCATTTCTGAACCTAGCAAATGCATGAATTTAGTAAAGCAAAAACCTGATTGGAACCCTCGCTGTACTAGTATTGCACTTGACCGTGTCTTTATTGACAGCTTAGCGAACCGCGCTTGAACATCCTCTCAAATAAAGCCGCTGGAAGCACTTTAGATGCTTTTAAAAGCGGACTCAGCGCTTTGTAATTTAAACCGTTTCTGCTAGATGGTGTGGGCTTATGAAACAATTGTATTCATTTCGTCGTTCTCAAGTTTCAAGAGAAACTTAAGCCTTGGTTTCCGAAGCGATTTTCAGTACCTAGAATCAAATAAAAGTAGATAAAAAGTAAAGAAGTCCAGTAGACTATTTTTTCATACATACATTTTCATTTCGAAAAATCAATGCTATAACAGTACTCTCAAACGATACAGGAAAATATCGTGAGGATACCCGCGGCTTAATGAGCTCTGCACGTATTGACCATGTCTTTCCTGTAGACAAGGCCGACTAAGCTAAGATGATGGTATAGGTGCTGGGCAAGCCTACTCCACCTAAATTCGTCTTGTGCACTACAGCGGCTCCTAATTTGCCTCCTGACGCTGTATAAATCATCTAGTATAGATGGTAAAAGGCGTAAGATAAAAAAAATCAAAATAACTTTATTCTAAACTCTGTTGGATCACTTGGAAAAGTCTTAAATCTACGTTTGAATTTATACCTAAGGTTCAATTTGCGCTCGTGGCTTAGCTTGCTTAGACGTTCTTGATTGATCGTTGAAGTTAAGCAACGTTGTGCACGGTCACAATTTGGATAGGTGACAGCAAGTGGCATTAAGAGTTGAGCGCTTCCGTGCTTCAGAGGGCACGCTAAATTGTCGGTCCCGGCTTTTAAGTCGTTAAGCCACGACGGAGGTCTTTAGATGGCCCAAAAAGCCCGTCACTAGAATTGGCCACTAGCTCATACGAACTTACTTATTAGAAATTATATAAAAAATATAAAAAAATAAAAAAAACTTCTAATGAAGAAGAATAATTACATGTCTTGAAATAAAGATTAACAAAATAAACCTCGGGCATACTCTAATTTCTGATATACAGGCATAAACAAACATATTTTTTATGAAACTCCATAATTCCTATTAACTTTTTGATTGTCTATTAAGTTTTGGACGTGGGCAGATTCCCAAAATTTATCCTAAACAATTTACACAAACATTTGTTTATGGGGTAGCTTTACCTGAAATTTATTAGATACCTATTAATAACAAACAATACATTTTACAGTACCGTAACAAATATACAGGGTGGAATTTTATAATAAGGAAAGTATACTAAATACCTAAGATAGCAAATTTCACTCAAAGGAAACATTCCTTATTTTTAAAATGAACTAAAAGTTACCTCATTGGCGTGGCGGGCGAGTGGTTGGCTGAGACGCTAGAGGCTTGGGTTCGATTCCCGCTACGGGAGAAATGATTGTATGTTTTACAAATATTTCTTCCAGGTCTGGGTGTTGTGGTACCATGGTACTCGTAGTTTTTTATATAATTCCTTCTTTCTACATACTTCGGCAGCGGCAATCGAACCCGCGCCTCTTGCGTCTCTGCCGAGCAATCGCCCGACCCGCCACTGAGGCCGTCTGTTATAATCTGATAGAACCTCTTTTTTGAAAACTTGTAAAAAAATACAGCCAATATCAGAAATTGTGTCAAAATGCCAAGTATAGACAATCGGTTTAAACATTTCCCTTGGGAGACATTTCCTAATGATATGCAGTTATTCAGTTGGCGAACAGTAAAGAATTATTCCTTGAACAGAAAACTCATTATGAAACGAGAAAAAGAAACGGTGTGTCTAATTACTGCCAACTGCTGCGGATCCTCCCAACATTAGTTAAGCTTAAAATATTTAAAGAATTTAAACTAAGATTTTGAGAAAATAAATTATTTCTTACATGTTCATGCCAGTATAAATTAATCTTTGTAAATTCGCTATAATGTTGACGTAAATACATATTATGCTAGTTATGTATATTCAATGGTAGAGAACTGGTGGTCTAGTAGTAGTGACCCTGCCTTCCGATCGTAGGTTCAAATCCTGTCGTGCACCAATAAGTTTTTGTGTTCGAAAAATTTACGTGGGATAAT
Source organism: Scotopteryx bipunctaria (assembly GCA_949320045.1). NCBI lineage: Eukaryota > Metazoa > Arthropoda > Insecta > Lepidoptera > Geometridae > Scotopteryx > Scotopteryx bipunctaria. Next base: position 5,062,603 of record OX439465.1, read on the forward strand.
AAATAATTTTAATACTCTCAAACATCGTGAGGAAACCAGCATGTCGTAGAACTTAATATTCGAAAGTGTCAAGTGCACGAAAAGAACATTTGAGGCGCACTTTAAATCCTTTCACCGCACTGGCCTGAAAGAACTAGTGACACAATTAGATAGATAGATAGAATATTCGGTCTATTTCAACCGACCCAAATAGACTTTCAATCAGGCCGCATCTACAAAGCATACCAAATCCAACAAATATTTTTTTATTGGAATCACAAAATTGCACTGATGTTTATTGAACTGGGAAAAGGATAAACTTATAAATGAACTAGTGAAACGCTGACGACTTTGTCCGTGTTGAGTCTTTTTCATACAAACTTTTTTCATCTTCCCGCTGTCCTCTTGGGATTGAATTTAGGGAATTCTTTTCCTAGTGCTCCGCTACACCATAAGTGGAATATACCCTCTAACTTCATGCTTCTAGGTTTAGGCTGTGCATAGATTGTCAGTCAGTCAGTCAGTCAGTCAGTCAGTCAGTCAGTAACGTAAGAGTTTTATGTACCTATATATTTAGATGCGGCTCGGTGTTGGATTAATAAAAACTTTATTCCTCGCACGATCGTCAGTTATTTTACGCACGTCAGGATAGAAGAAGTCCTTGGAATCGATTGCAAACTGACTGGAACATTTTGTAGGTAACTTCTTTTGTCGTTTATTCAGGCGATTAAGTATAAATCCAGTTTAGATGACATTATTTAGGTAATTTATTCGAAAATTTCTCTAAAAAATTTTTTGAATTCGCTTGAGTTCGCTATCTTTGCTGTCCGTTCAAATTGTTTAACATTTAAAGATTATTAATGAACCACCTATATAAGCGATGAGCTGATCTCCTGTTACCATAGTTCATATCCATCTTAGGACTTTAAATCAGAAGTGGCTGCAAGTTTTCTTATGTTTACTTGTGGCTCCGGCATTAATTATCCGATAATATGAATGTATGTATCTTAAAAGTTATTAAATATGATTATTTAAAAAGTAACCTAGCACTTCTGACTTGATGGACCACAAATGTTTAGTTATCATCTTCTTTATGATCCTCGTGATTCTACTAGTTCTTTAAACCGGGGTGTGGTGAAAGGATTGTGTAATTGATTGTTTAGATTTTTTATATAATATTTTATATTTGTGGACATTTCACACCACGCCATCTAGCCCCAAACTAAGCAAAGCTTTTACTATGGACACCAGATGGCTGATAGAATACTTATTATACTTTTTTTTGTAAATACATACTTATAATTGATACAGAATACTACAACACCCAGACCCGGAAGAAATATTTGCAGAACATACAAACATTTCTCCCGCAGCGGGAATCGAACTCGCGCCTCTTGCCTCTCAGCCGAGCACTCGCCCGCCAAGCCACCGAGGTCATCAAATGTCGACGTCGTTCGAGGTCGTCGAATTTATTTATGATAAATTTGTGGAAGAGGTACATAAAGTCTCTTTAAAGGTATAGCCAATTCCTGGATGGAGTTTCACTCGATTTAGTTCCTTTCATCAAGAGAAGTTCCTTTGTAGTGACGTAAGTTATATTTCATAGAGTTTGAGCACTGATAAATTGTCTACCCTCGCTAAAGGGAAGTCTGGAAACTGAACAAGTAATTCCCAATTCACTAGACGCAGTGAGTATGATGTACTGTGGGCCAGATGGTCCACCAGTTTTGATAAAACTTTCTGTATCTATAATCAAAATAGCGCTAAAACAGACTATATTATTGCAAGGGACAATCAATCTTACTGTTTTATGACGTGCAAATGAACTTCAAACTTAAGTTGGTAGACCACAATTTTGGCCGACAGTACCAATTTTTTTTTACATTTGAAAGTTAATACCAGAACTCTCAAATGACCTTACATGCTTTTTATATTAAACATTCTAAAATCTTAGGATTGGGAGGCGAAACCACCAATGCTCTTGAAAGTTGTAAATATTAACTAAGGCTTTTCAAAGTACCTATTCTAAAAATATTCTAACAAAGTATTCATTAAACAAAGTACAACATTTCCTTTCAGTAACTCATTTTAATTTCCCTGATTAGTTCTGACAGTCACCACTTGTTGCAAACCTCATTATAATAAAAGGTCACTTAAACCACAGTCCAGTGGACCTTGAGTCTCTGTTCTAACACAAACTAAGGTTGAAGCTTATAGACAGGAAGGCCACGAAACACTGGGCGTTTTCCCTCGAGAAAACTTAGCTATGTACCCAAACAGCGTCTAATTGTATTGAGAATTTGTGTTTGTACGAATCGACTTTTTGTTTTAATGGTTATTTTAGAATTTATCAGTTTTATTTAACTTGTCAGCTGTCTAAAAAGAATATGGAGTTGGGTTTTTATTTGTGTGATTGTCCCAGCACCGCAACAGCTTCAGATTTTAACCATAACCTTAAATAATTGTACATTTGTAGGTTCATTCATAATAATTGTACATAACAGTTACTGAGTTATGGCAATGTTGGCGGCGGAGCCGGGAAGTACAGGTACTCCCTAGCACCACCATGCCAAGAACCGCTAATGGTTGATTCTTTAGAATAAGAATACCGCGAGAAAGTACACGCAAGAAGCAGCTTCTTCGAGACGCATTTTAATCGTTTAACTACAGTGTTTCGAAAAAACTGGGAAAACGTTTGCGAGAAGCAGTAATAAGACTAAGAAAAACCAGTGGTTTCAGTTTAGTTCTTAGCTTTTGGTTACAGTGACATTACGTCACAATTCTGCCAGTGTCCGAGTTACTCAAAAGTCAAACTTTGGTGGATAATATAAAAAACAATAAGGTAATAATCTCAGAACAATAAATACAATAATTAAAAAAAAGGATCTGCCAAAAGGTTTCAGAAAGTAGTCAAACGATTAAAACAGTTGTGTCAGCTATCAGTGTTTATTCCAATGTCACTGTCACTGACAGTTGAGTATGTTTTCTTACCTTTTTGTGAACGAAATAACTAGTAATATATACAAAGTAATACGACAAGATGGATTATGTAGATTTTCTCTTGCCACTTCTCACAAATAATAAACGAATCCCGAATTCTTGCGAATAGTACTAAATAAAGAATGGTATTCACCCTCTCCCACTGATCCGTACCTTAACCCGTTCTCAATTTCGTAGGAAAATAACAAACAACCTTTGATGCTTAACCATACTATTTTCCGTAGGTACTATTTTATTTTTAGATATAAGCATGATCTAGGTCAGACGGCTCGGTTTACATCGAATCCAAGAATTGAATCTGATTTAGCTCTCAAGCCCTTTTACTTCGCTAACCCTTTCAAGTGAAACAACGAATAAAAGAATATTAATATGAATCTTACAACAAATATACTATAAGATTCTATTATTGTTATTATAGTTGACAACTAATATGAGACTTGATGGTAGGTACGGAACTCTTTCGGGTGCGAATTTGACTCACACTTGACTAGTTTTTTTTTAAACACATACGCTGCCTACCGTTTTTGGCATCTGCTAAAACGAAAACAAGAGAACGCAACAAACGTTCTAACGAACGAAGTGATTACGCCTGCAATGCTTTAATTTTTAATTCAATTACTACTTACGAAATTATCACGTTTTTGGGTACAACCGAACTTTGGTCGGGCGTAAGTTCGGCGGCAACCGGTTCTAATAGCAACATATACGCGTCGTAATTTCAAAGATAAACAAGTTGATCATAGTTGATAAGGGGCTGAATGGTGTCAAATTAACGGAGAAAACTTGATTGAATATTTTATTGATCCAGGTGTCATTTTACGGAATTCAAATTTACAGGCAATTTGATCTATACTAACTTTGTATTGCACATCCGAAATTCTGTAGTGTAATTTCCGCACTTATGGTGTCATCATCATCTTTCTGCCCTTATCCCACTCTATGTGGGGTCGGCACAGCATGATCCTTGGATCATGCTGTAAGAGTTTTGGCTAAGGTGTTTTATGACCGGCCGCCTGCCTGACGTCAACCCTCCTTGGAAACTTATGGTGTATCATAGACATATCAGCCGAATACGTCGGAACGTAAAATCAGTACCATTGAATATCACGAATGGGGCTCTGAAATACATATAGTATAGGTTAATTTTTTACATCCTACTAATATTATAAACGCGAAAGCTTGTAAGTATGGATGTATGGATGTTTGTTACTTTTTCACGCCTAAACGGCTGAACGGATTCGAATGAAACTTGGAATATACATAGTACATGTGCTGGATTAACATATAGGCTATTTTTTATCCGGGTACCACGCGAGCGAAGCCGCGGGCGGCAGCTAGTAAATAATAAATGATATTTAGAGTTTGAAGAATTAGATTGTATAGTCAATGGATCGTGATGTGGTCCAACATGATAGGCTATCTCGACGACCTCGGTGGCGTGGCGGGCGAGTGCTCAACTGAGACGCAAGAGGCGCGGGTTCAATTCCCGCTACGGGAGCAATGTTTGTAGGTTCTGTATATATATTACTTCCGGGTCTGGGTGTTGTAGTATTATATAAGTGTGTATTTACAAAAATAGTATATAAGTATTATATCAGGAGTAACTGCAAGCTTTCTTATTATTACTTGTGGCTCTGCCCTCCCCATCATAATACGTATGTATGTTAAGGTACTAATCTAGTATTGTCTATCAAAATACGTAATTTGAATAAACTACGTCATTCTGACGGATTGTTTGTAACAGACATTGTTAGTTTGCCATTGTGTAGTTAATTGAATTTCAGTCAAATAATAACCATAAGGCGACGGTTACACGTAAGGTATTTACTGTGATCCGTCAATATAGTATTTGTTGATGGATTTCAGTTTTTACTGATGGATTAATACACTAGCATACACGTTCAATATTTATTACGTCAGTATTGTGTCCGGTCTCCTGCTGTTTAAACGTCTAAAATGGCCACAGAGCTGAAAAAGAAAGGTTGCGTGGCTATTATTTTAGCACTTAGTTTAAATAAAAAGCGATGGGCAAAAAATTGGTTACAACAAAGGGAAAGGTACACACATTTGAATTTAATGGCTGAAATTAAATTACATTAAATTAAATTAAGTAAATAATTAAAATTAAATTTTGAAGAACTATCCCATATCTCTAGCAATACTTCTCAATTTAGGATAAATTCTTTTATAACTTCCTGATCGTAAGTTTCGAGAGGGTGCGGGGCGGCGACAACGACGACGGTGCGTCGTCGTTGTCGCCGCCATCAAGGTCCAAAAAGTCGTCCTTCTCCATTGCTAGCGTAACGCGTACTGACGTGATAAATATTGACGCGAGGCTACACGATCAATATTTATCATAATCCGACGGATCATCAATCCAGAATCAAGAAATCTAGAAATCCATGAATAAATAATGACATACATCAATACATTAGGTTACACGTTAATTAAATACCACGATACGTCATTATTTACTGATGGATCACAGTAAATACCTTACGTGTAACCGTCGCCTAAAGCTTTTGGAATTCAGTAGTTTTAAACTATTTTCGTGCCTCGGTCAATACCGTCATTCACCCCTCCCACTACCAAAGTTAGCAATTGTGCGCAGGGTATATTCTGCTGTGACAGTTTTGAAATCTAAATACATATATAAAACTCTTGCTGACTGACTGACTGACTGACTGACAATCAATGCACAGCCTATACCATGAAACTTTTAGGGTATATTCCTCTCATGGTGTAGTGGTGCACTAAGAAAGGAATTCCCGACATTCAACTCCTAGAGGACGGCGTTCTATGATCATCATCATCTTCATGCTCTTATCCCACTCTATGTGAGAGTGTAGAGTTTTGGCTAAGGTGTTTTATGATCGACGGCCTACCTGACGTCAACCCTCCTTGGGAATACTTGCTTATTGTATCTCATCATGTTGGAGGGTACTATCCCTTAGTCGACTTGTACGACATGCTCGGGGAGAGAAGCAGCTGGACGCATTCTATGTTTTTTCTTAACTCCCAGTCCAGCGCTCTATATAGAATATAATAGAATATAGTTTACTAACAACACAACACGAAAAAGGTAGGTAACAAACAGATAGGTACTTAAAATTAAATAGCAACTAAAAAAACGAGTAGGTAGCCAGGTCAGGGTATATCAATTTTATTGAAACATTTTTTTACCCGACTACACAATCAAAATGACCGATCTATCTATTCCTTCGTAGCTTCTAATCTACTTATCAGATTTTAATAAACAAGGGGCATTATTCACTATGACCAAACAAAGCGAAACGCGGGCACGTTTGTGGAATCACCGTGTTATCGTATTTTATGTGACCATTTTGTATTGCAAAAAGGCAACGATGCGCGTCACAAATAAGTTTCGTTTGATGACAGAGAACAAGGTGTCAAATTATGCGTTTTGAACTTAGGTTATGGCCGACAGGCATCAGTTAGTGATGGTAAATAAATGCGAATTCCCATACAAACTACATAAGACAAGTTAATTGAAATAAACGCGTCGAGCTAGTTCTTTCTTGGCATAGAAAGCAACATGATAACTTATGTTTTGGCACACGATACACAGACTATTACAGTAAAACATACTGATTTGTAGAATGAAACCGTTTTTAACTATCTTGATCCTTTTTTTTTTGCTGCTTTTAAACGTAAATAGGTCAAACTAACTAAGGCCTTTTACCATCTATAGTAGATAATTTATACAGCGTCAAAAGGCAACTTTTACCTTCACAGACGGGACGCTGAAGTGCCCGGGACGAATTAAGATGGAGTAGGCTTGCCCAGCACCTATTCCATCCTCTCAGTTTAGTCGGCCTTGTCCACAGGAAAGACATGGTCAATATGTGCGGAGCTGACCAGGCCGCGGGTTTCCTCACGATGTTTTATTCACTGTTTGAGAATACTGGTATAGTGCTCATTAATTTTTCGCACAGAAAAATCCATTGGTACACGACCGGATTTGAACCCACGACCTTAGGATCGGAAGGCGGGGTCACTACCAACTAGACCACCAGTGCTCTCAATGCTCTTAAACATCGTGAGAAAACCAGCATGTTGTAGAACCTAGAAGTTTGAAAATATGTGTCAAGTGCATGAATGGAGCCTTTAAAGCGCACTTTAAATCCTTTCACCATACTAGTTCGAAAGAACTAGTGACACGACTAGAGTAGAAATAGATGGTACAGAATTTAGTAGATTCTATATTTATTCTAAATCACGTCACAAACGTTCAGAATAACTAATCACAACATAAACTCAAAACAATCCAAACACAATTGATAAAGTCAATTAATTCACTGATTACCAAATTCGTGAATGATCGGTAAAATCACAATCACTCATAAGAGTACCTACTATTAGCTTTGTTCCGCAAATAGAGTGGATTGAGAACTTTGTGCGCGATTGTACCGGTATCGATAAGGGACCGATTGACTTGCTCTCAATTGAATGGTGTTTATAAGGGTGCCTGTGACCTATGACGCTTTACTTAAGAGACACAACATGAGTACGTAAATCATCATCATTTTCCTGCCCTTATCCCACTAGGTGGGGTCGGCACAACATGTTTTCCTCTTCCATCTTCTCCTATCACTCGTCATCTCAGTACTCACTCCTTTCACACAATCCATCCATCTTATCTTAGGCCTTCCTCTGCCCGTGTATCCATCCACATTAATATTCAGCACTTTCCTTGTAACATGACTTTCTTCCCTCCGCATAACATGCCCATACCACGCTAACCTATTACTCCTCATCCTCTCTGTCACTGGCGCTACTTTCAAACTTCCTCCGATGTACTCATTCCGTATCTTATCCATTCTGGTCACTCCACACATCCATCTCAACATTCGCATCTCTGTAGCATGCACTCTTCAAGTACATAACATAAGTACGTTAATATCAACAGTTTTCTTAGAATACTTCTATCCGTGTCACAATATCTTTTGAACCAGTAGAACAGAACATTTTTATTTCAAGCAACATTAGACTAAGTTACAGATGTTATAGAACTTAATCTACGGCCCATGGAAGTACTTATTTTACCATAAACTTAATAACTAGGTGAGAGCACTGGTGGTCTAGCTGTTAGTGACGCCTTCCGATCCTAAGGTTTGAAAAATCGATCCATCCACTTACTAGCGCCGCCCGCGGCTTTGTTCGCGTGGTACTCGGATGAAAAATAGCATATATGTTAATCCGGCACATGTACTATGTATATTCCAAGTTTCATTCAAATCCGTTCAGTATTTTTTGCGTGAAAGAGTAATCAACATCCATGCATACAAACATTCACGTTTAGTAAGGATTTAAAGAAAAAAAACTTATTTCAACTTATTTTTCAATTCGTTCCACGTATTCTTTTGTAGAGTTTGCTATAATAAAACGAAGTGGAAAGCAACAGAATCCAGCAATCCAAAAGGGAAATCCCGCCTCTGCTCGCTGCAGCGGATATTGGCCGATTTACGAGTACGAGCCGGCTTCTTTGTGCTCAATCGAGAGAGCAAACTTGGATTTGTTTGTTGTTAAAAATAACCAGTATTATATTAAACCTTGAACTTTCGATGCCTTCAAAAGAGGGTAGTGGGAAAAAGCAGAGATGTCTGGAAGTCCATGGGGAGACCTTTTCCCAATAGTAAAAGTGGGTTAGTAAAAAAATTATACTAAATGTTGCATAGTTCTGAGCATGTTTGTATGTGGCTATATTTTTTTTATAAACCTCTGTGTTTTACAATAAAAATACATACATATTATCACGCCCGTATCTTTAATTGGGTGGGCAGAACCACAAGTAATAAGACAACTTGCAGCCACTCCTGATTCAAAGTCCCAAGATGGATGTGGTGAATCATGGTGACAGGTGATCAGCGCATTGCCCATATAGATGGTCCATCATGTTGGAGAGGATACTAACCCTTAGTCGACTTTTACGATATGCTCAGGGAGACGCATTCTGTTTTTTTTTTTCTCCCAGTCCAGCAAAGAAGAATAAAAAATATAATATTGTTATCCCATGTCATTTGATACCAATACAAATGGATTTTTCTGTTAGAAAAAATTATGTGCGCTATTACTAGTACTCTCAATCTCAGTATCTAGTCAGCTCCGCACGTATTGACCATGTCTTTCCTGTGGACAAGGCCGACTAAGCTGAGAGGATGGAATAGGTGCTGGGCAAGCCTACTCCATCTTAATTCGTCCCGGGCACTACAGCGTCCCGCTTATAAAGGTAAAAGTTGCCGCCTGACTCTGTATAAATCATCTACTATAGAAAGGCATTAGTTAGATAGTCTTTATGTACGCAGTAGTCCAATAACGTTGGAATTGGCCGCCCTCGATTCGGTCGAGTGATCAGCACTCCGTAATCCAAACAAACTCTCCTGACAACCCTCCCGCACAGTAAACATCACGATACAATTTACAATACACGATACTACGGCTATCTTGTTCAATAGAAATAAAAATATATAAAAAAAATATTTATCACATTTTATTTCGTCATATATTATTAAATAAATAATAATAAATAACATCCAACAGTCACATACATAGTCCTGACCCCACACTAAGATTCCCTGTGTCGCGGGCACAGAAACTACGAGTACCATGGTACCACTACACCCAGACCCGGAAGAAATATTTACAGAACATGCAAACATTTCTTCCGCAGCGGGAATCGAACCCGCGCTTCTTGCGTCTCTGCCGAGCAATCGCCCGCCACGCTACCGAGGCCGCCAACAAACGACTGGCGAATTCCACGCCGCTCTATCGTATCGTATAGTCAAAGCCATGAATGACTTAGTTCGCCCGCGGTTTCATCTTCATCCTGTCGACATGCATACAGTAGCACCACAAATATTGTGAGCCTCGGCAATTTTCGTCTAGCTCCTGAAATATGAACTAACGCGATGATGATAATATGAGTGAGTGAGTTCGTATGAGCTAGTGGCCAACTCTTGTGACGGAGTTTTTAGGCCGCCTGAAGGCCTCCGTCATGGCTTAACGACTTAAAAGCCGGGACCGACAATTTAACGTGCCCTCCGAAGCACGGAAGCCAGCTCGTAATGCTCGTAAAGTTGTGGCCGCGCACAACGTTGCTAAACTTCAACGATCAATCAAGAACGTCATAAGATTATTAATTAACTTTAGTTAGAGAAAATAGTCATGTCTTTGAACTTTGGAACACCACGATAATATAATATACAGATGTAACAAAAATTATGTAGATATTAATTTTTCATAAGGGTTGGTTGAGTTAACTCAACCATGGCTCAACCAAGTACACTGTCTACATAGGCAATTACCTAAATCAAGGCAAAATGACTAGTTTTTGTTAAATAGATTACCTTACCTTATAAATTCATTATTTAGTTATAATTTGTTGCATATTCGGACAAATTCGGTTATCATACAAAGCACGAAGTTTGCCGAAGCGCACAATATTTGTGGTACTACAGTACGGTGGTGTATTTTTACTCTGTGGGCGTGAACATGTCTAAAAGCCTGGTTGGCTTTGCTCAGTGTACTGGAAGGATAGATGGGATGTTGTAAGGTCTGGGGAAGATTGACTATGGATTTTATGCGAGTTTGTTTAAAGTATTCTAAGGTTTAGTAAAATGGCAAGTATATATGTAAAATAGGTAAAGTAATGTAGCTAAAATAGTTTAAATAGTTATATAGTATGAAAGTAATTGCCAAGATTCAACTCCTGGAGAACGCAGCGGAAAGATAGATGCTAGAAATATGCTTAATATTATAAATGCGAAAGTTTATAGCGTTCATTTAATTTGAAGCTCTCGTGGCGTAGCTTATTTAGACGTTCTTGATTGATCGTTGAAGTTAAGCAACGTTGTGTGCGGTCACAATTTGGATGGGTGACCGCAAGTGGCATTATGAGCTGAGCGCTTCGAAATTTAATCCCTTAGGGGTAAAAACGTTGCGCGAAATGCGATTTACTACAAACTTCATCTGAAAATTTAAAGTACAAAATAATTGGACACGTGTTTCAGGTCTTTCTAAAAAACCCCCAAAAAGGGACAAAGTGGGGCGTCGAAAGAGGAGCGATTGGCTCGCAATTTGATAAAAATACTTTGAATACCAAATCAATGAACACGTGTCCAAGAGTTTTTCCAAATAACTCTCAAAAAGGGTTAAAAATGTGGTGTCTAAATTTACACCACGTGAAGTGGATAAGCTAGTAATAAAATCATCATCATCATCATCTTCCTGCCCTTATCCCACTCAATGTGGGGTCGGCACAGCATTATCCAAGGATCATGCTGTAAGTGTTTTGGCTAAGGTGTTTTATGACCGGCCGCCTGCCTGACGTCAACCCTCCTGCCTGACGGCAATACTTGCTTATTGTATCTCATCATGTTGGAGAGGATACTATCCCTTAGTCGACTTTTACGACATGCTCGCGGAGAGAAACAGCTGGACGCATTCTATGTTTTTTCTTTACTCCAGCAGAGAAGTAGTAGTAATAAAATATAAGTCAGAAATTATTGCAGAGTGTCAATGAAAGCTCCAGTAACACAACAGGCAATATGCCTTGGACAACTGTCCCACACGTCAGCAAGCACACAATAGCTTTCATTATCCGGAACGATAAACAATATTACAACCTTCAACAGTCGAGGAGTAACGATATTTCCGATACCGCACATACTAATATAACTTTAATATGTTCCTTACTTTTAATAGCTTCCATTGAGCACTGGTGTTCTAGTGGAAGTGGCCCTGCCTTCCGATCCCAAGGTCATCGGTTCAAATCCGGTCGTGTAAAGAATTTTTCTGTTCGAAAATTGTATGTGCGTTATAAGGCGTTATGCCAATACTCTCAAACGGTGAAAGAAAACGTCGTAAAGAAACCGACATGTCGTATAATTAATACGCCTTTGAGGCGCACTTCAAATCCTTTCACCATTGGTTTCACAATGGTTCGAAATGACTAGTGACATGACCAGATAAAGATTATTATAGTTTCTGTCCACGGCTTATTATACAGAAACTTCTGAACAAATTCTGTAAAACCCTCTGTATTATGTACAGATGGTTGATTGGTTGGTTTAAATGAATAAATTAATAAATGAATGAATGAAATTCGATTGTTCATTCGAGTGTTTATTCGATTGTTCCTTCGATTGTTCATTCGTTTGTGCATTCGATTATTCATTCGATTGTTCATTCGATTGTTCATTCGATTGTTAGTTCGATTGTTCATTCGATTTACTTTTTTAAGTAAGTTTAAGGACCTCTACTCTGCTGAGTAGCGTATATGTTATCAACATGACTGTCAAAAGTTCACTTCTCGCGCATTTTTTTGAACTTCCGCGACGATTTGAGTCTACAGTTGAAGCGCTCGTGGCGCAGCTTGCTTAGACATTATTGATTGATCGTTGAAGTTAAGCAACGTTGTGTGCGGTCACAATGTAGATGGGTGGCCGCAAGTGGCATTACGAGCTGAGCGCTTCCGTGCTTCCGAGGGTACGTTAAATTGTCGGGGCTTTTAAGTCGTTTAGCCATGACGGAGACCTTTAGGCGGCCTAAAAACTCCGTCACTAGAGTTGGCCACTAGCTCATACGAACTTACTTACTTAACTACTTACTCAACAGTTGAGTCAATGACAGTTTTCAGCAAAGTTATAGAATATGGTCGTCGTAATTTTGTAGAGTAAGCAAACATTTATTCCACCGCAGAAATCGAAACCCTTTCGCGTAGTAGGACATATTTCTAGAAAGCTGTACCCCTTCGATTTTTTTTGTGTTACCGAAGAATGTTTGAAAGAAAGGAATTTATTTTCTATATTTCGGACTTTATCGGACAACACATATTTTAGCAACAAAAGCCACTAGCTCTTTTGAAGACTACCTATGGTCATTGACCTTTAGTCATCTTATTGAAAGAATCACTGACAAACAGAAGCAAAGTATTTAATTTACCTCGCTCTGTTTGCTACGACCCGTAGCACTTAGCTACAGCTCGTAGCAGTCCGTTACGGTGTAGCAATTAAAAATCCCATGAAATCCTTCAAAAGAGACTTTTCTGTCTTCATTAATCGCTCACTGGGTTGTTATAATTTATGCTACTTACCTTCATTCAAACTTCCAAATCCGAAGCCGAGTTTGTTTGAGCCCTTGAATGAGGTGTTCGGAACTTTTCGAAATTACGAAAGAAGCTTTGACGTGATTCAAGACCATCATTGTTTAAGTATACCATCAGCCATCTGGTTCCCATAGTGCAAGCTTTGCTTAGTTTGGGGCTAGATGTCGCTGTGTGAAATGTCCACAAATACTCGTATTTATTTATTTTTATTTTTACTTTCTTCCTGCAATAAGGTCTAAATGGTAGCCATTTGACTGACTTATTGAATATCAACAAGTAAAACTTGTATACAGCCAATTTCAATTTTATTATCATCAACAGTAGCATCATGAGTACCCACATTACTCCTCTAAAACAACAGCGGCCTGATGAAATCTTAGCTCCTCAGCGCCACCCCTTGTTTTCTCTAAATGTCACTTCTTGTCCGCAGGATGTGGGTATGCTGGCGCGCATGGATCGTGCTCCTGTGCGCGTGCGCAGTGCTCGGTCAGCGCATCGACCAGGAGGGCATGATGTCCCCGCGCGCCGCCAGGGTGCGCGACCGGGACATCGCCAAGTCGGACGAACCTAGCTGCGACCAGCTGAAGGCAATGTGGAGGTCAGTAGTAGTTTGACGACCTCAGTGGCGTGGCGGGCGTGGCGGGCGTGGCGGGCGTGTGCTCGGCTGAGACGCAAGAGGCGCGGGTTCGATTCCCGCTACGGGAGAAATGTTTGTATGTTCTGCAAATATTTCTTCCAGATCTGGGTGTTCTAGTATTATGTATTATAAGTATGTATTTACAAAAAAAAAGTATATAAGTATTCTATCAACCATCTGGTGTCCATAGTACAAGCTTTGCTTAGTTTGGGGCAAGATGGCGCTGTGTGAGATGGCCACAAATATTTATTACTATTACTATATCATTAGTAGAGGTCAAGATCAAGGTCATATGTTAAAATCAGAAATTACAAGTAAATAGCGTCAGTTATGCCAGCTGAAGGTTATTTAAAGGTCAGTAGAGGTCAAGATCAAGGTCATAGGCCAAACGGCAAAAGTTTTTATAGGTATTTAATTTATTCGTCTGGTCGAAGCGATGCGTGATCCAAGAGCTGGTTCTTATTTGGCTCAACGGATCAGTATTGCCATTCAGCATCCAGCGGCCAGCGTCTTGGGCACGCTTCCACCGTCTGATGATCTGGATCAGGTGAGCTGTCTATAGACCGTTTGCAACGGTCTTTAGATAGTCAGACAGTTTCTTTTTTATTTTGTAAATTATATATGTTTTAGTTGTAAGTTTATTTCTGTAATAAATAGCTATTAATTTTTATTCAGTGGTTGTGTCTACATGGTATACATTCAAATATTTAAAACAAAGTCAATCTACGTACTTACTAAGTGGCACCTCGATTACAGATGCAAACGTAAGTTAAATTAAATACAAATGTCGTTTACAACAGCAATCCGTTGTAAACAAAATTTGCATTTATCTTATTTATTACTTGCCATAAATAATTGATTTATGGAAATAAATAGAATTAAATAATTTAATAACTTGCGGTGCTTGGTGTTGAAACAATAGGGCCATGGAGTCCGTCTAGAAATTCTTTTATAAAAAAACATTTAAGCTTTGTTAGTCGACGCCGCAGTTGATTGGAACCTTGCCGATTGAACATTTTTTGTTTGTTTGCTTGAGTTCATTAATTCTCATTATTATCTAGCTTTCGCCCGCGGATTCGGATTTAAGTATACAAACTATCAGTATTTAACCTTTAACTTACTTTTTCATTACATGTTTATAATACTTTTAATTAGTAGTAATAGTTAAATTAAGTTGTGCCGACCCCACCTAGTGGGATAAGGGCAGGAAAATGATGAGTTAAATTAAGTTGTAAAAACTTATGTTGCGAGGTTTATTTACCTAAAATAAAATGATTTCATCGTAATAATATAAAATCCGCGAAGATTTGTTTACATAAATTGTATCTCCAAATTTGCTGAAGAATAGTATAAATGTATTGGTATTAAAAAATCAAATACAAAAATAACACTCAACAGCCATATGCGTTCTTGACTCCACAGTAGGATTCCCTGTGTCGTGGGTATCAGAAACTACGAGTACCATGGTACCACAACACCCAGACCCGGAAGAAATATCTATCTGCAGAATACACCGGTCTCGTAACGATCAGGCGTAAATTTAACGTAAATTTAAGACGATTTAAGGACCCTTACCGATTCTATTAAATACTGGTATCTATTTTTGATTTGATTTGATTCTCCCGCAGCGAGAATAACCCGCTCTTCTCGCGTCTCAGATAGGCACCCGCCACGCCGGCGAGGTCGTCCAAAGGTAAGGGCCATCTTGACCTTTCAACGAGTATTACCAAGCAGAAGATTGCAAAGGTATTAATAAAGTACCTACTTATGGAGTACTTATTCTTGATACACATACACAAAGGCCTGAAAATCCACTTCTCGAATTAATTCAATTTGATTCCGTCCTATCTCTTGATATATCAATTAGATCGATTTACAGTTCACGACATATAATCTGGATGAGTTTTTTTATATCGATTAGATTTCAATTTAAACGTCGAAAGAATTCGTTCAAATACCTAGAAGATTTGATTTTAGGGTTCCGTACCCGAATTGTGCCAAACCCTATTACTAAGCCTCCGCTGTCCGTCCGTCCGTCTGTTAGTAGGCTGTATCTCATGAACTCTGAAATTTTCATTGAGTAGGTATGTATTTCTATTGCCGCTACAACAACAAATAATAAAAATAAAAGGGGGCCCCATACACAAAACATTTTTTTACGTTCGTAATCGATCATCGAAGTTAAGCAACTCTAGTCAGTACTGGGATGGGTCGAGTGTCTTTTTGCACATTCTTTTTGTGCTTTTTGTCCAAATATTTTTTTGAAGTATTCATGAATTTTGTAAATGTTTAATTTCACTAGCCAGTCTGTCTGTGACTGGGGTAGCGTAGTAAATTTATGTGCGCTATATCAGTACTCTCAAACGGTGAAGAAAAACATCGTGAGGAAACCGGCATGTTAGAACCGTAGAGTGTTTAAGAACATGTGCTAAGTGCATGAAAGGGGCCAAAAAGGCACACTTTAATTCCTTTCACCGCACTGGTTTGAAAGAACTAGTGACACGACTAGATAGATGGCAAACCCTACCCTGAAAAGTTAAAAATATCGTGTCGTACGATGTGTATCGCCGCTTCCCTATCGCCGGCGCCAGGCAGATTGCTCTGATTGGATCGTCTATTGCTTACTCAGTCCACTGACATTGATTTTAATTTGACAGTTTATTGCCGTTTTGTTTTGTTTTTTGCCACGGGAAATTACGTCTTGGTTACTTAGAAACTACTGTATCTCAAAGAACGTACGGTCGGCCAAAAATGTGGTTTACCAACCTAAGATTGAACTTCATTTGTACGTCATAAAACAAGGTTGATTACATACATATTATGACGCCCGTATCCTTAACGGAGTGGACAGAACCACAAGTAACCATAAGAAAACTTGCAGCCACTCCTGATTCAAGAGTCCCAAGATGGATATGGTGAACCATGGTGATAGGTGATCCACCCATCGCCCATATAGATGGTCGATCATGTTGGAGAGAATAGTATCCCTTAGTCGACATTTACGACATACTTGGGTAGAGAAGCAACTAGACGCATACTATGTTTTTTTAAACTCACAGTTCAACAGAGAAGTATTAGTTTTTACTACTGCTAGTAGAACTAACTTTGCTAAGTACAACAGAGATTCATGCACTGCACAATCTATCATATCACCCTAGTTCCTCCAACTAGGTCATGTCAGTATGTCATGTGTTTTTGGCAGGTTTTCAAAACGAAGTTTACCTAGAACTAGACTAGATAAATATACATAACTAGCTACCGCCCGTGGCTTCGCTCGCGTGGTAGCCGGATGAAAAATAGCCTATATGTTAAACCAGTACATGTACTATGTTTAGTTTCATTCAAATCCGTTCAGCCGTTTAGGCGTGATTGAGGCACAAACATCCAAACGTCCAAACTCACAAACTATCGCATTTATAATATAAGTAAGATTACGGGTTTACACCTAAAGCGCTCGTGGCGTAGCTTGCTTAGACGTTCTTGATCGATCGTTGAAGTTAAGCAGCAATGAGCGCGGTCACAATTGGGATGGGTTACCGCAAATGGCATTACAATCTGAGCGTTTCCGTGCTTCGGAGGGCACGCTAAATTGTCGGTCCGGGCTTTTAAGTCGTTAAGCCATGACAAAAGCCTTTAGGCGGCCTAAAAACTCCGTCACAAGAGTTGGCCATAGATCATACGGACTTACTTTACCTCAATTATCACTAAAGCAAGGTCTACGTATTACGACAGCTTAGATTACGAATGTAAACTTAAAAACAAATGAATGTCATGTTCCAATATTACGACCTCGACAGCGTGGCGAGCGAGTGCTCGGCTGGGACTCAAGAAGTGCGGCTTCGATTCCCGCTGCGGAAGAATTGTTTGATCTGCAAATATTTCATCCGGGTCTGGATGTTGTAGTACTTATTACGTATAACAGGGCACAGTCAATGCGTGTAAATTAAGTAGTTTTAAGGCCGTCACATACGTAGCTTTAATATATTTTATAGCAGGGCATATCACTATAATATTACGGTATATTTTCTTTAGAAATCTTCGACTGACCACGGATGGCCTTTAAGTTTTTGTATATTTATTTATGTTATTTTTATGGGGCGTAAGTTAAGTTAATTAAGATCTGCAACTTCCCTAATGTTGCCTGAAATAAAGTTATTTTAATTATTTTTTATATAACACGTGCGGAGATGACTAAGCCGCGGGTTTCTTCACGATGTTTCCCTTTATGTAACTACACTGGTTATTTAATGTAATGAATATTGTTTTTTCTTTAGGTTTTCGAAGCGACAGGCCCGAGCCCCGGAGATCATAAACGAAGTGAGCACGTACCGCGACCCTCTTATGTACAACGAGTGGCCCGTCTACACCGCTATGCCGAGGGCGGCTCCGAGGTAAACATTCTCAAAACATTTGTAAAAACATATATTTATTCAACTAACACAAAACCCGACTGCATTGAATCAAGGTATTAATACATCTGCTGTTTCTTTTGTATTTTGTAAATTATATTTGTAATAGTTGTAAGTTTCTTTCTGTTTAAGTTTAGTACATCTGCCATATAGATTCTTTTGACACATGATGATGATAAATTTGTACCATTTTAGTCTACGTCAGTTTATTGAAAATGGATTCTTAAAGCCGCCATATTGGATTTTTTGACACTATATTGCCTTGACACTCTCGTCATCCAGACGAATTCAGCGAATTCATTTGTCAAAATCCATCTAGCCGTTTGGACTACAGCGTCAGCCAAAGGAATGCAGATACCTACCCACATACATACACCCCAAACACACACCCCTCCTTCTTCACAGTCAAGCAATAAAACGAAATGAGTAGGATTTTCTATCAGTCCTCTTCTGTTGTTACTCTTCTATTGTTGAAAAGGCAAAACATAGAATGTGTCCAGCTGCTACTCTACCCGAGCATGTCGTAAAAGCCTATTATGGGCGATGGGCTGATCACCTGTCACCATGGTCCACCATATTCATCTTGGGACTCTTGAATCAGGTGTGGCTGCAAGTTTTCTTCTTTTTGTGGCTTTGCCCACCCCGTTAGAGATACGGGCGTGATAATATGTATGTTTATCTGTTTTTTGTCCAGGTTCCGCTACCAGTACCCCCCGGTTCCTCGTGAGGCGTATGGACGTGTGCTGACAAAGGCACCTCCCAATGTCGTGCGCACTCCTGACTACGACGAGGTAAGAGTTTAGAGGTGTAGAGGCCACCACAGATGTTGAGCGCGGAAGAGTGACAAATTAATAGTGACAAAAAATGTTACAAATTTCTGACTGAATTTCTTACTGTCAATAATTTTACAGCATTTAATTGCTAGAAGTATTATTGTAACCTGAATTAACAATGTTACCATTATTGTAAACTTTATCCGAATAAATACAGGGTAGTCTTGCTCGAACGCACTTCGTCGAATTGCATGCAAATTGCTTGAGCAAATAATTAATTAAATTGATACAAAAAGTGCCTACTACAAAGTAAATGAGTGATTCCGAATTACTACTGATGTCAATGTTGACATGACTTTGCTTTAATTTTTTAATGGCTGGGGTTGGACGGGTCTGCAAGGGAAATAAGTAGTAGACGGAAACCCCAAAATCGGATGTGGAGAGGATCGTATGTTGGAGTGGATACTATCCCATAATCAACTTCTACGACATACCGGGGAGAGAAGCAGCTGGACGCATTCCATGTTTTTTCTTTACTCCCATTCCAGCAGAGAATTAACAGATGTTAATTCTCTGTAACAGAAATGTTAATTAAAAGCTTAAAAAAGCAAGTAGCTGAAGAATAAAGCCCTCTGCATAAAAGAGTGTTGTCAACGCAAATTGGAGGAATAATAAACGGAAAGAATAGCTCGGCTTGAAGAGATCCCTTTGTTTTAACGCCATTGAGTTCCGAAGCGTATTGTGTGGGCGGGTCTTTTTGTGTCATCCACTTTATTGCCTTAATATCTGTACTGACATGCCTCGAATTAAATAAAGATTACTGTATTTTTACTAGACCGTTTAGTTTTGTTGATTTGTTTGTGTCACTGGGTCTTTTAACATATAAAAATCCTACTAATGAAACTTGGAATTGGAATACACATAGTACGTGTGCTGGAATAACATAAAGGCTACTTTTTATCCGGGTACCTACAACGCGAGCAAAGCCGTGGGCGGCAGCTAATAAAATAAAGATCCTTTATTTGTACTGAATATTAGAAATTTTGTGAGTGTGTGACGATGTTTGTGCTTCAATTATACCTTAACGGCTGAACGGATTTCAATGAAACTTAGAATATATCTAGTACGTATTCTAGAATAACATATAGGCTACTTTAATATAATCCTCTTACCACGTGAACGAAGCCGCGGACAGAAGCTAGTATGGTCAAAATAATTGCAGTCTTAAATGTTAGTATCTTCTCCAGTGATTAAATTACCTACGCTCAAAATAAAAACTTAATTTGACTACCTATAGCTAAAATAAGATAGGTACAGAATCTCGGACCAAACCACGGAATTCCGAATCACTCTCTCCAACTATGTATAGATCATGAGCGCACAGAATCAGACTCGAGGAATGACGTCATACTATCACGAGTAACTCTGTAATTTTAACACCGTTTCCTACGTGGCCCTGTGGCGCAATGGATAACGCGTCTGACTACGGATCAGAAGATTCCAGGTTCGAATCCTGGCAGGGTCGACTGTAGTTTTGCAAAGTTTTTTCGTTTTTTTTTTCTTTTAATATAAGACATACCTACCTACTTCGTACAATGTTTGTGCATCAATCACCGCGTAACGGCTTTTAATGAAATCATACTAATAATATTAGGCTCCGGAAGTACTGGACCGATTTCAAAAATTCTTTTACCAATAGAAAGCTACATTATCAGGGGTTAGTATAGGCTGCAAAATTGCAATATTGTAACCCAAGGTAGAAAACCCAAAATAGTCGGATACCATTTTATTTTTAGAGAGCATCTTTCTCAGCATTTCCTACCTAATGGTGTTAATTACGACCCTTATAGAAAATTAATTATGTATTAGATCTACACCTTTAAAGGCCAATTAATAAGAATATGATTATACCTTTGAAAGTAATCCTGAGAGGCTGGAAGGGACCAATTTGAGAGCATAATTTGTTTCTGTTCGAAAATTATCTAAGTAATTCAATCATGGATTTAAAGAACTAATTATTTAGCAGACTTATTACTAGAGACAGTAGGATGTCATATCCTCGAAACTGTTCACTAAACGGCGAGCATTTCTCACACTTACGATTCACAGATGACATAGTTAGAGATCCAGCTAGGTTGAGTGACGACTGACAGTCCTTTTATGGATTTTCAAGGTCCATTTAAAAGCAATACATATTGTCCACAGATGTTTGGCATGCTGAATGTCCCCCACACCTCTGGCAAGATCCTCCGGTACCCAGGCCCCTCCCGGCCACGTGGAGGAGCGCCTTCCTTCATGGTGCCCCCTCAGCGTGACCGGTAAGAAATGCTATGTGACTAATTTACCAGTGAAGCGCTCATATTTTTTATTAATTCGTAATAATTCGAATAATTATAGTATATTCGCTCGTAGTGTAGCTTGCTTAGACGTTCTTGATTGATCGTTAAAGTTAAGCAACGTTGTGCGCGGTCACAATTGGGATGGGTCACCGCAAGTGGCATTACGAGCTGAGCGCTTCCATGCTTCGGAGGGCACGTTAAATTGTCGATCCCGGCTTTTAAGTCGTTAAGCCATGACGGAGACCTTTAGGCGGCCTAAAAACTCCGTCACTAGAGTTGGCCACTAGCTCATACGAACTTACTTACTTTATTTACCAGTTAGGTAGGTACGGTACTTTAAACAACATTAGCCAGATAAAAAAGAAAGTCGCTGCCATGTCGTATAAGAAAGTAAAAGACCGCACTGTGAAGGAATAAACTGCATCATTGCACTAAACAAAAGCTCTTAAAACAAGAAAAGAAAAATGATTATTTTCAAAACCCACGACGATAAAAAAATTGTCATCTACAACATAAGCAGTTCTTTAGAAAGAATCTTTTAGAGTTTCAACATTGCTTTTTGTAAAAGAAAATATGGTAGGTACTTTTTAACAGATAACTGTTGATATGCTAATAGTCCATTCACTGTCCGTAAGTTAAATACAGGAATGGATCGTTAGAGGTCTTCCTACGCATTTACGACCGAGAGGCGAGAGCGGGGTTGGACAGTGCGAAAGCGACAGGAACGATTTCGAGATCGTGTACATTCAGTACTAAATTATCTCACTAACCTCTGTAACCTAACTAAACATAGCGGGAAAATGGTTTTGCTTTTTGTTTTTTACTTTGGACGCTGTAGTGCCCGGGACGAATTAAGATGGAGTAGGCTTGCTTATCACCTATTCCATCCTCAGCTTAGTCGGGCTTGTCTACAAGAAAGACATGGTCAATACGTGCGGAGCTGACTAAGCCGTAGGTTACCTTACGATGTTTTTCTTCACCGTTGGTATAGCGCACATAATATAGCCGATACATACATATTTATAAGTAGCTGTATGATTGGTACCTCTTCCCAATCTTACATTTTTATGATGCCTGGTCTCTTGAGTATTAACAACCTCGGTGGCGTGGCGGACTAGTATTGACAAAGACAGGAGAGGTGCAGGCTTGATTCTTGCGACGAGTGAAATATTTGATATTTATCTTCTGTAAATTCCTACTAATTTGTTGTTTTTGTTATGGTAGCATGTCGTGGCTTCTGATACAGCACAGGGAATCCTAGTGTGGGGTCAGAACTATGTATGTGACTGTCTAGTCATCATCATCTTCCTGCCCTTATCCCTTTATGTGGGGTCGGCACAGCATAATCCTTGGATCATGGTGTAAGAGTTTTGGCTAAGGTGTTTTATGACCGGCCACCTGCCTGACGTCAATCCTCCTTGGGAATACTTGCTTATTGTATCTCATCATGTTGGAGGATACTATCCCTTAGTCGACTTTTACGACATGCTCGGGGAGAGAAGCAGCTGGACGCATTCTATCTTATTTCATTACTCCCAGTCCAGCAGAGAAGTAGGTGACTGTCTAGTGTTATCAATTTATTGTATTGTATCAGGTTCGAAACTCTGAAGAAGCTGATCCGTCAGGAACACGTGCGCGAGCTGCAGCGGAAGTACGAGACAGAACAGAAGCAGGAACTCAAGGATATCACATCAGGACGTGGGTAAGTCGACGTACCAGATGAAAATTAAAAAAAAAATCATCATGTTCTTGCCCTTATCCCACTCTCAAGGGGTCGCCAAGAATGACAGGGACAGCTATAATTACTGCAAAGTATTCAGTGAAGTTCACAAGTTTGGTGAACTTCGCGGAATAAAATCAGTGATCCTCAGATCGGTTATCTCCAAATCGGTGGGCTCCACGTACAAAAGATTCATTTTTTGAGCTTGTGCCTTTAACTGTACCTACAATTCCTTTTCCGAGTTTTGTGGACGATTTTCTTTTTCTTTTAAATGGTGGCCAGATCATTGCGAGTAAGGCGAATTAATTTTAAAAAGCTCCAAGGAGTTTTATGTTTATAGTAGGTATTCATTGATGTGTTTTTTTTTAATGTGCTGTACTGTATATTTGTATTTTGTACTTAAGAAGTAAGAAATAAAATTAAAAAATACTAGGTAGTAAGGTCGCTTCGTTACCTTCGCCGCCTGCCCAAAAGAGGAAATTATCAAACAATAATTTTATTTTAAGATGTAAGTAGGTATATTTATTACTCCTAGTAAAGAATCCATAAACAAACATACGTTCCATATGTACGTATTTCCAAAACTCTGATATGAGTAATAATAAAACCTTTTTAGAATATACTCGTGAAATAATGAACGAACGTAGAAAATTAATATTGCCAGCGAGCAGTTTACAATTTCCCCAATAAAGCGTTATTGGAAAAACAATTTCCTTACCAAGTCATTACGCAAGCACTTCAGCTGTTTTAAACAAATTATTGTTTGCCAAAAATCATTTTGTATATAAAAAGATTCAATTTCCTGCCATGCATGTGACAGATGACAAAAAAGTAAAGGAAGAGATTGTGATCTACCGTTTTTTCCTTCATCTTTAGGCATTTTGTATCCGTGTTTGTTCTTTCCGTCATTTTATTGCGCTGTACGACAGCAAATTGTTATTTTTTTCAGAGGAAGCTTTTTAACCAAATTAAAAGCGTTCCGAAACAGAGTGATAGACGCGCCGCTTAACCATTATGTCAGTTCTTTCTTTACTTTCATGTTTCGAATATTAAATCTGGTAAAGAGGCACAGCCCTTTGTGAGTGTTCACTTGCTATTTTCTCTCAGCATTGTTTCCAATTTTAATCTTTTGAAAGGTTCCGTAAACTTGGAAATGAAATGGAACCGCAATAACTTGACAAAATGTTGTTCTAGACTTGTTGTTTTCTACCAAAACGGTAGCATTGTTTGAACTTCGTTCTTTTTATTATCATAGCCAAATAATTATGATTATTTTTGAAATGCAGATATTTTCGAACTTTTTGAGCTTGCTTATTATCATTACCTCAAATTGCATATTAAGGAATGTAATACAAATAACAATAAATTACTTGAAAGTTCTTAACTCTCAAGTATCTAAGCACCCACTTGACGTAAAGTACTGTTTAACAGTTTGACGGTTCGTAACATCTGGTTAATTACGAAGGCTGTCTCACACAAACATGTTTGTTTTCTAAATGCGAGACGCAATGAGCTACCGCTGTTAATCCAAGGGAAACTTCGAGTGCCGTAAAGGCTCTTGCACATGACAATCTAGTCTTTTATTTTTATTCATTAAAGGTATTTTATTTACCATATCTCAGGACTATAAATCAAAAGTGGCTGCAAGTTTTCTTATGTATACTTGTGGCTAAACCCACCCTGATACGGACGTGATAGTATGTATGTATTTTATTTATATACAACGTTTCTGTAGTTGTTAGTAGTAGATAATTGTGTTAGTAAAAACAGAATTCAATCTTAAATATTTTTAGTTTTGGAAATTAAATAATAATAAAATTACTTATGTTTCATAGGAATAAAAGTTTTATCAGCTGTGTCCTAGTCCACTCTTGACATGACCAAAGAAGTTTCACGCAACAAATTTGTATATTGTACATGAGCCCTAAACTCAGTCAAACAAAAGTGAATCGTTTATCTTAATATCACCAAACCTCGTTTATTTCTCTATTGCGTTGTTTCCTGCTATATTCCCTGCGCATAAACAATGTTCACTTAATTTTTTTTTTCAGTGACGATTACGTATACGGTAGCTACGGGGAACAGGAACCACGAGGTCTGCAGCCCTTGGAGTATGCTGATGAAGCCGCCACCAGGCAACAACAGTAAGTTTGTGATATTTTAAGCTTGAATAGGTACTGTAGTATGGTTGAATGAGCTAATGATTTTGGTACCCGAAAACAATAATTTATATGTATCTTACATTCCCCTTTTTCATTGCAGCAGGAAGCCTCAGGGCGGAAGCCGCCAGGTGTCTCAGTTCTCTCGCTACTCCGACGTAATGCTGCCCCCGGTTCGCCGCACTTTCCTCCACCCCTACTTCGATTACGCAGCTCCCCAACTCCCCCCCTACTTCTGAACCTATTGATATCTTCGGACCGCAAGGATGACACTTCTTCCGAGAAGATTAATATCTTCCCATGTACAAACTATTCGTTCCAATATCATTAAAACTGTCATATCGAAAGCATATCTTCCGCTTTCGCTTCGACGACTCTCGTCACTTTTCGCGAGCTTTTCTGCATTACCTTCTTGCGATATTTATTAATCATATTTATGGGATACCCAATTTTCTATGTAGATACTCGAACTTTTAATATACCCCTTTTGAATAATCCCAATTGTATTTTTCGATAGGTTTAAGGATCTTATTAATCGGTAATCGAGTCTGATTCAATTTCATTGTGACAATAAATTATGCACTCTTTATATACTATTTGTGCAATTATATGACATTGCTGTCAATTCCAAATAAGTTAAAATAATGACAATAATAAAATGTTAACTGACAATAAATTTTTGATGTTATAAGATTCGATGTTTAGTAGGTAATATAAATTAGTATGAAGAATTCATAGACTAGGAATTTATCAAAATATTTAACTGGTTTTCGATTGTGGCGGGCAGTCAGCTGGAAGTTATTGCCTTCTTTTGCTTCGATTCTGCTTTGAAAATATTACTATTATAACGCATAATGTTAGTTGAAAAATTAATATTGTTGATCGTGCCGAGCGTGCCGTCGCTCAGCAGCAAGATGAAAACATTTTTATTAACATTCATAAGGTACAGTCAGAGCCCGACACCTCAAATAATCGAAGTGAAAGTTCTGCATCATTGAACCCTCACGTATTCACCTTCAAAGGAATAATTGAACCTTTTCAAAACTTGCTCACTGTGACTCAACTTTATGAATCCAATATATTAGTTTGTATTTTTATGATAGTTTGTATAAATCTTTCATTTATGTGTAGCTCTAAATAAATGTATATTTTATCTATATATTGTGCGTGCATTCGTTTCAAGTTTGGTAGTTTACCTACTCTACAGCTAGTTTAGTTATCTTCCTGCCACGACATCGATAGCTCCTTCGGATATAGATCAATATTACGTATTTTATGGTAAGGACAATAATACCATCTATATTGGATAGTAGAAATCAATAATCGTTATAAAATTTACCTATAATTGTTGTGATTAGCGGCTAAGTACAATATCTTATTCCAAAAGCCTTCAGGACGGCTAGTCGGGTCGGCTGTGCGATAGTAAGTCTTACCGTAGAAGTAATAAGGGTAAATATCGGTTGCACAACCGAGTCCCGACATATATAAATGCTTTAACTACAATTAAATGTTTCTTGACTATTGTAATACTTACATAGTTAAATTGTAATTTAGCAGCGCGCAGTGCGCTTAAATATTCGTGTATTGGAATTCTTGTAGGTTTAAGTAACATCCGGATATAAAGGAATTAGGTACTGTCGTGAAAAACAGAGCTTCTCATAATTCAACTGTCTGTAAATCTGTGCACATAAAAGCGGAATTTGCAATAGGGCTTACTTTACTGTGCTAATATGGCGTACCTAACTCAACGTTGACGTTCGTCTGATCCTTTAGCTTTTTGATGCTCTTATGTGCCGTGATCTCAACTGAGTACGAAATTACTGCTCAGTGATACAGCGGAATTTCAACAACTTGCTGACCCGGCGATGCCCCTACTTCCGTACAATAAACAAAAACGTTCACCAATGCGCTGCTACAAAGGCTGTAATTCTAAGATTGTTGTTACCTATTGTGTATGTATTATGTACCTACATCTAATCAATTTCGACTTGATAATTATCGACAATGTAAGTCGACATAACTCACAGACTATAAAATTTGGCTTTAAAAATTATATTACACATGTATTTATGGCTTTAAGCAAGTCAAATTCATTGAACTTCTATTTATGAACAGGACTTTCGTCCTGACCTACATTACGATTTAGCGAGATATCTATAGGTACATATTTTTATTTATATATAATTTTCTAACAATATTCTGTAGAATTTACAAATTATTTTATTGTCTTTTAAAATCATTGATAGCTAGGTAGCTAATCGATAATAAAACAGTAGTGATTATTCGAAGCGTATTGCTAAAATAATAGGTGGTTAAATTATGTAATTTATGAATTATTAACGTAGGTCTTCGCAGTGACATATCCCTTCAGCTAAGAAATAAAAACAAATACTATGTACTTTAAAGAAAAGTATTCACCATATCAGTATTATAAATGTTTTAGTACTAGTGTATAAATAAACCAGCATACAAAGCTATCCATCCGTTTCAGTAGTAATCTCCTCTGAATCAGGCAAAAAATTATAACCTGGCAACCCTAAACACAGAGTGCGTTGCGTTCAAAAACCGTGAAAATACACACATTCGAAATTTGTAAATTAGTGGTTTATGCCACAGGACTTTGACAGTTCTTTAACTCTGCAAACGATAATCGCAAAGGTAATTTGCAATCTACTTGCAAATATCTGTTTATAGTTATAATGTATTAACATGTGTAAAATTATTGATGTTTTTATTTGTGAAATAAAGATAGTTACTTACCTACTAATCCTGAGCAGAATGTTCTATTATTTCTTCCTTTCCTCATTCCTTATGAATTACGATTTACGTATTTACAAGAAGTCCATTTAAGCGAGAATCCGGGCTGGCGTTTCCTGTTTCCTAAGGTTCCTGTTACTTCCGGTTTTTTAAGGTAGGTACAGGGTGTGGCGTAAATATCGATCTCATTTCAACCAGTTTTTTTCCTTATTATGGAAAAAAAACTGATTGAAATGAGATCAAGGTAATAAGGATTACGCTCCGTAAATAGACAGTTGGTTACCGATCTATATATCTGAATCTGATCTATATATATAAGTACCTACCTGAAGAAATAGATAAGTAGGTATTTCTTCTAATTTTAGTGGTAGATACTTTTTACACAGGGCCCGCTGATTAATTTTGAAGAAAGAAAGAAAGAAATAACATTTATTTGACACACACAAAGAAAACTAATTACAAGCGGAAAAAGGACTAAAAATGAGGCACAGAAAGAGAACTGTTTTTTGTTATATAGAATGGAGAATATTCTTCCAAATCAAAAGACGGGAAATTTTCACGGACCCTCAAAGTGATGCAATTGATGATGCCTTTACTAATAATCTTTAAATAAATAAATAAATCGGTAGGTAAAAATATTTATAATGATATAATTTCCCGTTTCATAAAATGAAATTGTTCTCGAAGTTATTTTAGTATTGTATTAGTTATTCTATAATATAGTACAACCTACCTTTAACTTTATTGCTATAGAAGTCCAGGAGCAAGATGGGCAGACAATAAATAAATAAACTCAAATCCGGTCGTGTACCAATGGATTTTTCTGTGCGAAAATTGAAGTGTGCTCAACTCTGAGTCGCGTTTGAGTATTCGGGGGTAAGTAAGCAAGTACCTACCTACAACAGATTGCTGTTTTGACATTTCGTTCGGTTGGCCAAATGAAGTGATTATTTTGCTTAAAGGATCTATCAGACAGAAAGCGTTCGCGCGTTCAAGCGTACAAGCGGTCTATTTTGCGCTCGTGCTAATGACCACAAAATTAATAATTCTTCTTCTGATGAAGAATAATCGTCAAGAAACATGGACACAGTAGTGGTAACGCGTAGAACGTCCAACAGCGGGTTTTTTTATTTCTTTTTATTTGAAGGGTTTTTTCTAAGCAGAAAATGCCACCCTTAAAGGTACCTACACAATGTATTAGGTACAATCAACAAAGAAACCAACTTATACAGAAAAAAACT
Source organism: Scotopteryx bipunctaria (assembly GCA_949320045.1). Classification (NCBI taxonomy): domain Eukaryota; kingdom Metazoa; phylum Arthropoda; class Insecta; order Lepidoptera; family Geometridae; genus Scotopteryx; species Scotopteryx bipunctaria. Next base: position 5,091,743 of record OX439465.1, read on the forward strand.
TTTTTTTTGTTTACTTAGCCTATACTGTCCCACTGCTGGGCAAAGGCCTCCCCCAAATGCTTCCACTTATGCTGGTCTTTTGCGATTTCCCACCACTCCTTGTCAAAGCAATCGCGATCGTGGCGCATTGAAAAACTAAAAAAATGAAAAATTAGTAACAATTGTATAAATTAGGAAACGGCTTGGTAATAAAGTTGGTACAGTTTTCCAGCCTCCTCTGATTGAGGATAAGCTAGAATACTGTTACAACCTCCTATCTGCCAGAAAGCATGGTCTTGTGGGCTACTGCACGCTCACGTAGAACGTGAACGCGAAACGCATGAACGCGTGACCGACTTCTGTCTGATAGATCCCTAAGGGTTGGCCACTATTGTTTATATATACTCTTTGCTCACCACACAAATGCGAGGCTGACACTGGGTCGTAAGTGTGTCGTGTGAAGAATTGTTTTCTCGATCTGAAGAAATAAACTGTTGTCTGTAATCCTGGTGCTTTTTATGTAAAAACTTAGTACAGGTTTTAGAGCACTGGTGGTTTAGTTGGTAGTGACCCCGCCTTCCGATCCTATCGTCGTGAGTTCAAATCCGGTCGTATACTTACCAAAAAATTTATGTGCGCTATACTCTCAAAAGGTGAAGGAAAACATCGTGAGGAAACCCGCAGCTTAGTTAGCTCCGTACGTATTGACCATGTCTTTCCTGTGGACAAGGCCAACTAAACTGAGAGGATGGAATAGATGTTGGGCAAGCCTATTCCATCTTAATTCGTCCCGGGCACTACAGCGTCCCGCTTGTAAAAGTTGCCTCCTGACGCTGTGATCATCTACTATAGATGGTAAAATGCCTTAGTAGCACAGATTTTAGATGTTCCATACATTTGCGTAGTGGCTCTGTCGCGGCGTCACTAACGCGGCGTTACTAACGCTTTCTTCAAGTCCTTAAAAGTCGGATCACGTTTCACGCCTCAGGGTGGCGAGTTTTCGACAAAAAAATGCTTTCTTAGTTGTTTTGGACCTAAGTACCTAAACTTTTTGTTTCTGCGTACAATTTCAAGGCCGCGTGATCTTATGTAAGGTGAAACAAACCGTCGTTTTTTTCGTTATTATGATAAAATCACTTCAGTTTTAGCTAAATAAACCTCGCTACATAAGTTTTCACACCTTAATTTAACTATAGTGCCTACCTACTAATTAAAAGTTCAATAAACCATGTACCTACCTCAGAATAGTATTCTGAGCATGTAGGTACCCAATGAAAAAGTGAACTTCTCTGCTGGACTGGGAGTAAAGAAAAAACATAGAATGCGTCCAGCTGCTTCTCTCCCCGAGCATGTCGTAAAAGTCGACTAAGGGATAGTACTGTATCCTCTCCAACATGATGAGATACAATAAGCAAGTATTCCCAAGGAGGGTTGACGTCAGGCAGGCGGCCGGTCATAAAACACCTTAGCCAAAACTCTTACAGCATGATCCAGGATCATGCTGTGCCGACCCCACATAGAGTGGGATAAGGGCAGGAAGATGATGATGATGATGACATTAAGTATATTAACCAACAACAGTTTCTACTTCGTTATACTATATTGTCAACAAATTCCGCTATTGCACACTCTTAAAGCACACATTTACGCGTCTTTGACCATATCAGTACCTACCAGTACCACCCTAAATTAATTCCTATCGAACCAACCTAAAAGTTTTATTGTTGAGAAAGAAAAATAGTTGATCTGTTTTATGTTGTGTAGATGGGAACAAAAAATGAATAAAATATTCCTATCGAACCAACTAAAAAGTTATATCGTTGAGAAAGAAAAATAGTTGATCCGCTTCAGTTGGTCAGTTCAGTTGGTTGGAGTGGAAGGACAGATTTTAAAATTGCTCTCGCCCGCGTCTTTGTAGGTACCTACGCCTTTTCTTTGGACAAAAGGAAGCCATCCTCAATACCTATGCAATCTACCTCCTTAAAATATATAGAAATCTATTTAGGACAGTTTAGATTGATACTTTACCTACTTTTGCGCTTATAACGTAGGTAGGTATGCCCTACTAATTGCACCTTGCAGTAATCGTCATTTTTGGGTTTTTCACTTTTTTGCAAAAATCGTATTCCAAGGGGCTAAATCTATACCTACATAAAAAAATAATGTTCATTATATTTTTTTACTATAAGTAGGTACATAGCATGGACATGCTGCAGAGATATCTAAAAATATGATTATCGCGTTTTTCTCAAAACCGCCATTTTGCAAGTACTGCATTTGCTGTTACGAGGGCAGAGGTACCTACTAGTATAACCGCGCGGCTTCGCTCGCGTGGATAATTACATCCCATACTAACACAACATGTCCATAGATTTTGGTATTTAAAGATTCCATACAAACTTTGATATATTTTACCCCTTTTTAAAGGTTGTTTTGAAAAATTTTGAAACACGATTTCATTGATTTATTATTTTAAGTATTCAAACGGAGTTTCAAGCTAATCGCGCCGTCCGTCAAAAAGTGGCCATACTTACAAACTTTGATACCTACCCCTTTCTGCCCTTTTCGAGGTTCATATTGAAAAGCCCTGAAACACGTGCCCAATTATTTTTCATTTTTAATTTCCAGACAAAGTTTCAAGGAAATCGCAGTACCCAACCCATACAAAATTAAGAACTACCTTGAACCCTAGGCGTTATTAAAATTACGTGCTTTATTATTTACTAGCTTTCGCCCGCGTCTTTGCTCGCGTTGTATCCAAACAAAATAAATAAAGTTTTGTGGACATTTAACACAGCGCCATCTAGCCCCAAATTAGGCAAAGCTTGTACTATGGGCACTAGATGACTGATAGAATACTTATACCTATAGGTACTTTTTTTTGTAAATACAAACTCATACTACAACACCCAGACCCGAAAGAAATATTTACAGAACATACAAACATTTCTCCCGTAGCGGGAATCGAACCCGCACCTCTTGCGTCTCAGCCGAGCACTCGCCCGCCACGCCACCCAGGTCGTCAAAAAAAGTAACCTAAGTATATGTTATTCCAGCACACACAACTACCTAAATACGTATTATATAAGTATGTATTCCAAATTTCACTCAAATCAGTCTTGGACGAAAAAACACAGAAGTCCGTTCAGTCGTTACGGCGTGATTGAGGCACAAACATATTACATCGTCACATCCTCACAAACTTTTAAATTATAAAATATAAGACTATGTAGGTAAGTAAGATTTTAAAGTTTATTGGTAATGAGTTTTTAACAAATTGAACCGGGAATCAAATTTTCTAAAGAAACTTTACCAGCCTGTTTAACACCCTTAGGGGTTGATTTTCGAAAATTATATTAGTCTATGTGTTATTCCAGAACCTAAATTATTATATTCTCAAATTCATCAAAATCGGTTAAGTAGTTACCGAGATACGTATAACAAACATCACACACACACAAACTTTCACATTTATAATATTAGTAGGGATGAGCTAAGTGGGTGGAAAAGGCGGAGGATTGGGACAGTTCGAAGGAAACTCTGTTTGATGTAGTGTTGCTTATCGATAGACTATCAATAGTTTAGGCAAAACCAATAAAAACGATAGTTTATCGACAGTAGATATCGCCACGTGTCACTATTATGGATACTATCTATATATATTTAACCATCTATAGTAGGTACCTAGTTTATGTATACAGCGTCAGGAGGCAACTTTTTACCTTCAAAAACGGGACGCTGTAGTGCCTGGGACGAATTAAGATGGAGTAGGCTTGCCCAGCACCTATTCCATCCTCTCAGCTTAGTCGGCCTTGTCCACGGGAAAGACATGGTCAATACGTGCGGAGCTGACTAAGCCGCGGGTTTCCTCACGATTATTTCCTTCACCGTTTGAGAGTAGGTACCTACTGGTATAGCGCACATAAATTTTTCACACAGAAAAATCCATTTGTACACGACCGGGTTTGAACCCACATCCTTAGGATCGGAATGCGGGGTCACCAACTAGACCATCAGTGCTCAGACCAGATAGCACCATCGATATCCTGAATATTTTTCGAGGTCAACTATCTATACTGAAACTATCGATGGTTTCGCAACGCTAGTTTGATGGCATGATTGCCCATGACCGCGCATGGTTTGTTTTGCTCCCCTGTACAGGGACGACACAATTTAATGCGGTCGTACTTATCGCTCCCCTATAGGCCTTGCAAGTCACAAACGTAGGGTTCTATGGACCTTAGAATTTATGTATATTATCACACCCCTAATGGGGTGGGCAGAGCCACAAGTAGTTATAAGAAATCCTGCAGCCACTCCTAATTCAAAGTCCCAAGATGGATATGGTGAACCATGGTGACAGGTGATCAGCCCATCGCCCATATAGATGTTCCATCGTGTTGGGGAGGATACTATCCCTTATTGATCTTTTATATATGTTACAGGCCATGACTGGCTGAGGGATAAGCAATGACGAAAAACAACGGGCTCAGTGGCGTGGCGGGCAATTGCTCGGCAGAGACGCAAGAGGCGCGGGTTCGATTCCCGCTGCGGAAGAAATGTTTGCATGTTCTGTAAATATTTGTTCCGGGTCTGGGTGTTGTGGTAGCATGGTACTCGTAATTTCTGATTCCCACGACACAGGGAATCCTAGTGGGATCAGGACTATGTATGTGACTGTTGGGTGTTGTTATTATAGTTAATGATTGAACAGATACCTTAGATATCAGAAATAAAACAAAGAATTAGATAATTTCTTAATATATTTTTACATCCATAATACAGGCGGTTACACAAAAAATAAATAAGTCTTCAATTAGATGTAGGTAGGTACATTACTGTGATGTATGGTATAACGAATACAACTAGCATTACAAGTCCAATAGTAAAACATACTGTACAATAGGCCTATCCAGGGAATCAAGCTAGTCGTGCTACACTTTCCAAGCATCGCCAAACTTAGATAGATTAGCCATATGATTCGTCACAGGAAAGGTTCACATTACAATAGTGTAGCCACAGAATAAGTAACGCTAAATTAATATAAGTAGTTTATTTTTTAACGTTTTTTGTATGAAAACGAGATGAACAATTAAACATCTATTTCACGCAATTGCATGTAAACAGTACGCATACTAACTTGACTCATTGGATAGTAGAGAAACATGTCGAAGTTACATTCAAATAAATTATCAAAATCAAAGATCAAAATCTCACTAGAAACAAAATGAGATTTCTTACAGCGTCCAATTATAGGTTTTGATATTATTTTGAAATGGGCCATAACATAAAAGTTGATTTTCTGTTCTGAGGGTCATACTGTCGGTAAGCCGATGTTCACCAACACAACGGTTAACCACAAACATTATTACTGGCGAAGAATGAGAGAAAATGGATGTACGACACTCGAGCATCGATTATCAATTTTAAAAGAAAAAATCAAAAAATCTATGCTTGAATATTGATTCACACTTGACCGCTGTTTCTGAATACGGGCTGTAGCCAGAAGAGACACTTCAGACATCAACCGTGGTTAAATCGTTGATTAACGTATTGGTGATCGTTGGCCATAATTATTTAGGTAGAAAATCTAGCGTAAAACAAACGTTTCAATCACTATTTTTTTTCATAATTTTATTATTTGGTACGGTATAAAATTTTACCCAATTGTGAAAATGAACAAGAATGCTGGCTTTATTATTTAAATTAGGTACTTAATTTATTTTAGGTCGTTTTAATAACAATAAGATAAAGATAACTATAGTAAATAATGTGCTATTATAACATAATTATGGTGCTTCTGTGTGCTTAGCTATCACATAGACCATGTTCACCGAACCTTTAACCGGTGGTTACAGTGACCTAATTGAATAGGTTGACGACTGTAATCCCAAAGCATGGGACTTAAAATTCTTTGATGTTTAATTATAGCGGTCAGATACGTCCAAATTTGCAACGCTAATCAGTCGGTTATTGTGGTGAACACCAGTCATAAAACTAAAGTTAACTGTGTGTTTATTAGTTTCCGTAAACAATATTAGAACACAATACAACTATTGTGTATATTATTAAGTAGATGATAAAAAATAGGCCACGTCTCAGTTACAAAAGTTGTCATCTAGTTTCAAAGTACATTTATGTATATGTATATACATATTATCACGCCCGATTTCCTAACGGGGTGGGCAGAGCCACAACTAATCATAAGAAAACTTGCAGCCACTCCTGATCCGAGAGTCCAATTATGGATATGGTGAACTATGGTGACAGGTGATCAGCTCTTCGCCCATATAGATGGTACATCATGTTGGAAAGGATACCACTCCTCAATCCGACCAGTTTACGACATCTAAGTCTCGGGGAGAGAAGCATAATAAGTTTCAGAGTAAGTATAAATTAAATGTAAGTTTCCTTATGAGCTTATGACTGATTACTTGTGGCTCTACCCACCCCATTAGGATACGGGCGTGATAATACGTATGTATGTATATAAAAAACTTGACTAATAAGATAAAAAACGCCAATTATAGTATTTATTTTATTTTAAACTACGGTTAAGTATTATTTTTTAGCTGCCGTTAGACTTAATTTTTTTATACGTGAATATTAGGCTACTTATTTTATCTCGCAATGATCATGTGGGTTAAAAAGGCCACTTATCTGATCTGCTGTTGCAAAATTCCTACCATTTTACGGTCAAATATAAATCTGCTGCTGAATTGCGTACAATTCACCTACGATTCGGTCCATTTTAGGAATCTTCGGGATGAATTGCCTTTTTAGTCCCAACTTCTGTTTATTATAATAACTAAGTAATTGATGTTTATTTTTGAAACTGAGACCTAAGACCACAAAAGGTACAACGTGGAATGGGTAAACATAGGCAGGTATAAAAATTGGCACAATAAGGTATCGAAAAGGCGGTATACAAAGAAACTGATAACGATAAAAGTTAATGACCAGTCTGAATATAGGCACTTCGCTGTTGAAGTTAAGCAACATTGTGCGCAGTCACAATTGGGATGGGTGACCGCAAGTGGCATTACAAGCTGATCGCTTCCGTATTTCGGAAGGCATGTTAAACTGTCGGTCCCGGCTTTAGAGTCGTTAAGCCATGACGGAGGCCTTTAGTCGACCTAAAAACTGTCACAAGAATTGGCCACTAGCTATTACGAAATTACTTACCTACTTAGTTTGTCCCTTTTGATCACCTTTTGGGTAGACTATGGTGAGGAAGATCTTACAGCCTAGTTTTTCGTTAATTTAAATTATTTCGTAGTTTTTGTGCCTGTCGTTCACGAGGCCGCCATCTTTTTTCAATTAGGAATCAATCAATACAGTTCACTTTTGGGCCTCTCGTGTGTGTGTGTGACCATCGCCCCTGGCTGTTCGGGGATCGGGGGTTGTTTAAATCTTTAATTTAATAGCTTGTTTATTGCTGCTGTTGAGCACAATCACAAGAAATATTTATTCGTTATCCTGGTTTTCCTATTACATCCTTTTTCAATTTTGGGATTGTTTTACAGAATAAAAAGTAGTTCATGTCCTTCCCGGGGATGGAATCCATCTCTTTGACATATTTCTTTAAAATCTGTTCAGCAGTTTAGGCGTCAAAAGGTAACAGACATACAGACAGAGTTACTTTCGCATTTATAATTATGAGTATGGATTTGTATTGAAGTCTATGTCTTGTCTATATTTGCTTAGCTTTTTTGTCCAGCCCCGCTACAAAACCGTCCGGCCATATATCTGAGCAGTGAGAGGAGACCCTTGGAACTGACGAGTGCCTATATTTAGACCCGCATTAAAGTTTGGCGCGACCTTTCATAAAATGTCACCACTTACATCACTACAGGAGCATTTACAATAATGGAACACCGACTGATATTATGCATAAGATGACAAGCAACATTAAAGGGTCACTCCCATTACCCCTGACCGTCGCCGTCCTAGCACTAACAGGACAGGACTGTCAAAAAATTGGAACTTCTTTATTTCTTGCTTTCTTCCCTTGTGCCGGGACCGCAACGGGTTAATGGGCGAAGACTGTAACTTAAAAGGTACTTTACAAATATATCTCCACACTTAGTACCATGATCAAGACTCATACAAAGCATCTTGTATGACTTTTCATGATTGTATGATTGTACCCTGATCGTGTTAATGTAAAATGCAATGGTAAAAATATAATAAGAGCACTGTACTCGGCCATTATTATGGCACTAAATCCTCGTATATACTAGGGGACAAATAAGTAAGTTCGTATAAGCTAGTGGCCAACTCTTATGACGGAGTTTTTAGGCCGCCTAAAGGCCTCCATCGTGGCTTAGCGACTTAAAAGCCGGGACCGATAGTTTAACGTGCCCTCCGAAGCACGGAAGCGCTCAGCTCGTAATGCCACTCGAAGTCACCCATCCAAATTGTGACCGCGCACAATGTTGCTTAACTTCAACGTAATCAAGTTACGCCACGAGCGCTTCGCGGGACAAATGTCGCGCGGCACGTGTCGCTCGAAAAGTCTAGCAACATTACCGAAATTATTTATCAAACAACGTGGTTGAAAAAGGCGTCCTGACAAAAGCTCGCATTTTTAGTTTTGCAAACGTTACCAGACAAAGTTGAGACAAAGATATCCACAAAGATATTCTGCAACGTCGATGGACATCACCCAACGTCTCTAGCTACGCGCGTCGCCGGACATTTGTCCCTTAGAGAATTACGAGGCTTAACTTACAGAGCGATATGAGAAATGTACTCACTGAATTCCAAATGATATTTAATACATAATTTGAGCCAAAACATGCACGATTAGTTATACAATGTTAAATTATGCGTTATTTTGTCTAGCTTATTACGAGTTTACTTATATAAAAAATCCACCATCGACAAAACGACAAACCAGACAGATTTTAAATATAATCTGTCAACAGTTACTTAAGGTCATCACTCACTAGGCTGCAACTGCTTTAGAACAATTGCTTGTCAATGAATAGTAAGCTTTAAGTTGAGCTCTGAAACACTATCCCTTGTCGCGCGTTGAAAGCTATCTCGTCTTGTTATTGTACAGAATATCTAACGAGTTCGGCTTAAAGCCCACTTTTTATTGACAAGCAAATAGCTGCGCCCGAGCGGTACTGTTATAATGGGCGATGAACTTTACTCGCTAAGCCCGTACTCAAGAACAATGAAGCTTTAATCAATCAAGTATAAACTCAATGTCAGTGTATCATGAATCAACTCAAGACTCAGTCATACATTGTTCGACTATGCTAGAGACTTGAGTTGATTAATGTCAAGACTCATGCATAGTCAAATATCTATGCTTGAGTGGATTCTCGCTTGAGCATCGATCTTGATTACGAGCTTAAAAATAGTGGAAAAGACTCAATCATGATCCTACGCTGATTAGAGCAATCTCTATGATATTTCGTCACGACTAGTTCAAATCATACGTCAGTACGAATCATAAACAATGTATGACATCAAAACATCATAGAAATTGACCTAAATAATGGCCCAGATTAATTATTATATAAAATGCCGGAATGGCATTTACTTGAATATCAATAAAGTTTAACTTCTGATCGAATAAACAGACAAAATATCGATCTCACTATAAATATACCGATACAAAAATTTTACAGGAAGTCCTTAAATCTATGATTACCCTAATTAGCTGCAACACTCAACGCTACAGAGCAAAAAGAGGATAACTAACTCACTAATCAAACTAGTAAATGAACGGGAATTCGTCTCCGCCGCATCGTAGAAGTATCTCGTAATGTTTATAAAAGGTACCTAATCAGAAAATTCTAAGCTTCCAAGACGTCAGGTAAGGTTTGTGCGTTGTCAGTCAATCAGTCACCGAAGGATTTTACAAATAGTAATAAGCTGGCGCAACCGTCAGGATTTCTCCAGCTGTAGCAAGCGCGATGAAAGACAAGGGTGATTTTAGTTATTCTCTTTTCTAACTGTGGCTTTGCCTACATAATCTACCGATCGTTATACAATACACTATACATAGACGTTCTTTGGTTGTCCAGCAGGCTAGGATTGTTTGCGCGCAATGTTACTTAACTCTTAAATTATTATAAGGCATTACAACGGCAAAACAATGAGGCTGATGATGTAAGTTAATTTTAATTGTCTCTTAAACTATTCAGTACTTTCCTATGATAGAAAACTAAATCCCAAACATAGCTATTTCAAACTGAAAATACTTTTCTTCGCCAATAATCTGTTATATAGAAAACAACCTAATAGGCATCATGACATAGTAATTATTAAAATTATTGGCAAAGAAAAAAGAAATGCTTAAGCATGGCAGATGAAAATGATCCTTAGTACTTTAAAACACGACATTCATTTCCACAACCTCATAGGGACATTCAGAATCTATCTAAAGACTACTTCGGCAATAGAATTGTAACTAACTACTGTATATTTAGCTATACTCAGCTATACTATGCTAACCAATGGCACGCGACAGGTTTTACGCACAAACAACCAGCCTTGCGATAACTTTCATTTTACTTTACAACGAAATAACGGAGATATGAAAAAGGTTAAGTTTCTAGATTAGTAAATTGAAACTGTTCAATAAAAATCCCACTGGCTGCGCCAACTTGAGATCTCCCACACATAGTATCAGCGTTTGGCTCTCACCATTTTTCAATTCTGTGTAAGAACAGTTTCACATGCACAGAATCGGTTTCAATAAGTTTTTCAAATCCATTAGGAGGATATACACATTACGCCAATGTACGGTGCAGTGTGTAGAAATCTATCAAGTTGTTCAACCATAATGTTATGCATGAGATCTCAAGTTGGCACTGAGTTGAAAAGTATGTATTTTTCACATCTCCCAATCCTCAACTCTTCAACAACAGTGGTACGATTGCATGACCTCATATTTTGAAATATTCTATCAACTTTTTTTTTGTAACGTTATATTGTATGTATCTTCCATGCATGGCGTTACGAAAAGGCGTAAATTTAATACGTTCAAATTATCCTTAAAATGTATTAAATAAATAAACTTTGACTTGACTTGAGACAGAATGGAATAATTTGATAATAAAACATTAAGGTTTTTCAATCGTGCCACCGAACCCAAACGGAACCCGAACCACCTTAATTGACGACCCACTAATAAGCAGTCTTCACATTTACAATATAAATAACTAGTTTAATATAATAAAAATACTGGACCATAAAATTTATTTAATAGGAATTACACAAAGCCGCACCGATGAACATGTTTGATCGAATATCAACCTTATTTTCTTGCTAATACGGTTCCTTTTACAACTATTCGAATAGTTCAAGCATATTTTTATACATAAAAAGAAACCTTAGCGCATTGTCATAGAGTACATAATAATCAAACATTGAAAAAACTCATCGGGCAAGCCAACAGCACACTATAAACAGTACGCATTGCACGTACTTATAGATACAATAAATATAAATACACAATGACAATAATATACACGATTAATACTTGTGCTACCAGAAAATAATGTTAAAAATATATTTTTTATTTCGTCAACTATTGCACGAGTTCTAAGCTAAAAATATCAAGAATTACCACTGAGATTAAGAAACTACAGACACTCTGTAGATGGTTCTACCAATTTGGTTACCTATCAAAATAAATACTACCCAGCAACGAAACAGAAATCTTATAACTGTATTATATATATAATCACACAAAGCAAAATCACTTTTAATGGTCTGTACGAAAAACGTTCAGTATCTTGCCCGGAATACTCAAACGCGACTCAGAGTTGAGCACGTCTCAAGTCACGGTTTTTTGACAGTTTCTGATGAAAATCTGACAAAAAACCGTGACTTGAGACGTGCTCAACTCTGAGTCGCGTTTGAGTGTTCGGGGGTTAAACATACATTTTTTGAGTCTTCGATGGAAATATAAGGAACCCAAACTTGAGTAGTAAATCCGAACATTGTTTCTAAATACGGACCTAAAACGACTATTCAGTGTGACTGAACTCAGCATAGATAGATTGTTTTTTTTATGAAAACTGTCAAGAAATGCATTCTTGAGCAGCTAGAGTGGTATTGTTCAAGACTGTGCTCAAGTTTGATACGACTGCACTTAGTGTGACTCAACTAAACTAAAGCATAGATTTCTAGACGCGAGTATTCGATTGAAAATTGACAACGAATGCATTTGAGTCATGACTCTTGAGCAGAGTTCTAGCGTACAACAAGCCTATTATCATTAAAAAAATCTTTAAAAAAGCTGGTTTAATTTATTCGTTGTAAAATGCAAAAAATAAAAGATACTATTTTAGAAAACAGAAAAGTAAATGCGTACATTTTTGGAATAATTACTGTGATGTATTGTAGTGCGAATTACTAACTTGAATAATATCTAGGCAAGTCAAGACAGCTATGAATTTGAAATAGCGCCATCTATTGGCATAGATTTACAGTTTTACAAATAAGGACATCACAATACTATGGCCGGCAAAATTGAAAAAAGTAAATTACAAAATACTTTCAATCGTCAAAATATATTTACCACACAACCATATCTTATTTCATAAGAAAAAAAGCCTTAGACCAAATAATTTTTGTCACTTATTTATTGTTTTTGAATTTGAGCATTATTATGAAATTAAAAAAATATGGAAAAAGGCGGCATACAATTTGAAACTTTATGTAGATCCAAATAAGATTTACTACATGTGTATTGGATAGTTGCCAAGAAATTGATGCATGATTTTTGTAAAAAAAATACAAAAATATCTACCAGTAACACTGTGCTAGCTTGCTTTAAAACAAACCTTACTAATACGAAATAGAGTTCAATATCCATAACCTATTATTTCACAAAAACGTAGGACGAAACATTACTATTTCTGTATTCGTATAATTATTGATTAGTACCAGTCTATAGAAATCAACCTCACACACTATTCTATGAGTACAGGGGATTATTTCTTGTTTAGAGTACAATTCGGTGGTTATAAAGGCGATAATGGTTTGCCACAACTCACTGAGTATTGTGTTTGTGATGCTCGGGACTCGTGTTGTGATGCGATGGGTGACCTGAAAAAGAAATTAACGGTAAAATGTACCGTATAAATAAGGTTACGACTTGGTATAAAACAAACAACCTAATTTACTAAACCAAATACCGTATTAATAACAATCTTTCTTCATCTGTGTAGCGTCTGTCTAGCGTCCGTCTAAAGTCTGTCCAGCATCTACAAAGTGTCTGTTTATTGTCTGTTTAGCGCATCGAGCATTTAACTGAAAATGCTCGATGGTTTAGCGACTGTCTAGCGTCTGCCCAGAGTCTGTCTAGTTTCTGACTAGCGTCTGACTAGCTTCTGACTAGCGTCTGCTTAGCGTCTATGTAGTATCTGACTAGCTTCTGATTAGCTTCTGATTAGCTTCTGACTAGCTTCTGACTAGCAGACGCTTAGCGTCTATGTAGTGTCTGTCTATTGTATGTCCAACGTCTTATCTAGCATCTTTCTAGCGTCTGTCTAGTGTCTGTGTAGTGTCTCACCTGGTTCACCTGATGGCGGGTCCGTAGTTCGCGAGCGCGCAGTAAGCGGCGAGCAGCGCGGAGGGCGAGTGCGGGTTCCGGCCCGCGGCACAGCGCGCCTCAGCGCCTAACGCCGCCCATGTATAGATAGACGCGGCGTCATCGCCTGGGGGCCGGAAGGCAGCGTTGGGGTCCGGCTGGTGGGGGTCCCGGGCGCCCCCACAAGCGGCGGATAGAGTGCAGAACGTCATGGCTTTCCAGCCGCCGTATCTGTGCAAAATACGTTGGTTTATTTGAGCGTCGCCTGATGAAGTAATTGATGTAAGATTTTATGTAAGGTTCATGAGATACGGCTCGCTGACAGACAAACAGATGAACGGACAGACAGCGGAGGCTTAGTAATAGTGTCCCGTTGGCACCCTTCGAGTACGGAACCCAAAAAAAGTGATGAAACTTGAAATAGACAGTATGTGATCTGAAATATGTAGGCTAGTTTTTATCTAGAAGTCCAAGACAGAAGTTATTTTTGAATAACTATTACAGTAGTAAAATGTTCATACTTATCAACAACGACGACGGGTCCATTCTTGTACTCCATCTGACACCCAGCTACGTACTCGATCAGCGCGAACGAATCCTTGTACGGTTCGATCAGGCGATCTATAGCCTCCTCCCTCTCACTCCCTATCGCGTGTCTCACTTCCCTCACAAACGCATTATCGTCCGGCCTACCCAGCGTATACTCTGTGGTATTCCCCTCCAGCCAACCACTGCACTTTATAAACTTCACACTGAGCTGGTAATCGTCTTGTAAGGAATGGACACTGACGTTGGTAACTTCTATCACTCTGTCCATTGGGATGCTATCGGGTACTCTGTCAACTTTTTCAAAGGTATAGCAAGGTCTTCGTAATTCCGCTTCTTCTTCCACGGATAGAGCGGGGGCGACGGGCGGGGGAGGGGGCGCCATCTCCGGGGGGGAACCAGCCGCTCTAGACCCCCAATCCGGGAACTTGAACTTTGTCGGAGAGCTCAATTTAAAGTTCTTCAGAGACATTTTTGAGGGGCTTCTGGGGGATTTCGGCCCGTTTTTCGTTCTCTCTGTTAGAGATGAGAAGAGATCACCATTCGCGATGGATTTCCTTGCTGATAGATCACGGTTACCGGCGCTGAGTCGTTCTAATCTAAGCTCCGTCCGATCGAATCGGTACGACGGTTCTGAATCGGTGACTGGCGATCCGTTTTCTGGGATGAGTCTCTCGTCATCAGCGCAATCGTTGTTCTCCTGCCGCCTGGCGTAGCCATTGGCCATTTCCGGTGTGACTGGTGTGTTTTCCGGTTGTTTCCGATCAGACTTCCGGTACGCTACATAGGTATCCTTTGATACGAAGCTCGCTCGGAAATTTGCTACGAATAGTTCCTTCTCGTCTTCCGTCGGCCAGAATACTTCTGAATCCTGTAGAAGAATAATTAAGTTATTAATAAACTAGCTGTTGCCCGCGACTTCGTACGCGTGAAGTACATTATTTTGTTCTTTAATCAATAGTTTTCGCAGCGCATGCCAAAAACAATTTTTGGGTTTTCTACCTTGGGTTACAATATTGCAATTTTCTTACGGATCCCTAATTTTTTGAAAATTTATTTTAGCCTATACTGGACCCTGATGATGTAGCTTTCTATAGGAGAATTTTTTTTTTGAAATCGGTCTATTAATTTCGGAGCCTATTCGTTACAAACAAAAAATCAAAAAAATCCTTCCCTTTTTATAATATTAGTATAGAAAAACATAAAATGCGTCCAGCTGTTTCTCTCCTCGAGCATGTCGTAAAAGTCGACTAAGGGATAGTATCCTCCAACGTGATGAGATACAACAAGCAAGTATTCCCAAGGAGGGTTGACATCAGGCAGGCGGCCGGTCATAAAACACCATAGCCAAAACTGCCGACCCCACATATAGTGGGATAAGGGCAGGAAAATGATGACTGTAATTACCTCATCATTATCGTCGTCTGAGTCTGCCAGCAGGAGCACCAACTGCGCCGTGTGGTCCCATAGCAGGCGCCAGAGCTCGGCGCAGGCGCCGCGCGCGGCCCGCTGCGCGACTGCATACTCCCGCAAACGTCGCCGTCCGCAAACCCAAGAGGCGTTCACGTATTCGCTACCTGTAATGTAATTGCAACGTTGAAAAATAAAAAATCGTACATACATACAGCACCACAAATATTGCCTCGGCAATTTTCGTCAGGCTTCTGAAATACGAACTGACACGATGATGATATGTAATATAGAGATGATACAATAATTATGTAGATACTTTTTTTTTAAGGTTTCTTTCAGTTATTATTACTAAGGCCTTTTGCCATCTATAGTATATGATTTATACAGCGTCAGGAGGCCACTTTTACCTTCACAAACGGGACACTGTAGTGCCCGGGACGAATTAAGATGGAGTGGGCTCACCCAGCAACTATTCCATCCTCTCAGCTTAGTCGGCCTTGCCCACAGGAAAGACATGTCAATACATTCGGAGCTAACTAAGCCGCGGGTTTCCTCACGATGTTTTCCTTCACAGTTTGAGAGTACTCGTATATTACACATCAATTTTTCGCACAGAAAAATCCATTGGTACACGACCTGATTTGAACCCACGGCCTTAGGATAGTAAGGCGGGGTCACTATCAACTAGAGCACCAGTGCTATCAATTATTAATTGTATATTCGGACAAATTCGGTTCTCATACAAAGCACGAAGTACAACGAGGCGAATAATATTTGCACGCCACTCAAAGGTTAGGTTCAATAAATCAGTTCAATGATATCCAACCTTCAACGCCCGGTTTGGGCACCAGCATCACCCTGGCCGCGTCCGAGGGCAGGATCCCGTTCGGGCGGTTCTTCTCCGCGTTGTGAGCGGCGCGGGCGCACACGCTCGCTTCCACGCACGAGCGGGTGATGAGCTACAATCAATAATAATGTATTGTAATGAAGTAGCGGGGTACCTTTGGCGTGGTTATGTAGGACGCGCTCGCGGCCGCGAGTGCTATGCGCGTGCGTCGCGTCTAGCCTTCAGTTCGGGACTGCCCGTTAGCCGGCCGGCGGGGCGCGGGCGTCGCGAAAGTATCGGCCCTCTATCGGCCTTTATGTCAAACTCGCGTCGACAAATAATAATAATAAATATTTGTGGACATTTCACACAGCGCCATCTAGCCCCAAACTAAGCAAAACTTGTACTATGGGAACCAGATGGCTGATAGAATACTTATGTACTTTTTTTTGTAAATACATACTTATAGTACATAATACTACAACACCCAGACCCGGAAGAAATATTTGCAGAGCATGCAAACATTTCTCCCGCAGCGGGAATCGAAACCGCACCTCTTGCGTCTCAGCAGAGCACTCGCTCGCCACGCCACAAAGATCAAAAATAGAATACTTATATTTGTACTTTTTTTGTAAATAAATAAATTATTATCACAAATTTTGATAGTGGGACAAAGTTTATGGTACATAGAGAATTTAGCTGCTTCACTCCCCGAGCATGTCTTAAAAGTCGACTAAGGGATGATCCTCTCCAATATGATGAACCATCGACATGGGCGATGGGCTGATCACCTGTCACCATGGTTCACTATATCCATCTGCAGACTCTATGATTACTTGAGGCTCTGCCCACTCCGTTGGGGATACGGGCGTGATAATGTTTGTATGTATAGAGAATTTAACAGAACAATATTTTCAGAAAATGTAGCGAAATTTCAGACTTATTCCAATTCTTATAAAAGCTACATAGGTCCGTGTCAAGAACATAGCCACATTCCACTGGGAATTTATATTATCTTCTAAGCGGGTCTACAGTGAACCTGTTTTACAAATACACTAAGAAGATTAGAAAAGATGCATAGTTAGATTAGCTTTTGCCGTTCTTTTTTGCATGCTTCTGACTCACTAGATTTAGAAGTTTGCAAAGTAAACCATTTATATTTACACTCGCTGTTGGTAAGAAAACCTGAATAAACATACCAAAAACTGTTTTTCCAGCAGGTTTATTGGCGGCGGACCCTGGAACGATTGCTGTCGATTCGCCAAAGTCCGCATACGTTCCAGTAAAGCGTAGTTCTCCGCACGGTTCACTCTGTTCATCAAATAATAATAAATTTAGTTACAGAAAGTACACAGATATATAAGTAAATCATAATAAAACTAGCGATTGCATGTGCGTATTTATTGTCTTATCGACTTTTGATACAAAATTTTAAACAGTTTTGCTTGATATCGTGATACATTACGATAAGAAAATAATATGAAAATTACAAACAGAAAATCAAAGTGTTTGGAAGTTTGTTTTTAACCACGCCCTAAAGGCAAAATGGATTTAGATTGCTTGGAACATGCATAGTTCACGACCTGGAATAGCATTTGTTACAGTAATACCAAAAAATATTGAGCGCCTCGGCAAACTTCGTGCTTTATATGAAAACCGAATTTGACCGATTATGCAACTAACTAGTCAACTAATAATAACTGACTCCACAAATTAAAAAAATAAGTATCTACATAATTATTGTAACATCATCCGAAAATTGCCGAAGCACACAATATTTGTGGTACTAGCTTGTGAGCAAAGCCGCGGGCGAAAGCTAGCACACAACGAATTCCTACCTTCTGATCTCCTCCTTCTCCTGCTCACTCAAGTTATTATACGCCTGCATTTTCTTACTATAAGTATCTGTAGACCTCGGAGCTAAGTCATACACCCCTTCAGAAACATCACCATTTGTCAAGTTCTCCTTCTGTTCTTCAGAATCATTCGATTCCCGAGTAGAAGATTTATTGCTATCTCTTGTGGACGACTTGCTTTGCTCGCTGATCAAATCCTCCGTCTTTATCGATATCTCACTCCCATTCTCTACTATCTCCTTCTCGCTGTTGTGATTCGATTGGCTGGATTTCATGCTGGATGTCTCCCCATTCTCTATCCCGTTTGTCAAGTCATTGACGCTCTTATGCCTATTAGCATTAAAGTCCAAAACGAGTAGGTCGTCATCGGATATGGGTTCTAGGAGCTTGGCTAGGTACTCCCTGGCTTTGGGGAATTCTACTTCGGTGTTGCCAGATCGGACGTGCTCTAGTAACGCGTCGTGGACGAACACGTATTGCTCTTCAGTCTGGAAAGTAAGGAATTAAATCAAAAGAAATAATAACACCAGAAGGATTCTCTATGTCGTACCGTAAGACATAATTTTCAGAACAAGAAAAAACATATGTCAGATATTTCTCAAACACTGGCTGAGATCGTCAAATAAAGGAGGTTTAAAAGTCAAAAAATAAAAGGGATGGCGCTAATTACCAACTTTAAATACAAAATCAAAAGTGCTTTACTCCTTAAAATCGTTTGGATCTTACGTCTTAAATCTACACATACAAACTACACCTGATGGATGGAAGAATAAAAAAGAAATATTTTTATAATAACACGACTACCAATGGGTTGGACACGCCGCTACTCCATCATCATCATCATCTCCCTGGCCTTATCCCACTTCAGTGGGGTCGGCACAACATATTTTCCTCTTCCATTCCCCATTATCAGCAGTCAATACAGTATTCACTCCTTATTCATATCATCATTCACGCAATCCATCCATCTCTTCTTTGGTCTAAAGCTCTCGTGATGCGCTCGTGGCGTAGCCTGCTTAGGCGTTCTTGACTGATCGTTGAAGTTAAGCAACGTTGTGCGCGGTTACAATTTGGATGGGTGACCGCAAGTGGCATTACGAGCTGAGCGCTTCCGTGCTTCGGTGAGCACGTTAAACAGTCGGTCCCGGCTTTTAAGTCGTTAAGCCATGGCGGAGGCCTTAAGGCCGCCTAAAAACTCTGCCACTAGCTCATACGAACAAACACACATTTGGTCTAAAACTCCATCATAAAAAGTTACTCTAGAATATTATAAATGTTACCTGGACTAAGTGATTTCGTTGCGTCCGCGCGCGGCATAGGAACCCGAGCGGCGACAGGGTCCCCGTCAGTTTCAGCTGGTTGAGTTGTGCGTCTAGAACTATGTAAGTGCCGGTTCGACCCACCCCGGCGCTAAAATAGCAAAATACACATTTATAAATAAATGGCCGTTCAGAAGAAGACCGTGACTTGAGGCGACTCAGAATTGAGCACGTCTCAAGTCACGGTTTTTTGGCGGTTTTTGATGAAAATCTATCAAAAAGTCGTCACTTGAGAGGTGCACAACTCTGAGATGCACAGAACAATATTATTCCTTAGTTTAAGTACAGTTTACCAGCGCCATCTATTTTAAGAACACTGAAGTACCAAAAACACATTTATAAATAAATAAATAGCCGTTCAGGAATAGGTTCATACTCTAGCCAAATTCGATGTATATTATAGGTAAACAAAAACGTTGACAAAAACCTGAAACATATCCTGATTATTTAAATTACAATTTTGTGAACAAATCGGCAGAGGAGCTATCTGTTCACGAAATTGTAATATAAATAATTGGATTACGGTTTTATTAGGTTTTTGACAACGTTGTAGGTTAGATTCTTGTTTACCTTTATTATACAGTCACATAATTTAGTCACCCAGAAGTCAAATATTTAGTCCTGAGCCCACACTAGGATTCCCTGTGTCGTGGGTATCAGAAACTACGAGTACCATGGTACCACAACACCCAGACCCGGAAGGAATATTTGCAAACATTTCTTCCGCAGCGGGAATCGCCCGGCACGCCACCGAGGTCGTCCGAGTTAAGTAGTTTAAGTACAGTTTACCAGCGCCATCTAGTTTACAAACAGTGAAGTAGTTTAAGTAAAGTTTACCAGCGCCATCTAGTTTAAAAACAGTGAAGTACCTGCAGTGCACGAGCACAGTGGCGGGGTGCTGCGAGGCGGCGCTGACAAACGGCAGCACAGCTAGGGGGTGCCGCGGCGTGCCGTGGTCGGGCCACACCGTGTAGTGGTACTGGACGACCGAGCGAGCGCCAGTCTCGTCCTCCGAGCTGTCGTGCACTGGACTGGATGTGTCGCCGACCTAGGATAACATGAGGGAATATAATGTAGTAGTACAATTTTATTAAGAGCGTGCCATAACGCCGCCGAAAATGTGAGGCAGTCAAGCACAGGTAGCCAGTCGAGAAAATTTTCACCAATTGTGTATTGAAAAGACAAAATCCAAAATAAGCGTTTGAAGCATCTTTTCCCTAAATATTAGGTTGGTAACTTTCACAGATTTTGAGATAAATAACGATTTCGAACTATAAAATTGCATATGGCACGCTCGTATCGTCGTATCAAGTGCCCAGGCGCAGTCGCAGCCTGAAATTTCGGAGGGGGTCACTAATAATAGAATGTGTCGAGTAAATCAGATTTTATTGCACATTACACAATTTTATTGCATACATTATAAAACAAATGGAAGCCTTCTATTTTTATTGGCATCGCGGCTAGGGGCCAAAATTTGCTTTTTTATATTTTGTAAATTTTTAAATTTTCAATTTGACGTGTACGATTTTGGGGGGGGGGGGCTCATGTTCCCTGTGACCTAGCCGCCTTCCGGTCGCTGGTTCAAATCCAGTCCTGCACTAATGGGTTTTTCTGATCGAAAAAGTATGTTCGCTGTACCATTACTAACGGTGAAGGAAAACATCGTGAGGAAACCGGCATGTCGTAGATCCGTAAAAGTTCGAAAACGTGTGTGACAGAGGAGCTTTTGTGGCGTACTTTAAATCCAATAAATAAATAAATAAATCCCTTCACTACACTGATTTAGAATGAAATAGTGGAAAGGATACAAACTCACCCCGTTGTGTTCTGGCTTGTTGTTTCTGACTCGCATGTGTCTCACGGTGTAAGCGGCTCGAACGTCCTCGTGCAGTAACGTCACGTGGATGCCCCCGAATTCAGCAGTGCTGCCGCGCCCGCCGGCCGGCCAGTACATATCGCATTTACGCTAAAAAGAGAGGCAATTGAGAGACATCTGTCATAACGAGGAGAATATGCGGCGAATCGCTGTGACCCTGCTATACAGGCTTTTTAGTCCTATTGTGGGGAACAGAGGTTAACCTGGGTACAAATTCATTATGCAATATTATTTATGTTACAACTTAGTTATTCTATAGTTTTATGTACCGCTACACATGTTTTTGTTTTAATAAATTTATTAATTCAGGTTAATTATTGACCGTAATCAGGTCACAGCACCAATACACACATAGTAACATTTATAAAGGATCATACCGGAACGACCGAATGAAAGTAATACAGTAAACGAATTAAATAATCTAGCGTTAATGATTTTGTGAATGGATCCGCTGTCGGTCGTTCCGGTGGTCATACGTCATTTTACTCATTTCGAAAGAAGTATTATTTTGGTTTGATTATCAAATGTCTTTAAAAAAATTTATTCCAGGACCAATACAACTATGAATGAAGAGTATCAAAATGAAATGATCAAGAATGTATCAAACCGCAAGGCTGCGCCAGTTTTTAGCTACTTTGGCGCATCCTTGTAGTAAGTCACTTACCCTGCCACGTTCCACTAGGTTAGTTATCATAACAACAGTGTGCACTCGGTGTTGCCAGATCATCCGCCAGAAAGCGTCTAATGTGGCGGGAGTGGGGCCTTGTGTGGCGATATAGCGACGTCTCCACAGCAACCATTCAAGCTTCACTCGGGTTTCCGTTCCGTCTGGAATATTTTAATGAATTATATATTTGATATAGACTAGACACTCCACATAAAAGGTCAAGGTCACAGGGGGTCATACAATCACAAAGTCAACAAATGGTCACAACAGGTCATACGGCCAGATATTGACGAATAATATTCGTATGCATCTACTGATTTGCACTAACTTTCGCATTATGAATTAACAATACACCACAAGTATGACATACTTTCAAAACCTTTGAGTTTGGGTTACCTAAGGTCAAGGTCGAGGTCAGGGTCAGGGTCAGGGTGTAGAGCACTCACCGATGTCAACGTATACGTCGTCTAACTCCGCGTCGGAGTCACTACAATCGCTGTCAGAGTCGCGTTGCTCGTCAGATTCCACTATGCCGGAGAACTCGATGTTCAGGAACGCAGATTCGATGCCTTCAGCCAAGTTAGGAGGCGGCTTCGCTGGTTTTACTGATGGTTGTCTGAAAAAAGTGGTTTGAAGGTTATTGATTGAAAATGACCCATTAGCATTGAGAAACGATCTTGAACTCTGTATTTCAAATCATATAAAAACAAGTATTTATTATCTAGATGAATCCAACAATATTTCATTTCCGAATTTCTTTCTTCAAAATACGTTTAGTAGTTTCGGCTACAGAGGCAGCCAAAGGAATGCACACACATATATTATATTACACATAATATTAGATACTATTTGTAAGTATTCATATAAATGTATAATATTTTTTTCTTGTAACTTTTCTACAAAGCACTACCTCCATTTTTTCTCCAAACTACACAAAGGTTTAGCTGGAAAAAAATGCTAATTAGTATTAAGTTCGCCTACATACCTGTTTGTTTTCCTGTGCGCAATAAAGAATTTTCTATCTATCTACATACATATACCCCAAACACATAATCGTCCTTCTTCGCTGTCAGGTAATAAAAAGAACTGGTGTTCACCTATGAGGTCTCTTCCGTCGCTCCAGCTTGCTCTTGATCCTGGCGACGTGCGGCGCCTGCAGCTCCGGCAACATGCCGTCGATGAAGTTGGCGTTGACGTAGTCGCAGGCGCCTCCCCCCGCGCCCGCGCTGCGCCCCCCGCCCACGCAGCCCGCCGCGCCGCAGCGACCCCCGCCAGATACGCATACACGGGAGTGGTCGTCTGAGAAACACACAAATATGAACTGACAACAATGGTTTAAAAAATTATTTGGCAAAAAATTAAGTACAAATGTTCGTAAGTACATGTGCTACAAAAGGTCACAGACACAGTCGGAGGAAAATAACAAACAAAACGCAGACCTGGAACATTATGTTATGTATATGTCAACTCAAAAGCCATACTAACTTTATAATAGCCGTAACGATAATGGACCTAGTTCCCAGACGGGCACCTTTTTCCTTCCATATTGTACTACATACTGGGCGTATCAAGTTGCAAAACATTCCGACCCCACCGATAAGGACAGGAAAATGACGATGACTGGGCATATACCTGTCCTTCATAATTGCATAATCAGGTGACGTCATATCAGCATTCTATATATATATTATCACGCCCGTATCCTTAATGGGGTGGGCAGAGCCACAAGTAGTCATAAGAAAGATTGCAGCCACTTCTGCTTCAAAGTCCCGAGACGGATAACGGTGAACCATGGTGACAGGTGATCAGCCCATCGCCCATAATAATCCATCATGGTGGGGAGGATACTATCCCTTAGTCGACTTTTACTACACGCTCGGGGAGAGAAGCAGCTGGTTGCATTCTGTTTTTTCTTTACTCCCAGTCCAGCAGTCCATTATCAGCATTAGACAATACTTACACGCAGTAATATTTAGGTAGCGATTCTTCAGTCTGTTCTCTGGGCGGTGGCTGTGGTGGCTCGTGTGACCCAACGCAGCGGATTTCGCCACCACAATTTCATACTCTTTGCTGTAACAAAATAAAGTTCAAATTGGCATCACAGATTCCTGCAGTAGATTATAAGTAGTGTGTTAAAAAGATTGAGACACTATCTCATTATGCAATTGAACAATGTCATTTATTATTATCAAACTGTTTTCCTCAATAATGACAAGTCATTAGTAATTATACTAATCCATAATTACTTAAATAAATAATAACATTAAAAAGAAATAATCATAATCACTTACAAGTATTGACCATGTCATCCATGGAGATAAGTTCAACAAAGATAAAAGTAAGTTCGTCTAATGGCCAACTCTAGTGACGGAGTTTTAGGCCGCCTAAAGGCCTCCCTCATGGCTTAACTAAGACGAGGGGATAGTATTCGTTGGCTGGGTAAGACAGAGTTCCAGTAATGTATAGACGGCCTTTGTCCCGAGTTCAATGCACATTCAGTCCTGAGCCTATAGCCAAGTTTCTCTTCTATTGAAGTCACAAGACATGTCTAGGGAAGACATATAGTACAGAAAGTCACATACCTGAAACCAATGTCTCCGTCAGCGTGCAGGCCAGACACGTGTCTGGGGAAGTCCCGGGCCGCCACCGCGGGGTGCTGCGGGCCCGCCATGCGCGGCGGCCGCGCCGGCGCCTCCAGTAGCAGCTCGGGCTCCGCCGCCGGACCCGATGTGCAAGAACGGAGGGGGGAGCAGTTTACTACTGCAATGTAAGATATATATTCAGTCACGGCAGACTCGCGAGGCAGCTCGGTCGGTCAGTACACAGCTAATAACATGTATAGTACCAGCTGTTGCCCGCGACTTCGTACGCGTGTAGTACATTATTTCGTTCTATAAAATCAATAGTTTTAGCAGCGCACGCCAAAAACTATTTCGGGTTTTCTACCTTGAGTTACAATATTGCAATTTTCTTACGGATCCGTAATTTTTTTTGAAAATATATTATAGCCTTTACTGGTCCCTAATAATGTAGCTTTCTATTGGTGAAAGAATTTTTGAAATCGGTCCAGTAGTTTCAGAGCCTATTCGTTACAAACAAACAAAAAATCTTTCCTGTTTATAATATAAAGTATAGGCTCATTTTTACTGAACAGCACGCGGCTATAAATACAATATAAAATATATATACAATCGTCACCACTCATCTTAATAATAAGGTCAATTTTGGATGTCACAAAATCGCATGGGAAAAACTTGGAAGATGGTGCATACATTATTATCACGCCCGTATCCCTAATGGGGTGGGCATAGCCACAAGAAAACATATCAAAACTTACAGCCACTTCTGATTTAAAGCTCTAAGATGAATATGGTGAACCTTGGTGACAGGTGATCAGCCCATCGCCCATATAGATGGTCCATCATGTTAAAAATGATACTATCCCTTAGTCGACTTTTACGACATGCTCGGGGAGAGAAGCAGCTGGACACATTCTATATTTTTTTCTTTATTCCCGGTCCAGCAGAGAAGTAAATGGAAGACGCAAGAAGTATGTAAATGGAATATGGAAGATGGTTTATGTCAATAAATAGCGTAAAGGTACGAGTTGGCAGCGGACGACATGAAGCAGCAGCGGACAACGTGTCGCCGCGACACTACTGGTTTCTATGTATTTCTATGAAACGCGTCGCTAGCTTCGTGTCGCTAACTACGGAGGGAATTACATAGAAACCAGTAGTGTCGCTGCGACACGTCGTCTACTGCTGCCTCATGTCGTCCGCTGCCTACTCGTACCTTTATGGATATTTTTTATACAAAAAAATAACGGTGTTACCTGGTTTCTTGTTGAGAGGCGCCCTGGCTGCTGCTCTCTCGCCACCTTCTTCCAAATAGTTGTACGCAGCGCTGATACATTTGCTGAGACGGGACCTGCATCTGTAATACATTTTTTTTTACATTTCACATCACGCCATCTAGCCCCAAACTAAGCAAAGCTTGTGCTATGGAGACCAGATGACTGACAGAACACTTATGTACTTTTTTTTGTAAATACATACTTATAATTCATAATACTACAACACCCCGATCCGGAAGAAATATTTGCACATTTCTCCCGTAGCGGGAATCGAACCCGCGCATCTTGCGTCTCAGCCGAGCGCTCGTCCGCCTAGCCACCGAGGTCTATCTATGAAAATATTATAATACTAGCTGCCGCCCGCGGCTTCGCTCGCGTGGTACCCGGATAAAAAATAGCCTTCAAGTTAATACAGCACTTTGAACTATGTATATTCCTCTATGTGGGGTCGGCACAGCATCATCCTTGGATCATGCTGTAAGAGTTTTGGCTAAGGTGTTTTATGACCGGCCGCCTGCCTGACGTCAACCCTCCTTGGGAACACTTGCTTATTGTATCTCATCATGTTGGAGGATACTTTCCCTTAGTCGACTTTTACGACATGCTCGGGGAGAGAAGCAGCTAGACGCGACTCTTTTATTGCTGACTCTGGACTTACCTCCAGTAAATGAGAGCGACAACGACGGCGGCCAGCAAGGCCAGCGGCACCACGGCCAGCAGCGCCGCCGTGCTGACGCCGCGCGCGGCCGACGGCGGCATCGCTTCCCAGTGGACGCTGCACCACTCGCTGGACACCTCCTGTAATTCAATTTGATTATTTTCGCTCTAAAAGTCGACTAATAGATAGCATCTTCTTCAAGCTGGGCTATCTATATTTGCGATGAGCTGATGTCTTATTAACATGGTTCACCATATCCAATCCATCTTGGAACTTTGAATCAGGAGTGCTGCAAGTTTTTTAATGATTACTTGGACGTAGTTATGCCGATGCCGATGCCAATTAAAATAGAAGGCTTTCATTTGTTTTATAATATGTGCAATAAAATTGTGTATTGTGCAATAAAATCTGATTTACTCGACATTATTCTATTATTAGTGGAACCCCCCCCCCCCCCCCCCCCGCCCCAAATTACAGGCTGCGTCCGCGCCTGATTTGAACAAGGTGAAAAGCAAAAATTGCTCAATAGAGTTCGTCACAAGGTCATGCCAAAGAACCCGTGTGGTGAAAAGACAGGGCTACGAGAGACTTTCTGAAAGAGGAAGTTTGCTGCCACTTCCGGTTAAAACGGAAGTTTAATTGAGGAAGTTATCGATCAGCTCGATATTAAATTTTCTAATGCGTCCACCGAGTCAATATCACTACCGTTAGCTAATAGTTACAAAATTAAATGAGCACCGGTGATTTACAAGTTTCAATAATGAAGGTTTTTAGCAAGAATAAATTAGTAAACTATTGATAAGAAAATATCACGAGTTAACTCGCGAAACAGCTAACATATAAATAACACCCAAATATTACATATATAGTCCTGACCCCACACTAGGATACCCTGTGTCGTGGGTATCAGAAACTACGAGTACCATGGTACCACAATACCCAGACCCGGAAGAAATATTTGCAGAACATGCTAACATTTCTTCCGCAGCAGGAATCAAACCTGCACTTCTTGCGTCTCTGCAGACTCACAATCAGACACACATATGTATATACAGAGTATTTTCTTTACTAGGACAGTTCGGGGAAATCCGAAACCAGAAGAAATATAGTAAAAGTGTCTTAGAAATCATTTACATTTTTTTCGTGAAAACAGTTTTGGCCAAGTGTGAGTTGGCCATGAAAATGGTTGAAGTCATAAAACCATTTTTTTATGCTAATCGACTCTGTTACTTTTAAGAATAGATTTCATTGTATCGAAAGAGATATGTAGACCTTATAAACCTTATTCTCCTTGGAAATCGGGTAGTAACAGCTGGAAACATAGCATTATGATATCCAAATATGAGCCAAATACTAAGGTTAATGAAGACTAAATTTGCTTACCTCGGGGGCCGATGCAGTGCCGTTGACAATAACTTTATCACGCGCCACGGATTTTGTCACGGCGTATATTATCACTTCGTAACGGGTTATATTTTCAAACTCCACATTCTGGAACAAAAAAAAAATAGTAAATACTTATTTTTTTAAACACAAATATCTGTGGCCGTCCATACTTTATGGGAAACATAAGTATTCCCAAGGAGGGTTGACGTCAGGCAGGCGGCCGGTCATAAAACACCTTAGCCAAAACTAGCCCACATAGAGTGGGATAAGGGCAGGAAGATGATGATGATGTTATTCCAGCACACATACTATGTATACAATGTTCAAAGTTTCATTCGAATCCGTTCAGCCGTCACGGCGTGATTAAGGCACAAACATCGTCACATCCTCAAAAACTTTTGAGTTTATAATATTAGTAGGAAGTAGAATATTCTCCATACAAAACTGCTCAAGTCTTAGTACTCGTAGTTGACAGACTAAAAATCAACACACAGCCTAAGACAAAGACTTGGGAACATGAAGCGCTCGTGGCGTAGCTTGCTTAGAAGTTCTTGATTGATTGTTGAAGTTAAACAACCCTGTGCGCGGTCACAATTGGGATGGGTGACCGCAAGTGACATTACGAGCTGAGCGTTTCCGCTTCGGAGGGCACGTTAAATTGTCGGTCCCGGCTTTTAAGTCGTTAGGCCATGACGGAGGCCTTTAGGCGGCCTAAAAACTCCGTCACAAGAGTTGGCCACTAACTCATACGAACTTACTTAGGAGCGTGAAACTTGAAAGGTCTCTTATGCCGTGACACTAACGAATTCATGAAATTCGATTCCTAAAGGTCGCAGCGGGAAGATAATGTATGAAAAAAAAAACTTAACACTGACAAAGCCGAGGGGCGTTTCACTATTTATTTATTTAAAGCAACATTCATGTGACTCACAAACGAAACCGATTTGATTATACAAACAAACATTTTCCTGTAACTTAAATAGTCACTAAACATTTATAACGCATAAGGAAAACATCGCGCGGATAATGGCAGGTCGTATAACAAAGTTCGAAGAAATGGCAAGTGCTTGAAATGAGCGATCTTTGAAGATCACCTTAATCATTGTAGAAGCGCTTAAGAAGCGCTCGTGGGGTAGCTTGCTTAGACGTTCTAAAGTTTATTTTTATGTACGGAAAGCGTCATTAACTGGTATCCCCCCTTAAGTCAAAATTTAAAGCTGCCAGTGCAGGCTACAATATCAACATGTTATGCCTGAACGACTCAAATGAATAAACCTTCCTCTTGAATCACTCTATCTATTAAAAAAAACCGCATCAAAATCCATTGCGCAGTTTTAAAGATCTAAGCATACATAGGGACAGACAGCGGGAAGCGACTTTGTTTTTATACTAATGTAGTGATAACTTACCACACTGATGGTGGTCTCAATATCGCTCTTGTTAGTCGGCAGCGTGAGTCTCGTACGAGGCTGTTGCTCCGGTATCTTCCTCAGGGTCACCACATACTGGTCCAACGAGTTGTTGTAGTAGAGAGGTTGACGCCACTGCAGATATAATGTGTCTGGAAACAAAGAAACAATAAATAAATAACACTCAACAGTTACATACATAGTCCTGACCCCACACTAGGATTCCCTGTGTCGTGGGTATCAGAAACTACGAGTACCATGGTACCACAACACCCAGACCCGGAAGAAATATTTACAGATAATGCAAACATTTCTTCCGCAGCGGGAATCGAACAGGCGCCTCTTGCGTCTCTGCCGAGCAATCGCCCGCCACGCCACCGAGGCCGTCAACAAAACAATAAGTTCTCCCTTACGACGAAGACTTATTATCACGCCCGTGTCCATAACGTCGGCGTAAAGTGAGAACCTCATAATTTTTTATACAATTTTCTTTTTATTGCTCATCTGTATGAAAACCTCGATACGCGCAATCCGTTCTCATTTACATTGTTTTTTATGGTTTCATAAACGCGCATAATACTAAAAATAGTCCAAACAAATTGTGCACCAGACGTTTTTTCTTCCTCCAGAACAGTTTACTATAAACCGACCTACGAGGTTTTCATTATACGTCGACGATAATGGGGTGGGCAGAGCCACAAGTAATCATAAGAAAACTCGCAGACACTTCTGATTCAAAGTCCCAAGATGGATGTTTGGTATTTATATGGTGATTCCATAAAATGTAAAAGAACATAAATATACTATAGTATTGATATTGTAAATCCGCTTTTATGTTTGTTTGTGGTTAAATCACTACTGAACCGATTTCCATGAAACATTTAAATATGCCTAGAATACTAAGCGAGGAACAATTTCCATGTTTCAAGGACATGGAGTATCAACCTCACTCGGTCTCGTTGTGATCATGCACAAATCAACTTGGATTAAAATGTTTTAAAATTATGCTTATTAAGATTTTATTGAATAAAAAGAAAACAAAAATGAATGTCAAGTAACGAAATCGACTTACTTATCGATAAATACCTCACAAAAGATCCATAGATTTCAATTAATCCCAATTTAGGAAACACTTTTCGTCTATATCAATTGACGTACATAAAATTATTGTTTTTGTAAAACCACATCACCCACAAACTTCTAACTACGTATTAATTTTCCCTAATTGGGCATTAAAACAAAGTTGAAACGCCATCTATGATACAGGTACTGAACCAACACACACTTTTGAGAACTAATTAATCCCGCCCGCGGCTTCGCTCGCGTTGTACTCGGATAAAAAGTAGCATTTATGTTATTTCAGCACACGTATTATGTAATTTCAAGTTTCATTCAAATCCTTTCAGCCGTTTGGGCGTGATTGAGGCACAAACATACATCGTCACATCCACACATCCTTACATCCTCACAAACTTTCGCATTTATAATATTAGTAGGATTATAACAGCTCTGCAAGAAAATGAGAGCTGCTGACGACCCGATTGATATGAGCGACATAATAATCAATTATCA